>CM034154.1:121984672-123278516 GCA_019776745.2 Taxus chinensis
TTTATTACACCAATTCTCTCAAGTCAATAATAGTTGTCCATTGAATGATGTTAAGGTATTACTAAGTTCAAAATATTTTTTTGAGGCAGTTGTTATTCCCCACCAAGATCTATATATCTTCCTATTAATGCATTATTAGTTTTCCTATTAATGATGCCTAATGACCACTAAGCTATAGATATATCATTGTGGCTGATCGTAATAATAGATAGGATAAGAAGTAAATATTTATTTTTTAATTATTTTCAAACACCATTAAGATTTAAAGTATATATTACGGATGACCCTAGTGACCGTTAGTATCAAAACCACTTATATATGCACCCTTAAGAAGTGCAAGGATTGGTGTTCTCTTTCTCATTGCAACAATAGTTGTGCTTCTTAATAATCCTAGATATGACAAAGTTCTTAATAATTCATTGTGGCTAAGCTTGGCGACCAATAAAATCAATACCGCGTAGATCTTGAAGCCCCACCAGTGAAAATATTGGAGAAATTTTTATAGCTTATAATAATAGGTGTGCTATGAATAATGCCTACTTATAGCCAATCTCTAAATATTTCATTTTTTGTTGAACATAGGAACCGGTAGGATCTGAACTACATAAGCCTTGAAGACTAAAGATTGCTTGTATTGACATACTTTTCCCATTAGATTAATAATTTTTATTGGATTGATTCCTAAAAAACACCATGGTTGAAACTACACATATCTTGATCCTTCAGTGGTGAATGTACAACCATTCTTTGCTCATTCCACTAATAGAAAATATGCAAATGATGCCTAGCAAGGAGACATGATCCTACAACAAACTAATCAGACCTAAGTAAAGGTTGATCCTTAAGAATACATGTATTACACTGATTTCGTCAAGCCAATAATAGTTTTCCATTGAATTGTGTTTGGGTGACACTAATTTCAAAATATTTTGTTGAGGTGGATTTTATCGACCACCAATATTTATATATTTTCCTGGTAATGCATTAGTATTTTTCCTATTAATTATGCCTAATGACCACTAAGCTATAGATATATTAAACCTAAGTAAAGGTTGATCCCTTAAGAATTCATGTATTAAACTGATTTCCTCAAGCCAATAATAGTTGTCCATTGAATTGTGTTGAGGTGGATTCTATTGACCACCAATATTTATATATTTTCCCGGTAATGCATTAGTATTTTTCCTATTAATGATGCCTAACAACCACTACGCTATAGTTATATCATATTGCTCGATCATAGTAAGAGCTAGGATAAGAAGTACAATTTATTTGTTAATGATTTGTAAACATTGTTAAGCTTTAACAAAATATGATGTAGCTGACCCTAACGACTACTAGTATCATAACCACTTATGTTTATACTCCTTAGTATTGTAAGGATTGGTGTTCCTTTTCTCATTACAATAATGGTTGTGCTTTGAAATAATCCTAGATATGGTGAAGCTCTAAATATTTCGTTATGGCTAATCTTAGTGACCGCTAAGATTAAAACTACGTATATCTTGACCCCCCACCATTGAAAAGGTTAGAGAAATTTTTTTAGCATATAATAATATTTTTCCTTTGAATAATGCATAGATATAGCCAATCTCTAAATATTTCATTGTGGCTGAAGGTAGTGACCACTAAGATTTGAACTACGTAAGCCTTGAAACCGAAAGAGAGATTTTATTGAAAGAATTTTCCCATTTCATTAATAAACTGTATTGGAATGATGCCTAGCAAATTCCATGGTTAAAACTATGCATATCTTGACCCCTTAGTGATGCATGTATAGTCGTTATTTTCTCATTCCGTTAATAGATATTCTGTGAATGATGCCTAACGATCAATAAGCTCTTAGCATTTAGTTATGGCTGACCCTAGCGATCACTAGGATCAACACTTCTTTTATTTATTTGGAAATTATTTTCTAAGCTCACATAATATTAATAATTACAGACATGTGAATGTTTTCATAAATTCAATTAGGTCATTTGAATCAGTAATTTTTTATGTTGATAATGTATGCAATGTTTTTGGACCTTTAATTTTTCAACATTGTGGGAGAGATGGTAATGTTGATGGTAGATACTTATTTATATTCCAATGAGGATGACAAAGTAATAAGAGATATTGTGTTTGATCCAACTACATTACATGATGAATTTTAGCATTAATCAGCTCTATTTTCCTCACTGCAGGATGAAAGTGTCGATGTTGATGCCACAGGAAAAAAAAAGGGTATAAAGGAAGATCAATTGCTACGTTTCTGAGACATTATGGAGATTGAAAGAGATGGTCTTCATTTAATTACCACTATACCAGAGTTTCTTCCATTTTTAGAAGTGTTCCCTTCCTATCTACTTCATTCCAAGTTCAAGGATTTGTCCTTATTTTCTAAATCATGGAAAAAAAAAAGATTTTTTTGTAGGGATTGCATAAAAATGTTATTATAAAGTTCTACAGCCAGATTCCATGTACAACTCAAAAACAGTTGATTCTTAGATGTCCCAATGGAGTGTAAGAAATAGTTTACAGTGTTGGGCATTTGATCCATTAGATAATATAGATGATTCTAATCTAGCTGATATACTTATTAAAGGGTTTAGACTAGGAGAACATATTAGCATGTCCCTCATGAATAGGCTATATGGAAATTCCTCAATCTTTAAGTTTGATGTTTCCTAGAGCCCCTTACTTTATTTTATTATTGATGATTAAATTATTCCATCCTAAGAGAAAGTGTTCATTTTTAATTTAGTGAGACAAATAAATAATTTCATTGATAATCATAAATCATTTTACATGGCTTCTTATCTTCTCGATGTTGTATTTTGTGTTCTCAACTATTCAGATTTCTATCAGATTCGGTATCCTTTAATCCATTTAAAGGTAAATGAACAATATTCAAACTTGTATACCCATCATTTTAGATCACTATGCACTTATTTGTATCCTAAACTCTACAAAAAACTACATGAAATTACAATACCTAGAATATTTTATGACATCCTTACTTCTATAAGGAAAATAGGCATCGTATTCTTCTATCTAAAGTATACATTTTCCATGATAGAGGGTATCCTTATGCCTCCTTTTTAGTTGTTATATTATGTGTTATACTAATTGGAAGAACAAGACGTTGCATATCATATTTGTAACAATATTGTTGAAAAGTGTAAGGAGAATAAGCTTAAAACACATCCCCCCTCATCGTCTATGTGGGACACAAAACAAGTAATAGGTGGCCCAATTTGAAGGCTGCAATGACCTATAGAAATTCATTTCATCTCCTCAAACAAATTTTAAGGAAATATGAAAAAATTAAAAGGGTTTTAAAGCACCTAAATTTTCATAAAGGACAGTTAAATATATTGTATGCTCATGTGCATGATGATAATAACTGGATATGTATTACCCAGACACTAGATATCCTTTTTAAGTAAAATATGAAGGAGATAGGGACGCTTCCACGTTTGAGAGTAATTATTAAAACGGAGGCAATGAAGAGAAAGGAAATTTTTTATTCAAAGCATTCAAATAAGACATGTGCTCCTTTATCTCCACCAATTTAATCTTCATTTGAGTTTTGAGAAGTTTTACCCGATCCAAATGAAGAACAAAAAACTATATAAAATGAATTTTCCACAAATGAATCCCTAGTGCAACCCTATCAATATTCTCCCTTAACTTCACATAAATGGAGACAATTGGGTAGAGAAATTAGTAATTGTGCACAAATAATTTCTAGATTGGGAGACACAAGAAGATCCCTTGGTAAAAATTCAATTTAATCTAAGGATGTGAACCCTGAAATCGGTAACCCAAAAAAAGATGTCAACACAGAAAGACATTGTTTTTCATGAAAATTTAGAAGACCTATTCACTCTTACCAAGAGAAGGAAATATAATGGCTCCCAAGTGGTGCAATATTAGGAAGATCCAAAATCTTTGATAAGAGTTATATCTGAAGCAGTCGTAGAAGTAGTGAGAGGATTACATGCTAGAAATAAAGAGATGGAAACTAAATTAAAGGCCATAGTTCCTCTCATCATAGTTTTTTATGTAGAAGAGGCATTACATGGTTTGTACAATAATATAAAGATATACATAGTTGCAAAGGAGCAAGAAGAACCATTTTGGAAGAGAACGAAAAACTCATTACATCAAGGATATCATTGCAGAAAACATTAATACATATGGGGAAATCCATTGAAAAAGGCATTTGTAAAGACCCTTCAATTATGACCATGGATGATATTGGTATATGCCAGACATATACTAATTATATGAAGTTAATACTAAGGGGATGGAATAAATAGGTAAGAATACTTTCTTTTCAATTTGAAGACATTATTTCCAGAGGAAATCATATTTTCACATAAGCTTCATTCATGGTTCAAGTATTTAACAAAAACCACCAATTAATTTCTGATGAAGAGTTCATCACATTTCTTAAACAATTATTGGTTAATTTTCAAAAGAGAATATATGGGGTGAATGAAGGATAAACTTCCCAAGTCATTGAGATTGTTTCCAAAATATGGGAAAAAATATAGAAAATAGAGACTCTAAAGGAAATTTCAAAAAATGAAACTCGTAGTCAAAAGGATTTATTGACAAGTCTTGTATGCTATATAGATGCTAGATTGTTGACATGAAAAAGATAACCAAGGATTCTCATATTTGTAAAAAATCTATTGATGAGGAATGACATTGACATGTTAAAACATTTACTCAATGAGAGAAAAGAACCTATGAAGTAACTATACCTATAGAATCAGATAAATAACAACCCATAGTTAAAAAAGAACCACATTGAATCATAAATTTTAGTATATGAGATAGGTATGAAAACACTGTAATATGCATGACATGTTAATAGATGAATATTTATAATTGGTTGAATGTTCATGTATATATTCAAAATTCTATACTCATCTAAATATGCATTTACTATTTTGATATGCTAAGCTCCAAATATATTGTTGTGGCATAAAATAGTGCACATTATGCTCAAATATGCATAATTGAGTACCAATTGCTAAGCTATAAATATCTTACATGATTTTTGTTAAACCATAGTGACACAAAATATTAGAAATATATGTTACAACATATTCTAGTGATAACTAAGCCAAAAAGTTCATTCTTTTACTTGTTAAATGCTAGAGACATTGAAGCTAGAAATTTACAATTCTGGTAGTGTCTCAGTGGCCTAATAGTTAAAAATATATATTTTTGATTACCAATTGCTAAGATAAGAAAAAAAAATCGAGTCATAACCTAGCTACAAATTTCATTCTTCATCTTGTTAAATCCTCAAGACATGTAACATTGAAAAATTATATTGCAGAAGCACTTAGATGCCATGCAGCTCAAAATTTGTTTATTTGATTTGTTAAAGTGTACCTCCATAAAGTTACAAACATTTGCGTATGCTTATTGTAGTTGATTTTAGCATTCTAGTATATTAATTTAAAGTGTTAAATGTGTTGGTATCCAAATTGATTCTCCCTTGGAAGCAGAGAAGCATCACAGATTTAGCAAGACACTGAGAGACAGATAGATCATATTAATGATTTGTTTTGTAGCTAGGGAGAAGATTCGTCTGGATCTTTGTCACTCAGGCATTTGAGAAATGGATAGCACCATACAAAAGGATTTGATCTATCCTCACTACTTTAGGTCATGCCTTTTGACCAGGGTGAGAGGACCAATTTTTTAACCTATGTTGGTGAAGGAGAATGAAGATATCCTTATTTGCAAAAATTTAAAAGGAAACCTTGAGAAAATACGATCAATGCACAATAATTTAATAATCATGAGTTGTCTCTTCTATAGAATAGTGATATTTTCTAAAAAAAGTTAAGGTTACTAAAGGAATTATGGAATCCTAATTGCATCTACATATTTTGGCAGTAGAATTTATTCATTTGTGGACATACAGGGCAAACAGGGCTAGTTTAGGTAGGATCCATTATTTTTTGAATACTTTTTGGTGGGAGATTAAGTAGGATAAACTTGATTTTTCTTGATCTTTGAGAACCTTCACAACAATTGGAAAACTAAATGATAGAATGCTTCATAATAGCTAAAATATTCCTTCAACCAGAAGGTGTGCATCAATGGAGGCCCAAATTTGCACGGTTTCACACAATCTTTGAGAATTCAACTCAAAGGCTCAAGCTAAACACTCAATTAAATATTAAAGACCCCTGTTTTCTCATACCTAAGATACACTCAAAGGCTTACAAAAAATCTTTATCAACAAAATGACAGTAAAGTGATTTTAAATTGTTTATCTCATTACATGATGAAGGTTCTTCTCATAATGAAATTGCAAATTCCACTAAACTATCACATGGATGATATCCGATGTGATTCGGTGGGATATTAACACAAGATTGCAATAGGAACATAAAAACCATTTGTAAACATTCTGAAATAAAAGTAGACACAAATTTGTGTAAGATTAACGTAGATTAATTCGAGATATATTAGATTTATCAGTAGGGGAAAGTTTCTTGAATAGTCTTAGAGCTTTTCAATAGCTGTACATTCACAACCATCTTGGTGCGATCAAATCTAAAACAGAAGAGATTAACAAGTTTCTCAGATTGTCTCTCAAGAAGATGGGATTTCTCAAATTTTATCTTAAGAATTCAAGCCCCAAACTTTTGTAAGAGTATTCTCATTGCATTTATACATTTCACTTGCTCACTCATCCCAAATTTTCCCCCCCAAAAGAAAAATATTTTAGGAATCCTTTTCTTGTTACCAATTTGTCACAAAAAGTGATGTTTAACAAATTTACACCCAAAGTTTCTAGGTAGAAAAACCATGAACTGGTCATGTTTCCCAGACCTTCAACCATGAGTGGGATGCCACGCCATAACATTTTGACAATCCTTTTAATCATTCTTTTATTCTTTCATGTGAGTAATCCACTTTTTAGTCATTTTCAGGTGGCTCTGTATAGCTGGGTTTTATAAGCAATACTTTCTTCCCTCGAGGAAAAACCTTTAGAAATGAGTGCCCTCACATGGATTCCTACATTCATGCCTCTCAGAAATGAATTTCCATGCATGGATTATCCCACATTACCTACACTGGTTGTCTGAGTTGGCCAAGCATGAAGAGGAGCCAGCGTAAGTCTCCATGTATTTCCTTGGTGCAATTGTAAAGGTGAAGTACAGAGGAAATTTCCTGAATGAGCACGAGCTTTCCACGTGTTTGTTTGACGCAAATTCAAAGATGAAGTTTAGAGGTGGGACCTAAAATGAGCGCAATCTCTACATGTGCCCTTGGCCCAAGAAAATTACCATTAGGCCTTTGAAAAATTCTCAGTATAAAAAGGAGCTAGCGGAAGCCTTCACAAGTCTCTTTCATGCACTTTTGATATGGTGCCGAAAAGTGGAGACCCTAAATAAGCACGGGCTCACCATGTGTCTCAGTCTAGAAAATTTGTTGAAAATGTTGAAGGACCAGTAGAATTTGATACACGCCTAGCGTCCGAGAAAGTTTCTTTGGCCATTGAAAAGTCTAAGTATGGGAAGACCCAGTGGAAACCTCCACATGTCCCTTCGGAACTTCTTTGAAAGTAAAGTAAAGGGGCTTGAAAATTTTAAGTATAGAGAGGAGCCAACAGAAACCTCCATGTGTCTCCTTGACGTACTTGCTAAGGTACGACCCAGAAGAAAATTTCAAATGAGCATCGACTCTCCACGTGGACAAGCCTTGAGTTGAAGTGGGCCTTAATGTTTCAAAATGCATCACCGAGCCTCCTTCCTGCTTCTAATATGAAAAAATACCACGTTTCCTTCTTTAGGGTCAAATTAAGACTTTTTCCCTGCCGCTTCATATTTGTTGAATAGCCAATAAGAGACTATCGAGGATGTGGTGACAATTTGTATTTTTTGCAAATGTGAAAAAAGTGGAAAATTTCACCAAAAAGACCCACCAGGCTACATACAATCAAAGAGGACCACGTTTCCACAGATGTTGGGATATAATTTGATGGGGAAAACATGCCTGTCAAACCATAAAATGCACGGAAATCACCATTTGTGCCCATAATTGAATTTTTCTTTAAGGAAAAAGAATTTGGAAATGATACAAGACCCAAATGTGATCCATGACCATGTAGAAGGATCTTCAATAGAATACAAATGAAGAAAACCTTGCATGCATTCATTTCAAGAGAAAACTAGGGCATGATCAAATATAGCACCAACATCTGCTCTGAATCAGGGATGGGCACTCCTAGCGAGTGCCACAAGAATAAATAATAGATCAAGTGCCAAAATAAACCATTGTGAAATGAATTCACGAGCTAACCCTCTAGGAAAAGATTGAGAAACCAAAAAAAATGGCTGCCAAGGACTAGGGCAAACCAAAACAAAAAACACACAAAAACAAAAAAAAACCTGATACTTTGCACAATACAATGGTGTATACCTCGATTCTCAGAAATCAATTAAGGAAATTTTTCAAATTCCTTCCATTAACAATAAATTCAATCAATACTCCATCAAGGCCTTTTAAGAAGAAGGTATGTTCACCAATTCGAATGTCAATTGAATAAGTTCCCATCAACAATGCATCAATTTTTTCATGTTTTCCCTTATCCTCATGCCTGTTATCCCACAATAGAACAATATCTCCCACACTTAAGACTCTTGGAGTCACATTCTCATCAAATAAATTCTCCAAATTATCTTTGAATTTTACATGTCTCTAATGGGAATCTCTTCTCTTCTGATCCAATTCCACAGTTTGATTTATATGAGCATCATATGGATTGACCTCCTGTTCCTCTAATTGTTGGATAAATTGGTAAGAAGATAATTACATATGTGTTGGTTATCAAATAAAGACTTTAACGAAAGAAATAGTCAGGGGAAAGAAAGTCCATCCTCTTTAGTCTAAGAGGCTCCCTTATTTAAAGGAAAAAACTTACAAATGTACAACATTTATTTTTAAAGAGGAACTCTGATATCATGAAAGTGTGTTAAATGATCGATTATCAATACAAAAGGGCAGAAGGACTAGAAGGAACGGAAAAAGGTAGAATAGCATTCTTGGGAAATATATATAGCAAAATAATTCCTTATAAATGTTGAACTGGGATCATATAGAAAAAAATCATTTGTGTTAAAACCATAAGATGTTATTTCATAGACACAAAGTTCCAGAGATGACATCCATAAGAATATAAAGCTTCTTGATGCAAAATAGATAAATGATTCAATAATTTCAAGAGATAGGAAAGAATGAATAAGCACAGATAGAAACAGAAAGGGAAATATTCTTGTATTGATAATTTTTTACTCTTTTACACTTTCAAAAATAATCAAAGTTCCAGCTCAGTAATCCTTAGTATTTGGCTTGTGATGATAGTTTATCCTGAGGTTCTGATCAATAAAATTCTACATATTAAAACAAGTTCTACGTCTGAAGAAATGGATAGTGAGAGGAGTGATATCCCTTTCAACATTTTGGGCATCCAAAGTTGTTTTACATGTATAGTTTTCCAAAGAGATAAGAAAATGCAAGCCAATGATCTTCTTGTCCTTACAGATTCTATGAAGTTTATCAAGTTTCCTACACAATTCAACCAAAGCCATTTTATCATTGCAAAACATGGGGAGCTTGGGGGGTGTATCTTCATAGCCAGCTTAACCTGATGTATGAAAACCTCCTGAATTGGATGAAGAAATCCCCATACTTGGCTATCAGGTTCATAGCTTCATAAGAAAATCTCTTAGCAATTTCACCCTCAAGAGTCTTACAATATACATGGTGAAAGGATCATTGACTCTTCTGAAATTGTGATTACTAGCTTCAAGGGTAAATTGAGGGAAGTATGCATGAATAGGCTCATTCTTCTAGCCCTCCATATCGGTGAAACTAAACCACTACCGAGATACATCTAGGGTATACATGAGATAAGAATTCATATAGAACTTCTTAGTTTTCTGAACACTAGATAATTGCTTGGTCAAATTCATGAAAACAATTTGAGCCCAATTAATGTTCTACTTACCCTCGTAGATGATATTTATAAAGGGACACATCAAAAAGTGAAATTCATTGGTGGAAGGAAACCCTATGATACAGGAGAGAAAAATAATACAATCAGATAACTTCTCATTAAAATAAACTCTAAATAATGCCTTGGAGAGTCGGGACGCTCCCTTCTTAGGATTCTTTTACCATGATTTTTCTATTTAGGCCTTGTGTGTCTCACTATCTTGATCGAACAGGGTTTGAGCTTGAGCATGAGTGAGAACTATGGAATCTTTAGTTTTTGGAATGCGTAGGGTAGCAGCAATGGTGGGAGCATCAAGTTCAGCAATTAATTCCCTGTGCACATTAGTAAGTTCCTTCATATCCGGGTTAAAATGGGATCTGCAAGAAAGAACGATGTTAGCACACTGTATAGATATAAGAAATCTAGCCACATATGTAATTCCACTATCACTGATCATTTGTGCCATGGGAGTAGGATTAGAGCATGTTAGTCTACCCCAAAAATCTCCAAAATCCAAGTTTCGAACCTCACTATCTCCAATATCTGGTATAGAGGTCTCAAGTGGTGACACATGTTCTTGACCTTGAAACTTGATCTTCATTTTTGTAACATGTAGGGGAATAGCCTTCCAAGATCAAAATCATGATGAGAGTGCAAAAGAATACAGTGGAACGAGAAAATTACTTTAATAATAAGGATTTGAGCAAGAGATGGAAAGCGAGCAAAGTGACAAATGCATAGGGGATAGTCCAATTAAATAGCCATTTAGGAGAGTGAAGGTCATTAAATGTGCATTAAATTCACCTTGCACTAACTCAAAAATATGAAAAGTGTGGAAAGTGGAAAAAACTAGCCTAGATGGTCTTTGGTACATTTGGGACATGAGGGACGCGAAGACTCGATCTGACCAATATGGGTGACTCGGGGAATGCGGACCGAATGAGCACAGGTAGTCCAAGGACTCAGAAATGCGAAGGACGCAAAGACGTGATTTGGTCGATGCACATGCTGCATGGAATGTGTGAACCGAAAGTAGAGACACATTTGGGACAGATGGGACACAAGTACACAAAGAACCTGATGTGAGTGATGCAGGTGATCAGGGGAAATGAAGTCTAGGAAAACTTGGGACCAATGGGTCAAAAATTTTTGATGGAGCTGTTAGTCAAGGATTTTTCGGGGAAAGTGGCTAATCAGTGAATAGAAGGAACGGTAGTACTTAGGTCATGAGGGACAAAAATGTCCAATAGACCTGCATGTCACCAAAATGACTCCAAAAAAGCAAATTTTTCATCATCTCTTCAAGATTTAACTTCACTAGACCATTATTAAAGGGTGCCAACTCAAAATTTTAAAAATTCTAACTTTCAAAAGAGGATAAATTTATAGAGCACAATGGCTTGCTCTTTTCGGGGATGACCTGACTAGATCATCAGAACAAGGAAAGAGTAGAATCAAGAAAAAAATTGGGAAAGAAGACCAGTGGCTTATCCATTGGGAAAATAGAGTCAAAGGAAAGAAAATACAAAATACAACACACCAAAACAAAGGAAAGGAAAACAACTAAATAAAGGCAAGAGAAAGAAAACACACATTGTACATAATATACATAGGACTCCCTATTCACCTAGGACTTGAACAATTTCAGGTACTGGCCACTAAATGGAAGTGGGAGAGAGGATCCATCCATGTAATCAAGATAGAAATAATTTTCACCAACAAAGTGCCTGATTCTAAAAGAACCAAGCCAAAGAGAATCAAACTTACCATGACTTCCTCAGGGTTCACGTCTTTTATCCCACAGCAAAACAATGTCTCCAAATTTTATATCTCTGGATCTAGTTTTCTTTTCAAATAAATATTTCACCTTCTACTGATGGGCAGATATTCTATCAAAAACTTGTAGTCTTTCTTCATTCAACTTATGAAGATATACAATCCTTTTGTTTAAAGAATCACTGAAACTAGTGTCCTTAATGGCCTTCATCAAATACAAGGCTTGTAGCTAAATTTTCACTGGTAGTTGGGCTTGTATACCATACACAACTTGAAAAGGGGAAATTGTAATTTCTCTTTTAGGTGTAATCCTATCTTCCCAGATAGCATGATAGAGCTTCTTGTGTCAGTTTCTCTGATATTCATCAACAAGTTTCCTTACAATAGCCACCAGATTCTTGTTGATTGATTCTTCTTGTCCATTCCCTTGAGGGTAGTAATCTGAAGAGTGAGCAAGGGAAATGCCATATCCATAACAGAAATCCATCATCTTAGGAGAAGAAAAATTTGAAGCATTATCTGTTACAATCTTGTTTGGTACTCCAAACCTTATCAAGATTTTTTCTTTGATGAAATTACATACCACCTCAGAAGTAGTACTCTTAACTGGAATGGATAGTACCCACTTAGTGAAATAATCTGTGGTAGTCAACACATGAGTATGTCCTACACTTGAATATTGGTTGAGTGTTCTGATGAAGTCCAAACCCCACTATTGAAAGGGTTCTCTAATCACAACTGGTTTAAGGGATAAAGAAACCAAATTTGGTCTTCCCACAAAGGATTGAAAAATTTCACATTTTTCTACCCACCTTGATACATCCTTAAACAAATTAGGCCAATATTACCATACACGAAGAATTTTGTGGGCAGTTACGACAAATGGGAAATGAAGCCCACAGGCTTGATCATGGAAGGCTGAGAAAATCTTCTTTTGTTGCTATTTTTCAAAACATTTCAAGAATCTTCCATCCACTCCTCGTTTGACCCAAAGATTCTCCCATAACACATATTGTGCTGATCTTAGTTTGATATCCATCTTCACCTTGATAGTTAAATGATATGAGAATTCACCATAGGTGAGTAAGTGAGCAATGTGAGCATACCATTCATCCATTGAGCTGAGAAATAGAACAATAGGAACATCAACCTCATCCTTAGGCAACTCATGACTAGCTCCTTCGGCATTGAGTTCGCACAAACCTTTACCTTCAACTAATTTAGTTGGTCTGATGTCAATATCATATTCCTGGACCTTTCCTATCTAATTTCCTCTCTTAGTTCCAAGTTCTTGTTGTGTAAGAATAAACTTGATGGTTGTATCATGCACCAGTACCACAGAGTGAGAGTTAAGGATATAGAATCGAAACTGCTTAAAAACTTTAACCAATGCAAAAGCATGTTTCTCCATCATAGTGTACTTCAACTCATGATTTTTAAGAATATAAATCATGAATGAAACTGGGAGCTTGTGACCTTTAGAATCGTTCTGGGTCAACACAGTCGCTAGGGTACTCTCTGTGGCATAGCAATAGATAATAAAATCTTTATTGAAATCTAGGCATTCTAAGATAGGAGTATTAGATATAGATTTTTTAATATTTTCAAATTCTTCATTTCCTTTAGTGGACTAACCAAATGTCTGCTTTCCTTTCATCATCTGAGAGATATTCAAATTCAACTCTGCAAAATCAGTGATGAATCTTCTCACAAAGTTGATCTTACCAAAGAAAGAATGCACTTCCTTTTTACTTGTAGGAAGAGGAATCTACTGAATAGCTTGAACTCGTTCAGGATCAATCTTGATTCCTTCCTTGGAGAGAACATGTCCTAACAATTTTCCCTCCATGACACAAAATACATATTTCTTGGGATTCAGGGAAACTCCATGTTCTCTATATTTCAAGAGAACTATTTCTAGATGCTGAAAGTGATCTACTCTTTTTTTGGAAAATACAATTAGGTCATCTAGATACATGACAATACATTTTCCTTTCATACTTCCAAAAGCCAAATCCAAAGCTCTCTGAAAGGTGGCAGCGACATTGATGAGACCAAAGGGCATCCTCTTGTAGGAAAAAGTACCCCAAGGAGTGGTAAAGGTAGTCTTGTGCTGATCTGGAGTGTTGACTTCTACTTGGTTATATCCTAAGAAACCATCAAACACGGACAACATCTCATATCCTCTAATAGATTACAACACCTGGTCCATTATGGGTAGGGGTAGTTTTCCTTCAGAGAAGCTTGATTCAGATTCCTAAAATCAATGCAGATCTGAATCTCACCATTTTTCTTCCTAACAGGCACAATGTTAGCAATCCATGTTGAATGATGAATGTGAAAGATAATTTTGACGTTCAACAACTTTTGTATCTCCTAAAAAATGGTGTCAGCAATCTTCGGATTGTAATTCCTTTTATTTTTTTTGAAGAGGAATGAAATGTTGCATTTCTTTTAGCTGAAAAGCTTTCAGATCATCATAAGAATAAGCAAGTACATCAACGTACTTCTTCAAAAGATTTACCACCTTATTCTTTTCCTCTTGTGTGTAACATTTCCCAATGTTCACCATTTTGGGGTCAGCATAGCTCCCAATGTTAACCTTTTCATATTCAGTAGATTGTTGGGCTCCTTTAAAAGCTTTAAACTTAATATTCCTATCATGTTTATCAAACAATTTCTCCATACTCACCATCCCTTTACGGATCTTGTTACCTTTTATTCTGATGCACCCATCTTGATTTGTGTCCTCTTTTAAACCTTCCTCACTGGAAGATACAATCTCACAAGGGAAATTGTCACTTCCTTCGAAAATACAATTGTTCAAAGTTATCCCTAAGTTACAGGAAAGAGAGAAAATGTTGATCATCATTGACAAATTTCTAGTTCCTTGTATTATCTTGTACACTTGGTCTATGGATCATTTCAATGGTGAATTTATCTTGAGAGAAATCAGGGTGAGGTATCAGCAATGATCCTAAAATAGCTAGAGAATCAGCCCTAGCATTCTTTTCCCTGGGCACTACTTCGATGGAGAAGGCATCAAGGAATTCAATAGAATCCCAAACCATATTCCTATAATACCTCAATCTTCTATTCTTTACTTGGAAAAGGTCTCTGACTTGTTTAACAACTAGTTCTACATCTCCATGAGCCAGAAGATTCTTCACACCTTTATCCTTTGTCACGTTAAGTCCAAGGATGAGAGATTCATAATCTACTGTGTTATTTATATTTTCAAACTGTATTTTAAATGAGAAAGGATGAATCTTTCCTTCTGGAGATATCAGTATCACACTAGCCCCAGAACTAGCTGAGGAATAAATTCCATCAAATTTGAAATTCTAAACACCGTTAGGATCATGAAATACTTCTTTGGGGTGTTCTATTTCATCCTAAGACATAATCATATAGTTTTCATGCCCAATATCTTCATAAAGTATTTGTGCTTTAGGATCATCTATCTTTGCACAATATACTCAGATTTCTTCTCAGGAAACAACTTCTTCATCTTGTCGTTGACTGGTATAAGGGCATGTGACCAATCCATTTGAATTTATCCTCCCACGGACTTACAGAAGTTCTTACTCAACAACATACCATATGAAGGAGGGATATCATCTACCATAATAGTAGATGAAAACTTTTTCTCAAGGAAGGAAACAAAAGCTACCTGTGCATCTTTAATCCTTCCAACCAAGGGAACCTCCCTACTCTCCATAGAATAACAAGAACCAATAGTGTGTGTGAGGGTAAGACCCAGAGCATGGGCTAGTTTGGTGGGCATTACATTATCCGATGCTCCTGAGTGTATAACACAGTTACTAAGTTTATGGCATGATATAAGGAGGGTCACATAAAATGGTTTGATTTTCTAATTAGGTGAGGTGACTGCAGACACAATGTTTTGTTTTGCTGTCGAAGATGGAGTAGGAAAAATAGATTTAGAAGTATTGGGTGAATTTTTGGAATGGGAATTGACAAATTGGACCATTTTGGCAAAGGATTTTGGATGAGTTTGATAGTACTCAGCCTCTGAAATTTTGGTTTTAGTCTTCTTAAGGTGATTGATGATATCGAAAGATCTAGAGGTGGATGGGCTATCATCAAGGTTTATCAGGTTTAGGAACTGGAGAAAAAGTTTTTTTAATAGTAGGATTAGGAAAAGAAGAATTAGTAGAAATCACCTTCTGTGTGGACGTAGTGGGAATAGGAGATACTCTTTTTACAATTATGGGGATAGTCATGGGATGCTCCTTGGATCTCTTAGCAAGATGCATAATTTTCTCCTTCCTAATTCTTTTGTTCACTAGTCATAAGAACATATGACTCATAGTTCATTTCTGCTACTACTTCATCATAATCATCTTCTTCATCTACACCTTCAGTGGTGAAGAAATTAACTTGACACCCCTCAATTTCTTCCAGCTCTTCATCAGCCTCTTCTTCAAGTTCTTCAAAATATTCATTAACCTCTTCATCATTAGGCTCTTCAACCTCACAAGTTGCATTAACAGGGACCTTGATGGGTGGTCCCTCAATTTCCAGCCTTGTATAAGAGGAAGGAAAATGATTACTAGGCTGAAAATTCCTCCTTGGAACATCTGTATAAGGAGCATCATGAGCCAATTGTTTCTTGATGACAATAAGTTTATTGGCAAGCTTTTGTACTAGTTGATCTGCATTAGCTCCAGGAGTAGAGGAAGAGGAAGAAGAAGCTTTATATTTGGAAGGATCTCTTTTTCAACTTACCAGACATGATTAAGTCATCTTCAACACTAACAGATAATCTCTGGTCTTCATCCAATGTTTCAAGGTTGGCTCTTCTCAACACATAGCTTACTTCAAGAAAAATAGCATTCAGGAAGAAACATTTTTGAATTTGATCTATATGCTGGGTATTTGTTGGGATTTTGTTAATTAGATTATTAAACTTGGCCACAAATTCTCTCATGGGATCCTATGGTTCTTTCTTTATTTGAGAAATCTGGGCCATTAAGGCATGCACATCTTCTGCTGGCTTGAAACAATTCTCAAATCTTGTTCTCATCGTGGTCTAATTGGTAATGGCCCCAGCAAGAAGGTGAAAAAACCAATGTACTGCATTATCTTGCAAAGTCTCTACAAAAATCCTTTCTGAGACATCCTCATGCTCAACTCAAAGGAATCCACATGCAACTATGAAGGCTATAATATGTTCATCAGGATGCACTTTGCCATCACCTCTGAACTTGGGAAAGTTCTTCCTGTTACCCCTAGGTAACTCATGCAAAGGTTAAGGGAAGGCAAGAGTCCCAACACAATGGCCCCAACGTAATGTAATAACCATCATTGGAAAAACTGTTTGAATAGGAACAAAAATAGCAATGCGAATCAAAGCATAAAGATTAAGGCTGAGTTGCTCTTGAGGGATACCACTGCCAAGGTTTCTGTCTTCAATAGGGGGTGTGCTTGTAGAATGAGCTCTCCTATATTTCCCTATTGAAGGAAGAGGAAAACCTTGTTGCTTAAAGAGTTGAAACTGAGAAGATTTGATTCCAAGAGCCTTCCTACCATGGGTAAACCTTAGAGTCTTGAGATCATAAAATGTTAAAGAAATGCTCTTAAAACTGGAATCCATAAAAAATGAATCACTAGTAGAGTCGCCAAAAATAGTTTGTTATAAAATAAGAACTTGAATGAAAGAAACAATTTGGGGATATAAATTCACTCCTTTTTAATGTTAGAGGTTCCCTTATTTAAAGGAAAAAACTTATTTACAAATGTACAATGTTTAGTTTTAAAGAGGAACTCTGATATCATGAAAGTGTGTTAAATGATCGATTATCAATACAAAAGGACAGAAGGACTAAGGAATGGAAAAAGGTAGAATAACATTCTCGAGAAATATAGATAGCAAAATAATTCCTCATAAATGTTGAACTGGGATCAAATAAAACAAAATCATTTGTGTTAAAACCATAAGATGTTATTTCACAGAAACAAAGTTCGAGAGATGACATCCATAAGAATATAAAGCTTCTTTATGAAAAATAGATAAATGATTTAATAATTTTAATAGATAGGAAAGAATGAATAAGCACAGATAGAAACAGAAAGGGAAATCTTCTTGTATTGATAGCTTTTAACTCTTTTAAACTTTCAAAAATAATCAGAGTTCCAACCCAATAATCCTTAGTATCTGGCTTGTGATGATAGTTTATCCTGAGGTTCTGATCAATAAACTTCTTCAGATCAAAACAAGTTCTAGGTCTGAAGAAATGGAAAGTGAGAGGAGTGATAGACCTTTCTACATTTTGGGCATCCAAAGCTTTTTTACATGTATAGTTTCCAAAAGAGAAAGGGAAATGCAAGCTAGTGATCTTCTTCTCCCTGCAGGTTCTATGAAGTTTATCAAGTTTCCTACACACTTCAACCAGAGACATTTTATCATTACAAAATATGGGGAGCTTGAGGGGTGTATTTTCATAGCTAGCCAACCTGATGTATGAAAACCTCCTGAATTGGATGAATAAAGCCCCATACTTGGCTATCAGGTTTATAGCTTCATAAGAAAATCTCCTACCAGTTTCACCCTCTAAGAGTCTTACAATATACATGGTGAAAGCATCATTGACTCTTTTGAAATTGTGATTGCTAGCTTCAAGGGTAAATTAAGGGCAGTATGCATAAATAGGATCATTCTTCTGGCCCTCCATGTAGGTGAAACCAAACCACTGCTGGGATGCAGCTAGGGTATACATGAGATAAGAAGTGATATAGAACTTCTTAGTCTATTAAACACTAGACAATTGTTCAGTCAAATTCATGCAAACAATTTCAGCCCAATTAATGTTCTGCTTTCCCTCGTAGATGATACTTATAAAGGGGCACGTCCAGAAGTGAAATTAATTTGTGGAATGTGACCCCATCATATAGGTGAGAAAAATCATAAAATCAGATAGCTTGTCATTAAAATAAACTCTTAATAATGCCTTGGAGAGTCAGGATGCTCCCTTCTTAGGGATCTTTAACCATGATTTTGCTATTTGGGCCTTGTATTTCTCACTGTCTTGATCGAACAGGGTTTGAACTTGAACATGAGTGAGAACTATGGAATATTCATTTTCTGGAATGCGTAGGGCAGCAACAATGGTGGGAGCATCATGTTTAGCAATTAATTCCCTGTGCACATTAGTAAGTTCCTTCATATCCGGGTTAAAATGGGCTCCACAAGAAAGCACAGTGTCGGCACACTTTACAGATATAGGAAATCCAGTTGCGTATGTAATTCCACTATCACTGATCATTTGTGCCATGAGAGTAGGATTAGAGCATGTTAGTCTGCGCCAAAAATCTCCAAAATCCAAGTGTCAAACCTCACTATCTCCAATATCTTGTACAAAGGTCTCAAGAGGTGACACATGTTCTTGACCTTGAAACTTGATCTTCATTTTGTAATCCACAGGGGAATAGCCTTCCAAGATAAAAATCGTGATGAGAATGCAAAGGAATATAGGGGTATGAGAAACTGAATTTAATGGCAAGTATTTGAGCAAGAGATGGCAAGCGAGCAATGTGACAAATGCATAGGGGATAGTCCAATTAAATAGTTGTTCAGGTGAGATAAGGTCATTAAATGCGCATTAAATTCACCTTGTACTGACTCAAAAATATGAAAAGTAGGAAATGTGGAAAAATATTTCCCAAATTGTCTTTGGTACATTTGGGACATGAGGGACGCGAAGACGCGATCCAGCTGACGCAGGTGACATGGGGAATGCGGGCCAAATACGCACGGGCGGTCCAGAGACTCAAAAACATGAAGGACGTGAGGGACGTGAAGACATGATTCTGCTGATGCGTGTGGTGTGGGGAATGCATGAACTGAAAGCACATACACATTTGAGACAAATGGGACAGAAGTACTTTAAGAACCCAATGAGGACAATGCAGGTGATCAGGGAAAAGGAAGTCCAAGAGAACTTGGGACAAATGGATCAAAAATTTCTGATAGAGCCATTAGTTAAGGATTTTTTGGGGAAAGCGGCCGATCGTTAAACAAAAGGCATGG
Source organism: Taxus chinensis (assembly GCA_019776745.2). Taxonomy (NCBI): domain Eukaryota; kingdom Viridiplantae; phylum Streptophyta; class Pinopsida; order Cupressales; family Taxaceae; genus Taxus; species Taxus chinensis. The sequence continues at coordinate 122,004,523 of CM034154.1, forward strand.
TAGTACTTGGGATATTAGGGACAAAAATGTCCAGTAGACCTACAAGTCACCAAAAATGACTCCAAAAAACATGAATTTTTCATCATCTCTTTGAGCTTTCACTTCACTAGAACATTAATAAAGGGTGCCAACTCAAAATTTTCAAAATTCAAACTTTCCAAAGAGGGGAAATTTTGAGAGGACACCAATATGTAGGGGAAGTAGAGATTGAGTTCCATATACCAATTCCAATGGGATCTTTCAAGTAGCTCTTTTAATAGTGATTCTATCAGCCCAAACAGAAAATTTCAACTGCTCAGCCCACTTTCGTTTGTTTATTTCCAAGGTTCTTCTAATTATTTTCAATAAATTTTTGTTACTTGATTCTACCTGTCCATTACCTTGGGGAATATAATTTGGTGCATATGTTATGTTGATCCCATATTCTTGACACATAGCCACCAAAGGTTTAGCTCGAAATCTCGTGGCATTATCAACAACTATTTTGGTAGGTACTCCAAATCTACAAATGATATATTTCATAACGAAATCCTTAACAATTTGGTGGGTTGCCTTCTTGGCGGGGATTGCCTCCACCCACTTTCTGAAGTAATATGTGGCCAGTAATACCAGTTTATGGCCTACACTTGAAGGATAAGAAATTTCCCCAATGAAGTCAATCCCCCACTTATTGAAAGGGGCTTCAATTGATATAGGCTGCAATGGAAGGGATCCTGAATCTTTTAATCCCCCTAAAAAATGCTGACATATTTCACACTTCCTAACCAAAAAAATTTTATCTTTGAAAAGAGTTTGCCACTAGTAACCATCCCTTAAGATTTTATGGGATGTTACTCTCCCTGCAAAATGCCACCCATAAACTCCTTCATGGAGATCAAAAATTATTTTAGGTGCTTCATCTTCAGTAATGCATTTTAAGATAACTCCCTCAAGGTTCTTCCAAGCTGACCCAAAATCAGTAATGGCATATTTTTGGGAAGCTAACTTAAGTTCTCTTTTCTAATTCTCGCTCATATGTTAAGGGAACGATAGATTTTTGAGGTAAAAAATGATGTCCTTGTACCATTAAGAATTTATCAGTTTTTCAAGGACATTAGGCCTTTTTTCTTCAACTTCATCTACCTCAATTGTCTGCATATTTCTCTCTGCTATAAGTTTTTCTAGGCCCAAACCTCTAACCAATTTTTTTTTTGGATTTTCATATCATACTCTTGCAATTTATTTATCCATCATCATCTCTTTCTTTCAAACGTCCATTTTTGATAGGATATCTTTCACCATGGTGTGGGGAACATAAGAAATGACTTTGGAACTTATAATATATGGCCTAAAGACCTTTTTTTATTTTACCAAAGAAAATTCCTACTTCTCCATGATAGTACACTTTAGCTCAGCTCCTTGTAATACATTACTAAAAAAGACAATTGGTCTTTCAGCTCCCTCATCATTTTTCTGCAACAAGACAGATGCAATAGTACTTTGTGAAGCTAAAGAAAACATTAGGAAAGCCTTCTTATAATTTGGAGCTACTAAAACAGGGTTATTCTTTAATGCTTCTTTGATCCTAGTAAAATCTTTAATAGGTGCTTCTTCCCATTTGATACTTTGCTCTTTCTTCAGCATGCTAGTGATTGGTGTTAGGTTAATTAATTATGCATAATATATATTAATTTTTTAATTAATTACAATAATTAAATAATGTTTTATATGGTTTTTAAACCATATTTTTATTATTCCACAGTTATAAGATTATTTGTTGCATAGTTGCAACTTAATCATTTGTTTTTATTAATTTAATTGTTGCTTCGCAGATGTATTATGGAAGTTATTGTATTTTTGGTTGTACCTGTGCAACCTCTCTTTTGTCTACACATGACTGTATAATGCCTATAAGTATTACAGTCCATTTATTGTAACCTGGTTGATTTCAAATTAAAATAATTCACTGGCTACTATCCCTATTTTGTGAAATTACATTCAGTATCAGAGTGAGAATCTAGACCTGTGAAGCAATGAAGGTTGGAGAGAGGAAACGTATAGTTTTAAAGGAGATTCTACACTCTAAGAGAGCCTGTTTTTCCTTCAAAAACTTCCCAAAATGTTCTACGTCTCCACAAACTCCTGTCATTATCCAAGTATTTGAAGGAAATTTTTTTTTTCCTTGGTGCCTCCTGCACTAGGCAAAATTTGCTCCCTGGATGCTATTTTAAAAAAAAAAAAATTCCCCATCAAGGGTTTTACCTCTAATATTACAAGAGATTTTATTCACTGTTAATATTAATAGTATGCTACAATTTAAGAGCTCAAATATATTCTTCATATAAAGGCCAAGTTGTGTTGAAGTCACAAGACCTGCACAAAATGCAATAACTGATTTTCTTTGTTTGAGTTGTGTTTTAAATAAACCCGAGTTGTATTGGTGACAGACCCACTGAGCAACAACCTCCACTTTCTAGCAATGAAATTGTATCACAAGCAAACCAAATGGCTTCAACAATAAAAAAAAATGATCAAACAATAAAAAATGACCTACATACAAAAAGGAAGGCGACATTAGAAGTGAAAGAAGTTTATAAAAGCGATGGAGAGAAAAAAAAGTGGCATGGAGATAAAAGAATTTCAAGATCCATTTTTTTGGGCAAGAGAAACCCTAATCCACATTGCCACGCATGCAGCTCCACATGTAGCCTCAACCAAGTCGCATTTTGCAAGGTTAATCATTTTTTGAATGTTTTAAATACAATTTTGTTCATTTCATACTCCAAGCGCACATAGTGCCAAGTTGGATAATTGGAAGCGACTTAGGAGTAGGAGGTGCATGGTTTGAATCACACCCAAAACACAAGTTTTTCGATTTTGAAATTTTGTGGAAAACTTAGTGGAATTGCTAACTTTAGCAGAAAATTCAAATTTTGTTATAACTAACTAAATTTAGTGGGGAAATCCCTAATTTAGGGTATTTTTTTTTTTTCCCCATTCAGCTTGTTGTTTCATTCTGGACATTTTTTGCTAAAGGAGGCATCTCTATAAATTGCATTTTCAGATATATTTTTGAAATTTTTTGGCATAGTGTGTCATTTTGGGCTCTGGAGGGCACTAGGGCCCGCAAAACAAAACAAAAATTCCAACCATTCAATTTTTTCTAGGTTTTTAAATGTAATTACATGCTACAATATATTCTACTGATTTGCAGGTTGCCATAGTCAACTACAAACTTTGTAACTGTTCAGAAATTGGCAGAATTGTAATAAAAAATTAAAAAAAAAGGTTTTATAACACTCACGAGATGCTAGATCTCATTCGAAGCATTTGGTATATACGGTGCCTCTAGGAAGAACTTACAGGTAAAGCCATCGCAGATACTACTACACTTAATGCCTAATATAGCTGCAATAACATCGTCCCTATAAATTGACGGGGAGTAATAAGGTCATAGTGCACACACTATGAGCCATCGCATCTATCTATGAATGATTGCATGACATAAATCCAGACTAAGAAATTATCCAAGTATATAGTGAATTTATGTGCATGTATGAGGATATTTCTTTGAGCCGGTACCAATAATCACATAGACCACTTTCAGTACTGTCTTGGTACCATTTATTGAATTCTTTCACATACGTTAATGCCTCTTTCATGTACCACCAGGTATATAGAAAGGGTGAGCTTCTTTCACATACCACTAGGTATATCGAAAGGTCGCGTACATAGAAAGGTTCAATATATCAGACTAATGATATATGGATTGGGAGACCATTTACCTAGAGTGATAAGAGCCAAACCCTGTTAGTGATCTCTACAAAATGGGCACCAATGTCCCCATATTTTTCCTTCTGGATTCACAACTACTCAGAGGAAACAACTATGGTACATGGAAGACAAAAATAAAGACACACCTTAAGTTTGAAGAGATCTGGCTTGATGTGAATGGTACTCTGACCAGATCAACTACTGATATAACATAATAGCGGTAGTTTGATAAAGTAGATCAAAAGGCCAAACTCATCATCTTGTTTGGATTTTCCGATGATGTGAAACCCCACATTCGAGATGCTAAAACAGCCAAAGAAGCATGGGATAAGTTGAGAAAAGTATACGAGGCCAAGAACAAGAATGTTATACTAAATTTACACAGTCAGTTACACACATTGAAGTTCAAGCAGAATGAAGAAATAGAAGCTTTCCTAAGAATAGTTGCAGAATTGAGGGCTTCACTTCTAGCCATGGGAGGAGTGGTCATAGATGATGCTCTCATTCCCATTTTTCTGAGGGCACTCGCCTCTTCTTACCACAGTTTTTTTACAACACTAAATGTGTCAGATATGACCGCTAGTTTTGACAAATTGGTAAACTTACTGCAACAAGAGGAAAAATTGCACAATAAGGATGATGAAGAACAATATTCACTTTCTCCACATAAAAAATGGAAAGGAAAAGGTAAAGGAAAACCTAATTCCTATAAAAATTCCCAAAATTAAAATCAGTATCAAGGGGATAAACCATAGAAGAAGCAATGTCCAATCTGCTAAAGAGGACATAACCTACAAGATTGTTGGTATAATACTTACACGAAAGGTTCATCAAGCAACTCTAGACCTCCAAAAAAATCAAATAAGGGACATTCTAACTACAATTAAGGGTAGAAAAAGGGGAATTGGAAAATAATACCCCATCAGAAAGGAAATATTGTTGAGCAACAAAAACAGTCAGATAATGAAGACTACTTGTTCACTATTTGATCAAGTGAACCATCCATGTCATCTAGTGATGTTTGGTATGTTTATTTGGGGGCCACTCGACACATGACCAGCCATAGAGACTAGTTTATTTAAATGAGGGACACACCATCGAAAAATCATGTTTCGTTGGGAGATGATTCTTCATATAAAGTTCAGAGGATTGGGAACATTTCTCTACCCCTTGGTTCACGCAACTGCAGATTATCAGATGTTTTATATGTCCTTGGGTTGACAAAGAATCTACGTTTAGTTAGTCAACTCCTAGATCATAACTTGAAAATTGACTTTGATAGTCATTTTGGCAAGAAAACGTGTTTGATTTGACACAAATCAGGAGGATTGAAAATAGTTACAAAATCCTCCAATGTGGGATGCATGTTCTAGCTTGATTTTTTCCAGAAAGATGATCAGGAACTTGTGGCTAAGAACTCCACCTCAACACATTTGTGGCATCGGACACTTGGTCATGTAAGTTTCAAGTATCTTGAGACACTTCGTCGGCACAATATGGTACATGGGCTACCATCTCTTCAGAAGGATATAGACAATTGTCCTCACTACCTAGGAGGAAAACAACATAGAGCTTCATTCTAGAAGAGTACATTTTGAGCTCATGGAAAACATGACCTGGTTCATACCAATCTTTATGGTCCGATGCAACCAAGTCATTATGGGTTCCAATACTTCATGCTTTGTGTTTATGACTATTCAAGGAAAATGTGGATTTTTATGTCTTAGCAAGAAAATTGAAGCTTTTGAAACTTTTAAAAAGTTCAAAGTAGCAATTGAGAAGAAAACTGGTCATCACATCTAAACTCTTTACTCAAATCAAGGGGGGAACTCACATGTGAGGAGTTCAGAGACTACCAAAAAACTCACGGGATTCGTTGAAAAGTTTCTCCTCCACACACACCTCAAAAAAATGTTGCTGAGAGAAGAAATCATACAATCATGGAAATGGTGCGATGCATGATCAATGATTATGGACTTGCAAAGACATTCTGGGCAGAAGTAGCAAAGACAACAGTGTATTTTTTGAACAGAGTGTCCATGGTTGCTCTTGATTGAGTAAAACTAGAAGAATCATGGTCAAAGTGAAAACCATCTATTGCACACCTTAGAGTATTCGAGTGCAAAGCAAGTATGCACATACCCAAGAAAAATAGAAAGAAACAGGACATAAATTCATAAAAACTTGTCTTCATTGGGTACAGTGAAGAGAATTTGGGGTACAGATTGTTGGATCCTAAGACCAAAAAATAATACACCAACAGAGATGTTGAGTTTTTTGAGAAGAAGGAAGCAGAGACTCCTCGTCTAGACTCACCAGATGTAGATTATTCTCCATTTGTAAAAATTGAACCTGATGTTCCCTCAAAAGATGAAAGTGATGATGGGAATGATGGTGTTGATCAGTTAGAACCATGACCCACGGGAATAATTCAGCGTATGCACAATTGGTGTACTAGCACATTACGAGATGCAAGAATGGATTCTCCACCAGATACATCCACCCCTGGACCACAGACTCACAATAAAGAAAGAGAAGAAGTTAACTTTGCTTTCATGAGTAGATTTACTGAATCTAATGAGACCTCTACAGTCCAAGAATCCCTACAGTCAAAATCTTAGAAATATGCCATGGATTTTGAATAACAATCAGTTATGAAGAATAACACCTGGAAGCTTGTTGAACTTCCACCAGGAGAGAAATCCATTAGATGCAGATGGATATTTATAAATAAGTAAAAAATAGATGGGACAGTGGACAAGTATAAAGAAATACTTATAGCAAAGGGGTATGCACAAAAAGAAGGCATAGAATATGAGGAGACATTTTCTCCCATAACTAAGATCAAAACAATCAAAATGGTCTTTGCTCTAGCTACATAGTTTAGTTGGAAAGTGCACCAGATGGACGTAAAAATTTCTTTCCTAAATGGAGATCTACAAGAAGAAGTTTACATGACTCAACCTGAGGGATATGTAGCACCTGGTCAAAAAGCAAAGGTATGCACACTTAGGAAATCTCTGTATGGCCTTAAACAGGCACTTTGGTCATGGCACATCAAGATTCATGAGCATCTTGTCCAACATGGATTTGTTAGAAATCCATATGATCCCAATCTTTACCTCAAAAAATAAGGGGGGGAGATTGTGATTGTTGTTGTCTATATCAACAATCTAGTCATCACTGGCAGTTCAATGAGGATGATCAATGCAATGACAAAAAATCTTAATCGATCATTCAGCATGACTAATCTCAGGCTGATGCACTATTGTCTTGTATTAGAAGTATGGTAGAAAGAGAATCAATTTTTTTTTTCTCGGATGAAATATATCAAGACTATGCTCAAGAAATTTAGGATGATGGATTGCACACCAATTGCTATACCCATGAAGAATATATTGCAGTTATCTCGTTCAAATCCATCTTCAGAGGTAAGTGCCACTCTCTACTGACAGTTGATTGGGAGTCGCATTTACCTGACTTATACTAGACCAAATATCAGCTTTGCAGTAAGCTATCTATCTAGGTTAATGTAGGAACTCAAAGTGTGTCATTGGAAATCAGCAAGCCGCATCTTGAGATATCTCAAAGGATTAGTGGATCTTGGTATAGAATACAATAATAATGACAACTTCTTCTTGTCTAGATATTCAGACTCTGATCATGAAGGAAATATTGATGATAGAAAATACACTTCTAGATTTGTGTTTTTTATGGGATATGGACCAATATCATGGGGAAGCAAGAAACAAAACTTTTTTTCTCATTCTTCCACAGAAGCTAAGTATTGTTTTACAGGAGTGTCTTTCTGTGAAGTGATTTTGTTGTGTTACATAATAGAAGGACTTGGATTACCACAAGAAAAAATGACCACCATGTATGTTTACAATGAAGGTGTTATCAAAAATGTTCGCAATCACGTGTTTCATGAAAGAACAAAACACATTGAGGTACAAGTTCATTTCATACACGAACATTTGTTGAAGCAAAACATCCAGCTTCAATTTTTTCCAACATCTAAACAATGGGCAGATATCTTCACAAAGTCACTTACACATGACAAGTTCGAGTTGTTCAGAGAGTTCCTCTCCTCATCTCTTTAGATAATGCACAATTAAGGGGGGGAATTTTAGGTTAATTAATTATGCATAGTATATATTGATTATTTAATTAATTATATTAATTAAATAATGTTTTTATATGGCTTTTAAACCATATTTTTCTTATTCCATAGTTATAAGATTACTTGTTGGATAGTTGCAGCTTAATCATTTGTTTCTATTAATTTAATTATTTCTTCCCAGATGTATTATGGAAGCTATTGTATTTTTGGTTGTACATGTGCAACCTCTCTTTTGTCTGCACATGATTGTACAGTACCTATAAGTATTGCAGTCCATCTATTATAACCTGGTTGATTTTGCATTAATATAATTCATAGGCTACTATCCCTATTTTGTGAAATTACAATTGGGATAGTTAGTTCCAAAAAGTTGGAGATAAATCTCATGATAAAATTAATCTACCCAAAAAAGGAATGAATTCCCTTCTTGGTTCCTTGAATAGGGACTTTTCTAATTGCTTCTACCCTTTCAGGATCAATCACAACCCCTTCCTCTGATATAATGTGTCTAAACAGCTTTTCTCTTTGAACTCAAAAATGGCACTTCTTGGGATTTAGTGAAATACCATACTCTCTGCATCTTAACAACATTTATTCTAAGTGTTACAGGTGGTCACTCCTTTTTATGGAGAAAATAGTCACATCATCTTGATATACATCAAGGAAATCATTAATATAGCCAGATAAATCTACGTCCATTACTCTTTCGAAAGTGGCTCCAACATTCATAAGACCAAAAGGCATTTTGACATATACATATGTTTCCCAAGGAGTGGTAAAGGTAGTCTTGATTCACTCAAATTCCTTAACAAATACCTGGTTATATCTAGAAAAACCATCCAAGGTGGATAAAAATTCTAAACCAGTAACCAATTATAACATATTATACATATTTGGCTAAGGGTAATTATCCTTCAATGATGCTCTATTCAAGTTTCTGAAGTCCACACATAGCCTTATATCTCCATTCTTCTTTTTGACAAGTACCAAGTTTGCAACCCATGATGAGTACCTTGTGGGATGTATGATTCCTCCATCCCTCAAAATTTTAAACTCTTCTTGCATCTTCAGGGAAAGGAGTGGATGGATTGGCCTCCTTTTCTAAGTAAAAAATTTGGCAGAAGCTTCTAAGGGAATTTTGTGCTGGAAAATATTCTCTCTATATGCTTTCAGTTCAGAATAAGACCATGCTAAGTAGTCATGGTATTTCTTCAACAATTGGACATACAAATGCTTTTCTTCCTTACTTAGACTGCTACTTAGCTATATCTTACGTGCTTTATCCTTTGTGCCCAAGTCATGCTCTTCAACATCCCTCGAGGCTGACATGTGCCTATTGATAATGAAATCATTATTATCAAAATTTTATTCAAGTGCTATCAAACCTCTGGGAATAATATTAGTCTTCAACTGAATTATTTCTTTTCCAAATAAAGTCTCCTTTCCATCAGCTACACAAAACATTGGCTCGTAATCTATACGTTGATTAGTAAATTATCCCTAGTTCTGTAAAAACCTTTACACTTGGGCATCATCTTCGAACACTTGTCAGTGTTTAACATTGTAACGAATAGATTGCCTAGTTAATATCTCAATATTATACTCATAATAGGGGGACAAAGTACAATTTTTAAATCTGGACCCCAATACGGCTAATTTTTCTACTAGACTAATGTACTTCTGATCATGATGTATTATGTTGAAGGAGTCAAACATTTCAATGAAATCCCAGACTACATGCTTATACTACTTCATTCTCTAATTTTTTGTTGCATACAATTTTCTAACCTTCTTGATAATTAGCTCTAACTCTTCTTTAACAATGATGTCTCTAACACCTTATTTCCAAGTAATTCTTAAACCCAATAATAGTTCTTCATATTTTGTAATATTGTTAGTGCACTCAAAGTTTAGTTTAAAATAAAAAACAAAATCTTCCTGGCCTGGAGATATCAGAACAATACCATCACCAATTCATAATTTAGAGAAATCCCCATCAAAAAAAAAAGTCCAAAGAGAACCTGCTTGTTTAAGAGACTTACATTGATCAATTTTGTGCTCTTTACCATCAGCAAATCCAACAAAGTTATTAGCATCAACGTCAGTGTATAACACTTCATTGGAAGCATTACTGGGATCCTCAATGATATGTAGCATCTTCTTTTCACCATACAACTTGAAAAGGATACCCTCAATAGGTAAAGTGGTAAAAGATATATCCATTTTTACACTCCCACCCACACTAGCAGCCCATTTTCTTGATAACAACATTCCCCACTTGCTAGGGCAATCAACAATAACAAAATCTAGTTATAATTTCTTGCATAGGTATGCTGCAATTTACACTATCAAACCCTTGACACATATAACAACTACAACCTTTCTGGAATCCTTGGCAGTACACTTCCCATAAGTTGTTTTCACTTTGATATCTAATTCATTCACAACCTCAAGAGGCATAACATTGCATGATGCTCTAGAATCAAACATACAGTTGTGTAACAACTTGTCCTTAATAATGAAAGTAGTGAAAAATGGATCTACATTCAATTGGGACTCAACCAATGATGTTCCCAAATATACTTCAAGTGGCTCACCTAGTTCTTTTAACACTTGGGGTTTTTCCAGCTCTGCAATGGTAGGAGAAGTCTCAGCATTGTTTACATTTTTGTCTTGGGTAATATTTTCTTTTGTCAATCCCAAATACTTAGAGGATATTTTCTTGTGCTCAGGAATCCTAAGCAGCTCAACAATTGGAACAAAAATATTGACCTGACTCAAGACTTGGGCAATGTCATACAGAACATATTTGGGCAAGGCAGCATTTGGAGGAAGACAAACAAATTCATCTGATAGAAAATGATTTTTCATGGTTGGAGCATGGGAAGGGATACCAGTTTTGTTTGGGGAAACAAGGCCTTTGTTAGATGTATCTTTCTTAGTATTTTCTTTTGGGATATTGGTGAGAAGTGGAATTTTTGGTTTGGCCTGAGGCCCTTCCTCTTTGACAACTTTACTCCTAATGTTATATTATTTTTCTTGGGAAAGCACAACACTCATTTACAACTACCTATCCTCCTCAGAAGGGATTCCTCCATCATACTTCTTAATCATTAATGCCCTTAAGTATTCAAAATCGTTATTAGGTAACTCAAAATCTTATACCATAGCAATTTCAAAAGTATGAGTGGGAGGAAGAGGTAATACCTGGTGAATGAAATCCTAGAAATCAGCAGTAATTCTAGCACTTATCAACTCATTTGAGGTTACTCCCTATTGTGAAATTCTAGAGCAATCCATCATGCATGCATCATCATCTATGTCATCATCATCAGCTTCCTCAACTTCTTTGTCTTCATCAAATGGGTAATAAGGCAATAAGCATATATCACACCACTCCATATCATGGACCTTTTCCACAATAGCAACTCTGATAGTTAAAGGATCCGGCACAAATATTTTTTCCTGGGGTTGGGGCTATCTATTTCTTGATCCCACGGGTCCTTTACCCCTATCATCTGGTCTATGATCACCTCTAGGCTGATTTGTAAATCTTTCTTGACCTTGTGTCTTATGCTGACCTTAAGAACCTTGTCCAATCCCCTTCTCTGCTCTGACCAATTTAATGGACATTTCCTTTACATCTCTAGCCAATGTTTTTACAACCTCTTCTAGATCAAAAAACACACTTGACTAAGGCTTCTCTGGATTGATTAACTTAATACCTTCCCTTTTAGGAGGCTTACCAACTACTTTGATATTTTTTTCAATCTACAAAGCCATGGTAAAGGCCTACCTCAATGCTCCTGGGTTTTAATCCCTTAAATAATAGGCCATATTTTGGTCAAAAGAATCAAAATATTTTATCAGACAAAAAACATCACTTGGCCTCAAGATTATAGGTAGCCTATTCAAGGTCTTATTGAACCTAGTATTGAAGTCATGAATAGATTCATTAGGATTTTTCTTTATATTTTCAAATTCAGATAAAAGGAACTTGGGATCTGTCTTATCCCCATATTGCAATATAAAAAAAAAAATTCATTTATGTCCATGTATCTCTTAAATTATCTTGCAAAGACTTATACCAGTCAAGTGCATCCTCCTCAAGAGTATGAATAAACATTTTTATATACACATCCTCAAATTCAATATCAAAGTCTTCCATCATATTGATAAAGAGTTTTAAATGCTAATCGCCAGTGATAGCATTATTCCCTTGAAATTTAGGTAGTGTATTTCTAACATCTAGGGGCACAAAATTTGGATATCCAGCTATACCTCTAAAATCTATAGGACCAAAACTATTGACAAAAAATGGAGGCATAGGTGGAGTGTGGGCCATATCGCCTTGATGGGATGATCTTATAGGAGAAAAAGAATGATAAGGGACAAGAGGTATTTGGAACAAAATAATATAATTTTCAAAATGAATGTCCTCTAAAGGCTATATTTCATGGAAAACCTTATCAAATTTTGAAAATACAGGGACAAACTGATAAGCACACTTATCAAACAGAAATGAAGGCCCCTCTCCAATTGGAGAATTCAATTCTATATAAAGATTACCTGATTTAGAATCACTTGAAGAAGAATGGTAATCCTTAACCGCAGGTTGATCACTTTCCATAATGGATAACTCTCTTCTTGATTCCAGATCTCCATCTATTTTCTAAACTTTTTTTACTTCTGAATTTGTCTTTCCCAGTTTTGGAAACAACTTTCTGGTAGGGTCCTTAGTGAAGAAATATCTTCTTCCTTCCATCTTTGCAAACATTAGTGACAGATTGACTTAAATAGGTTAAGGCAATAGTATTTATAAAATTGCAAACAACATGGAGTCACCACGAAGGATTTTCACCTTAGTTTATGCAAATGCACTATAAATGACTTGTCAAATATCAATCAATGCGTAATTCCTACAAATATTATCAAATATGACCTTCAGCTACCAATATTTATCACTAATGATATAAATTTAGTGCAATAACCACTACAAACTGGAAATATTGCACACCGAATTTGTAATTTCACACAATTCTTACAAATATGAACACAGGATGACATTTAAACAACGTATTTTCACTTATCTCATGTAAGAAACATTACACAAGTCAAATATAAGAATTCCTTTGAAGCTCCCAAGAAATGATGAAAAAATGGTGTTGTTTCCACATAAATAAGTCCCAGAGTTCAAATGATCTGTGGCAATCGTGCAAAAATGATGTTGTTTCCTCAAAAATAGGTCCCAATGTTCAAATAATCCCCAGAAATGACACAAAAATAGTGTTGTTTCCACAAAAATAGATCCTAATGTTTAAATTATACCTGACAACGGTGCCAGAAAGGTGTTGTTTCTAGACAAATAGGTTCTGATGTTAAAATAATCCCAATAATGGTGCCAAAACGGTGTTATTACCGCACAAATAGGTCTCGATGTTTAATTAATCCCTGGTAACCACACCAATCTTGTGTTGTTGCCACATAAATAAGTCCCGAAGTTCAAATAATCTCCAGCAACGCTATTAAGTCCCCAGCAAAGATGCCAATCTGGTGTTGGTATCCAAATTGATTCTCCCTTGGAATTCAAGAAACATCACAGTTTTAACAAGACAATGAGAGACAGACAGATCATATTAATGAGTCGGTTTGTAGCTGGGGAGGAGATTCATCTGGCTCTTTGTCACTTGAGCATTTGAGAAATGGATAACACCATATAAAAGGATTTGATCTATCCTCACTACTTTAGGATGTGCCTTTCGACTAGGGTGAGAGGACCCATTTTGTAACCTCTGTTGGTGAAGGAGAATGAAGATATCATTCTTTGCACAAATTTGAAAGGAAACCTTGAGAAAATATGATCAATGCACCACAATTTAACTCTCACGAGTTGTCACTTCTAAAGAATGGTGATATTTTCTAAACAAGGTTAAGGTTACTAAAGACATTATGGAATCCTGATTACTTCTACATATTTTGGTAGTAGAATTTATTCATTTGTGGACATACAGGGAAAACAGGGGTAGTTCAGGTAGGATTCATTGTTTTTGAAATATTTTTGGTGGGATATTAAGCAGGATAAACTTGATTTTTCCAGATCTTTGAGAACCTTCATAACAATTGGAAAACTAAATGACATAATGCTTCAGAATAGCTAAAATATTCCTTCAACTAGAAGGTGTGCATCAATGGAGGCCCAAATTTGCATAGGTTTCACACAATCTTTGAGACATCAACACGAAGGCTCGAGCTAAATAATCAATTAAATATTAAAGACCCCTAGTTCCTCACACATAATATAAACTTAAAGGCTTACAAATAATATTTATCAACAAAATGACAATAAAATTATTTTAAATTGTTTAATTCATCACAGGATGAAGGCTCTTCTCATTATCAAATTGTAAATGCCACTAAACTATCAGAGGGACAAGATCCTATGTGATTCAGAGGTATTTTTACACAAGATTATAAAAGGAACATCAAAACCATTTGAAAACATTCTGAAATAAAAGCAAACACAAATTTTCCCAAGATTCAGAGAGTAATTCAAGATCTATTAGATTTATTAGCAGGGAAAGTTTCTTAAGGAATTTCATCAGATGCATGTCAATGGTTGTACACTTGCAAACATCTTCATGAGTCAAATGGAGAAACATAAGAGATTAACAAGTTTCTCAGATGGTCTCTCATAGGAAGATGGGATTTCTCAAATTTTCTCAACTTAAGAATTCAACCCCCAACGTGGAAAAAATTTTCAAGACTTATTCTGTATTCTTGCATTTATGCATATTTTTCACTTGGTCACTCACCCCAAATTTCCCCCTAGAAAGAAGAATATTCAAGGAATCCTTTATGTCTTACCAATTTGTCTCAGAAAGTGATGTTTAAGAAATTTACACCCGAAGCGGCCAAGTGGAAAAATCATGAATTGATCACATTTCTCATACCTTCAACTATGACTAGGATGCCACACCATAGCCATTTGATAGTCCTTATAATCATTCTCTTATTCTCTCATGCGAGAAATCCCCTTTTTAATCATTTTCAGGTGGCTCTGTATAGCTTGGTCTGACAAGAAATCATTTTTTCCCTCGAGGAAACACCTTGATACCTATAGGGTTGTCCCTCACATGGATGCCTGCATTTGTGCCTCTCAGAAATGAGATTCTAAAAATTCAAAATTTCACATTACCTCTCTTCCTACGAGTCTTGAGTTGGCCAAGCGTGTCCACCTTCAGGAGCCAAAAAAAGTCTCCACTTGTTTCCTTGGCACAACTGTAAAGGTGAAGTACAAAGGCAAGTTCGAGAACAAGCGCAGGCCTTCCACATGTTTTTTTGGTGTAACTTCAAAAATGAAGTTTAGAGGCAAGACCTCAATTGAGGGCAAGCTCTCCACGTGCCCTGGGCCCAAGAAAATTGCCTTTTGGCCTTTTAAAAAGTCTTAGTATAAATATGAGCCAGTGAAAGCCTCCACGTGTCTCTTGGGCACACTTTTTATATGGTTCCTAAAAGAAGATACCCTAAAAAAGTGTGGGATCACCACGCGTCTCAGTCTAGAAAATTTGTTTAAAATGTTTAAGGACCAGTGGAAGGCACCGTGTCCTGAAGGGTACGAGAATAATTTCTTGAGCCATAAAAAATGCTCGTACGTATGGGAAGACTGACCTAAAACCTCCACATGTCCCTTCGACACTTCTTCAAAAGTAAAGTACAGGGGCAGGTCCACAAATTAGCATAGGCCCTCCACGTGTCCCAGGCCTTAGAAAGTTGCTTAAAAATTATAAGTATAGAGAGGAGCCAGCGAAAGCCTCCACGTGTCTCCTTGCCACAACTGCTAAGGTGGGACCCAAAGGAAAATTTCAAATGAGCCTCAGCCCTGCACATGGACAAGCCTTGAGTTCAAGTGGGCCTTAAAGTTTCAAAATAACCCATTGACCCACCTTCCCACTTGTAACATGAAAAAATTCCATGTGTCCTTCTTTGGGGTCAAAGTAAGACTTTTTGCCTACCATTTCATATTTTTTGAATGGCCAATTAGATACTATCATGGTTGCGGGACCAATTTGGTATTTTTTAAAAATTTGAAAAAAGTGGAAAATTTCATCAAAAAGACCCTTTGAGCTACATCCAATCATACAGGACTACGTTTCCATGGATGTTGCGATATAATTTGACTAGAAAAATATGCCCATCAAACCATAAAATGCAGTGAAATCACCATTTATGCCCAAGAATTGAATTTTTCTTTAAGGAAAAAGAATTTGTGAATGATACAAGGCCAAAATGTGATCCACGACCATGTAGAAGGGTATTCAATAGCATAAAAATTAAGAAAACATTTCACGCATCCATTCAGGGGAATAGAAAATACAATAGAGCCCACTTGAAAGAATTTTGAGGGAAAACTAGGGCACGATCATTTTCAAACACTTTCAAAGCTTGTTTTGACCAATATGCCTGGAATATACTTATGTACTTACAACCACTTTGATGTGAGGCATGAGTTTTAAATCCTATCTTGTGGTAGTACGTTGTCAACAACATAAAATGCATACTCCAACTTAACTGCAAGTTTTTCCCGCAACATCCATTTTTATTTCTAGGGATACAAATAATGATGTTACGGAAATTCCTCAAAATATGTTAATGAGATCAAAATACCCTGTTCTTTATTATGTTAACTCCTTAGAATATCGCTATCTTGGCAGCTATTGAGGTCCCTTGACTTGTGTCTTACAACCAGCTCACTATCTTCAAAATATCCATTGTTGAGTTCATGACACCTAGTTCTTTCTATGCTCCAATGCATATCCATGAATCAAATGCTAAACGTAAATTATTAGCCATATGTTAGTGAATAAGTGATTAAATATGTAGAATAATCCCTCATAGAATCACAATAGTAGAAGCTAATATGCAGAAAAATATTAAAGATCTCAAATAAAAGTGTAGAATAAAATAACACAACACAAAGAGACAATATTTAACGTGGTTCACCCAATTTGGGCTACATCCACCAAGAATCACTTGCTTAGATTTTATTACAAGCCACCACTCTCTCAATACAATACCCAAATCTATTTGGAAACATGCTCAACAAACTCTATAGAATTCACACCCAAATTCAAAGCACATCTATAATGTTTTTCATTACTTCCTATCATATACATAAAACCACATAATTAGACAATTTCTTAAGTAGTTTTACAAAACCATGGGTATGAAAACCATGGGCACAAAACTATCCCATAAAAATATGGGTCAAAAATCCTTCCCATATGAGAAAATCACATTTCCAGATATATTGGGCACGTTTATAAGGCCAAAAACTTTTTTTTCGGGGTCTGTGCCCTGCGAACCCTTGCTACTAGGGGCTTGCCACCCCCCAGACTCTTGCTCGGGGCTCGGCCCGACCTTGAACCCTGGTGAGGATACATGAAAAGTGTACAATACTCTTATTATACAATCTCCAACACTTTCACACATGAAAAAAATCTCCACAACCTAACAATCTCCCACTTGGGGACTAGTTTCCATGAAGACCAACCAAAGCTGAACATAAGCTGAACATAGCTTCAATTTTTCCCTTGTGACCAGCTTGGTAATCATGTCTGCAAGATTCCTACTGGTATGAATCTTCTCCAGCTTCAAATTATCTTCCTCCAAAGTTTTCCTGATGAAATGGTACCTTAACTATTTATGTTTCATCCTAGAGTGAAAAGTAGAGTTATTAGCTAGGTGTATAACACTATGACTATCACTATGCAAATTTTCTTCCACCTACTTATGTGCCAACTCCTCAAGAAATTTTTGTAACCAAATAATTTCTTTTCTTTCCTTTGTGGTAGTAATATACTTAGCCTCTGTGGTTGGAAAAGCCACCAGCTTCTGTAGTTGTGAAATCCATCTCACTGCTATCCCACCTAAAGTGTAAACATAACCTGTCATGCTCCTCCTGCTGTCTACATCTCTAGCCATATTTGAATCTACATAGCCATACAAAGTGGTATCTGATCCACTATAGCACAAAATTGTCCCCATGGTCCCTCTTTAATACCGAAGGATCCACTTTACTACCTATTAGTGATCTCTACCTGGATCACTCATAAATCTACTCACCACTCCCACTGCATGGGCAATATCATGCCTGGTGCACACCATGGAATAAATCAAAATACCAAATGCTAATGAGTAAGGTACCTTGGACATCTGGTTTCTCTCTTGCTCTGTCTTGGGGCATTCCTCCTTTGATAACTTGAAATGGCCTTCCAAAGGAGTCCCAACCAGTTTAACATCCTGCATATTAAACATCTCCAAGACCTTGTTAATGTACTCTTCCTGGGAAAAAATCAGCTTTCATTCCTTCCTATCTCGATATATCCTCATACCAAGGATTTGTTTAGCTACCCCTAAATCCTTCATAGCAAAGGATTCACTTAGCTATTTCTTGAGTACATTTCTTTCTTGCATGTTTTTTCCTGCAGCTAATATGTCATCCACATATAGACAAAGGATAATATAACTTCCATCCTCAAATTTATTTTTATATAGGAAATGGTCATAATTACATCTAATATAACCTTACTCCATCATGAAGCTATGAAATTTCTTATACCATTAACGAGGAGCTTGTTTCAAGCCATACAAGCTCTTCTTCATTTTGCACACCATCTCCTCTTTACCTTTGACCTCAAAGCCCTCTGGTTTCTACATAAATAGTTCATCATCCAAATCACCATGAGAAATGTAGTCAAGTTACATAAATTTTTTCTAAGTGCAAGTCTTCTGCTGTAGGTATTCCTAGAACAGTTCTAATAGAAGTCATTTTTACTACAGGAGAAAAAATCTCATCAAAATCTATACCTTTTTTCTGTGCAAACCCCTTGACCACCAACCAAACCATGTATCTTTTCTTTCCTCCATCTTCCTCTTTGACTATTAAGACCCACTTCTTATGTAATTATCTTTTTCATTTGGGTAGCTACACCAAATCCCATGTCTGGTTCTCCAATCAAGCCTGATGCTCCTCATCCATGGCTTGCTCCCACTTCTTCTAGGAATCTACTTGCATTTCTTCATCAAATATCTTTGGATCTCCACTATCAATGAGAAATAAATAATAAAGAGAAGGAGAAAAATGTTTAGGTGCTCTTTTTACCCTAGAAGACCTCCTAAATATAAGATTTTCAGGTTCCTGTTGAGAAGGTTCCGTAACTGATTCATGTGTCACTTGCCCATCTAGAAGATCCCTTATTACTTCATATTCTTTCTTGGATACTTCCTTATTTTCCTATAACTTCTGCTAATACATGACTTTCTCATTAAAGACCACATCCCTAGATCAAATGATTTTCTTTTCCTTAATAATCCAAAGTCATGACCACCATAACCAATGAAAGTACATTTTTTTGATTTAGTGTCTATCTTGGTCATATCATTATTTTCTATATGGACAAACACCTCACATCCAAAGACTCTAAGAAATGATCAACTAACTTTCTTACCATACCAAGCCTCCTCAGGTATGCCTCCATCCAAGGCATTTGAGGGTCCTCTGTTTATCAAGGACACAACTGTGCTCACCTCTTCTACCCAAAAAGAAAGAGACACACTTGCATGTAACCCAATTCTCTTAGCACGTTCCATTATTGTCTTGTTCATCCTTTCTGACACCTATTCTATTGCAGATTTCTTTGAACCATCTTTTTCCTGCTGATTCCATTCTTAGAAAAATAATCATCAAATTCATTGCTACAATACTCCGCTCCATTATCTTACCTAATACATTTTAGCTTAAGACTTGTTTCATTCTCTACCAAGGCTTTCGATTTAACAAAAGTTTCAAATACATCAGGTTTTTTTCTAATACAATAAACCCAAACTTTACTTGTTGCATCATCAATATAAGTAACATAATAACTTGAACACCCAAGAGATGATACCTGAGCTGGTCCCCACACATCAGAATTCACCAACTCTAACTTAAACTCTTTCTTTATAGGTCCAACCTTGAGAAACCTTACTCACATTTTTTTCCCATATATGCATTCCTCAAAGAACTCCAAACTTGTTTCTGTAAATCTAGGAAATCTATCTTTATGATCTCCATGCCATTATGGCTCATATGACTGAGCCTATAGTGCCACAATGTTATATCTACTTCTGAAGATAGAAGATTACAAATGCTAGTGCTATAATTGGTTAAACATAAGGTTCCAACCTTCTTACCTCTTGCCACCACAAGGGAACCCTTGGTAACCTTCCAAGATTCCGCTGTAAATATCACAATACAACCATCACTTCCTAACTTCCCTGCCAATATCAAATTTTGTCTTAATGTAGGCACATGTCTAACATTCTTCAATAGCAAAGTATTCCCATTCTGTATCTTAACCTAAACAAAACCTTTTCCAACTATGTTGTAAGGCTGATCATCACCAAGAAAAACATGCCCAAAATCTCCTTGAAAATAATCAACAAAATAATGCCTATGTGGAGTGGCATGGAAATAAGCCCTCGAATCTAAAACCCAAGATTTAGTAATATTGTGAAAAGAAAGAATCAAATCATCCTAACATACATTACCCATTGCCACATTTGCCTCCCTATTTTCTTCTTGTTGTTTCTTCTTGTCCTGATGCTCCCAATAGTCCTTCTTTACATGCCCAGACCTTCCACAGTTCCAGTATACTATCTTGCTTTGAGATTTTGACCTTTCTCGATCATTTGATTTTCCACTACTTCTTTTATTCTTCTGTCTCCCTCTAGTTGCCACTATCAAATAATTCCCTGAAGTAGAAGATTCCTTAGATATTTTTCTTCACATTTACTCACTTAGAATCACCCCTACAACATCCTCAAACTTCAACTTTGAGTTAGCTGGAACCGAGGTTCTTACCGCCACTACCAGGCTATTCCAACTCCTAGGTAAAGAGCATAGAATTAATAAATCCCTAACGTCTTCATCAAATTCTAATGTAACCAAAGCTAGCATATTTACAACCGTATTAAAATAATTTAAATGATTTTCTACTAAACCATTCTCGAACATCTTCATATTAAACAACTATTTCATTAAAAATATCTTGTTAGACGAAGAGGTTTTTTCATTAAACTTTCATAATGCATCAATCAGTTCTTTTGTATTCTTTTCTTTTGAAACATTAAATAATACCGAAGATGCAAGACACAACCAGATTGTCCCAAGTGCCTTCTTATCCAAAAAATCCCATTCCACATTTGTCATGCTTGAGGGTTTGTTCACCTTCTTAGACAACGGAATATAAAGATCCTTTTGATAAAGGTAATCTTTCATCTGCATCTTCCAAAGATAAAAATTATGCCCATTGAAAGTATCAACCCCTAATCTTCCATCATATGCCATAGCTCGTACTCAAGATAAAAATTTCTCTACAATTCAACACTTCAACAAACCAAACCAGGATCTGATACCAATTCTTAGTAAATAAGGGATTAAATATGTAGAATAATCCCTCACAAAATCACAATAGTAGAAACTAATATGTAGAAAAATATTACAGATCTCAAATAAAAGTGCAGAATAAAATAACACAACACAAAGAGACAATATTTAACATGGTTCACCTAATTTGGGCTATGTCCACCAAGAATCACTTGCTCAAATTTTATTACAAGCCACCTCTCTCTCAATACAATACCCAAATCTATTTAGAGTTATGCTAAACAAACTCTACACAATTGACACCCGAATTCAAAAGGCATCTACAATGTTACATTATTTTCTACCATATGCATAAAACCATATAAGTAGATAACTGTTTAACTAGTTTTACAAAAACATGGGTATTAAAACCATGGGCCGAAACCGTCCCATAAACCTATGGGTCAAAAATCCAATCCATATGAGAAAACCCCATTTCCCGGTATATCAGACACATTTTAAGGCCAAAAAAAAATTTGAGGGATGCACCCTTGAACCTAGTGAGACAACTATGGAAAGTGTACATTACTTTTAGTGTACAGTCTTCAACACTTTCACACATGAAAATAGACTCCACTACCTAACATATATCATTGTAATGGCTAGTGGTCGATAAGCTCAAATCAAATTCATTTAAAATGTTAAATCCAATCAAAATTACTGTTTTCAATATCATGTTGTGACAGTGCATAGCAGACGCTAATTTCATACTACCTTAGTTTATTTTTTGAAACCCTCACAACCACTAAGCTCCAAATAATATGTTGTGGCAATACCTAGGAAACGCTATAATCGTAATATGTGACTTTATTTTGTTAAATCATAATCTCTAGTGACCTATGTATTCCATATATTACGATGTGGTAGTTTCTTAGTTTTTCATTATTGAGTACTGATAGCTAAGATATAAATATGGTATTGTGTTATACCTTAGCGTCCACTAATATTACAATAGATTTCTTATTTTTCTTAAATCATAGCAAAAGATAATATCTAACAATATGTTTTAGAAAAACTATGAAGGGTAAAATGGAGGGATCTAGCGATGGAGGGATCTACAGGGATACGGTTTCCGTAGTTTTCACAGTTTTGGCTGCAGAATGTCTGCGAACCACGGTTAAAAATGCTGAGGAAAGGCTGAGCTATAGCCAGTGCAGGGTGTTTGTAGACACGGGTAAGAACGTCGCAAAAGCGGGAGGTACAGCTAGTGCAGTCTCTGCAGTTCTGGCCGCGGAAAGTCTGCGCAATATGACAAAACTTACTGAGGAAAAGCAGATCTCAGACTGCAATCGGACGGCTAGCAGAGAAAATGAGGAAATACTGAGATCCACACCTTTGGCTTGGAATAATCTTTTTCAAAGCCCTAACCTCAAGGTGGGTCCGAAATGCACTGAACAGTTTACATGGGAAATGGACAAAGAGGGTGCCAACTGTCTTAGGGTCCCAGATGGTTTTGTTGATAGAGCTTTAAACAAAAAAAACCTCTTCCTTGTTGGTAAGTTTCTTGGCTCTAGACCTAATATTGATTTCATTAGAAAATGGGCTATGAGAAAATGGAAACCCAAGGGAGCCCTAAGCATTACCATTATGCCAAAAGGTTTTTTCTTGGCTAAATTTAACCAACAAGAGGATTTAGATTCGGTGTTACTTGGAGGCCCCTGGTGGCTGGGAAATATGGGTCTTTTTTTGAAAAAATGGTATCCGGGTTTTGATCCAAATACAGAAAATATAAAACACCATTCCAATCTGGTGTAGGCTGCCAGGACTGCCATTGCATCTATGGGATGATGAAATACTGTTAAATATTGCAAAATCCCTAGGCACACCTATTGGATTAGATGGACCCACAAGAAACAGATCCAGGATTGCTTTTGCTCGGTTCTGCATTATCTCAGCCATTGATCAGGAGTTTCCAGAGCACATAATATTGAAAACTAGATTTGGATCCTGGACTCAAAGAATTGAAATTGAGACCTTAAGATGTAAGCGGTGCCAATGCATTGGTCACTCTGATGAAAACTGCAACAAGAAGAAGACCCCTCTTTTGGTTTCTGATCAGCGTGGGATTGACTCAGATCTAAACAAAGTTAACAGGGATCCAAGCAAGGAAAGGAAAACTGAAGATAAAGGTCCCAGCCAGAGGAATGTGCAATTAAATAGTAGGGGGCAAAAAAAGAAAAAAGGGGGTTTTAGAACTAATATTAAGAAACATCTTGTCTGGTGTCCCAAAGATGCTACAATATCTTTGCCTGAAACCCCCAACAAAGAAGTAGTGGACAAAACTGTGAAGGCATCTCCGGGCAAACCTTTTGAAACTTCTGTGAAGGATGACCTTGTTAAGGTTTCCTTGGAAGTGAACGAACAAGAAGGTTTAATCCCTTCTGGTTCAGAAGAGAAAGAAATCCTGTCATTTATTAGAGAGGAAGCTTGTAACAAGGAGAATATGGATGTGAGTGAACCCCTAGAGATCCTCTCTACTGGAGAGACAGGAATTGTGGATCCGCTGCCACACCTCAGCATTTCAACAGCGACTGCGCAGGACTGTTGCAGCACCAAAACTGCTTCTGATCATACTCCTGACAGTATCCATAAGGAACAAAAGGAAGGGGGGATCACGCCTACCATGGAAAAGAAGACCTATTTAACCCCTTCTGGTTCAGAAGAGAAAGAAATCCTACCATTCGTTAGAGAGGAAGATTGTATCAAGGAGGATATGAGGGTGTTTGAGCCCCTGGAGTCTCTCCCTACTGGAGAAAAAGGAAATGCGGATCCGCTGCCATACCTCAGCATTTCAATAGTGACTGAGCAGGTTTGTTGCAATCACACTCCTGTCAGTATTCATAAGGAACAAGAGGAAGGGGAGATTACGCCTACCAAGGAAAAGGAAGATCCAGACTCTGGGTTCACTTTGGTCATCTCAAAAAAGAAAAAAAAAAGAATGGAAGGTTTTGAAAGGATCCCAGAATCACTTTATAGTGAAAAGAAAAAGGAAATTGACAATTGGGACACCTCTACCTCCAGAAAAACCAGATCTTCAGTTAGACGAATAGTTGATTTTGGAGGAAGCTCGAAAAGAGGAAGACCCTCTAAAAAGACTCTCAGAGCTAAGAAAACAGAGAGGGACATTGCAGATGGTGTTCAGCGGCAACTGAACCAGCAAGCAATTCCAACTACCAACCATTCCATATGAAGATCATATCTTGGAATATTAGAGGCCTTAACGGTTACTCTAAGCAAAGAAACATCAAGGAGTTACGGGACTCCAGTAACCCCAGCATTTTGATTCTTCAAGAAACTAAGATGAAAGCAATGACAATGGATAATATTAAAAAAAAATTTTGGGACAGCTCTGAAATGGCGGCTGTTGATTCTCAGGGTGCTTCCGGAGGGCTGGCTACTCTTTGGGATAAAAGGCACTGTACTGGTATGATTCTTAGTGATAATATTAATCATCTTGCAATTAAATTTGTCACTATTGAAAAAAAGTGTGAATGGATCTTGTCTAATATTTATGCCCCTAACTCTGCTAGTGGTGGAAGAAAACTATGGGCTGATCTTAAAATCTTTAGAAACCAGCACAGTTCTGCTAACTGGCTTATCATGGGAGACTTCAACTCCCCTCTAAACCCAGGTGAAAAGTTTGGGGGAACCCCCGCATTCTCTAATGGAATGGTGGATTTTGCTGATTTTATCACTGAACAAAACCTCATTGATGTGGATCTGCATGGTAATAAGTATACTTGGAATAATAGAAGGTTGGGAAAGGAGCTCATTCAGGTGAGACTGGACAGGGCACTAATCTCAGCAAACTGGATACTTAGCCAAGACTTTTACCTCTCTTCCCTGCCCAGAATTGGATCGGATCATAATCTGATTGCTTTAAGCTTTCTAAATTGGACCAGACCTGTAAGAAGCTCATTCAAATTTGAAAAAATGTGGATGGAGCACGTTGATATCTATGATAGAATAAAGGAATGGTGGGATTGGAATGGGGAAGGCACTGCCCAGTACAGATTGGTCCAAAAACTCAAAAATGTCAAAAAACAAGTCAAACTTTGGAACAAAAATGTTTTTGGAAACATCTTCGGAAAAAAGAAAGAGTTAAAACAGAAGCTTCAGGATCTTGAGTTAAAGATGGATACTATGGGGAGATCATTTGAAGATGAAGTAAATGAAAAGAAAATTCTTTCTGAGTTGCACATGATCTGCAGTAGAGAAGAGTCCTTTTGGCACCTTAAATCTAGGGCTATCTGGCTTAAAGAGGGGGACAGGAACACAAAGTTCTTTCACATGACCACTCTAAAGCACAGAGCCAGTAATAGGATCTTAGAGGTTTCTAAAAGCAACGGATGTATCACTAAAGATCCAAACAGCATTAAGAAACAAGCACTTGAATTCTACAAAAATCTTCTTAGAGAGAGTAATGTCAGCAATCCGGAAGCTATTTCCTTCATGCTAGAGGCCATCCCTCAGAATGATATTGAGGACCAGAAATTCAGAGATATCACTAAAGCGGTCACGATTGATGAGCTAAAAAAGGCTGTTTTTTCTCTTGAGGGGGATAAGGCTCCTGGACCGGATGGATTCTCCATTAATTTTTTTCAGAAATTCTAGGAAATATGCTCGGAGGATCTACTCAAAGCGGTTAATGAATTTTATAGATCGGGAAATCTTCTAAACGAACTGAATAACACACACATTGTGCTGGCACCTAAGAAAATGGATGCAAAAGATTTCAAGGATTTCAGACCTATCAGTCTTGTTAATGCTATTTATCGAATCTTTACCAAAATTATTGCTTCTAGGCTGCAGCTCATAATGAAGGATCTCATCTCAAGGCAGCAAAGTGGCTTCATTAAAGGCAGGATAATACAAGACGATGTGATTATGGTGCACGAAACTATGCATTCTATGGAAAATAACAAAAAGGCAAACATGATCCTTAAGCTTGATATGAATAAAGCTTTTGACAAAGTTTCTTGGGTCTTCCTTGACAGGATTTTATCTAAATTTGTGTTCACAAAAAAGTTTAGAAAAATTGTTAAGTCTTGAATATCTACAGCCAGGTTCTCTGTGGTTGTTAATGGAGAGCCTGTGGGATTCTTCACCAGCAGCAGAGGTCTAAGGCAGGGAGACCCCATCTCCCCCCTACTCTTCATCCTTCTGGATGACAGCCTTAGTAGAACAATTAGCAGAGCGGTGGAAGTCGGCCTTTTAAATGGTTCTAAACCCACTTCTCTCAGCCAAGCTGTCTCTCATCAAAAGTTTGCAGACGACACCATCCTTCTTCTTCTGGCCTCATTTGTAGAAGCTAAAGCTATCAAGGCTCTTCTGCAGCTATATGAATCTGCTTCCAGGCAAGAGATCAATTACGACAAAAGCATCCTTTTTTTCTTTAACACCCCTGGGGAAAGACAGCTCAAGATTGCTAAAATTCTGGGCTGTAAAATTGGTACTCTTCCAGCAACATACTTAGGCCTCCCTCTTGGCACAAAGAAAGTCTCTCACACGGTGTGGGATGATCTATTGACGAGATTTCAGAAAAAAATGGCCGGTTGGAAAGGGACCACTCTCTCTAGTGCTGGTAAGTGCCTTCTCATTAAAAGCACACTCCAAAGTTTGCCCATATATATCATGTCACTATTCAAAATTCCTTCCTCCTTCAGAGAGAAAATTGAAAGGATTCAGAAAAAAAATTTATGGCAAGGCATGGAAGAAAAGTTCAGATTTCACCTTGTGGCCTGGGAGAAAGTCTGCACCCCAAAATCTAGGGGAGGGCTGGGAATAAAAAATATTGTGAAAATGAATGAGGCACTCATTGCTAAGATGGGCTGGAGATTAATTTCTGAGAAACAACCCTGGATTGATGTTATTAAAACAAAATACTTGAATCAGCAAGCTGTTTACTCCTATCTGCATGATGAGCAACTCCCCAATGGTTCCATTTTTTGGAATAATCTGGTTAAGAGTAGAAACTTCATTAAGAAGGGAAACAAATGGAAAGTTGGGGATGGCAGCGACATAAACTTCTGGGAGGATAACTGGTCCAATGATAATCTCTTGGAGAGATTTGGGATTGCTAAGGACAGCCTTATAAGAAAGTATGGAACTAAAGTCAAGGACTACATTGATGGAAATGGCACCAACAAGAATTGGAAAAGACTTACTATGGAGCGTATTGAACTGAAACAAATTATCTCCTCCCTCCAAGACCTTTTAGATCTCTTCCCTTTGTGTCAGTTGGATTCCAAGGATGAGCTGATCTGGAGCAATTCACACGATGGTAAATACTCAGTCAAATCTGGTTATACCAGTCTTTTCCACAGTAACTAATCAGATTTTAACTGGAACTTGATCTGGATGCCTGAGTTAACCCCCAAAATAAATTTTTTTCTTTGGCTGGCCATCAGAGGCAAAATTCTCACCACTGACAATTTGATGAAAAGAGGATTTATCATTCCCAGTTGGTGCCACCTTTGTAGGAATAGCTATGAAGACATTAGCCATCTGTTCTTACATTGTGATTATGCCTTTAGAGCTTGGAACTTTGTCCTTTCCAAATTTGAAGCTCTCTGGGTGATGCCGGAGGATCTTATTCAGCTATGGAATCAATGGAACCCACCATTCAGACATTGTGCTATCAAAAGAATCTAGAAATTAGCCATCCCGCATTTAATTTGGAGGATCTAGAAGGATAGAAATAATATCGTTTTTAGAAATAAGAAGCAGAATTTTAATTTCACTACTGGCAAGATCTCCCAAGGCATCAAAGAGGACATGGCCAGATTTAAACCTCCCAAGAACAATTGTTACCCTGAAAATGAAAAGCACATCTTATCAAATTGGCAGATCGGATATTGGAGCAACCCCGGGAATAGTGTGGATAGATCTTTGGTTAAATGGCATCCCCCTGAATCGAATTGGTTCAAGCTGAACTTTGATGGAGCCTCTAAGGGGAACCCTGGAACAGCAGCTGGAGGAGGAGCAATACGGGACCATAAAGGTAATTTGATTGTTGCATATGCTGGAAAAATGGGAATCCAAACCAATCATTTTGCAGAAGCTTTATCTGCTCTCTGGGGTTTGAGAGTTGCACGGGCCCAAAATATCCAGAACCTCATTACTGAAGGGGACTCCCTTAATATTATTAAATTGCTTAATCAGTCCTCTTCTCCTAGCTGGAATATCAAAGATTTTATCTCTGAATCCATAAGCATCAGTCATACCTTCAACAGCATCAGAATCATACATTCTTACAGGGAGGGAAACAAGCTGGCCGATGCTTTGGCCAATTATGGCATTAATATAAATTTCACTATTTGGGATAATGATAGTATCCCTAATCAGCTTCACAACAGCATACATGCGGACCTTCACACGCAAACAATCTCTAGAGATATGCCTTAATCTTTGGAGGATATCCATAAATTCATCCACATGTGCTGTTTTAATTTATTTGGCGTGGCAAATGATATCTACTTCAAATGATAGCAAGATTTTGTTTAGGAACTTCAAGTGGAGTTGTCTAAATTTAAAAACAGCGCACGCGGGAGGTACAATAGCTATTGATATTCGGATGCCAAGCTCTGTGAAAACCAAAGATAAATACAAGGTGAAAGCTAACAGGGAAAGGGTTTTCACGCGCGACTTCAAGCAGGCTCAGATCGGCAATTATACAGCCGTTCGTGGGAGGACCAACGGCTACAGTTCCCATTTTTATGCGACCCGCAATAGTGAGAAACGAACCACTCTCAACGCCCAAAGGTATTCTGAAAATTGTTGTAACCAGCACATCATTGTGAAGATGGGAGGGCCTCCCTGCCAGATTGAGCCGTGCGCAGACCCTGACTGGAAAGAAAACACTGAGCTCTGGAAAATTCTTAGCATCAGCGGATTCACCAACTTTGTGGAAAGAGTGCAAGGCCATGATCAAAGCATCTCTGTTCGCTTTGCCAAGGAGTGGAATGAGAGGACGGTCGACTATGGAGGGCAGAAAATTCTTATTAATGAGGAACTCATAGCCAAAGCGACTGGCCTCAGCTTGGAAGGATACCGCTTCTTCAACAAGAGGGTTATTAAAGAGGTTGAAGAGAGAAGATTTATGGAGGAGGAGGAGAAGCTTATATTCAACACCGCGGGTCTACTTGTTAACTCAATTCCATCTCCGTATGATGAAGTCACCCGCATGATGATTCGCTTCATATCCTTGGAAGGCAGGTTTGTTACTGTCCCTGCCAAGCACCTTGTCTTTTTGAATCACTTTCGTAGGAGTAGGTTGGTTTGCTTCCCTCACTATCTGTTAAACTCTCTTGAGCGCTCCATTTTGGAGTTCCAGAAGCATACCCGGGCGGTTCCCTTACACCAAGGGCTTATTTTGCTTATTCACAAGCACTGCCTTATTAAATTCCCCGGTCTCCCTTCCTCTCCCGGCCCGGCTTTGTTGGGCTCCGCTGCTGCCAGTCCTGTCTCCCCTGCTGCCCCTGCTGCTGCCCCCGCCTTCGGTGCTGCTACCCCCATGCTGGCTGCTCATGCTTCTCCTTCTTTTCCTCCTGTTGCTGCCCCTTCCACCCACCCTGTCTCTACCTCTAAACGTGTCACCAGGGCTTCTAGGAGACTCAACCTTGAGTCTACTGCTGAGGGGGATGAACCTTTGGAGGACATTGCTCGAGATCTGCTGAACATTAGTAGTGCCAGTCCCCAGGCGGCACCAACGGATAACCCTTCTAGGAGATTGGAGGCCTTAGAGGCTGAGCTTAAATTGCTGAAGGATGAGGTCAAAAACCTTGCTAAGAAAAAAGGCAAAAAAAGCATTGAGGGGGAAGGGAGCATTGGCAATAGCCAGATTGATGACATATACAAAAAACTGACCTCCTTAGACTCCCGCCTAGGGAAGATGAAGACTAGGCATGAGTATAATATTGCAGCCTTCAAGGCCATCGAGGAGTTCATCGAAGGTCATGCAAGAAGTGTTTCACATCTTAGCGGTGTCCCGGCTACACTTTGGGGCAATGAGAAAGAGAGCAAAAGAACCAGAGAGGAGCTCGATAAGACGGATGCTGCTCATATGACCACGTTGGGCATGTATCATGCTTGGAAAAGAGTAAAGACGAGTATTGATCAAGCGGCCAAGAAGTAGTCCTGACTACTTTTGCTGGTCCTTATTGTTTTTATTACTGCTTCTTGGCTGTAGGCTTGCTATTTTTTTGCCGTTGTTTTGCTGTTAAGTCTCGTTTGTGTAGCTGTTTCTGGGCTTCATTGTTCTTTGCTGTAACTTTTGTGCTCTGCTACAGCTTCTCTGCTCCTCTCTCTTATTCCGGCTTTTAGGCCTTCTTCTGTACACAAGGGTATAGTCCCTTTCAAAAAACTATTTACCAATATTAAAAAAAACATAGCGGATGCTAAGATAAGAATATAATTCAATAATGTGTTAATTGCTAGAAACCATAATGTTTAACATATTTGTTTGTGGCCTTCTATAGAGACTAATTATATTGTGGCCTTCCATATCAATCCTAATGAATTAATATATTTGACAAAACTCTATCTTCCACCAATAATACGTGGCCTACTAATAATATTTTAAAAAAATAATTATATCATCGTGACTACAAATCTATGTGATTTTTTGTAATAGCTTAACAGGAGTAAAAAGGAACTATAAATTTAAATACATAGTGATTGAAATATTTAATATACAAAAATTTATGTGTATATAAAATATATTTACCTTCCATTGCAAAAAAAAATCTCGCAATTGAAAACTTAATACGATTTAATATTTTTAAATTTTTTTGTTAACATATAATATATCTCACAATGAAATAAATACCTTAGGTTTTTTGATCATCATAATAAAAGGAAAAAAAAAGTGTACGTAACGAATACCAAAATACTATTTTCAATTTAGCTAAATATTACAATCTTAAAAACTACTGATGAGGTGACTGGCCGTCATTATCAGGAAAACAAAATCCAAAGGGGTATATAGAATGAAAGAATCTTGAAAGCATTCAAATCAAATAAAAACCAGAGATGAAAAGGGATTTAATTTTTTCGTTTGGGGCATAAAACATTCCTTTTTTTCTAGAAGAACAAGGTAGTCTAGCAAAATGTTAAGAAGGAACCGGTAAGTAGAGATGGGCCGCAAAGCATGTTTTTTTAGGGTAAAACAGGGATGAACTGATGTGAAAAAGATAGGAACTAGTAAGCATAAGGACGATTGATAAAATTATTAGAATGAACTGGTAAGTAAAATTTGTGCCACATACCATATTTTTGTAGGGAAAATCAGGGCTAGACTGACGTGAAAAAGATAGGATCTGGTCAAAGATAAGATGACCAAACAAGCCCACATTGAAAAATATACACATTTAGTAGAGTATACATTTTTGATAAATACCTGATTTAGATCTAAGATTATTTCGTGCTTGGTGATGTCATTTTTCTGTAATCAAACTAACTATCTACACTATTTTTCTGTAACTCCTTTTACTTCACTAGTTTGTGTGTTCCCTTTTTGTTACTACCTTATACATTCTTCACGGAGCATGAACATTCATTACATCTCACGGGTATCCTAGAAACCCCAATATACTGAGGTTGAGTTAAGTTTTACACCCTTGAGACATAATAAAATCCGAAGGTAAAACTTGTTATCCAAAATTCACCCTTCAAGGTAATTTTGATAACATACATCAAATTATTTTGGTCGCAAGAAAGTAGAATTTATTTAAGGCCTAAAATCATGTTTTAGGGGTCCCCTTGGCTTCTCTCTAACTCCCCCAATCCAAGGAAAAAATCCAACGAGTTAGAGAAAATTTAAAAAATCTAAAAATGAAGTCGCAGGCTTATTTTAATGCATTGTGGGTTTGGATGCTACGGATTGTACCAAGGTTTGTCGTACCAAGTTTGGAGCCGAAATACAAAGGAATTGGAAAAATCATCTTTTTGTGTCCAAGACCACACAAGTTCAACAGGAAAAAAATTACACATGGTAAGTGCAAAGCTGAAATCACTGCAAGTAAATACAATTGTAAAAAGTGGATGTTTTTATCCTAGGCAATCTAGGAAATAGTTGGGACACAGGTACGCATGGTAAGTGCAAAGCTGAAATCACTGCAGGTCAGTGCATTGTGGGTGGCACTGAGAAATGTGTCCGGGACACTCGTGAAAAAAGTACACGCGGGATGCGCAAAGGTGAAAAAGCCACAAAAGGAACCATACGTTGCGGCGAATGCAGAAGTCAATGGCCCTCACGGCCCATTCAATGATAGATGCTTAGGGACACGTGGACCCAATTTTCCCAAAATAGCTGCAATGAAGAGAAAATTCAATGTTTCACCTCCCAAACTTCAAACGGCCATAAATTTTTACTCTGAGCTCCGATTTTCATAAAATTGAACTTTTTGGATTGAGCACGACGTCCTATGCATCAGTCAATTAATGCTCATTATTAACTTTCATAAAATTTCACTTTATTAATTTTTATGAGGGTAGATATATTAAAATAAAAGAAACATGTTCAGCACCATTCAATTAATGCTCGTTCCCTTCAAATGACAGAAAATGCCTGGTAGAACCAAAATAGATGCCTGCACTTAGAAGACCATAAATTTTGCATTTATCAAGAAAATCACACAAAATATGTACCGTTGGAATCGTGACTCCAATCCTGAAGAAAAATTATCAAGAAATTTGGGATTTAATGAGAAATAGATGAATATTTTTCATAAAACGTGTCCAGGTTCGTGAAAGTTTTTTATGTGATAGTTGGGAGTGCAATTAAGAGGAATGTTGATCATTCTTTCTCTGCTGCAGCACCTGGAACAGTATTGGGAGCCTTTTACAAGTAACATACAATAATTTCACTCCATTTAATGCATCTTACAAGTGGTTGAAGGATAGATTTTAGGATTTCCATTTTCCCCTTCTCTCTCTCTTCTCATTCTTCTATAAATTGGAGTGTTAGGTTCATTGTAAAAGGGAGGTAGTTTTTGTTGTATGAAAGCTCTGTAAAAATTGAATTGTGAAGCCAATGTGCTATAGACCCTTATAGTGCACTCCTTTCATGGTGATCGAGGCCCTTATCTTGTAATTGATTGAATTGTGCATCTCATGAAGCAATAAAATACAAGTTTCTAGATGCATCTTCCCCTACTTTTTTTGTTTGGACTCTTCTTTACCTTTCAACCTTCATACAAAAATATTGTGTCTTTTTTTATGCTCTTGTAAGGATTAATTATTATTGTGCATGTAAGAAATATTTTTTGTGAATGTATTTTGCTAGATTGTGGTGAACTGTTATCACCCCTTCTAGTATGCATTTTACTTCTATTTTTCACAAATTGGAAGAGTACCCTCACACCCCTTCTTTTCTGGTGTATCATCGCTTTAGTGTAGGATTTCATTTTTATGCATTCTCTCTCCTTGGTCCCTTGGAAATTTAGATTAGAACAGTTAGTTTTCCATGCATTAGAGTAGATTGTGACAGGTAGTTTAGGAGCAAGAACCAACTTTCTCTGAAGGTCTATCTCAAGTAGTAAGTCCTACAACATGGAGATAGTACCCATGTTATCTAATCACACTATGAGATCAAGTATATGCACTTGTATAAACATAAGGGTGTGGTGATTCGGTGATAAAAAAAACTTTTCTCAATAATTTAATACCATATTTTCCATTTCACCCACTGACAGAAGTTATCAATGCACTATAATACATCATGGAGACTAGGCCAATCCTTATACCATCTTGTAACAGTGTTTTTAGAGGAAGGAAACTATACACATGTCTTCATTTAATGCCCCATAACTACCTATAGGTGATCATTTGAATCTGGATATGTTTTTGGTGTTCTTAGGCTACCTACCACCACTAACTACCTGATATCTCATTCCTATGATAAATTATATGAAAAAATGAATCCATCCATATAAGTTTTTTTGAAAATGAATAACGTGAGAAGGAGATACACCCATATGGGTTGGGGAGCTCAAAATTTCCAAAAATAATAATTTTCTATTTAGTTTCACTTTCTCCTTTACATTCCGCAAAACAAAGGGGTCAATTTTTTATTTTATTTTAAGTGAAATCAATTATTTTAGGATCATGCAGAATGTTGGTAACATGTGTCATTAGTTATCCTTACCTATGAGTTCTCTATGGCATTATATCTCCCATAAGACCCTTGTCTCCTTTTCCCCCCACTTTTCCTTTACTTTTCAAGGTCTATAGTTACGTGGGGCACGTAATTTCATTTGGAATTGGGATAAGTGTTCCTCCAAGTCCCAAAGATTAAGACCCAAATACAATAAACTCCCCTTTTCCTTTGTTGCAGTGTATTGAACTCCATAGTGAACAAGTTCCCCACACTCCTCAGTTCCCCATGGGTTAATCTAACCTATAAAATACTTCACCTAGGGCTTGGCAAGCTTAGAGAGCTCACCAAGCCAACTCGCCAACCCCTGGCTACTTCCTTCAGCTTGACTCTACTTACGAGGAACCTGAACCCGCCCCACCTGGTTTTGTGAGGGACTTTGATTCTTGCATAACATGATCCACCCACAAATAATAAGACACGACCCTCATCCATAGATTTTCAAGTGTAATCCCCTTGTAGAAAACCATGACCATCCTAGCCTCACTTTCATATATTCCCTGAGTTGATGAGTTTAGCACATTACAAGAGAGTTGGCCAAACCAATACAAATCGGGCCCAATCTCGGTACCAAGAACCCTAGCTCTACCCACAATATAGTGAGAAATTCTGATCTCCCCCCCTTTTCCAAATTTAATCAACTTTTTGAACTTTTCAGGGACTAGGAGCTATGAAAATATGAATAAGATGCCACAAGACCATTTTTACTACCCATATCCATTTTTTGCCATTTTTAATGAATGTTTTTCTTATTATTGGACATAAAAAAAGGGTGAAAGCTTCCTAACTGCCCCAAAATTTTCCAATTTTCTAGTTGACTTAATTCCAAGATTAAAAAAATGTCTATTAATCAAAATTACCTCCAAGGGGTGAATTTTGGATAACAAGAATTACTTCAATAACCATGCTTGTGATTTAGGAAGGACCTACTCCAAGTTTTTAAACTTGAGTCTAGAGTACCAGGATCTAATGACAATTGTTGGAAACTTAGACACTGAGAGGAGGGGTGAATCAGTGTCTAATTGAAATTTTAAAGATATTTTAATTTTCTCAAAATTTCTAAGAAGATTTCATAAAACCATACACAAGTAATAAGAGACAGTACATAGTGACAAAATATTTTAATGTGGAAAACCCAAAATGGGAGAAAACCTACTGAAATAAAGAGCTAGGCTTGGGAAAAAATTATCTTGTATCAGTTTTAGTGATATGATGGTTAAGCTTCAACTCAACCTGGAGCTGCAACTCTAAAGGTTTGACCAAGATGCCTTTTAGTATTCGACAAGCTTAAACTTTTCTAGAAGCTTCAACTCCCAATTTAGTTCAGCTACAACTGACTTTTAGTGAGCTAGAACTCATAGGGAAGCTACAACTACCAATGTGCTAAGCTATAACTTAGACTTTATCATAATTTTGATCACACCTAGTTTGTTATCTTCTACAACTTATGGTGACCTCTAAATTGGTTCATTCTTCTTATTTTTTCTCTCAATTTAATTCTCCATTATTCCCTGAATCAACATTAATCTTCTGTCATGGAAGGAAATCCTTACATTCTCAATTTCTTCTTTACACTTTCTTGATACACCCTTTCAAACACTTCCACTTTCAATTAACCATTCTGCAACACCAATTCAATCAAAGACAGCATCTGATTCTTCATGTCATCAATTTTCTTTCTTAGTCAAGATGATCACTCTTTTTTCTTAATCTATCTTTGCAAAGGAAAGAAATCCCTCATGTTCATGGTTACATATTTAATAATTTATTTTATTTTATCCTAATGTTTGAACTCAATTCTTCATAGATGGTTTTTTCATTTTAACTTATACTCTCTGCATTTTGAACAAAACACTTTTTATGTTTATCACTCCTTAGGATGAGTTTTTTGCATACACCATGCATCCAAAAGCATCTATTTTAACATAGTTTCAACACTTTTAGGCTCTAGTTTTTCCCATCGGCTACACTAAATCTCCTTGTCCTATTTTGCACATAATTTCCATTAAAGAACATAGGATTTTGAATCCCACTTTTTACTTACTTCTTACCTTTCACTTCATATTCTTAACTTTTCTCCTTTTTTCAACAATTTTCACACCTACAAGGGAGATCAAAAAACTTAAAATTCAAAAGCATTCCCTTTGCAAACAATGCCTTTCGTTATTGGCTATAGCTTAAAATAATTATAACATATAATATTATAATAAAAGAGAAGAAATAAATTGTATGAATGTATAGGCACATTTATTTTTATTTTGATCAAAATTGACCTAAATAATGTTAGATGGAGTACACTAATGAAATATAATTCTCTAATTCATTTTTGCCAGATGGAAATTTTGAACCTAATAGTTAGAAAAAATTGTAATGGAAACATTTAATATGAAATTTAAATATAAAGAAATGATTATAAACATTTTCAAAACTATATGAAACCGTGATATTATAATATAAATAACAACTAGCAAAAGGACAACACGTGGCATGAAAAATTCTTAAATCCCAGAAAGTTTTTTTCACATTAAAACAATGAAAAATTAGCGCCTCAAAGCTAAAAAGATAGTGTTTACAATGAAAAGAGGTATTTATATGAGCATAGTAGCCACTAAGTTGTAAAATGATAGAATTACAATCAATGAAAAACACTGTCGATCCAAAGCAAAACAAGTAGTGATTACAATGAAAAATGGTAATGATAGGAGTCTAATGGCCACTAAGCTAGACCATTGTTCGATATTAAATAGAAATTCTCAAATTAGAAATTTTTGATCCTTGTGGTTTCTACATTATTCCTTTCAACTAGCAATAGAGCGTAATGATCACGAAAAATTATGTTTGATATGAAACGAAAGTTTTTATCCCTCTCGATGGAATGTAGTGCAGGAATTGGGTCCAACAGGTAACGTGTAGCCAATTTAATATGATTATAATCATTACAGATTACAATTGATATAAATATGTAAAGAAAGATATTATTATGACTAAGTAGAGGTAATGAAAGGATCGTAGGGGCCTCAAAGATAGACCATGAGTTGTTAATCAATAACTACTTGGAAATTAAGAAATTTTCGAGCCTAGTAGCCAGCTAGGATTTTTCTTTGATATGAATGAATATGGATAAGAATTTATAAATATATATCTTAGGAGAAACTGAATAAGTGTTGAATCCTCTTCGATAGAATTTACCGCAGCAATTGGGTTTTCCAATTAAAGTCCTCCTAATATGATATAATTACAATTAATGAAAAACACTATCGATAGGATCCGAGCGACTGCTAAGCTAGACCATTATTTGTTATTAGATAAATATTTTCAAATTAGATAATTTTGAGCCCAGTGGCCGCTACGTTATTCCTTTCAATTAGTAATGGAGCCTAGCATTCACTAAACATTATCTTTGATATGAAATAAAATTCTTCATCCCTCTCGATGGAACGTAGTTTAGGAATTGGCTCCATAGCTAATGTGTATTCAATTTGATACAATTATAATCATTGCAAACTACAATCGATTTAAAGATGTAAATATAGAGATTACTACGATAAGAGATAATGAATGGATTCTAGCAGCCTTTAAGCTAGACCATGATTTGTTAATCAATAGCTACTTGGAAATTGAAAAAATGTTGAGCCTAGTGGCCACTACGATTTTTATTTAATACAAAAAAATATGTATTATAATTTATAAATATATATTTTAGGAGAAATGAATAAGACTTGAATCCTCTTTATAGAATTTATTGCAGCAATTAGGCCTGCTATGTAAAGTCCACCCAATAAGATACAATTACAATCAATGAAAAACACTATCAATCTAAAATAGAACAGATAGTGATTAGAATGAAAAATGGAAATGATAAGATCCTAGTAACTGTTGAACTAGACCATGATTTGTTATTAAATGGCTATTTTGAAATTAATAAATTGTTTATCCTAGCGATTGATACCCTTTTTATTTGATAAAAATAAATATGGATTACAATATTCAAATATATATCTTAGGAGAAAAAATAAGACTAGATGCCTCTTGACAGAATGTAGCGTAGTAATTGAGTCCACCATGTGAAGTCTACCTATTATGATACAATTATAATCAATGAAAATCACTGACCATCCAAAGTTGAACAAATAGTGATTATAATGGAAAATGGTAATGATATGAGCCTAGTAGCTAGCTAAGCTAGACCATTTTTTGTTATTATATATCTATTCTCAAATTTAGGAACTGTTGTACCTATCGGCCACAACATTTTTCCTTTTAACTAGTAATAGAGCTTAGTGGTCACTAAACATTTTAAAGAATACAAAGAGACAATATTGGCCTCTCTCAATGGAAAGTATTGTAATAATTATCTTCAGCAGGTAACATGCGGATAATTTGATACAATTATAATCATCGACAATCACGATTGATCTAACGCTCTACAACTAGTGATTTCTATGACAAGAGATAATGAAAGGATCGTATCAGTCGCTAAACTAGACTGTGAGTTGTTATTCAATAGTTATTTTGAAATTAAGAAATTCTTGAGCCTACAGGTCTGTAGGATTTTTCTTTGTTACAAAAGAATATGGATTATAATTTATAAAGATATCTTTTAGGTGAAATATATAAGTTTTCATCCGTCTTATTGGAATGTAGCACTGTAACTAGGTCTGCCACATAAAATCCAACCAATACGATATAATTATTATCATTTAAAACTAATATCCATCCAAAGCTAAATAGATAGTACTCATAATGACAATCGGTAATCATAGGAGCCTAGTGGCCGCTAAGATAGACCATGGTTTTATTATATATCTATTTTTAAATGAATTAAATTTTGATTCTAGCAGCCGTTACATTATTCTTTTAGACTAGTAATGGAGCTTAGTGGTCTCTTTTTTCATATTGAGATATTGTTGACCCTAGCCTCCACTACGTTATTCCTTACAATTAGTAAGGCAACTTAGCGGTATCTACGTATTCTATAATATAACAACCTAATTGAATAATACAACACATATAATAAATCTTATGATAACAATATAAGGCGTCATCCCTCCTAAGGGTATGTAGTGCAACACTAGGCTCCACCCAGAATATTCAAGACAATATGATAAATTTAAATTTAATTGAAAAATAATCTTGATTTCAAAGTTTAGAGATACTTGTTACAACCATAAGAGGTAATGTTAGGAACCTTAAGGCTAATAGGAAAGAAAATGATTTACTATTTTAGCTCACTTTTTAAATCAAGAACCAGAAAATCCTAGTGGTCTTTTTTTCATTTTTTCGAAGAGTAGTAGATCGAGCTTATGGCCACAAAGGTTTTTCTTTATATGAACTATGTGAACGTTGGATCGTGACCCGATCTTGAAGAAAATTATCAAGAAATTTGGGATTTAATGAGAAATAGATGAAGATTTTTCATAAAACGTGTCCCAGGTTCGTGAAAGTTTTTTTATGTGAGAGTTGGCGAGGGCAATAAAGAGGAATGTTGATAATTCTTTCTGGGTGCAGCACCGGAACAGATTGCGGAGCTTTTACAAAGTAACATACAATAATTTCACTCCATTAATGCATCTTACAAGTGGTGAAGGATAGTAGTTAGGATTTCCATTTTCCCCTTCTCTCTCTCTTCTCATTCTTCTATAAATTGGAGTGTTAGGTTCATTGTAAAAGGGAGGTAGTTTTTGTTGTACGAAAGCTCTGTAAAAATTGAATTGTGAAGCCAATGTGCTATAGAACCTTGTAGTGGACTCCTTTCATGGTGATCGAGGCCCTTATCTTGTAATAGATTGAATTGTGCATCTCATGAAGCAATAAAATACAAGTTTCTAGATGCATCTTCCCCTACTTTTTTTCTTTGGACTCTTCTTTACCTTTCAACCTTCATACAAAAATATTGTGTCTTTTTTTATGCTCTTGTAAGGATTAATTATTATTGTGCATGTAAGAAATATTTTTTGTGAATGTATTTGCTAGATTGTGGAGAACTGTTATCACGCCTTCTAGTATGCATTTTACTTCTATTTTTCACAAATTGGAAGAGTACCCTCACACCCCTCCTTTTCTGGTGTATCATCGCTTTAGTGTAGGATTTCATTTTTATGCATTCTCTCTCCTTGGTCCCTTGGAAATTTAGATTAGAACAGTTAGTTTTCCATGCATTAGAGTAGATTGTGACAGGTAGTTTAGGAGCAAGAACCAACTTTATCTGAAGGTCTATCTCAAGTAGCAAGTCCTACAACTTGGAGATAGTACCCATGTTATCTAATCACACTATGAGATCAAGTATATGCACTTGTATAAACATAAGGGTGTGGTGATTCGGTGATAAAAAAAACTTTTCTCAATAATTTAATACCATATTTTCCATTTCACCCACTGACAGAAGTTATCAATGCACTATAATACATCATGGAGACTAGGCCAATCCTTATACCATCTTGTAACAGTGTTTTTAGAGGAAGGAAACTATACACATGTCTTCATTTAATGCCCCATAACTACCTATAGGTGATCATTTGAATCTGGATATGTTTTTGGTGTTCTTAGGCTACCTACCACCACTAACTACCTGATATCTCATTCCTATGATAAATTATATGAAAAAATGAATCCATCCATATAAGTTTTTTTGAAAATGAATAACGTGAGAAGGAGATACACCCATATGGGTTGGGGAGCTCAAAATTTCCAAAAATAATAATTTTCTATTTAGTTTCACTTTCTCCTTTACATTCCGCAAAACAAAGGGGTCAATTTTTTCTTTTATTTTAAGTGAAATCAGTTATTTTAGGATCATGCGGAATGTTGGTAACATGTGTCATTAGTTATCCTTACCTATGAGTTCTCTATGGCATTATATCTCCCATAAGACCCTTGTCTCCTTTTCCCCCCACTTTTCCTTTACTTTTCAAGGTCTATAGTTGCGTGGGGCACATAATTTCATTTGGAATTGGGATAAGTGTTCCTCCAAGTCCCAAAGATTAAGACACAAATACAATAAACTCCCCTTTTCCTTTGTTGCAGTGTATTGAACTCCATAGTGAACAAGTTCCCCACACTCCTCGGTTCCCCATGGGTTAATCCAACCTATAAAATACTTCACCTAGGGCTTGGCAAGCTTAGAGAGCTCACCAAGCCAACTCGCCAGCCCCTGGCTACTTCCTTCAGCTTGACCCTACTTACGAGGAACCAGAACCCGCCCCACCTGGTTCTGTGAGGGACTTTGATGCTTGCATAACATGATCCACCCACAAATAATAAGACACGACCCTCATCCATAGATTTTCAAGTGTAATCCCCTTGTGGAAAACCATGACCATCCTAGCCTCACTTTCATATATTCCCTGAGTGGCTGAGTTTAGCACATTACAAGAGAGTTGACCAAACCAATACAAATCGGGCCCAATCTCGGTACCAAGAACCCTAGCTCTACCCACAATATAGTGAGAAATTCTGATCTCCCCCCCTTTTCCAAATTTAATTAAATTTTTGAACTTTTCAGGGACTAGGAGCTATGAAAATATGAATAAGATGCCACAAGACCATTTTTACTACCCATATCCATTTTTTGCCATTTTTAACGAATGTTTTTCTTAGTATTGGACATAAAAAAAGGGTGAAAGCTTCCTAACTGCCCCAAAATTTTCCAATTTTCTAGTTGACTTAATTCCAAGATTAAAAAAATGTATATTAATCAAAATTACCTCCAAGGGGTGAATTTTGGATAACAAGAATTACTTCAATAACCATGCTTGTGATTTAGGAAGGACCTACTCCAATTTTTTAAACTTGAGTCTAGAGTACCAGGATCTAATGACAATTGTTGGAAACTTAGACACTGAGAGGAGGGGTGAATCAGTGTCTAATTGAAATTTTAAAGATATTTTAATTTTCTCAAACTTTCTAAGAAGATTTCATAAAACCATACACAAGTAATAAGAGACATTACATAGTGACAAAATATTTTAATGTGGAAAACCCAAAATGGGAGAAAACCTACTGAAATAAAGAGCTAGGCTTGGGAAAAAATTATCTTGTATCAGTTTTAGTGATATGATGGTTAAGCTTCAACTCAACCTGGAGCTGCAACTCTAAAGGTTTGACCAAGATGCCTTTTAGTATTCGACAAGCTTCAACTTTTCTAGAAGCTTCAACTCCCAATTTAGTTCAGCTACAACTGACTTTTAGTGAGCTAGAACTCATAGGGAAGCTACAACTACCAATGTGCTAAGCTATAACTTAGACTTTATCATAATTTTGATCACACCTAGTTTGTTATCTTCTATAACTTATGGTGACCTCTAAATTGGTTCATTCTTCTTATTTTTTCTCTCAATTTAATTCTCCATTATTCCCTGAATCAACATTAATCTTCTGTCATGGAAGGAAATCCTTACATTCTCAATTTCTTCTTTACACTTTCTTGATACACCCTTTCAAACACTTCCACTTTCAATTAACCATTTTGCAACACCAATTCAATCAAAGACAGCATCTGATTCTTCATGTCATCAATTTTCTTTCTTAGTCAAGATGATCACTCTTTTTTCTTAATCTATCTTTGCAAAGGAAAGAAATCCCTCATGTTTGTGGTTACATATTTAATAATTTATTTTATTTTATCCTGATGTTTGAACTCAATTCTTCATAGATGGTTTTTTCATTTTAACTTATACTCTCTGCATTTTGAACAAAACACTTTTTATGTTTATCACTCCTTAGGATGAGTTTTTTGCATACACCATGCATCCAAAAGCATCTATTTTAACATAGTTTCAACACTTTTAGGCTCTAGTTTTTCCCACCGGCTACACTAAATCTCCTTGTCCTATTTTGCACATAATTTCCATTAAAGAACATAGGATTTTGAATCCCACTTTTTACTTACTTCTTACCTTTCACTTCATATTCTTAACTTTTCACCTTTTTTCAACAATTTTCACACCTACAAGGGAGATGAAAAAACTTAAAATTCAAAAGCATTCCCTTTGCAAACAATGCCTTTCATTATTGGCTATAGCTTAAAATAATTATAACATATAATATTATAATAAAAGAGAAGAAATAAATTGTATGAATTTATAGGCACATTTATTTTTATTTTGATCAAAATTGACCTAAATAATGTTAGATGGAGTACACTAATGAAATATAATTCTCTAATTCATTTTTGCCACATGCAAATTTTGAACCTAATAGTTATAAAAAATTGTAATGGAAACATTTAATATGAAATTTAAATATAAAGAAATGATTATAAACATTTTCAAAACTATATGAAACCGTGATATTATAATATAAATAACAACTAGCAAAAGGACAACACGTGGCATGAAAAATTCTTAAATTCCAGAAGGTTTTTTTCACATTAAAACAATGAAAAAGTAGCGCCTCAAATCTAAAAAGATAGTGTTTACAATGAAAAGAGGTATTTATATGAGCATAGTAGCTGCTAAATTGTAAAATGATAGA
Organism: Taxus chinensis; assembly: GCA_019776745.2. Lineage (NCBI taxonomy): Eukaryota > Viridiplantae > Streptophyta > Pinopsida > Cupressales > Taxaceae > Taxus > Taxus chinensis. The sequence goes on from CM034154.1 coordinate 122,048,491, forward strand.
ATTACAATCAATGAAAAACACCGTCGATCCAAAGCAAAACAAGTAGTGATTACAATGAAAAATGGTAATGATAGGAGTCTAATGGCCGCTAAGCTAGACCATTGTTTGATATTAAATAGAAATTCTCAAATTAGAAATTTTTGATCCTTGTGGTTTCTACATTATTCCTTTCAACTAGCAATAGAGCGTAACGATCATGAAAAATTATGTTAGATATGAAACAAAAGTTTTTATCCCCCTCGATGGAATGTAGTGCGGGAATTGGGTCCAACAGGTAATGTGTAGCCAATTTAATATGATTATAATCATTACAGATTACAATTGATATAAATATGTAAAGAAAGATATTATTATGACTAAGTAGAGGTAATGAAAGGATCGTAGGGGCCTCAAAGATAGACCATGAGTTGTTAATCAATAACTACTTGGAAATTAAGAAATTTTCGAGCCTAGTAGCCACTAGGATTTTTCTTTGATATGAATGAATATGGATAAGAATTTATAAATATATATCTTAGGAGAAATGAATAAGTGTTGAATCCTCTTGATAGAATTTACCGCAGCAATTGGGTTTTCCAATTAAAGTCCTCCTAATATGATATAATTACAATTAATGAAAAACACTATCGATAGGATCCGAGCGACTGCTAAGCTAGACCATTATTTGTTATTAGATAAATATTTTCAAATTAGATAATTTTGAGCCCAGTGGCCGCTACGTTATTCCTTTCAATTAGTAATGGAGCCTAGCATTCACTAAACATTATCTTTGATATGAAATGAAATTCTTCATCCCTCTCGATGGAACGTAGTTTAGGAATTGGCTCCATAGCTAATGTGTATCCAATTTGATACAATTATAATCATTGCAAACTACAATCGATTTAAAGATGTAAATATAGAGATTACTACGATAAGAGATAATGAATGGATTCTAGCAGCCTTTAAGCTAGACCATGATTTGTTAATCAATAGCTACTTGGAAATTGAAAAAATGTTGAGCCTAGTGGCCACTACGATTTTTATTTAATACAAAAAAATATGTATTATAATTTATAAATATATATTTTAGGAGAAATGAATAAGACTTGAATCCTCTTGATAGAATTTATTGCAGCAATTAGGCCTGCTATGTAAAGTCCACCCAATAAGATACAATTACAATCAATGAAAAAAACTATCAATCTAAAATAGAACAGATAGTGATTAGAATGAAAAATGGAAATGATAAGATCCTAGTAACTGTTGAACTAGACCATGATTTGTTATTAAATGGCTATTTTGAAATTAATAAATTGTTTATCCTAGCGATTGATACCCTTTTTCTTTGATAAAAATAAATATGGATTACAATATTCAAATATATATCTTAGGAGAAAAAATAAGACTAGATGCCTCTTGACAGAATGTAGCGTAGTAATTGAGTCCACCATGTGAAGTCTACCTATTATGATACAATTATAATCAATGAAAATCACTGACCATCCAAAGTTGAACAAATAGTGATTATAATGGAAAATGGTAATGATATGAGCCTAGTAGCTACTAAGCTAGACCATTTTTTGTTATTATATATCTATTCTCAAATTTAGGAACTGTTGCACCTATCGGCCACAACATTTTTCCTTTTAACTAGTAATCGAGCTTAGTGGTCACTAAACATTTTAAAGAATACAAAGAGAAAATATTGGCCTCTCTCAATGGAAATTATTGTAGTAATTATCTTTAGCAGGTAACATGCGGATAATTTGATACAATTATAATCATCGACAATCACGATTGATCTAACGCTCTACAACTAGTGATTTCTATGACAAGAGATAATGAAAGGATCGTATCAGTCGCTAAACTAGACTGTGAGTTGTTATTCAATAGTTATTTTGAAATTAAGAAATTCTTGAGCCTACAGGTCTGTAGGATTTTTCTTTGTTACAAAAGAATATGGATTATAATTTATAAAGATATCTTTTAGGTGAAATATATAAGTTTTCATCCGTCTTATTGGAATGTAGCACTGTAACTAGGTCTGCCACATAAAATCCAACCAATACGATATAATTATTATCATTTAAAACTAATATCCATCCAAAGCTAAATAGATAGTACTCATAATGACAATCGGTAATCATAGGAGCCTAGTGGCCGCTAAGATAGACCATGGTTTTTATTATATATCTATTTTTAAATGAATTAAATTTTGATTCTAGCAGCCGCTACATTATTCTTTTAGACTAGTAATGGAGCTTAGTGGTCTCTTTTTTCATATTGAGATATTGTTGACCCTAGCCTCCACTACGTTATTCCTTACAATTAGTAAGGCAACTTAGCGGTATCTACGTATTCTATAATATAACAACCTAATTGAATAATACAACACATATAATAAATCTTATGATAACAATATAAGGCGTCATCCCTCCTAAGGGTATGTAGTGCAACACTAGGCTCCACCCAGAATATTCAAGACAATATGATAAATTTAAATTTAATTGAAAAAAATCTTGATTTCAAAGTTTAGAGATACTTTTTACAACCATAAGAGGTAATGTTAGGAACCTTAAGGCTGATAGGAAAGAAAATGATTTACTATTTTAGCTCACTTTTAAAATCAAGAACCAGAAAATCCTAGTGGTCTTTTTTTCATTTCTTTCGAATAGTAGTAGAGCTTTATGGCCACAAAGTGTTTTCTTTTATATGAACATATGTGAATCACAACATAATGCAATCCTCAATTTCAAATTAAACTCGTTATGTCTTAGTGGGCACTACGTTATTCTTTGCAAAATTTGTTAAGGGAAAACTAAACATTTTTATGTTTAATAAACTTTACTTAACGACCATACAATCCATTATTGTTATTTATTTCTCAAACACACTACTCACAATTAAAAAAAAAATCTTAATGGCCTTTACGCTAGTCCATTCAATTGGTGTTAATTACCAACAAGTAATGTTACAAACTATGAATTCATATGTCGGCTTAAATTATGTCTGATGCTAACATCTATTTTTTCAAATGTTCCTTTCATGTTCTCTATGTAATGTGGATGATTTTCAAACAATGGAAAATCCTTCCAAAATATGTTGTGTTAATTGTCAAGAATAAATTTTCATAGTTTTTAGTATTGATGATGTGATCCATAAAATATTATTTACAATAACAAGTTGAAGGTTAGATATCATGTTTGGTCGATGCCTAGCAATTGCTAACATTTACATTTATTACTAACCAATGACAAAAAGTAATGAACTATATGTAAATTAATTATTAATATATTCTACTCCAATTGTAGCTACAATTTCATCCATTGGTCATAATCCATTTTGAGTAATTCTATTCATTAAAGGTGTTGAGTGCTGGAAGAAAAGAGATGAGGAATGGTTATTTGAAATCCATGGCCCTGACAACTGCTACAATGACACGTGGTTGTTTTCGGTTATAGATGAAAAATAAGAGGAATTTAGAATGGTTATATCCTCTACAGTGGTTGATTCAAGTACACTTCATGTTCAATTCAAACACATTTACTATGAAAATAATAAGTGTCTTACTCTATATATGGATATGGATGTTTATTTATTCAGGAAACAGGACATAAAAGCGTAAGAAGATAAAAAAAAATGTTATTGTTCAATATATGGTTGGGATTTGGGGATGCTAGTAGATAATGAGAAAATCGATTGTTCAAATGTAGAAGACATTCACAGTGGTAGGATTGCAATACTCAGAAAATTGTATAGAACTGATACAACCTTTTATGTTTTTCACTTTTTGAATATAAAAGGTTTGATTTCACCACCTAAACATGAAAAGTTATTCACTATACTGAGGAAAACATATTTGGCTAAATCAAAGCTTGATCCATCCGAATCGAAGTTGCAGGGGTTGAAAAAGAATACTAAATTAATTGCATTACTGAAGAAAGAAACCACTATATTCATGAAAATAGAACCTTCAACTATTCAATAGTTTGATTAGTTTTTGTTCAATGGTGATGTATTTTCAATTGATGTTTTGAGTGGCCATGTCTCACCTCAAACGTATCAGTATTTTCCTATAGATGATGAGAAAGGTGACCTTCTTGTGCACTCCATGTTGATAAATGCTATTCTTACACAAAGGGATGCAATTATTCTTCCCTTTTTCCAATTTACGAATAAGGTTGTGGAACTCCAAGATCCAAAAGAATTAGAAAGGGATGACGTTAAGTTTTATAGACTTAACAGCCAACAAACAATATGTACACAAAAAATAATTTTGGGATCAAATACTTACAAGTCTTTACATAAGAGGCTACAGTTTTGAAGAGCTTGCATCCTTTATGCAAATGCAACTAATGCAGCCATTACTAATATTTACAAAAAATAGAATGAAGTGAACAAAACTCTAATAGAAACCACATTTATTTATTTTTTGTACAAAGATAGATCCATTTGAAAATTACTTGGATGTCCTCAACATCACGGATTGACAAAAAGAAAAATAGAGGAGTGGAGGGTAATGTATTTTAATTTTATTACATTTTTTATATTATGATTTCTATTCCTTACATAAAAATATAAAACACATAGTTTTCCTTTGAATGTAGAACTTTGTGAATCAATGCCTTTTGATTTTTAAAATCGACAAAATCGAGTAATTTTATATTATTTCCGGATGATAGATGGACTAAATGGACTATAAAATTTGAGTTGTTTAGATCAGGTGGCCTTTCTTTTTAACCTATTAAAAATAATCAGGATAACTTTCAGCCTAATTCATTAGTAGGATTTAAAGCCAATTCCTTCAAGGCTACTAGAAGAATAAACAACAAATAACTATCAATACTAAAAAATAAAGTACAATTATGGGATGTCTGGTTAACTGGCCCTGTTTAGGTATGTATAATAGTAGAGACATTTTATTCTTACTACTAGAGAATTAAAGGAGACAAAAAAATGAGAGCAAAAGTTTTACAATATATTAAGGACACACATCCATATATTAATCTATTGAAATTCTATAGTAAATTGAATCTAATTGAAAAATTTAAATTGCATGAATCACACTACAGCCACTTGTCTATACTATTGGGTGAGGAGAGAAAAGGAAGGAGAAAATTTAATTACCATATAGGGGAGAAAAGTTAAATGAAAAAATCACCTATTATCTCTCATAAGTGCACCCTAGTCGAGGGATAACAACAAGGTTTCTAAGCTTTCTTTTTCCCTCGGTTCTAGAGAAATAAAGGAAATACCTCAAGGATGTGGTTATCCCTATTATTGAGGTGTGTCTCTAGGATTCAAAGTTCGGTTCTTTTTATATGTATCCTAAACTAATTTCTTGGGGTTTTAAGGGTAAAAATATGGTTGTAACTAAAATTCAAAATGGGGTGATACACAAAAATTATTGAGGGCTTTGAGTGAGTACATGCATAATAACCAGAGAATAAATTACATTACCATAAACAAATGGGCTTCAGCTAAATACAAAGACAAAAAAATTTGTGTTAAGGGATTAATCACAACAGCACAACCGATAACATGCACACTAAGACTATGTAGAATAAACCAAAATTACAACAAGGTAACCTAATTAATTCGGGGAATTCACAATCAAAAGAGTTGATAAAATATACACACCACTGCAAATAATTTTAATATAATAACTAGTTCTCATTCAAGGGAAAAACTGGGAAAATTTTCTTCACCACTCATTACATGAAAAAGACCTTACTTTTTTCTATGTTAATGCACACAATATATAGAAAAATTATTCACCCCCATCACCTAAAAATAGACTACAGTCATGCATGATAATTTTAGCCTTTTGCTTTCAATACATAAGACCAAAAATTATACAAGCTATTAAAAGAAGCAAAAATAGCCATAATTTCAAAAAATATACTAATTCAAATTGATTTGACTTTACATGGGTGGTACGGTTCTATTTTGGAGAAAATAAGGTTATTTGTGGGTGAATACATAAGCTATTATTAAACCCTTCTTCATCAGCAAATAATTATTTTCGTATGCATGTAAAGTAGATGATTGTCTCCTTTTTCCACTTATCTCTATTTGCGTGAAACATAATCAATTATTTCTTGGCACTTCGATGTGATACTTGAGCATGTTTGGATTATTTTTCTTCTTCCATGTTTTGTCTCCAAGTGATCACATGCAAAATTTACTCCTGTGCAAAGTAATAATTTTGATTTCATACTTAAACAAATTTAACCTCCCCTATGGGGACAACTTGCCTGCAAATGGAAAAAGGAATTCTTCCTCCTTTGTAAGATGTTTTCTTAGAAAATTTTAAGGTCTATTTGAAAATATTAAGGTAATAATTAGTCACTTTTTTGACTTGGGCATAAACATGTATTATTGTTAGAATTCCACCTTTACCTTGACACATATATCATTATTTGAATAGTGGGCATCTCACATAAACATTGGCCCTCTTTGATGATGTGGTCAGCCCCCTTAATCATGGTGTGGCATGTGGTTACATAGACTATAGTCCAAGGCTATCAAAAATTAATCATTGATTGATCTTGGTCCTTTTCGATTTTTTGTAGCATATATTATTGTTGTTTTTCAGACCTTAGCCAAGGTCAATGTAATGCATTTATTTAATTAGGACACTTTATCCCTCCATCATGATGACTAAACCTCATCATGTTGTCTATGGTCAAACCTAACTTCACCCTAGTTTGGGTTTTCTTCAAATCTCGATATGTATGTACTTTACAAGCCACATTTAAGTTTAGCTAATTTTGTGGTTACGCCTAGAGTTTTTCACTACACTATTGATCTCTGTAATTTTTAATCTTCACCGTTGATTATCTAACCCACAAGTGAGTTAGGTAACTCATTGCACAAGTTAGGAAAAGTGAAAAGGGTGGACCAAAATCATTTTGATAATTTTTTACACTCATTGAGGATGGCAAAGCCCTGGCAAAATATATCCAGGCCACCATTTGTATGATCTTTTGAGCTCATTTTGAGGTCCAATGTGCAGTTATGAGTGTGTATTTTTCCATTCTTCACTATTTGTGGCATTTATTGAAGCTTTAATGTGAAATTTTTTGAAAATATCGTCGCCATTTTTTAGCATTTCAAGCTCAAAATCTTAAGCTCAAACTGGAACTTTCCTGCAATTTAGATGTTGTTTCATAGAAGATGGTAAGTATTTTGTCATCACACTCTCTAATAGGTCTTCATTGTCATTTTCATTTCTCTTGCACTAATACATCGTTTCTTTGTATTCCTTTTGTGTTTTCTGGTAATTTTGAGTTCGAAACTTGTTTTGGGCATTTGTTGTTTTTTCTCACACTTCATTGTTTCTTTGAGGGTTTCAAAATTTCTAACTTCAAATGGTAAGTTATTACTCTATCCTTGAATCATGTGCAGAAATTTTATAAAACTATAATGGTCGTTTTAGAATAGAGCTTTCTTGAGCATAAAAAATGAAGTTTCTTTGATTTCTATCTTTTTTTGTGAGTATTTGTAAAACAAAGTTCAAATTTTTTATTTCTTTTTTTGAAGGAGATGGAACTATAAATTTCCAAAAGAAGACCCAAATTCAATGATGTTTTTTCTCTATATTCCGTTTATTTTAGATTTTTGTACATGTATCTTTTATTTCAATAGTTATAAGTTATATCCGACGGCTTGTGTGGGAAAACTAAAATTGTATCTCTTTATGAATAAATAAAATTAAGTTTTGTAATTGAGGTATCTATTTCCTTTTGCATTTGATTAGTGTAAATGATAATTCTGGAATGAATTAAAAAAATTGAAACATAATTAATCTCATTCAAGCATAAATAAATAATAATAATTAATGTACCTTTAACCGATAATGTACCTTCAGTCATGCAAAATGCAACTCTATTTCTTATTATCAGATGATGTATCCCACCTATGTTGCGATTCTTTCCTTCATAAAGGCTATTCACCAATCCTTTGGGGATTCTATAATTCCTTACTAAAGATAAACATGGAATATCAATATATGTGAAATGGTGAAAAATCTATGAAATTTGTACGTCTTCCCCTTTGTTAGGTCCATCTCATCAACTCTTTTCACCTGAAACAAAGTTTCATGTTTACCTTTTTGCACGAGTGTTAAAAATGTCAACATACCTAGCCATCCTACTGGGAAAAGCTTCTTTCTAGCATTAAGACAAGTCCCTTGCTCTTGTCCATTGTGTATGAAGTCAAAAGCATATAACCAAAATCCTCCCTTTTTCTGAAAAATAAATTAAAGTTTAGAAAGTATATGGTAAAACAGATCGTGTCAATAAATGCACTTACTGAAATTGAAATTTTTAATGTGCATGAACTGCACTTATTCAAAGGGAATTCCTACTCTAAATAGTACTTGTAAGATAATCAATAACATTACTTGAGAAACATACCATTCACAAGAATGAGAATTTATTCTCCACTCAGCTTTGAAAGATGAAATCGCGTAAGGACCACACTAGATTATATCAAACTTCATGTGGTTTCCTAGTTTTTCCATATCAGCATCCCATTTCAGCATAATGTCTCCTTCATTAAAAATTCTTAACTTAGACCTTTTATCAAACGTTCTCTTGATTTTTCTCAGATTCTTCTCCATGTTCAAGTGAGCTTGATCTATTAGATCTTGCAGTTCCATAAGTTCTGCATAATGAACCTACATTGGTTGATTCTTAATTAACTCTATTTGATGTAATAAATATAATGCAGACAACTCAATTGAGAAAGGCATTCTTTCCTCACAACCATAAAGAAGCATTTACAGCGAGTTGTCAACTAATCTTTTAGGAGTCACTCTATCAGCCCAAAGTGCTAATTTAAACATCAGATACCAAGCTCTTTGGATTTCTTTGATTTTTCTTCTGATAATCTTGAGAATATTTTTATTAGAAATTTTAGCTAATACGTTACCTCAAGGGTAATAATTAGACAAATTACTCACATAAATACCTTTCTTAACAAACCAATATGTTACCTTTGCAGCAATAAAATCTAAAGCATTATCAGAAATGATAGTAGATGAAGCACCAAATCTACAAAATATACCTTCATAAAATTATAATATTGAAGTCTCATTAGATTTTTTCAAGCACATTGCTTCATTCCATCTAGTAAAATAATCTGTGGCAGTCAAGATCCACTCGTGTCCTTATGACGAAGGATGATTTATTATGCTAATAAAGACAAGACCCAATTGCATGAATGGTTGATCCACTAAAATAGGCTGCAAGGGAAGTTAATCATTCTTTTCCAACAAAATATGCACATTTTTTACGCTTCTTAATCCATTCAAAAAAATTCTTGAATATAGTAGTCCAATAGTAATTGGATTTCATAATTTTCAGAGCTATAGTACGTGTTGAGAAGTGACCTCTTATAGGTCCTTCATGAATTTTAGAGAGTAATTGTTGCAGTCCATCATAATCAACACAACACAACAAAAATCCCTTGTTATCCTTTTTAAATAGAAAACCATCAATGAAAGCATAAGGTATGGTCTACAATCTGAAATACCTTCATTTATTCTCATCCATACCTTCTAGATAAGTGTCATGCTGCAATTAATTGATCAAATATGTTAGCCAACTTGATCATGCAACCTCCGGATTTATTTCTGGTTGCTAATTTTAAGGTTGTACTAAAATTTTAGGTTGTTGGTATGAAATTGCAACATTTTGTAATGAATTTGCAGCCTATTGTTTATCCATATAAGCAATCAAATATTCACATAATACTTTTCCTAAAACTATTTTTACAACATAGATATCGAAATCGTACTCCAGAATCTTCATAATCCAACCTACTCATTTCTCATTCAATTCTTTGTTCAATAGGAATGCTTTAACACTTGCGTGAGAAACTATAACATGAATCTTATTATTGAACAACATGTACTTGAAATTTTTTAATCCTCTAACTACTATAATTATCTATTTTTCAATAAAATTTTACCTTGTCTTATAGTCACGTAAACTTTTCCCAAATAAAGCATTAGGTTTCTCTGTATTCTCATCATTTACTTGAGTTAATATGGCTGAAATAGTTCCAGCTCTTGGAAGTGCAAACATCTTGAAGTCCTTATCAAAATTACAATTTGCCAAAGGAGGAGCTTGTGAAATATTTTATTTAATAGCCTCAAATCCTTTTCTTCCTTCATTGGTACAAGAGAAATTTTTTCCTTTCTTTAACATAGTTGTTAATGGCTTAATTAATGACACAAAAATTGGCAAAAATATTCAGAGAAAATTGATTTTTCCAACAAAAAAATGTAATGACTTATAATGATGAGGTAAGGATAGCTGTAAAATTGCATCAATTCTGAAAGGATCAATAAATAAACCCTTCCTGGAAACAATATGCCCAAGCAATTTACCTTCGTGCACTGAAAAAATTGACTTTTTGGGATACAAAGAGATTCCAAACTACTTGTAAAGCTAAAAATTCTTCCTTAAATGCATAAGATGATCCTCAAAATTTTATAAAAATACATTAACATCATCAGAATAAACCAATATGTATTTATTCAAGAGGCTATGAAAATCCATATCCAGTGCATGTTGAAATGTTGCACCAGCATTAGAAAGTCCAAAAGGCTTTCTTTTATAAGTGTAAGTCCCCCACATTGTGGTGAAGGTTGTCTTGTATCTATCTTCTTCACGCACAAGAATATGATTATATCTACTTTAACCATATAAAATTGACATCCTATTTGAACCTGAAACTATTCTCAAAATATGATCCATGTTGGACAATAGGCCATGATCCTTCAAAGATGCTCTATTAAGGTCACAAAAATCAACACAACTGAATTTTGCCATTCTTTTTCCAAACAGGAACAAGTTTGGAAACCCAACTTGAATGATTGACTAGAAAGATAATACCTGAGTCAATCAACTTAGATAGCTCTTTCCTCATCAATGGTTCAATTTTGGGATTTACAAGCCTTTTTTTTTAACCTTACGGGTTTTACATTTGGCTATAATTATATGGTATGTTGAGCTAAAATAGGATGAAATCATCTCAGATCTAGGTATTTCAAAGAAAAATAAATCTTTGAATTCTTTGCATAAACTGATAAAAGACTATTTTTCAGCTAAGGAACATACCTTACCAATCTGTAAATTTTTACCTTCAATAATTGAAATCTCTTCATAATTATCAGAATGTGTTGAGATATTTTGTTTTTCTTTTCTAAACTGATCATCATAACTGAAAAATATCTTCTTAAGTAACAAGTCCTTGAGGTAGTTTATTTTTCTTCATCTATACAATCAGGCCACCATATTGGTGTTGCGATTTCTCTTAATTATTTAGAGAAAATTCAGTTTCTTGCTGAAGAAATTTGTAGATTTGTTTTTCATATTCAAAAACTTACTAATTTTCTTCATTATTAGGGATTGAAGGTTTGATTATCTGCTATATATGAGGTTGTATTTTATTATTTTCCATCTTTTCTAGAACTTCAAAGCTAGCACCAACCACTAAAAATCTATCTACATGTTTGTTTTCAACTCTTAGGACAGATTGAATGTTAAAATCTTGAAAATTATCTGTCAAATATGAAACTCTATGTTTTTATATTTTAGCAATGAATTGTTACTAACATCCTTGATTTATAACTAATTTAGAATCACCATACACATGTAATATGTTAATTCCTCTCTTTTTGGTCCATTGTAGGTCATGAATCAATGCTTTGTATTCATCTAAGTTATAAGTACATGAAAATTACAGACTTAGAGTTGAAAAATACCTCCAATTTGAAGGGGAATTCATCATCATACTGGAACCTTGTCTATTCTTGTTTTTAGTACCATCAAAATGAAGTTTCTATATGCCTTCATCAGTATTTTTTTATTTTGGATAACAAAGGAATAGGTGTTTCTTATTCATGGAGACGGTAAACACTAAATAATCCTTCTTCTACCTCTTTGTAAGGATCATAAGTGTGTTCTTCTTGAATTTTTTCATCCATAAAAAATCTAGAGACACCATTTAATGCAAAAATATGTGTTATGACATCAAAATCGGTCAGATATATAGATACATAGTTTTTTGCAACATTCAAAACATGAGGCTCAATGTGGAATCTAGCGAGAGGTTTTGAATTTACTGTAACCTTAGTTCCATACCTCGTACTGAAGAACATAAATGACCAATCCGAAGAAATATAACCAACTATTTTTTTTCTAAAATATCTTGACAAGCAAAGAGTAACATAGGGAGGCAGATCTATAATGGTTACATCTTGAAAAATTGAAACATTAGGACTAGCATGCAACGTTACCTCTAAATGTTTGATGATACCAACCGTGTTGGTTGTTATCTCGTCGAGCTACAATACACTCTTTTCTTTTGGTTCATACTGTAGGCCCAATTTTTAAAAATTTCTTTAGGCATTACTGTGTTGTTTGCACCACTATCAACCATACAGATGTGAACTAGATAATCACCAATAATAAGAGAAATATAAAAATGTGGTGGTTTTTAAATATCATGTGCATTTAGTAATTTATGTACCATCCACCTAACCGCTTTCATATGGTCTTTCTCAACTGTACCAAGAACCATAACAAATTTTTAAACTTCTTTCTTTGCTAGTTTGGAAGAAATTTAAAACTTAGCAAGCTCATGAGTGAGTAACTCTTGTTTTCCTAGAATACTCAAAACATCCCATAATGAAATACCGATATTATGCTTTTTCATAGCCTTAATAACATTAAATGAAGTTGCAACAGTTTTAGAGTAAGATTTGGCAAAAATTGATTCTACTTCTGCAGCTTTAGAAATCTAAGGAATGAGTAACCATCTGGGATATGTTTGTAGATTTTTTTTCTACTCTTTAAAATTTAAACCCCTTGCTATTTTAGCAACTGCACTTGCTGATTTATTCATAATTATAGGTAAAATAGATCCTTTTTTCTTTTTTTCTTCATCTTGTTCTCTTTTCTAAGACTTAGTTGCAACAACAATAAAATATTACTTTACAAAACTTAATAATTTATGTTCAAGTGGTTTTTGACTCTGAGAATTCTGCTTCCCACCATCAATTTGGGGCATAAATAATGTTTAATATTTTTGTTGGGAAACAAGGCTCAAATTCAAGCATGCATTTTGACAATTAGCAACTTGATGAGTCTAATTGCAAGGTGTGAACACTCTTCTGAGGCCATCCTGATTGGTCCAAGGGAACTACATGAGTTGGGAAATTTAGGATCAATTTGTATTTTTTTATAATCTTACCTCCAATTTACACTCCTAATTCCGATTTTGATGGTATGGCTTTTTTATAATCCTACCTATAATTCCGATTTTGATGGTATGGCTGCGTATTTTTTTGATAAGGTGTATGTTAGCTTATTTCCCATAGTATACAAGGCCTTAAATACATCATCTTGTGGTGTTTTAATAGAAGAATATGTTATGGTAATAGGTTGTGGAATAGGTGCCAAATCTACAATAATAGGCATTAAGGGCCTAGGAGCTAACTTACCAACTTGAATAAGGTTGTTTTCAAATCTAATAGCAATATAAAAAGTTGTTGCAAGTGTGTTGGTACCCAAATTGATTCTCCCTCAGAAGCTAAGCAACATCACAGGTTTGGTAGGAAGCTTAGAGACAAGCAGAGCATGTAGTGTGTCATTTTGTAGTCGGGGATGAAATACAACTTACTCTTTTTCACTCAGATGTGGAGAAATGGGTAGCACCCTCAAGAGGATTTGACCTATCCTCACTACTTTATGGTTTTGCCTTTCAACCAGGGTGAGAAAACCCTTTTTGTAGCCTTTTTTTTGTGGAGGAGATGGAGATATCCTTCCTTGTGATGTTATTAAGAAGACCTTGAAGAAAATATGATCAATGCAACAAAACCTAACTCTCACGAGTTGTCACTCTAGATAATAGAGATATTTTCTAAGTAATGTTCAGGCCACTAAAGACAATGAAAACCTTATTGTTTCTTTATGTTTTGGTAGTAGAAATTATACATTTGTATACACACCGGACAAATGGGGGTAGTATGGGTATGATTGGTTGTTTTTAAATGAATTGTTGGTGGGAGGTGTGGTATTTTTTGTAAAAATAGAGATCTTGAACAACATAATGCTTCGGGAAAGCTATGATGTTCCTTTAACAAGAATATGTGCTTCAATAGAGGCCCAGGTCAGCACTTTTCACACAAACTTCAAGGATCCAAAATGAAGGCTCAAACTGCAAAAACTTGACTAAACATTATCAACCTCTATTTCATCACACCTAAGATACCATCAAAGGCTAACAAAAAAATTTATAGTCATGTTAGGAGTCACAGTGATTTTAAATTTGTTGATTTCACTATCAAATGAAATCTCTTCTGATAAATGAAATTACAAATGCCACCAAACTATCACAAGGATAAGATCTTGTGTGATTCACAAATATTTCAATTTAAGATTGTAATGGGAACAAGAAAACTACTTGTAGACATTCAGAAATGAAGAAAATACAAATTTTTCCTAAAAATAACGCAGATTAACTCAAGTTTGATTAAATTTATCTGTAGGGGAAAGTCTGTAGAACAATCTCTGAGCTTGTCAATGGCTGTACACTTGTAAGCACCTTGACATGATCAAATTTAACACAAAGGAGATAAACAGGTTTCTTCAAATAGTTTCTCAGAAGGATGAGTTCTATCAAGCTTTTCTCTTAGAAAAATCAGTCCCGACCTCTAACACTCCAACCATTTACATGAGAAATTCATGCAATTTATAATACTTCAATTAGAATAAATTTTTCCCCAAAACCACAGACATTCAAAGCACCATTGCATGTGGAGAATCCCATAATCATATTTGTGAAAATGATGTCAGGTGTGCAGAGGGAAAATCTCTCCAAATATTTCTAGTATTCAATTCTTCACCTGGTAAATCATTCTTCATCTCACACACCAACTACTTCCTCCTCTAATCTGTGAAATCTGGTTCTTTACTTTCCAAGGAAAGAAAAAATGGAAAATCAAATCAAAGCCAATGGTGAGATCGTATCTTGATGGAAAAATAAATCTTCAGATTTTTCCCACCTAACTAGGATACCAAATTAATGTTCCTCTTTATTTTACATGCAGGAGACTCTAAGAAATGATAAAAAAATGTGAAAATTCACATCCCTAGGAGCTTTGGAGCAGAAACGATAGAAAATCATAAAAATATGCACAATTTCCATTGATCTCTCTTTTGAATCTCGACCGTCCACATGGGAGATCCAAGTTAAGACAGGCCTGGGGGTTCCTTTTTATCTTTTAAACCTTTTGGAAAAAATGCAAAATTTCTCAATTTTCTCTGCCCAGCCGCCTTTGAAAAATGGGCCTGACATGTGTCCCAATGTGAGTCCTAAAGGAACCATGGCTAAATTCTACTATTTCACCTCCTTTTTGGAAAAGAGAAGTTTTTCTGAGTTTTCCCCGTAGCTCCGCCCTTCCACTTCTACTTTCTCATATCGATCCTAGCAGAACCATGATTCCTTTTACATTTTTAACTCCTTTTTCCAAAAAAGGAAAATTTTCCAATTCCCCCCCAAAAATCCACATCTCGACCATGTACTGGAGAAAATATTGGCTATTCTCTATTGGGCCCACAGTTCTTTTTGATGATTTTAATCTTTTGAATAACAAGGGGCAAAAAATCCAAGTTTCCCTCGGTGGACCACCTCCCCGCCTCTTCACTTTTCAAACTGCAACACATCTCAATGGTGTATCTTGAGATGGTCCCCAAAAGTAGAGACCCTAAATGAGCACAGGATCGCCACATGTCTCAGGAAAAAACCTCCATGTGTCTTTATGGCACAACTTCAAGACCTTTATAAGGATTCAATATGATTTGGTGGGGGCGCGCTTACATTTTAAAATATTTACTCCATTTTTCCAAAAGGGAAAAATATCCAACCTACTTCCGAAGGCCCGAATCTCCACTTTTAACTTTACCATGTGTCCTTCTGTGGGGTCAAAGTAAGACTTTTTCCCTGCCGCTTAAATTTTGCATTAATTAGTGCTTGGCGGGGCCACGGGGCGAGTCCAATTTTTTTCCAAAGTAGCAAAAAATAATAATTTTGTAAAATAAACCTACTACACCTCATCCAATTAGAAGAAGCCACGTAAGTACCAAAAGAACCAATCAGAATTGAGCGGAGCTACAGGACCAAATTTTCCTTTTCGCCAAAAAAGCAAAAGGTGACAAGTTAAAACATTTCCCTGTCATTCCCTAACCAACCAAAAGAAGCCACGTGACCACTGAATGCTGAGGAATAATTTTGATAGGAAAAATATGCCCGCCAAACTATCAAAAACAAAGAAATCCATCATTCATGCCCAGAATTTGATTTTTTGCTAAGGATGATATTTTTTGAAACAAAACCAAGTGAATCATGGCTCGAAGCATATCTCAACCATGGATTTGGATTTTCAAAGGCATAAAAATATAAATTGATCATTCTCGAGCTTCCATCATCGAGGAAAAATAGGAAAAAATGGCAGAGCCCGCAGATTTTGAAGAAATTAGGGTACAAACAAGGCAAACTCGGAGACTTCTTTAAAAAGGGGCATGAAAATGGATGTTGTGAACAATTCAAGCCATTTAAATAGAGGTAAAATCTTCAGAACATCATGATCAAGAGATAAAACATTTCATAACATGCAAATTAGAGGAAAATCAAGGAAAATGGTGTGAGATCAAAATGAGCACCAACATTGGCTCTGACTCAGGGATGGGCACTTCCAACGAGAACCATAAGAACAACTAGCAGACCAAGTGCCAAGAATAGACCATTAGGAAATGGAGTCACAGAAAAAGGTAGCATAGCAGAACAACCACAACCATCCTCCAAAAATTCAACCAAGAAACTAGCAAAACCAAGTAACTGAGGACCAGATCGAGCAAAAACACAAAAGACAAAAATAAACCAACAAGTTATACACTATACAAATGATGCTCACCTTAATTCTGGGGAATTATTCTAGGAAATGTTTCGAGTGCCTATCATTAAAATGTAATTCAAACAATTCACCATCCAATCCTTTCAAGAAGAAGGTATGCTCACCAATCCAAATGTCAATGGAGTAAGGGTCCATCCACAGTGCATCAAATTTACCATGCTTTCCCTTGTCTTCATGCCTACTATCCCACAACAGCACAAGATCTCCAATGTTGAAAGCTCTTGGAGTGACCTTCTTATCAAATAACTTCTTTAATTTTTCTCTAAACTTCACATGCCTTTGGTGAGATGCTCTCCTTTCTTCATCAAGTTCAACAATCTAGTTAATGCGAGCCTCATATGGACTAACTTCTTGATCTTATAGTTGTTAAATGAACTGATATGAGGATAGTTGCATATGCAAGGGCAGAAGATCTTGAGTTCCGTACACCAATTCAAATGGATTTTTTCCAGTGGCTCTTTTAATAGTTATTTTGTTAGCCCAAGTAGCAAACTTCTGTTATTCACCCCATTTTCTTTTGTTTAGCTCCAAGGTTCTTCTAAGAATCTTCAACAAATTTTTATTACTGGACTCAGGTTGTCCATTTCCTTGGGGATTGTAATTAGAAGCATATGTCAAGTTGATCCCATATTCTTTGCACATTTCCACCAAATATTTAGGTCTAAACCTCATGGCATTGTCAGTAACAATTTTAACTAACACCCAAAATCTGTAGATGATATGGTTCAACATAAAATTCATGACAATTTGGTGTGTTACTCTTTTGTTGGGGATTGCTTCCACCCACTTGGTGAATAAATCAGTGGCTACAAGAATCCACTCATAGCCAGCATTTGAAGGGTTTGAAATCTCACCAATTAAATTCATTCCCCATTGCTTGAATGGGGCTTCAATTGATACAAGATACAATGGAAGGGAGCTTGAAGCTTTCATTCTTCTAGAGAAGCACTAGCAACTCTCACATTTTCTAACCAAAAGAGTTGTATCCTTGAAGAGAGTTGGCCACCAATAACCATCCCTCAAGATCTTGTGTGCTCTGAATCTTCCAGCAAAATGCCCCCAACAAACTCATCCATGAAGATCAACAATTATCTTGGGGGCTTCATCTTCAATAATGCACCTTAAGAGAACTCTCTTAGGGTTCTTCCAAGCTAACCCATAATCAGTAATGACATATTTTTGGGAAGCCAACTTAAGGGCTATTTTTTGGTTCTTACTCAATACTCAGGGTAGTATAGATGCCTGAGATAAAAAATTACATCTTTGTACCACTCAAAACTCATCAATTTTTCAAAAGCATTTATCCTTCCTTGTTCTACCTCATTTACCTTAATGGTTTGCAAGTTTCTCTCATGCATAAGCTTAGCCAAGCCCAAACCTCTCACCAACTTCATGGTTTGGATATCTGTGTCATATTCTTGCAACTTGTTCACCCATCTGCATCTTTTGCTTGAGAATTCCATCTCTGATAAGATGTATTTCACCATAGTGTGTGGAACATAAGAAATAATTTTAGATCTCAAAATGTAAGGCCTGAAGGCCTTTGTTGCTTTTACCAAGGAAAATGCTTGTTTCTCCATAATAGTGTATTTCATCTCAACCCTCTACAATGCCTTACTAAAAAAGGAAATTGACCTCTCAACCCCTTCATCATTTTTGTACAACAAGACAGATGCAATAGTGTTCTCTGAAGTAAAATAAAATAGTTGGAAAGGCTTATTATAATCTGGAGCTGCTAATAAAGGGGCATGCTTTAATGCCTCCTTGATTCCATTGAAATCTTGAATGAAATTATCCTCCCATTTGATGGCCTGGTCCTTCTTCAGCATGCCAGTGATTAGGATGGTCAAATCAGCAAAGTTTGATATGAATCTCCTGATAAATTTTATCTTCCTAAAGAAGGAATGAATCCCCTTCTTGGTTCTCGAAATTGGGACCTTTCTGATGGCCTCTACCCTTTCTGGATCAATCGTTACCCCCTCTTTTGACACAATGTGACCAAACTTTTTTTCCTTATGTACTCTGAAAAGACGCTTCTTTGGATTGAGTGAAATGCCATATTCCCTATATCTTATCAGCATTTTCTCCAAGTGTTGTAAATGATCACCTCTCTTTCTAGAGAACATAGTTACATCATCTTGGTAGAGAGCAATAAAATCATTGATGTAACCAGGAAAAGAAACATCCATTCCTCTTTGAAATGTTTCTCCAGCATTCATCAATCAAAAGGGCATCCTGACATACACATATGTTCCACAAGGGCTGGTAAAGGTTGTCTTAATTCTCTCTAATTCCTTTACAACAACTTGTTTATAACCAAAGAAACCATCTAGGGTAGATATAAGCTCAAAACTGATCACTAATTGTAACATATTTCCCATGTTTGGTAAATTTTAATTATCCTTCATTTATGCTCTATTCAAATTTCTGAAGTCCACAAATAGCTTGATGTCACCATTTTTCTTTCTAACTAGTACTAGGTTTGTAACCAAAGAAGAATACCTTGCAGGCTAAATAATATCTCCACCCCTCATTTTTTTCACTTCCTCTTGCTTTTTAAGAGATAGGAGTGGATTGATTGGCCTTTTTTTCTACTTGAATGGTTTTTCATTATATTCCAAGAGAATCTCATGTTGAAACAGATCCTCTCTATATGCCTTTAGTTCAAAATAAGTCCAAGTGATACAATCTTGATATTTCTTCAACAATTGGACATAAGACAATCTTTCCTCCTTACTGAGATTGCTTCCCAGCCAGATCTTCCTTGGTTTCTCCTTTGTGCCAAGGTCATGCTCCTCAACATCTCTTAAGGCTGCTATGTATCTGTTAATAATGTGATCAGCATTATAAAAGTTGAATTCAAGAGAAACCAGTCCTCTAGGAATGGTATTAGTCTTTAGTTGGATGATGCATTTGCCAAACAAGGTCTCTTTACCCTATGTTATGCACACCATTGGATCCTAGTCAATAATTTGATAAAAAAACTCCCCTTTATTCTGTAGAAATCTTCTGACTTGAGCATCATCATCAAAAACTTGCCAATGTTTAATGTTGTCAGGTACAAATTTCCTAGTTAACACCTCAACATCATATTCACAATATGGGGATATTGTACAATTATAAAACTGAGATCCCAATACTGCAATTTTTTCTACCAAATCATTTAACTTCCTATCATGATGCACAATATTGAATGAATAAAACATCTCAATGAGATCCCAAACTACATGCTTGTATTATTGCATTCGTTGATTGTTTGTGGCATAAAGTTTTCTGATTTGCTTTACAATTAATTTTGAATCTCCTTTAATAATGATGTCTTTAACACCATATTTCTAAGCAATCCTCAGACCTAACAATAGTGCCTCATACTCAGCAATGTTATTATTGCACTAAAAGTTGAGTTTGAAGGAAAAGACAAACTCCTCATTCCCTGGAGAGATAAGAACAACATCAGCACCATTTCCGAACTTGGAGCAATATCCATCAAACAATAAAGTCCAAAGAGAGCCTGCCTATTCAAGACACTTGCATTCTTCAATCTTGTGTTCTTTTCCATCAGCAAATCCTACAAAGTTATCAACATCAACACTTGTGTACAATACTTCATAAGATGCATTGTTGGGATCTTCAATAAGGTGAAACATCTTCTTTTCTCGATTCAACCTGACAAGGCTGCCCTCAATTGGGATGGTGGCATAGGACATGTCCATTTAAACACTACCACAAATACTTATAGCCCATTTTATAGATAACAACATTCCCCACTTGCCTGGGAAATCAAGAATAACAAAATCAAGCGTCAGGTTTTTACCTGGGTAAGCTGCAAGTTGCACCTCCAGACCTTTCACACATCCTACCACTAGCACTTATCTAGAGTCCATAGTAGTACACTTCCCATATGTTTTTGTTACTTTGATATTTGGCTCATTCATGACTTCTAGAGGCATAACATTGCATGATGCCCCTAATTCAAACGTACATTTGTGTAGCAATCTATCTTTAATGATCATAGTGGTGAAGAATGGATCCACATTTAGCTAATACTCAACTAAGGATGTCCCCAAATAAACCTCAAGTGGTTCACCTAGTTCCTCCAACACTGGTGGAGTCTCCACAATGTTTATATTTCTACCTAGGGAAATTTTCTCCTCTTTTAGCCACAAATACTCAAAAGCACTTTTCTTGTGCTCAGGAATCCCAAGAAACTCAACAATTGGAACTGAGATCTTTATTTGACTCAAGACTTGGGAAATATCATAAGGGACAGACTTTGGTAAGACAACATTGGAAGGAAGGTTGACACACTCATTAGATGGCACTGGATTTTTGATAGCTTGGGCATGATGAGGGGTATGAGTTTTGTTTGGGATAGCAAGGCCCTTGGCAAATGCATCTTTCTTAAGAGCCTCTTTAGGAATATTTGAAAGAATGGAGTTTTTGGGTTAGCCTGAGGCCTTGTCCCTTTGACAACCCTACTTCTTGTGTTGTACTCCTATTGGGAAAAAGCAATGTTCATCAACAAGTACCTATCCTCCTCAGATGGTATTCCTCCATCATACTTCTTTATCATTAAAGGTCTTAAATATTCAAAGTCACTATTGGGCAATTAAAAAGCTTGTACAGTATCTACTTCTAAAGTATGAGAGGGAGGAAGAATAGGTTCCTGATGGATGTAATCCTAAAAATCAGCAGCAGTTCTAGCACTTATTACCTAAGTGGAAGTTTCCCCTTGTTGTGAGCTTGTCGAGCAACCCATCATGCAAACATCATCATCATTATCATCATCATCTTCCTCTTGTTGTTGTTTATCTTCCTCACATGGAGCATGGGGCATGAAACATCTGTCACACCAATCAATGAATTTTTTCTCCTCCACAACAGTGACTCTCACAACTAAAGGATCAAGTACCATTATGTTTTTCCAAGCATGGGACTATTTATTTCAAAATCCAACAGGTCCCTTGCCTCTATCATCAGACCTCTGATCATTTCCATGATGATTTGTAAACCTATCTTGGCCTTGTTGCTTGTGCTGACCTTGTGGAATTTTCCCAATTCCTTTTTCTACCTGGGTTAATTTGTATGATATTTCTTTGATAGCCCTTGCCAAAGTTTTCACAACTTCCTCCAAATCAGTAGCCTTGTTTGTTTGAGGCTTCTGTGGGTTAATTAGTTTTACACCCTCTCTTTTTGGAGGCTTTCCAATTTCCTTGATGTTGTCTTAATTTACAGAGCCATAGTGAAGGCCTGCCTCAAATTAGTATGGCTTTTGTCCCTCAAGTAGTAAGCAATTTTTTTTATCAAATGCATCTGAATATTGGATCAAACATGATTCATCTCATGGCCTTAAGCTAATAGGAAATATCCTCAAGGTCTTGTTAAACCTTGTGTTGAAGTCATGTACTGACTCATTAGGATTCTTCTTCATGTTTTGAAATTTTGATAGAAGAAACCTAGGGTTAGTTCTATCACCATACTACAATCTAAATGCATTGTTCATCTCTGTCTAAGAATCAATGGAATTATCTGGAAAATCTTTATACCAGTCCCTTTCATCCTCTTCCAAAGTATGGATAAACAATTTTATATATACATCTATTAGAGTAGGTATTTACCTTAGCTCATGTTCACCTAGGTACTTTATTTACCTTTACCATATTTATCCTGACCCACTTATGTGTGTGGATATTTATTTTATCTTATTTAGATACTAGGAGATATTATCTAGTTGTTAGGTATAGTTTTTTCCTTGATATATGGTATTGACTAGATCTTTGATGTCTAGTTCTCTCATAAATCTATGGTCTTAACTAGTTATTTGATGACTAGTTATTTCCTTGATTCATGGCTTGATCTACGACCTTGACTGGTTCTTAGATTGTTATTCCTTGCCTATTTAAGCAAGACCCATTCTCAATGTATTGCATTGAGTTCCATAATAATATATGATATTGCTTCTCATTTGTTTGTAAAGGTTTATGTAAAGTTATTCTGGTGAATTACTTTCATCTTATTAATCATGGTGTTTAATTAGCATCTGTATTCTTGGCTTAGTATGATCTGGTTATTGTTCCTTTCATGGTATCAGAGCTGGAGATTGCTATTGACATCCATCTGTAAGTTTTATTTTACAAATAAATTCATTGTATATTCATATATTTGGGATTTGTTCGTATTTTGTTATTGCATGCATTTTTATGCAAAACAAAGGCTTCCATTGGATCTAGAAGGTGGGAAAACCCTAAGATCGACTGTAAACTCGACCATTTCTGGAGGTAGTTGTTTTTCTAGGTTTTTTACATTGTTGCAGGGAAGCACATCGGTCTGCCTTGGGATCCATGTTGCGAAGAAAAAAAAAACGTGGTATTATTTTTCAGGTCTATTGGATTTCTTGAAATTTGCATAGGGAAATTTTCTGTTGCAATGAATCTGTCTTAGTTTGTGCGCATGAAGATTTTTGGATCTTTCTTCTTTTGGTAGGGGTCCACGGATGTTGTGCACATTTTTACTATTTCAGGCAAATCCACAGGTTGCTATTTTCAGCAAATAAAGGTTACTGTCTACCCAGTCCAAAAATAGTAATTTTTCCCATAAGAGGCAAGTGGATGTGACTTTCTTAAAAACATGTGACACAGCCTAGAATAGTAAGTTGTGCAAACACCCATTAAAATCCTTAGCCCTTGGTCATATGAGGGATTAAAGCTTTTGATTCCAAATAGTAGGTGCTTAGCTTCAGCCCCCTTTAATTTTATTTGTGTGGTGAAGGCAACAATTTACTTTTTTTTAGTGGCAACTACAATAAATAACAGAGCAAAATAGTAAAAAGCTTGTAACTTTCGATCGGTAACTAAGTTTTGAGTGCCATTTTTTGCAAAAGTGCTTGTTTTTTCATGCTCTTTCCATTGCAGTTATTTACTTTTAGAATTGTACTATAATTATAAAGTGTCAAATATGGAGGAGTGTTGTAATCAATTGTGAACACAATTTCAGCTGAGCCCGATGTCCTAAACTTCAGGGAGTTACAGTTTGTACCTACCATGGATTCTGAGAATGATATGCTTTTCTCTAAAGTATGTGGACTTCAAGAGGATATTTTAAAAGTTTTGGAAGAAAATAGATATCTCAAGAAGCAAAATTATCTTCTACAATCACTCATTCATGATAAGGATACAATAATACACTCCCTTCAGAACAAACTTGCTAGCCCACAGCATCACCATCATATTGTGGACAACCATATCCATGCTCCTAGTCCACTTGCAGTTGTTGCTCTTGTACCCACTGACATTGATCTGTTAGTCTTTGAGCATGAACCTGCTTTTTATGCTTCTAAACCTATGAGGCTTGTTATTGCATGCTCTTCCACATCTGTGCCAATTACAGTATCACATGTTGTGTATCCTACTTATTCTCAGTTGCATGGATTTTTTGGCAAACATACCACTGCATTCAGTTCTCACATGCTGCATTCTATAGGTCTCACTAGTGGGGTCATTGGCAGGCATTGACAGGGTATTATTTCCTTTATTCCACATGTGAAGTGGAATTCTCATCATGACATTGGTTTTCAAGAAAATACTTCATTAGGATCACACATTGACAGAGCTCATTTTTTTGCTCGCTCGACTCTTTCTGAGGATCCTGAGCAACACATGAGTTCTACATCTTCATTCAGGATTGAGAAACTTTAGATTTTAGTTGTCAGACATGATCAACCTAACACACATTCTGATGTTCTTTTAAATGCACCCATTGTGCATTTTACACCAAGTCATATGCAAGCATCTTCTTCATCCATCCGTGTTGATTTAGGGTGGATATATGATCACTCGTGGAGGTGACATAGGAATTCATTGAGAGGACTCCACAGGTGTGGCTCCTTCACCATTCGGCCTCTTGCTCCAGTTTCTATACCTTATGCATTGTGATGCTTCTTGTTTTGAGCATTTTTCTTTAGCAGGTGTAGTGTATCTCTCTTGTTTGTTGAGAGATTTTGTATCTGTATTTTTGACACTTTTGGCATGTTGACACTATCTCTTGTGGGGGAGCTATTCTGGTGGAGCCCAGTGTTAGTTTGTTCATTTTTGAGTAGTTGTTATGACAACTCATGTAGATTTCTAGCATCACTCCACCCATTCAGCAATATGGGAGGGTGTGGTGTTGATACTGCTTCTTTGGGTTTCGTGTCCTTGCCTTGTTACATTAACTTTTCTTGGATTGTGACACTTTGGAGTTTGTGTCCTTGCCTTGTTGCTTTAGTTATTGTTCTTAGATTGTGGCACACCTATTTGTAGCAGTTGATCGCATTATGTTTGGTGTTTTTTTACACTTTTGACATCACTCCGTTGATAGTCTCCTTGTATGGAGATATTCTGGTGAAACCCAGTGTTATTTTGTCAGTGTTCGAGTAGTTTTTTTGACAACTCATATAGATTTGTAGTGTCACTCCACACATTCAACAGTATGGGAGGGTGTGGTGTTGATCCTGCTTCTTTGGGTTTCATGTCCTTGCCTTGTTACCTTGGCTTTTCTTGGATCATGACACTCTGCAGTTTGTGTCCTTTCCTTGTTGCTTTGGTTATTGTTATTGGATCGTGGCACACCTATTTGCAGTAGTTGATCAAATTATGTTCGTTGTTTTTATTGCACTTTTGACATCACTCCGTTGATACTCTCCTTGTATGGAGTTATTCTGGTGGAGCCCAGTGTCAGTTGTTTTTGAGTTTTGAGATTGAGCAGTGGATTCAGACCACAATACACACTAAACTTCTTCAGCATTATACAAGTTTTTTGAGCCAAGCTTCTTGGGATGCCTTGGAGTGGATCTTTACTCTCTTTACTTTGTTGTTACTGGTTTTGGGTACCTTGCGGTGTCCCTTCTTTTCCAGTTATTGTACATGAGTACCTCATCAGGCCTAGTTGCTGGGACTCATACTGTAAACATGCCACTTCTATTTTTGTCCCTAGCTTCACTTGAGGGGGGGTGTTATATTAGGTATTTACCTTAGCTCATGTTCACCTAGGTACTTTATTTACCTTTATTATATTTATCCTCACCCACTTATGTGTGTGGATATTTCTTTTATCTTATTTAGATATTAAGAGATATTATCTAGTTGTTAGGTATAGTTCTTTCCTTGATCTATGGTATTGACTAGATTCTTGATGTCTAGTTCTCTCCTAAATCTATGGTTTTGACTAGTTCTTTTATGACTAGTTATTTCCTTGATTCATGGCTTGATCTACGACCTTGACTGGTTCTTAGATTGTTATTCCTTGTCTATTTAAGTAGGACCCATTCTCAATGTATTGCATTGAGTTCCATAATAATATATAATATTGCTTCTCATTTTTTTGCAAAGGTTTATGTAAATTTATTTTGGTGAATTACTTTCATCTTATTAATCGTGGTGTTTAATTAGCATCGGTGTTCTTGGCTTAGTACGATCTGGTTATTGTTCCTTTCAACATCTTCATATTCAATCTCAAATTCTTCCATCATTTTGATAAAAATCTTTAAATCTTTATCACCAGTTATAACATTGTTTCCTTGGAACTTTGGTAATCTATTTCTTATATCCTGCACAACTAAATTTTGATAGCTAGTAATCCATGTTAAATTTATATGACCAAAAGTGTATATAACAAATGTAGGTCTCAGTGGGGGCTGGGCCTTGTTGTTTTGAGGAGGTGACCCTAGAGGACAAACATAGGAGTGATAAGGGACAGGGTGTCTTTGAAACATAGGAGTATAAATTTAAAAATGGATATCCCTTAAAGGTCTTGTTTCTTGGAAAAACCTATCAACTTTTGAAAAGATAGGGGGAGAATGAGAAGCAAACTTTTCAAATTCAAGTGAAGGCCCCTCTCCAGTTGGAGAATTCAATTCCACAACTTGAGCCTACCTAATTCAGAAGTGCTTGAATGACAATATTCAATGATAGGCTGATTAATTTCATCAGTGGAGATCCCTTTTCTTGACTGTTGATATCCAACAACTCTCCAGGATTTTCTTCCCTCTGACTTTTTTTTTCCTAGCTTTGGAAATAATGTCCTAGCAGGATCCCTAACAAATAATGATCTTATTCCTTCCATCTTTGCAAACATTAGTAATAAATCACACTTAACAGAGGTTATGACATTGGTACTTATCAAGAATCAGATCAATAGGGAGTCCTTAGTAAGGATTTCCACATTAGTTGTGTAAATGCACTAAAATGTGATCTGTTAAATGTTTGTCAATACTAGAAACTAGAAATGGAATGATCTAACTTTTCTTTACCCATATTTATCAATGAAAGCTAATGCACTAGGTGTAGAAGCTGAAATAATTGCACACATCACTTGTAACTTTTAATACTTCTTATAGGACCGAACACAAGATGATGTTTGAAAAAATGTATTATCTCTTAGAGCATATAAGAAGTGTTTACGATGGTCTGAATATGAATTGTAACAACTATGTAACCGAAAATGGTGCCAATCGGGTGTTGGTACCCAAACTGATTCTCCCTTAGAAGCTGAGAAGCATTATAGGTTTGGCAGGAATCTTAGAGACAAGCAGAGCATGTAGTGTGTCATTCTCTAGCCAGGGATGAAATGCAACTTTCTCTTTATCACTCAGATGTGGAGAAATGGGTAGCACCCTCAAGAGGATTTGACTTATCCTCACTACTTTATGGTTTTTCCTTTCAACCAGGGTAAGAGAACCCTTTTTGTAGCTTGCTGTTTGTGGAGGAGATGGAGATATCCTTCCTTGTGAAGTTATTAAGAAAAACTTGAAGAAAATAGGATTAATGCAACAAAACCTAACTCTCACGAGTTATCATAGTAGATAATGGATATATTTTCTAAGCAAGTTTCAGGCCACTAAAGACAATGAAAACCTGATTATTTATACATGTTTTAGTAGTATAAATTATGCAATTTTGTACACACAGGACAAACAGGGGTGGTATGGGTATGATTGGTTGTTTTTAAATGAATTTTTGTTGGGAGGCGAGGAAAAAATGAACTTGATTCACCAGATCCTTGAGAATGTTTGCAAAAATAGGGAGCTTGAACAATAGAATGCTTTGGGAGAGCTAGGATGTTCCTTTCACCAGAATATGTGCTTCAATGGAGGCCCAGATCAATACTTTTCACACAAAATTCAAGGATCCAAAATGAAGGTTGAAATTGGGAAACTTGAATAAACATTATCAACCTCTATTTCATCATGCCTAAGATACCCTCAAAGGCTAAAAAACAATCTTATAGTCATGCTAGTAGTCACAGTGATTTTAAAGTTGTCTATATCACTATCAAATGAAAGATCTTATGATAAATGAAATTGCAAATTCCACCAAACTATCACAAGCATAAGATCTTGTGTGATTCACAAAGATTTCACTGTAAGATTGCAACGGGAACAAGAAAAATACTTGCAGACATTCAGAAATGAAGAAAACACAAATTTTGCCTAAAAATAACATAGATTAACTCAAGTTTGATTAAATTTATCAGCAAGGGAAAGTTTCTCGAACAATCTCAGAGCTTGTCGATGGTTGTACACTCACAACCACCTTGACATGATCAAATTTAACACAAAGGAGATAAACAGGTTTCTTTAGATGGTTTCTTAGAAGGATGGCTTCTATCAAGCTTTTCTTTTAGAAAAATTAGTCCCGACCTCTAACACTTCAACCATATGCACGAAAAAATTCATGTAATTTATAATACTTCATTTACAACAGAGTTTTCCCTAGAACCACATACATTAAAAGAACCATTGCATGTTCAGACTCCCAGAATCATATTTGTGAAAAAGTTTTCAGGTGTGCAGGGGGAAACTCTCTTCAAATATTTCTAGCATTCAATTCTTCACCTATTAAGTTGTTCTTCATATCGCACGCAAACTACTTCCTCCTCCAATCTGTCAAATATGGTTCTTTGCATGCCAAGAAAAGAAAAAATAGAAAATCATATCGAAACCAATGGCCAGATCACATCTGGATGGAAAAGGACGTATTTAAATTTTTCCCACCCAACCAAGATACCAAATCAATGTTTCTCTTCATTTTTCGTGCAAGAGACTCTAAGAAATGATAAAAACTATAAAAATTTGCATCCAAAGGAGATTTGGAGTAGAATTAGCAAAAAAATAGATAAAAATACATAGTTGCCATTGATCTCTCTTTTTAATCTAGACCATCCACATGGAAGATCCAAGTTAAGACGGGCCCAAGGGTTCCTTTTTATCTTTTACACCTTTTGGAAAAAATACAAAATTTCTCAATTTTCTTTTCCCCTCTGCCTTTGAAAAATGATCCTGACACGTGTCCCATTGTGGGTCCCAAAGGAACCATGGATAAATTATGCTATTTCACCTCCTTTTTGGAAAATGGAAGTTTTTCCAAGTTTTCCCCGAAGCTCCACCCTTCCGCTTCTAGTTTTTGATGTGGGTCCCAGCAGAAGCACGCTTCCTTTTACACTTTTAAATCCTTTTTCCACGAAAGGAAAATTTTCCAATTCTCCCCCGAAAGTCCACACCTCCACCATTGATTGGATCAAATATTAACTATTCTCTATCGAGCTCGCGGGTCATTTTGATGATTTTAATCTTTTGAATAATAAGGGGCAACATATCCAAGTTGCCCCATATGGCTTGCCTCCTTGCCTCTTGACTTTTCAAACTATCACGCATCTCAAAGGTGTATCTTGAGATGGTCCCCAAAAGTAGAGACCCTAAATGAGCGTGGGCTCACCACATGTCTCAAGACTTTTAGGAAGTTGCTGTAAAATCTAGGGAAAGAAGACCCGATAGAAACCTCCATGTGTCTTTATTGCGCAACTTCAAGAACCTTATAAGGATTCAATATGATTTGGTGGGGGTGTTCTTACATTTTAGAATCTTTACTCCATTTTTCCAAAAGAGAAAAATATCC
The DNA here is from genome assembly GCA_019776745.2 of Taxus chinensis. Lineage (NCBI taxonomy): Eukaryota > Viridiplantae > Streptophyta > Pinopsida > Cupressales > Taxaceae > Taxus > Taxus chinensis. Next base: position 122,078,392 of record CM034154.1, read on the forward strand.
AACCAGCTTCCAAAGGCTCAAATCTCCACTTTTAACTTTGCCACGTGTCCTTCTGTAGGGTCAAAGTAAGACTTTTTCCCTGCCGCTTAAAGTTTTCTTTCATCAATGCCTGACGGGGCCACAAGGTGAGTTATAACTTTTTCCCAAAGTAGCCAAAAAGAAGAAGTTCGTAAAACAAACCCATTGTGCCTCATCCAATTATAAGAAGCCATGTAAGTACCAAAAGAACCAATCAAAATTCAGTGGAGCTACGGGACCAAATTTGCCTTTTTGCCAAAAAATCAAAAACCAACAATTTAAAACATTTTCCCGTCATCCCCTGACCAACCAAAAGAAGCCACCTAACCTCCAAATGCTGAGGAATAATTTTGACAGGAAAAAGATGCCTGCTAGACTGTCAAAAACACAAAAAATCTCCATTCATGCCCAAAATATGATTTTTCACTAAGCATGAAATTTTTTGAAACAAAACCAAGTGAATCATGGTTCCTAGCATGTTTTAGCCATGAATTTAGATTTTCAAAGGCATACAAATATAAATTGATCATTCTCAAGCTTCCAAGGTCGGGGTAAAATAGAAAAAAATGGTAGAGCCTGTGGATTTTGAAGAAATTAGGGCAAAAACAAGGCAAAATAAGAAACTTCTTCAAAAAGGGGCATGAAAATGGATGATGTGAACAATTCAAGGCATTCAAATAGAGGTAAAAGCTTCAGAACATCCACATCGAGAGATAAAATGTTTCATAACACAAATATCAGAGGAAAATAAAGGCAAATGGTGTGAGATCAAAACGAGCACCAAAAAAGTGTAGTTCCTCCCGTGGACTGTATCATGGCTGAAATATCATTATTTAAGGCTCTAAGGTAACATAGAAAAGCATGATCAACTTGAGGCTCTACAGTGGATGGAATTATTTCCCATGTTCTTGCAAATCTAAATTTTAAACTAGCCATAAATTCTTGAGGATCTCTCTTAATTGTGGACAGTTGTTCTAAGAGAGATAAATGATCAGAATTATATTGAAGATATTTATGTAATTGATCTCCCAATTCATCCCAAGTTGTTATAGTCCCTACTCGTAAAGTTTTGTACCATTGCAAGGCTTTTCCTTTGAATGATGCAGCTCAAACTCTTAAATTTACATCTTCATGAATAATATTATGAACTGAACAAAGGGATGCAATGCCTTTAATATTCTCAGTAGGAGTAAAATGATTTTCACTAGTAAATGAGTGTAAAGCTTTTAAGACAGCAACAAGTATGTCATGATAAATAAGAATTACTAAGGGGCTGCCATTATCGAAAGGTACCAAATTTCTAGGTGGTTGCGGTGGCTACTGATGAGCCATTGGAATCACTAGGATTTGAACAACAAGATTAACACATGGTGAAGAAAGGGAATGAGGGTTATAAAAATCAGGCCTATTAAAGGGTAAGGTATTGCCAAATCTTCTTCTTCTTGTTGAATTTAAAGGCAAAGAAAAAAAATTATGAGGAAGTCCTCTTATTGTTGATCTTGTAGTCACCTTAACCACGGAACATGGTGCAAAACTAGTTTGAAATCATCGTTACGGGGTTGCCAAATAATTTTTATTTATTTTCAATGGATGTCTACAGCCTTATCCTTGAAAAAGTGTTATTTATTTGTTGTAAATATACTATAAATTCGTTGTAAATATAATTCATGTCCCACCGGGTGTGCCAAAAATTGTTATTTCTTAGAAGTGCACCCTAGTTGAGGGATAATATCAGGGGTTCTAAACTTACTTTTTCCCTCACTTTTACAGATACAATGAAAACACCTTAGGGTTGTGGGTATCCTTATTTTTGAGGTGAGTCTCTGGGATTGAAATTTTGGTTCCTTTTTGGTGTATCCTAAACTAATTTCATGGGGGTTTTAGAGTAAAAATATGGTTGTATGTGAAATTTAAAATGAGGTGATACACAAAAATTATTGAGGGCTTTGTTTGAGTACATGCAAAATACTGAGAATAAATTACAAGAGCACAAACCAATGGGTTTCAGCAAAATCCTAAGGTAAACAATTTTGTGTTGAGGGATTAATCACAACAACACAACATATAACATGCACACTAAGACTATGAAGAAAAAAACAAATTTGCGGAAAGGTAAGCTAATTAATTGAGGGAATTAACATTCAAAATATTTAATAAAATATACACACCACTACAAATAATTGGAAATGTAATAACTGGTTCTCATTCAAGGGAAAAACTATTAAAAATTTCTTCAGCATTCATTACATCCAAAAATACATCAAATTTTGCTTTGTCAATGCACACCATATATAGACAAATTATTCACCCATCCCCTAAAAATAGACTGGAGTCATGCATGATAATTTTAGAATTTTTCTTTTAATAAACAATAAATAAGGAATTATATTATACAAGCTATTACAAGACACAAAAATAGCCTTAATTTCAAAAAATATACTAAGTCAAACTAATTTGACTTTGCATGGGTGGTAAGGTTTTGGTTTGGACAAATAAGGCCATTTGTGGGTGAATACATAAGCTATTATTAACCTTTCTTCATAAGAAAGTAATTCTTTTCATGTACATGTAAAGTGCATTTTTGTCTCCTTTTTCCACTTGTCTTTCTTGGCACTCCCATGTGACACTTGTGCATGGTTGGATTATTTGTCTTCTTCCCTATTTTGTCTCCTAGTCATCACATGAAATATTCATTCTTATAAAAATAATACTTTTGATTTCATACTTAGAACAATAATTTAATCCTCCCCTGTGGGGACCACCTACCTACACATGGAAAAATGACTCCACCCTTGTATGAGGATTCCTGAGCAAATTTTAAGGTATATTTGCAATTCTTAAGGTAATAATTAGTCCGTTCTTTGACTTGGGCATAAACATGCATTATAGTTGCAATGCCACCTTTACCTTGACACATATATCATTGTTTTAATAGTGGGCATCTTACACAAACATTGGTCATCTTTGATGATGTGGTTGACCCCTTTATTCATGTTGTGGTTGCATAGACTATAGTCCAAGGCTATCAAAAATTAATCATTGATTGATCTTGGTCCTTTTGGATTTTTTACGGGATATATTATTGTTGTTTTTCAGACCTTAGCCAAGATCAATGTAATGAAATTATTTAATTGGGACACAGTCCCCCTCAGCTGTGATGACTCAACCCCATAATTTTGTCACTCGCCAAACCTAACTTCGCCCTGGTTAGGGTTTTCTCCAAAGCTCGACACATATGTACTTTGCTATTCTCTAACCCACTAGTGAGTTAGGGCATGAGTTAGGCAAAGTGAAAAGGTTGGAACATAGTCATTTTGATCATTTTTTGAGCTTATTAGGGCTGGCGAAGCCCTGGAATATTTTTGCCAGGACACCATTGTTATGATCTTTTGAACTCATTTCATGGACAACTATGAGGTTCTCAGCATGTATTTTGTTCATTATCTATGGCGTTTATTTTAAGCTTTACTCTTAAATTTTTTTTAAATATGGTCGCCATTTTTTATTATTTCAAGCTCAAACAGAAACTTTCCTACAATTTGGTTTTCATTTCATAGAAGATGGTCAGTATCCAGTCATCGAGCTCTGTAACATTTCTTCACTGTCATTTTCATTTCTCTTGCACTGATACATCGTTTCTTTGAATCCCCTTTGTATTATTTGGAAATTTCGAGTTCCAAACTCGTTTTGGGCATTCGTTTTTTTCTCTCGCACTTCGTTGTTTCTTCGAGGGTTTTAATATTTGTGACTTAAAATGGTGAGTTCTTGCTCTATATTTTAATCATTTGTAATACTTTGATAAATCTGTAGTGGTCGTTTGAGAATAGAAATTTCTTGAGTGTAAAAAATGAAGTTTCTTTGATCTATATCTTTGTTTTTCGAGTATCTCTAAAACGAAGTTCCAACTTTTCCTTGCTTTGATTGAGCTCGTTCCTTCACTGTATTTGTTGATATCCTATTCAAACCCGAAATTGGTTTTGCTTAGATTCAATGATTTCTACATATATCGATAAAATCTTTCTTTAACTTCTAATAAGGTCGTGTTGTGAAGGTTTCAACGTACTATGAATTTATCCTTATCTTGAAGGCTTGCTTTTAACGAGATGGGATTTGCATTTTTTATAACTTCGGGTAACTATCCCCTAAATCTGTAGCATATCATTACTTACACAACCTAGATTTGGGTTTGCATCATTTATCGTTCTCTTGGTCCGTACTTGGATATTTCTATTTTGTTGCTCGAATCCTCAAGACCGTATCTATGTTTGAAGTGGGTATTTGCTCTTTCTCTTCTGGATATTTGATTTTCTTGTATTTTCCCTATAACTTCTACCACAAATTTGTAATGAATCCTTTGAGGTCGTGGAAGAATGAATAATTTTTCTCTATCTTCACCTGTATTATTTCAATCCAGACTAAAAATTTTGTTCCATGGATAACCCAGATGTAGATATTTTGACTGCTCATGATCCCTTTTTCCTGCGCTTGAAAATATTGTATGAATGCTTCTATTTAGCATCTTTGTTCATGGATCTAAAAAATGTAGCCTGGAATCCTTCTTGCAAATTTTAAAGTGGTGCTATAGATCTAGAAACTTCTTTGATGGGTTCTTATGTAGATATGATCTAAAAATTTTAATACAAAACACTTAGTTTTTCTGACTTCCTTTTGGAACTGTACCATGCACTACTTTAGGGTACCTATGTCTTAAGTGGATAATTTTATTTCTTCAACCCTGAGGAATAATGATCATGTAATTTTCCTGTTCTGTTTTGAACGTAACACTTCATTATCCATGGTTTATGAGGTGGTGACATTCAATTGTAACTCCCTCTACAATACTTTGAATTCATGCAATAAATTTGGACTCTAAATTTCAGAAGTGACTGGAATAATACTCGCTTACTAATTACAAGTCTGGATTCTTTGATATGTTGTATTTTCCTTGTTCTTTGATGAAGATTGAAACCTTTGTTCACTTGTAACTAAACAATATTTCCCTTTTTGATTAAACTTTGTAGCTTGCTATTGGTAGAAACTACTACCTTCTCTTTTGATCCTTTACAAATAATGGATGTGCTGAACTTGAAGATTTAGATTTACACTCCTTCTCTTCTAGATGCATGCTCTTATGTTTTACCGTCTTTGAAGAAGTCTTTCATTGTACTTTGAATCGTTGATAAGATTTGGCATTTTGATCATTTTTGTACTTATTTTATTATGTTGACTGTAATGAGTTGGGTCATTCTCAATCATTCTTGTAAGTACTGAAGTTGGTTCCTTCATTAAAAGCTCTAAAATATGTAAAAATTGATTGTAAAATGTATTTCTTAGTTGCCTAAATCACTGCTTTCTTGATAAAAAAACCTTCTTGTTTTAAATATCTTTATGTGAGATCTTTTCATTATGAAATTTTTGCGCTTCTTGCTTCATTAATGAATATAATTTTCTAGCATCATAATGTGAAACTGATGGCTGCAGCCTAAATGTTTCTCTTTGGTTTTGAAGAAACACCTTTCTTTTTAAATCATATTTTTTTTGTATATTTGCAAACAAACTTGCACTTGTATCTTAAACTCATAGGAATATATATCTATGATTTTTTATATTGCACAACTATACTTTTGTCCTCAGTATTTGTTATATGATTTGCTTCAAGTTAAATAGTGGCTCAAGTTTTTACGATTTTTTATGCTAGATCTTCCTAAACCAAGAGCTTGTATTTTGAGTCTTTGATTCTAGTATAGAGGAATGTAGAAGAACATTTGAACATGAACCAATCGCTTCAACTTACTATTTTTCATATTCTATTCTAAAGAGTTGAAACTGTTGAAGTTGAATTATTTGAGAGAAATTGTACTTATATCTTGAGTATCAATTCACTCTGAAAGTTATTCCTTTTGTTGTACATAGATGTATCCTTTTTCCTAGCTTCAAAACTTGTTCAATGCAATCAAGATCTTTGGGTTTTGATGAATCATTTACTTTGTCTTGATGCACCTTTAATTTGAACTGAAAATCTGTCTGTAGTTATTCACTATGAAAGTTCATCTTTGGAAAATTTGGTACCTTTAGTGCTTAACTCGATGAAAGAGTTTAATCTTTATAGTAAAATTGTAAACACTGGAACTGTTCATACTTGTAGCATGTTTGTAAATTGGACTATGTTCATTGTTTCACTTGCCTATATCTAGATTGAAAGCTTATATCTTATCAATGAGATTTTAATCTTGTACTATGCATAACTTGAATAATAATAACACCTTCGGTAGTCTCTTCCTGAACTTGATGCTTGTTACTTTGGCACACTGTAGCTACTTGAGAAAATTGTTTATATCTTGTTTGTATTACAACTGCAGTCCATTGATACTTGTAATTTGTACTTACCTCGGTAACTGAAACGACTTTTGGAAATGAAATTTATATTCAATAAATTGATTCTTTTCTTGAATTTGAAGTTTCATTACTGCTACTTAGATAAGTTGTCTCCTTAATTTACCAGGAATCTTTTTGGAGGATCTTAATCTGTACTTGACAGATTTTCCAAGTTGTTCAATAGAATTTTCCCTTCATTTGAATTTTGTACCTTCCTTTATTTATTGAGTTGTAGCAGCTTGTGTTGGGGTTAAACAATATAATAGTGTTGCACAAATCTATAATCAAATAAATCATACAGGCAACAAATGTAGAAATAAGCCAGAAGATAAAATTAATAAGAGACAAATAACACCAGACTTAACATGGTTCACCCAGTGTGGGATAGGTCCATCAAGAAATGACCAATAATATTATTAAATGCTTTACATAGGAAATACAATGAAGATCTATTGTCTTCACAACACCTCACAGAATGTTTAATGGTTTTCCTTCACTCAGCTACTCTTTCTTGCTAAAAAAGAAAACTTACATGCAACAAATTGCTATTTTCTTCGCTCACACCCTCATACAATGCATACATGCATACATAACTATCCTGAGTAACTAACTATGCTTTTACAATCAATAAATAATTGTTAAATAAAGCTATTTATTCTAATTCTTGTTTAAAGAACAAAGCACCATTGCACATGTGACCGATGTTGGTTCCATCTTGATAGGTGTTGGTCACTTCCTAACCAATTCTGGTTACCTCTTGACTGATGTCGCTCATTGTCAAAACAAGAAACATGTAAAAGAAAGTTTCTTGTGAAGTAATTAAGCTCCACACTTAACAATTTCCCACTTAGAGATCAATTGTTACACTATATTGTGCATCATCGTCCTTGGTTCCTTTTCCCTGGCTCTTTCTTCCTCTTTGAATCTCAATGTTGAAGATCAACAGAAGTGGAGTGAAGCTCCATCTTATCCCTTACCAATGGCTTCATTAGCATTTCTGTAGGGTTCTTATCCATATCGAGTTTCTCTAACTTTAGTTGCGCATCCTCTAACACTTTCCATATGAAGTGATACCTCAACTGAATATTTTTCATTATTGGATGAATTGTTGAGTTATTTCTCAGATGTATCATGCTCTTACTATCATTGTATAATTTGTATTCCTCTTGCTCATTACCCAACTCTTTCATGAACATGCTCATTCATATAATCTCCTTACTAGCGTCCATAGCTACAACATACTTTGCCTCTATAGTAGACAAAGCCACAACCTTCTACAATCTTCACATACAACTAATTTTTGTTCCACCTACTGTGAAAACATATCCAATGGTGTTCCTCCAGCCATACAAATGTCCAACCATATCGGAATCAACATAGTTGTGTAAAGAAGTATCTGACCCTCCATAACTTTACTCCTTGCCGGATGTCCCTCTCAAATACATGAGAATCCATTGAACTACTTTCCAATGTTCTTTGCCTAGATAATCCATAAACCTTCTCACAACTCCCACTGCATGTGCAATGTCTAGTCTAGTACAAACCATGGCATACATAAGACATCCTACTACTGAAGAATAGGGAACACGTGCCATGTACTCAAACTTATTGTTTAATGAAGGAAATTGTTCTTTGCTCAATTTGAAGTCTCTAGCAATATTCGTACTAACAAGTTTTGAATTTTGCATGTTAAACCTTACCAACACCTTATTGATATAGGTCTCCTAAGACAAATACAACCTCTTATTTTTCTTGTCTCGGTGAATTTGGATGCCAAGGATTTTCTTTGCAGCTCCTAAATCCTTAATTATAAATGTGTGAGCTAACCTTTATTTTAATTTACCAATGTCCTGCATACTAGATCATGCAGTCAACCTATCATCCACATATAGTAAAAAAATAACATAACTCCCATTTTAAAACTTCTTAAAATAAACACAATGGTCAGATTCACATCTCAAATAACCATGCTCATGCATAAAACTGTCAAATCTCAAATACCATTCCCTTGGAGACTGCTTGATCCCATATAGGCTCTTTTTCAATTTGCACACAAGTGTCTATTGCATATAAATATAATCCTTCAAATCACCATGAATAAAATTCATCTTAACATCAAGTGGTTCTAAATGCAAATATGTTTTTGTAACCAAACTTAGAACAGTGTGAATATAAGTCATCTTAATTATAGGAGAAAAATATCATCAAATTCAATTCCTGATTTATGTGCAAATCCCTTTACTACAAGCCTCACCTTGTACATTTTTAGTCCACCCTCTTCTTCCTTGATTCTATAAACCCATTTTTTCTACAGTTTTTTCTTACCTGCTAACATCTTGACCAAATCCCATGTCTAATTTTGTTCCAAGGATTCCATCTTCTCATCTATGTCATGCTCCCACTGATCGTGGGTATCTACCCACATTGCTTCTTCAAATATTTCTGGTTCACCACTATCATTCAATAATTAATAAGAAAATGAAGGTCAATATATCTCTAGAGATCTACTTACTCTTTATGACCTTCTTGATGAGACTTGGGGTGTTTGGGACTCATTATCTGCCTGTTGCACATTCACTTTAATCTCTGTTACTGACTGATGCTAGTCACCTATAATTGACTGTGGTTCTGTAGCTAACCATGGTTCCTCTGTCTGTCGAATGACTGCGGTTTCATTACCTACATCAGTTCTAGGAGTACCAATGTCAATTTCTATAGTTGTCTTCTCTTAACCTAATCCTGTGTACCAATACTAGTTAGCCTGACTGACATCAGTTTCTATAGAACTGACATCAATGTCTGTGGAAGTATGTTTTAGTTCTAAAAGTTTATTTTCCTTCAAAATCTCCTCAAACTATTTATGTTTAGGCACCAAAACCTTATCCTTGTACATTTTTTTTCATTCCAATCAACGTCATGACTCCTAACAATCTTAGAATCTTCTAAATCCCAAAATCAATATCCAAAATCACCAGAGGAATAACCAATAAAGGTACATATCTTAGATTTAGCATCCAACTTCCTCCTATTCTCTCTATCAACATGCATAAAAGCTTCTGAACCAAAAACTCTAAGAAAAGAAAAATATTCTTCTTTTCCAAACCAAGCTTCTTCTAGTATTCCACCATCCAATGTTGTTTAAGGCCCATGGTTAATCAAGTACACTGATGTATCCACTAATTCTACTGAGAACTTCAAAGGAAATCCAACATGTATCCTCATGCCTCTAGCACGTTCCATGATTGTTGGGTTCATTCTTTCTATAACTCTATTCTCTTATGGAGTTATAGGAACTATTATTTCTCTTCGTATTCCATTCTCTAAACTATAATCATTGAAATCCTCACTATAGTACGCACCACCATTGTCAGATCTAAGGCACTTAAATTTTAATTTTTTTTCATTTTCTACAAGAGATTTCCACATTTTAAAAGTCTCAAAAACATCATATTTATACTTAATACAATAAATCCATACCTTCCTTGTTGCATCATCAATGAAATTCACATAATATTGGGTTACTTCAATAGAATCTACCTGAGCTAGTCCCCACACATCTAAGTGTACAAGCTCTAATTTATGATCCTTCTTTGTCAACCTGACCTTGAGAAATGTTACCCTCTTTTGCTTTCAAAATATGCAATGCTCACAAAATTCAAGATCTAACTGTTTCAAATCTGATAACTTACCCTTAGCCTTTAACATTTGCATTCCTTTTTCACTCATATGGCCTAGTTGATTATGCCACATAGTTGCATACGAATCTGTAGTAGATGGCATAGAAAGGTAAATAGTAACACATGTATATAGATATAAAGTTCCTAGCTTCTTACCTCTTGCCACAACAAGATATCCCTTAGTAACCTTCTAAGAGTTGGTTGTGAATGTAACCACACATCCAAATTCACCTTGTTTCCCTGCAAATATTAGATTTCTCTTGATTCTTGGCACATGCCTCACATCTTTCAATACCCATGGATTTTTCAGTTTTCATCTTTAGATAAACATAACCTTTACTAGTAATATTGCATGGCTCATCATCTCCTAAATAAAATTCTCCAAAATCACCCTGAAAATAATTTATGAAATATCCCTTATTAGGGGTAGTATAGAAAGAAGCTCCATAATCTAAAACCCAATATTATAATTTATTATCCAGGGAGATATTAAGAACATCTTACTTTACCTGACTTGCAGTGTTTTCCTCTTTACCTTTTTCTTTACCTTCATCTAATGTAGTCTCTTTGTTTTCCTTGGACCAACACTTCTTCTTTATGTGTCCTCTATTTCCACAATTCCAACAAATTAAATCTATGTACCTGGATCTAGATCTGTCATGCCTTCAATTTGATCTCCCATTCTTATTGCTCTTTGATGATCTCTCCTTAGATCTTCCCCTGCTTTCTACAGTTAAAGATTTTCCAGATGATGCTTCTCTTGAGCTTTTCATGGGTATTTCCTCATTAAGTACTACACTAACAACATCATCAAATTTCAAACCTTTAGAAGCAATTTTTTTATTACTAACAAACATTACCAGGTTATCCTAACTATCTAGAAAATAGCATAAGAATAAAAGTTCATTCACTTCATCATCAAATGGGATTTCTACTGATTTTAATTGATTTACAATAGACAGGAAATCATTCAAATGGTTAGATACAAATCCACCTTCTTCCATTTTAGAAATAAATAAAAAAATCATCAAATAAACCTTATACAAAGCACTAGAAGTTTTATATAAATTTGTTGAATATTTCATTAAATCTACCATGGTTTTTGCATCTATTAAAGTCAAAGCCATCAATGTTTTCATGCTCAATCTTATAGATCCCAGAGCCTTTCTATCAAGAACATTCCATTCTTCATCAGTCATCGTGTCTGAATCTCCATGTTCATCCAACGGTAACTATAGATATTTCTGATACAAATAATTCTCCACCTGCTTCTTCAATAGTTGATAATTAGGACCATCAAATTTATCTACTCAATATTTACTATATTCTATCATTTTTCTAATCCCACTCAATTAGAAAACCCTCTATGAGTAAATTGTATCAACACACAAAAACCTCAAACAAAGCTCTGATACCAATTATTGGGGTTAAACAACATAAAAGTGTTGCACAGATGTATAATCAGATAAATCATACAAGCAACGTATGGAGAAATAAGACAAAAGATAAAATAAACAAGAGAAAAATAACACCATATGTAATGTGGTTCACCTAGTGTGGGCTACGGCCACCAAGAAATGGCCAATAAAATTATGCAGTGCTTCACACAGGAAATTCAATAATGATTTGTTGTCTTCACAATACCTCACAGGATGTTCAATGCTTTTCCTTCACTCAGCTACAAGTTATTTCTCACCAAGAAAACTTACATGCAAACAATTGTTATTTTCTTCTCTCATACCCTCATATAATGCATACGTACATATATAACTATTGTGGGAAAATAATACATAACTATTCTGGGCAACTAACTATGCTTTTAGAATAAATAAAACATCTTTAAAGGAAGATATTTATTCTAATTCTTATTTAAAGAGTAAAGCATCATCGTACAGGTGACCAATGTTGGTTCCTACTTCACTGATGTTGGTCACTTCCTAACCGTTGTCGGTTACCTCCTGACCAATGTTGGTCACTGTCAAAACTAGAAACATGTAAATGCAAGTTTCTTGTTAAGAAATTAAGCTTCACACTTAACAACTTAAACACTTGTACACTTGTACTTTAATTATTCTGAAATTCATGAATGATGTTTTATCCTCTAGACCTTTATTCTAGTCCATGTGCTGATGCAATCTGTATTTGTTAGCACATAATTTAAATCGTGAATTTTGTTCTCTTTTATTTCATATTGTACCTATACACTTAAAAAAAATAGTTACAAAATAATAGGATTTATCCTCTCTTGTATACCTTAGTGACATTATTTTCCTTCATTTTCTATCATGATTCTTGAGAATCACATGTGCTTCTACAAGATACTAGTTTTTGAATTTTGTAACATCTTTGATGTACCTTATACCTATGGACTTGAAATGATTTTCTTGCATGAAAGTATTAGCATGGGTATACAGATTAAACCTTGAGCTCAAATAAGACTTCCTTTTCTCATCTCTTTTTAGGTACAATGTGTAACAGGATGATGCATTAGATGAAGATGAAGGCTCTGGAACTGGAACTTTACAAAACAAGACCCAAAGGAAATGATAGGTTTTCTCTTTATTCCTTATCTTTTAGCTTTATGTACGTGTATCTTTTACTTCAATAGTTATAAGTCACATCCCATGGCTTGTGTGGGAAAACTAAAATTGTATCTCTTTTTGAATAAATGAAATTAAATTTTGTAATTGAGTTGTATTTTTCTTTTGCATTTTATTACTATAAATGATAATTATGGAATGAACTAAAAAACACAAAACATAATTATTCTCATTCAAGCATAAAGAAATAACAAGAATTAATGTACCTACAACTGATAATGTTCCTTTAGCCATGTAAATTATAACTTTTTTTGTTGTTATGGGATGAAGTATCCCACCTATGATGTGATTCCCACCTTTATCAAGGCTATGCACTAGTCCTTTGGGACTTTTGTATCTCCTTGTTGAAGATGAACAAGGAATGACAACATATGTGAGACGCTGAAAAAACTAAGAAAATTGTATACCATCCCATTATTTAGGTCCATCTCATCAACTCTTCTCATCTAAAATGAAGTTTCAAGTTTCCCTTTTTGCATGAGTGCAAAAATTGTCAACAGGACCAAGTTGTAGAATATTTTCTTTTGGTCAAGGCTTAAACAATATTAGTCAACTATCTGATGTCAATAGAAAAAAATATACCGGTAAGGATGGAGGAAAAAGAAGAATTTAATCATCAATATGCATAGTTGTTTTGTCTTTCGTCAACTGTAGCAGTTATTCCTACTACCAATCCTTTCAATGTAAAATGTGTTATCAGCAATTTTTGTAATTTTTCTAGCGATATTTCTTCTGAAGTAAAAATCAACCTACTAGAAGTTACTAGAAGCAATGTGTTGTATTGTGTTATTATTGTTCTCATACTAATTAAATATTCAAAAATGTTGAGAGAAACAATAAAACAATACATGGAAAAAGTTAAAGATGTTGAAGAATTGATTCTAGATGGATATTACAAACTTTATGATAGTCGTGGACAATTTTAAAGTTTGTGTATTATGTACACAATAACTGGAGTGCATAATTACAAAAATAATAATGATGAAAGAGAATATGTCACTAGGGATTGGATGGAAAAACTACCACAACAATTGATAACTACACACAAAATTGGCCTAAAAGGAAACAAAAAGCTTTTTCCTTATGAGCAATCATACGAGTTCTTGTCTAAGATGTTCACATAATTATTTAGTATTAAGGCTTTATAGTGGTAGTGTCACACTGTGTGCATTGACTGAATCCAGTATATATGTTGTTTTTATTGTTGAGAAACATAGTCACGAAATGTTTTTGAAACATTAATACACTCATATGAAGAAAGGTTCATACAGAAATACAAATCGAATATGTGATTATCTTAAATGTACTTGAATGAAAAAAATCTACTTACACATTTTTATTTATACATGAAACCAATGAACAAAAGGATTTGATTTACAAATCTCTCAACTTGATGCTACACAACCAAATCATCATGGTGATTGACCTTCAATCAATTTATAAATATTTTTAATGAGCTTTGTTCTCAATTACCGTTGTTTTCATTTTTTTGACAATACTCTATGCTCACCAGCTCTAATGACAAATGAGGATAACTCAACCACATCATGCATGAATATGTAATCAAATCCTGGTATGTTAGTCATGTGCATTTATAATTAAGAACTGCTACTAAGCCCCACAAATTTATAAGACAATTAATGGTTTATGCAAATGACCAACAACTAGAGAAAATAATAATGGAGTGTGCGGTAGTAACCATCATGAATATGAAGTCATAACTAGGTATGTTAGCCATTTATATTTTTGAACATAACCATTTCTAAGGATCACAAAGTTATAGAAAACAATATTAGTTAATTCTAGAAGCAGAACCATTTTCAAAGAAGGAATTACCAAATAAACTATTTCAAAAGTTCATGGTGGCGTCTAATACTACATAGTTTTTAGTTACCAAGTTGGTTTTCTGCATAAACCATTAGTATTGACATAATGATATACACATTAGAATGGATGCTTAGTATAGCCAGTGATGGCATAGCCTAGTGGTCACTAATCCACAGTAATATCTCAAAAATGTTTTCCACCAATGGGTGGTTCAATGGATATAAACTAACCTTAGTGGCCACTAAAATTCATTCAAAAGATAGAGAACATTTTGATTTTTATTTACCATATTATGACAAAGACTAGTATGTTTTTCAATTATGCTTTCATTTGTAATAGCATGAAATCGTTTATGCATAGATTACTTTTTTTGTAATACATCTTGCATAAAAAAAACTAACAGCTAGTAAAGTCTATGCAAGTCAAGTCAGAATCTCAGTTGGTAACTTGTAGCAACCTAAAGTGATAATATTGAATTTACCATTTTACCACTTAGATCACTATGTTTTTTTCAAATATGCTTTCATTTTCCATAGCAATATCTATATTATGAATATATTTATTTTTGTTTGAAATAGATATTACATCAAAGGATTTAGTTGTAGGTAGATAAGATGCAATCCTACATGAACGACACATTGGTAAGTGGTATCCACAAGCTAAACTATTGATTTTTAACATTAAATAGAACTTATATGAGTCCAATTAAAAAAATTATTTGCTTCCCTATAGTTAGCCACAAGAATTACTTTCTTATTTTAGATTGGTATGGCTTGTTGTATGATAAAAACCAATAATCCTCTAGGGACATGTCATTCAATTTCCGCAAGAAGACTATCAACATATGAGGTGGCCTGTAATAATTTATAAAGTCATTATAAAAAAATTAAAATGGGATTCTGTTAGTGCATTAGCATTAATACATTTGTTTATATTTGTTAATGGTCTGTTGTATAACCGTTTTTCCCACGGTTGCCTCCCTCTCGGCCTATATAAAGGTGTGTGCTCTGTATTCTTAAGATATAGCAATACATATAATCTTTTGGAGTACCTATCATTGGTTTCAGAGTAGGTTATGCGTGAAGGAGGAGAGCAGGCGTTGATTTGTGGTTCCCTGTCCCGTTTTTGCTGTACGTTTTTGTTGGTGCGTGAAGCAAGAGAGGAAGACTGTTCCGCCATTTCTTTGCTATGCGTGTGTGAAGGAGGAGAGGAGACTGAGCCTGTCCCATTTTATTTTGCTGTGCGTGCGTGAAGAAAGAGACTGTTCTGCCATTTTCTTTGTTGTGCGTGCGTGAAGGAGGAGAGAGGACTGTCCGTTGTGCATGGAGACTCAGCAAAGTCCGCTGTGCGTGGAGACTCAACAAAGAACAGGAAGACTATCCGCCGTGTGTGGAGAGGAGTCTCAGCAAAGAACAGGAAGACTGTCCCGCCGTTTTTGTTGTGCGTGAAGAAGACTATCCGCTGTGCGTGGAGAGAAGAAAACTTTGCGTGGAGAATCAGATCCCGTGCGTGAACTCTACCTGTGAGCAAGCTGTGTGCTGTCCTTGGAGCGTGGAAGACAAGAAGAATTATACTACCTGTAGAACCATGTGAAAGACCATCCAAACCCCTGTATGTGTAAGAAAAGCCAGGAAATTGCAAAGCAGTGTGTGCGCGTATGTCTCAAATTTCCCATGCACAAAGCACCGCGAGCAATGCACCAAATATTTGGGCATTAAATGACAATGAAGACACCACTGGGCTGTTCTTTGCCTTGGTCAACGAGCTACAAAACACTGGGAACATTCTCTTTGACGAGATTGTGCACCGAGGACTATTGGAATACTTTTGGTTCGACGTTCGATGTCAAGCATGGCGGATTCGTGTAGAACTTGAACGTGGTTATGATGCAGATAACGAACGTGAAATAGAACACCCACAGGAGCATCGGTGTCTCATTGTACGAGCCTATAGAGCCCATCTTCGGGATAGATTCCTTCAGTAAGCATTGTAGCCATTTTTGAAAAATAAATAAATAAATAAAATACATTTTTGAATTTTTGAAAATGTCTGCTCCAAAAATATTGCTATCCGATGCCCAACTCTTGAAAGGGCCAAATTTAGCCACATGGTAAACCAAAATGCGGATGATTCTTCAATTCGAAGATCTTTTCAGGATTGTCTCTGGCAAAGACGCCCCTCCCACAGACGCTGATCTGTTGGAAAAATATGAAAAGGCTGATGCGAAAGCACTAATGCTCATCACCCTCAGTCTTTCTGATGAGGTGCAGCCATACATTCGGGAAGCAAATGCTTCTTCTCAGGCATGGAGTGCATTGTGTACCATCTACGAAGCTAAGAATTTGACGACAAAGTTGCAACTTCAGACAAAGCTTCATACGATGAGTATGCATGATGGCGAATCAGTAGAAGCCTTCTTGCAGCGTGTAGTTGAGTTACGTGCAGAACTCTCTGCACTCGGTGAACCAGTGGATGACAAGTTGCTTGTCCCGCTCATCCTTCGAGCTCTTCCTTCATGGTTTCAGACACTGATCACCACGTTGACAATCACTCAACAGGAGGTGAGTTTTTCAACCCTGGTGAATTATCTCCAGCAGGAAGAAGCCATGAAAAATGTACAAGAAGCCTTCGAAGACAAGGCTCTCATCACGAGGCAAAAACATAAGCCTCGGAAAGGGCAATCAGCCTCCCAGAATCAGAAGCAGCATGCTCAACATCCATCTTCACAGCGGCCACCCCAGAAGCAACATAATCGCAAGGCAGATCGGTGGTGCCACATATGCTCCACGGATACGCACACGACTGCGAACTGTTATTACAATGGTCGCAAGTATGGAAATTCTGGCAAAGAGAGCACTTCTGGCCGAGGATATTCCAAGAAATCCTGATGGCATGGTTGTAATCAGAGGCAGAAGGGCCACATTGCTGCTCAGTAGGATGCCACCTCTAATGAAGAGGTACCAGATACAACTCAATCTTACATTGTTCTAGTCTCACAGACTTCACAGCCATCAAAAGATGTCTGGTTGATTGATTCAGGCACTAGAAAACACATGACTGGCAACAAGAAGTTGTTCCATACTCTGAGTGACCGGCCCACTGGAGATCGGATCACCATTGCAGACAATCAAGAGTATATTGCAGCAGGGATTGGTGATGTCATCATTCCTCTTGGAACACGAAGATGTACACTCACAAAGGTGCTCTATGTTCCAGGTTTGACTTCAAATCTTTTGTCTGTAAGTCAACTTCTTAACCATAGAATGCAGGTTGAATTCTTTGTTGAAAAAGGGGTCAAGTCCTGCATCATTTCCCAAGGAGAGTCAGTCATTGCTCAAGCATTTCTGAAGGGCCGTCTATTTGCACTGGATGCAGTCACTTCATCTAGCGTTGCTCTCTCTGCATCAACGGCAGAGTCCACTGCACTTTGGCACTTTCGATATGTTCATCTTTCCGCCGGGGCTCTGCATCAACTCAGTGCAAAGGAAATGGTAAGAGGGCTTCCTCCACTCTCCCATTCCTTACCTGTTTGCTCAGGATGTCTTATAGGAAAACAACATAGAGGTCCATTCAAACAGATCTTTTATCATTCTACAGAGCCTCTTCAGGTCGTTCACACTGATCTATGCGGACCCCTGCCAGCTAGCTTTCAAGGTTTTACGTACTTTCAGCTCATCATTGATGATTACTCATAGAAAATATGGGTATATTTCCTTCAGAAGAAGAGTGAGGCACTTGCAAATTTCCAATCCTTCTACGGATCAGTTTTGGGTAGAAGCGGTCCAGACAGCAGTGTATTTACTCAACCGGGCACCCACAAAGATCTTGTAAAACAAGACACCGGAAGAGGTATGGACTGGTCGTAAACCTTCTATTCATCATTTGAGAGTTTTTGGTTGTACTGCATATATGCATGTTCCAGATAAGAGAAGGAAGAAGATCAATCGAAAGACACTGCCATGTCTTTTCTTGGGGTATAGTACTACCTCAAAGGCATATCATCTCATGGATTTTGAGACGAAGAAGATCTACGAGAGTCGAGATGTAGTATGTGATGAGTCGTCCTTTGACTCCCTGCCACACAATGGAGATCCAGTACCGACCTCGTCACATAGATTGCTCACACATCCAGATGATGAGCAAGATGATTCTTCTCAGAGAGAAGAGCTGAGTGGAGACTTGTTCGTTGATCTTGGCACACTGGAAAACACATCTTCACATCAGCAGCGCCAACGTCTGAAATGGGTCCAGAGTACTATCAAGGATGCACACCTGAACTCACTTCCTAGTACTTCTACGGGAGTTAGAACACGAAGTCAAGCTAGACATGAGGTAAATTTTGCACTCATGAGTTCAGTTGTTGAGAGCACTGAACCTGACACTGTTCGTGAGGAATTAGACCAACCATAGTGGAAACAGGCTATGGATGCTGAATATGATTCCCTGATTCAGAATCGGACGTGGGAACTTGTTGATCTGCCTCTAGGTAAAAAATCCATTGGCTGCAAATGGATTTTCAAAACAAAATATAAGGTAGATGGTTTAATCAACAAACACAAAGCACGACTTGTTGCAAAGGGTTATGCTCAGCAAGAAGGAATTGACTATGATGAGACCTTTGCACCCACTGCGAAGATGAAAACCATCAGAGTTGTATGTGCACTGGCAGCACAAAATGGATGGAAACTTCAGCAGATGGATTTCAAGAGTGCTTTTCTAAACGGTGATCTACAAGAAGAAGTGTACATGGCCCAACCTGAAGGGTTTGTAGACGAACATCAACCATAGAAGGTATGTCATCTGATAAAGTCTCTTTATGGACTCAAACAAGCACCTAGGGCATGGTATATAAAAATTGATGATCACCTATTGCAGCATGGATTCACTCGTAGCCCCTCAGATACAAATTTGTATATCAAGAAGGTAGGAACAAAGATTGTCATTCTTGTGATCACAGAAAGTTCTGACAATCTTGTAGATGATGTAAAGAATGATCTGAAGAAATGCTTCGACATGACTGATTTGGGGCTACTTCACTATTGTATTGGCTTAGAGATATGGCAGAAGAAGAATCATATCTTCGTCTCCCAGATGAACTATCCCAAGACAATCCTGGAAAAGTATGGAATGTCAGATTGTAAACCAATGTCCACACCTATGGAAAAAGGTTTGCAATTATCTAGATTCCAGGATTCACCACAGGTAGATGGCACTCACTACAGGCAGCTTGTGGGGAGTCTCATTTACTTGACTTATACTAGACCAGATCTTTGCTTTGCAGTGAGCTATCTCGCCAGATTTATGCAGGAGCCGAAGAAATGTCATTGGATAGCAGAAAAGCATGTGTTGAGATATGTCTGAGGTACAGTTGACTTTGGTCTGGAGTATCAGAAGAACACTCAGTTCTTCTTACAGGGATATACAGACTCAGACTATGCAAGATCCGTTGATGACAGGAAATCCACTTCAGGATATGTTTTTCATCTCGAATCTGGACCTATCTCATGGATCAGCAAGAAGCAAACTGTTGTTGCTCTCTCATCCACTGAGGCCGAATACCGCACTGCACGAGGAGCTGTGTGCGAAGTAATTTGGTTACGTCACATTCTTGCAGATATAGGGATTCCTGAAGAGAAACCTCCCATCATTCACTGCGACAATCAAGGTGTGTTGAAGCTTGTGAAGAATTCTGTTTTCCATGAACAAACAAATCATATTGAGGTCGAATGTCACTACATTCTTGAACAAGTCTTGAACCACCAAATTCAGCTCCAGTACTGCCCTACTGATTCTCAGGTTACAGATATTCTCACCAAGCCTCTCGGCAAGGTGAAGTTTTATTTGTTTAGGGGGTACATTTGTAAGAGAAATGTATTAAGGGGGGGAATGTTAGTGCATTAGCATTAATACATTTGTTTATATTTGTTAATGGTCTGTTGTATAACCGTTTTTCCCACGGTTGCCTCCCTCTCGGCCTATATAAAGGCGTGTGCTCTGTATTCTTAAGATATAGCAATACATACAATCTTTTGGAGTACCTATCAGATTCTGATCAAATAAAATTAATTCTATTGATGTTGAAAATCTAATAAAGGCCTTCAACAAAAAAATATCGATTGACTTGAATCTAGTAGTCACCTGGGGAAAAGAACATTTCAATATAGTTGATGGAATTGCAATAAAATATCTAGAAAATGTTTGGAGTATAAACAATGTTCCCCACAATTATGAAGACACAATGTGTATTACATTAGGTGGAAAGGGAAACCCTCTAGAAAATTTAATGGTTAGGATGAAAAGAAGAGGAGAATATTGTTCAAAATATATGTGTTTAATAATTGATATGTACAAATACTTATCACTGATAGTGTCAAAGGGATTGAATGTGGTAGAGGGCGTGAAATATTTGGAGCGAGTAAATTCTAAATAAAAAGATAGAATTTCAAAATGTTTTTGTAATGATACATTTTAACATTGTTAATTAAATACATTCATATGTTTTTTTGATGGTTCTACATAACTATTTTTTATGCGGAGATTGTACAATTATAAGTTGGGAGAATTTAAATTTTCCTTGATTATAAGCTCAAAGTGTGAGGATATAAGTTGGGAATACGAATTAACATAAAATATTTATTGTAAAAAATCTTTGAGTTGTTTTTATTAATGAAATAGGAATTCCTAAATTAATTCTAAGTATGCTTAAATACTAGTTTTTGCTTCGATAATGGAAAGCATATACCACTTTTCAATGTAATGAAATAACTACGATACGGAATGTAAAGACTCGTCACGTTGTAAAATTACATTTGATTCAAATAAATTCTACACAAAAACATATTCCTAGTATAACAACAAGAAATGAGGAACACCATTATATTTTTTACCTTTTTCACCACCTACAACCATTTTATTTGTGATATAGCAATATTGAAAGGGAATTTTTTTAATTTTTCAATTGATTCACCAACCTCAACCATTCTATTTTGTTTTTTCATTTGTAGATGCGAACAAATGCAACATTAAACTGGTCATATTTGATATAAATGGTGTTTTGGCACACACCCTCCACAAGCTTGATTCGTAAGTTAAATAGTTAAAGAAGTTTGGTGGCATCAAGCTCAAAAAAAATTCTCAAACCTAATGTGAAATATTTCTTGCAATGGCGCAAAAAACATTTCAAAATAGAAATATGGACATCAACGAGAAAGTCAAATTTTGATTACATGAATCCTTCATTCCTTCACAACATTGACTTGGAGGCTACAAGCTTCGAGTTCATATTTACAAAGGAAGTTTGCATTGTGACAAAATCCTTTGATTATGAAGGTTATGGGAATCCCAAATTATAACTCAAAAATATTAACTCCATTTTTTCATGTTTTAATACATCATACAATTGTAAAAATACAGTTCTTGTAGATGAATCTTTAGAGAAAAACAAATTCAACAATGTTGCGAATTACATAATTGTTGAAAAAATTAATATATATTCTAACTCAGAAAACATATACTTGTTAGATGTGGTGTTTCCTTTATTGTAACCTTTTAAGGATGTCGAAGATGTGTGGGATTAGATTAGATCACAAAAAAAATTAGAGGGTGCTTTTTTATTAGAGCTTTACTATGTTGTGTATTGTTGATTTGGAAGCCCATCTTCATGAATAGAGTCACACTATAAATTTAAATTATTCTTCAAATGTTTTTCTATAATTCTACCTTTAGTAAAAGATTTTCAATTTAAATGCTAAAATATATATGGGATAGTTTTACATGTAACATTAAATAAGTTCATATCCATATTTGAATATAGAAATCTTTATGCCATGTCTCTTATAGTTGATTTTATATTTAAATTAAAATTTGAAAATATATGTGGTATGGTTTTACATTTAATTAAATTCTCCTACATTGGATTCCCACCCTCTACTAGTTTATTCATAACATCTTAAGAAACTCTCTAGTTATGTTGAGGTTCAATCACACCATAATAAATGAATTTAATTTGATATCAAACTTTAAATATGAAAATATACATGGAATAGTTTTAAAGTTAATTACATTTTCCTAAATTGAATCATCACCCTCTTTAAGTTTCTTCATAACATCTTCAGTAATTCTTTGGTTTCCCGAATGTTCAATAGAACCACAGTAATTGAATCTAAAAGTGTCTCACATCTCATGAATGTGATTAGCAAAGCACCCGCTTGGCCGATGGTGATTTAAATATTAAAATTCTCATAGTTTAGTCATTAAAACATCTTACAATTAAAAGGAGCATTATTCCAATTAAAACATTAAGCCTAGCGGTCGTTAGCCCTTATAAAGAAAAACATGTATCTATTTTATATGAACTAGTGGCTGCCAAACATTATTTCTCAGATCAATGTTGGATTCCATTAAACCATTAAACAATTTTTCACATATTTATTAATTTAATTCATGATAAGAAATATTGGACTCTAGAAGGAGAATTAACGGATTCCAATATTTTGATTTTTTATTCCAATATATGTTATTTTTGGGTACATTTAATTCGAATATAGGTGATTTTGGATTCTAATAAATGTGATTTTGGATTTCAATATATGCAATATTGGAATCCAATATACAAGTTCTTTTGGAATACAATCTGTGCAATTTTGGAGTGCCGATAAATCTAAAATTTAACATTTTGGAATAAAAAAGTATAGAGCTTGAACCAGATTTAATAAGAAAAATACACCGGAAATAGAATAATAGAGTTCTGATATTGAAAAATTCCAGGATAGATTACACTGGAGGGATTACATACATATATAGGTAAATGACATCCTTAAAGTAAGGAGTCAACTTCTATCCCTCATATATCTCTCATGATCACTCAGCATCCCACTTATCTCTCCAACATGATTCTCTCCACCTTTATTTCAACTATCCCTTTATTTCCTCATGATGAGTTGTCTATTACAACTCATCATTCACTCACATAATGTAATATCTAAATATTACATTTTACAAATAGTAACTCACACACACTATTAATAATGTTACAAACAATATATTCGTAACATTCACTCCCCTATTGTTTACATTATTAATCCCTATTAAACACTCCCCTTATGTGAACAAGGTAGAGAAAAACATTCACACGTCTTCTACACCATGCCTGCCTCTGCATGCTCATGTTCTTGATACGTTGAACCTCTATTCGCCAAATACGAACCCCTGTTCGACAATAACGAACCTCTGTCCTAGGTACGAGCCCCTTCTCATGAACCTCTGTTCATCCTCTTCAAGAAAAACATGATGCTACTTTTTCCTTGTGCTTTTATCTTTCTACTATAACATATTTACATCAAGAGGTTATAAAGGGAAATACAATTCTGAACAGGAATGTGACATTTGTTCTTATTACAAATAATGAAACACACAACTGAAATAATTGGTCACCAAATCAATACCACAGCCTCATCGATGGTGCCTGACGAGAGGTCGCCGATTGCCCTCTTGCCTCCATTGCCCCTAGCCTCCATCAATGTCCCTACTAACTCAGCAAAAATTATAGTAGAGGACGATACGCGTTCCCTGTCGCGATACAGGGCGGGGTCGAGGGGCGGAGTCCCTGAAGCCAAGAATGGTTTTCATTTGCATTTTTCCTTAAAAAATGAGTGTCGGATTACACCAAAAATGCACTCATTTGTCCCTCTATATATATATATAGTAACAATTTTTCGACTCTTACAAACAACACGACTTATTACATTGACTCACAATGAACATTTGACGAGAAACTCGATAATGACAAAATTTTGACTAGACATAAAAATATTCTAATAACTCTTGATTTTAAATGACATTTATTATGAGACTTTGACTTCAAGGAAATACATTTAACAACAAAGACTCGAAACTTTAATAAAAAATAAATAAAATCAAATTGTAAATTTCCTATACACAAAGGAAATAAAGACTTTAATATAATTCTAATGACAAGGTAAGTAAAATATTACTTTTTGAGCTACACAAAGACTAAAACAAAATTACCTTATTAACCTAATGAAATGATATTTTAATAACATGTAACGACATACTTCAATTCTGACGCCATCCATGAGAGCATCTTATCACGTTGAAAGTGAAGCTGTGGTGGAGTAAGAGTTCGGTAGATGGATCAATCTTGCATGCTGGAAAGGGGCAGATCTTCACACGCTACATAGATTTGTTGATGTTTGATAGACCACCACTAATTGTGTCGAATTCACAATGGATAGTGAGCTTTCTGAGGGGAATGCACAGCACAATGAGCCAGAGCTGAATTAAATCGGTGCGTTGATGGCGTATGAGAATAGTGCAATGACTAATGTGGGTCTGTGCACTCAGTTACAGATCATAATACAATGCCATCATGAATTTCTGCTCAAATCTCAGACATTTGGTATTTAAAATCACTGATGCAGATAATATGTGCTCAAGATTCGTGGCAGGGAGGTGAGAGCCCACACAGAGGCGTTAGGAAGCTTCTTGATACAAGATCAAATTCCACACAATTTTGAGAAACTAAATTTGGGCGATCAACTACTAAATGTAGATATGTAGATAGTAGGCACAGAATTGAAATAACACCAAACGATCCAAAAAAAAAATACTGGTAGAAGAAGTCACAATTCATGACTCATGGCAAGCTTTAAACAACACGGGCATCACGTGCTGTAGGAAAATATCTATTGATGAGATCTCATCATTAGAAATGCTACGTGAACAGAAATGGTTCTGCAAGTGAAATCTCAGGATCCCATTTGCTCTGATACCAAATATAGAGCTTGAACCAGATTTAATAAGAAAAATACACCGGAAATAGAATAATAGAGTTTCGATATTGAAAACTTCCGGGATAGATTACACTGGAGGTATTACATACATATATAGGTAAATGACATCCTTAAAGTAAGGAGTCAACTTCTATCCCTCATATCTCTCTCATGATCACTCATCATCCCACTTATCTCTCCAACATGATTCTCTCCACCTTTATTTCAACTATCCCTTTATTCCCTCATGATGAGTTGTCTATTACAACTCATCATTCACTCACATAATGTAATATCTAAATATTACATTTTACAAATAGTAACTCACACACACTATTAATAATGTTACAAACAATATATTCGTAACAAAAAGTAGTAATATTAGATTCCAATATTGGGTATATTTTTTAGCTTTTCAGACTAGAATAAGTCTAGATTTAGTGAAATAAGCGTTAAATGCATACAAATTCCTTAATTATATAGATATATTTAAAAATAGATATCTTCATGAGCTAGCTAGAAAGAGCAGTAAAAATTAAATGTGCATGGATAGGAGAGAATATTTTACAATTAATACAAAATATTCTCAAATCCCTTTTACCGAAAAAATCTATCAGAATTAATTCTTGTAATTGACATTACACACATCCCAATACTTCCCCTAATGTTAATTACCATGTAACTACACCTAGTCATTCGCTAAGATACACAAAAGTATATTTTTGTAAAGGATTCATGAGAATGTCAGCAAAGTGGTCCTTATACCTACAAAATTCTAGATATATATCGCCATTGTTGACGAGTTCCGTGATGAAGTGATATTTGGTATCGGTATGCCTTCTCAACTTGTGGAGCACATGATTCTTTAACAATGAAATTTTTCAATTGTTGTCACATAATATCTAAGTTGCTTCTTTTTTATAGTGTTCCAAATATACTAGAACTCTCCTCATCCATACATCCTAACACGATGTTATTGTGGCTACTACTTACTATGCTTCTATGGAAAATAGAGTGAAAATGGGATGCTTCTTAGATGCCCATGATACTGCACCTGAACCAAAATTATATACATAGTAACATGGTATTTTCCTATCATCAATGCTACCAGCACAATCACAATCTGTGTATTTGACTAATCTGAAATCATCATATGGTGCATACAAAATTCCATGATTTGTAATACCAAAAATATATCTTAGTATTCTCTTCCATTCAATCCAATGTGATTCTTTGGGAGTCTCCATGAACCTTCAGATGAGAATGACTCCATATATGATATCGAGCCATGTTTCTCTCAAGTACATAAGACTTCCAACAAGTCATTTTTACAATGTCGGATCAGCATTGGTTCCCTTATCCTCCTTTCTTAGTTTGAGGCCCGTAACAACTGGTGTTGTTGCTAAAATTATTTTTCAACATATTGAATCTCTTCAAAACATCATTTGGATACTTAGACTAACATATGAATATGTCTTCTTTAGATTTAGTCACTTCTATGCCTTAAAATTATTTCATAAACCCTAGATCTCTCATTTTGAATTCCTTCTTCATGGCTAACTTAAACAAGTTAATAGAAAAATTTCCTGTGAATATGAGCTCATCAACATACAAACAAACTATTATAATTTGACCTTTATATTTCATCTTGATGTATAGTGTTTCTTCATTACAACTTCTTTTCAATCCATTCTATAGAAAATATGAATTTATTCTGTTGTACCAAGCTCTCGGAGCTTTCATTAGGCCATACAATTCCTTATTAAGTCTACACACTTTATGATCTCATCCATATCATTTATACCAAGGTGGTTGTTGGACATAAACTTATTATTCTAGAAAACCATTCAAAAATGTTGAATTGACATCCATTTGGTATACTTTCCAATTGTTCTAAGTTTTTATTGCTAAGATAGTTCTAACTGTGTCAAACGTAGCCACCGGTGAAAATGTTTCATTCTAGTCAATTCTAGGTTGTTGTGATAACCCCTTTTCTACTGACCTTGCTTTGTTCTTTTCAACATTACCATTTGCATTGAATTTGGTCTTATAGACCCACTTAAAACAAATAACATCCTTTCCTTCTGGCACGTTTTCAAATTCCTAAGTTTTATTATTTTCAATAGAAACCATTTCTCCATCCATAGCTTCTATACATTCTTCATTTTGTATAGCATATTTAAAATAAATAGGATCACCTTGGGAAAAAATGTAAAATTAGAGTATAGCTCTTCATATTTATAATCTGTATCATATATCTCCCTCAGACTTCTTATCTTCTTGGAAGTGTTTCCGAAACGAGATCTCATTTCTACCAATGTTGGATTACAATAATCATTATTCTATGGACTTCTAGTTTGTACATTCCCTAAGGATTCACCAATGTCAAAAAATTTTCTAGGTACCCATACTGTCTGTGGAGTAGGTGTCATGAAATAATATTTTGAGTTAGTTCTTTGAGGGTTGTAAGTTGATCGTGCATTCTAAGAAGTAACTACTACAGTCTATTGATCAGCTAAGTTGCAGACTGGATTTACTACTAGAGTGAGCCCTTGTCGAGCTGGTTGAATTTTTGTGCAACATTTTCTTGATCTTCATACTCTTCGTGAGATACCTTTACAGAGATACCTGAATCTTTATAAATACTTCCATCCTAGGCTTCATTATCTATAAAATCACCATCTCTACCGATAATAAACTTCTTAGTGATGGGATTATATAGCTTATAAGCCTTTAACTACTCACTGTAACCCACAAAAATGCATTTTTCACTTCTATCATCCAATTTATTTCTCAATTCTTGAGGTATAATTAGATATGCGACACATCTAAATACTCTTAATTTTGTAACAGTTTTCATTCTTTTGCTCCATGTAACGCCGCAAAAAAAATGACGACGCTCTAGGACTTGCTTCCACAAACATACAACCCGAAATTCCGACTAAATTTTTTTTTAAAAATTATTTTACTTCGTTTCCATGATTCATGTCATGCATTCATTAGAGAAAGGTTTGCTAAACGTCTTTAGTGTCATATCTTATGTCTCGTCATAATACAATTGTTCTATATTCTTATATGATGGCCCGTTTGCAAATAAATTCTTTCAAGATAATGAATTTGTACCTGCACTTGACGGACATCAATAGTTTTATATTTTACATTAGAGGTATTATATTTAATCTTTAGTTTGATTACATAGATACTATATATATATTTAAAATCTCAAAATGAGATATATATATACCACCAAGTTTATATGTTTATATACCAAAAGAAATTTTATTAACTTAATCATATTTCACTTTGTAATTTAAACGAAACCATGTTTTGAGTTGTTTTCACATAGCTCGGTGAGTTTAGTTTATCTGTATACCGCCAATCAATGTTATATATTGGCCGATCCACTCCAAGCGAGCTATTCAAATATATGCCATTGCCACACTTCAAATGCCCATGTTTATATTTTCCAAAGTTCAAGGTTAAGCCAATGTGCAACTTGGCAAGTCAACAATAACCGACTCAACTATCACTACAGCAGGAAAATTTTAATATCATTTTTCCTAAAAAAAACACAATAAAGTGGCCAAAGCCACTACGTGGAGAAACATTAAAAAAATTTAGGTTGGAAATCATGGTTGGGGGTGGGTGGCTCAACAAACACCTGCCATATCATTTAAAATCCATCCCCTTGCGTGTTGACCAACTCCTGGGCCGCCTATTTCATTTAATAACTTTGGATTTCCAAATCTTAAGCTTCCTGTTTGGTCTGCCTACCCATTTTACTCGCCCTGGCCACGCGTGTTGACAGGGTGGTTATAGATGCAGCTACAGGTGAATGAACCAGGAGTGTTACCTCCACATTCATTGGGTGCTGCGAGGTGTGATCTTAGCGGGGATCCATAGCCACGTCCTGCACAGCAGTCGGCTAGGCAGCAGGCAAGTCGTCCAAACATATTGTCATCTGCTCAGTATCGAATACATCCTCAAATTCAGGATTCACCTTCAAGATATTTTATCAAAATCGATTAAGGGACAGTAAACTGTCTGAGTTTGGCCTGGTAGATTTGTTAATGGAAGAACAGACTCGAACGATTACAAGGACTCGAAGGATGGTGCGCTTAATGAACTGGTGGAACAGGAGCAAGCAGAAGGTATTACCATTGACTCAAGTCAGTTGGAAAGAATGATATAGTGGGTTTGTGGTGCATTCAGGAAGACCCCATTCTAAGGCCCTCTATGAAAAGGGTTGTTCAGATGTTGGAAGGAACGATTGACAGCGCAGTGCCCCACCTCCACCCATTTTTGATTATTAGTGCATCAAAATCGATTAAGGGATAGTGAGAGTGTTACGGGGAGACCCGATGAAATTTGTTTCAGAGATCTTTCATTGAGAGCTTACCTGTTCTACGAGGTAGCCCGAGGAAGAGAATCTCACAGAGGTGGATTTGTTTCATGTCAGAATATTCATGAAGCATAGTCTGCTTTGCAGTTATAAGAAACTTTCGGCATAAACTTTATTACAATCTTATTACATGATGATTATACGGAGATATATCATCATCTTAGTTATTTTATATTATATGTATGTATGATTTTATATGTATTTAAGCACAGTTCGCTTTGCATATAAGAACAGTTCATCCGTAGGTTTGATTGCAGACCTATTACGGCCACGCCATAGGTTTTGTTTTAAATATATATTTAATATTATCTACTTGGCAATAGTTTATACTTGCATGCTCTTATTAATATAAAAGAAATATTGATAGTATATTGATATTAATATAACTTGATAATAATAAATTCAGTAATTTTAGTATTACTTTAATATGAGTAATATTTAAAATATTAGTTTACTTCTTAAATATTAAGGACATGTGGTTAATGGACTTGATAAGTTAGAGCTTTTGCATTGAAATTCCTTTCTACACAATCTAATAGGCATTTGAACGGGATTTCAAGTAGATTTGATTTCATTTCCTTTTACAATTTGCAAATAGTTTTACAATGGATTCTTAAATGAAGAAAAACATAATACAGCTACAGCTTAAATTACTTCATTGGCATATTGAAAGCTATTTAAAAGCTTAAGTCTTTCCATCAACAATACAAGAAGGGAAGATGCACTAAAATTCCAACTTTTCCAATACATCTCTTTTAAGTAACAAAATGAAATCTAATATATATATTTTTTGTAAATTTCCCAACATTCCACAAAAGAGTTCAACAATATTTCCAATAAGTTTTAGAGGAAGAATTACTAACATCCCAACAAGATCAATACACTCATATGAGGTTCCAAACCAAGTAAAGAAGAATAAATAAATTATCTTTCCTTCAACTTTCAA
Source organism: Taxus chinensis (assembly GCA_019776745.2). Lineage (NCBI taxonomy): Eukaryota > Viridiplantae > Streptophyta > Pinopsida > Cupressales > Taxaceae > Taxus > Taxus chinensis. Next base: position 122,109,027 of record CM034154.1, read on the forward strand.
TTCCACCCACATTACAACCTTACTAAAGAAGATCAAAACAACTTTCTTTCAAAATCTTGTTACAACATTTTCCACTTCATTTGGAAACAAATTTACAATAATGGAAGCTAAAATACAAAGCAATATTACACTTTCTTCCACTCTAGGTGGGAAAATCTACAAGGTAGTTACACATTGTCATCAACAAGGCTCCAATGCTACAAACATCAACAAGGTAGCTCCTCCAATAGTTTGCTTGATTCATAACAAAATAATGGGAGAGGCAACACTCTCCTCCCAACCAAGATACCCAATGGAGAAGAGAAGCCATCCTCTCCATTGGCCCCCGAGCCCCAACCACATTACAAAGGGAGAAAATCCAACTCATGGCAACTACTAGCTTCCACATAACTTAACATAAAATTTCACATTCATTCCATAATCCTTCAAAACAAAATCAAAAACTCAACAAGAGGGAAGACAATCACAACAACAAGTCACAAGGCTTATCAAGAAAGCCATAAGAGTAAGACCTATGGGGAGGCCATTTATGCCTCCCAATGGGAATGGGTGCCACCTAAAAGCCTCCAATGCAAACACATTACCCCTAACAACTCTTATGCCTCCCTCAAGTACCCCTTATCCCTCCATTCACTCTTATGCCTCCCTCAACTCTTATGGCTCCCCCAAAGTAAGAACAAGAAGAAAATGCAAGCATTTCTCATACTAGGTGGGCACCCAACCCAAACTCCCTCCTCAAGAACATGATCTCTTATTCCTCCCTCAAATAAAACTCCCCATAGTCTCCTCCCACTCCCAACTTAGGCATTCTACCCATTCCCAACAAGAATTTCAAACAACAACATTCAACACAACATAAATATACATTCATACAACAAAAAAAAGAAACATAATGCAAACAAAGGTGGAACTCCTACCTTTCCATGGTAGAGCTTGCTCCAAGTATGAAGTCTCTATTCCCTCCAAAAGTCAAGAAAGCATCCACAAGCTCCAACAAAATCCCACATGTATCAACAAGCTCCAAAAATCCACAAACTCCTTCAAAATCCTCTCCTCTCCAAAATACAAGAGACTAGAAATGAAACCTCCAACCCCCAAAACAAACAAGAGGATCAAATAAATAGGGAAGAGAGAGGGAGGGATGATGTGGCTCCAAGTAGGATGCCACCTCCTTTTCCCTCCACTCCACATCATTTGGTCAACCTCATATTCCAATGCACCATTAGTAAGTGGTTGAAAGAAAGGCAAGCACCTTACACACTCCATCTAAGCCCACTCCCCCAAAGGACAAAATTAAATTTTGAAAGAAATTGCAATTAATATTTTACCATTTTTATCCCCCCAAAACACCTAAAAGACCCTAAATTTGGCCTTCCAACCCATAGGTAGGGTTGGCATGGGGTTTTAAGAGGTGTGGGAAAAGTTTGACTTGTCCCACAAGCTTTGAAATTTGGCCTCTAAGGCCAAATTCGAGTTTCCCATGTGGGGTAGAGTGTGCTACACTCAAAACTCAAACACACATCAATCCACACAAAATCCCAAGTAAATCAAGCCTAATAAATGAGCTCTCTTTGGTCATATCCTTTAATTAGTTTATGACAAATTCAAATTAGCTTAAATAAGACACTACAACCCATGACTAATAAAGGGGTAAACAACAATCCAAAGAATATGAATAATAACACAAGTAAAATTTCACTTACTAAGAGAAACACATACTAACATAATAGAAAGGGGAAAATTAAAACAAAACAACACATGACCCCTAGGTCACAATTTTCCCTTAACCAAATAATTCTAACACACACACAATTACTTGTTGCCATGGTGACCTTAGCTGGATTCTTCTCGAATTCCGATGTGGTTGGTCTCCACTCCCCAATTTTGTTGTGAATATAATATACCTGCAGAACAGAGAATACCTCCTTCGGCCTGTTGGCCGCATTAAAACATTCATGCCAAATATACAATATAATCTAAAATAAATGACACATGATTTACTATCATCTATGCAAGTACGATATCACTTACACTTTCTAGCACATTTATTTTTCAAATTTCATTTAGCAAAGGTGTGGAAACTATCCTCGTAGCAAAGTAGCATCCTCCCAAGTAGCTGCAGTCTCATCATACCTTTTCCATTGGACCCGAACCTGATCAATCTCTCTACCGCGAAGGCCTAGTTTCCTACGCTCTATAATGCGTACGAGCTCCACCATCACCTACCCCTGATCCTGCACCTGCAATGCGGTCCAATATAGCACGTGAGAAGGATCATAAACATATATCCTAAGCACAAAAATGTGAAACACATCATGGACGCGCGATAAGCTAGGTGGTAATGCTAGGCGATAGGCCAAGGGACCGAGGCGCTCCAAGATCTCAAAGGGTCCCACAAACCTAGGAGCAAGATTAGAACCTTTTCTGTAATGGATAGGGCTCTTATGTAGTCTGACACGAAGAAACACCTTTGTGCCCACCTCAAAACTGCGATCTATCCTATGCTGGTCTTCATAGCAATCAACCAGTTTTGCACAGGTAAAACACAGAATAAGTATATTATTTCTCTATATCATATTGAGATACAAGTGGCTATTATATAGCCATAAAGGTAGGTAAACCACTTCCTAGAAAATAGGAAGTGAGTAGAGCAATAAACCCGATAATAGCTACGGGTATAACAAATAATCATTCATAATATATTGTTATTCTAACAATATATATGACTAACAAACTCACTAATATTCATAATAATAATAATTACCAATGTAATTATTATTCACACACGTACAAATGTAGAGCACTAATTCATTTTCCTAACATTCCCCCCCTTAGTGCGAACATGGGAAAAACCTGCCTTTGTACTGCAACGTGCCGCTACGTAGCATGCTCATGATCTGGATGGTTTCAAGGACAATACCAACAACCTCTGGATGGTTTTCCAAGTGGTTAACCAACAACCACACAACAGATGGTTTTTGAGGACAGTACCAACAACCTCTGGATAGTTTTTATGGATAACTAACAACCACGATATCATGATGATGCAGTAGTATCAACAACTCTCATCACTATCTCACTGCAGGGAATAACATAGGAAATTCTACTGAAATTTGTTGCTCGTACATACATAGAGAAAGCTGACATACTGGAAATGGAACATTGGAATGATGTTCCCCCCCTCAATGTGAAATTTCCACTTATTCAATCACAAACACTGTAAACAGGAACACTGATACTGGAACTCTGAAAAATATGACAAGAAGCACACGACACAAGCTGAAAGCAAATACACCACAAAAAATGTCACCAAACCATCTATGCGGCCCCGTCGTTGGCGACTGACGAGAGGTTGCTGAATGACCTCCAACCTCCGATGCCTCCTGCCTCCGGTTTCATGCTGCTAGTTCAGCCGAATGTGATCATGAAGCTCAAAATATATTGATTACAAATCAGATGTCGGTTACCCTGAAAATGCGTCCGTTGGGCAAATTTTTGGACTATTTGACTCACATATTTTGACGAACTTTCACAATGACGAAACAATACAATATCTCAATTGGACTTTCACAAGACTTTGATACACAACTAATTAAAACACTGATAAGACAATAAAATCAACACAATACATAAATAATATTAACAAATAAAAATAATCTAAAAATAAAATAAACAAAAAAATTAAAATAAAAACTATCTAATAATTACTTTTTAAAAAAGCATTAAAAAATATTTAAAAAAACTATATGATTTGATATAGTTTAAAATAAATTATTTTGAAAAACTCAAACTAAATGGTAAAACCTAAACATTATAAAAACTAAAATGACACGTATTACCCACTTTTCAAATCTAAAAAAAACAAAACAAAACAAACTTTATAAAAATTACACGTACTTTTTAAAAATATAGAAAATAAATAAATACATTCAATAAAATGACTAAATACCACACTTAAAAACGTGACACCACTTTTAAATTTCTAAACAGGACCGAGACTACTTTGACCTAGACAGAGTACATTAAAATAAATTTATACGGATCACTAAATAGATCAACACGAAGGAGACAAAACAACTATTGATTTACATGTGGATGGCTGGAAAATGAAATTTAGATGGTCGATCTGCACAAAATGGATCTGATGAATAAATGGTTTGTCACACCGTTCAAAGGTGTATGCATCGCAGCACCCACCACACAGATTGCCAAAAAACTTTGAAATTCAGCACACAGATGACGAGATGACTGACGTGGATGGTAGAACAAACAGTTTGGTGAAGTCGATCTACAGTGAAGTAATAGCCTTGGAACTGGATCATGTATAACTGAGATCCACGCATATGCTTTGCAGATTTAGATGCCTCTACAATACGCCTGCACAAATATTCTCTGTAATGTGGTCTATTCACTGCACTTTTAATGTTTTGTAATTTACGAAGGCTGGACGCGGCTTGCTTTCTGTTGCTGCAGGTTGCACTTCAATATATGATCTAGAAACCATAAACCAGGGCAGTATAAAGACATTTACTGCCACTATTTATAATTATTCTCCCATTACAATCACCTAGCTCTGAAACCAAATCATAGCAATCAACCAGTTTTGCACAGGTAAAACACAGAATAAGTATATTATTTCTCTATATCATATTCAGATACAAGTGGCTATTATATAGCCATAAAGGTAGGTAAACCACTTCCTAGAAAATAGGAAGTGAGTAGAGCAATAAACCCGATAATAGCTACGGGTATAACAAATAATCATTCATAATATATTGTTATTCTAACAATATAGATGACTAACAAACTCACTAATATTCATAATAATAATAATTACCAATGTAATTATTATTCAGACACGTACAAATGTAGAGCATTAATTCATTTTCCTAACAGGTCTGCATACTTTTTCTGTCAATCCTGCACCTCTTGCAATCTCTGCCTGATCAAGGTAACCTACTGCTCCATATCCTGTAATAATGTTGGCCCAAGGGAAACGTTGTCCTCAATCTTGTCCCAACTAAGAGGTGTCCTGCACTCCCTACCATATAATGCCTGAAAAGGAGCCATGCCTATAGAACTCTGGAAACTATTATTATAGGAAAACTCCACCAAATATAGATACTCCTCCCATCTCAACTGATGGTCCATCACGTACATCCTGAGCATATCCTCCAAAATCTGATTCACCCTCTCTGTCTGTCCATCTGTCTCAGGGTGATAAGTTGTGCTGAAATTAATCTTCGTCCCAAGAACATACTGCATGGTGGTCCAGAAATGGGAAGTGTACAAGGGATCGCGGTCGCAAATGATCTTCTGTGGAATCCCATGTAATCTGACAATCTCATCAAGGTATACTCGTGCCACAGCACTCGCTGTATAGGTGGTCTTTACCGAAGAAAAATGAGCTACTTTCGTCAATTTATCCACCATGACCATGATGGCGTCATGGTGTTATCTCGACGTAGGTAACCCAATGATGAAGTCCATGGAAATGGTGTCCCACTTCCACTCTGGTATGGCGTGAGGATAAAGAAGGCCAGTCGTATGCTGATGCTCGGCCTTCACCCTCTTGCACTCTAAACAGCGGGACACAAATGAGGCCATGTCTCTCCGAATTCCTCTCCAAAAATACAACTTTCTCAAGGTGGCATGCATGTTCTTCACCCCAGGATATGTTGAATAAGGTGCATGATGAGCCTCTGTCAAGATGTCATGTCTCAAGCCACCATCTATAGGAACATATATCCGACCTCTGTGTCTAAGAAGACCATCTGCCTCTAATGAAAATCCATCAAATCTCCCCTCAAGGGGTCTCTAAGACTCAATCTCTACTCTGGCTGCAAGGTAGAAACTATCCTGAGGAAGCTGCTGCAAGATCCTACTCCGTAAATATACGCCCACTGAGGTGGCCATAGCCACATGTCTCCACCTACTCAAGGTATCTGTAACCACATTCTCCTTCCCTTTTACATGCTCTATCTCCATGTCATACTCACAGAGTAATTCCATCCAACGTCACTGACGAGCATTGAGATTGGGCTGCGTGAAGAGGTGGCAAAGACTCAAGTGATCAGTCCTGAGTGTAAATCTTCGGCCAAGAAGAAAATGTCTCCACCACACTAAGGCATGTACCACTGCTGCAAGCTCAAGTTCATGGGTCGGATAATTGAGCTCATAATCTTTGAGTTTGTGAGACTCAAAGGAAACGACTCTACCATCTTGCATTAACACACCTCCAAGTCCTGCCAAGGAAGCATCTATGCAAACGTAGAACTCACCCTGAGGATCTGGCACTACAAGAATAGGTGCTCTCGTGAGTCATTCCTTCAGTGTACTGAAGGCCTTCTCACATCTATCTGACCATAAAAACTTCTTCCCTTTACGCTGAATGGAAGTGATGGGGTGCGCAATCCGAGAAAAATCCTGAACAAACCTCCTGTAATACCCTGCTAGACCCATGAAGCTATGCACCTCAGTCACACTAGTGGGTGCTGGCTAGTCCATGATGGCTCAAATCTTGGAAGGGTCGACTGTGATACCCTCCTGAGAAATGATGTGGCCCAAATACTGCACCTCAGGCTGAAAAAACACACACTTCTCCAAGTTCCCGTAAAGGTGCTACTCGCGAAGACACTGAAGAACCTGGCGAAGGTGCTCCTCGTGCTCCTCACGCATGCGTGAGTAAACTAGAATTTCGTCAAGAAATATGAGCATGAAGTGATCAAGGAATGTCCTGAATACCCCATTCATCAAACTCATAAATACTGCGGGGGCATTCGTCAAACCAAAAGGTACCACTGTGAACTCGTAGTGGCCATATCGTGTACGGAATGTTGTCTTGTGAATATCTATCTCCGTAATCCTGAGCTGATGGTACCTTGACTTAAGATCTATCTTAGATAAAAATGTAGCCCCCTTGATCTGATCAAATAAATCATCAATACGTGGAAGGGGGTAATGATTCTTGATCATTACTTTATTCAACTGACGGTAGTCAATACACAACCGAAGAGATCCATCCTTCTTCTTCACGAAGATCACTTTTGCACCACAAGGGGATACACTAGGATGGAATAGGCCTTTCTCTAGAAGGCCCTCAAGCTGCAACTTGAGCTCACATAACTCAGGAGTAGTCATCCAATAGGGTGCTCGTGAGATAGGCTCTGTGCCCAGAACTAGATCTATATGGAAGTCGATCTCACGTGGGGGAGGTAACCCCGGTAGCTCCCCTAGGAACACATCAGAAAACTATGATAAGATGGGATGGTCATCGAGGGAAGGTCCTCTTGACTCATCCTCTGATCTGTCACTGACCGTAATAGTAAACAACTGACAACCCCATCGCGCACACTGCTTAAGTTGCATAGCGGAGATGGTGCGAATGGATATGGCCCTCCTAACTCCTGATATCACTGACTCTACTCCAAGATTATCTATGCAAACAATAGTCTTATGGTAATAATCCACTCTAGCTCTGTGAGCGGACAACCAATCCATGCCTAAAATGATGCCATAAGATCCTAATGGAAGGATTCGAATATCAGAAGTAGTGGTGAAGGGTCCCAAATCCACTACACACTCCTTAACTTAAGAATCTACAGAAATTTTAGCTCCAAAAGCCATCTCAACATCCCAACTACGGCCCTCCCTAACTGCCACCAGCCTACAACACTCTACTAAGGATGGTGCAATAAAAGAATCAGAAGAACTAGAATCAAATAATATAGAGGTGGAAATACCACCAATACTACCTGTCGTCTCAATCACAGTACTCTGGTGCTCAGCCTGGCAGTTCTCGACCACTGCGTAGATCCGATGACTCCGTGCCATATCTCCAACAGTAGGCTCTGAGCTCTGCGTCTTACCCTTGTTAGGGTTCTTTGGGAAATATCTCCAATGGTGTCCAACAACACCACAACCATAACATCTGCTTGGTCCTCTCCAGTGGGAAGCAGCTCCAGCTGGTACTCTAGATGTCTGAGCTACAGATCCTGATGATCTAGCTATGGACTGCTGAGGTCTTTGCTGACGAGCTCCTGTTGACTGAGCTCTCGGTGCACCTTGTGTCCTGATGGGACCCCTAGGAGGAGGCCCCATACTACGTCCTCTCTGTGCATCAAATCTCTGAGGAGGTCAATAAGGTGGGCGGGTCTGCTGCTGCTGCTGTGGTCGCCTGAATGAAGCTTGCCTTGAACTCTGTCCACCCCATGGAGGAGGAACTGACCCATTCGACCTACCATCTTGCATCTGCTGGATACAGCTCTGAATTCTGTCTCTAGCCTGCTACATCTTCCCTCATGTCTCCTCTGCAATATAGGCCTTCTCCACGGCCTTTGCTAATGTCTGTGGGTAGTGAATGCGCACTGCGCCACCTAAATCTAAGTTCAGGCTCCGGATGAACCTGTGAATTTGTACCTGCTCATCCTGCATATAGTCAACGTACTAGAGTAGGTCTAGAAATCAACTCTCATACTCAACTACTGTCATCGATACCTGATGGAGGTCATGAAACTCGTCTATCCGTTGGTGTATAAATCTCCTGGGTAAATACCTGCTCCTGAAACGCTCCTCAAATAGCTCCCAGGTAATCGTCTCCGAGTCAACATGGAGCTTCTACTCCTCGGTCCTCCACCAGACACCTGCTCCATCCTTCAGAAGATGGATTGCAACACGAGATTTCGTGTTCCTAGTGCAAGGGCGGAGCTTGAAGCATCCACTCAAGCTCACCAACTAGGCCTCTGCCTGAAAAATGCCTGTATCACCCGAACAGTGAGATGGTCGTAGCTTCAGGATCTCCCTGATATGGTCTGCAGCTAACGTATGACGAGTCCTAGGTCTATCTGAATGCTCCTCCCTCTGTCTAGGGCTCCGAGACCTGTCCCTATGTCCTGAGATCCTGTCCCCATGTCATCTCTGTGGTGACTCTGCCCTAGCTGACTCCGCATGGAAGTTCTCTGCCCTGTGCTCCTCACTATGTCAAGGGGATACCTGGGCATCTACTGATGGCTCCAAGCTATGTCTTGCAAATCATCCTCCCAAGGGCTCTCCGTGTATAGCGGCATTGACATCCTGGAGTGTCTACAAGATCTGAGGTAGAATGGCTGCTACAGCCTGCTCTGGCGGTGGTATATCTAGGTCTATATGAAGAGACCCCTTCCTAATTCGTGCCTCCTGCACAGACGAAGGTGACTGTTAGTTCATTGTTCTAGGTCTTGTGCCAGTTTTATAAATTTGTTATTTCCTATAATTATCAACATTGGGGTTTTATATATTAAAAGAATCAGCTCTGCACTAGGTTAAATGTTCATGTTTCATGTTTTCTACGTGTTCCCAAGGGTCCAAGCTTTGAACCCCCGGCTCTAATACCAAAATGTAATGCCGCAAAAAAAACGACGACGCTCTAGCACTTGCTTCCACAAACATACAACCCAAAATTCCTACTAATTTTTTTTTTAAAAATTATTTTACTTCGTTTCCATGATTCATGTCATGCATTCATTAGAGAAAGGTTTGCTAAACGTCTTTAGTGTCATATATTTTGTCTCATCATAATACAATTGTTCTATATTCTTATATGATGACCAGTTTGCAAATAAATTCTTTCAAGATAATGAATTTGTACCTGCACTTGACGGACATCAATAGTTTTATATTTTACATTTGAGGTATTATAATTAATCTTTAGTTTGATTACATAGATACTATATATATATTTAAAATCTCAAAATGAGATATATATATACCACCAAGTTTATATGTTTATATACCAAAAGACATTTTATTAACTTAATCATATTTCACTTTGTAATTTAAACGAAACCATGTTTTGAGTTGTTTTCACATAGCTCGGTGAGTTTAGTTTATATTTATACTGCCAATCAATGTTATATATTGGCCAATCCACTCCAAGCAAGCTATTCAAATATATGCCATTGCCATACTTCAAATGCCCATGTTTATATTTTCCAAAGTTCATGGTTAAGCCAATGTGCAACTTGGCAAGTTAGTAATAACCGACTCAACTATCACTACAGCAAGCAAATTTTAATATCATTTTTCCTAAAAAAAAAACACAATAAAGTGGCCGAAGCCACTACGTGGAGAAACATTAAAAAAATTTAGGTTGGAATTCATGGTTGGGGGTGGGTGGCTCAACAAACACCTTCCATATCATTTAAACTCCATCCCCTTGCGTGTTGACCAACTCCTGGGCAACATATTTCATTTAATTACTTTGGATTTCCAAATCTTAAGCTTCCTGTTTGGTCTGCCTACCCGTTTTACTTGCCCTGGCCATGCGTGTTGACAGGGTGGTTACAGATGCAGGTACAGGTGAAATAACCAAGCGTGTTACCTACACGTTCATTGGGTGTTGCAAGGTGTGATCTTAGCGGGGATCCATAGCCATGGCCTGCACAATAGTCGGCCAGGTAGCAGGCAAGTCGTCCAAACATATTGTCATCTTCTCAGTATCGAATGCATCCTCAAATTCAGGATTCACCTTCAAGATATTTTATCAAAATCGATTAAGGGACAGTAAACTGTCTGAGTTTGGCCTGGTAGATTTGTTAATGGAAGAACAGACTTGAACGATTACAAGGGCTCGAAGGATGGTGCTCTTAATGAACTGGTGGAACAGTAGCAAGCAGAAGGAATTACCATTGACTCAAATCAGTTGGAAAGAATGATATAGTGGGTTTGTGGTGCATTCATGAAGACCCCATTCTAAGGCCCTCTATGAAAAGGGTTGTTCAGATGTTAGAAGGAATGATTGACATCGCAGTGCCCCACCTCCACCCATTTTTGATTATTAGTGCATCAAAATCGATTAAGGGATAGTGAGAGTGTTACGGGGAGACCCGATGAAATTCCTTTCAGAGATCTTTCATTGAGATCTTACCTGTTCTACGAGGCAGCTCGAGGAAGAGAATCTCACAGAGGTGGATCTGTTTCATGTCAGAATATTCATGAAGCAGAGTCTACTTTGTAGTCATAAGAAACTTTCGGCGTAAACTTTATCACAGTCTTATTACATGATGATTATACAGAGATATATCATCATCTTAGTTATTTTATATTATATGTATGTATGATTTTATATGTATTTAAGCACAGTTCGCTTTGCATATAAGAACAGTTCATGCGTAGGTTTGATTACAGACCTATTATGGCCACGGCATAGGTTTTGTTTTAAATATATATATTTAATATTATCTACTTGGCAATAGTTTATACTTGCATGCTCTTATTAATATAAAAGAAATATTTATAGTATATTGATATTAATATAACTTGATAATAATAAATTCAATAATTTTAGTATTACTTTAATATGAGTAATATTTAAAATATTAGTTTCCTTCTTAAACACTAAGGGCATGTGGTTAATGGAATTGATAAGTTAGAGCTTTTTCATTAAAATTCCTTTCTACACAATCTAATAGGCATTTGAACGGGATTTCAAGTAGATTTGATTTCATTTCCTTTTACAATTTGCAAATAGTTTTACAATGGATTCTTAAATGAAGAAAAACACAATAGAGATAGAGCTTAAATTACTTCAGTGTCATATGGAAAGCTATTTAAAAGCTTAAGTCTTTCCATCAACAATACAAGAAGGGAAGATGCACTAAAATTCCAACTTTTCCAATACATCTCTTTTAAGCAACAAAACGAAATCTAATATATATATTTTTTGTAAATTTCCCAACATTCCACAAAAGAGTTCAACAATATTTCCAATAATTTTAAGTGGAAGAATTACTAACATCCTTACAAGATCAATACACTCATATGAGGCTCCAAACCAAGTAAAGAAGAATAAATAAATTATCTTTCCTTCAACTTTCAATTCCACCCACATTACAACCTTACTAAAGAAGATCAAAACAAATTTCTTTCAAAATCTTGTTACAACATTTTCCACTTCATGTGGAAACAAATTTACAATAATGGAAGCTAAAATACAAAGCAATATTACACTTTTCTTCCACTCTAGGTGGGCAAAAATACAAGGTGGTTTCACATTGTCATCAACAAGGCTCCAATGCTACAAACATCAACAAGGTAGCTCCTCCAATAGTTTTCTTGACTCACAATAAAATAACGGGAGAGGCAACGCTCTCCTCCCAACCAAGATACCCAATGGAGAAGAGAAGCCATCCTCTCCATTGGCCCCCGAGCCCCAACCACATTACAATGGGAGAAAATCCAACTCATGGAAACTACTAGCTTCCACATAACTTAACATAAAATTTCACATTCATTCCATAATCCTTCAAAACAAAATCAACAACTCAACAAGAGGGAAAACAATCACAACAACAAGTCACAAGGCTTATCAAGAAAGCCATAAGAGTAAGACCTATGGGGAGGCCACTTATGCCTCCCAATGGGAATGGGTGCCACCTAAAAGCCTCCAATGCAAAACACAATACCCCTAACAACTCTTATGCCTCCCTCAAGTACCCCTTATCCCTCCATTCACTCTTATGCCTCCCTCAACTCTTATGGCTCCCTCAAAGTAAGAACAAGAAGAAAATGCAAGCATTTCTCTTACTAGGTGGGCACCCAACCCAAACTCCCTCCTCAAGAACATGATCTCTTATGCCTCCCTCAATTTAAAACTCCCCATAGTCTCCTCCCACTCCCAACTTAGGCATTCTACCCATTCCCAACAAGCATTTCAAAACAACAACATTCAACACAACATATATATACATCCATACATATAACAAAAAGAAGAAAACATAATACAAACAAAGGTGAAGCTCCTACCTTTCCATGGTAGAGCTTGCTCCAAGTATGAAGTCTCAAATCCCTCCAAAGTCAAGCAAGCATCCACAAGCTCCAACAAAATTCCCACAAGTATCAACAAGCTCCAAAAATCCACAAACTCCTTCAAAATCCTCTCCTCTCCAAAATACAAGAGACTTAAAGAAATGAAACTTCCAACCCCCAAAACAAACAAGAGGATCAAATAAATAGGGAAGAGAGAGGGAAGGATGATGTGGCTCCAAGTAGGATGCCACCTCCTTTTCCCTCCACTCCACATCATTTGGTCAACATCATATTCCAATGCACCATTAATAAGTGGTTGAAAGAAAGGCAAGCACCTTACACACTCCATCTAAGCCCACTCCCCCAAAGGACAAAATTAAATTTTGAAAGAAAGTGCAATTAATATTTTACCCTTTTTATCCCCCCAAAACACCTAAAAGACCCTAAATTTGGCCTTCCAACCCATAGGTAGGGTTGGCATGGGGTTTTAAGAGGTGTGGGACAAGTTTGACTTGTCCCACAAGCTTTGAAATTTTGCCTCTAAGGCCAAATTCGAGTTTCCCATGTGGGGTAGAGTGTGCTACACTCAAAACTCAAACACACATCAATCCACACAAAATCCCAAGTAAATCAAGCCTAATAAATGAGCTCTCTTTGGTCACATCTCTTAATTAGTTTAGGACAAAATTCAAATTAACTTAATTAAGACACTACAACCCATGGCTAATAAAGGGGTAAACACCAATCCAAAGAATATGAATAATAACACAAGTAAAATTTCACTTACTAAGAGAAACACATACTAACATAATAAAAGGGAAATTTAAAACAAATAACACATGCCCCCTAGGTCACAATTTTCCCTTAACCAAATAATTCTAACACACACACAATTACTTGTTGCCATGGTGACCTTAGCTGGATTCTTCTCGAATTTCGATGTGGTTGGTCTCCACTCCCCAATATTGTTGTGAATATAATATACCTGCAGAACAGAGAATACCTCCTTCGGCCTGTTGGCCACATTAAAACATTCATGCCAAATATACAATATAATTCTAAAATAAACGACACATGATTTACTATCATCTATGCAAGTACGATATCACTTACACTTTCTAGCACATTTCTATTCCACATTTCATTTATGTCAAAATGATCATCACATTAGTCCAATTATCAAGTTCTACTCAATATGATTAAACATATCACATGTCATAATTAAGATGAATAACCATGTCAAAATATACAAATATCATCATCAAATGTCCACCAGTAAACCATATGCATCATATAAAGATCAAATCAATAACAGTCCAATGTCTATGATATCTACTAACATGCTAAATCAAGAAGCCATAATAAATCCATAGTGAAGTAATCAGTCTCGAAAACAACAAAACAAAATGGTGTCGAAGGGAAGTGGGCACTACATCCCCCTCCCCTTAGACTCAACTTCCTCCTAGAAGTCACTGGAAAAGGTGTGGAAACTATCCTCATAGCAAAGTAACATCCTCCCAAGTAGTTGATGTCTCATCATATCTGTGGGTATCAGACCCGAAGTTGATCAATCTCTCTACCGCAAAGGCCCAGGGTCCTACACTCTATAATGCGTACATCCAAATCACCTTCCCTGATCCTGCACCTGCAATGCGTTCCAATCTAGCATGTGAGAAGGATCAGAAATATATCTCCTAAGCACAGAAACAGGAAACACATCATGGACGTGTGATAAGCTAGGTGGCAATGCTAGACAATAGGCAAAGGGACCGAGGTACTCCAAGATCTCAAAGGGACCCACTAACCTAGGAGAAAGCTTAGAACCTTTTCCTGTAATGGATAGGGCTCTTATGCGGTCTGACATTAGAAGAAACACCTTACGTTCCCAACCTCAAAACTATGATCTGTCCTATGCTGGTCTGCATACTTTTTCTGAAGTCTATCGGGCAAACGCCTCTCTGCAATCTTATGTTGATCAAGGTAACCTGCTGCTCCATATCATAAAAAATAATATTGGCCCAAGGGAAACCCTGTCCTCAATCTTGTCCCAACTAAGAGGTGTCATATACACTCTCTACCATATAATGCCTATAAAGGAGCCATGCCTATCCAAACTTGTGGCAAAACTATTATTATAGGCAAACTCCACCAAAATACAGATACTCCTCCCATCTTGACTGTTTAATCCATCACGTACATCTTGAGCATTTTTTACATAAAATTCACCCTCTCTTTTAGTCCATCTAGTCTCCGGATGCTACGATGCTAATATTAATATTAATTTTGTTCTAATTTTGAGCATGTATGTATGGTTGTCTAGATAATCCCTACAAGTTGATATTATGTTCGTTATTTGTCAATATGATCTTCCACGGATGACCCTATATTTGTCCATCAACTTCCTGCACTTACCCCATGTCCCATTGGACCCGAACCTGATCAATCTCTCTGCCGTGAAGGCCCAGGGTCCTGCGATCTAAAATGCACACGGGCTCCACCATCACCTGCCCCTGATCCAACACCTGTAATGCAGTCCAATCTAACACATGAGAAGGATCAGAAATATATCTCCTAAGCACAGAAACATGAAACAAATCATGGACGCGAGATAAGCTAGGTGGCAATGCTAGACGATAGGCCAAGGGACCGAGGCACTCCAAGATCTCAAAGGTACCCATAAACCGAGGATTTGCAAGCTTAGAAAGTGGAGCGGTAATGCTTAGAACCTGTCAAAGTTTCCATAACGGATAGGGCTCTTGTGCGGTCTGACATGAAGGAACACCTTCGTGTCTACCTCAAAACTGTGATCTGTCCTATACTGGTCTGCATACTTCTTCTGTCTATCATGTGCCTCCTGCAATCTCTGTCTGATCAAGGTAACCTGCTGCTCCATGTCCTATAATAATGCTGGCCCGAGGGAAACCCTTTCCTCAATCCTATTCCAACTAAGAGGTGTCCTGCACTCTCTACCATATAATGCCTGAAAAGGAGCCATGCCTATAGAACTCTAGAAACTATTATTGTAGGAAAACTCCACCAAATATAGATACTCCTCCCATCTCGACTGATGGTCCATCACGTACATCCTGAGCATATCCTCCAAAATCTGGTTCACCCTCTCTGTTTTTCCATCTATCTCAGGGTGATAAGCTGTGCTGAAATTAATCCTCGTCCCGAGGGGCATACTGCATGGTGGTCCAGAAATGAGAGGTGTATAAAGGGTCGCGGTCGCAAATGATTTTCCACGGAATCCCATGTAATCTGACAATCTCATCGAGGTATGCTCGTGCCATAGCACTTGCTGTATAGGTGGTCTTCACTGGAGAAAAATGAGCTACTTTCGTCTGTTTAATCACTGGAGAAAAATGAGCTACTTTCGTGTTTATCCACCGTGACCATGATGGCGTCGTGATGGTATCTCGACGTAGGTAACCCAATGATGAAGTCCATGGAAATGGTGTCCCACTTCCACTCTGGTATGGCGTGAGGATAGAGAAGGCCAGCTGGATGCTGATGCTTGGCCTTCACCCTCTGGCACTCTAAATAGTGTGACACAAACAAAGCTACATCTCTCCGAAGTCCTCTCCAAAAATACAACTGTCTCAGGGTGGCGTGCATCTTCTTCACCCCGGGATGGGCTGAATAAGGTGCACGATGAGCCTCTGTCAAAATTTCATGTCTCAAGCCTCCATCTCTAGGAACATATATCCGACCTCTGTGTCTGAGAAGACCATCTGCCTCTAATGAAAATCCATCAAATCTCCCCTCAAGGGGTCTCTGAGACTCAATCTCTGCTCTGGCTTCAAGGTAGAAACTATCCTGAGGAAGCTGCTGCAAGATCCTACTCCGCAAATCTATGCCCACAGAGGTGGCCATAGCCACATGTCTCCGCCTACTCAAGGCATCTGCAACCACATTCTCCTTCCCTTTCACATGCTCTATCTCCATGTCATACTCACAGAGTAACTCCATCCAACGCCACTGACGAGTGTTGAGATTGGGCTGCGTGAAGAGGTGGCGAAGACTCAAGTGATCAGTCCTGAGTGTAAATCTCCGGCCAAGAAGAAAATATCTCCACCGCACTAAGGCATGTACTACTGCTGCAAGCTCAAGGTCATGGGTCAGATAATTGATCTCATAATCTTTGAGTTTGTGAGACTCAAAGGAAACTACTCTACCCTCCTGCATTAACACACCTCCAAGTCCTACCAAGGAAGCATCTGTGAAAACGTAGAACTCACCCTGAGGATCTGGCACTGCAAGAATAGGTGCTCTCATGAGGCATTCCTTCAGTGTACTGAAGGCCTGCTCACATCTATCTGACCATAAAAACTTCTTCCCTTTTCGCTGAAGGGAAGTGATGGGGTGTGCAATCCGAGAAAAGTCCTGAACAAATCTCCTGTAATACCCTGCTAGACCCATGAAACTACGCACCTCGGTCACACTAGTGGGTGCTGGCCAGTCCATGATGGCTCGAATCTTGGAAGGATCGACTGCGATACCTTCCCCAGAAATGATGTGGCCCAAATACTGCACCTCAGGCTGAAAGAACGCACACTTCTCCAAGTTCCCGTAAAGGCGCTGTTCGCGAAGACACTGAAGAACCTGGCGAAGGTGCTCCTCGTGCTCCTCACGTGTGCGTGAGTAAATCAGAATGTCATCAAGGAAGATGAGCACGAAGTGATCAAGGAAGGTCCTGAATACCCCATTCATCAAACTCATAAACACTGCGGGGGCATTCGTCAAACCGAAAGGTACCACTGTGAACTCGTAGTGGCCATATCTCGTACGGAATGCTGTCTTGTGAATATCCGTCTCCGCAATCCTGAGCTGATGGTACCCTGACTTAAGATCTATCTTAGAGAAAACTGTAGCCCCCTTCATCTGATCAAATAAATCATCAATGCGTGGAAGGGGGTAACGATTCTTGATCGTTACTTTATTCAGCTGACGGTAGTCAATACACAACCGAAGAGATCCATCCTTCTTCTTCACGAAGATCACTGGTGCACCCCAAGGGGATACACTAGGATGGATTAGGCCTTTCTCCAGAAGGCCCTCAAGCTGCAACTTGAGCTCACATAACTCAGGAGTAGTCATCCGATAGGGTGCTCGTGAGATAGGCTCTGCGCCCGGAACTAGATCTATATGGAAGTCGATCTCACGTGGGGGAGGTAACCCCGGTAGCTCCCCTGGGAACACATCAGAAAACTCTGATAAGATGGGATGGTCATCGAGGGAAGGTCCTCTTGACTCATCCTCTGATCTGTCACTGACCGTAATAGCAAACAACTGACAACCCCGTCGCGCACACCGCTTAAGCTGCATAGCGGAGATGGTGCGAATGGATACAGCCCTCCTAACTCCTGATATCACTGACTCTACTCCAAGATCATCTATGCAAGCAATAGTCTTATGGTAACAATCCACTCTAGCTCTGTGAGCGGACAACCAATCCATGCCTAAAATGATGCCATAAGATCCTAATGGAAGGATCCGAAGATCAGAAGTAGTGGTGAAGGGTCCCAAATCCACTACACACTCCTTAACTAAGGAGTCTACAGAAATTTTGGCTCCAGAAGCCATCTCAACGTCCCAACTACGGCCCTGCCTAACTGCCACCAGCCTACAACGCTCTACTAAGGATGGTGCAATAAAAGAATCAGAAGAACCAGAATCAAATAATATAGAGGTGGAAATACCACCAATACTACCTGTCGTCTCAATCACAGTACTCTGGTGCTCAACCTGGCGGTTCTCGACCGCTGCGTAGATCCGATGACTCCGTGCCATATCTCCAACAGTAGGCTCTGAGCTCTGCGTCTTACCCTTGTTAGGGTTCTGTGGGCAATCTCTCCAATGATGTCCAACAACACCACAACCATAACAGCTACCTGGTCCTCTCCAGTGGGAAGCAGCTCCAGCTGGTACTCTAGATGTCTGAGCTACAGATCCTGACGATCCGGCTATGGACTGCTGAGGTCTCTGCTGACGAGCTCCTGCTGACTGAGCTCTCGGCGCACCCTGTGTCCTGATGGGACCCCTAGGAGGAGGCCCCATACTACGTCCTCTCTGCGCATCAAATCTCTGAGGAGGTCGGTAAGGTGGGCGGGTCTGCTGCTGCTGCTGCTACTGTGGTGGCCTGAATGAAGCTTGCCCTGAACTCTGTCCACCCCATGGAGGAGGAACTGACCCCTTCGACCTACCATCCTGCATCTGCTGGATACGGCTCCGAACTCTGTCTCTAGCCTGTTGCGTCTTCCCCCGTGTCTCCTCTGCAATATAGGCCTTCTCCACGGCCTCTGCTAATGTCTGTGGGTAGTGAATGCGCACTGTGCCACCTAAATCCAAGTTTAGGCCCCGGATGAACCTGTGAATCCGTACCTGCTCATCCTGCATATAGTCGACGTACTGGAGTAGGTCCAGAAATCGACTCTCATACTCAGCTACTGTCATCGATGCCTGACGGAGGTCATGAAACTCGTCTATCCGCTGCTGTATAAATCTCCTGGGTAAATACCTGCTCCTGAAACGCTCCTCAAATAGCTCCCAGGTAATCATCTCTGAGTCAACATGGAGCTTCTGCTCCTCGGTCCTCCACCAGACTCCTGCTCCATCCTTCAGAAGATGGATTGCAACACGAGCTTTCGTGTTGCTAGTACAAGGGCAGAGCTTGAAGCATCCGCTCAAGCTCACCAACCAGGCCTCTGCCTGAAAACCACCTGTATCACCCGAATAGTGAGATGGTCGTAGCTTCAGGATCTCCCTGATATGGTCTGCAGCTGACGTATGACGAATCCTAGGTCTCTCTGTATGCTCCTCCCTCTGTCTAGGGCTCCGAGACCTGTCCCTATGTCCTGAGATCCTGTCCCCATGTCCTCTCTGTGGTGACTCTGCCCTAGCCGACTCCGCACGGAAGTTCTCTGCCCTGTGCTCCTCGCTGTGTCGAGGGGATGCCTGGGCATCTACTGATGGCTCCAAACTATGTCTTGCAAATCATCCTCCCAAGGGCTCTCCGCGTATAGCGGCATTGACATCCTGGAGTGTCTGCAAGATCTGAGGTAGAATGGCTGCTACAGCCTGCTCTGGCGGTGGTATATCTAGGTCTATATGAAGAGACCCCTCGCCCAATCTGCGCCTCCTGCACAGATCAAGGCGAGAGTTAGTTCATTGTTCTAGGTCTTGTGTTTCCTATAATTATCAACAGTTTTTTTCTAAAATGTTTCATGTTTTCTTGTTTCCTATAATTATCGCTTGATACCATAGTTGCGAAAATGATGACGAATGACGTTTTAGAATATATTAAAAGAATAAAAGATCTCTGCACTAGGTTAAATGTTCATGTTTCATGTTTTCTGCGTGTGCCCAAGGGTCCAAGCTTTGAACCCCGGCTCTGATACCAAAATGTGATGCCGTGAAAATGACGACGACGACGATCTAAGAACTTGCTTCCACAAACATATAACCCGAAAACGCGACTAAATTTTTTTTTTTTTGAAAATTATTTTACTTCATTTCCAGATTCATGTCATGCATTTATAAGAGAAAGTTTGCTATTTAATCTTTACTATAAATATCTTATTACTTTAACAATTGTTCTATATTCTTAATGATGTTAAAGTTTGCAGATAAATTCTTTCAAATAATGAATTTTTGTATCTGTCACTTGAGACATCAATAATTTTATTTTACATTGAGGTATTATATTTAATGCCACTACAACTATATAAATAATTGTCAAAATATATACATAATTAAAATATGTCATTATATATATAACCACCAGACATTATATATAATTTAAATATTCTCATTGATGGTATAAAGATCCTCAAATATGCATAACATAAGAGTTTAGTTCGGTGTAGTATAATTATTCAATGTGTCATATCGTAATTCTACAATATGAACATTAAGGGTGAGCTATTAATATTTCATTATTCTATTACATTTAATTACTTTCTTTAATCCAAGGGTTATCACAATTTGAATTTGAACAAAATTGTTAAAATGAAGTATAGAGTATTTTTTTAGCAAAAAATTGAACAATTATGTTTTTATACGGTGGAAAATACATTTGAAATTTGGTTTGAAATTCATGGTTGGGGGTGGGTGGCTTTAATGGCCACCTGCCATAACATTAAAATTCCCTCCCCTTGCGTGTGCGAAGCAACTCCTGCTGGGTCCGCATAACCTTCATTTATTCCACTTTGGATTTGCAAATCTTTACCCACCTTTTTTGTGGTCGGCCTGCCATTAATACTCTACACCCTGGCCGCGTGGATTGAAGTGGTGGTTAAAGATGAAGCTACAGCTAGTGGAAAGGCGTGTTACCCACTCGGCCCATGGCCGCGTGGAGCAGAATGGAGGTGGAGAGAGATGAAGCTACAGGCGAGTGGAGCAGGCGGTTACTACCTCCATTGTTGGCCCTGGGTGCACGTACGAGATGTTGATGATGGTCGAATTAGATGAAGCTACAGGTGAGAAACACAAAAGGCGTGTACCTCCAATTTCAAAGTACCTGCAGGTGTTTATTTTCATTGCCGAACACAGGTGCCTGCAACGATGGCCGCGGCCTATAAACTAGTAGCATCAGAAGCATGCAAAGCACTTGCAGTTAAACAGAAGCCTTTTGAGTGCTTAAAACAAGCAGGTTGTCCAACTAATGTTGTTATCTGTTCAGTATCGAATGCATCCTCAAATTCGGGATTCGCCTTCAAGATATTTTTATCAAAATCGATTAAGGGACAGTGAGAGTGTTACGAGGAGAACTGATGAAATTTATTACAACGATTCTCTAATGAGACCTTACCTGTGTTACTATGCAGCTCGTGGAAGAGAATCTCATAGAGGTGGATCTGTTTCATATCAGAATATTCATGGAGAGTAGTTTGCTTTGCAATTATATGGAAATAACATTTTAGCGTATGGGTTTTGTAAAAGGTATCATCTACTTCAAATCGGAATCGTTTACATAGAGATATAACATCATCTAATTGTTTTATATTATATGAATGTATGATGTATTTTAGCACTCGCTTTGCATATAAGGATAGTTCATGCGTGGTTCGCTGATTACAGGCTATTACTTGGTCATAGCCATAGGTATATTAAATATTTTAATACGTATCTATTTTATATATAGTTTATACTAGTATACTTTTGTTAATATAAAAAAAGTATTAATAGTACATTAATATTAATATAATTTAATAATAATAAATCCATTAGTTTTAGTATTACTTTAATATGAGTAATATTTAAAATATTAGTTTCCTTATTAGGCATTAAGGATATGGGTATTGAACTTAATAAGTTTAGAGCTTTTGCATTAAAATTTCTTTCTACACAATTTAATAGGCATTGTACGGGATTTCAAATAGATTTGATTTCATTTCCCTTTATAATTTGCAAATAGATTTACAATAAATTCTTAAATGAGGAAAAACATAATAGAGCTAGGACTTAAATTACTTCATTGGCATATTGAAAACTATTTAAAAACTTAAGTCATTCCATCAACAATACAAGAAGAGAAATGCACTAATATTCCAACTTTTCAATACATCTCTTTTAAGTAACAAAATGAAATTTAATATATATATATATATTTTGTAAATTTCCCAACTTTCCTCAAGAGGGTTTCAACAATATTTCCTTTAAGTTTTAGAGTAAGAACTACTAACATTTCAACAAGATCAACACACTCATATGAGGTTCCAAGCCAAGTTAAAGGAGAATAAATAGATTGTCTTTCTTTCAACTTTCAATTCCATCCACATTACAACCTTACTAATGAAGATCAATACAACTTTCCTTCAAAATCTTGTTACAACATTTTCCACTTAATGTGGGAACATTTTACAATAATGGAAGCTAAAATACAAAGCAATATTACACTTTTCCTCCACTCAAGGTGGGTAAAAATACAAGGTGGTTTCACATTGTCATCAACAAGGCTCCAATGCTACAAACATCAACAAGGTAGCTCCTCCAATAGTTTGCTTGATTCACAACAAAATAAGGGGAGAGGCAACGCTCTCCTCCCAACCAAGATACCCAATGGAGAAGAGAAGCCATCCTCTCCATTGGCCCCCGAGCCCCAACCACATTACAATGGGAGAAAATCCAACTCATGGCAACTACTAGCTTCCACATAACTTAACATAAAATTTCACATTCATTCCATAATCCTTCAAAACAAAAATCAACAACTCAACAAGAGGGAAACAATCACAACAACAAGTCACAAGGCTTATCAAGAAACCCATAAGAGTAAGACCTATGGGGAGGCCACTTATGCCTCCTAATGGGAATGGGTGCCACCTAAAAGCCTCCAATGCAAAACACAATACCCCTAACAACTCTTATGCCTCCCTCAAGTACCCCTTATCCCTCCATCCACTCTTATGCCTCCCTCAACTCTTATGGCTCCCTCAAAGTAAAAACAAGAAGAAAATGCAAGCATTTCTCATACTAGGTGGGCACCCAACCCAAACTCCCTCCTCAAGAAAATGATCTCTTATGCCTCCCTCAAATAAACTCCCCATAGTCTCCTCCCACTCCCAACTTAGGCATTCTACCCATTCCCAACAAGCATTTCAAACAACAACATTCAACACAACATAAATATACATTCATATAACAAAAAAGAAACATAATACAAACAAAGGTGAAGCTCCTACCTTTCCATGGTAGAGCTTGCTCCAAGTATGAAGTCTCAATCCCTCCAAAGGTCAAGCAAGCATCCACAAGCTCCAACAAAATTCCCACAAGTATCAACAAGCTCCAAAAATCCACAAACTCCTTCAAAATCCTCTCCTCTCCAAAATACAAAAGACTAAAAATGAAATTCCAACCCCCAAAACAAACAAGAGGATCAAATAAATAAAGAAAAGAGAGGGAGGGATGATGTGGCTCCAAGTAGGATGCCACCTCCTTTTCCCTCCACTCCACATCATTTGGTCAACCTCATATTCCAATGCACCATTAATAAGTGGTTGAAAGAAAGGCAAGCACCTTACACACTCCATCTAAGCCCACTTCCCCCAAAGGACAAAATTAAATTTTGAAAGAAAGTGCAATTAATATTTTACCCTTTTTATCCCCCCAAAACACCTAAAAGACCCTAAATTTGGCCTTCCAACCCATAGGTAGGGTTGGCATGGGGTTTTAAGAGGTGTGGGACAAGTTTGACTTGTCCCACAAGCTTTGAAATTTGGCCTCTAAGGCCAAATTCGAGTTTCCCATGTGGGGTAGAGTGTGCTACACTCAAAACTCAAACACACATCAATCCACACAAAATCCCAAGTAAATCAAGCCTAATAAATGAACTCTCTTTGGTCATATCCTTTAATTAGTTTAGGACAAATTCAAATTAGCTTAATTAAGACACTACAACCCATGACTAATAAAGGGGTAAACACCAATCCAAAGAATATGAATAATAACACAAGTAAAATTTCACTTACTAAGAGAAACACATACTAACATAATAAAAAGGGAAAATTAAAACAAAACAACACATGACCCCTAGGTCACAAGTTTCCCTAACCAAATAATTCTAACACACACACAATTACTTGTTGCCATGGTGACCTTAGTTGGATTCTTCTCGAATTCCGATGTGGTTGGTCTCCACTCCCCAATATTGTTGTGAATATAATATACCTGCAGAACAGAGAATACCTCCTTCGGCCTGTTGGCCGCATTAAAACATTCATGCCAAATATACAATATAATCTAAAATAAACGACACATGATTTACTATCATCTATGCAAGTACGATATCACTTACACTTTCTAGCACATTTCTATTCCACATTTCATTTATGTCAAAACGATCATCACATTAGTCCAATTATCAAGTTCTACTCAATATGATTAAACATATCACATGTCATAATTAAAGATAAATAACCATGTCAAAAGTATACAAATATCATCATCAAATGTCCACCAGTAGACCATATGCATCATATAAAGATCAAATCAATAACAGTCCAGTGTCTATGATATCTACTAGCATGCTAAATCAAGAAGCCATAATAAATCCCAGTCTCGAAAACAACAAAACAAAAATGCTCCTCCTATTGAGGGTGTCTGCATAAGTCCACATAAGTCTATGTTGAAGATTTTGAGAGGCTATTGAGATCTATATGCCTTTCTAACTAGAAATCTTTCCCTATGTTGCTTCACTAGAATGCAACTTTGGTATGGCGTTTCAGGTGGCTCAATCAATTGTATTCCATTCACCATCTTCTTCTTGTGGAGAAAATTTATGCCATCAAAATGTAAATGTGAAAGACTTAAATTCCAAAGTCAAGCCTGATTTTCTTGATTGACTTGGAGTTAAAAGGGAGATGTTAAGCTTGGAAATCCTATTTTAGTGAGGTCTTGACATTCCATATGTGATTTATAGCTAGCACCCACTAGGCTCAAAACTTTTCCTTCAATTTTCTTTTCTTTACCCACCTTTGAAAAATGCTTAGCACTTGCTAGGCTTGAAAAAATTCCTTGCAAAACTTTTTGCACATCTTGAATATTGGGAACCTTAAAAAAAATATTCTTCTTTGCTTCGAAGAACCCTAGCAATCGCCAAGGTTGAGGAACTTTCTTGAAAGGTTTTTTATTTTATTCCTTTGAAATATTCCTATTGCCTGTTAGACTTGATGAGTATCCTTGAGAAAAAAATTTCAACTCCATAATTTTTTGAGAGCTAGTGACTACTAGGCTTCGTGACACTCATTTGGTGAGATCTCGATGACTCATACAAGAATATGATCTAACGATCAATGGGATCATCTCACTTTGAATTTTTAATGGAAACATTCTATTTCTTGTGATTTCCACCTTGGGTATCAACCCGTTTCTTGAATTTTGATCCAAAATTGTACATACTCCTTTCTCAAAATACACTTTGTACCGTTTCTAAATCATTTGGCCTATCCTCATGAGGTTGTGTTTCAGCCCATGAACATAATAGACATTAGGAATGAAATTATTTTCTCCTTGGTTTTAACTAGTATTTTTGTTCCCTTTTCCAATTACCAAGAATTTATTATCATTTCCCAATTTTACCTCTTACTGGAAAAATTCATCCATGCTAGAAAACAATTCATTTGAACCTATTATGCGGTTACAACAACCATAATTGAAAAACCATACATACTTTGTGCTCTCTTAAGAAATATGAAAATTTATAAACATCAAAGTATTATTTGAACTTCCAGAATTACATTCTTTTGAAAAATATTCACTTTGTTTGCTTAAATCATATTGTCTTTTTCAACATTCAATAGCATAATGCTCATAATTTTTGCAATAATGACATTAGATACTATATTTTTCATACCTTTCTTCCTATGACTGGCTATTATAATATATGTGAGAGGAATTTCTACCTCTTCCTCTTCTATAAAATTTACTTGAGTTGGATTCATCACTTGCATGTGAAGATCTACCCCCTCTTACATGAAATCTTCCTCTTCCTTTTTTGTTCGCAAATCTTCCTCTACCTCTACTAATTGAAAGTTGGCTCTTAAAGGCATGCTCTAAAGAGGAACTTCTAGATCTGTTAATTCTTTATTCATAGGATAGGAGACATCCCATTAGCTCATGTACAGAAAGATGTGTCAAATCCTTGGACTCTTCAATGGAAAAAAAATGGATTCAAACATGTCTCGTACACTCCTAACGATATTTTCTATGATCCTTGATCTTATAAGGTCTTTCTATGGTACCTAATACAATTTACTTCACCCATCACATGGGTAAACAATGAATCAACACTATCAGACTCTCTCATTTGAATATTATAAAAATATTTCCCAACGTTTGTAGTTTGGCTGGTCTTACCTTACTGGTGCGTTGATACACAGTTTCTAAAATATCCCATGCTCGCTTAGACCTACTTGTTGTGGATACTCTAGAGAATATGGACAAATACACACCTAGTTATATTAAAACTAGAGATTTTGCATACCTTTTTCTATTTTCTTTAAGCAGATCCTTTTCTACCTGTGACAAAGCATTATATATTGCTTCATCCAGTGGTTCAGAGAAGTCATTTTTGACAAGATCTCAGGTATCTTGACTACAGAAAAAGTTTTTCATTCTAATAGCTAAATAATCATAGTTTTTTTAATTAAAAATGGGGATTTGGGGTTGGATAATATTGCTCGTATTTCCTACCATGGCTAAAAATGAAAAAAAAATAGATTTAAGAAAGAAATTTTAGAGATTTAAAAGAGCAATACTATGACCTCAGAGAAAAAGAGAGCACCACCTTTGCTAGTTTGAAATCGTGCTCATAGACTAAGGATTCACCATGTGGGGATTCTAGAACCTACTCTAATATCAATTTGTTCAAGGTTTTACTCTGATACCATATGTTATAAATATGCATACATGAAAGATAAAATAGAGGAGAGAGATGAAAAATATATGAGAAAATTGTTTCTATTAGAATTTTTCCAGAGCTTCGCTGCTCATTTTCTTCCTTATAAAATACGTACAAATGCCTCAATTATATAGAGTTATTTTAAAATAGATAGCTTCATGGGTGAGTTGGAAAGAGTAGTAAACATTAAATGTGCATGGGTAGAAGAGAGGATTTTACAATTAATACAAAATATTCTCAAATACCTTTTGCTGAAAAAATTTGGCAGACTTAATTCTTGTAGTTGAGATTACACAAATCCTAAATAAATTCAAAATTCTATTTTATTTCATTTTCTGTCCTGTTTTGTCCTCCCAATTAGCTTAAAAATATATATTTACATATATAAGATCTCAAAAGTAGAGTATGGGCACTCATAGAAGTAGAATAAAAATTATCTTAGATTTTTTGGTTATAGTGATAGAGGCCTTCATAAGAGTATATCAAAAGTGGAATGGGATTTTTTTCATTTCTTGTAGTTGCAAGTACCCAAATAGGTATACATGCAAAATGTGAGACACTACAAAATGCATGTGAAATGAAAAAAAAAATAAAAAATCGGAGCTATGGAATAGTTCAAAGGACCGTTTCGATGTCATTTTCCTATTGAATCAAGATGAATTAAACCTTAGACCTATTAATAGTATTTTCAGTGGATGAAACCTCGATGTATATTTTTTACCACTTGGAATGGTATCCTATGGAAAACCTGAGATCATTATATGTGAATTTTCTTTTTCTCTTGTAATATGTCATCTAGTACTTGGGTGGTCAAATATGAATGAAAATAATTTCTTATGTGGGACTATACCCTCTAGAGATCCTAAATTTCTAAGTTGGAAACTAGAGCTTCATCACTTTGCATTTGTCTTTTAAAGAAATTTAAAGCGTGGCATTATGAATGAAAATAATTTCTTATATCGGATTATTCCCTTTGGAGCTCCTAAATCTCTAAGAAAGAAACTAAAGTTTCATCACTTTGCATTCGTATTTTAAAAAATGTTAATGGTTGACTTAACTACACAATGTAAGGGTTGAAATAATACATGTTAAAGATAAGAAGCTCTAAAATGTACGGTCTCTTAGAACATAAGCACCCTGAATCTTATCTAGTGAATAAAATGCATACATGACTGTAATATGAATGAAAGTAAAGGAAATTAATCTTGATGAACTAACACAAAAATGAGGAACCTCGTAAATTGTAATTGATAATTGTTAGTTTGATGGTTTTTATAAGAGGGAAAACTTGGTATGTTAACACAATGAAATCCAATGAAAAATCAAAATCTTGAGACCAATGTGAATGATTGTTAAGAACTTAATCTTTCATTCCTATAATCCTTTTTACTTGTATTAGACTAAGGTTGAATGAGTGGATTTGATCGATAAGGTCACCTTGTTTTGGAACAAATGTGCTCATAAGGATTGGTTATAATTAACCCTTGTTATTTACCAATCGGTTAGAAGAATAATTTTTTTATCTTAGAACAAATGAATAGTTATAGTTGGGTGTACATGATCTCCCTCTTCTTTTAAGATGTGGTTATTACCCTCACTTTCGTTCAGTGAATTATGATATGTGTATGTGTCTGTGAAACTTGCTCAATTGAGGAATATAAGAAATGGGTCTAATTGTGAGCATGGTAGAAAATGATTGTAGAAATATGATATATGTACCATCCTTAAGGAATTTTTATGCTACACTTGGGAGGGATGAAACAAGGTAAAGTTTGTAAATTTGAAATGAATAATGGGTGATGATGATAACTCATAGATTAAGGGATGGAACTTTCATACTGCTGAGTAGGCATTTAAGCCTCCTTATCAATAATTTGTGAAATAAATATTTTTTAAAATTAAGGTGAACCGTTTTGTCGCACACCTCAAACAATTGAGACAAACATGTATGTTATTTGATGAGTTTTTCCTCATTAATTGTTGTGGAATGACACATAATTTTATACAAGAAAGGTAACATAAACCAAGTTTGGACTTACCCTAAGAAGACTTCCTATATGAGTCATTGTAGTATATAATTGATTCTCTCTTCAAAATTTACATGTATCAGGTTGGTGTGAAGGATCTCCTACGAAGGATTTTTTTGGTTTCTTCATGGCATTGGTGGACCTTTTCCTATAATGTGTAGGTATAATCTGATTTTTTGGGTCCCATCAGATTCTCCTAAAGACCTCACCCTGACCTTTGTGCTGTGAATCTAATTTCACTTTCTGATTTGAAAGGGGTAATATGAACAAATTATGGAATGCAATTTACATGATTAAACCCTGGAGTAAAATGAACCTCATCTGTTGAGTAGTGTTGTGAGCCATGAGGGATGTAACTATATTTCTGCTATGATATTACTCCTGAACCAATAACATGTGATGCATATAAAAGTATGATGGTAAACATTGGGTACATTTATTTGTTGCAAAGTAAAATGTTAGTGTTATTTTTTTTGGTGAGTTGGGCTAGTGTCTTTAGTGTTGCATTGTTTCAATGAAAAAGAATTCCAGTTTTTTAGTGAAATTTTTAGTGGTAAAATAGTCGACATTATAGGCCACCTAATCTACATTAGAAAAAAGTAGTTGTTTCTCCACTGGGGGATGTAAGGGTATGTAATTCGACATAGGGTTTGTTGTATTATCTTGTGTTAAAGTACGGTTTTGGAAGGAGGATTTGATGATGTGTGAATTTGAATGATTTCATTTTGGTGTCATTTGTAAATGAATAAAACAAACTTGTTATGTTGTATGTGATAACTGGGTGTCATGCAATGAAAAAAATAATTCTTACGTATATACAATTTCTGATTTTCCTCATTTATTATAAAAAAATCGATTGTGTAGAATGTAAATTGTAGTTTGAGTCTAATATGTTAAAACATTAATGTACAACTGTATTTGCATTTGGAAATAGATAATCAAAAATATAAATTGCGAAAAGTGTATATTACATTGTGGTAAAAGATTTCACACGAGTAACACAAATAGAGTTGTTGCGAGTGAGATTTCAATCTTCCAATTCAAAGGGTCATAACGATTTAGAAAAATAATAATATTCAGTCACACTTGCTCCCTCGGGGTTCTTAACAAGAAAATTAAAATCCTTCAATGCAATTGCAATATTTGGCTATATAATAGTAATAAAGTCGAAGAAAAATGTAATTCTTGCAGTTAGTAATTGTTATAGGAAATATCAATATATCTCAATATGGTAAGAACGACCAACCTAAAGTGGCAGTTGCTCGTTGGATACAAAGAATTATTAACATACTTAAATTAATTAAGTGTTGGGGATTAATTCTCAGCCATTATGTCATTAATTAAGTCTAGGTTATCATCAAAATCATTCTCCATAATTATGAGTTTTATATATATATATAATTTAAAAATTGAGAGAAAAATAATAAGTAAAACATGTATATAAATTTGACTTAGAAAAATAGAAAGAAGCATTAAAAACTAATAATAATAAGCAACAAATAACACTTAATTTAATGTTGTTGTGTTGCAGCAGAGCAGCTGCTATTGTTGTGAAGTTGTTGTCTATTAGCTATTTCTCAGCTGTAGGACTGCAGATTATTGGCTGTGATCTTGGCAGAATTTTTTTTGTTATTGGACTTACTAATTAAATTGTGATTTTGATCTCTTTTGGAACATATACTAAGCTTATATAGAATTTCTGCTGTCAATTATACAGCAATTAAAGAAAGTAGTAATTAAAAACCTAACCAGTAAAGAAACCGGATAAAATTAATTTCCAGGCCTGATGGATACATGCCTAATAGAACCAACAAATATCAGAAGTGCAGTGAGAATACTGAAAAGTCAGATTATTGTCTTGTTGATTTAGTATATTGAGATAGAGCTATCTAGTCCTATTTGGACATACTTTTATCACCCTTTTGACATGCCTCTTCTTCATTAAATTTGCTTTCTAAATCCTAAGGAAAGGGTGTCATCCTTTTGCTGCCACATATCAGATTCTAATACCCATTTCCCACAGGACCTGAGAACTGCATGAGTGGTGAGGTTCCTCCAGATACCATTTTTTCAAAGGCAGGAGTCATTAATTGGGCCACCGAACTACCACTCACTACCAGACAAACAACCACATAAGGCGGTGACAAAGAGAGCAAATCATATTTGAAAACATATTATGAACGAATTTAATGCAGATGGAGCTCTGATGATATAATATGATACATGCCTTCAGTAGTAAACGCACAACCTCCTAATATTGGTGATACGTAATATGAAAAAATACTCGCTTTGAATACCGCTATATGTTAACTGCGTAGTTAATTGTTAACTTTTAAGTACTGCATATTTAAAGTAATTAGATCTTAGATTCTTAAAATTCTAAGGCTAACATTTTAGCTAAGATAAGTAATATCTGTAGCTTCGTATTATGGCTTAAATTAATAATTACAGCATACTCAAATAGAAGAAAAATGGTACGTTACTAAGGTTGACTATTTACCTGGCAGGATTATCTTCAATTGGGTCAGCCGATAAAAATTTAAGTATACCAAAACAATTTCACTCATATCATTTTTTCCTTGTTACGCTGATTTGAGTCGGTGGAATTTATAAGCGTTATTTATTAACATAAATCAAGCACTTAAATAACAAGTGTATTTGAAGTTTAAATAATAAAAATGCCACGTTGTACGTTAAAAAAGTCGTGTCTTGAAATGCTATACTGGTGCCTGGAAAAGGTGTGTATCGTGTTATCATTGACAAAACTAAAATGACAGAGGTGTACCACGTGCTTTCATTGCAAACTTGGTATTTGAGTTTACATGCCACTACTGACTTGATTCACACACGATGTATAGTGAAATGGAGAATAAACCCAACAATGTGTATGTAGTTCTATATTGAAATTGTGATTGAAATTTTTAAAACCTAAAATATACATACAAATATCATGTTATTGTTAAAAAAAGACACATTTTTCTTGTTTTTGAAAAAATAATGAATGTCATCGTTAAAAGCACTAAGAGGAAATATTTTGGAATTTTTAAACCTCATTAATATCGTCCAAAACCACTCTGAAATAAATAAATTTATTAGAATTTATTTTTGACTGATAAGCATGTATAAATTCAATTTTTCTAAATATTAACATTATACATTTTTATAATAGATTTAGTTATAAAAAATATTGTCATAACCTTTCCATTGCAAACTATAACCATACGAATAGATGCAGGACCTGCTCATTTATTCATATCTATTTTTTACCATTTCAGTGTTGTATGAAGTATACATTACACACCCTTTACCTTTATCAGGGTTACAAAAGCCTACCTACTTCTAGGCATAGGGTTATAAAAGTCTATCGACTTTTACACCTTTGTAAAAAACACAAGAGAAAAAAATGTCACTTAGCTGACAATATTGATGCCAATAAAAAACTTGTCTGCAGTGTTTACAAAAAACAAAATAGGGGCATCCCCTCCATTAATGGTTAGAGGGGTGGCTTCGATAGCGGTGGTGCTATCCATAAAAATAATCTCTTGGGAATTTTCTCTGTGTTGTGTGAAAATCTTTACCAACTTTTTTAAAATTTAAAGGCAGGAGCTCTTATAATTAATGATAAACACTAAACAAATATTTATCTTACATACAATTAGAAATCACATGCCATCAGTTCAATGTGAATGCCAAAAGGGAACTATTTTCAATGTTGGATGAATCAACTGTAGAGTGAAATAAAAAAAGAAGAAGTGGAGTTATCTAGTTGAAGGTATACAAAATGTCGGTAATGCCAAGCAGTGATAGAAATTTACTGTTATTAAAAACTTTTTTTGATGCGGTATATGCAATGTGAGTGTTAAGCAAGAAATTTTTTTGGAAAATATAGCCATCCGATGATGAGACTAATTAGAGGATCCCTCGAGTTGAAAAATAATGCAATGATCAATACATTACCACCATCCCACTATAGGAAACGTGAATGTGGGAAATGAACCCCCACAAAATTCATGAGTTCTAAATGTAAGTGATTATGTCTGCATGGAGACTAATCCTTAACAAAGCCTAGATGAAGATTTGTGAATATAAAAATGTTGTTTTACAATAGTAAAATATAGAAAAAGTAACATAGACAATGTAAAATAAGGTAAATTATATTTCAGAAATGAAGTCTTGTTGTTTATAATCATATCAAATTGTTGTTTATAATCATATCAAATTTGACAACCATTTACCATATGACGCATTATTTAGAGGTCATTTCGGAACACCAGTTTTCATCTGTGTGCAAACAAAAATATTCATGTTGATGATAAGAACACTAATGCGGAAAAGAATCAGGGGTGGAATTTTTTTTATAAAGACTAAAGCTGACAAACAGTGCATTGTTTATGGAACAGGGTGCAAAATAATATAGTAATGTTTGATCATCTAACGGAGGAATTTGTGAAAAGACACAATGAAACCTTTGTGTACTATTTTTTCCAAGACACGTCTCCTGAACATGGAGGGGAGTAGTGTTGCATAAATGTTCAATCCATTACGAGTGCTTATATAAGTGTATTTTGAGTTTAAATAATTAAACTCTCACATTGTACATTCAAAAACACCTCTTGAAATGCCTGGAAAATATTTTTATTGTGTCAACATTGAGAAAAATAAGATGACAGTTGTAAAACAAGTTTTCAATGCACAAGGTGTATGTATTTACCTACCACTACAAACTTGATTCACTGACATTGAAAGTGCGGTCAAGATTTAACGGTATTTGATTGGAATTTTGAAAACCCAAAATAAACATACGAATACCATGGCTTATTATTCGATAAACTATATAAAGAATATCATCTCCCTTAAAAGCAATGAGAATGAAATATATTGAAAGTCTTACCCCTCATAAGTATTTCCAAAAAAAAATCTGAAATAAAAAGATCTGTTAGAATTCATTTTTGGCCAATAGGCCTTTATAAATGCATATTCGTAAGTATTAATGTTATGTCTTTTATTCTTATATATTTAATTAAAAATTTCTTCTCATATCCTTTTCATTGCAATCTATAGCCATACAAATAGGATCAGGAACTGTTCATCTATTTTTATCCATTTTTTGTGCTTTTAATTTTCTATAAAATATAGATCACAGACCTTTTACCTTTACCAGTGTCGTGAAAGTGTAACTACTTAGAAGACATAGGGTTACAAAATTCTACCAACGTCTTCACATCTATAAAAAGAAGAATTATACAAGGTCACTTGGGTAACAATATTGATTCCAATAGAATAGTTGTGTGTAGTGTTTGTAGCAAAATAAATAGAGGCATTCATTCCATCAATGATTAGAGTGGTTGGTTTGATGGCGGTGGTGCAGTCGATACTAGTGGTCTCTTGGGAACATTCTTTGTTTTGTGTGAAAATATTTAAGAAAGTTTTTATTTAAAGGAAGGATCTTCTATTATAAATGATATAAATAAATGTATAAATTTCATACAATTAGAAAACTGTACATGAGCAGTTCAATGTGAACACTAAAAGGGAAATCTTCTCAGCATCAACTGAATCAAACATATAATAAAACTGCAAAGAAATAAGAGGTTTTGTGCAATTAACGGTTTACAAAATGTTGGTATTGCCAAATATTTTTAGAAATGCATTGGTATTAAAAAACTTTGTTTGATGGCCTATATAAAATGTGAGTGTTAAGCAAGAAATAAATGTAGAAAGTGTAGCCATGCAATGATAAGACCTACTGGAGGATTGCTTGAGTTGAAAAGTAATGAAATGATTAGTACATTACCACCGTCCCATTGGAGGAAAATTGATAAAGATTCCCTATTTAGGGAGAAAGTTGGGAAATGAATCCATACAACAAAGTCGAGTTATAAATATAAGTAACGAATTTTGTAAGGAAACGAATTTTGAAGAAATCCTAGATGAAGATTTACGAATTAAAATACGTTTTTGTATAAAAGGAAAATATACCAAAATAAACATGCACAATGTAAAAAAGGTAGCTTATATTTCAGAAATGCAGTCATATTATTTATAATCATATTCAGGGGTTAAATTTGATATCCCATTTACCACATGCAACAATATTTATGTAAACAACAATATCCATGTTAATGATAAGAACAATCATGTGGTAAAAAATTGGGGTTGGAAAAAAATTCAGAAAAACTAAACGGGAAGCTTAATCCATTAGTTATGGAATAGGGTGGAAATTATAGAATTCAAGTTTAATCATCTTACAAATTAATTTGTTAAAATACACAGTGCAATCTTCTTGTACTGTTTTGTCCAAGAGACATCCCGCAAACTTGGAGCGAACTAGTGTTGTGTAAAATCTCACTCCATCAAAATTTTTTACATGGTGTTAAATGTCAGCATTCAAGGAACCAAAAGAACCGTCTGCACCCAAGCGAGTTATTTGTTAAGCTGTCAACAATGTTGTCCATGACAGGGTGAATATACTCGATGGTGGGGGAGTGCTACACAGTTATCCTAAAAACTTAAAAATAATATGAATGTAAACCAAATAAGGAACCATGTAAAAACTGGTCCATTTTTATTTTGGAATTTTTGGTAAAATGGAATGCTGAAAATAAGAAAGTGCAAGAAATATTTGGTGCTACATTTTTCTAAAAACAAACATTTATTAGAA
Source organism: Taxus chinensis (assembly GCA_019776745.2). NCBI lineage: Eukaryota > Viridiplantae > Streptophyta > Pinopsida > Cupressales > Taxaceae > Taxus > Taxus chinensis. Next base: position 122,144,899 of record CM034154.1, read on the forward strand.
AATGCCTCCGTATGCGGTATAGATTCAAGCATAGACAAATATGAGTTGGGCAATAAAATAAAGTGTTTTACTTTCGAACAAATGCAAAGCATTAACGACTAAAAACTGTTGTATTATAATTATTTAAACGTTTCGCATTAAATAAAGGATTCTAAAAAAAGTACGCAGATATGAAACTTAATTAGTTTCAAATATACATAAACCATCAACATTAATTTTACTAAACATAAACTTGGATTTGTTTAACAGCAACAGCACTGGGGCTAAGAATGGAGACGGACCGGTGTATGCAGAGGCTCCAAAGGGAAAAGAGGCGGATCCATTCTTGGCAATATCGATCCTATTGGCTCCTATGGAGGTGACATCCATTTTCAGGGCACTGGCGGCTCTGTTGGAGCGGATTCGGAGCTCTGGGAGATCATACAGATAGAGAAACCAGGGGAGAATAAAGGGGTATTATCATGGATTGACCAAGCCTTCACCAGGAATCTTGGAAAATCTGAAAATGGAGGCGGCATTCCAATCAGTGAACCTAAAGTTGACCCTGTTTTTTATGGCCGAGGATCTGGATAATATAGGTGGAAATGCCCTGTCCTTTGGACGACCTATTGCTGCTGAAGTCCTTCATCCTGAAATCACAGTTGCTCATGGTTTTTTAGGGCGCGAATCCAGCGGATATGATGGTGGCTCTTTTAAAGAGGCACTGAATGGAAAGAAATATGTCATATCCCCTGCTCAAACTCCTCCTAGTATTATTTTTTCAAGGAAGTCACTGAATTTGAAGATTTCTACCAGAAACATGCTTTGATCTGTAGATTTGGAGGTTTTTGGCCTACACTACCAGTACTGCATGGTTGGATCTCCAAACACTGGAGCCCGCTTCTTGATGGACGTTTAGACTTTTACCTTTGTGCAAAAGGTATTTTTATTGTGGTTTTCTCTTCAATGCATGATAAGGAAATCATAGCATCCAAACTATGGGTTTGTCAATCACGCTACCTCATTATAAAACCATGGTTTCCATATTTTAATCCGCTCACCGAATCATTTTCTTGTAAATCTGTTTGGATTAGATTGCCCCATCTACCCTTGCAATTTTGGTCTAGTGAATGTCTGATCTTCATTGGAAATGTCTTGGGACATTATTTACATTGATTCTTAAACCACTAGCTATACCCATACTACCTATGCCAAGATCTTAGATGAATTGGATACCTCTAAAAACCTCCCTGCAACCATAGATCTTAAAGTTCATAACAGAACTTGGGCACAACCATTAGATTACGAAGGTATACCTTTCAGATGTACAAAGTGCTTTGGCTTAGGTCACACTGATCCTAATTGTGGGATAACAAAGTGCACTGAAAGAAAAAATTGGTGGAAAGATGCCCAGCCAGAACATATGGTTATTGATGCCAAGGAGGATCTGGATTCAAACGTTGATTCTGATTCTGAATCGGTTCCAGAAACTCCTGTCTCAGAAGTTCAAGTTGTTGACAACAACAATAAGTTTTTCTAACTGAAAGCATGGCAGAAAAGGAAAATACCCTTCCTACCTCTTTTGCAGGAAAAAATACATATCTCCCGATTGATTCTATTGAAGTGGTTCTTCCTATTGAGGAGGTATCGGAAGGTTGGAAAATGGTTCACAATAAGAAGAAATGTGATGGCAAGAATACCATTTCTCCACCTAGATGGTTGTTGTTGTGTTGTTGTGGTGCAGTTGTTGTTTCACTACAGATTCGTTGTTTTTTGTTCTACTACTTTGATGTTGGTATGTCACTGTAGTAATTTGTTTGTTGTGCATCAATTGTTTTTAAGTTGATTTCATTTTATTTTGTGTAGGCTTTTTCCTACATCTGGGAATTCACGTTCTATCTTGATTTTGATCATTTTATTATGCTTACATTGTTAAATTATGGTTATTTGAGCCTTCTTGTACAAGGGTATAGTCCCTTTCAAAAAACTATTTACCCATAACAAAAAAAAAGTGTACAAAACATAAAAAAATTCGATGCCTTGACTAAATACTTTGAAATATATGCTTTAAAAAGTAAGCACAAACTGTTACGTCACTAAATACCTATAGAAAATTTTAGTATTTAAAAGGATTAAATCGCTTAAAAGTTACCCAAACGTGGATAAGTGAACAACAAATATTATAATTAAAGTGATACATTAAAAATACTCTTGAGAAAATAAAAGGATGTTGATAAGCATTACAATGGAAATAATCACATATTATGTTATATTAATATCATAAGGTGTGGTCAAAATAATGAACTTGAACGTGAATGAAGAAAAGTGATAAAACATATTTCAAAGTTCATATGAAAATCTGGGGTGGGTGCATGGAACTTCCGGATCGACTCCTCCTTTTCCTAAAGTGATAGGGCAAGGAACATGGGTTGAACAAGTTTCAAGGAGGAATAAAACAGGAGTTGATTCTTGGAGTGAGAAAGTGCCTTCCATTCCTGTCATTTGGGAAGGTGAGCACCATGCTCTATACATCCCAGATACTCTAATTTATAGAGGTGAAATAAAATTTAAATATACTCTTCAAAAAAAATTTATAGGTATCCACCCAAATATTGATTTTGTTAGAAGCTAGGCACAAAGAAAATGGAAGCCACGAGGAAATCTGGATATTTTCGTTGTAGCCCATGATTCTATTCTATTTCAGTTTCTATTGCAAGAAGATTTTATTAAGGTTTTACAAGATGGATCTTGGTTCCTTGGGAAAACAACCTTGAAATTTCCCAAATGTCTCCCTGACAACTTCTCCAGAAAATCCATTTTGATTTCCTTCCCTATGTTGGTGAGGCTTCGTTCTTTGCATTTGGAAATTTGGGAACCTTAAGTGATTCTAAGTATTGTGAGGGTTTTGGGTATTCCACTTTCTATTGACCCCACTACCAGGGCATGCTCCAGAATCATAGTTGTTATATTTTGCATCAATATTTTGGTTGATAAACTTGATCTTTCCTCTATCTTTCTCAGATCCAGACATGGGGTTTGGTCTCGAGATATTTTCTTTGAGGATACCTGCAAATTTTGTGTCAACTTCCGGAATCAAGTACATAGAGCCATTACTTATAAGGCATCGAGGGATTGGCTTAAAAAAGTAAGTGATGAGAGAGATTAAAGAGTGTGAGAAGCAACTCTGCACAACATGTCAGTTAAGGGTTCAAACCCTTCTCTTAAGTTGCGAGTTGAGGATAATTGCGGATAGGTGGACAACGACAATTAGGAGCTTTTAACAATGCAGGAAAATGAAGCTTTCCTTGTTCTAAAGAAGATCACGGAAGCCTTGGATATGCCCTTAATTAGATCGTCATCTGTTCTTTGCATTGTCTATAATTATAAGTTGTTGATGGTGGAACATTTATCAGTGGATGGTAGGTTTGAAATGAAATCTAGCGATTCTGCTATGGAGAATGAGCATGTGGGTAGTGTTGATGCGTAATCACAACACCCCTAAATATATGCAACTCGATGGGTTGAAAATTTCAGTGTGATTGCATAACATGGAACTTTTCACAAAGTGTGGGACTTTACAATCGGGAAAGCTCTCCGGATGAAGTTCGGTTCCTATTCCTTTGTTCTGAGACACACACTTAAATTGTAGAGGATCTACTATTTAAAAATCTACTCTAACTTGCCAAGGAGACATGGTTAAGAAGATTACAAGAAATTAAACCTAAACTAATAGAGGTGATGCACTAAAAGGAATGTTGAACACCTGCTTTGCCATTAAACACAAACCATTAAAATGTAATACAAACCACCATGCACAAATAACCAAGATTGCAATGAGAGATCAGATGAAAGCAATGAACACAAGAGAGGGTTGAAAATCATCCACAGACTTTTATTATTGCTCCAAATATTGATACAATACATTAAAATGGCCAAGAGGCAAGATTGCATTTATAATTTAGATGGGAGGTTTGAACTCAACAAATTCACTTACAGACCAGAGAAGAAGGGAGGGTGCAAAGCCAAATTGTCCAACCTTTAGAAAAATGCCCCTCCTTACAATATATAGGAAGAATGAGAGAAGGAGATGAGAAGAATCCGAAATCTTGCTTCAACCACCCCAAAATGCATTGAATTCACCTACAAAAATGATGGGTTCCATGACAAAACCCATACCCCCATGTACTATGCCTTGTTGGGCAAGAAGGAAGCCCATACCTTCATTATTTTGGTAGGTGAGAAGCCTGACACACTCAAAAAAGATGGATTGTATTTCTTCATTTTTAATAACTTAGTCCCACTAATTTTAAGATATTCAGTTGTAGTTGCGTAGTGGAGACTCTAAGATTTCTAAAAAGTCATTTCTTGTGCAAATCCGAGATTCCAGTCAAAAGTTATGGCCATCTGAAGGTCGGGGTGTCATTCTACAAACGCGAGTTCTTGATCTTCCCTTTTCGGAGTCTGAAATGCATGCAACCTCTGAAATCCCGAAATTCGAAATTTTAGAAATTTTGGTTTTAGAAGTTGGGTTACTATTCATCCTTCAAATCACCCCGAGAGTTCCGAAACTCCGAAATGCGAAACTCTGAACAAAACCTGAAAGTTTGAAATTTTGGAGTTTCAAAATTTCAGACATTTTCCCTTTTCAGATTTTTTTCACTGTTTATCCTTTAAAATGCCTCGACAGTTCCGAAACTTGAAACTCCAAAACTCCAAAAAATGCCACTGCATTGACCCCAAACCATGTTTGACTTTTCGAAACCATAAGCCTTTCGGGTTTTGGACTTTCAGGATTTTGAACATTTTCCCCTCTTCGGACCTTTTTCACTGTTCATCCTTCAAAACGCCTAGAGAGTTTCGAAACTCCGAAACCCGAAAATCTGAAAAATGTTGTCACGTTGACCCCGAACCAAGTTTGACTTTTCGAAAACCTGAAGCCTTTCGGGTTTCAGACTTTCGGGACTTCGGACTTTTTGGTTACTTCCCCTGTTTTGCCGTCGAAGACTCCGAAACTCCGAATTCTGCATCTCCGAAACTCCTAAACCCGAAACTTCGAATTTCGGACTTTTTAAAAAAATAAAAATTCCTGCCTTGTCTCTGAAATGCCGAAAATGTTAAGTCCGAAAACTTCGAGCCTTTCTCCATTCTTCCACTTGAGCTCTGATCTCCTTCGATGTTCCCTTGGCCATTCATTTGTTGACCTTGCATTTCCATTGTCGAGCCTGTTTGCAACCTGATTTTCGGAATTGAAAAGTGAGCTCGCATAACTGAACTAACCTCTCCATTTCCTCCTGTGCAAGGTCGTGTTTGATCAAATTTTGCCCGATGGTAAAAATTGGATAACATGTAATATTCAGTTTATCCCTAAAGTGGGAGATTCAAAGTTAATTACCAATTGGAGACCAATTACTCTTATGAATTTTGCTTATAAGATCATTGCCAAAGCGTTGTCCCTTTGTCTTCATAATATATTGCATGAAATCAACCAGAAGAAAAATGTTTTTATTAAAAGTCACTATATTATGGCCAATATCATTTTAGTCTTGAGAAGGCATGGAATGGGCCCATGTTTCTCAATAAAGAACAATCTTCCTCGAGCTAAATTTTGAGAACACTGATGAATGCATTGAATGACCATTTATTCTCGATATACTAAAAAGCCCTTGGGTTTGAAGAATTTTTCATTTTGGCGATTCAAATTCTCTTCTTGGAGGCCTTCTCTTGTTTGACAGTCGATGGCAACAAGTACAAAAAATTTGGCCTCTTTTGTTCTATCTAACAAGTGTGCCCTCTCGCTCATGCCTTATATGTTCTTACAACAAGAGCCTTTGGATGCTTTCTTTCTTATCATGTTGAGGGGTGCGATTAGGGGAATAGCCTTCCCTGATCAAACTTCAAAATGGATCCACAACCATTTTGTTGAGTTTGATTATTTTCTCACCCTTCATAAGTAGAAAACTTCTTTCAATTAAGCTTTGCTTGGATATATTTTGTAAAGCATCAAGTTTGAATCTGCAATTGGCAAAGACACAATGTGTACAAGCAAAAGTATGATGCCTATGTTAGACTGGCTTAAAGACTTTCAATGCAAGTGGATCAAAATAGGGAAGCAATTCAAATTCCTTGGTATTCCGTTTGCTTTTGATTGTTGTCATTCTAATTTGCAATATATGATTGATTATGAGGGAGAAAGAATCTTTTTGGATTATCAAAACCTCTTTCCCTTGTAGGCAACTTCAAGTTTGCCACCAAAATTCTCGCCGCCACCCAAGTTTATTACTCGTCTCCTTGGGCTCCCTCTAAGGCTGCATATGATAAATTGTCTAAATTGTTAAGATATTTTTTACAGACTAATACCAAACAGGGCCTAGGCTTCCACAATGTTGTTTGGGATATGCGTTGCTTCCCATAAGAAAAAGGAGGCATGGGAATCATTGACATCCACCATGAAAGCATTACTCTCTATGTTAAGTGTTGTAGACGGAAATGGAGCTTGGAAAATCCTATAGAGGCATTCAGATACGTTCCCCATAAGGAAAACCGTGTTGGAAAAACAAAAGATCATGCACGCTTCTTATCACCACATTGATGTTTAAAATTGAGTTGGAAAGCCTCTGAATTGGTTAAATACCATCTTAAGTGGGTGGGGGATGGTTTTAATAACTGAAATCCTCGATATACAAGCCCTTAGATTTTTTTGAAAAGGTGTTTGTTTCTATACGAGCCTCTCTCCTCCATAGATTAATTCTCTTAGCCTAACTTGTAGAGGAAGCTTCAACTCTTAGCTTTAGGCGTTTCTTCTTTCCTTCATATTAAGGAGCTTTCGATTGGTGTCATGCTTCATAAGTTTGTGCTATAACTAGCCTTGGCTTGGTAAAAGGAATGAAGATGGAATTATGATATTGCATTTGAAAATTACCTTCCTAGGATATTGTATCAAATTATGTGTTTGTTTTCCTCTTCTTTAGACAAGCTCAATAGGAATTGGAATTTACAGTTCTTCTCCTCTTAGTTGGCTTATTGGACCCAACAAAATTTGGAATGTAAAGATAAAACCCAAATTAATTCATTTCCTTTGGAGTCTAGTCTACTAGGGATTGCCCCTGGGAGAAGACTCAAAACATGTCAACACCCATAATGCTAAATGTTCGACATGTTCTTTACCCTAAAACTTTTAAGCATTTGTTCTAGGTTTGTCCTAAAGTCCAGTATACCTAGAATTGGGTTTGTAGTCTTTGTCAACCCTTCCATCTGGAGCCTTTCAATTGGCATATGCTTTTTTTCAAGGATTATGCTAACCGGCATGCACACATTGCTATTCTTTGGTTCGAGTCCATCGCTAAAGTGGCAACTCTTCAGCTGCTTCGTCTCAGTGGTCCACTCTGGTGGTGCAAAGCAAATGTTCAAATGGCCGCACCCCAAGCCACCCAAGTGGGGAGTTACTGTTTCATCGGATCCTGTAAGTGACACTCTTGGAGACGTGGATGGTACCTGCTTTGCCTTTAGATGAATCTCTTACTTGGGGTGTGCTTCCGTAGGATTATTGACAGCACCACCTCCCCCTTTGTTATTGCTATATGTGCATGATATGTCAAACTTGGTGTTTTGATATATTGTTTTCTGTGTTTAGGGCAATGTATTCAGGGACATTTTATTTTAGCTTAGTGTAGTGTTATTATCTTTTGAAATAATATAAGGCACTTTGAAAAAGAGGAAAAACATTACATTTGGCCACCTTTACATACACATAGCCCACTATATGGTCTTCCACCTTTGATTATATTACATGGTATATTTTTTCGGCTTTTGCAATTTGGATAACACTTGGTGACTAAGGCTTAGCCCTACCTTTAGAGTGATCATTGTTGGTATGATGGTGGTTGGCCCCTTCTGATTATTGGTTACATATACTATGGTTAGACTTATAAAAGTCAACATGCAATGATTATTTTAAAACATGAGGCTGGTCCCTTTTGCATAATGACTCATCCCTCCAATAGTTGGTCAGTGGCATGACTATCTTAAGTAGAGATTCATTGATAATAGTGATTGATTTCCGAACATAGATCTCTATCCTTGATGAATTCGATGTCGTTGACCTGAAACTGTTGTTAAGGTGTTTAACCTTGCATTGAATGTGGCCGGTGGGAACTAACCATGATGGTTTGCATTGAATAATGGAGCTCGATCTTAAGCCTTTGATCTTTGTACCTGTTGAATTTGGACCGTTTGATTAGTAACTCTGGGTGTGTTAAGTTAAGATATGGTTGAGGTAGGTGAGTTAAAACAACTCAAACCAGGTATACTTTTGTCATTCTTTTTCTCGTAGAGAGCGGCAAATCTATGGAAAATTTTGTGCAGACCGCAATTGTTGATATGTTGAAACTAGGCTTTTTTTCCCTTTTTTTTGGTCTTCTATTCCCTCAAGCATCTATATTTTCTTGTCTTCCACTCTATAAGAGCCTTATGAGTAAGGTTTGGTCGATTTTAAACAATTATCATTGTCTTCGGGCTCAGCTTTCTTCTGCAAATCCACCTTGCGGGCTCTGAAATATCTACGTTTGATTCTTTTCCTCTGGTCAAAGATTTTGAGCAAGGTCATTGTGGCCATGATCACGTTATCTGGGTATGTTTTCTTGGCCACCACTACGGTGAACTAAAGCTCAACCATGTAACTATCACATTACTTGATGCAGATAGTAAGTCTTGACCTCCTTGAGTATTATTGTTGCTTCGTCATTATTATTTTGTCTTTTAAAAACTGATAACCCATTATTTTCTTTTCATTTCCTATGTTTTTGTGGCTCGGCCTTGGTTATTTCGAGTTGAAAATCATTCTAGGTTCTTTGTTTTGGTTATGATCTTGATCATTTTCGAGAAACATTCACCTTGACCCCTATAGGTAAGTTCTTTCTCGATCTCCGTCATCTTGTTACTCTGAAAGAATAAAAGAATTTATATCTTATTGAGCTCTTTCAATTAAGTTACTTATACTTCTCTAGAGATTTTTGTAGAACATGAATACCTATGTTATCTCCTTCTGTGTGGCATATTTTTAGACATTACTCACTTGAGAACCTTTCTATTGAAAATCTAGGAAACGTGGCCACCATGAGTGTGCTTTATTATTGCTATTTGTTAGCTTCTGTTTGAGTTATGGAAACTTGGCCTGGGAGCTATGAATGCCCTTGATAATTTCCTTTAAAATTTCTGTGCAGAATTCATTGTGGAAATTGTAGATCTGTGACTTTTTTTCTTCCACAAATCTAGCTTCTGCATCATTCTAAACTTCTTTGATTTTGAATCGGTGATTGTAGTTGTTTGTTGAAACTTAAGCAGTGAGTTCTGAAATACTTGAATATTTATTTGACTTGGATATGTATGAGTTTTCTGATTAAAATTTTTCGTTCAATACTTGAGCCTTTTCTAGAACTTATTGGCCTCCTCCGATCTCTATTAGTAACATCTTACTTGTTGTGGGTTTCCTTCACTAGTTGTGCTAGTGAATGTTATGCCACTGCGTGAACTGTTGTTGTTGCATGGAAAAAATCACTATTTCTTGTGAGATATTTTACGGATTCTGAAATGTTTTGAAATTTTGTGGACACCTTTGATCTCTAACACTTTAAGATTTGAAGCTATACTACAAAAGTCTATACACTTAATACTTTATTTATTTATGAAAACCGTACTTTATGATCACTACATTTTGCCTCTTTGGTTCATTGGGTTATACTTCAATATTTGTATGCTTTATAGAGACATTTTGTTCCTTGAAATTATTTAGCCCGAATTTGATAAATTTAGTAAAAAAAATGAAATGTTTGAAACTTTGCATTCTTTTTAAACTTCTTTGATTTCACCTTTTGAAATGATCCCTTGAAACCTTTAATTGCATAGTTTGATTCTGAAGATGATTCTTCCACTTTGTTGGAATATTGTAATCCTGTTTCTTTTACTTAGATGCTTTATTTCCTTGATAGTAGTATTTCTGGCATGCTGGAAAATTTAAAATATTGATTTTTCATGGAGAAGCCCTGGAAAGTTTTTTCCTGAATTCTCTCTTCATCCCCTTTTATGTTGTAGTAGTATTTTTTGATTCAGAATACATAATGTAACACTTTTATACATTGAAGATGATTTGGTAGTTGGAAAGTTAAACATAATAACTATTATCTTGATCATGGCATGCTTTTTTGCTTTTCTGTATCACGTACTTGATTTATATAATTCTTGTAAAGCATGTATTAGTTAAAAACAACATGATGAAAAGTCATAAATGTCCATTTTACATGACGAAGCCCTGTCAAAATTTTCTCAAAATCTTCTTTTTATTTTGTTTCAACTGTAATCCATTCTTTCTAGTTAAATTTAGCTTCTTGAAACCTGATTCTTCTTCTTTAGTTGCAAAATAAAACATGTACTTCTATTTTCCAGTCTCTCGTTTGTACTATAACTTCTTCCATTTGTAGGACAGTTACTGAAGCATGAGTTGTATTTTTCTTCATTCCTGCATGTACTTATGACTTATCTATTTCTTCTTAGATGTAACCTGTACCTCCACACTTAATAAAATAGTTAGAAAATACTTAGGCTTTTTTGTCCTCTCTTGTGTCCATGGTTTTCCTTTTCTTTTCTCTTTTTCTTTCTGAGTGAGTAAAACATGTATGCAGTTTGATCTTCAAGTAAACTATATCTCTTGTTGTTAAGAGATTCATATGCATGAATTAGGATGGTATATGAATATGGATTGATCCATGAGCTCGTAACTGATAGTTCTTTCTTCTCTTATTTTTAGGTACAGTGATTTTAGCAATGAAGATGAAGAAGGAACAAAGCTAGAAATGGAGATATCTCAACAAAATAAGAAAGCCCCAAGGCAATGATGGGTTTACTCATACTCCTTTATTTTCTCTTTTATGCATGTGTACCTCTTATTCAGTAGTTGTACTTTACTTTTCAGTTACATCCCATGGCTTGTGTGGAAAACATTTGAAAATTCCTTATGAATAAAACATTAAATTCTGAAAAATTGAGTTTTGTATTTCTTTCTGCATTTCAGCTTTTTGTAACATCCATTACTTAACTTTGATTTATATAATCTGTACTTATGTTTATTGTCCCACAAATTAGCATTTCATCTATTATGCAATTGAATGTCTTCTTCAAGACAACACAGTTTTCATTCGGGGCTTTGTGTTCTTTTGTTGAAGATAGTCATGAAATTGCAGATTATGTGATCTGTTACATTTTGTAACAACACACATAGCTGCAAATTTCATGTAAGCATTGAAATAATTCAAGAGTAACAATATATCCGAAAAATCCCCTAGCTTAGGTATACTTCACCAATGCTATCCGTTGTAATGAAGTTTCGAGTTGCCCATTTTTGCACTAGTGCAAAAATTGTCAACATTTCTGGTGATCTTGTGGGGAAAGCTACCTGCTAGCTTGTTGACCAGTGCCTTGCTATTTTTGATTGGGCATGGAGCTTAAACATGTAACAAAAATATTATTGTTAGTGTAAAATCATAGCACCCTTGGATGTTGATCAAATTTCTAGTTTGATCATACTAGCATCCAGTGTGATTGCACAACATGGAATCCTTTTTCCAAGTGTGGGACTTGCAAAAATGAGAAAGGAATTTCCAGAGAAGGCTGGTTCCTATTCCTAAACTACCTACCACAAGTTATTCCAGTGCAGGCAAGCTAATCTAATCCTAATCTAACCATGCCAAGGAGACAGAGAGAGAGAAAAGGGAAAAACAAAGCCTACACTAAAACGGTGATACACCAGAGAAGGAAAATGTTGAACATCTATCAAAACTGCCATGGAACAAAGAGGGGTGACCAATGGGAAGGATGGACAGATGCATCACGAACCCAAGGATAAATTTCACATAGAAAATGTCCCAAAACTCCATGAACACAGCTCCAGACCTGTAATGAACATTAGAACATGCACAAATACCTGCAATGAAGAGATGCAAGAAGAGAGCAAGAAAAATAACGAGCAGGGATGGACAAATGCATCACAAAACACGTTTTTTTTTGCTCCAGAAGTTTGCACAGAACATCATTTCAATAGTAAAAGGAAAAAATGCCATTACAGAGTAGGGGAGGAGGTTCGAACTCCATTTTCAACCCTAGAGAAGAAAAGAAGGGAGGGCAGAGCTGAAAAGATGAACCACCTTTTAGAAAGAAGCCCCTCCTTATAATTTATAGGAAGAATGAGATAGGGAAGAGAAAGGAAAACTAAATCTACCCCAACCACTTCTAGGTTGCATTTAATTCATCTCATTATGGCGGTGGGTGAGAACCCTGGCAAAAGCGGCGAACTGTATTTGCATTAAAGCTGGTTGTTGAAACGCCAGTTCTGGCCATTACCACACGTCAGAGACATTTCTTGATTTTCTCTCTCCAAACTGAACCAAAATACAAGATTGACCATGAAATCGTGTAGAGAATTTCACCAGCTTTCCATTGATATAAAAAAACGTGAAAATATGAGCTCTGGATCGAAAGTTATGGCAATCTGAAGATTTAGGGAAAAAACATGCCAAAACAGATCGGCGGAAAAATATTTGAATTTTTTCCGCGCACTGCCACTTGGATGACACGTGTTAGGATCTGATTCGTCCACGGGTTCATCCTCTAAAGATTCCTTTTGGCCCCTTAATCTTGGACACGTGGCACTATTTTATTGGTTCGGGCCTGAGGGGCGTATTTTTACCTTACGCCAAACACTTAGCAACTTTTCAACCTTCTGACATGTGGCACGTTCTCATTCGTTGGCATCTCTTTCAAATTTTCATGTCCCTCGCGCACTTTTGGCCCTGATGTCCCAAACTGTCTGGGACAAATATCTTCGAACCGCCTGATTCGGGCTTCCTTGTTCCTGTTTGAGGTGAAGACACGTGGCGAGATTCCATTCGTTAGTGGCTCTTTCGGCTTTTCACGTCCCTCGCGTACTTTTGGCCCAGCTGCCCCAGACTATCTGGAACAAATATCTCTAAACCGCCCGATTCGGGCTTCCTTGTTCCTATTTGAGGTGAAGACACGTGGCGAGATTCCATTCGTTGGTGGCTCTTTCGACTTTTTGCATCCCTCGCGTACTTTTGGCCCAACTGTCCCAAACCGCGTGAAACAAGACTTAGGCAAAATTTTCCCTCTTTTGGCCAATTCAGCTTCTCACGTCTCTCATGTCCCGATGTCCCAAATGTCCCACAGACCTCCTGGACTAGGACTTAGCCGATTTTCTTCATTTTTCCGGCCCCAAGCTTAGTACGGCCCCAAGCTTACGACCCGAGCCCTTCAGACCCGAAATTTCCTGGAACCTTATTTTTTCATTTTTTCCATTTTTTCTAACTCGTTGGGTTTTCTTCTTTTGATGGGAGAGTTAGAAGGAAGCCGAGGGCCCCCCCAAAAACATGATTTTGGGCCTTGAATCAATCTACTTGCTCAGGACTGAATAATTTGATGCATGTTATCAAAATTACCCTGGGAGGTGAATTTTGGATAACAATTTGGCGACTCAGTGGGGTCATCTGCCTGCTAGATGAAGTTACCAGTTTCCTGAAGCATCCATTGGGCATGGAGTCATGAGTTGTAGCCTGCAAACAGATCTGAACTTTGAAAACCTCCTCTCTGAGCCACTTGGAAAACCACTGAAATGGAGTCGTTCTCACCAAAATGCCACTGAAATGGACTGTGCAAGAGCAAAACCAGCACCACAAAAACTATGTACAGAACTGAAAATCATACATGCTCCAAATGGAACATGCAGAGTGTGCACAAGCACTTATTTTACTAAAAGCAAACCTACCTACTCTACTCTAACTGGAAGCAAAGGCAAGCTAAACAAACCCTGCAATTGGTTGTGAGAAATAGCTTCCCTTTCTCAAAAGTGGCAGCCATGCAATTGATTTGGCATTGAACATGGCTGATTGGATGGATGGAAAATCAACAAGAAGCTGGTCTTCCACCCAAATCATCAAGGTATCAGCTGAAGGAAAATTCAATACCTCTTTTAGTTGTTATGCATTTGGATTGAAGAGGTATGACAACTGATCCTTGGTACTTTGTAGCTCACCCTCATGCTCAGAAGCAAGCATGACTGGTTGTGACTTCTCCTTTGGCTCCAATAAAGCCAAATACTTGATTGGGCAAGGTATGGTTCGTTTGATATGCCCATAGCTCTGATTTTCAACTCCAAAAATGGAGTCTTCTTGTAGACCCTCCTGAATGGATGGTGTGGAAGAAACGGTGAAATTCCTCTGTCCTTTCTCTTCCTCCAATGAAGAACATGAAAGATTAAAATCTTCCAATCTTGGTTCCAAAGAGCTTCTATAAGATGCAGGCTACTGCAAATGAATGTTCTCCTTCATGACAGCAGACTCAAGTGTTTGGAATGTGGATGATGAAAGAGAGAATGGTGGAAACTCAACCAGCTCTTCTCCATCAAAACAGTCCTCCAAATCTAACAGATAAACTACCTCATGGTTGTCCTGCTACAAATGCTCCACTTCCTCCATGGTGTCTTCTTGATCTGTAACTTGATCATCATGGTTTCTTTCATCCTCCAACATTGAGTTTGAGAGGTCAAACTCTTCTTCAGCACTAGAACTTGAGAGAGATGAAGTAGAAAGAAGAACTGAAGGTTCTTCTATAGCTTGCTTTGTGCTCAAAGCCCTTGGATCTGCACTTTTCTCCTCCACAACTAGAATGTGCTCCTCTTCTTTTGGATTTGGAGCAGCTTCTCCTTCCTCTAATGTTTGAAGACAATCTTGCTCTTGATTTAACTCTTCGTCCAGCATGAATTTTGTCAAGTCAAACTCTTCGATCTGCTGCTCTAGAGGAAAAGTTGGGACTGCAAGAACTTCTTCTGAGCTTTCTTCCTTTATGGCTGATTGTGTAACTTGAACTGAATTAGCATTCCCTTCAAATAGAGTGCTAACATGGACACTACTTTCTAAGTAAACTGACTGCTGATCTGCTTCTTCTTTTTTCTCTTCTTCCTACTACAACAAAATCAATCTTAACCACCACCTATTCTCCAACTCCAACCTCTTCTGAAGGCTTAACCATCAAGGGGATCTTTGTCATCCCAAATTTGGCAGCCCAAACCCTCAAGTTGTCTGTCATTTCTTTTCTGTTGGGCTCCTCTTCTTGCTATCCTTCATGGCCGATTTTTGCAATTTCTTCTTCCCCACATGGAATTGGGAATGCAAGAGGAGGGATGGGTTGTAACTCAATTGATTTGGCAATTTTTTGTGGTGGTAGAGGAGGTAGAAAATCTTGTTTCTTTGGAGGAGGGCGTATTTGTTTTAGCTCTTGTGGAGGGGATGACTGTTTGGAAGGAAAAAGGAAAGAAGAATTGAGGTGTGGTGGAAGACTGAGAGGTGGAGACATGGGATCAACATTTGGGACAGCAGATGGGGAGTTTAGAATTTGTAATTCCAAATGAGATGATGCTGCTTAAGTAATGGGAAGAGAAAAACCAGATGATGGTGTAGAACTTACCCATTGACAAGGTTGTTCAACAACAAGTTTATAGGCCTTTATTTCTGCTGTCCATTGTGCAAGTTGGGGCAGCATCTTCATCATGAAGTCCAGCTTCTTCTGAGGGCTGAAGTGTCTTGGAAAAGGGCCTCCCCATGGACAAGGAGTCCTGCAACCAATTCTGAAAGCTCTCATTTGAGCTGTTGCTCTGGACTGCACCATCTTTACCTCCATCTTTTGGATTTTCTCCAACAGACCAGCATCTTGCATCTGATTGTCTTCATTATATGCATACTCTTGCTCTTGGAAATCTCCATAGCCAAACTGATTTTGGCATTGCTGCTCATATGGGTATGCATGCTGATTTTGAATTTGTTCAAAATGCTGATTTGGAGGATTTAAAAAACATGTTGGAGGTGGGAAACATTGCTGCTGTTGTTGAAAATGTGAATTCCATGATGGAAATGAAGTCATGATTGCACAACTTCATGGAATGGAAAAGAATGAAAGGGATGGAAAGAAGGATGGATGGAATGGATGAAAACGGGTCTGCAACTTCAGAAATGGGTTGCTGATTAGATGGAGTCGCCAGATGTGTTTGCAAGTGCCTCCAAAGGCTGAAATCTTCACAGGAACACACCAACCTACAAAAGATGAAGTGGAAGACCTCTACGGTCCCACCGGGCGTGCCAAAACTGTTAGTGCAGAATCACAGCACCCCTGGATGTTGATCAGATTTCTAGTTTGATCATACTAGCATCCAGTGTGATTGCACAACATGGAATCCTTTCTCCAAGTGTGGGACTTGCAAAAATGAGAAAGGAATCTCCAGAGAAGGCTGGTTCCTATTCCTAAACTACCTGCCACAAGCTATTCCAGTGCAGGCAAGCTAATCTAATCCTAATCTAACCATGCCAAGGAGACAGAGAGAGAGAAAATGGAAAAACAGAGCCTACACTAAAACGGTGATACACCAGAGAAGGAAAATGTTGAACATCTATCAAAACTGCCATGGAACAAAGAGGGGTGACCAATGGGAAGGATGGATAGATGCATCACGAACCCAAGGATAAATTTCACACAGAAAATGTCCCAAAACTCCATGAACACAACTCCAGACCTGTAATGAACATTAGAACATGCAAAAATACCTGCAATGAAGAGAGGCAAGAAGAGAATAAGCAAAATAACGAGCAGGGATGGACAAATGCATCACAAAACACGTTTTTTGTTGCTCCAGAAGTTTACACAGAACATCATTTCAATAGTAAAAGGCAAAAATTCCATTACAGAGCAGGGGAGGAGGTTCGAACTCCATTTTCGACCCTAGAGAAGAAAAGAAGGGAGGGTAGAGCTGAAAAGATGAACCACCTTTTGGAAAGAAACCCCTCCTTACAATTTATAGGAAGAATGAGAGAGGGAACAGAGAGGAAAACCAGATCTACCCCAACCACTTCTAGGTTGCATTTAATTCATCTCATTATGGTGGTGGGTGAGAACCCTGGCAAAAGCGGCGAACTGTATTTGCATTAAAGATGGTTGTTGAAACGTCAGTTCTTGCCATCACCACGTGTCAGAGACATTTCTTGATTTTATCTCTCTAAACTGAACCAAAATACAAGATTAACCATGGAATCGTGTAGAGAATTTCACCAGCTTTCCATTGATATAAAGAACGTGAAAATCTGAGCTCTGGATCGAAAGTTATGGCAATCTGAAGATTTAGGGAAAAAATAGGCCAAAACGGAGCGGCAGGAAAATATTTGAATTTTTCCCACGCACTACCACTTGGATGACACATGTCAGGATCTGATTTATCCGCGGGCTCATCCTCTAAAGATTCCTTTCGGCCCATTAATCTTGGACACGTGGCACTATTTTATTGGTTCGGGCCTGAGGGGCGCATTTTTACCTTGTGCCAAACACTTAGCAACTTTTCAACCTTCTAACACGTGGCACGTTCTGATTCATTGGCGGCTCTTTTGGCTTTTCGCATCCCTCGTGTACTTTTGGCCCGGCTGTCCCAGACTGTCTGGGATAAATGTCTCCGAACTGCCCAATTCGGGCTTCCTTGTTCCTATTTGAGTTGAAGACACGTGGCGAGATTCCATTCATTGGTGGATCTTTCGGCTTTTCAAGTCCCTCGCGTACTTTTGGCCCAACTGTCCCAAACCGCGTGAAACAAGACTTAGGAAAATTTTTCCCTCTTTCGGCCGATTCATATTTTCACGTCTCTCGCGTCCCGACGTCCCAACTGTCCCGCAGACCGCCTGGACTAGGACTTAGCCAATTTTCTTCATTTTTCCGGCCCCAAACTTGGTTTTTTGCAATTTTTTCACCTTTCCTAACTCGTTGGGTTTTCTTCTTTGATGGGAGAGTTAGAAGGAAGCCGAGGGGGCCCCCAAAAACATGATTTCGGGCCTTGATCAATCTACTTGCTCGGGACTGAATAATATGATGCATGTTATCAAAATTACCCTGGGGGGTGAATTTTGGATAACAATTCCTTTCCTAAGGTCCAACCCTTCCAAAAGAAACTAAAACTGAGAAAGGATCTGGTAAACTAGATCACATGCACGAATGCACTTATTGAATTGAAAAACAATGCAATGTGTAGAAACTATAGTTATTGAAGGGAAATCCTACTCTAAACAATCACTGTAATATTTTCAATAACATTGTTTGAGAAACATACCATTTACAGGAATGTGAAGTTCCTCTCCATTTAGCTTTGAAAGCTGAAAAGCATTATGTTCCTTATAAGCTGAAATCATATAAGGACCACTCCAGATTGTATCAAACTTTGTGTGTCTTCCTAGCTTTTCACGATCAGCATCCCATTTCAACACAACATCTCCTTCATTGAAGATTCTAAATTTGGATTTCTTGTCAAAAGTCTTCTTCATTTGTTTTTGATTCTTTTCCATATTCAAATGAGCTTGATCTCTTAGCTCTTGTAACTCCATTAATTTTGCATAACGAACCTATAATGGTTCATTCTCAAGCAGCTCTATTTAATGCAAAAAATCTAATGCCGGTAACTTGAATAAAATAGGAATTCTTGATTCTTTTCCATAAACAAGCTTGTATGGTGAATTGCCAACTGATCTTTTAGGAGTTACTCTATCAGCCCCAAGTGTTGAATTCAACATCGGATGCCAAGCTCTTTGATTATCCTTGAGTTTTCTTCTGATGATCCTTACAAGATTCTTGTTAGTACTTTCAGCTAAGCCATTACCTTGTGGGTAATAATTAGATGAATAACTGAGATAAATTCCATGGTTGATAGTGTAATCTATTATCTTTGCACTAAGAAATATTAAAGCATTATCTGATATGATAGTTAAGTTGGAACACCAAATCTATAAACTAGACCTTCATAAAAGGATAGTATAGAATTTTTATTAGCATCTTTTAAGGATATTGCTTCAACCCATTGTGTAAAATAATATGTAGTAATTAAGATCCATTTGTGTTCTTCTAAAGAAGGTGGGTTTATCATGCCAATAAATTCAAGACCCCACTGCATAAAATACTGATCAACTTAAATAGGTGGTAAGGAAAGTGAAGCTAAAGATTCTTTTCCAACAAAGAAAGCACATTTCTTATAGTTTCTAATTGATTCAAAAAATTCCTTGAATATGCTAGGCCAATAGTAACTAGCTTTCATGATTTTTAAGGCTATGATGCATGATGAAAAATGACCTCCTGCAGGTCCTTCATTGAATTATGATAGTAATTTCTAAATTTTATCATAGTCAACACATCTCATAAGTACTTCATTTATATCTCTTTTGAACAACATACTATCGATAAAGATATAAGGTATAACTTGTAATATTAAATAACTTCATTTATTCTTGTCCATACCTTTCAAATTAGTCATCCATCTTGATTCCTGTACTTCTTGAACAAGTTCAGGTTGCTGATTTTCTGGTTGAACCATAATGTCTGATTGTTGATATGTAAATTCAGCATGTTGTTTTGAATCTTCTAGTTCTGAAACTTGATGTTTTTCCATATTAGCAATTAGATGCTCACACAAACCTTTTCCTTGAACTATCTTAACAACCTGGATATCAACATCATATTCCATAACTTTAGTTATCAAGCCTGCTCTTTTCTCATTCAATTCTTTATTTAGCAAGAAATCTTTCACACTTGGATGAGAAATAAGAACATGAATTTTATTGTTTGAAATCATGTACTTTAAATTATTTATCCCTTTGACTACTGAAAGTACTTGCTTTTCAAGAAATGTGTACATTGTTTTCTAATCATGAAATATTTGGCCAAAGAAAGCAATTGGCTTTTCAATATTTTCATCATTAACCTGAGTTAATATAGTAGAGATTGTTTTAGTTCATGTAAGTGCATACATTGTAAAATATTTATCAAAATTTGGATTTGCAAGAGTAGGAGCTTGAGAGATGGCTATTTTGATTGCTTCAAACCCTTCTCTCCCTTCGCTAGTCCAAGATAAAGTTTTTTCTTTCTTTAACATAATTGTTAACGGTTTTACTAATGTTGGAAAATCTAGAACAAATCTTCTAAAAAAGTCTATTTTTCCAAGAAAAATGTGTAATGCCTTCTTATGATGATGTAATGATAGCAGTGACATGGTTTCAATTCTGAAAGGATCAATTACTAATCCTCACTTAGAAAAAATATGGCCAAGTAACTTTCCTTGATGTACTGAAAAGATATACAAGTTTTTTGGAATTCAAATATATTCCAAATTGTTTACATAACTGAAAAGTATGCCTTAGATGTGTTAGATTTTTATCATAAACTTTTGAAAATACAGTAATATAATCTAAATAAACAAGGATCAATTTATTCAATAAGATGTGAAAATCCATGTCCATTGAATGTTGAAATGTTACACCAACTTTTGAAAGGCCAAGAGGCATTCTTTTGTAAGCATAAGTACCCCACTTGGTGGTAAAAGTTGTTTTTGTAGCTATCTTCTTCTCGAACTAAAATTTGATTGTATCCACTATAACCATCTAGAAGAGATAGTCTATCTGAACCAGAAACTGTTCTCAAAATATGATCCATGTTTGGAAGTGGGTAGTGATCTTTTAATGAAGCTTTATTAAGATCTCTGAAATCCACACATAATCTGATTTCTCCATTCTTCTTCCTAACAGGAAAAAGATTTTCTACCCAACTTGAATGCTTAACTCAAAAGATAATACCTGATTCAATCAACTCAGATAATCCTTTCCTCATGAGAGGATCTATTATGGGATGCACATGCCTGTATTTCTACCTAATTGGTTTAGAATTTGGCTGTAATTCAATAGTATGTTGGGCTAAAATGGGATCAAACGCTTTCAGGTCTTGGTATTTCCAAGAAAAAACATCTTTAAATTCTTTGCAAAGATCAATAAATGACTTCTTTTCAGCTGAGGAACATACCTTTCCAAGAAATAGTTTTTTTCCTTCATCAACTGAGACCTCTTCATAATTATTAACATGTGTTGACATCTTAGTTTTTTCTTTCCTTAACTGATCATCAGTGATGAAGATGTCTTCTAATGTGACTAGACCTCGAGGCAGCTTATTTGTCTTTAACTTAACAATTTGGTCACCGTATAAATGTTGTAATTTGTCTTGATTTACTACAAAAAAATTATCTTGTTGCTGTAAAAACCTACAAATTTGATCATCACTTTAAAAAAACCTTCCAATTGAAATCATTATCAAGTATAGAAGGCCTGAAAATTAGCTTAATATGAGGCTGAATTTTGCTATTCTCTATCTATTCCAGCACTTCAAAACTAGCAGCAACTACTGCAAGTCTGTCTGCATGCTTATTTTCAATTCTAGGAATGGACTGAATATTAATAGCATCAAAATATTCCATTAAGTCTGAAACTCTATGTCTATAAGACTTCATTAATGAATTCTTACAGACATTAAAATTCTTTACTTGATTGATAACCAACTCAGAATCACCAAAAATTTGTAATGTGTTGATACCTCTCTTTCTGGCCCAAAGTAAGCCATGAATTAATGCTTCATATTCAGCTACATTACAAGTGCATGAAAATTGGAGACTCAAAGATGAGAAATACCTTTCATTTGTTGGGGAAGTGAGCATCAAACCTGCTCCCTATCCTTTCTTGTTCTTAGCTCCATCAAAATGAAGCTTCCAAATCCCTTCTGCTGAAATTTCTATTTTGGACAGCAAGGGAAGTGGTGTATTTTCTTCATGCATATAATACATACCAAACATATGTTCTTCAACTTCCTTAAAAGGATCATGGGCATGTTCTTCACTGTATTTTCATCCATAAATATGTTAGAAACACCATCTAATGCTGAAACATGAGCTACATCATCAAAATCAGACTGATCTAAAGTTGAATAATTAGCCACTGCATTTGAAGAGTGAGGCTCAATATGAAATCTGGCCAATGGTTTTGAATTGATAGTAACTTTGGTGCCATAACAAGTAGTGAAAAATAAGAAGGACCAATCTGAAGAGAGATAACCTCCTATTTTGCTGTGAAATCTCTAGATAAGCATAATGCAAAGTAAGGAGGTAAATCTACAACAGTGACATCTTGCAGAATAAAAACATTTGGGTAAGCATGCAATGTTACCTGTAAATTTCTTATTACACCAACTGTATTAGTTGCAGTTCCATCAAGCTATAAGACACTCTTTTCTTGTAGGCTCATACTACAGACCCTAATTTTTCTGTAAATTACTTTTGGCATAACTAGTGCTACTTGCACCGCTATCCACCATGCAGTTATGAACTAGATGTTCTCCAATAATCATTGATAAATAAAATGGTGGTGGCTTCTTGATGTCATGAGATTTTAAAACTTTATGAACAATCCATTTAACTTCTTTCACGTGGTATTGTTCAAATGTTCTAAGGACCATGTCTATTTTCTGAACTTCCTTTTATGATTTTTTAGAAGAAATCTGCAGCTTAGCTAGTTCATGAGAAAGTAAATCTTGTTGTCCAGGAATACTTAGAGCATTCCACATTGAGATGTTAAAATTATGCTTTTTCATTACATCAACAATGTTAAAAGAAACAACTATTTTAGAGACAGATTCAACTATTTCAGCATAGGCCTTAGCAAAAACTGATTCTGCTTTTCATATTTTAGGTATAAATAATCTTCTTGGATTAGGCTGTATTAATTTTTACTACTCTTTACCAGCTGGAAAACTTGTTATTTTATGTGGAACAGTAGGAATGTTAGCTTGTTTTAGGGAGGTAGATGTTGTCTTATCAGTGACAGTGGGTATAACAGGCCTATTTTGTTGTTTTTGACCTTCAACAGCCTTTTCTTGAGCTCTAGTGGTGACTGCAATGAAATCATCCTTATTAAAAACCGACTAAATTTTATTCAGGTGCTTTCTGAACATGAGTATCCTTGCTGCCCACCCTCAATTTGAGGCATGATTAATGTTTTAGATTGAGGTTGTGCAACAAGACTTCAAATGTTCAGAAAAGCATTTGGGAAATTTGCAGTTGAATGAGGTTGATTGCAAGGTTGACACCACTCTTCTGTAGCCATAGTAACTTGGGACTAAAGTGTTAGAGGAACTAGGAGTCTTTGGGTCAAACTACCTTTGCTGGTAAGGCTACCTATAATTTTGATTTTGTTGATAAGGTTGCCTGTTTTGTTGATTCTATTGATTTTACTGATAAGGAGACTGATAGGGTCTGCTAGGTAATGCAAGTCTATTTGTGATTGAATTCAACTTATTCCCAATATTATACAAAGCTTTAAACACATCATCTGATGGGGTTGCAATAGCAGGTTCCACAATTGTAATAGGCTATGGGATAGGGGCTAAATCTACCAAAAATGGCATTGAAGGCCTTGGTGCTGATTTTCCATCTTGAATAAGGTTGTTTTCAACTTTTACAACAATATCATAAGCATTCAGAAGAATATCATCTCCCATAGATTGAATCATAATTGAAATATCACTATTTAATGCTCTGAGATAATAAAGGAAAGCGTGATCAGTTTGAGGCTTAACACTTGTTGGGACTCTTTCACAAGTTCTAGCAAAACATATGTTGAAACTAAACATGTATTCATGAGGATTTGTTTTAATAGCAAACAATAGTTCTATGAGGGACAAATGATCTAAATTATCTTGGAATTGTTTCAGTAAATTTTCACCTAAATCATCCCAAGTTCTTATGCTTCCAATCTCGAGATTTCTATACCATTCCAAGGCTTGTCCTTTAAAAGATGCAGCAAAATGTATCAAGGCTACATCTTCATGAGTAATATTATGGACTGCACATAAGGCTGTAACATCTTTGATGTGTTTTGATGGTGTAACCTAATTTTCACCAATGAATGATGACAAACTTTTCATGGCATCATTAGGGATATCATGATAAACTGGAACTACTAATGGGCTACCATTAGTAAACGTCAAAAAATTTCTAGGTGGTTGGATAGCCATTGGAAAAACTGGGATGTTAATAGAGAAATTGATACATGGTGAAGGAATTTCAGGAGGAGGGTTATCAAAACCAGGTCTATTATAGGGTAAAGTATTACCAACACTTCTCCGTCTAGCAAAATTCAAAAGTAAAGAAACAAAATCAGGAGGAATTCCTCTTACTAGTGATCTTGTAGTCACTTTAGGCATTGAACATGCTACAATACTGGTCTAAAATCAGCTTTACATAGTCACCAAAAGATCATTAAATCTTTTTTTTTAAAAAATTCTGCAGCTTGCTCCCGAAAGTAACTTTTAATCTTCTGTAAATTTGTTGTAGATCTGGTATAGATATTTGTAACTTGCATGCATATCTGATTAGTTGTCCCACTGGGCAAGCCAAAAATTGTCATCTCTCAAAAGTGCACCCTGTAGAGATATGGATATAGGTGTTCTAAGCTTGAAAAATTAATCTCTTTATTTTGTAGATAAAATTGAAACACCTTAGGTCTGTGGGTATACCTATTTTGAGGTGAGTATTCGGTATCAAGGCCGGTTCCTTATTGATGTATCCTAAATTGATTTTTTGGGTTTAAGGGGAAAATATGATAGTAAAAGGTTTAAAACTGAGGTGCTACACCAAATTTATATGGGGTCTTTGACTAAGTATATGCAAAACTAATATTTGAAAGGATTCTTGATGCACGAACTAATAGTTTTCTATAAAATATTAAGGGTAAACACTTGGATGTATTGAGGGAAGGTATCACAACAATATTGCTAAGCTAAACATACACATTAACATCATGTATAAATTACTGAATTTGTAGCAGGGTAAGATAATTAACTAGGGATTTTGCATTCACAAGACTTATAGAAAAATACACAAAACTGTAAATAATTGGAAAGGCAGACATACTTCACATTCAGAGGGAAAAACTGGCAAAAGTTGCTTCATTACTCCTAAATCCAAAAATTCATCCTTGTGCTCTACCAAAGCACACAATATATAGCAAAATAATTTCCCCCACCCTTCCTAAAAATAGATTAAGGCTTGTACTGACCCATGCATCCTATTTTTATCCTTTATTTAATAATAGATAAAGGAATAAAAATAGAACATACAATTACAAATGCTCATTAATAGCCTTGATTACATTACAGTCAAACTGAAGTTTACTATTCTATTTTTAAGAAAATAAAGGTGAATAATTTGCTAATAATAAGCTTGCTTGCTTGACAAGTATCTTTCCTTGTGCATGTGAATTTGTCCTCTTTCTTATTCTATCCTCTTGCGAAGGCATGTAAAAATAACTCTCTACAAGAAGAAAATAATTATAATAATTGTAATATTTGCAATGTAAATCATCTACTATAGGGATCACTTGTCCATGTGCACATGCTTCCTTTTCTCTCTGCTGTATGTGGGGACACCCTTGATCCTCACCATTAGTCTTCATTGGTCTGACCACTCTTGTGGACTTAGCAAATTACAATGGTTTTGAAATAATATAAGGCACTTCAAAAAAAGGGAAAAACATTACATTCGGCCACCTTTAAATACACATAGCATGCTATTGTCTACCACCTTTGATTATATTGCATTGTATATTTTGTTTTCTTTTGCAATTTGGATAACACTTGGTGACTAAGGATTAAACCTACCTTTTGAGTGATCATTGTTGGTATGATGGTGGTCAGCCCCTTTTGATTATTGGTTACATAGACTATGGTTAGACTTATAAAAGTCAATATGCAATGATTATTTTAAAACATGAGGTTGGTCCCCTTTGCACAATGAGTCACCCCTCCAATAGTTGGTCAGTGGCATGACTAACTCAGGTAGATTTTCTTTGATAATAGTGATTAATTTCTTAATGTTTATCTTTGTCCTTGATGAATTTGATGTCGTTGATCTGAAACTATAGTTAGGGTTTCTAACCCTGCATTAAATGTGGTAGGTGAGAATTGACCATGATGGTTTACATTGAATAATGTATCTCAATCTTTAGCCTTTGATCTTCATACCTTTTTAATTTGGAACATTTGATTACTAACTTCAGGTGAGTTAGGTCAAGCAGTCGTTGAGGTAGGTGAGTTAAAATAAGTCGATCCCTATTCTTTGGTCATTATTTTTCTCATAGAGAATGGCAAAGCCATGGAAATTTTTTTGCAAAACACCATTATTGATGTGTTGAAACTCATCTTTTGTTCCCTTTTTTGGTCTTGTGTTCCCTCGAGAATCTGTATTTTCTTGTCTTCCACTCTGTCAGAGCCTTATGAGAAATGTTTAGTCAATTTTAAACAGTTATCATTGTCTTCTGGCTTGGCTTTCTTCTGCAAATCCACCTTAAAATCTCTAAAATATTTTTATTTGATTCTTTTTCTCTGGTAAGATATTTTTAGCAAGGTTATTATTTTCATGATCACGTTATCTAGGTACAATTTCTTGGTTTCCATTGTGGTGGACTGAAACTCAAACTTATAGCTATCACACTACTTGATGGGGAAAGTAAGTCTCAAACTCCTTGAGTATTACTGTTGCTTTGTCGTTGCTAGGTTGTCTTTAAAAATTTGATAACCCATTCTTTTATTTGTATTTCCTATGTTTTTATGGCTTGACCTTGGTCATTTTGTGTTGAAAATAATTCTGGGTGCTTCTTTTTGGTTCTGATCTTGATCATTTTCGAGAAACATTCACCTAGACCCCTATAGGTAAGTTCTTGATCAATCTTCGTCATCTTGTTACTCTAAAAGAATAAAAGAAAACCTAACTTTCTTTTCTCTTTCAATTAAGTTGCTTGTACTTCTCTTGAGATTTCTGTAGAATGTGAATTCCTATGGTATCTCCTTCTGTGTTGCATATTTTTAGATATTACTCACTTGAGAGCCTTTTTGTTGGAAATCTAGGAAACGTGGCCACCATGAGTGTGTTTTTTATAGCTATCTGTTAGTTTTTTTTTTAGTTATGGGAGCTTGGCCCGGGAGCTATGAGTGCCCTTGATAATTTACTTTAAAATTTCTATGCATAATTCCTTGTGGAAATTGTAGATTTGTGGCTTTTTTTCTTCCCCAAATCTAGCTTCTGCATGATTTTAAATTTTTTTGAATTTGAATCGGTGACTATAGTTGTTTGT
Source organism: Taxus chinensis (assembly GCA_019776745.2). Taxonomy (NCBI): domain Eukaryota; kingdom Viridiplantae; phylum Streptophyta; class Pinopsida; order Cupressales; family Taxaceae; genus Taxus; species Taxus chinensis. The sequence continues at coordinate 122,171,955 of CM034154.1, forward strand.
TGAAACTTAAGTAGTGAGTTCATAAATACTGGAATAATTAATTGATTTGGATATGTATTATTTTTCTGATTCAAAGTTCTCGTTCAATACTTGAGCCTTTTCCAAAACTTACTGGCCTCCTCCTAGCTATGTTAGTAACCTTTTACTTGGTGTGGGTTTCCTTCACTAGTTGTGCTACTGGATGTTCAGATGATGTGTGAACTGTTGTTGTTAAATGGAAAAAATCACTTTTTATTTTGAGATATTTTATGGATTCTGAAATATTTTGAAATTTTGTCCACACCTTTGATCTCTAACACTTTTAGCTTTGAAGCTATACTACAACAGTCTATACACTTAATAATTGCTTTATTTCTAAAAATTGTACTTTAGGATGGCTGCATTTTTCCTCTTTGGTTCACTCGGTTATACTTCAATAGTTGTATGCTTTATAGAGACATTTTGTTCCATGAAATTAGTTAGGGTAAGTTCGATAAAGTTCGTAAAAAAATGAAATGTCTCAAACTTTGCATTCTTTTTAAACTTCTTTGATTTCACCTTCTGAAATGATCCCTTAAAACCTATAATTGCGTACTTTGATTCTAAAGATGATTTTGTCACTTTGTTGGAATATTGTGATCTCGTTTATTTTACTTACATGCTTTATTTCCTTGATCGTAGTATTTCTGACATGCTGGAAAATTTAAAATGTTGATTTTTCATGGTGAAGCCCTAGAAATGTTTTTCCAAAATTCTCTCTTCCTTCCCTTCTCACCTGTAGTATTTGTATTTTCTGATTCACAATACAGAATGCAACTCTTTTTTATTGAATTTGATTTAGTAGTTGGAAACGAAAACATAATGAATGTTATCTTGATCATTGCATGCTTTTCTACTTTTTTGTATCACTTACTTGATTTACATAATTCTTTTAAAGAATGTATTAGTTAAAAACAACATGATGAAAAGTCCTAAATGTCCATTTTACATGGCGAAGCCCAATCAAAATTTTCCTATAATATTCTTTTTATTCCATTTTAGCTGTAATCCTTTCTTTCTAGTTAACTTTAGCTTCTTGAAATATGATTCTTCTTCTTTTATTGTAAGCTGAAACATGTACTTCTATTTACCAGTCTCTCTTTTGTACTGTAACTTCTTCCATTTTTAGCACAATTACTGAAACATGAGTTGTATTTTTCCTTCATTCCAACATGTACTTATGACTTATCTATTTCTTCTTGGCTGCAACATACACCTGCACACTTAAGAAAATAGTTAGAAAATACTTAGGATTTTTTGGTCTCTCTTGTGTCCATGGTTTTCCTTTCCTTTTTTCTTTTTCTTTCTAAGTGAGTAAAACATGTATGCGGTTTGATCTTCAAGTAAACTATATCTCTTATTGTTAAGAGATTCATAAGCACGAATTAGGATAGTATATAAATATGGATTGATCGCTGATCTCGTAACTGATAGTTATTTCTTCTCTTATTTTTAGGTACAATGATTTTAGCACTGAAGATGAAGAAGGAACAAAGCTGGAAATGGAGATATCTCAACCAAAGAAGAAACCCCCAAAGCAATGATGGGTTTACTCATACTCCTTTATTTTCTCTTTCATGCATGTGTACCTCTTATTCAGTAGTTGTACTTTACTTTTCAGTTACATCCCACAGCTTGTGTGGAAAACATTTGAAAATTCCTTATGAATAAAACATTCAATTCTAAAAAATTGAGTTTTGTATTTCTTTCTGCATTTCATCTTTCTATAACATCTAGTAATTAAGTTTGATTTCTGCAATCTGCACTTATGTTTTTTGTCCCAAAACTTAGCATTTCATCTATTTTGTAATTGAATGTCTTCTTTAATTTAACACAAATGTCCTTTGGGGATTTGTGTTATTTTGGTGAAGATAGTCATGAAATTGCAGACTATGTGATCTGTTACATTTTTTAAGAACACACATAGCTTTAGATTTCATGTAAGCATTTAACTAATTCAATAGCAACAATATATTTGAAAAATCCCCTAGCTTAGGTATACTTCACCAATGCTATCTATCGTAATGAAGTTTCGAGTTGCCCATTTTAGCACAAGTGCAAAAATTGTCAACAATGAGTATATGCAAGGAGCGTCTGCTTCTTTCTTCTCAAATAAATCAACATCCAAACTAGTGTATACCCTCCTTGTTCTTGGATTCATAAGTCTATAGCTAAGTGTTTCATCACTGTGTCCCAGGAAGATAAGTTTTCCTGATTTTATATCAAGATTAGTTTTTTGTTTCTTAGGAATGTGCATAATTGCTTTACATCCAAAAACTCTAAGGTGTGAAATAGATGGCTTATGTCCTGACCATGATTCATGTGGTGTTACTCCATCAAGAGCTATAGTGAGAACTCTGTTTAGTAAATAGACTTTTGTTTTAGCTACTTCGGCCCAAAATGTTATTGATAAACCTGCATCATCCATCATACATCGCACCATATCCATGATAGTATGATTTCACATTTCTAAAACTTCCTTTTGTTGTGGCGTGTGAAGAGGAGCCATTTGATGACGAATGCCATGTGTTTTCAAAAAATCATTGAACTCATTGTTGGTGTATTCTCCCCCTTAATCTGAGCAGAGTGTTTTTTATTTTCCTACTAGACTCTGTTTCTAAGGGATTTAAACTTCTTGAAAGTTTCAAAAGCTTGGTATTTTATATAAAGACATTATATCCACATTTTTCTTGAAAAATAATCAACAAAGAGCATGAAATATTGAAACCCAGAGTGGCTAGGTCTCATTGGTTTGCACAAATCGGTATGCACCAAGTCAATTTTTTCCTTAGCCCGAAATGTACTATGTTTGAATGGTGCTCTATGTTTTTTTCCTGCCAAACAATGCTGACATTTATCTGTACCCTTTTTTAGAGGTGGTAAACCCCTAATCATGTCGTATTGACGAAGTGAGTGAAGATAGCCAAAACTCACATGTCTAAGTCTTTGATTCCATAGTTGAGATGATGATGTATCCTTGGCTACAAGTGCTTAATCATTTCATTGAACAAAATCCAATAGAAACATTCTTCCCACATTCGAAGATTTTGCAGCAATTTTGGAGCTTTGTGACTTATCTCGAATTAGGCACATCGTTTTATCGCCTTTACAATCAAAGTCAATTTTGAGATTGTGATCTAATAATTAACTCATGGATTACTTTTGTTAAACTAGGGACATAAAGAACATCTGTAATTTTACAATTATGATGCTCAAGTGGTAGTGAAATGGAACCAATTCCTTCAACACTGTATGATATATCATCACCCAAAGAGACATGATTTTTTGTGGGTGTTTTACTCATTATGAAGAACCAATATTTCTTTCCTGTCATGTGTCAAGTTGCACCCGAGTCGACATACAAAATTTGATTTATGGAATTGGATACTTCATTTGACTGTGAAGAATATAGGAGGTCGTCATCATCAAATTGATCTTCTTGTTCAGCTACATTTCCTTGTTGATATGGTTTCTTCTTCCACTTTCTATTATTTTATCCTTGTTTACTCTGTTGTTGACCAAAATTTGTTTGTTGGTAATTAATGTTTTTACCACTTGATGATCCTTGTTGGAATGTGTTGTACCAATTTTTTTAACTCATGTTATTTTTAACCACAAATAAGAGGTTTTTGTTTTTCCTTTTGGCCTTGTTGAGTATTACCTTGATTATGAGGTTGTTTACTAGACCTAGCCTATTTTTTTCCTTTTTTATTAGCAGCAAGTTCCTGCTCTTAAGTTTCAGTAGTTGAGTGAATAACTTATTCTTGTTGTAGCATATTCAATAACTCTTCAAAAGTTATTGCTTGACCAGTTATGTTTAATGTGGTGACAAAAATCTTATATGAAGGTGTAAGATCTCTCAATACTATAGGCATGAATGATGTGTCAGGTAATTCTTCCAAAGCTTGAAGTGATGCATGTAAAGTTTCTACTATTCTAAAAAACACTTCGAATTTTTAGTTGGTTGCATTTTCATGTGCAATAGTTGACTCTGGAGATGAAGTATTGTGTTCTTATTTTTTTGACTCATATATTGTTTTCAACTTGTCCCAAGATTCCTTTGTTGTTGAGGTCTCACGAATATGAGGTTGTGCCTCATCTAAAATGCTAAACAAGATTATTAATTTTGTTTTTTGATTTGCATGATCAAATGTAGCTTGTTGTGTAACATCTGTTGCAAATATTGTTAATGTACCAAAAATAACGGACCATAGATTTTCAAAATCAAGTTGTGTGTAAAATTTTGTTTTCCATGCTAGATAATTATCAAAATGTAAAAGTTGAGCATCTAGAAAAAACAACTTTGGTGCCGTAATTGCAGCCATTGTGAAAAGTGAGAAATAGTAGAAGAAAAAATTTAATACTTTTCCCACCTTAAAGCATGCACACCCCCCCAAAAAATATTTTTTTATTTATTTTGGGCTCCTTTTCGGCTGTGTACAATGAATTTTTGGTACTATTGGCCCTGTTACAATTTTGGATCTATGGCTGATTTGTAAAAAAATGGCTCTCTTGGCCGATTTGAAAACAATAAATTTTTGGACTCTTTGGTCTCTTTTGAAATAAAAACAATCTCTATTTTTTTCTTTTTTTGCAAAAAAAAACTTATTAAATTTGGACCAAGATGTAGAGCTTGCAGAAACACACACTTTCAAAAAAAATGAAACCTCAATCCGAGGTACATTTGAAATTTATGGCTCTTTTAAGTTACAAAATCAATATCTTTCTGGGCCCCTTTCCAAAAATGTCACCTTTTGCAAGAGAGTTACTTCAAGGTCTGCAAGGGCCTATGATTGCACTCTAGGTAATCTTCAATTGCAAATAAACCATGATTCAAGGTGTGGAGTTGGTTAGGGGTTGTGAAATGTTTGGGGGCATCTATGGATCCTCCTAGCTCTGTAATTTCTCCAGATCTCCCTAAACTTCCCTATAACTTCCTACAGTCCTCTTTCGATGAGAATTTTTCTCTGATACCAAATCTTGATGATGAATACTTGAAAATAATATTTTACACAGAAGCTTTACATAGAAACAAGACAATGTTTATGTATTTTATTAATATCAAAATCAAGAAAATCAGACAACTGTGAGAGTTTTAATATTTATAGATATTGAACAACTTATATCTCATCCACAATATATGGAAACAAATCATCTAATCTGAAAAAAAATGCAGAAATAACATATTTCCTCTAATTACCCCTATTTCCCCTCATGGAAATCATCTAGGAACAAAATATGCAAGATATAACATGATCCCACAAACATTGGGATGAGAACACTATCACTTAGTTAACTAACAACTAAGGATAGCTAATACCTATTTACATAAGTTTAAAGTATTTAAATTAAATAATTTAACTTATTACATTTATTTAAATATCAAATAATGATGAATTAAGCTAAGTTTTATTCCTAACATGAGCTCGCAGTCAAAAATCCTTTCTTGTGCAAATATGAGCTCTAAGTCAAAAGTTATGGCCATCTAAAGGTTGAGGTGTCATTCTATAAAAATGGCGAGTGGTTAGATCTATCTTATTTGGAGTCCAAAAACCATGCGACCTCCGAAAACCCAAAATTTTTGAATTTCAGAGATTTTCATTTTGGAGATTTGGCTATTGTTCATCTTCTAATTCTGCCTGAGAGTTCCAAAACTCTGATACCTGAAAGTTTGAAAGTCCAAAATTTTAGAATTTGGGAATTCAGATTTTTAGAGGTTGAGTTGTGAATTTTGTGTTTTGGGATCTAAGAGTTCTAAAAATCCAATATTTCGGAACATTTTGTGGAGTTTTCCGCTTGAGCGCCTTGAGAGTTCCAAAACCCCAAAACCTAAAAGTCCAAAATTTTAGACTTTCAGAGTTCAAGATTTTAGAATTTTTTGATCCTTTTCCCATACCCTCTCACTGAGATCCCCAAAACCTTGAAACCCAAAAGTCCGAAATTTTGAAATTTCAGAGTTTTAGGTTTTGGACCTTTTCCTCTAATTTTCCAACTTTGTGCTCCGAGATCTCCGAAACCCTGAAAGTCTGAAATTTCAAACTTTCAGTGTTTCAGGTTTCAAAAATTTTCCTCCATTTTCCCAATTTCACACTCTAAGATCTCCGAAACATGAAAGTCTTAAATTTTATACTTTCATAGTTTCTGGTTTCAGAATTAGCTCAAGCTCCTGAGCTTCCCTACAATTTTCTTGGCCTACCTTAAATCTATTTACACAACTCCAAAATGAAAGCCTCCATGACTTAATAAAATCCTCCATTTTCATTACGTGCAAGTTATTGTTTGTCCATATTTTCCTAAGGGAAAAAATATGATAACAGGTTAGGATATTGTTGACGGACCTAATATAGATCCAATCGTAGTAAATTTTAAGTAGTTTAAAATTTTGAAGAGCCAAATATTTTGGCTACCACATCTATTGAAACAGATGATTTAAAAATGGTTTTTTGGTCCCTTGTTCTGGAGCAACCAAATGGAACAATGACTTATTTTGAAGAAGAAAAATGGAAATTTTATGGAGAAAAAATTAAAGCATTGACGGTTCAATGAAGCCCATAATGATTCAGTGGATTGTGAAAGGGTAATAGTTCACCCCCAAAGGTTTTCAATACGAATTTACCCTAAAAAGGAATCCATTGACACATTGATCTCGACTCCCTCAAGGTCATTGAATTTTAGGATGGAGAGGCATATAGAGAGTATATCTCTTCAACATTTGATGATGGATCTATCCAAGGCTTGGACAATGTATGGAACATGGTGCATTATATAATAGATAAATGCAAGCATACAGTTCCACATCATGGACGAATCATAAGGAGAAGATAGTAAAGTTACCTTGATTTTTCACCCCTTCGATGATTTCCACTTATCTTTTTGGAGGAGTGTTTTTTCACTGTTGCAATTTCGTTGTTTTTATGATTTTGTTATTCTGACTTTTCATCCTATTCTCGTTTCCTTTATTGTTTGGTCTATAATTTCTATATATGGGTTACTAGACCCTTTTACACCATGGTAGAATCACTACCAAAAACCCTTTACTCTTAATAAAAAATATCAAAAGGTGTGAATGAAAATGGTCCTTATATCTACTATAGAGTTTTCCACATGCAATTTCAAGTGATCAATTCAAATAATATCAAGAAGTGGAGTAATATCTATTACTTTTTGTGCCAACCCATTTTCCTATTAGAATTTGATGTTCTTAACTCCTGATAGTCTATGAAATAAACCCTTTTCATTGTATTGATTATGTCATCACTTTTTTTTGTTTTGATGGTCCCAAAAGATCTAATAATCTAGGTCTTACAATTCCTAGATATCTGAGAACATGTGATTGAAGGAGAATGCCTACACGTCATTTGTTAAAAGTTTTCCCACATGATTGGACCAAAAATTATCTATTACATTAAAAATTTCTATCTTGTCGTCCCCTATAGTCAAATCCATCGTGTCATGCATTTCTCATGAAATTATACTTATATCGAATAGCCCAACCATAGTCTTGGGAAATCACAAGATTTAGAATCTCCATGATTCTACCACATTGTAATTCTTATATGTTATAATTGAGTCACATTTTTAAAGTTCTTCCAGATCTTCTAGACCTTAAACTCGTGTGACTCGTACAACCCGATGATATTTTTAATTCTATAAAACCCTAATATTTTGAGAATTCCAAGTTTCAAATATTCAACCACTTTTCACATTCTGAAATATATAACTGACATATAACAAGTAAATATTTGTAAGAATGAAATAACAAGCCTATGAAAATAATTCCCAATTTAATGTCAAATAACCATATCATTTTTGAATAGAAATATATGTGATTAATTTTTCCCCGAATAACAATTCAATCTAGTGGCCTTATTAAATAATGAGAATATTCTTTGAGTAAATAAATACATCCTAAATGTGTCGTTTCTAATAAGAGAAATAATAGAACTTTATATATATATAAGGTAATAAAGAATTTTTTTAAGGGATCGGGAACCCTGTACAACCAAAATATAATAAATTAGGCACGAAAGAGAGGCATCAAGGATCAAGGCCTAATAGGCCAAAGGTGAAGCAAATAGACAAGTTTAAAATCTAGAAATAGGAAAAAACTAAAAAGGATAAAAGGGCTCCTCAAAGCAGGATTGTCAAAGTTGCTTGACCAACTACGCAAGGAGAAAACCTAATTACCATGGTATTTCTCATAATGAGATCTAAGGCTCATCTTAAGTGGATAATTTCCAACTTTTCCTTTCTATTTTTTTCACTACCTTCCATCCATCCCCCATTAGAATCCACATTATCATATGGGTGGACGGGTAAAAAATTTTAAATAATCTCCTTATTTTTAAGACTATGGATATGAAAAGATTTTGAGGATCACTCAAAAGAGGCCTTCCCATTTCTTATAACCTATTGTGAGTGATTGACTAGTCTAGTGGGAGAGAAGACGTGTTCACCCTTCTTCTCTACGTGAGTATCCATATGATTAACCAATTCATTATCTTTATCACTTTCCTCAAGAGAATATACCTCTAAATTATCTAGATTAAAATGCCTACACTATGAGACCCACCCCTTAATACATTTCTTGATGATGTGACAGTCAGAAGCCATATTTCCAAGAGAAAAAGATGTTCTGCACATAAAAGGAAATTGTTCATAATCTAGGTTTTGTGTCCATTTCGTATCCTTGACTTTAAGCTCCATGTTAGCTAGAAAGTCAGCACTCATAGCCATATCAACCAAAATATAGTAATATGCGGTGCTCTTGAAGGATTCAGTCTTGGGATCAAAAACTAAGAGTTTACCCAATGCATCACCCATATCCTTGAAGAAATCATCGCTCCAAAAAGGTAAATGTAAATAGGAAAACCTTATAAACACAGGTCCGATATTAAATTTTTTAGTAAAGGGATTAAAGTGAGGGAGCTAATTAACTAAAAAAAGTGGCTTACTAATGTAGTGCTAAGATAGTTAATCAAATCTTGGAGTACATAAACGTTGTAAATAAATGTACTTTATAACTAAAATAATGGAAATGAAACCTTACTATGAAAGAAGAAAGGTAAGGAAAGAAATCAGTTGATAGCTTATGACTGTTCCATAGTTTCTAAGAGCTGATTGGAGAAAATGGGAGAAGGAATGACTGTATATAGATCTCAGAAAGACTAGATCTAGGAAGTATGAAGGTATTGAAACACTTAGGAAGGCACAGGGGTACCCACGGGAACTTTGATATGTAGAACAGGTGCCTTGGTATATGAAAAAGCTCTAAAGTTGGTCTTTATAGGTCTGACAGGTGACCTAGTACGTTCATTGTCTATTGCATCAGATTACTATCCTGTGCTGAATTTCACCAATAATCCAAGATGATGTGACGACCTACAAAAGACAAAAATAATCATCAAAAAACTTCAAAAATAAGATGAAAATGAATGGCTCAGACTGATCTCATCTTCCACAATAGTGTGCTTACTACTCTGAGTGTTGCACTACATTTCAGACAAAAATGTAGTTCTGGTGTGTGTGTGCATAATGTGACATAGGTGCTCTTGTGCCATTCACACTTTGTGAAGTAGTGAGAAATAAATAAATGTAGAAAATATAATAGCATGTGTACATGGAATATAATAGAATCCCTCCCCCTATGAAGTGTGTGATGTAGATGGCCTAGCCTTGATGATGGAGCTATGTGGATGCAAGTGATCTCTAATGAAAGGGATGCAACTCTAGATGGAGTGATAGTAGTAAGTTATATTAGGTCCGTCATTATGGTCTCATAACTTTATATTTATAGGGTTCTTTTGATTTAATATCATAATTAACCCCGAAATGGCTGACAACTGAAAATATAAGGATGTAAAATGGCTAGAAAGAGCCCAAAAAGTGGCGGGAAGGTTTGAAAAGGATCGGGGCACCCCATGTGGGACCGGGGCACCCATGGGTGCCCTAGTCAAGGCTAAAACTATGGGAAATGACTGAAACTAACTGGGCATGTGGATGAAAAGTGGTGCAAATGATGAAGTAAAATAAAAAATATGGCGAAATGATGGGGGTTAATTAATACTTTCTTCACTCAAGAACCTTCTAAATAGTAGTATGAGACCAGGATACATATTGTCTAAATTTTATGATTTTGTGACTATGTTTTACCATAAATTTATGTTGGTGAGATGAAATCTTGGTAACATAAAGTAATTAGATATGCATACTTGATACACATGAAGAGTGTAGTAGAAACGTGCCAAAGGACTAGAAAAAGGTGTCGAATGAAAAAAGATGGATGAGCGTGGAAACTAAAGATGAAAAATTCGCAAAGAAAAAGTGATGAGAGTGAACCTAGGGCGTAACACATGTGTATCTGTTGTGGTGTGTAGTGTACTTTCAAGGTTAGTAAATCATGTGTTGTTGTTGTTACCCATAATTTGACTACTTGTTTATCATATGATTGGACCTATAAGGAGAAAATGATGAAGTACTCAAATATGTATGTATTTAAATGAAAAAAAACTTCTATGTAAAATATGCATGTATAAGAAAGTGTGTAAAATACGCAAATGTAAAATATACTAAAAGAAAATTGTAAATGGAACAAGTGTATCTGATCTATGTCGAGGGAAATAGTGTAGAATGATATCCTTTATTGCGAGTTTCTTGGGCGATCTCATGCCACCCTAGCTGAAGAAGTGTAAGGAGGAGATTCTTTGTGTTTTCTAAGCTCTAACTACTTCTATTGAGTTGTGTGTGAAGACATATCTCTATCATCCTAGTTTTTTGGGTGATCTAATGGTAGTAGATGGAGTAGTGTAGAGAGTCACACCCAGTGTAACCTCCAATCATGTAATTACTTCCCAGAATACTAAGGACACCATGTCCTATAAAATCTGCTATATATGGGGTTCGTAGACTGGTCTAAACTCACTCATTGAATATAAACACACAATGCCAAGAGTGGAAAGTCCACTGCACAGAACCAATGTAAATGTGTTGGTTTTGTATGTACACCCCAAATGATATCCCTCTATTTGGAGGTGCATGTGATGTCAGTGATAGGAAAAGGTGGCCCCAAAATAGGACCAACAACACTCTGAATAATGTAGCATTGAAAGTTCTTGGTAGAAACCAAGGCACGCACAAACAAGAAGGTACAATAATGAGGAGTAATAATGTCAGAAACGGGTGTGGGTTCATTAGGTGAAACCTCAATAGATTGCAGGAACTAAATGAAGGCATGATAATGAAACTCAAAGGTTTGGATGAGGTTGTACAAAAACATATTGAGGGGATATTGGTGAATTTGTTTGATCAGGGTACGATGCCCGACTCTGTCAAAAATGGGATATGCTAGCTCACTAATGGTTACTCTGGTTGTAGGTGTAGACGGAATGTTGGGTAAAGGTGTAGTGTATGGGTTACATTTCTTCTCTTTTACTTTTTCTTTCTATTATCTAGTGGAAACTATAACCATATTGATATGAGGAAAATAGGGATATGTGTCATGAAAGGTATAAGAGCCTTGTGAAATTATTATGGCACATTGGCATTTAAGAGGGTGTTGGGCTAGCTCTCTAATCCAGACCATATTGATCTCAAAGTTTGGAGGAGGAAAATAGGGTTGTGGAGGCAGAGGTGAATGCCACTGAATAGATATGGGGTGAGGATGTGTTGTAACAAGCGAAGGTGGAATGGGATATTCATCCAAAAGTTTATATTTATCAAAGATCTCTTTAGGAGAAAATAAATGAAGAATATTTTTAAGGGCATTACATTTTTCAACATCATTCCCTAACACAAGATGATAGGAAAAAATATTCATATTGTCAACCAATGTTGATGTTTAATTGGTCATTAGGCCTGTTGGGTTGTGGGACCTAGGGATCAAAACCGTGAACACATGGAGGTTGTGGTCTTTGTATGGTTATAAGTGTAATCAAGCCCTCTTTCCAGGAGCAGTCCAATAATCATAGGCTTGATCAGATGTAAATTTTTGTGTGTTTAATTGTTCTATCTTCAGAGGATACCTAATAGGTGTGCGTACAACTAACAAGCATAAAACCGTATTAATGTCGGTCAACAACTCATGCCCGTTGGGTTTTGTAGCTAATGGATCACAATTCAACGTGCTCTCTTATTATGAACCTTTGATGGTCATGCACAATGAATTGAATTGATTTTGATAAAGAAAACTAACTATCAAAGGAAATTTAAACTATGTTTTTGGTATTTTTACATTATATTTGAACAGAACAATGGAAGCAAACTAATCTAGGAAAAGTAAATATTTTTGATCTTTTATGGCGTATTAAACAATGCTTCTAATCTAGCAAACAAAATGAAATACACATAATCATCTGGTTTTAGTTAATTACTTGTGCAAGTATATGAATATATATCTAAAAAAACTGAACTAGTTTAATCAAAACCCTTTTAACTCTACCTCACTGGTATAGAACAAATCATAACCCTAGAAGAACTATTGTTCCCAACTACTTCCATGATAATGTCAAAGAGCAATATTTCTAATGATTTTCTCTATTTGTAATAGCTTGATTAACTGAAAATAAAAACTCATAATTGATAACTTGACAAATGAAGAAAGCAAACAAAGAATTCTAACCTAGATAAACAAGAGCTTTGGCAAATCTATTTGTATTTCTTCTTGTCCCCTTAGTTTTTCCTTTATTTCTTTGTGTGTCCATATGATTATAAGGAATTGGGAATGCAAAGGTAGCAATGGGAGAAAGTGGTTAAGAAATGGCAGATTGAAGGAAGTATGGTTGCAATGTAGGTGGAAGAGAGCTAACACAAGTGAGTAGAGCTTGGCTATGTAATTTCCAGCAGGATTGTGGCAGCAATACTATGCAAGATACAAAAAATTATCAAGCCCTTTTCTTGAATACAAGCATTGGATATATCAGATTTTGCTAGGATGTGCCTTCATGCACAAGGAATCCTTGGAGTGCTAAATCATTGAGTGAAGAGGAAGTTTTAAGTAATTAAATATTTTTAAAAATAGAATATAGAAGGAATACCATGCAATTAAGACTCTTTTAAGGAAATTTAGTTCACAAATGGACCCTAGAAGTCAAGTTAAGTGAGATCGCAAGTTTTAAAATCATGCTTAAATATTTTTTTCAAAAGCGCATAGGACCTCCGCTCTGCCTATGTAATGGTTTCAGAACCACCACCTAGGCAAGGCGGCGGTCCTGACACTAAATGAAAAAACATGAACAAAAATGAATGGGAAGCTAGAAGAAAGCATGAAAAGGATAAGGATTTTTAGGCTACAAATCTATACTACGAATGGGTTTAGGAATTTGAACACCTTCTGAAAGGACATGAATCATCATTGGAGACTTTTGTAACCGTTTTCTAATAATGTAGCACATGCAATTTTGGGTGTGAACATATTGCCCCCTTGGAGAAACATCTTAGCCATGAAAAGGCAGAAACATAGAGTTTGAGTATGGCATTCCTGAAATGGGGAGTTAGAAGCTATACTTGACACACCCATGTGTTGGAATGTCACCGTGCAAACTCCCACTACCTACAAAATGAAAATGAAGACTCAAGTGCAGATAGATGAAATATCAAAAAATAAATACTAAATTAAAATGACAAGAGGACTTACCATTAGTACGGGGATATACAAGTATACCTACATCATAGCTCCAACCCTATGAACATATGCACTAAAAACAAAGTTATAACAAAATATATATATATCAAAACAAACTCATTTTACAATTCATTTGTGCGTATTGATTTGGTGATTTTTGAGCTCTAGGCCCATTGTGACCGTTTTCATTGAAAGAATAGTCAAAATGTTTGTTGTGAGATCATGATCATGCCTCCACAAGTGGGAGATTGACCAATGCGGTCTCAGGTTAGAATTTAGGGAGGGAAGCGCTGACAGGGAAGTATTTTATTTCATTCAAAATGGTCTTTTTTTACATTTTTGAGCATTTTTAGTGTAACAAAGCCATACGAAAAATTGGTTTAGGACCACCGTTGTGAGAAGGGCGGCGATCCCAGAACTGCCACCCTATATTGGGTGGCAGTTCTGAACAGAATGAAAAATCATGTAAACTTAATTTTTTTTGGCTTTTTAATGTTTTGTTATGTTTTTAATGAGATTGTTTCTTGAAATATGTCACTAACTTGTACTTTTTATATGTTTTACTAGATGCAGAAGAAGGAAGAGTATATCCCTTGGATTCGTGAGAGGGAGTTTGACTAGCTAGTAATAATATTGGATCGGTTGAATCAGGATGAGACCAATAATCTTTAGAGAGCAAGAATATGGAGGATTGCATGGGTACCCCATGTTACTCCTGTTAGTCACATACTATGTGACCGGTTCTCTTATTGGGATACAAAATGGAATACATTTTGGTTGTCAGGTGCTAGGTATGAGTGGACAATCACCCTAGAGGATGTGTACCATATTCTTGGGCTTTTGATATTGGGAAGACGATTGACCTTGGACACAATAGGATATAGAGCCACAATGACTGTATGGGCCACTTATATTGGGGATTTCATGGTTTTCATTGGTTTGAAGAAGGGGATGAAGGCCCAATCCATTACAACTACTCCCATCCCTACTATTTTTAAATGCCATAATGGGTATATTAACCTCATGGTTGATCAGGGAAAAGGAAGGTGATACACTACTTTAGTGATGGGATCCCATTATCACATAGATTTAGACATATGGTTGTATCTACACCTGTGGAGCAGATATACTTAAAAACACATATCATGACCTATATCAGATTTTTAGGTTACAGGGGCAGTATTTGAGCCACCCTACATTGGTCATGAGATGGGTGTATGAGTGTATCTTCCCCTATAGGAGGGGAGTGCTAGTGCAGGACCCAGGGGCCATAAGGGCCACTAGATGGACGACCATGTTGGTTCTTAGAGTGCCACATTATACAGTGGATTCCTTGACAACAACAGACATGGTGGTAACTCTATACCACTCTTGGTTAGTTAGTTGACAAGATGAGGAAGCTTTAGAATCACATTGGGACAAGATTGGACCATAATAGAGGCTTGTACCACTATTGGCCAGTTAGTTGATAGGACAAGGAATCTTGAGACACTTTTTTTGCTGAATTCCTCAGTAGTTCAACCTTACTTACATTGATATGCTTACCCCAGTGGCACCTATGTACAAGACCCTGAAGGAGGCCTGAAAGGGCCCTCGTGGAGATACAGTTTGAACATTGATGATTCCAAGAGTGCCTATTGTAGTTAGGTGAATTTTTTGTTCCCAAGTCGTAGCTAGTGCCACTCATGCACCCTTACTCCGAATTGGGGCCACACCTACTCATAGTGTAGAGGAGGACAAGCCCATAGATGTGGACTTTGAATCTAAAGAGTATATAAGGGATGAGACTGGGGAGGAGTCAGTTAGAGATGATACTGGTGGAGAGGATACTAGTGATAAGGGGCTAGGTGGTGAGACTGGTAGGGAAACTCACATGGAAGAGTAGATTTATCGTGAGTGGCATGATACTCAGGATGTTTTGAAAGAAGAGCGAGAGGAGGAGGCTGTAGAGGAGGAGATACTTGTCTCCAAGGGACCATTTCCTCACGAAAGAGAGGGGTATGATGAGTCCATGATGGGACAACATCTTTCTTATAGTTTTAAGGAGGCCTCGCATCCATCAATAGTAGTAGCATCGGCCACTAACCCTACATGGATGCCTAGAGATTGAAGTATGTTCATCCTCTTCTCTTGACCTTGTCAATCAAAAATTCTAGTTGGTATTTCTTTTTGTTTTCTTTTTGTAACTTTCTAACTTGTTGTTTCTTCTCCCTTTTTTCTTACAGCGATTGCACAAGAGTGGTGAGAGCTTATTTGATAGGTGTGTGTTGACACCTTGCTTATCCCCTTGGTGAAGAACCACAGTGAGATGAATGTGGATATAGGGCAACCACTTGCATCCAAAAGACACACTGATGTGTTGGCACCCATCTGAAGGGTAGTGGAGTTCATTATTTCTCTTTGTACTCAGGTGACTGTGTATGAGACAGTTGATTGAGTAATGAGGTGGAGTCTCTATTGTAGTGAAAACCGCAGCCAATTTCCGTAACCATGAGCACTCACACCATCTAGCGCATTCTCATTTTTGTAGCCGTAGTAGGATTCCTAGACGTAACTGTGCACCATCTCGGGGATCACACAGGTATTGATAGTCCATTGGGCATTTTATTTCTTAGTTTCCATTTTTTTGGAAATTTATTATTTGTTCTGTATATTTCAGGCTCATTGCAAGTGTTTTGACCATGCCTAGTGCATGATGGGATTGTATAGAAACTCAATTTATTATGATATATACATATTATTCTTTTAGTATTGCTAATTCATTGTATCTAAGTTGAGTTTCCTCTTGGCTCACTTCACATGTGTACTCTAGATGTTTAGAACTTCCATTTTTATATGTTTTTCAGAATGTATGGAGTGGATATGAATGATAATAGAATGATTTATTTTTTTGTTTTGTAATGATGATATATGATAATGGAATCAGATTGTAATTTTGAACTTTAGTTTCTCTAAGCAACTTTTGGTGCTTCGTATTATTTTGGAAATATGTGGTGAAAGAGTGATATGATAAGTGAACAAACAGGCCGCACTCCTAACTCCACACAATAAGTAAGATGTGAGGACTCAATAATAAGAGATAGAAGGGGAACAAGTTATAGAAACTTGTTGAATGGTAATTATGAGAGAAAGAAAAGCATTTGGAAAAACCAAATTCAAACACTGCAACCTCATTCTACTCAAGTTTCCTTCATAGTTTAAAATGTGAAATTCTTTCTAGTTTATCTAGACTTAGAGCCATAGATGGCAACTTGGTTGACATAATCTAGTTTTGAGGTTTTAAACTCTTTTTGGAATTTGAACATCTAACTCACTTTGTTCTGATTTATGATTTTGCAACATTTGAATGAACTATTTATAACTTTCAAATTTTTCAAAGAGAACCCCTACACCTTGCCCCATGCTACCAGTAGGAAGTATGGGATCATCACCATGGACAAGGAATAGGCACGTAAGGGAACTTCTCTCCTTTCCCAACCCTACATCACTAGTAAGAGACACAAGCTCAACACCGAAGGTTGCTAGGGAAAAAAAATATGCAAAATAATCTATTTATTTTTATTTTCATTTGACTTATTTATCTAGGAAAAATATATAGAATGTTCTTATTTCCAAAGAGCTGTATATGGGATATATGCAACACCACCAAGCTTCTAGAACAAACTCTAGGAAAAGACACCTAATCTAGAAAAAACTATAAGTAGAACCTATTGGTCCTCAATTTGATCTCACCCCATTTGTCCTTTAAATTATTCACTTTATGGGCTCAGTTGTGTTTCTATCTCCCCATGTTGATGCATGAAATCTATGTCCTCCATTTGGTTGCCATGATCAGTCCCATTTTTTTGGTCGAGGATCACTTTAAATCTAGAGTTTGTTTTTCTGTTCCTCTGTCCATGTGAAAGATTTGTAACTTGGGCATAAAATCAGGTTTTTTCCCTTCCTTTAATTTTTCCAAAGTCACATTTTGTTTTCCCTGTCAATTTTTTTCCCAAATATCTATGGAAATGTGATTATATGTAGCTCAGAAGATCACATTTGGGACTTATATCATTTCCAAATTTTCTTTCCTTGAAGAAGGATTCATTTCTAGGCACAAATGGTGATTTTCCCACATTTTATGGTTTGAAGAGTGTGTTTTTCATATCAAATTTTCATCTCAACATCTATGGAAATGCGGACCTTTCTGGGTTGATGCAGCTTGGCGGGAAACTTTGAAAATTCTAAGGCCCGATTCAACTCAAAGCTTGTCCATGTGGAAGGCGAGCGCTCATCTGAAATTTTTCCTTTTTTTGACCTTAGAGTTACATCGGGGAGACTTACCTTTCCCAAACTTAGATAATTTTTTTATGTGATGATTGCATCTTTTGTGGACCATGGACACATGGAGGGACCGCGGCTGTTTGGGGACCAACCCTTAAGTTTTATTTTAAAGAAGTGCCAGGAGGACACTTGGAGGAATCCACTCACTTTTCCCTTTCTTGGAATTTTCAATTGCCAAGAAAAACTGTCTCACACCCTAGACACATGGCACCTTCCACTGATCCTTCAAAAATTTTAACAACTCTTCCAGTCTGACACATGTGGTGTGCATGTGCTTGTTTGGGGTTTCTGTTTTTAAGGACCATCTCAAAGTGTGCCATTGAGACACATGGAGGCTTCCCCTGGATCCTTTTTTACTGAGAATTTTTTAAAGGCCAAATTAATTTTTTCTATGGCCCAAGGCATGTGGAAGGCCCACGCTTTTTTGGAAACTTACCCCTATACTTATCTTTTGTAGTTGCACCAAGGAAACACATAGACGGCTAAAATATAAAGTAGAGAAGGGGCATAATCAATGGTTATTGTGAATTTCATCTGTTTTTATGTCATTTTCACTCCAAGACTCCTGGAGATGTGAATATGCATTTTTTTTCATCATTTTTTATGAAATTCCTTTTCATTTTTGTCTGCAAAGTGTCATTGAATGGATTTAGAACTTAATTTGTGTCCAATGATTGTTAAGGTTGATGTTTTGAAATTGGAATTGCTCAGGAACTTACAAAAAAATAAATTACTAGAGAAGATGGATGCGGGGAAGATTTTTAGAGGAAGAAAAGGGAAAAGGATGAATTGATGGAGGTTGCAGGTGTAAAAGATGAAAAATGTGTTGCCTCGAGAGTGAAAAGGATTACATGTCAGATCCACCTGTACAGATCCTCTGAAAAATATTAAAATGGGGATTTCTCGCATGACATAATCAGAATGATTACAAGGACTACCAAAAATTTGTGGCGTGACATCCTAGTCATTAGTCGAGGGTCTACAAAATGTGATTAGTTCATAATTGGCACACCCAACAACTTTCAGAGGTGAATTTGTTAAACGTCACTTTCTGAGGTAAATTGGTAGCAAGCGAAGGTCCCTTGAATATTATTCTTTAAAGGGAAAACTTTGGGATGAGTGAGTGATTGAAATGTATAAATGCAATGAGAATACTCTTGAAAATTGTTGGGGGTTAGATTCTTAAGAGAAAATTTGAGAGAGCCCGTCTTCTTGAGAGAGCAATCTAAGATACCTGGTTAATTTCTTCTATCTTAGATTTTCTATCATGTCAAGTTGGTTCCAAATTTATAGCCATTGACAAGCTCTGAGATTTCTCTGGAATCTTTCCCTTGCTGATGAATCTAATCAATTTTGAGTTAATTTGTGTCAATATTGGAGTAATTTGTGTTTTATTTGTTTCATAATATATGCAACTAGTTTTTCTTAATCCTATTGCAATATTGTGTTAAACTCCCTCCAAATCACACAAGATCTCATCCCTATGACAATTTACTGGCATTTACAATTTCATTTGAAGAAGATCTTTCATCCTGTGATGAAATAAATAATTTAAAATCACTTCATTGTCATTTGTTGATAAAGATTGTCTGTAAGCCTTCAAGTGTATCTTAGGCATGAGGAACCAGGGTTCTTTGATGTTTTATGGAGTCTTTAGATTGAGCCTTCCTATTAAATTATTGGAGATTATGTGAAACCATGTTGATCCGGGCCTCCATTGAAGCACACCTTCTAGTTAAAGGAATATCTTAGATATTCTGAAACTTTATGTCATTTACCTTTCCAATTGTTGTGAAGTCTCTACAAGATCTGGTATAATCAAATTTATCCTAATTAATCTCCCACCAAAATTATCCAAAAACAATGAATCCGTCCTAAACCACCCTTGTTTTTCCATATATATCCACAAAGGAACAAAATCTATTTACTAAAATATGCAGAACAATCAAGATCTCATAATATCTTTAGTAACCTTAACCTTGTTTTGAAAGTATCTCCATCTTTTAGAAGTGACAACTCTTGAGAGTTAAATTATCGAGTATTGATCATACTTTCCCAAGTTTTTCTTCATAAAATTTGTGCAAAAGAAGGATATCTCAATATCCTTCATCAAACAGAGGTTACACTATGGGTCCTCTCACCCTAGTCAAAAGGCACAGCCTAAAGTAGCGAGGATAGGTCAAATCCTTTTAAAGGTGCTATCCATCTCTCCAAAATATGAGTGACATAGGACTAGTTAGATCTCATCCTCGGCTACAAAATGACATATATTATGATCTATCTATCTCTAAGCTCCATGTCAAATATGTGATACAACTCATGATGAAAAGGAGAAAAAAATTGGATACCAACAGAACAAAATATGCATGCCCTAGTATGGTTATTGTGAAATCTTTGTCTTATCTTGTTTGAATTAATGAAATGATTTGAAAACAATTGATGACACCATGAAGATTTAAAGAGACATGATTTGAATTTTTTGCCAATGTTTTCAGAAGTTTTTAGGAATTTCTATAAGAATAAGTACCTTGATCAAAAATTTTAAGAAATGAACCGGAAGATGAAAATGAAATGTAGATGCATTATTGTACATGTGGAAATGCTAATAGATCATGCGTAGTATCTCTTCATGTGAAGAGAGTTTACATATTTTATAAACTCCTCACCCTTCAGTGTACACAAGTGAAATTCCCCATTTTTATATTCTTCTATTACTCGATATAGAACCAACCACCTGGGCCTAAATTTCCTTCCTTCGCCGATATTTTTGTCTATTTGGCTATTGAGTCTTAAAAACAATCTCCCTCATATATTTCACACTTGTAGAATTTATTGTTGTATTGTCGAGCCATTTGGTCAGTGTAAACATTATGACATTATTCAAAATTGAGCCTAACTTCATCAAATATATCTAACTGAGAGATTAATGCCTCTCGATAGCCTTCTTCTCCCAGAATTCGTTTCAGCGAGATACCAAGACTAGGTATTTTGACATCAAATGGTAAAACTGCTTTTTCACCAAACAAAAAAGAAAAGGGGGTTGCCCCCATCGGTGTGCTTACTGATGTTGTATAGGCCCATAAGGTCGGAAAGAGATTTAAGTGCCAATCTCATTTATTTTCCTTGATAGTCTTAAGGAGGATGGATTTTAATGTCATATTTGTAGCCTCAACCTTTCCATTGGCCTGAGGATAATAGAGAGAAGTCATATGGTGATTTATTTTAAACTTTTCATAAAATTCATGTACTTCCTCATTGTTGAAATATGTGCCATTATCAGAGATAATGAATTTTTGGACCCCTTACCTACAAATGATTTAGTTTAGAATGAACTTAGTTATTACACATCAAGGCACGGTGGTAAGAGGCATGACTTCTACCCACTTAGTAAAGTTTTATGTGGTTGTGATTATGAAGTTATGACCATCTACTCATGAGTGATATAACTTCCATATTAAATCAAGGACCCACGTGGAAAAGGTCCATGGTGTTGCAATTGGTTGTAAAGCTTGTGTGAATATGTGGATCTCATGGGAAAAATCTTGACATTTATGGAATTTTCTCACAAACTCTACTGTGTCATGTTCTAAAATGGGCCAGAAGTATAGCCCATCCGATGTATCTTCTAAGCAATGGCATGGCCACTGAAGTGACTTCCACATACTCCACTATATGATTCATAAAGAATATTCTCATATTCTTATTCATCAACACATCTTAAGAAAGTTCCATAAAAGGCACTACGATAAAGCACTTGTTCCAAGATAACGTACTTAGTAGTTATAACACGCAACCATATTCTTTGTGGTGATGTCACCCCTTTCGGATATGGATGGTCCACTATGAAATTAATAATATTAGTTTACCATGGGCATGTATAAATGGGAGGGTTGGTTTCAATAAAATACACACATTCGTTAGGGAACTTCGTATTTACTAGATCGCTTTCATCTAATGGGTTATCAACTAACCAGTCTGCAATGATTTTTCCTTTGATGGATTTTTTATTAACAAAAATTAAATCAAACTCACCCATTAGAGTTATGACGGATCCAAATTTCTTAGATAATGACCCTTGTGTGAGAAATTTCCGTAGATGATCCGATTTAACAATTACCCTTGTTTCTTGATTTAGCATGTAATGTCTCAAGCACTTTGTTGTGAAGACTATGGAAAGGAATTCATTTTTTTCCTGTGTGTAATGAGTCTCATAGTCAATAAATGTTTGACTAATAAAATAGACTGCACATTCTCTTCTATCATCATTGTCTTGAGCTAACATGTAGGAAAATCAGAGATCTATATCTCATGAATACAAACTGAAGGGGTGATCTGACTTAGGTGACATGAGTGTGCGAGGAGACAGTAAGAACCATATGAATGACTCAAATGCCTCTTTTCACTCTTCCGTGTGATCAATGCAGCAATCCTTTTTTCATAAATTGTTGATTAGGTGAATAAAAAAGGTTAGATCAGGGAGAAACCTTTGGATTGCACCGATTTTTTCAAGAAAATATCTGATGCAAGACTTGTCTACCAGTGGAATCAATTTCATCACAACTCAGATTTTGACTAGGTCTACATCAATCCCTTCTAAAGATATGATGTATCCCAATAGCTTGCCTCTCATTACACTGAATACACATTCTTATGGATTTAACATGATGTTGTATTCGATTAAGAAAGAAACGATGATACGAAGTACCTCAAGGTGATCACAATGTTTTTCGGCCTCAGCATGAATATCATCCATGTAGGATTCCACAATCTTATGGATAAGATCATGGAATATATAAGTCATCTCCCGTTGGTATGTGGAAACATCATTCTTTAGTCTGAATGGCATGAAAACATAATAGTATGTTCCCCAAGGAGTGATAAATGTAGTTTTGGTTTAATCCTCCTCAGAGATTCTAATTTGGTTATATCTAGAAAACCCATCCATGCAAGACAAAAAATCATACCCAGATTTTGCATTGACAATAACATCAATGGATGGTAATGGGAAATCATCCTTGGCACAAGCCTTATCAATATCCTAGAATTCTATGAAAGTACAAATTTTTCCATTGTTTTTTAGAATAGGGATGATATTAGATACCCATTGTGAATAGTCAACTAGCTTGATGAACCCAACGTGTAGGAGTTTCATCACTTCTTCTTTCACGTTGAGGGCCACCTTTGGCTTCATGGGTCTTGATTTTTGTTCAATTGGATTAAAATATTTCTTAGTGATGAGGTTGTTAACTACAAAATGTGGCACAATTCCTTTCATTTCCTTATAGCTAAATATGAAAGCTTTTTCATGCTCCTTGAGGATTTTGGTGTTTATTTCTATCTCCTCTTGAGTTAGAGAGGATTCCAGCTTTAAGATTTTTGGTTTCTCCTTTGTCCCAATGTTTATATAAATTGTTCCTTTTATTAAAGAGCCATTACCCTAACTATCCTTCCTCTTCTACCTTATAGACCTCAAGACCTTCCATAAAGTAAGGGTATTTCATGGAATCTCCAAAGTAAAAGGAAAAGTGTGGGATGAGATAAAATTCAATTTTATGATCAGAAGTATGCAAATATGTGTAGGAATTCAAATACTAGGATTGCTTCATCATTTTCAGCATAATCTAAGGTGATAAACTCATTCTCGACTTCTACATAAGTGAGAATTGGGCTTGTTGGTCGCTTATGAGCCAAAGGTTTGGCACGAACTGAAACCATAAAGATAGTGTATTTTAACTTGTTGCTTGTGTAAAATGAGAAGCATAAGTTTCTATAAAGTCAGTAAGGAGGTTTTTCTCTTTGGGTATAGATTCAATTTAAATGAAATTAAAACATTTACTTAACTCGAGAAAAAAAGGATTATAGAGCTGAATATGTTCAACCCTAGTCTCGTATACTTCAAATACTTGATTTGTAACTAGATGTGAATCACCTATCACCCTAATATTATTATCAAATATCCTTTTGGCCACAATGAGAACAAGAAAGACAACCTCATATTTTGCTCCATTGTTAGTGCATTTGAAATTCAATTTTAAGGCAAATGGCATGACCTTTCCCTGAGGGTTGCTAAGTATCACACCTTCCCTAGCACCAAATGGACACCTTTCTCCATCGTAATTGAAAGTCCAAAAGTCTTCTAGGAAGATTGAAGTTGGATTATTTTTTGTATTATCTTCCCTTGCTTCTGAGACCTCTACCATGCATTCATCAACAGCCGGGAGAGAGATGAGTCCCAAGGCATGTCCCATACCCATGGAATCAAACAAAAGAAGGTGTAGATCATTCTCTAACAACTCAACTATCTTTTTTGTCATTCCTATTGACACTGTCTCAATAATTAAAGTTTTTTCCTTTACGGAAGGAAATCCTTTAATCAAACCCATAGTTTCTATTTCTGTTGTAGGAACCAAATTTTCTTCTAGCGTTGATCTTGTAGGTTTTTTTAATAGTTTATAGGAAGATCAAACTCAAAATGAACCCATGGATGCTTCTGTAGATTAGCTAGATGTATGTCGAATGGTTTTGGATCACCATGCGCCACAAAGACCTTCACTAAATTTAGGAACCTTACTTCCTAAAACAAAGTTGAGGGAATCTCCTTCATGCGATGAATCCAAAGATGACCAAAGATCATATTATAGTTGGTTTTCCAGTCTATAATATAAAATTTGGTTAGAACCATCTTAGGTCCAAGGGTGATTGGAAACATTATAGTTCCAATTGACCTCGTCTTGAGGATTTCATAGCCTCTCAACATATTTCATGTTGAAGAGTGATTGGTTTCTCTATAACATAACTGTTGAAGGAAAGAGAAGGGGAATATGTTGATTGCTACCACATCATCAATCATCACACATTTTTTGTAGTTGTTTTAGATCCAACCTTGTAAAAACAAGTTTGGATCACCTCTACAAGCTATTTTAGCATTCGTGGGCATCTTGCTGATGTCAAATATGAATCTAACATCTCTTTCAGGATTCCCTGGAGGATAAACATCAAAGTCTATATGGTTTATCTATGCTTCTAGAGGAGGGGTGATATTAATCAAATGTCCAAGACCTAGTTATTCTAATAAAAAGGCTCTATGAGTAGGGGAATTATTGAGCAGATCCAAGAAGGAAATGTTAAAGAAGGTTTTTTTCAGGTCGTTGACCAAGTCATCAACTCCTACTGGCTTTCAAAATGTTTCAAAAATGTCATCTGATATAGTCGAGTATATCAGGATAGGCTACGAAGAATAATATTTGGTTCTAGTGGCAGTGTTAATATGAGGTTTGGTGTCTATTTCTACTAATCCCACAATTTATGTATGTAGGTGACCATTCAAAGGAGGTGCTACCTATGAGTTTGATGAAGTTAAGGCTTCATGATCATTGGTTCTGATTGCAATTACTCTGTTTGAACCATTGGTATCTATTCTACTGTCATTTTGCACATGGGTAGAGGATCACTAAAGATCCTAAATGGTGTGTTATGTGGGGATATTGGTTCTGTGTAAGTGTTCTGAGATGGTGTTGTTGTGTTTTCAAAAAACATGTAAACAAATAATTTTCTTTGATCCTCCATAAAATGTTGTAGAAATTTATTGTAATCATTGTATGTTCTTACATCATTCCCTCAAACCCTATGGAAACCGCAATATCAATCAAGATCGTAATCTCGAGGCCTTTGGTTTCCACTTTTTTACGGTCTAAAATTACAATTTTTTTTCAATTGTTGATTGTTATAATTAAAATTTGTGAATCCCTACCCTTGGTTTTGGAATTGGTTCAGATGCCCACCTGGGTTCTAACTAGGGCCTTAGGTCTACACTTGTCTTGATTGTTGAGGTTGTTGTTTTTATTATTGTTTTTATTGAGGATGATTAAAATCCATAGCATTGATTGAAGGTGAGAAGTTACTATTTCTTCGATTATTTTCATTTTTGTTGTTGTTGTTGGTAGTGTTTGTATTGGGAGAGCTAACAAAATTGGCTTTCTTGAGCTAATCGGTAACACTGTCAGTTGTAACCCCATGATTCTTATTAAGGACCTTTGGTCCTTGATTATTGTTCATGTTTTTGGAATAATTGAAATTACCTTGGTTAGGAGTGACTAACCTCCCATTTAATCTGTAATTCCTACAACCACTATCTATGGTTGCTTGATCAATTCAAAGAGCACCCTCTAACACCTATTTGTAGCTCTTTATCTAGAAATTTTGGACTTCTTCCTTTGTCTCTCTATTGAGGGAGTGGAGGAAAAAATCAAAAATCTCAATATGATCCATGTTTGAAGCACTTACAAAGGAATAGAGAACCTACCGCCACCTTTGAATTAAGTGGGTAGAGGAATCGTTGTGCTTTTGTTGGATATGATGGAATTATCTTATTCCTCTCCTTAGAAGTTTGTTCATATCAAAATCCTTAATAAAATATGAAACAAGTTGCTTGAAGGAGTGTATTGAAGCCTCTAGTATCTTTTAGTACTAATCAATAACAATACCTTCGAGTGTCTTAGGGAAAATCTTCATAATAAATGCATCCTACAGGATAAGATCTCGAATGGTCCTTGCTTTAGATTTGATGTGAGCAGTAGAATACCCCTACCATTTGAACTTTGGAAGATTGGGAAAGTGTCTTAGGAGAATTAAATTCCATATGGAGAAGTCTAGAGGCTCCTTAAAATATTCAGAATAGGGCACCATTGTGTATGTTTCAACCGTTGAAGATCCTTGTTAGGGAGGTGGAGGTTACACTAGTTGCTTAAATGGTACAATGTATACATTTTTTGGGGCATATGGCATCCCCTTTGGTTGACCACATGGACCTAAGTAAGAGTACATATCCTTCTTTTGGTGATTTAGAGTACATCTGTATGTAAGGGGTTGATTGTTTTGATATGGAGTTAAAGGCACAAAGCCAGGGAACATTGCATTTCTATATGGTATGGTGTTTAATAATGCACTTTTGACTGGTGTCTATTGTGTGTATCCATATTTGGCATGGGGGGTGCATACCAAAGGTTCTTGTCCCAGTTATAAAATCTCTATGGCTTGGATTTCCCATATAAACTAGATGAGTCTGCGTTGTAGGTATTTTTTCCTAACTCTGCGGATAGTGAGAAACGTTTAATTTCCCCTCATATGAATTTCGAGTGTTTTGGGAAAGCTCTAACTCTTTGAATTTTTCCACTAAGGCCGAGATGATGTCTCCCATTGATTGGGTGGTGTTTGTTTTTGGTACTTGTTCTTGAACTATTGGAGGTTATTGAGGAGTGTGGTATCCTGCTATGAATTGTTTGCTTTTATGCCACCTGTCATTGTCAAATTTTTCCAATTTTTGAGGGGTAGTGTTATTGTTTTGGAGTAAGACATCAACATGTTCTTGCAACCTTTAAAAATCCTAGTTTATGTTCTATAAGCGTTATTCACTTTTGACGTATCATGCTAAGTAATCCTCATCTAGAGGTGAGAGCTGGTCCAACTGCATGCTAATGGGTTTCTTGAAGAAAAAAACAAGGAGATGAACTTTCCTCCCCAGTGAAATTCATGTTGTTAGAATTTGATTTATCAGGAGGATGTGTCTGTGTGATTTTTTCAAGCTCTTCGATACATATGGAGAAACCAACATTAGCTCCCTGAGGAAGAGGATTTTGAGCCTGAGTAGTTGAATGGTTATCTGGCCATGTAGAGAGTTAAATTGATTGTTGTTGTGTACATGTCTGGTAGTTGTAAACATCAGAACCCAAGATGATTCAACCATATTCATTGTATCCTGACATATTCGGGGGGCTATAAGAATACCGATAAAATAATGGAAGACAGGAAGATGGATGTAGAAAATGGAAATGTTTAGAGAGTAGATATTCATGTCAGGTTCACCAATTTGTATGAAATAAAATCAACACATGAGCTTCTTCGTACCTGGCTTCCCAAGGTCGTACTAGGACATCCAGTGTAAAATGGAAATGGATATATGTGTGGTAGTGATGAACAACATAATGAGTTAGACTTATGTCTTCAACATGTAATATCATGATCAAGAAGTCTAAGGAAAAGAAAGCCATCCTAATATGAAGTGGTTTAATTAAATGGTTAGATATAATAACTACTCGGAGGCTCCAGTTGATATCGAGATCTACCAAGATTCTATCTACTCATTTTGGAACACACAGAAAGTGACTTGCGGATGCCACGTATAGATTCCCATGTAAGGTCATGGAAGTGAGAACCAGAGGCATAATGGAACCACAAGGTCTATGGGAGGTTTTCTGATCTAGTCCAGGAATCCTTAACCTGATCAGATGCTATGTTCAACACTGAAAGTTGTGGAATGATGTTAGGTGGAAGTGGTGATGATCTAAATACCAGTGCACATAAAATATTGTTAATGTTTAATGGTTTATTATGCCCGTTGGGTTGTGGGGCCTGGGGATCACAACCGTGAACTTGTGGAGGCTATGGTATTTGTATGGTCATATGTGTAACCAATCCATGTTGTTAAGAGAAGTCCAATAATTATAGGCTTGATCAAATGGAATGTTTAATGTGTTTCATTGTTTTATTTTCTCATAATAATTAGCAGATGTGTGTAAAACTAACAAGTGTAAACCCGTATCAATGTTAGTCAACAACTCACGCCCATTTGGTTGTGGGACTAGTGGATCACAACTGAACGTTTTATCTTGTTTTGGACCTTTGATGGTCATGCTAAATGAATTGAATTCATTTTGATAAAACAAACTAACTATAAAAAGAAAATTAGACTAGGTTTATGGTATTTTCACATATATATGAACAAAACAATGCAAGCAAACTAATCTTGAAAAAGTGATTTTTTTAATCTTTTATGGTATTTTAAACAATAATTCAAATCTAACAAACAAAATTAAAAACAATTAATCAGCTGGTTGTAGTTAATTACTTGTGCAAATATGTGAATCTAGATCTAAAACAACTGAACTAATGTAATCAAAACCATTTTAACCCTAACTCAGAGGTAGAGAACAAATCATAACCCTAGAAGATTTATTATTCGCCAGTACTTCCCTGGTAATGTCAAAGAGCAAGATTTCTAATGATTTTATCTATTTGTGATTTATTGATTAACTGAAATGAACAATTTTTCTATTCTATTTGATACGTATTTTAAATGAATAACTTAGAATTGATATATTTACAAATGAAGAAATCAAACAAATAATTCCAACTTGGATAAGAAAGAGCTATGGAAAATCTTGTTGTATCTTTTCTTGTCCCCATAGTTTATCCTTTCTTTATCTGTGTGTCCATATGAGTCCAAGGAATTGGGAATGCAAAGGCAACAAAAAGATAAAGCACCTGATTATTGGAAGCTTGAAGGAAATATTGTTGTAATACAGGTTGAATAGAGATAGCACAAGTGAATTGAGCATGGCGATGTAATTTCCAGCAGGATTGTGGCAGTAATAATATGCAAGATAAAAAACATTCTAAAGCCCTTTGCTTGATTAAAAGCATTTAATATATAGTAATTGGCTAGGATGTGTGTTCATGCACAAAGAATCCTTGGAGTTGAAAATCATTGGGTGAAGAGGAAGTTCAAACAAATTAAATTTATTTAAAAATAGAAGAGGGAAGGAATATCATGCAATCAAGACTAGTTTTAGGTAATTTGGTTCACAAATGAACCCTAGAAGTCAAGTTAAGTGAAATAACACATGTCAAAATCACACATAAGGAGTTATGGAAAAAACATGTAGAACCGCCACCCACGTAGGGTGGCAATCCTAACACTAAAGATGAAAACATGCACAGAAATGAGTGATAAGTTGGAAGAAAGCATGAAAAGGTAAGTAAGGATTTCTAGGCTACAAATATGTACTGTGAATGGGTTTACAAATTTGAACACCTTCTAAAAGGACATGAATCATCATTGGGGGATTTTGTAACCATTTTCCATCAATGTAGCACATGCAATTTTGGGTGCATACAAATACCGTTATAGTAGATTCTTAACATCATGTTACTACTCCTTATGATATTCTACTTACACATGATGCTGATGGAATCACCTAAATTACACATCCTTCTCTTTTTGGGATGTATTCTAGTGTTGCTGATTTACATGATCAATTCTCTCTTAGTATCCATGATACTCCTTCCATTGTGTCTCATTCTCAATACACTTCTATTGATCAAATGCTTGTTTTACACCAATTCCTAATCCTTGCACTTTCCATGATCATATGCATGATTAATTTACCATGGCTTTACCTCATCTTATTACATTCATAGGGACCACCCGTTCTACATTTTTATCTATAATCATATGGTCTAGTTCATTCTATTGTATTGCTTCTAATATTCCTAAATTACACTTATTATTTTTCGTTACTATTGATGAGCATCCCAACATTACATATGTTACACATATTTTGACTTACATATTGATTCTTCTGTTTGAACTTACTTTTTCCACTATTACCAACATGTAAATTTCTACACCTATTCTATTTTATCCTAATGGGTATTGTATGAATGAAAATCAACACACAACCTTTAATCACACTCGACTTTCCGAGGTCATGCCGGGAAAACTAATGTAGAAAGAATGGAAGGCTACTGGTAGAGAAATGTGATATGTGGATGAAAATATGTAGAATTCAGATGAACAATTTATCAAGGCAAAACTATTTCCTTGATGTGAAATACCGGATCTAATCTTCAAGGGGAAAGAAAGGAACTTCTAACCTAAATGGATCTAATAGATGGATCAGAAAGGATAACCACATCAAGAATCTAATCAATATCAAGCTCCATGGAAATCCTTTCTAATAGGTGTGCGATACGCAAAAAAACAATGGGTGCCTCATAATGATGTCTAGGCAAGGCCATGGAATAAATGAGAGAGGCGTGGTTCTGCTAGATCTATGGACTGTTAGCTGGTTTAGTCTAGAATGTGAAATCTTTATAAGTGTTTGTATTCAAGACGTTTCATTTTTTGACAATATATAGGGGATGTGGGGATGTTCTAAAAACTAATGAATGTAATCTAGTGTCTAAATATAATTGTTATTTGGGTCCGTTTGCTTGGGGGATCACTTGATCACAATCGTAAATTGTCTTTGGTCACGATCTGGAAATGATCATGTGTGCATTTCTATAATTTTAATCTAATAAAATAAAATAGCAATATAATCTAAATAAACAAAGACTACACTATGTTTTTTTGTATTTTTAATATAAGGAAAATGAAACAATAAAAAGCAACTAATCTAATTAAAATAAATCTTTTTGTGCTTTCTAGAACTTTTTGAATTAAATGAAGAAAATGAAGAAATGAAAGCTTCTAATCTAATTAATAAATCCTAAACAAACAAAAAAATGGATTTAGTTGTTCATCTATGCATAAGAAATCTAGTCTCTTCAAAATAATTAAACCTTCTCTAAACTATGGATATGAATCAAATCCTCTACTCTGCCTTAGAGGCACAGAAAGAAATCAAAAATTCTCAGAATATTTTTTCCCCTGCAACTTCCCCAGCAAAATTAAAGTATGATTTTATGGAGGATCTTATAAATGAAATGATTCTTCACTTGATTTATAGGTTAACACAGAAGATTTCTTCTACAATCACCTCTTTATAAATCTACAAATATAGGTAAAGGAAGCTATCTATCCTAAGAAAATGTTTTTGAAGGAAATGATGTAATGAAACTATTCAACGATTGTTATAATGAAAATGGAAATGCATTTTCCACTATAGTAAATAATGTCTATACAAATTTTGTAAACAAAGATGGAAGCCTAAAGTTTATATTAATTAGAATCAACCAAAAACATAGAAGCGGGCTGCAATATATATATATATATATATATATATATATATATATATATATATATATATATATATATATATGTATTGCACAGCCGAGATACAAACAAAAGAGAAGTTGCAACAATGCAACAAAAAATCTAAAATACATTAGCTTCCAAATATTATCCTAGGAAGCACATAAATTGTTATAATAATTATAACAATTATCCTTGTGAAACAAAAAGACAAATATGGTTTTAACACCATATAACAACATATAATAACCATATGATATTATTAGTTAATTATTAAGATTAAGTAAATAATTATTCATACAATGCATAATTAATTTATCCTAACATTCACCCCCTTAATTGTGAATTGTCTCAAGGGATGAGGAGAGGAACTCTCTGAACAACTCAAACTTGTCACGTGTAAGTGACTTCGTGAAGATATTTGCTCATTCTTCAGCTGTTGGAAAATATTGAAGCTAGATGTTGTGCTTCAACACATGTTCATGTATGAAATGAACTTGTACCTCATTTTGCTTTGTTCTCTCATGAAGAACTGGATTGTGAAGAAGTTTTAGAACACCTTCATTGTCAACATACATGGTGGTTGGTTTGTCCTATGGTATTACAATTCCTTCTAGTATGCGACGTAGCCAAATCGCTTCACAGAAAAATTCTCCTACAAAACGATACCCATATTTTGTAGAAGAGTGAGAAACGAAGTGTTGTTTCTTGCTTCCCCATGATATTACTGCAGATCCCATAATTAATACATATCCAAAAGTGTATTTTCTATCATTAATGTTACCTACATGATCTGAATCTAAATATCCAGTCAAGAAGAGGTTTTCATTCTTCTTGTATTCTAAACCAAGATCCATTAATCCTCTGAGATATCTCAATATGATCATTTTTTCTTTCCAATGACACACTTTGGGTTCCTGCATGAACCTGGAAAGATAGATTATTGTAAAGCTAATATCTGGTCTAGAGTAGGTTAGATAAATGAGACTCCCGATCAGCTATCGATATATTAAAGAGTGGCACTTACCTCAGGATATGGATCTAAACGAGATAATTTTAATTTGTTATCCATAGGTGTAGCAATTAGTGTGCAATCCATCATCCTAAATTTCTCAAGTGTAGTCTTAGTATATTTCATCTGAGAAAAAAAATGTGATTCTCTTTCTACCATACTTCCAATCCAAGACAATAGTACATCAGCCCAAGATTGGTCATGTCGAACGATCAATTAAGATCTTTCTTCATTGCATCGATCATCCTCACTAAACTTCTAGTGATGACTAGATCATCGACATAGACAACGAAAATCAAAATCTCCCCCCCTTTATTTTTGTGGTAAAGATTGGGATCGTATGGATTTCTAACAAATCCATGTTGTACACGATGCTCATCAATCTTGATGTACCATTCCTGAGGTGCCTATTTGAGGCTATACAAATATTTCCTGAGTCTACATACCTTTACTTCTTTACCAGGTACTACATATCCCTTAGGTTGAGTCATATAGACTTCTTCCTGTAAATCTCCATTTAGGAAGGAACTTTTTACATCCATTTGGTGAACTTTCCATCTAATCTAAGCAGCTAGAGCAAAGATCATCCTGATCATTTTGATCTTAACTATGGGATAAAATGTCTCCTCATATTCAATAGCTTCTTTTTGTGCATACCCCTTTTCTACAAGTCTCTCTTTATACTTGTCCATTTTCCCATCTGCTTTATACTTTGTTTTAAATATCCATCTGCATCCAATGGGTTTCTTCCCTAGTGGAAGATCGACAAGTTGCCAAGTGTTATTTTTCATGACTGATTGATATTCATAATCCATGGAATATTTATAATATTTTGACTATAGGGCTTCCTGGATTGTTGAGGGATCATCTGATTCAATAACTCTACTCATCAAGGAAAAGTTAACTTCTTCTCTTGCTTTACTGCGAGTCCGTGGTCCAGGGCTGGATGTATCTGGTGGAGCATCAATTCTTGCATCTCATAATGTACTTGTACACCATTTAGGTATACGCTAAACTATTCCCATGGGTTTTGGTTCTATTTGATCAAAACCATCATCCCCACCATCAATTTAATCTTCAGAGGGAACATAAGCTTCAATTTTTACAACTAGTGAAAAATCTACTTCTTGTGAGTCCAGAGGAGGAGTCTCTGCTTCCTTATTCTCAAAAAACTCAACATCTCTACTAGTGTAGAATTTTATAGTCTTAGGATCCATCAATCTATACACAAGAGTCTCTTCACTATACCCAATGAAGACGAGTTTTTGTTACTTCATGTCTAATTTCTTTCTATTCTATTTGGGTATGTGCATGCTTCCTTTACACCTGAATACTCTGAGGTGTGCAATAGATGGTTTTTGTTTTGACCATGATTCTTGTGGTGTTACTCCGTCAAGAGCAACAATGGGTGCTCTATTCAAAAAATACAATGTTATCTTTGTTGCTTCTTCCCAGAATGTCTTTGCAAGTCTAGAATCATTGATCATGCATCGTACCATTTCCATGATAGTATGATTTCTTCTCTCAACAACACCATTTTTCTATGGTGTGTGTGGAGGAGGAATTTGTCGAAAAATCCCTTGAGTTTGTAGGTAGTCTCTGAACTCATCATTGGTGAATTCCCCCCCTATATTTGATTGGAGAGTTTTGATGTGATGACTAGTTTCATTCTCAACTGCTACTTTGAACTTTTTGAAGGTTTCAAACACTTCACTTTTCTTGTGAAGATAGAAAATCCACAATTTTCTTGAATAGTCATCAACACAAAGCATGAATTACTGGAACCCATAATGACTTGGTTGTATTAGACCACAAATATTGGTATGAACCAGGTCAAGTTTACCATGAGCTTGAAATGTACTCCTCTAGAACAAACCTCTGTGTTGTTTTCTTGCTAGGCAGCGAGGACACTTGTCTATATCCTTCTGAATAGATGGTAGTCTATGTACCATATTAAGTCGGAAAAGTGTTTTGATATATTTGAAACTTACATGACCAAATCTTTGATGCCACAACTGTGTTGAGGTGTAGTTCTTAGCCACAAACGCTTGATCGTCTCTGTGAAAAAAATCAAGTTAGAACATACATGCCACATTGGAAGCTTTTGCAATTATTTTTGAGCCTCTTGATTTGTCTCGAATCAAACATGTTTGCTTGCCGGATTGACTGTCAAAGTCAATTTTTAGGTTGTGATCTAGGAGTTGGCTGACTGAAAAAATATTCTTTGTCAACCCAGGGACATACAGGACATTTGATAGTCTGCATTTGCATGAACCAAGGGGTAGAGAAATGTTCCCAATCCCATGAACTATATATGAAGAATCATCTCCCAATGAAACATGATTTTTTGATGGTGTGTCCCTTATTGAAATAAACCAATCTCTATGGCTAGTCATGTGTTGAGTGGCCCTCGAATCAACATACCAAACATCACTACATTACGTGGATGGTTCACTTGATCGAGCAGTGAACAAGAAGTCTTCATTATTTGGTTGTTCTTTTTGCTCAATAATATTACCTTGCTGGAGGGGTCTTCTTTTCCAGTTCCCCTTTTTCTACCCTTGATTATAGTTAGAATGTCCCTTGTTAGATTATTGTGGAGGTCCAAATTTTCTTGATGAACCTTTCTTGTAAGTATTATACCAACAATCTTGTAGGTTATGTCCTCTTTTGTAGATTGGACATTTCTTCTTCTATTTTCTATCCACTTGATAATAATTTTGATTTTGGGATTTTTGATGGGAATTAGGTTTTACTTTACCTTTTCCTTTCCATTTTTGATGTGAAGACAATGCCTTCTCCTCTTCATCATCCTTATTGTGCATTGCTTCCTCATGTTGTAGTAGGTTTACCAGCTTGTCAGAACTAACTGTCATATCTGAAACATTTAGTGTTGTGACAAAAATGTGGTAAGAATAGGGGAGTGCTCTCAGAAAAATGGGAACGAGAGCATCATCTGTGACCGGTTCTCCCAAGGATAGAAGTGAAGCCCTCAATTCTGCAACTATTCTTAGGAAAGATTCTATTTTTTCATTCTACTTGAACTTTAATGTGTAACTGACTCTAAAAATTTAGTATAACATTCTTATTTTTGGCCTCGTATACTATGCTCAAATTATCCCATGATTATTTAGTTGTTTTAGCATCTCAAACATGGGGTTGTACATCATCAGACACTCCAAACAAGATGATGAGTTTGGCCTTCTAATCTACTTTATCAAACTACCATTGTTGTGTTGTATCAGTAGTTGATATGGTCAAAGTACCATTCACAGCAGGACAGATTTCTTCAAACTCAAGATGTGTCTTGATTTTTTTCTTCCATGCAGCATAGTTGTTTCCTTTGAGTAGTTGTGAATCTAGAAGAAAAAATTTTGGGGCACTGGTGCCCATTTTATAGAGATCACTGACAGGGTTTAGCTCTTATCACTCTAGGTATAAGGTCTCCCAATCTATATACCGTTAGTCTGATATACCGAACCTTTATATATATGAAACCTTCCAATATACCCAACGGTATGTGAAATAAGCTCACCCTTTCCATATACCCAGTGGTACATGAAAAAGGCATTAATGTACATGAAAGAATTCAATACGTGGTATCAAGACAATACTGATGGGGTCTGTGTGATTATTGACATCGGATCAAAGAAATATCCTCATACACATGCGTAACTTCACTATATATTTGAATAATTTCTCAGTTTGGATTTATGTCATGCAATCGTTCACAGACGGATGGGATGGCTCATAGTGTGTGCACTGTGACCTTATTACTCCCCATCGATTTATAGGGACGATGCCTAGATGACATTTTTGTAGCTATATTAGGCGTTAAGTGTAGTAGTAGTCATGATGGCTTTACTCATAAGTGCTTCCCAGAGGCACCATATATACCAAATGCTTTGAATGAGATCTAGGACCTCATGAGTGTTACAGAACCAATTTTAAGCTTTTTTATTATAATTCTGCTAGTTTCTGATCAGTTACAAAGTTTACAGTTGACTATGGCAACCTATAAATTAGTACAATAGAATGCAATATACAAATTACATTAAAAAATCTAGAAAAATTGAATGGCAGACAAAGTTTTTTTGTTTTGTGGGCCTTGGTGGCCTCTAGAGCCCAAGACGACCCAAAATGACGAAAGTTGTTAAAAAGAGGCCCGAGATGAAGTTTTTGGATGGTATTCCTTTTGAAAATGTTTCTCAAAATCTAAAAATAGACTTAATGGAGAAAAAAAAATTACCCTAAATTTAGGGATTTTCTCACTAAATATTTAGCGACCTCTTTAGTTATAACTAACATGTTTTAGTGAAGGTTTTTCAGCTAAAAAAGCCTCCAGACTTGGTGGTTTCACTAAATTTTATCCAAATTTCAAAATTGAAAAAACTTGTGTTATTTAGTGTGAATCGACCCATGCACCTCCTATCTCTAAGTCATTCCTTTTGACCATGTAGACTCTATCAGCGCTTGGATTATGGAAGGAACAAACTTGTATTTAATGAAAATGAATTTTGAACTAGAATTTAAAAAAAAAATCTGAGCTGGCTGAGTGGAGGCTTGCATGGAGCTTGCATGGCACGCGCTTGGAGGTGGGTCTACATGGCTACGTGCATGGTGGAATAGGGTTTCAATGTTAAACGAATCTAAGACACCTTTAGCTCGTCGCCTCCATTTTTATTTGTGGTCCATTTTATTTTCACTATGTTTTTCTTCTGTATTTTGTGTAGGGATGGCCACTCAGAATAGATCCAATAGATCATTTAAATGCTTCTTTAGATACTCCATTCACTTGTGTTTATGGTTGCAGGTTGCGTGGAGATGTATTGTAGGCGGCTGAAGATGCGATGGAGGCAGGGTCGCTACAGGTTGTGGGTTATGGATGGCTCGATCTGTATTACTGAGGTCGCAGATAAGGTAGCTCCATCATTTGGTGATATACCTAGCTCGTGGCTCGGCCGCTCTAAATTCTAACTTGTCATGATCCAGTCATTGATAAACTCAGATTGCTCAGTTTGATTCTTGGAAATGTTGCACCCCAACTCGGTCACAATGTAACTTTGTGTGGAGACAATGACCCAACTCTATTCTTTTCTTAGTAGGAGCTCTATCCCATTGAAGAATGGTTCAATTCATATGTAACTCCAATAGAGCTCAGTATATTTTTTAAAAAAAATTGTTAGAATGGCTCGACCTTCTAACAGCCTAGCTCGCTTGGTGAATAACACAACAGACCTCCAAAAGTAGGATAGGAACCTCAAATTATAGCAACATGCTAGTATTAGCTAAAGCTAATACTGTAACCATATTTAGTGGCAAAACCCCTAAATGAGGAAATTTTTTTATTATTTTCAGTACCTGTAGTAATTTTTGCCTGGTGCTAGGTGCACCAGTGCAAAACCAATTTATGTTCCAAATACCTGGAATGAACAAGAGGATGTGAGGAGGAAGGCATGGGGCTGGGAGGTTGCATGAGGCTACATAGGATCTCTGATGCTATAAATGCTTCACCAATCTCCTCTTTCTCTGCTTCTCTCTCTTCCACACCTTCACAGGTCTAGATTCTCGCTCTGGTACTAAATGTAAACAAGAATAGAAGCCTGAAGTTTATATTAATTAGAATCAACCAAAAACATAGAAGCATGCTGCAATATATGTGTGTGTGTGTGTGTGTGTGTGTGTGTGTGTGTGTGTGTGTGTGTGTATTGCACAGCCGGGATATAAACAAAAGAGAAGTTGTAGCAATGCAACAACAAATCTAAAATACATTAGCTTCCAAATATTATCTCGGGAAGCACATACATTGTTATAATAATTATAAAAATTATCCGTGTGAAACAAAAAAGACAAATATGGTTTTAAAACCATATAAAAACATACAATAACCATATAATATTATTATTTAATTAATAATAATAATTAAATAATTATTCATACAATGCATAGTTAAATTATCCTAACAAATTTATCAAACAAATAATTAAAGAAATTATGAAACCTAATTACAACCCGAACCTCGTAATTGTAGTGCTATGGAAATCAAGTTTTGGTGTGATTTTGTGTCTCCTCAGTATTCTTTTCTGACCTTCAGTGTCAACGTGAGTCCTTGAGTTGGGAATGTAGAGGAAGCTAAAAGGAGGTGCTGGAGAAAGTAATGGCTTACTGTGAAATCTGGTTGTAATGCAAGCAAAGAAATAACAATACAAGTGAACAAAATTTTATTGTGTAATCTCTAGCAGGATTGTAGCACCATAACATAGCAATACATGACAAAATTCTCCAGTCATTTTATTTAGAAGAAGCAATGGTTTTATATAATATTGGTTCACAAATGGTCTATCCATTTGGTATCGATAGAGTGTCATATCACATCATGAAGGGGGAGTTAAACACTCAATTAAAAATTACAAGTGGAATATGAGTTTGATATGAATCAGTCAAGCCCAAACATAGTTAAATTGATTAAAAAAATGTACTAAAATTGAACTGGAGTTAAGTAAAACACATCTAATTCATGCATGAAGAGTTGATGAAAATTTTCACAAAATCGATGGCTTGTGCAGGGCTGTGATTACACAATTAACACCCAGTTAGGGTGGAAGCTATGCAATCGATGCCTAGGAAGGGTAACGGGTTGCATAACCACTACCCAATTAGGGTAGAGGTTCCATAACTAGAGGCAAAAAAATAAGGAAAATCATGTGATGGCTAAATAAGGTAAAGTAGGATAAAAATATAAACTGCGAAGAGGTTAAGGAGCTTGAACACCATTGGAAAAGACATGAATCATCATTGCATACTTTTTTAACTATTTCCAAATAATGTAGCACATGTAAATTTGGGTGCATAGATATTTCCCCTTGAGAGAATAATTTTAGCCATGAAGAGGCGTAAAACATAGAGTTCGAGTATGGTGTTCCCAAAATGGGAAGTTAGAAGTTATACCTGAAATTCTCGTGTGCCTAAATGTCACCATTTAAGCTCCCGTTACCTACAAGAGGAAATAAAAACTCAAGTGTACTTAAGTATGATATCGAAAATTAAACTCTAAAACAAAATGACGAGAGGACTTACCATTTATGTGAGGATAGAAGTAAACTGGCACTAGTGCTCTAGCCCTGTAAACCATATACACTCAAATTTTTTTTTCAACAAAGCATATATATAACTGAAACCATTTAATCCCAATTCATTTGCACATATCCTCATTTTGATTTTGGAGCTCTAGATCAACAGTAACCATTTTGAGTGAGAACATAGCCAAAATGATGAGAGCGATGATACGACCATGGCCCCATGAGTGATAGACCCAACAGTGAAGATAAATGTTAGTATTTTTTGTTTGTTTATTTAAAACCTAAAAATGTAAAATTTTAAAAATCTATGCCTAGGGGGATTATTTTAAAAATTTATTGAGTTAAAATGTTCCGTAGGGGGTCACCTTAGTGGGTCTAGTTTTTGTTCTATCTAAAATAGTCAAGTTTTGTCATTTTTATTCATTTTTTGGTCAAAGAGGATGGCTCATCCACTTTAGATGCAACCGCCTCCCTACGAAGGGTGGTGGTTACATAAGTTCCACCATGCTCAGGGTAGCAATTACATAATCACCACCCTGTGCAGGGGCAATTGCGTAATCATAGCAGAAATTATGCAACCGCCACCCTGCATAGGGTGGAAGTTTTGTAATTTTTGAGAAAAAACCTTATTTTGACTAACTTAGATGGTTTTCAGTTGTTTTATATTGTTTTTTGCGAGCTTATTCACTAAAATATGTTTCTAAATTTATTTTTTTATTGTTTTGGTGAATTCAGAAGGAGTTATATGTTTGCTAGAGATGGGAGAGAGTGTGTTATTCACTCCCAATCATTATTGCTCAGCTAACACAGGCTGAGAGGGATTTATTCCACTAGGCTAGGTTATATAGGATCTCTTAGGTGCCACACATAACAATAGTTAGCCATATTCTATGAGACCTGTTGTCTTATTAGGATGTTGATTGGAATAGTTTCTGGTTTCCTGGTGTTAGGGGAGAGTGGACCATCACTCTTGAGGATTTCTATAGGATTCTCAACATACCTATGACTGGTAGATGGTTAACACTAGAGAAAGGATCTTTAATTTCACATAGACTGTGGTCATCTTATATGGGAGATGATGGGGTACCCAATATGGGTGCCAAGAATGGTATGTAACTATTATCAGTTTCCTCCACACCTATCCACACTCTCTGCAAGGCCATCATTGGTATCTTGGCCTCACGTTTGATAGGAGACAAGGGTGGGGATAAGATCTTATACTTCTGGGATATTTTTATTATGTCTATTGAGCAACACATGAGAATTTTTTTCAAATATGAAAATTCTTGGGACTAGATACCATGATCTATACTATGTTGTGAGGCTATAGGGGAAATCCCTGAGCCACCCTACCTTGGTAATGTACTGGGTGTATGAGTTGGTCATCCCCTACTAGAGGGGAGCTAGTGTATAGGATCCAGGGGTCATAAGGGCTATGAGATGGAAATATATTCCTATTCGCATAGGGGCACATCATCATGTTACCTCTTTGAGTATAGATGATTTTGTTGTTAGACAGTATCAGAACCTGATTGGGAGATGGGTTGATGACAAGACCATACTACTTGCTTGTACTAGTGTAAGATAGTTGGTGGATAAAAAGGCTAGGGTGGAGGTCTACCTGATTAATAGATTCCCTCAGTAGTTTGGGCAGCCATATGATGATGCATTTTTGGTGTTTCCT
Source organism: Taxus chinensis (assembly GCA_019776745.2). Taxonomy (NCBI): domain Eukaryota; kingdom Viridiplantae; phylum Streptophyta; class Pinopsida; order Cupressales; family Taxaceae; genus Taxus; species Taxus chinensis. The sequence continues at coordinate 122,213,502 of CM034154.1, forward strand.
ATTATTTATCGTGGTATTACAGAGGCTTGAGAAGACCTTAAGGGCAAGCATGGTTGGACTGTTATTACACCAAGGGTACCTATTAGTGTGGACATGGTCCTAGTTCTTAAAGTCCCAATAGCATTCCTCCATATCGAGGTTGAACCTACTCATAATGGGGTGGAGGAGGGTGAGGTTGGTAGGGAGGTTAGATAGCAGGGGGTTATGAGGGTAGTGACTTAGAGAGGAGAGTCATAGGTGATTTTTTAGAGGCTACTAGAGTGGAGGAGGAGGAAGAGAAGTATATCCTTATTTTAAAGGATCCCCTATCTTCTGAGAGGGGTAGCGATGAGGAACTAGTGATGGGCGAGAGGGTTGCCTCAGGAGAGGGGCTTGCACAATAGATGCCTACAGTGGATTCATCATAACCAGTAGCACCAGTTGATCCTACCTAGATGCCCAAAGAACTGAGTGGATAAATAATCTACTCTTGACCTTATTTTATTTAAGTGATAATATGTTTAACCATTGTACTTCTTTTTTATTTTTTATTATTTTCTAACTTATTGTTGTTTTATTTGTTTTGTAACCATAACTAATAGTTGGCAATATCTTATTTGTAAGATCTATGTCAATAATTTTTTGATCCCTATGGGGAAAACTCGAGCAAAGCTATTGGAGGATTTGGGACAAAAATTGTAGGTTAGATGACATATTGATGTGTTTGTGTCTCTTTGGAAGGTTGCAGAGCTCTTGACTTCTTAGAGAAAATAGACTACCACTTATGAGATGACAAAGAGGATGGCGAGGTGGGGTTAATAACATAGTGATGCCATGACTAGTGGTAAATCTCATGGAAAATCTCACTGCTCAATGGATTCATGACATTGGAGCCACAATAGGAGTCACATTCATAGCCAAGAACCTTCCCTGGGTTCTCATAGAGAGTCTAGGCTATGAGTCTTTATTGCTTTGATGCAATTTTGTGAGGCATATTTATAAATTTTTTAAAATTTTTCATACCAATGTGATCATTTTGACCACACCTAGTGTGTGATGGAATTGTAAATAGAACTGATTCAATTTTTTATATACACATATCTCTTTTTGATTTGGCTGTCCTTTGCACCAAAGTTGATTTCATTTATGAATTAATTTGCATGTTTACTCTTAGATGTTTAGTATCTTTTATTTTATATGCTTTTCAGAATGCATGCAGTGGATGATAAATGTTAATAGATTGATCTTATTTTTTTTTATTTTTTTTTATATGATGCTAATGCAAACACAAAGTAATGTTTTAAACTTTTATTTTTCAAGAAATATTTGATACTTCTTATTTTGTTGGAAAAATGTGATGAAATATTTGATAATAAAATGAACTCATTTCACTTCTAACTCCATGTAACTAGTAAGATGTGAGGGATCATAACCATGGGCCAGGAGGGACGTTAGTTGTGTGATTTTGATAGATGGAAATGGTGAGAGAAAGACAAGATGTTGATATAAATTTGATTAGAAACCTATAACTTAACTCTACACACATTTTACTATACAGTGTAGAATGTGATTTTCTTGCAAGTTTATATATAATTAGACCCATGGATAGCCTCTTGATTGATAAAATATGGTATTAAGGTTTTAACTCTTTTAGAACATACACATCTAACTCATTTTCTTAGAATTTAAGATTTGAAAGAATTTTTTATTTAAAAAAATATTCATTTATTTGAATAGACGCCCGATACTTTTCCCCATGCTACTAGTAAGAAGCATGGGATCGTCACCAAGTACAAGGCATAGGTGAGTAAGGGAACTTACCTCCTTTCCTAGCCTCACGCTTCTAGTAAAAGTGTGGGCATATCATTGAAGGATGGTGAGAAAGGAAGTGTAGTTTTATTTGTAAATTAAATATTTTTGTATTTATTAGATTTGAATTATAGCATTTTTATTTTATTTTCAACTTTGAGTTTAGGTTTTGGGTGGGATATATTTCCCCTAGGATCAACCCCACACAACTGAGGGCTCATCACCAAAAGCTAAGATAGGCAAGCAAGTGATCTGGGTAAAAATGTTTAGAATGCTTTTACTACCAAAGTTGTTATCTAGGAAAGAGGTGACATCAAGAAGCTTCTAGAACAGACCATGCACAAAGACACCTATGTTGGAAGAAAACTATGAGTAAAACTAAGTATGCAAGCCTTGGTAGGATTATTGTAAAAAAATTATCTTATCTTGTTAAATTGATGAAATTATCACAAATGTTGATGATAATTTTATGGATATTTAAAGAAATGTGATTGAATGTTTTTCCAATATTTCTATAAGTTTTTGAAATTTTCTTGAAAGATAAGTTCCCTAATTAAAAAATTACAAAATGATCTATCAGATGAAAATGCAATGTGGATGAAATAGTGTACATGTGGAAATGCAGATGGATCATGCATAGTAACATTTTACTTGAAGTGAATTGATGGATTCAATGAATTCTTCACCTTATAGAGTACATGGGGGATATGCCACATTCTAGTAGTCCTCCATGACTCGATCTGGGACCAACCACTTGGTACCAAATTTCCTTCCTTCACCAATTTTCTTGTCTATACAGCTGTCAAGTTTCAATACCGTATCTCCAATGAATATATCATGTTCATATACCTTCCTATTTTATTACCAACACATCTTTTCAATGTAAAATCTATGGCGGACCTCAAATCTAAATCAAGCTTCATCGATGGTTTCTATCTCAACAAGACATGCCTCACATTATCCTTCTTCTCCTAAGATTCCTTGCAATGATATATTGAGACTAGGCATATAAAATTCAAGCGATAAGACTGCTTTTGAACTGAATAGTAAGGAATATGGAGTTGCCCCCATTGGTGTTCTTACTGGCATTCTATAGTCCCATAGGGCCAATAATAACTTTAAATGCGAATCACACATGTTCTCCTTAACCGTTTTTAGTTGCCTCAATTTGTCCATATTTGTGAGGGTAGTATATAGAGGATGTGTGATGATTTATTTTGAATTTTTTACACAAATTGTGTAGCTTTTATTTTTAAAAAAACATGCCATTATCAGAGATAATGAATTATAGGACCCCATATCTATAGATGATTTGGTTAAAGATAAAAATTTTAATTACAGACCCCATAATGGTGGTAAGAGGCTTGGCCTTAAGCCAATTTGTACAATATTCTGTGGCCGTGATTATACAATTGTGGCCATCCGTAGATGAGGGAGATAATTTCCCTATCAAATCCAAGCCGCACATGAAAAAGGGCCAAGGTGTTGCAATCGGTTGTAGATTTTGGACAAGAATGTGAATCTCATGAGTGAATTCTTAGCAATTATGACACTTGCATACGTAATATGTTGCGTCCTATTCTAAGGTGGGACAAAAATAGCTCAGATGGTGTATCTTTCTAGTTCTTGAATCTCCTAAAAAATTACCTCCACATGCCCCGCTATGGGCTCCATAGAGGATATTTTTAGATTCTTCCTCATCAACACAGCTTAGTAGCAACACATCAAAAGCTCTCTGATAGAGTACTTGTTCTATAATTATGTACTTGGTGGCTATGATGCGTCGCTATCTTCTTTAATGCAAAGTTTCTCCCTCAGGGTACATGTGGTCCATAATAAAATTCACAATATCTGAATACCATAGATACGTAACAATGGGAGGTTTGATTTCTCCATAGTATACACACTTGTTAGGGAACCTCAAGTCTACTAACTCTCCATTGTCTAACGGGTTGTTTTCCAGCCAATCGGGAATTGTTTTTCCCTTGAAAAACTTTTGGTTGGCATAAGTTAGCTTGAATTATTCCATTAAGGTTATGAAGCATCCATATTTCTTAGACAAAAAACCCTGTGTTATGAATGTCTAAAGATAATCCATTCTGACAATAACCAGCATTTCTTGCTTAAACATGTAAGAACTTAACCATTTTTTTGCAAATACTATAGTGAGGAATTCCTTTTCCACCAATATATAATGTGTCTCGTAGTCTAAAAAAGTACGAATGATAAAATCAATTGCATGTTCACGCTTGTCATTATCTTGTTATACTAACATGTAGGCAAACAACACATCTGTATCCCAAGATTATAAAATGAGGGGGCGATTTGACTTGGGAGGCATGAGCATGGAAAATGATAGAAGGAATTATTTAATTGATTCAAATGCCTCATAAAACTCATCTATCCAAACGTTGTAGCAATCCTTCATTAACAAACTATTTATCGAATGAATAGTGTAAGTTAAATCAGGTACGCAACTGTGGATTTCACTAAGATTTCAAATAAAGGACCTAATTTCCAACTCATCTGATGGTGGAGGAATTTCTAAAACTAATCAAATTTTAACCAAATCCACATCAATCCCTTGTGAAGAGATGATGTAACCAAATAAATTCCCTCCCGTCACACCAAAAATGCATTTTTCCTGTTTCAATGTAATGTCATATTCAATAAGACAAGAGAAAATGATATCAAGCACCTTAGGGTGATCATATCACTTTTTGGCCTTAACCAGAAGGTCATCAACATATGATTCCATAATCTTATGAATAAGATCATGGAATATATAATTCATTACATGTTGGTAAGTGGCACCAGTGTTCTTGAGACCAAAAAACATGAGTGTATAGCAATACGTTCCCTAAGAAGTAATAAAGGTCATTTTTTTTTTATCTTCCTCAGAGATCATAATTGATTATACCCATAAAAACCATCCATAATCATTAGCAACTCATAACTAGATGTTTCATCAATGATAACATCGATGGATGGTAGTGGGAAGTCATCTTTGGGACATGCTTTGTTTATATCCTGAAATTCAATGCAGATTTGAATTTTTATTTTATTTTTAATAACGGGGTCAATGTTAGATACCCACATTGAGAAATTGACAGGTTTGATGAACCCCACGTATAAGAGTTTCATAATTTACTATTTAACCATTAGTTCCACCTTTAGTTTCATAGGTCTGGATTTTTTTAATGGGATTGGCATAAGATCTGGTCACAAGGTTGTAAACTGTAACATGAGGAGAAATTCCTTTCATTTCTTTATAACTAAATATGAAGGATTTCAAATGTTCTTTAAGAACATTATGTGTATTTCTACCTCTTCAGGAGTTAACAAAGAACCTAACTTCTAAATTTTTGGGTTCTCCTCTATCCCGATGTTGATCTTAATCGTCCCCTCGATCAAAGAGGCATTAGATTCTTCAAACTCATGTGGACCTAGAGTTATTTATAGATTCCCTTCCTCTTCTATCTCACAAATTTCAAGGCCTTCCAAAGAGGGAGGGTCCATCGTGCAATCTCAAAAATAGGAGGAAGAGTGAGGAATGAGAGAAAATCTTCTTTTATGATGTGTGGGATGTAAATCCGTATAAGGGTTGAGGTACTTTTAGATAACATCATCATTTTCTACATAATCTATGGTAATAGGCTCATTATTAGCCTCAACATATGCCATGATTTGATTTTTTGGCAGTTTTTGAACTAAGGGCTCAATGCAAACCAAAATTATGAAGTTGGTTTCTTCTAATTCTCTACTTAGACAAAATAAGGTAGAAAACATAGCTATGGAATCAAAAAGAAGGTTTTGCACATGTGGGATGAATTCAATTAAAATGAAGTCAAAACCTTTACATAATTTGAGTACAATAGTTTTATAGATCTACAAGTGTTCCTCCCTAGTCTCATACACCTCTAAAACTTGATTAGTGACTGGCTGCAAATCATCCTATACTCTAATGTTAAAGGCATCCATCATTTTGGCTACTATCAGACCAAGAAGGAGATCCTCGTATTATGAACCATTATTTGTACATTCAAAATCTATCTTGAAGGCAAAAGGAGTTACCTTCCCCTCAGGATAAGTGAGGATCACACCTGCCCCAATGCCAAAGTGGAATTTTCCCCCATCATAGTTAAGAGTCCCATAGTTGCTTGGGAAGATTTACATTTGATCACTATTTTTATCTTCCTCCTCCACTTTTGAGACCTCAACCATAAAAATTCCTTCAGCTGGAAGAGATTCGAGTCCCAGATCATGTCCTATGCCCATGGAATCGAAAGGAAGGAGAATGGGAAAATAATTCTCCAACAACAAGAAAATATTTTGGTGGTTTTTGTTGATACTGTCTCAAAAATAACAACTTCATCTTTGATTGTTGGAATCCCTTCGATCAAACTGATAGTTTCTAATTCCATTTTAGTAATCAATTTCGTCTTTGGAGTTAAACTCATAGGTTTGTTCAATTTGTTTATGGGGAGTTCAAACTTAGTATGCACCCTAGGTTTCTTTTTTAGGTTAGCCAGTTGAATGTAAAAGGGCTTTAGGTCACCCTATGCATCGAAGACTTTCCCCAAATGTAGGAATCTAACTTCTTGAAAACATTTGGAAGGGATCACATTAATGTGATGTATCCAAGGATGACTGAGAATCATATTATAGTTGGTTTCCTATTCTATAATATAAAACTCGGTAAGAACCATCTTGGGCCCTAGGGTAACTGGTAGCACTATGGTCCCAATTGATGTTTCCTTGAGGCTATTACACCCTATCAATGTGTTTCTTGTTGAAGAGAAATTGGTTTCTCCATAGCCCAAATTTTGGAGAAATGAAAAGGAGGCAATGTTGACAACTACCATGTCATCGATCATTGTGCTCTTTACGTAATTTTTGTAGATCAAAACTTGTAGATACATAGTTGGATCACCTCTATGTGCCAAATCAATATATGTGAGCATCTTGTGGATGTCAAATATAAAATTGGAATATATTTTAGGTTACCCAAGAGGATGTACGTCGAAGTCTATGTGATTTATTTTCACCTCTAGAGGAGGGCTGAAATTGATCAAATGTCCAAGACCCAATGATTCTCACAAAGTAGTTCTATGAGTAGGAGAGTTCTTCAACAAATCCAAGAAGGAGATATGAGAAAATATCTTTGTTAAATCAGTGATCAAGTCATAAGCCCCCACTGGCTTCAGAAGTGTTGGAACATCCTATAATATGGATGGGTAAATAGGAATAGGCTGCAAAGAGTAGTCTCAAGTTCTTGTAGTGACATTTATCTAAGGTTCAATTTCTAACTCTGCTACCACGACATTAGTTTGTTGATGAAAATCCAATCGAGGCACTACCAATGTGGTTCACAAAGTTGAAGCTTCATGATTATTATTTCCCATCGGGTTACCATTGTTTCTATCATTTGGGTCCAACTTACCATTGTTAGGATGGTTTGGAAGGGGTTCATTAAAGATCTTGAGCGGTGTGTTTTTAGGGGATATGGGTCCTATACGAGTATTCTGTGTTGGCTCCATAGGAGTTTCCAAAATTATCTCAACAAAGAGTTACCTTTTATTCTCTAGTGGGTGTTTTAGGAACTTGTTATAGTCACAACATGTTCTAGCATCATGGCCTCAGACCCTATAGAAGCCGCAATATAGGTGAGGATCATAATCCCAAGGTCTTTGATTTTTGTTTTGTTGTGTTCCAAAGTTCTGATTGTTATTCAGCTATTAGTTATTACAATTGAAGTTCAGAGGCTGTTGTCCTTGATTTTTATATTGGTTTGGGTACCCAGTTGGGTACTGATTAGGGCCTTGAGATTGAAATTTTTGTTGTTTGGGTGGAGGACGATTGAAATCCACCATTTTGATTGTAGGAGAAAATTTTTTACTCCTCTAATTGTTACCATTTGTGTTGTTGATATTATTTATACTTGAGGTGTTAACAACATTTTGATTCTTTTCTTTGTCAATAACACCTTTGGTTGTAACACCACGGCTTTTGTTGAGGACCTTAGGTCCTTGGTTGTTGTTTTCATTATTGGGGTAACTTAAATTACCCTGATCGGAAGTGATCAACCTCCCATTTAAACCATAGGTATTTTTATCATTGTCTATTAGCACTTGAGTGATGTGGAGAGAACCCTCCAACAACTATTCATAACTCTTAATGGGGAAATTATGGACTTAATCCTTTATTTCCCAGTTAAGAGAGTGAAGGAATAGATCACAAAGCTTTTTTTGATCCATGATGGGGAATTTTCCAAAGAGTAGAGGAACTACTCCCATCTTTGGATGAAATGTGCAGTAGACTCATTGTGCTTTTTTTTTATATGCAGGAATTCCTTAATTCCTATTCTCAGTAACTTTTTCATGTCAAAAGATTTGATGAATTTAGAAACGATTTGTTTAAAGTAATATATTAAGTCTTCAGCTATCCTATGCCAATCAAGATTGATTCCTTCAATATTCTTAGGGAATATTTTCACTACAACTGCATACCATGGGAGAAGCTCTCGAATGACATTTTCATATTCCTTGATATGTGCACATGGATATCCGTATCCTTTAAATTTAGGAAGATCAGGTAGAGGTCACAGAAGCATTACAAGTTATATATTAAAATCCAATGGATCCTTAATATATTTGACATATGTTCACAGTGCTTAGGACTCTACTATGGATGACCCTTGATGGGGAGGTGGAGTAGGTATGGGTGGAAATTGATATGACACAATGTAAATGTTTGTAGAGGGATATGGCATCCTCTGTGGCTGAGCATAAGAACTAGGAAAATAATACATATCCCCCTACAAAAACTTGGAATACATCTATATATATATGGGAACATTACTCTCTTATAGAGTTAGAGGAAAAAAACCAAGGAATGTTGCATTACTAGTTGGGATGATGTTTGAGAATTCACTTCTATCTTGTGACTATTAAGGGTATCCATACAAGGTGTGTCGGGGCATACCTAAGGTGTGTGACCCTATGAGGATTTATCTAGGGCTTAGAACACCAGTGTAAATTTGAGGATTATTTGGCATAGTAGGTTCTTGGAAAAATTTCTTCAGATGATGGAGAATATTTCCTTTCCTAGTAGAAGATGAGGCATGAATAGCCTGCACAAGTTCCAATTTTATAACCCTGTCCACCAATGTAGAGATCACCTTGCCTGATGATGGTATGGTGTTCTGTTTTATCATAAATTATTGAACCTTGTTAGGTTTCAAAGGAGTGTGATATCCTTCTATGAACTATTCATTTTATGGACACCCCTCATTAGGAACATTTTTTACTATGGGAGGGGTATAGGTGTTATTATGAAGTAAGACATCAACATATCCTTGAATCCTATCAAGAGATTGGTCCATGTTTTTTAAATTTCGTTCACTTTGGGCATAATGTGCTAGGTACTCCTCATCCAATAATGGGAGAAAATCATATTATATAATGATTTACAATCTGAAAACAAATCAAGGAGATGACTTTGACTCTCCAATGAATGTAATATTGCTATAATTTGAGAGTTTAGGCTATGGCTTGATCAATATCCTCAATCATGAAAAAGGACCCATTGTTGGTCCCTTGAGGAGGATTTTGAGACATATGGAGAATATTTGAGTAGTTTTCTGCCCACCCAGATAGTGAAGGTGACTGTTGCCTACCTATTTGGTAGTATTATGCCTCAAGACCCAAAATGGGGCAGTTGTATCCATCTTGTCCCAACATATTTAGGGGGTATATGAATACCCAATAAATAATGGGAGAGAGGGAATATGGATGAAAGAAAATGGAAATGAAAGAGACCAACTCTTCACATCAGGTTCACTAATTTGTACGAATGAAAATTGACACACAACCTTCAATCACACTCAACCTCATGAGGTCATCCAGAATAACTAATGTAGAAATAATGGATGGATACTAGTAGCGAAATGTGATATGTGGATGAAAATATGTAGAAATGGGATGAACAAGTTATTAAGGAAAATTAATGTCCTTGACGTGAAATATCGTCATCTTCTCATCAAGGGAAAGAAAGGCCCTTCTAACTTAAATGGGTCTAATAGATGGATCAGAAAAGATAGCAACACGAATATTCCAATCAATATCGAGTTCCATGGAAATCCTTTCTAACGGTTTTGGGATACGTGGAAAACTAATGGGTGCCTCATAATGATGTCAAGACAAGGTCATGGAATAAATGAGAGAGGCATGGTTCCGCTAGATTGATGGACAGTTAACTAGTTCAGTATAGAATATGAAATCTCTATAAGTGTCTCTATTAATGACATTTAGTTATGTAACAATATCTGGGGGATGCGGGGATGTTCTAAAACTAATGAACATAATCCAGTGTATAAATATAATTGGTCTTCGGGCCTATTTGGTTTAGGGAATGCTAGATCACCACTGTAAATTCTATCTGGTGGTGGTCCATAAATGGTCATGTGTGCATTTGTGCAATTTTAATTTAATGAAAGAAAATAACAATCTAATCTAAATAAGCAAAGAGTACACTATTTTTTATTTTTTTTTGAAATATAAGGAAAATGAAATAATAGAAAGCAACTAATCTAATTAATAAATCATAAAAAAAGAAGCAACTGGATGTAGTTGTTTATAGTGTAGAACAAATCTAGTCTATTCTAAATAATTAAAGCTTCTCTAAATGATGGATATCAATTAAAAACTCTACTCTACCTCAAAGGCACAATAAGAAATAAGATCTTCTTAGAAGCTTTTCTTCCCATGTAACTTCCTCGAAAAAAGTAAAGAAGGATTCTATGGAGGATATTCTAAACGAAATGATGCTTTACTTTATTTGTAAGTTAACACAGAAGCTTTCTTACAGAATCACATCTTTGCAAATCTACAGAGACAGGAAAAGGAATCTATCTATCCTAATAAAGCTTTGTTGAAGGAAATTATCTACTAAAACTATTCAATGGTAGATATAATGAAAACATAAATTCCTTTGCTACTGTAGTAAATAATGTGCATATAGATTTCTTAAAAAAAGATTTAAAGAAATAATGAAACCCAATTACAACCCCAACCTGGTCATTACAATGATGTGGAAATCTAGTTGGGGTTTGCTTTTGGATCCCATCGATATTTTTTCCGACCTTCAGTGTCCACGTGAGTCTAGGGAGCTAGGAATGTAGAGAAAACTACAAGAAGGTGTTGAAGAAAGTAATGGATTTTTTGGAAATCTAGTGGCAATGCAAGTAGAGGAAGAACAATTCAAGTGAAAAAATATTGATTAGGTAATCTCTAACAGGATTGTAGTAGCATAACATAATGGTACACAAAAACATTCTTTACCCATTTACTTCAGAAGAAGTGATGGTTATAAAGAAGGTTAGGTGGGAAAGGGTCTAGCCATTTAGTAGAAATGGAGTGATATATCACAGCATGAAGACGTATTTAAACACTCAATCAAAATTCAAAATTGAAAGAGAAGGTTGATATGAATAAGTCAATTCTGAAATTAGCTGAATTTATTCAAAACATTCGCTAAAAGTGAGCTTGAGTGAAGTAACACACGTCTAATTCACGCACGAAGAGATTTGCAAAATTTATATGAAACCACCACCCTGCATAAGCCAACGGTTATGCAAACACTTCCCAGGAAGTGCAGCGGTTGCGTAACCACCACCAAGGAAGGGTGGCGGTTACATAACTAGAGGCCAAACATAAGGAAAAACATGGAGGAAAGATAAGGAAAAGCATGTCAAATTAAGGTAAACTAGGCTAAAAATATAAACTACGAAGAGGTTAATGAGCTTGAATTTTTTTCGAAAATACTTGAATCATCATTGGGGAATTTTTGAACTGTTTCCTAACAATGTAGCATGCAAAAATTTGGATTCGTACAAGAAAACTCTTATTGCTTATACACTTCCTATTTATCTAGTGCGGATATTAACCTCTATCGGCTTTTCCTCTCGCCATGTTGACATTATTTTTTCATATATTTTGTAATCTTCTCCCTATTCTAATTATACCACCATGGAAAAGTATCTCTTTCATCATCACATAAGTATCCATTATTCACACACTTGGAGGGCATCAAAATATCCCCTCCTCATAGTTGTATGTTATAATCAACAATTGTCTATCCCTATTATTCACGTACCCATTTATACATTACGATTGCTTTATAATTCATTTCAATATTTCTAGAATCACTTTCTCATATCTACACTATGGGAACATCTTTCTACATCTCTTTATACTCCTATAATACCCCATATTTGTTTTTCTACTCATGCTTACTTATGGATCCTTCTATTCATGGTACACAAACTACATATACATAATACACATCCTTTAGTGCACTATACATACTTTGGCTATTCTTTCTTACAATGATCACATATATTTTCTAGCAACTCCTAATCTACAAACTTGGGGGAAATTTCACTTCCTCCCCTTCCATCAATGTAAGTTGTCTCTAGTGTCTAATATCACACTTTACGTTAATATCACACTTTACACTCCATGCTTCATATATATATATATATATATATATATATATATATATATATCTACGCATCCCAAAACTCCTTGGTACACACATTGTATCATAATTACCCAACGATGCAATCTAGTTCCATAGTTCATACTTGACTATTGGGGGTCTAAATCTGAAATGAACCTCACCACATTCACTTTTCACACTCTATGCTTCATGATCTATATTTTTATCACACATTATTAAACCATTTCCTAGTGACACTCTCATGTTCTATGGTTCATTCTTGACTAATGAGGGGGAAATTATAAATGAGCCTCATTTCATACACATCTAATGGGGGAAATGGTGTTATTATCACATTCACACATTACACTCATACACTGCATTTATATATCTTGGTTGCATTTCATCTTGCTAGCTCATTCTATCTACATGTTACACATTGTTTTCCATGCTAGATAGATTCATAATATGTCATCATCTTTCTATATATACACATCTGCGTTCACTTGGTCTTTTTAGGTGAATGCAGATCTCTTATAGGTTCTTACACACTACAATGATGATCAACAATGTACATTTTACCAGTCCCACTGAGGCTCTTGGGGGTATCTACTTTCTCTACTATTGCTACTACACAATTTCTATTGTTACATCTTATTATATCTACTTTACCTTTCATTGATTCATACACATTCATGATATGTTATTTATATTTCTAACATACTAATGCTTGCTTCATTTGTAGAATTTTATTTGTAGGACTATTTACAACCATGGTTATTTGATACATTTTTCTTGATCTTTTTTTCCATTGCATGTTATTATTTGTGGGATATGCCCTATGTCTTGTTTGTTATTGGTATGCTTTTGGCTGCTTCAACCCGAATTGTCTTGTGACATTTTGAGCGATCTACTATATTTGAAGCCCACTTTTTGTGGTCTATATCATATGCACACTTATTTGTTACAATGTCTTTTACTTGCATGTTAGCTTTGTTTGCACTAACGCATATTCCTAGCTTACTTTGTTTGCATGTGCCGTGGTTTCTACAATGCACATCCCCTACCCCCCATAGGTATCAAATTCAGATTAGCATAATGTCCTCTCTTTTTGGCCGCACACTTTTACAATTTTCATATACACCCAAAATGGGGGGGGCATATGTATTGGGTGAAAAAATCATTCCTACAATAGCTCAAAGATATAGTTCAGGTCAGTGCATTATAGGAACATAACATAAACACAGTTATAGAGTGACCCAAAATTTGATTTGGGTCCTCAGCATAGTATAGCCACCAACACCTAGACTTAGATATGAGTGCCTAGGTTCCTATTTCCTTCCCTAAGTTCTAATGTTTTTGGGGAACATACAACCAAATTATAAGATCAACACAATTCATAGAAGCCTTTAGAGAAATTTTATAGTCACAAGCACAATCCTCCAGTTATAGAATTAATGTAATCTCCTACAATTCATTTCAATAGGATCAATCAATACTGTAGTGCCCACTTCCCTTTGACACCTTTTTTATATTGTTGATTATTATGATGTTATATGTTGGATCATGGATTATTGTTGATCTTGATTTAGTTATGATGCATGATGATTATTAGAGACACTTCATATGTGGATGATGATATACTATTTGACATGGATATATTATGAATGTTGTTCGGATATGTGATTTTTGGATATTGTAAGTAGATATAGAAAATGGACATTATATGATGATGATATAGTTGTTTATATAAAATATATGTGATATTGTTGATTGCCTTGATGTTGTTGTGATTCATATGTATAGATGATTTTGTGATTATATTTATATCATGTTGGATGTTCTAATATGGCCACGAGGCCAAAGGAGGTATTTGTGTTTTGTAGGTTAAACTATCACAACAAACATTGGGGGATTGGAGACCAACCACATTGGAATTATAGATGAATTCAACAAGGTCACCATGGCAATTGTACTTGTAGTGTGTGTTTTATTTTGTTAGGGATTCCCATGCGAAGGATTTCTATATTTTATTAAGGTGGTTCCTTTTTATTATTGTTTAAATTTGTTTATTTTTTGATGCATTTATCCCTTTCTTTATTCTTTTAATTGTGGAGAATTAATGTGAGTAATCATATTGTTAAAATAAATAAATCAATCAAATTTGGATATAAGAAAGTAATTATAGAAGTTGTTGGATTTTGTATTAAATGTTGTAAGTATGTGTAAGTGATGTGTAAGTATGTGTAAGAGTTGTGTAAGTTAGATTTTGGAGTATGAAACACTCCACCTCCTTGGAAATTCGAATTTGTCCTTGGAGGATATTTTTGGAGGCTTGTGGGACAAGTAAACCTTGTCCCATACCTCTTAATTTTATTTACCAACCATACCTATGGTTGGAGGGTTTATTTTAGACCTTTTTAATGCATTTTGGGAAGACAAAATTGTAAGTTTTAATTGCACTCTTCTTACATTTAATTAAATTCAATCCTTTGGGGTGTAGGCTTTATGGAGTGTGTAAGTTTATTTTTCATATTATTCACCCACCTCTTTATTGTGCTTTGGAGAATGAATTTGACTTTTTTGTTGGAGTTGAGGATGTGTGATGTGGCATCCTACATGGATCCACCTCATCCTCTTCTCTTCCCTCTTCTATAAAATTGAAAATCCTTGCTTTGTTTTGGGTTGTTGAACTTTTGCAATGCTTCCTGGGGGTGAATTTTCTTGTTGATTGAAGCTCTTGTTTTGGAGGAACTTTTGGGAAGACTATTACATGTTGTGCTTGGCTGTGGATTGATTGCATTGGATTAGAGACTGCTGTTTTGGAACTTAGAAAAATCTATCATAGAGAGGTAAGAGCTTGGCTCTTGAAATACTCTTCTCCTTTTTAAATGTGCATGTTATTATGTGAATGTGTTAGCATGTGTGTGGGATGTTTGGGTAGAATTCCTAGGAATGGTGTAGCAGAAGGATATGGGGAATCCATGTGGGGGGGGGGGGTCATAAGGGAATGCCAATGGCATCAAAAATCTTGTGGAGGGAGTTTGGGATTGGGATCCACCATGGAAAAGAAATAGACTACATTTCTTACTTTGTAGGGGGCATAAGGAAATTTGTGGGGGGCATAAGGATATGTGATATGATTTATATTGGTAGTTTGTTACAGGTGGATACACAATTCCCATTCGGAGGCATAAGCAACTTCCCCCATAGTTCTTGATCTTTTGGATTACATGATGAAGCCTGAGTTCTACCTTAATGTTTCAATACAGTTGTAAACTGTTGTTTTGTTTGGACTGTGTTTTAATTTGAAATGTGCATGTTGAAAGATTACTTTGTGATGTGGAAGCCTGTTGTTGCCATGAGTTGAAATAAATTTATTATTGCACTATGGTTTGGGCTTGGGGGCCAATGAAGAAGGTGAGCTTCTCCTTTCATTGAATGTCTTGGTTGGGTGGAGAGCATTTCCTTTCCCCTACCTTTGTTGTGATCAAATTAGAAGAATGAGAAGAATGCATGTTGTTGTTCTGGAGCTGAGAAAAGACAGTTTGATAGTACTTTGTGAAATAAAAATCCCATTGTAACCTTTTCCACTTGAAGTGGATGAATTTGTAAATGTTTTGAAATGGAAATATATTTTTATTGAGCTATGAAAGTTGTAAATTTGGAATGTGAAAGATATATATACTCTGTTCTATGCATTTGAAAGAAAGAAATTTAAATCTGTTATATACATTCAAGGAATTGAGAGATTTAAAGTTGTATTTGAAATCAATAAAGGATTGCAATACCTTTCTTCATTTTCATTGTTGCATTGAAATATGATCTTTAAATTTTATTGAAATCTTTGTTTGAAAGAAAGGAATACATATGAAGGAATTGTATTCTTTTGCTCTTTTGAAAATAAGACAAAATTGAAAATCATACTTTGCATTTTAGCTATTATATGGTTTGTTTAAATCAACTAAATGTGTTAGATTAGAATAGAAATGAATCTCCATATTTGAATGATGAAAAAGTTAGATAGACCCTTTTTAATGTGATCTCTGTTATAAAAATTAAAACTGACAAATACTTTTCTAAAATGCATAGTTCAAGCCTGTAAACAATAATCAACATTAAAACATTAAAATTGAACATGTCAGGATATAAATTATTCCAAGTATACTAAAATACTTAAGGAAATATTTTAAAACATTACAAAATCAGGCCGAAACGTTTTCACAGTCTTTTTTCTATCAAATGTTGGAAAATTCGAATTGGAAATCAATCAAGAAAAATTACCCTCCAAATGCATCCTAAATCCCTCTTAGAACAATTATCCATGTCTGTTTGGCATGTTGAGTGAAGAAAAATATCAAATTGAACAAAATTTAAAAGTTAAAATTTACCAGTTCGCTTTTAAAAATCCTACAGGACATTTTCTTAAAATTGACCCCTTAAACTTTATCAAAATCTAATTTTAACGATCCCTATGCAAAGAGGATGTCGAGAACTTTCCAGAAAGTCCTTCTTTTCCCAAAACTAAGCTCTCTATCAAAATTTATGGCCCTCTGGAGTTTTCCTTTCTTAGCAGAAAATTTTGGGAAAATATTCCTTAGTGGGCCCGCGGTCTGAATTTTTTCCTTTAAAAACTTAGAAAAAAATTTTGGGAAATTTTTTGAAATTTTCTCCACCACCTAGTCGGCCTGTGGCCAATCAGAGGCTACCACGTGACATGGCAGAGGGGTGAAACCCTTGCAACTTAATCTTTTATGAGAAAATACAGTTAGAAATTTTTTATAAATTTCCCCACATCCCCGGCAACCCGTGGCCAATCAGGTGCTGCCACGTGGCTCGGCGGAGGCACGGGAGGATTTAATACTTAAAATTTTCTATCCATAAAATATTAAGGTCAAAAAGTGCTCCGACATCCCATCGATCCACAACCAATAAGGTGATGACACATGGTGTCATTTGGGTTAGGCAGAGGTGCGTGGAAAGTTTTGGCCTTCATGCTTTCTAACCCAAAAGTTAAATATTCACATGTGTCCCTGCAATTCCCCACGCCAATCTGAGCAGACACGTGTCCTCCTCGGGCTAGCGGGTGTGCGAAGGAAAATTACAGTTTTGCGTCGCTGAGGGAAAAAGTGCTAAAAATGGTCCCCACTCCACCGACCCGCGCAAGGGCAAATTTTTACCCCTGGGCCCGCAGGCCCGCTCTTGGGGGAAAATTTTCATCCCAAGGTCTGTCAGCCTATAACTTGAGTTTTATGAGGATTTAGGAGGACTTCTTTATATCATTGGAAAGGTGAGGAAATTTCCAATCAAATGGAAATGATTTAGGGGAATTTTTAATGTGAGAAGTGTGATAAAAATCAAGTTAAAGCTTTAAGCCTGTTAGAGAGTGGGTATGGTGAGGAATTTACCCTCTGAACCTTATTGAACCTCCTAACCCTAAATTTTAGACTTTGTTACTCTAATGATTGTTAATAAAGGAAAATTATGTTCTATAGGTTTAGAGTTGATCTGGAACTTGTTAGTGATAGTTGTTTCCTTTTAACTAGTTCTGGATTCTTTTAATTAAAAAAAATTATTCCATAATTTTTCCTAACTAATCCTAGGTTGTTTCTTGGGTCTCAAGTGGGTTGTTTTACACATTTTGTAGCTAACATCCTATATTTACATATTTTATACTTTAGTACACGTGTTCCCTATTTTAGCACGTTTGATATCTTTAATAGCGTGTTTATGTTAGAGAGCCTTTTTCCATCTTTGAAGTAAATATTAACTTACTAATTTTTGTATTTCGCAACATTTTTCTAGTAGCTAACATTATGGTTTTGGAGGAAAATCACATAAACGAAGGGAAACTCTACCGATTTAGCTATTTGATCAAAATAATATTTTTTTTACCTGATGCTTGTGGTTGCATGATATTACGGAAAAAGAAGACTAGTAACCCTTGTTTTATAGTCTAATCAGTCCAATAATATTAGGGTTTTTAAATTAAAACTACTAATCTTTTGTTTTATAGGTTCACTTGTAGAAGACCCCTATTTGAATAATCCTTTTGTAATTAACTTTTTTTATAGTCCCTCTTGTACTTTGTGTGATTGATTATTTAAATCCAAAGGTGACTTTGTGTATGCTCTCCTCTCATGTCCTAGGATGATTTTGAGGATCAAAAGCGGCTAACCTTCCTTCCCTTTATTCATTTTATAGGGGTTAAAATGATGTGGAAGTGTCATCCATGTACTTACCATACACCTATGGGTCTCGTGATGGTGAGATTCATCTCCACACACATAGACACACCCTGTGTCCTATATGGGGTATATAAGTTCAACTAAAACTATCAGTATTGGCTAAGAATCTACGTGTTTTAAGTGTAACATGAAGTGAGGGGCTTCCACATCCCAATACCCAGGCCTCAAACAACATCCATGCCATATGGATTTTGGTCCCACATATTGTAAGGTATATAGGGGATGGCCCTAGAGATATTTTTTATCCTAGCCTAGGTAGCCTTTGGACGCAAGCAAGCTATAGTACAGGGGAAGAACCACTGAAGATTACCCATTTCCTAATCACATATCAACATAAAGGTGTGCTAGATAAGTGAGCACCACTATCATCTGTAGTATTGAAATTTGGATATAGCTTGATTATACTCCCACTTGATTAGTTAGGATTGTGCATGCATGATTGTACTTGTTTGAGTGTTTTGTCGAAACGACTAAAATCACCCTCACACCATTCA
The DNA here is from genome assembly GCA_019776745.2 of Taxus chinensis. NCBI lineage: Eukaryota > Viridiplantae > Streptophyta > Pinopsida > Cupressales > Taxaceae > Taxus > Taxus chinensis. Next base: position 122,232,532 of record CM034154.1, read on the forward strand.
TTGTAAATAAACCATACACTTATCACCCACCAATGTTTCACTATAATATTTGACCTTTATTTTCAGAACATACAAAATCATAATTAAATCCATCCATTTCACTGTATAATCCCTCTCCCATTACATTAATCACATTCCCCAAACATTACACCCACATTTTGTAAATAATAATTCAAATTTTTATAAACCTTACACATACATTACCATCATATAAATATTTCATCATCAAATTCCTTATGTTAATACAAAAGAAAAATCCAAATATTTCATATAAAATTAACACTCCCATCTCTTTAAATAAATTTCATAATCACACCTTCATTCATCTTTCATGAAAACCACAGCACATATATCACCCATGACTCATCCCATTAATCACTTGACAATTTCTATTTGTATCCAAAATCAATCTAGGTCCATAAGGTTTTGTTGGGGACAAATTGGTGGTTATCTTGCCAGTGCTCTGAGAGTCTAAATCCCTCTACTTAACCGGTGCAGCTGTCGTATGTGCATACGCATGAAAAGGTGGATTTATATGGTGGTATTTTGACCGGGGATCCAACAGGGGTACTCCACTGACACTGCGGCAAATGCTTGCATATACCTACAAGAGATGAATTTTCTTGGAATGTGGGAAAGGGAATGAGAAATTTAGAAAAGATAAAACTAATGCTGCAAGTAGAAAATTAGAGACTTGCATACACCAGCCAGAAGTTTCATTACATGCAGTTGAATATAGAAGAAAACAAATTTGCATAATAGCTACAAGACCAAATGAAGCTTAATGGGAAAAAAGTACCAACAAACTCCTCAATCAAAGAGGCTAAAATTCCTTCTTCCTTTATTGAAGATCAAGCAGAATTTGTACATAGTGTGAGAAATAGAAGACATTTTTTAATGGGATAAATGGAAGAAACTTGCTATCTCTTGCTCTCTTCACAAGGATAACTCTCTCATGAATTCACAAAAAACAGCTCCAACATCTAAGAAGCAAAAATTCAGAAAATTTTTTAGAAGGACCATCAAATGAGGAGCTTGTTACAATTTATAGAAGAGGAGGAAAACTTTTCATCTTCCTGGTGACTTTTTGAATATCTTAATGTGACTTAATACTGTTCATATTCCTTTTTAAATACTTAAGTCCCTTTTATAATAACAAGGTGACTTAAATTTACATTACATTTCTGAAGTCACTTAAGTCATATAAAAAAGTGCAACTCTCAATGTAAAAATATAACATTGAGGCGAGATGGTGTTGTATGAGAAGAGAAAAGAAAGAGAAATAAGAGGAAGAAGAAGAAGGCTTATGCTGAAGGATGAGCTACTGCGGTGGACTTAGCTCTATTCTCTGACTGCTCTCCACTTTGTGATCCTGAGAAGGCTTTTGTCTTTCTAAAATCCTGGTTAAAATGAGTCACCGCTGGTTCTACTTTGTCAGCATGAGGGATACGAATGCAGCTTAAGGTTTCAGTCCATCCATCGGTCACAATATTGATGTCCTTGCACTTCCCGAACCGTGATGAATGATTTTTTGCGATAAGTGCAATGGAGGCTCAGATTTCTAAGAAGAATTTGAGGTTATCCTTAGTGAAATATCCTTCTTGTCTTTCCATGAAGACTCTTTCCATGAAATATCCTTCTTGTCTTCATCTTCAAACGGGAAAGAAAATACTTCAACTTCATCATTGTATCCACCAACCATTGGATCGAGAGGGACATCATATTTCTCATCTTGCCTTATCTTAATATGGCTAACCTTCACATTAGTTAAGGCTTCCAAATCAGCTTCATGATTATCTTCCATATTCATGGTTTACGTTAGATGTTCTAGATTGATCTCAGGGTCTTTTGTTTCTTCCGTGTATCTTAGTAGTCCTTGTATAGACATTTCTTTCAAATATTTCGTGGGCTTATCACAAGTTAATTTTTTCACTCCATAGATGGCTTGACTAAGATCATCTTCATCCCCGAATGGGAATGAGAATAACTCCTCATCTTGTAAAATCATATAAACTGATTTTTCTTCTTGAAGATCATCAAGAACCATCTCCTCTTCCTCGTGGTCTACATCATCTGGTGATTCGGGGCTGTCCTCTTATAACTCAAATCTCGTCAATGCTTCTTCAAAATACAAGTCTCTTTGGGAAGGCATGTCTGGGCCTATCAAGATGGGGATATCCTCTTCTTCCTCGGCTGCCACAAAGTGATTCATCTGCCTGCTACCTTGATACAAGATGTTAGGTTCCAGGCTTCTGAAATTTCATACTGTGTCCCTCATCTTCTTCTCGGGAGGTAATTTCTCCATGTCTCCCTTCACTGGTATGGCTGCAAAAGACCAATTCATTTGAATTTTCCCTCCCAACTCTTAGCAGAAATTTCTACTCAGCAACATTTCGAATGAGGCTGGGACGTCTACTACCAAAATCATCGCTGAAACTTTCTTGTCTAGAAATCTAGCGAGAGCGACCTGTGCATATTTAACCTTCCCTACAAGTGGGAATTTTTTTATTCAAAAGAGTAACAAGAGCCTCTAGGTGGAGTCATTGTAATTTTAAGTTCCTTGGTTACCTTCTAGGACATCACATTGTCTGAGGCACCGAAATATATTATGTAATTGTTGAGTACATATTCTCCAACAAAAAGGGAGATATAGAAAGGTTCAATTTTATCAGTATTTTATGCACTCAGAGAAAGAATGTTCTGTGAGGGAGGTGTAGGTGAGTTTGGTAGCATGCCTTTGGAACGATGAGCCACATCACTGGGTGTTAGACTACCACTCCTGATGTATCAAACGAACTTCTCAAATTGTTCAGGATGAGTCCACAAATATTCAGTTTCAGTAATCTGCACTTTGGCTTTGTTTGCATATTCTATGAAGTCAAAGGGAGTAGATGCAAACAAGGGGAGTGCAGGGACTGATTTTGGGATCTGGATAGGCTTGGGAGCAAGATTTGATGTTTGAGAAATGGAAGGTATTTTGAAAGGAACACTAGGAGCTTTCAACGAATTAGATTTTTTACGAGTATATTTGGGTTTAGAAATGGAAGAGACATTGGAAGACTTACTTGGGATTTCGGGAGTCTTCTTACTTGCTGTGAGATCAGCATCCAACAATGTAGAATTCATGGAAGATGGAAGTGGGGATCCTTGGCTGATTATTTTGTTTTGCGGAGTCACCACAGGAGGATCATCAACCTTATTTTATTTTACAGTAGTGGAGGGAGATGCTCTTTTCTCAAACTAAGAATGAGTGAATACCGCACATGAGAAACTGGTTACATCTTCTTCATCTTCTTCATAACCTCTAGAATACTCACAAAATTTGATTTGCGTATCGTTCTCAAACTCATCACTTTCTTGGAAATCACCACCTTCACTTTCTTTTTTAAAATCTTCTTCACTTTCTTGAAATATGAAATTTACATTCATGGGTGGGGCCTCCAAGGTAAGTCTCTGGAGTGCTCCTATAATCTGATTTCTATCGCTTCTCTGAGAAGAAACCCTTTCAAATAATTCCCTCTTCAAAGAGGCCATCTCATTCATCAACTTTTGTAGCGATGGATTAGTTCTCTCATCTTCATGATGTTTGGCCTTTCCCTTTGATGTATTCTTGATCTTTCCAGAGAGGATGAGATCGTCATCAAATTCAATGGCCCTCCTTTGTGCTTCTACAATGCTCCTTGGTTGAAATCTTCATAGGAGAAATCCTACCTCCGGTGATTGAGTGTTTATGAAGAATATTTTGATATTGTTCTGAGATGGTGAATCTTCTTCTGGTATCCTATGAAGCAACCATTCGAAACGAGCCATGAAGTATCTCATTGTTTCACTTTCTCATTTCCTCATTTGAGCCAACTGCAACAAGACCAAATGAAGCTTAATGGGCACAAATTACCAACAAACTCCTCAATCAAAGAGGCTAAAATTCCTTCTTCCTTTATTGAAGCTCAAATAGAATTTGTACATAGTGTGAGAAATATAAGATATTTTTTAATGGGAGAAATGGATGAAACTTGATATCTCTTGCTCTCTTCACAAGGATAACTCTCTCATGAATTCACAAAAAACAAATCCAACATCTAAGAAGAAAAAATTTAGAAGAATTTTCAGAAGGACCTTCAAATGAGGAACTTGTTACAATTTATAGAAGAGGAGGAAAACTTTTCATCTTCCTGGTGACTTTTTGAATATCTTAATGTGACTTAAGACTGTTCATATTCCTTTTTAAATACTTGAGTCCTATCATCACCAATCCGGCACTATGATAATTCTTCACCGGGAACTCCTCGTGCTATGATTATTTACTAATGCACAACCTTTAGTTTGGTGGATGTAATCTGGAAACAAAAAAACAACATAACACAAGAATACCATCGACTATGATAAGATAGAATGATGACAAATATGAAATATCAAAGTAAATTATAATATTAACATGAAATTGTTACAATCTCACCCATGAGGTACTTCAAGTGTTATTGACTTCACTTTCCTTTCACCAAGACTATGGGAGAAACTTTACAATTACACCTCTTAATGGCTTCTTCAACACACCTTTAACTGATGGCTTCCTTCGCACACTTCCTACAATATTTCTCACTACTTCCTTCTATGCTAAATGAGGGGGGTGGCCTCTTTATTTATAGAACTTCCAGGCTTATCCATCTTATCTCTAAGATAGGATAAGAAATCCACTCTGACGAATCATATTCCATACCTTAACTCTTATCTGTACATGTAAGCTTATCTTTTAAGATAAGATAAACCTTATCATTTTACATGGGTTCCACATTTTTAGACTTTTTACAAATAAAATACACAAAATATTTATGACCTCACTCCTTGTCCTTATTACCAATATAATATTTCTAATTCCTAATCATGTAGACCCTACTTCTCTAATTACCCAAACTTTGACATTTTAACATTACCGGACCACTTACGACAAATATTTACTTTTTACAACATTCCTATTGTACTTTGACTTGTTACCGTACTCCACATTATTGGCAGCACCCGTACTGGGCGCCGTTATCTTCTATCAGACGCTACTACTAATTATACTTAACAACATCATATTCCTAATACATACATTAATGAAATAGAAATTACGGAGGAAAATTTTAGTGTCGACATCTTCCCCCTTCCTAGCTTCTACTCCGTCCTCGGAGTAGACTATTCTGGTGCTTGGAAAATCTTCAACTTGTCGTGGTTGACCCATTTCGTAATGGGAGTGCCATCCAATTCCTCCAGTCGGTACGTACCATTTTCATGCACAGCTGCTATTTTGTAGGGCCCCATCCATTTTGGAAGAAATTTTCTCTGTCTTCTTTTTTTGTATCTGGAATCATATACTAGAACCAAGTCATTCACATGAAATGGAGACCACCGGATCTTTTGATCAAAGTATTCCTTCTGCTTCATTTTCTTCTTATAGCTTGTATCCTTAGCTATTTCCCTCATTTCCTCTAGCAAATGAAGATGTACCAACCTTTCTTTTACTGAATCACTTTCATCCATCCTTTCATTTTTCATAACTCTCACAGTGGGAATATCAAACTCAATAGGAAGAACTGGATCAATGCCATAGGCCAACTGAAATGGGGAGTATCCTATTGCTGACTTTGATGTTGCCCTATATGCCCACAATGCTGCATGAATCCTTTTATCCCATTTATGTACCTGCAAGGCTGCATCTTTTGCTAGAATTTGACACAACACATAAAAAAATTTGTTCGTTCCACCTGTCCATTTGTGCTTGGCTTGTATGTTGTTGCCTTCCTGTGCTTAATAGAAAACTTATTGACTAGGGCTTCTACCACCTCATTAATGAAGTGGCTTCCTTGATCTGTTACAATTTCTAATGGACAACCAAATCTGGTGACAATGCGTTCATATATGAACCTTGCCACTTCATCCATGGAAGCTGTTTTCAATGGCCTAGCTTCAACCCACTTGGTTAAATAATCTGTGGCAACTACAATATACTTATTTTGGTGTGAGGTAGTTGGAAGTGGACCTACAATGTCTATTCCCCACTTTTCAAAGGGACCAAGTGGAAGAATAGGGCATAATGGAGCTGATGAAGTCTTACGGTTACCATGTGTTTGACAAATATCACATGTCTTACAATAATTATAACAATATTTAAAAAGAGTGGGCCAGTGATAACCTGCATCCAAGATCCTTCTTGCTGTAAGTTGTCCAGAGAAGTGCCCTCCACATGTACCATTGTGGAATTCTTCTAGCAGTTCCTTCCCTTGATCACGTCCAACTGCCCTCTTGTACTGTCCATCAGGTCCTATTCGAAATAATACTCCATGCAGAATAGAATATGGACGACTGGCTTGAGTAATCTTTCTCTTAGTCTTTGCATTGGCACCATCAGGAAACTTGAATTCATTCAGATAATTCCAAATATCTATGTATTCACTAGGGATTGTGTCAAGGGATAACAATGTTGCATCGGGGAAATCATCATCATCACAAGATGATCCTAAACCATCATAGGCTCGAGAGAGTGCATCTGCATTGACATGCTTCTTTCCTGGCCTATCTATAATATCAAATTCAAATTCTTGTAGCAAAATTATCCATCTTGCTATCCTCCCTGATGGGTTAGGCTTATTTACAATATATTTTAGAGCCTGATGATCTATTACAACTAGAAATTTTTTCCCTAGCAAGTAATTTCTAAACTTCTTTACAGCAAAAATGATAGCCAGAGCCTCTTTTTCAGTTACAGTATAATTTACCTCAGCACTGCTCATTTGTCTGCTCCCAAAGTAAATTGGATGTTCATTCCCATTTTCATCCTTTTGGCTCAAAGTACTTCCTAGTGCTACATCTGAGGCATCAGTGTACACAATGAATGGCTTGCTCCAATCTGGATTCTTCAAAACAGGTGAAGACACCAGGGCTTCCTTCAGTTGTCCAAAAGCTTCATGCGCCTTATTTCCTGGTTCATAAGTAACATCCTTCTTCAAGAACTGGGTTAGTGGCTGTGCAATCTTTGAGAAATTCTTGATGAACCTTCTATAGTAACCCACATGGCCTAAAAATGATCTCAACTTACTTCTATTCATAGGAAATGGTAAATCTTTGATTTTTGAAACTTTATCAGGATCAGTACCAATACCATCTCTGGATACAACATGCCCTAACAAAACACCTTTAGAACATCCAAAGACACACTTTGTAGGGTTTAGTGAGGCTTGTGCTTCATCTAACCTTTGAAATGTTGTCTCCATCTGGTGCAGGTGGTCCAACTTGCTCCCATAGATGCAAAAATCATCCAGAAATACTCTGATGAAGGTCCCAATGTAGGGTTCGAACACCCTATTCATCAAACACTGGAATGTTGCTGGAGCATTACACAACCCAAAAGGCATAACTCTATAAGCAAACGTTCCCCAAGGAGTGGTGAACGTGGTCTTCAGCTGATCTTTCTCTGCTATACGAACTTGGTTGTAGCCGCTATATCCATCAGCAAAACTATAGCACTCCTGGCCAGCTACTTCGTCCAAGATCTGATCTGAAAATGGAAGAGGGTAATGATCCTTCTTTGTTGCCTTATTGAGCTTCCTGTAATCAACACAAATGCGTAGCTTCCCATTCTTTTTTATTGAGATCACAATGGGAGAAACCCATTCTGAATTCTCCACAGCAAATATGAATCCTGCATCAAGCAACTTATCTATTTCTTCTTTTACAGTCTTGGAAAAATTAGGATTCATTCTATATGGCATTTGCTTTATGGGCTTAGCACCATCTACCAGCTCAATAGAATGTTCTACCCAACTTACTTGACGGAGTTCCTTGTAATCAAAAGTGAATAGGTGTATGTACCTTCGAAAGAGCTGGAGGTAGGATTCCTTCTCACTCTCCATCACAGCATCACCAATCTTTATTTGTTGGAGACGATCATCAACTTCTTCTTCAGATAATTTTATGGGGTCATGAGTTGGTGTGACTGGAAGGATATCCATGACTGAAACATCAACCTCACTTTCTTCATCTTCAGTGTCCACTTCACTGGTACTAGAGTAATCAGAGGATGTCCAATCATCAGTTTCATCACTTGAATCCACAGGTTCTGCTTTATGATGTCGAGGGATCACGTTTATCTTCACCCTCTCTCTACCACGTCCAAGTGTCATGAAGCCTTCATTCCAGTAGTTTCTTGCATGAACTCTCCTTAGCCATGGTCTTCCCAGCAACATTGGGTACGCAACACTACCATTTTTCATCACCTGAAAGTCTACCACACATACAACACCCATAATAGATATTGCCACATTTGAAACTACAGCTTCTGGTTTAGTTTTTCCTTTATTTAATGACCTTAACATAAGTGTTGAAGGGCGATCAATTTTTATACCCAACATATTCATTACAGACTCGGTCATTACATTAACTACAGCACCTCCATCAACTAAGACATCATGAATTGAAATACCATTACATAATACCTCAGCTTGTGGAGCATAGGGATCTGCCTCTACCTCCAAAACAGGGACCTCAACCTCCTTCCTTCGTCGAGCATTGAGTCCACTTCGCAGCTCCCGCCTCTTCTCAGAAGACATAGCCAAGAGTTGACCATATGTAATATTTGCAGGCCTTTTGGACAGATCTTCCAAGATGGAGTATGGTCCTTGCCCCTGTGAAATCAAAAAATCCTGCACACCCAACTTTCTTCTCCTATGTTTCTTACTAGTTTCTCCTTTCATCTTCTTAGGATCATTTCCATCTTGATTATCTTTTTCTTTCTTTCTTTTTGTTACAAACACATCTACTTCATTATTTCTACTCTTATCTACTACATCAAAAGAATTCACAGGTGCTTTTCCTTTATTATTATCTTTTGTACCAGATGTAGAAGCTCTATCTGGACAATTATACTTATAATGACCCTTTTTATAACAACCATAACAAATAACTTCAGAAATATTTCTTTTTGGACCTCTATCTCCTCCCTGAGAACTAAATTCTTTTCCTTGAAGAAGATTAATAGTTAACTGACCCATCTTTTTGAGCAGATCTTCATACTCAGTAGATGTACTAGGAGAAATATTTGTGCTCACCAGGAATGGTTGTGGATTCTGGACCAAAGGTGTTGGTGTAGGCTCTACTTTAGCAACAATTTCTTTGGGCTCCTCTTCCATGCTTTCTTCTTACCTTCTTGCAATCTCCTTTGCTTGTTCAATGGTAGCTGGGCGGTCATACTTCACTCGTTGTCTGATCTCTGGCTTCATCCCAAGAATGAAGTGCTTACATAGGAGATTATCCACGCCATTCATCAACCCATCCGCTAATCCTTCCTTCCGGATCTGGGCATCGAGCTTCCTCCTTAGCTCTAGAACATGAGCATGATAATCCCTTATCTTCTCCTTCTCTCCTTGGGTTAGCTTTGTGATATCGATCATGATATCTGCATATCTCTATTGTTCACCAAATTCTTCAAGAAAACTTTCAGTTAATAAATCCCATGATTTTTTCACATTATCACCTAGTGTTTCAAACCACCTAAGTGTTGAACCATCCAAAAAGGTAGGAAAAAACTCAGTCCATTGTTCCCTTCTTATGAGGCCATTACAAATACAAGATCGTTTAAACTCTTGAATGAAAGAGGAAGCATCTTCATTAGATTGAGCTGAAAAAATAGGAATCTTTCCCATTTTCAAAAGTAACCACCGTAAAATACCAACCCACAAGTAAAATCAACAAGACTTATGTGCACAAATAATTGGAATCACTGTAATAGAAAGTGACTTTACACCTTTCTACAGTAAAATAGAAATGACCACGGTAACTATGGTAAAACTTGACTTACTGCGGTAAAAACTGACTTTACTGTGGTAAACACTATTCACAATAAAAAGTGAAGTTACTGTGGTAAATACTATTCACGATAAAAAGTGACTTTACTATGATAATTACTATTCACAGCAAATATGACTTAACAATAGTAACTACTATTCACGGTAAAAATGACTTTACCATGGTAACTACTATGCACAGTTAAAATAAGGTTACCCTCCAATTGATTTTTGACTAAGTGGGAATATCTCTCTAGAAACTCCACCAACAAGGAATGATCCCGGCAACGGAACCAAAATGTCATCACCAATCCGGAACTATGATAATTCTTCACTGGGAACTCCTCGTGCTATGATTATTTACTAATGCACAGCATTTAGTTTGGTGGATGTAATCTGGAAAAAAAACAACAACATAACACAAGAATACCATTGACTATGATAAGACGGAATGATGACAAATCTGAAATATCAAAGTAAATTATAATATTAACATGAAATTGTTACAATCTCACCCATGAGGTACTTCAAGTGTTATTGACTTCACTTTCCATTCACCAAGACTATGGGAGAAACTTTACAATTACACCTCTTAATGGCTTCTTCAACACACCTTTAACTGATGGCTTCCTTCGCACACTTCCTACAATATTTCTCACAACTTCTTTCTATGCTAAATGAGGGGGGTGGCCTCTTTATTTATAGAACTTCCAGGCTTATCTATCTTATCTCTAAGATAGGATAAGAAATCCACTCTGACAAATCATATTTCATACCTTAGCTCTTATCTGTACATGTAAGCTTATCTTTTAAGATAAGATAAACCTTATCATTTCACATGGGTTCCACATTTTTAGACATTTTACAAATAAAATATACAAAATATTTATGACCTCATTCCTTGTCCTTATTACCAATATAATATTTCTAATTCCTAATCATGTAGACCCTACTTCTCTAATTACCCAAACTTTGACATTTTAACATTACCAGACCACTTACGACAAATATTTACTTTTTACAACATTCCTATTGTACTTTGACTATTACCGTACTCCACATTATTGGCGGCGTCGTACTGGCAACGCCGTTATCTTCTATTAGATGCTACTACTAATTATACTTAACAACATCCTATTCCTAATACATACATTAATGAAATAGAAATTACGGAGGAAAATTTTAGTGTCGACAGTCCCTTTTATAATAGCAAGGTGACTTAAATTTACATTAAATTTCTGAAGTCACTTAAGTCATATCAAAAAGTGCAAATCTCAACATAAAAATATAACATTGAGGTGAGAGGGTGTTGTATGAGAAGAGAAAAGAAAGAGAAAGAAGAGGAAGAAGAAGAAGGATTATGCTGAAGGATGAGCTACTGCAGTGGACATAGCTCCATTTTTTTACTGCTCTCCACCTTGTGATCCTGAGAAGGTTTCTATCTTTCCAAACCCCTAGTTGAAATGAGTCACGAATAGTTCTACTTTGTTGGCATGAGGGATACGAATGCAGCTCAAGGTTTTAGTCCATCCATCGATCACACTATTTACGTCCTTGCACTTCCCAAACCATGATGAATGCTTTTCTACGATAAGTTCAATGGAGGCACATTTTTTTTAGAAGAAGTCGAGGGTATCCTTAGTGAAGGACAATGGGTTGCACACCCCTTTCTTGATGTATTATTTGAAAGGGCCGATCAACTCATCAGCAGTTGAGTGTTCACTCATTGCGGGTACTCCAAGTTTTTTAACTTTCTGATTTATGCTATCCTATAGCTTTTGTGTTTGTTCTTCTTTCTCCTCTAGCTCTATGAAGGCTCAATTGATTGCTTCAAATCTGATCGCCAAGGCCCTTTCCCATACATGTGTCAAAAAACCTTCTTATCGATCAATTCCTAATGATGGGTGTTGCTCATCTCACTCACTACTGGTCCCAGAGGTTCCCAGCAATCTCGTTCTTTCCCCACATCTTTTTTGAGTGCTTGCATTCTGGTGGTGGTGGCGCACATGTATGCAAAGAGCTTGACTGCCTCTTGAATTGCTGACTTCCCTTTTTTAGAGATTGAATCGATCCATTTTTTATTTTCTCAGCCCTACATCATGAACTCATGCATTCTGATGATGGATTCCAGATCGAAGCTACTGAGGGGAACCACTTTCTCAATAGGAAGTGTTATAGTGCTTGTTTCCACCAAGTGTTGCACATAAGATGAAAGATTTCACACTTTCTCCTCTAGTCCCTTGATCTTCTCTTTGTATTATTTATTCCTTTCCATCATGTGAGTAGAAGATTGTTGGAATATGTGCAAATCTCCCTCATGAGTAGCTAGTTCTAATTGGATCATGCTCATCTCATAGTCAGCTAGTGTCATCTTGTCCATTGGCTTGATTACTTTTGGCCGAGCTACTTTAATATACTGATTACATGTCTCCTCATTGTAGAATCGTGATGTTGTCTGCATGATCTTTGTTGATCTTTTTTCTTTAGCCAATGTGACAATTGCTGATATATCAGGAGCTACTACTTATTACACCATGTAAGTGTCGAGGATGATCATTTCCCGCATCCACAGAAACATTTCATTGGTTTTAGGCTCAATGATGAGTGCATCAACCATTATTTTTTTTGATGGAGGAGGAAAATCCTGAATGAGAGGAGTGTTAGAGTCAACAACATGCGGGACCTCTTAAACTGGCTTGAATATTAGATCATGAGTCATATACTCCTTGTTCCCTTACAGTTTCTACTACTGCTCTTTCATCTGCCTCAGCTTGAAGTATTTCAATTTCTTCGATTTGAGCTCTTACTTCCTCTTCCACTCTTTCTTCTCTTTCTCTAACTTCTTCTTCAGTTTCTACATTAGTGAAAATATTTGAGGTTATTATTGATGTATGGAAACTCACCGTTTAAAGGATTGGCAACACTCAGGCTCCCAAGATGACCAGTTGTTTAACGAAGGGGAGGTCCCTAAATTCTGAGCAGCTCTTGTCTTCTTTGAAGCTCTTCAGAAATGGTTTTTTTTTTTCCTCCTTCCCTCTATTGTCAGGTGTACCTTCTATCTGCCATCTTGGAAATCTATGCTCCCCTTTATGGTGCTGGAATTTTTCTTTGCCTCTCTAATTCAGTAGTGCGTTCTTCTTCAAGGTCGAGGATTCTCATGGTAATGAAGTAGTGGTTGACACTTTATCTGTTATGCCAAATAACTTCTCTCAAATCAGAAGTGATATATTATTAGATGTGGAAGAGTAATTCAGGTCTTTCAATAGGAGGATTTTCTGGAATAGCCATGGTTTGTAGACATGTAGCTCATGTAGCTATTCAAATTCTAGAAATTTTCTCTTTTGAATTTTTAATTTTAAGGTCATCCAGGTCCATGTACAAGACATCACTGTCTTCCACATCATACTCGTAGGTAAAGGGTTGTGTCGACTTCTGACCCATCCATTTCATCTTTATATCTCCCTTCAAAAAAGTAACTTAATATTTTTAGTAAGTGTGGAAAAGAAATTCCTCGATCTTCAACTGGATGTTGCGGCTTAGTTTTTCTCTTTCTCCCCATGTTCCTCATTTCTTCTAGATCAAATTTCTATTTTTAGCAGGTGCTCAAGGGCCCACTTACTATTTTTAGTAAGTTCCAAAAATGTCTGTTCTAGTGAATTTTCAGTTGTAGTTTACCTCCAATGTCTTCATCTCCTCTGTAGGTTCTTCTGTTGCTAACTTTCCCAAAATAGTAGTTCCTATGTAGTAGACCTACTATTTTTAGAAATTTGTCCTCTAGGAGTCGGACACATGGAATGAAGTTTTTTAATATCAATTTTTTCCCAATATCCCTCCTCTGCTATTTCAGATCCGCCCGCTTAATAGTCCAGGATATTTTAAAGTTTTAATTTTCAGACCTGGTAGTGCCTCTAGGTACGGTAGCCATTAATGGACTTGAAAATTGTAGGTCTAGTTTTCTCCTCCATTTACAAATAAATTTATATTTTTGATGTGGGTTTTTTTTTCTGATGCTTCACGTGTGATCTTACTTCAATCCGGCAACTAGTTTGATGGGAAATCCCACTTCTTTCTTCGTTGAGCCGGAAACGAGATTTCTTCATTGTGGATGCTCTATCACATGAAGGGGGAGTTTGAAGGTGTATTTATAATGGTCTTGGATAGAGGAATGAACATCAGAAAATGGTTCTTTTATTCATGCACCGGCTTGCAATATTTCTTCAGATCTTTGTTTTTAGGTTATGGAGATTTTCACCATTTTCTTCTTCTTGCTCTTCGTTTCTCCTTCTTATTTTGATGAAAGATCATTATGAGACATGAAAATCACTGTGAGGATTTTTTTTAGTGTTTTTTTCGAGCTGGTATGAGCATTTTCAATGGCGGGGTGATGGTAGAATGTTGCAGAGGAAGAATGGAGGAATGGAGTGCACAAAAACTATTAGAAGTTAGAAGTGAAGAAAGCAGCACTTGGAAACTTTTTAAAAATATATACAATATTAGGGTTAGGGAAATTTTTTTCATGTTTGATGTTCCTGACCTCAGGGAGGTGATGGACATCAAATTCCACTGTGGTCAAGAGCATGACACGTGGCGTTTGATCCAACGACAAGAAATGAAGAGGGAGAAAGTTACATTGAAGCACTGGGAGCTAAAAGGAGGTCACATGGGTGTACAAAAGACTCCCTATGGGGGTTGGATGAATTTTACAAGGTATTATTTCCCCCACCTCAGGTGCACAAGGGACATAAAATTCCACGGTGGTCCTAGAGCTAACACGTGGTGCCCGATCCGACGGCTTGGAAGGCATGCTCGAAATAAGCACCTGGGGGCTGATCTGTCGAGTTTGGAGGTCATATGAGGGTCCCAAGGGTCACATGAGGGATGGGTTGATTTTCCAAGAGTTTATTTACTTGAGCTCAGGGACTTCAGGGACATAAAATCCCACCAGGCTCCTAGTGCTGACACATGTCCTCTCGAAAAAATGACTAAGTCCTGAACTACCTTTGAGAGGGTAACTTGGAATGCAGATAACTTGAGCTCCCGTTGGAATTTATTGGTGACATTTTATATGATTTTGACTAGAAATAGAATTTTAAATCCAATGATGTGGGTCTCATGTCTTAGGTAGACCTTATGATCCCTGTAAAATTTGATTTTTTATCTGGGACTCCACTTGTGACTGAGAAAACATGCCTTCCAATCATATGCACCAAGGTGTTGTGAAAAATATTATTTCACCATCATGTAGTTCTTAGAATACTATTTCTAATTTTTTTTTTTTACTTCCAACTCCATCCGGAGCTCCTAGAATCTTCTTCTGAATCCCAGTAGTTGTTTTAGGCATGTGTACCGCCTAGGCTTATGAACCATGTTTTCACTCAAACTGTTCCAAGTCTTTCATAACTTCTCGAGGCCTTCCAAAATAATTTCCATGATGTTATAAGGTCTTCCATTCACCTACGTGTTGAATTTTTCCCTTCTACTCTGCTCCAGGGGTTGATCCAATCCTAGGAAGGGCAACGATAGCCCTTCCCATGACTCCCCAAAATTTGCATTTTCAATGAAGTCCTAAAATCACCTAGGGGAATGAATGGAATTTCCTACATCAACTAGGGGGATGATATAACATTGGTTGGGATGTAATTTGGACTAACTGGACAGAGTTGGGGTTGACTAGGAATGATAAAGCAGGAAAATTTTGGCATAGGGGTATAGTTTTCGTGTTTGGAAATTTCCAATTTCCCTGTTGCACATTTGCATGACAACATGTTTTTATACTTATACCAATCATATAATTATTCCATCCCAAATCTCTTCATCACCTTATATCATCATATCCTAAACACCCTACTCACGATCCCTTCTTGATACAAGAAATCTAATCTTATTGATCAAGTTTTTTCTAATAGTATAAATATCCTTAATCTTTATCTTATTCTTCTAAGCCTTTGTAATAAGGCACATCCAAATTCTTGTACTAACGAGGCACATCCTTCTTCTACTCTCCCCTCAAATTTCTTCTAATCCTATAAGCAAGACTAGATTACTAAGGATGAATGTCAAGATCATCAAGGAATCATAATTTCCCCTTTCATCCATACATCCTTCACTTAAATAACACTATCATCTTACATATCCCACAAACCTTAGAATCCAATGAAACCTACACAGATAATAGCGCAATCCCAATTCAGAAATGAAGATGAAAATAGTAACCACAACATGGAAATTTATCTATTCCACCACAATTATTATGATTCCAATAATGAAGAAAATCGACTAAGAGGAGAAGACAAAGAGACTATGGTTAACACTAGTAGTCACGATGACTCTAGTATCTACTTCATAGAATGATGATGAAGATAAATGATAAAATTCTTCGGTAAAATAATAAGGATTCCCTTTTGGTCCAATTATATCACATGGGGAGAAAAACTCCTTCTAACTACACTCATGACGAACTCCATAGTCTTCTCCCAAATGCTAATGATGACATCAGTCAATGACCACATTCCATACACCATCCTAATCCAAATCATTGTCACATTGTACATGGATGAGATGTCAGAGAGAACAACACCCATGTATCCAAATAAGCCATTATGTCTCAATTATAATAAATCATAAATCAAATTGCCCAATTAGCCTCTAATATTGAACCACAACCCAATTTCAAGCTACCACCTCCTAATCCTCCAGAACCAACCTTGGAGTAAGAATTGAAGTCTATGAAGGAAATAATTCAAGGGTTGCAACTCGACACTCTAGAACATCAATATAAATTTGAGGAACTTTTTCCTTCTACTTTTGACTGTGACATATAATTGAGTCCCTTTTCCATGATAGTTAAAACCAACTAAATTTGAAAAATACAAAGGAAAAGGAGATCCCTGTGAACACGTTACGGAATTCTACATGATTTTTCAAGAATTCACCTACGATGAATCCTATTTACTAAGAATATTCTCTAGAAGTATTTTCAGTCTAGATTTAGAATGGTTCCTTCAATTACCCAAATGTTCTATTACAACGCTCACTGACTTATAAGAAAAATTGATCAAAAAAATTTCCTACAATGTAGAGCATGATTTCAAAATGATTGATTTGTATAATACCAAAAAGTGAAATGGTGAAAGGTTCTCATAATTCCTATAACGATGTTGAGCCCTTGTTAGCTATGTTCCATAGCCCATACTTGAGAAACAAATACTTACCATCTTCGTGTCCAACTTTAATTAGGAACTAGCTTTCCATCTACAAGTCCATTGTGTGAACACATTTGATGAAATCATTAAAAAGGGAATGAAAATTGAGAGATACCTTGTTGCAAAAGGCCTTTTTAAGATATATTCCTATGGCAATCAAAACCAATTCAACCAACCCTCTACATATGAAAATCCTAAATAATTTAACAAGAATAAGATTGTTGTTAATGATAGAGTAACAAACACCAAAATTTTCCAACACACCCATACCACAACCGTTATATCCATCCCTAAAGGACATACATGGTCTACTCAAGATATCAGGTGAAAAACATATGCCCCCTTAGTGAATCCATGGAAGCAATCATTGATAAATTAATTAGTGCCAATATGGTCATTTTTCCATAGGATCCACCCATCAATGAGTCCCAAACCAAACCTTCAGGGTTAAAAGAAAAAAAATATTGTAAGTTCCATAAAATCAAGGATCACGCCACACATTGATGTATGAAATTGAAGAACTATATTAAATCCCTTATCGACCAAGGTGAGATGAAAATAGAGGATAAGGCTTCTACTCCCTCCCAAAATAAGAAACTTGGGATATATCAAAATCCCCTCCCTAGTCATGGACAGAACCATGTTTCTAACGAAGGACAATAGAAGTCTTGAAGTAAATCTGAATCCTCCACTCATCGCTCCAACCATATTAATTACCATCGTGTACCCCCTCCTTATACATCACTTGTTAGCAATATTCACAATTCTCCCCATCAAGTAGCCACCATTAAAATAAAAGGACCTTCACAGAACCTTGAGTGTGCTGTCACTACTTAT
This sequence comes from Taxus chinensis, assembly GCA_019776745.2. Lineage (NCBI taxonomy): Eukaryota > Viridiplantae > Streptophyta > Pinopsida > Cupressales > Taxaceae > Taxus > Taxus chinensis. Next base: position 122,250,389 of record CM034154.1, read on the forward strand.
AGGAACCGTATGGGCCTTCAAGTAGCCACTCCATAATACTCCAATTCAACACCAAAATCCCAATATAATATCATTGAAAAACTTGAGAAGAATCCTGTGCAAATATCCATCATGGACTTTCTCAATACTTTTTCCACCTACAAATAAATTTTATACCCCCCCTCCAAGAATCATGCATTCCCACTAGTATTGATCCTACACAATTTCAAGCCATTATTCATAATATCTATCCATATCCAACGATCCCACTCACCTTCACTAAAAAATACTTACCATGACATGGCCCTACCCATAATCTTCCTCTTTACATCAAATTTCTTATTGACAACACTCGTGTTAACAGAATGATAATAGAGAATGGATTGGCCTTAAACCTATGCACCTTGAATATAATTCATCAGCTGGGGTACAATGACTTGGATCTGAAACAAGATATAACTTCTATTAAATAATATGAAAGTACAGAGTGTAGATCAGTGGGAAATATTTATTTACCCATAAATTTCAAGCCTGTCATGCTCCCCACTCTTATCCATGTGATAGATATCCAATTCCCGCATAACCTCTTGTTTGGTCAACCTTGGATTCAATAAATGAATGTTATACCAACCCTGCTCCATCAATGTTTAAAGTTTGAGCATGATGGGAAAAAAAATGACCATCCATGTTGATCTTCATCCCTTCTATTTATTGTGAAGCATTGGAGGCTGAAAGTTATTGGGAATCTTACTATCCTATCACTAAACCTGTGTCACCAACACCACCTTCATCATCAACCTCTTTGTATGTTTCACCCGATAGTCTCTCATCTCCATCTCACTAAGCATCCTCATCATCTGGACCTCTTTTACCTACTCCACTCATATCTATTCCCCTTATACACACACCTCCACTCAAGATAAAACCAACAAGGTGTGGAGAATACCAAACATTCAACATCAACCATATACTGCCATCATCCAAGCACTCTGGAAGGCTTGATGTTTGTTTAAACAAAAAACAATTATATGTATTACAATCATCCATTTTTATTTGTTTTGGGTATCTTTCTAATGAGTACGTTGAGTCATCTAACTCTTCATGGATTATTGAGCACTTCATACCTTATTGTTGTTTAGATAATAAGTATCTAATTCCTAGGAGGATAATGACCCATATGGGGTATGTCAGAGAAGGACTAGGTTGCTATGGGAAAGGAATCCTTAAACCCCTTACCAGTATCCCCAACCTTGATAGATGTAGACTAGGATACCACCTACCTAGTGAAAGCATTCGTGATAAAATGATTGACACTTCCATTACTGTTGAGGAGGTCATTGACAACATTTATATGAGTTCCATCTATATTCAATATGAAGATCTCACCAACACAAACCTCTTCCTTGATACCATTTTTATCATCATTGACATCACCCTTACCTATCCAAAAATCATTGAATGGGACCAATGACTAGAACATCCTCCTCTTTACTCATTTCAAAATGATGAAGTCATTCTCAAGTTCATGTGAACTCATGATAATCTACCTGGTGGGAATCATAAAAAGGTTTTCCAAGTATGTATAAACACTGATGCCTACTTTGGAGCATAGGAGAATACCATTTCATTTCCATCTTAAGATAATATCCCTCACCCCACCTTCTCTTGCCACCTTGACAAGGAGTATACCCTCATTGAATTTTTTCATGAATCCCCAAATCTTGAAGATGATCCAGTCATCTATCAACTTCTCCCATCTCTTTAATCTCTACAACATGGCTCGATAATTGTGATTGAGGAAACCATTGATGTCAACATTGGTATAGAAGAAGAACCCAAGATTCTCAAACTCAGGGCATATTTGTCTATGAAATAATAGGACATATTTACCACTCCCCAAATAATTTTCAGATGTATTCACATGGTCCTACATGGATATGCCTAGTTTGGTTCTTTCTTTTAAGGTCCATAATCTTGTAGTGCATAAAGATAGAAATCCATTCAAATAGAATCTTTGCAAAATATATCCAAAAGTTACATTGCAGGTCAAAGAGGAAATATACAAGATTCTTGACTTCGGTTTTATTCGAACTATTCATTATTCTAAATGGATCTCAAATATCATCCTAGTGGTCAAAAAACTGGGGGCATTCATATTTGTACTGATTTCTGTGACATAAATAAAGTTTTCCCTAAAGATGATTTTCTGCTACCAAATATTGAAATGATCATCGACTCTACAGCTACGCACGAGATGTTATCAATCATGGACGAATTCTTTAGCTATAATTAGATCAAAATTTCTGAAGAATATAAACACAAAATAACTTTTACTATGCCGTAGGGAACATATTTTTACCGAGTCATACCCTTCAGACTCAATAATGTTGGAGTCACATACCAACGTCCCATGAATTTCAACTTTCATGATTTGATGCATGACATAGTTTAAGACTATGTCAATGACATTCTGGGAAAATATAAGACTCATGTAGAACATCATGCAGTCCTTGACTGAATCTTTAAACAGATTCGAGAATATAAAGTATGTCTAAATCCTCAGAAATATTTTTTCGGCGTCACATCTGGTAAGCTCATAGGTTTCATTATCTCTAGGCATGGAATTTAAATTTATCCAGATAAATTTAAAGTTGTAATTGAAATACCTCTGCCTAAAACTATGAAATGGATACAAAGCCTACGGGGAAAGATTCAAGCTATCAGGAGATTCATATCACAACTAGCTAACAAATGTCATCCATTCCGTCATCTGGTGATAAAGGGAACAAATTTTCACCAGAACACAAAATTACAAGCCTCTTTTGATAAGCTCAAGGAATATTTGATGCATTCTCTTTTTCTGGAACCTCCTACTCTAGAAAATTACCTCTTCTACTTTATATATTAGCTACACAACACACCTTGGGATCCCTTTTAGCACAACATGGTAATCAAGGAAAGGAACATGCCATCAATTAACTTAGCTGGACACTAATTGCATATGATATCAACTACACCTCTATGAAAAAGGAATTCCTTTCTGAGGTCTTTACCTCTCAAAAGCTACGAAATTACATGCTTAATAATATTACTAAGCTCATAGCCAAAGTTGATCCACTTAAATATTTACTCTCCAAATCAGCTCTTACTTGACGAATGGTGGATCATGATTCTAAGTGAATTTGATATTGAATATGTCAATCAAAAATCTATCAAAGGGAAAGTATTCACTGACCAGTTGGCTTAATATCTTGTCTCTCATATCACACCACTTTTTACATGGTTTCATGAGGAATCCATATGTACAATTATAGAATCAGGCATATGGAAATTATACTTCGATGTCTCATTTGCACATCATGGTTATAGAGTAGGTATCATATTTGTCACTCCTTAAGATGATTTAATTCCTAAATTTTTCTATCTTGCTTTTCGTTATTACAATAATATTTCTTAATATGAATTACTTCTTTCTAGTTTGAAAATGGCTATTCAGTGGAATATTAAGCATCTCAATGTCTTTGGCAATTCACAACTAATCATTAAACAATTCAATGATGAATATGCCACCAAGGACGATAAAATTATTCCTTATAAAAGGAAGTTTGAAAGTTTCAAGGCCCACTTCGAACATACTCAATTTAAACAAGTCCCTTGTACAAGTAACAAATCAGCAGATGCTATGACTACCATCACCTCACTCCTATACATGCCTCCAAATGAATCAAAATAAAAATTTATGATCGAGCAATTAACTATTCCCACTTATGACACTCTTGAGTTAGAGATGGTTTATGAGATAGTTGGTCCTAATTAACCTTAATATCATGACATCTACACCTATCTAGATGACCATACATCTCCTCCTAATCTCCCTCACAACCATTGTAAAGCATTCATCCAACGATCCTCTCACTTCACTATCCTTGGTGAAACCATTTATCATAGAAGATTTGACAAAACTCTCTTACGATGCTTAAATTACCCAAGAGGAAAAATCAACACTCCAATAAGTTCATGCAGGTACTTGCGGTACCCACACTAGTGTTCTGGCTCTCACCAAAAACCTTCCATGCACCAAATATTATTCGCCAAACATGGAAAAAGATGCATGCTCTTATGTCTGTAAATGTGTCCTCTATCAAAAGAATGCTGACCTCATCCACACACCTTCACAAGCCTTACAACCCATCACAACCTCATGGCCTTTTTCTACCTGGGGTCTCAATCTCATGGGAAAGCTAAATCCCACCTCATCTAATGGTGATAAACTCATTATCACAACTACATAATACTTCACAAAGTGGGTCGAATCCATGCTGCTCACTTATGTCAAAGGAGAGAAAATATCCAAATTCATTCTTAACCACATCATCTTCTACTACAGAGTCCCATCCACACTAATCACGGACAATGGTACATCTTCCAAAAATCAGGATGTCGGTGCACTTTGAAAAAAATTCCATTTTTAGCTCAAATTTTCCACCCCCTATTATCCATAAGGAAATGGCCAATCTAAAGAATCTAACAAGATGCTCAAATGTATTATTGTAAAAATAGTCAATCAAACAAGACGTGATTGGCATACACAAATATATCCCACCTTTTGGGCTTACCGCACATCCATCTGCACTCCCACAGGTGCCACACCGTATTTATTTGTCTTTGGCACCGAATAAATTTTTCCCATTGAGATAAATACCCCATACCTACATGTTTCCCTTCAACACTTCATCAATGATGAAGACTACCATGTCCATTTCCTGCAATTTATCGATCTACTCATTGAGAAAAAATTCCAAGACCTTGATCATCTCAAAGCCTATCAAAACCACCTTCGTCACCATGATAGAAAACACATAAAAGGCCATGAATTTGAATTTGCCAACCTAGTCCTTAAAGAAAATTAACACAATACTAACATTGATTGAAAAAAATAAGGGTAAGTTCATACAATATTGGCTCAGACCATATGTAATCATCGGTAAATTTGGCTCAGATGCTTATAAACTTGTTACTACAGACAGATATAAGTTGGATGAGACCGTGAACATCATGCATCTTCGTCACTTTTATTCCTAAGTGTGTAACCCACTATGTCTAAAAAATAAAATCTGTCCAATGGTGAAAACCACTTCAGTGGCACCTTGGGCAAGTAACATGGTGAAAAAATGTTTTTGGCACTATGATAGAATCTAATCTGATCATTTGACTACTAGCACTCTATAAATCACAATACACAAACACTAGGGGAACATTACTTCCATTTCCATCCCTCATATCCCTTTCCACAATTTTAATTCTAATCTATTCTATCAACTATCCATATCCAGAGTTATTTTGATCCTCTATGTGCCACATCAGATCTGTCATGACTGGGAATATATATCCCAATCCCAACTTACGTTGCATTACTCATGTTATCTCCACTAGGAAATACATATGTAGGAGTCTCACACAACTTCTGAGAATTACAACCCTTGTAATATCCTAACGCCTTCATTTCTCTCCATCCACCCCCCTTTTCCATCTATCATTGCTTGTACCTTTTTATCTTCATTTATCTCTCTATTCTGTCATGATTGACGTATTGGTTATATTGTAAATATTTGTAAAAAACTCACTATCTAGTTCCATTGAACATACCATGTATACCTAACACATAGACACCACTTTAACAACTAAATCATATTACCATCACTCATATGCACATCATACACACATCAAAAATATTATCTCATCGCCATTAAAATAATACCATCATAAACATGAAAACATCAAAATATACACCATCTCCATCATACACCATCCATAATAAAGTAAGTCAACACATCATAGACTATAATAATCAATCACACATTAAACATTCTAAACATCATAATATAATGACAACATCATCATACATCATCAGAAATTACATCATTTCATCATATAAATCCACACACATCGCTAATCTAGTCAGAAAAAAAAACATCATCATAATTAATTAACATAAACACATACTCCCATATATAATCCATATAAAACAATAAAAAACATCACATTCTAACCATCTAGAAATCATAATACACACACCATCAAAAACCATAATACATCATCTCTACCATCATCATAATTTAATATATACCAAATAAATGTCATCGAAATACATTATCAACATCTCACAAATAATACACCATCTACTAATGCCCATATCATATCCATCTAGATAAACAAGCTGATAATCATATATACATCAAAAAATATGATCATAACAGACTATCAGAAATGATCAATCATCTATACATATATAAAAATTGTGCCCATATAAGATCATCATAAAAAAATCACTAAAATATATGTGATATACAACTATTCTCACACTATGTTAAGCTTCCTATATCCTCCCTTGTTAGAGGAGGTTATCATACACTAGCAGTACTCTCGGAAGTTGTGGATCGACCCAATCTCTGATCTGATCCCTGACCTATCCATTTTCTAGCTATATAATCAATATAATGCAAATACCCCAGCATTCCTGCATCACCATATCCTCATAGTATCATGCCTCTGCTATGATTTCCTAGTACTTCTAGAGTGATACTGTCTGAGGAGGCCCCATCTATTGTTGTCCACTCAAAATTTCCTGCTCTGATAAGAGTAAAATTTTCAAAATTTTGATTTGAAGAGTTCTTCTCTGAAGTGCCTAAGTCGTGAAGTTGAAAAAATTGTGTTTTGGGTCTTTTTGTGTGATTTTCGGGCCTGTCGGAACTTTTTGTCCCATCTGTCCCAAGTACAAAAATGCACTCTGTTCCCCGATCGGCCGAAATCCCCGAAGCTGTCCCATTTTCGGGCCCGTCGGAAAATTTTGTCCCAAGTGTCCCAAAACTTATTTTGCGTGTTGTTCCAATTTCGGCCGAATCATCCTTCCCGCGTACTTCACACTTTCCTGTCCCAAATGTCCCAAAGTTAAAAAGTGCGAGCTTTCCCATTTTCGGCCGATTTGCCCGAACCGCGTCCTTCGGAACTTTTTGTCCCAACTGCCCCATTTGAAAAAGTGTGAGCTTTCCTAATTTCGGCCGAGCCGGTCAAGTCGCGTACTTCGGAACTTTTTGTCCCGAATGTCCCAAGTCCAAATGGGCCCGCTGTTCCAATTTCGGCCGAAACACCCGAATCGCGTACTTCGCACATTTTCATCCCATTTGTCCCAAATGCATTTGTGCGTCCTCTCCCTGTTTCGCCCGAACCGGCCGAGCCGCGTGTTTCGCGCATTCGCGTCTCACATGTCCCAAGCGTACCTAGTGTCATTCGCACTTAGTTTTTCCCCGCTCGCTCCAAGTATGATATTTTTCAAATTGGTGGTTGTGTATTCAATGCGCATTAAATTCATTCCGCTCCTCAAACGGCTATATAACCAAGCATACCACCTTCGCATTTTCGCATTGCTTCCTTGCTGTCGTTTGCCCAAACCCTTGCAATCTAGTTCCCTGCGCAAATATCCCTTCCCTTTGCAAATTCCTTCCAGAGTCTAGGTCGCAGCTCCGAATCTATCAATATGAAGATCAAGTTTCAGGGGCAGGAGCAAATTTCTCCACTCGAGTCTGCCGTTAGCAATATCGGAGACAGTGAAGCTCGTCATCTCGACTTCGGTGATTTTTGGTCAAGAATGACAGATGCAAACCCTACGCCAATGGCACAGATGATTAACGATAGCGGTTTAGCTTTCGCCGGAGGATTCCCTATCTCAGTGCAGTGTGCTGATACTGTACTTTCATGCGGAGCTCACTTCGACCCCGCTACGAGTGAATTGACAAATGTACACGGGGAGCTCATTGCCAAGCTGGACGCTGCCGCCATTGGAGCTGCTCTGAGGATTCCGGAGATGGACAATGCTATAGTCGTCTCTCGAGATCAAGCACAGGCCATGTTTGACCAAGACAGTGATAAATACAAAGCTCGAGTGGCGAAGTCTTGGTTGAAGAACCCTAAGAAAGGTCCTTCTCGTCTGACCAAAACCCTTTTCCGGGCAGATTTCAATGAAGAACTGTCAGACTTCATAATACTGCTGGCTCGAGTTATGGGTTTGCCCTCCACCAATGAATTTCATTTCTGGATGTGCCCGCTCATCAGCATGGTGTGCGAGGGAACACAAAGTATCAACTGGGCAGAGATCATCAGTATGAATTTGGCTGAGCAGCTATCCAACGTCCAGCAAACAAAGAAGTTCTACATGACTTCATATCTGATGTATACCCTAGCAGCATCCAGGCAGTGGTTTGGTTTCTCCTATGTAGATGCACACAAAGATGATCCAGTGTATGCCTACTGCCCGCAGTTCACCCTAGAGACCAGCAATCAGAATTTCAGAAGGGTCAATGATGCTTTCACCATGTACGTGGTCAGATTGCTCGAAGGTGATACTGCAAGAAGGTTTTCAGATGAAGCCATGAACCTGATATCGCAGTATGGAGCCTATTTCATTCAATTCAGGAAATTCTCCTATATCAGGCTGGCTGGCTATGAGAGCACCCCTCTGCGGCTCCCCATGTTCTGCAACGACAAAATGGCCCTGATTGAAATATGCAGGACAACTAGACAAGTTGCACAGAACTTGCAGAGACAAGAAGATTTCTGGCTTGCACTTTCCCATCTCTCTGGGAAACTATACATGCAAAACAGCTCTGGATGCTCAGAACATAGAAAGAGCCCTGGTCCCTATCACTGTTCATTTCTTCAAGCCTAGAACCTGTTTTGACTTGAAGAAGTTCATTGAACAGAACCTCAAGATAATATATCATCATAGGGCAGATACAGAAGACTACTGGGCTGACTGTGCAGATGATTTTGAAGCCAGAAGAAGGCATTGTGGCAGGTTCTCCCTGCAATTGATCCAAGAACTCAGTCTGTACCAAGTTCCTGAAGGTCTCCAAGATGATAATTCTGAGCTATACTCTTATGAGTATGAAAATGTGATTAAGCACACTCCTCTGGAGGACCTGGATTGGAACAGGAAAGAGAGAGATGATCTGGCTGAGATTCTTGCTCCAGTCTTGATCAGAACTAGGGTCTGGTTCAGTAAGAAGATCCGAGAATTCAAGAGGCACTCAGGAGAATCTAGCTCCAGGGATGATTCGACACCCATAAGAGAGACATCAGTTCCAGAGTCTGGAACACCAGTGAAAACCCCTTCTGCCTCAACAGCTCGGGGACATGTGGAATCTACTCCTTCTCCATCTACCCAGGTATACAAGAAGAAACTCAAAGAGGTAAAGAAGGAGCCTGCAGAGAATGATCCTCCAAGAAAACAGGCACAGTTGCCTATGGGGCCAGAGAACATCATTGTTCTCAGTGAAAGTGAAGAAAGTGAGATGCCAACTCCTGCAGGTGTTCCTGAAAATCCAGCAGATAAGGAGGTCCAGAGCACTGAACTTCCAGGTACTACTGATTCTTCTACCGCCATTACCTCCAGTGTTCTTCCCACATCTCAACTTGAGTCAACAGCTGCACAGACCTTAAGTGTCATGAGCTCCCTGTCTCTTGGTCCCCTTGCCTCTCCTGCAGATTCTTCTTCCTCTTTTGCTTGGGTGCAACCTCTGGTTGACAAAAGGAAGAGGAAATCCTCCTCTCAAAGCTTGGGACCGAATTTTGATGCTGTAGCAGCCTTGTTGGGCACCACTCCTTCTCGTGCCAAGAAAGCCAGAACTACTTCCAGGATTGTGTCAGATGCTCAAGGTCAGCAATTCCTGGAGATTGCTAAGCCCACAGTAGACAAATCAGAATCAGACTTGCTGACATCTGACTTGGAGCTTTCAAGGATCCCTATGGGAGAGTCTACTCCTGAAGGTGAGATTCATAACCTCCAGGAAACAGTCACAAGGGTTATTGGAAGGGTAGAGAAAGGGCAGCAGACGATTGAGCAGCTAGAAGAACAAGCCCAAGTTCTCACGAGTTTTATCAAGTCACTTTTGTCTAAAGACAAAGTTTTGGACCCTACCCCCTTGACTGCTCTACCGCCTCCTGTAATTCTAAGCCAAGATGAAGTGCAAAGTATTAAAGATATGCACAAGTATTCTGTCTATGGCAGAGCTATCGAAGCCATGGTAGATGACATGCTTGTTGCCGGACTAAACTTCATCGATGAAGCTTTTAAGCTACATGGAAAGGTAGATAATTTGCAACAGAGGCTGTCCTCTACTATTGGGGTAATGGATAAAGAGCTTAAGCTCTGGAGTAGTTGCATCGTAGACCTTCGCCTCATGGGCCAGACAGATGAGAACATCTTACTGGCGAACAAGATTTTCGATGATGCTAAGGACAATCTGTCAAAATCTTGGGTCTACAGCGTGGAGTGGAAAATCAGAGTCCTGGAGGAAGCTGTAGGAGAAATGAAGAATAGCTGGCAGAAGGGAGAAGCTTTCAAGACACTGGCTGCTGCTGCGTTCAAGGATATGCATTGTCATCTTCAGGACGAAAACTCTGGCGTTCCCTTGTCCTTGCAAGAAATCAAAGCTCAGTTCAGAGCTTTTGTCAAAGATAATCTTTTCAAGGAAGACTCCATCTCTAAGGACAAGATAAAGGAAATTTGCTCTCTTCAGTCTGCCATTGAAGAAGCAAACAAAGACTATCATACTCACGTCGAGTTTGATAAAGAGATGGAGAAATGTCTGGGATTTTGGACTCAGTCTGCAACCAACACGTCAGTCCCTCGTGGCAGAGATATAGCTGAGTCATTGAAGAAGTTCAGGCAGCGGATTCTGAAGACAGTGGGTCCCTCCCAATAGCCGGCCACCTGTCTCCTTCTCCTTTCTTTCCTCTTCTTTCCTTTCTTTTCGTATTCTTTGTAATTAGTTATGGTATTGCAATTGGCGGTACTTAACTATTCTTTAGTTAAAAGAAACGGTTACGAAGAGTAACTGACTTGTAATCTATATAATGGCCTTTCCACGCCATTTTCAAGGAGGAAGAACTTGGATATTTTGTTGAAAGTGTAAACAGATCTTAAAGAAATCAATACAAAAGGGCTTTCCGTTCTTTGTCTATCTGATTCTTGTTGTCTCTGTGTTTTCCTTTAATATTGTGAAGATCATTTTGTTCCTAACTCGTTTAGTCTCTCTGATTGCATACTGTTCAGTTTTGCAAGTACAGTGATCTTGTACAACCAAGAAGGAACTTTGTGTCCTTGATTAACAAATCTGAAGAAGGTTATTTACGGAACTTTGTGTCTTTAAATTTAATCCCATTCAGCTAATGCAAATGATCTTGTCTTAAATCCTTTGAAACTTCGCATACACGAAGAATTATTCTGCTATCTATAATTCTGAATGTTGCCATTCTGCTCATCTTCTTATTCCCCTTCCTCAGTCCTGGCGTAACTGATGATCCTTGTGGAAAACACTTTCGTAATATCCAAGTTTGACCATAAAATAATGTTCTGTGTATTTGTAAATAAGTTCGTTTCAGAATAAGGGAACCTCTCCCATTAAAGAGGAGGGACTTTTTGTCCCCTGACTGTTGCTCTTCTAAAAAGTCCTATTTGACGACCAACAGTTTTTGGCGACTCCGCTGGGGAAAATCGCATTCCAGTACTGCAATTTTTTCGATCATCCTTTGATCTGGTGACTCCGCGTTTCACTCGAGGGAGAAGGACCCTTGGTATTGAAGATTCTCAGTTTCAGCTTTTGGAGCAACAGGGTTTTCCTTTCCCTTCAAATAGAAGAACTCGTTCGACGAGCACTCCGCCTGTTCAAGATAGAAGTCCTACGGGTGGTATTCCTTCAGAGCCTGCTAGTCCCAATCTACGAGCTTTGATCCTTGCTGGTGTTAAAGTTCCCCTCCAAGCCGTATTTCCAAGAATGGCGGCACAATTGCCATGGGGTCAACGTGTCGGGCCCCTGGCTCTTGCACAGCCTTTGCATGAGTTACCTAGAGGTAACCGAAAGAACTTCCCAAAATTTAAAGGAGATGGCAAAGTACACCCTGATGAACATATTGCAGCCTTCATAGTTGCATGTGGAGTTTTGGGGGTTGAGCATGAAGACGTCTCAGTAAGACTGTTCGTTGAGACGTTACAGGATAATGCTGCTGACTGGTTCTATCACCTTCCGGCTGGTGCCATCACCGACTGGACTACCATGAGAACTCAGTTCGAAAGCCGTTTCAAGCCGGCAGAAGATGTGCATGCCCTGCTTGCCCAGATTTCTCAGATAAAGAAAGATCCATCAGAACCCATGAGAGAATTTGTGGCTCGGTTCAACAGATTGATCAACAAGATTCCTGTAAATACTCGACCGGTTGATCAAATTCAAAAATGTTTCTTTTTGAATGCCCAAACGCCTAAAGTCAGTTATGCCCTAAGAAGGGCTAATCTTGGAATGCTAATTCTGGATCAAGAACTGGCTGTTAGTGTCGAGGATGACCTGATCATGTCAGGGAAGTTGAGAAGAGATCCTCCTAAATCTAAATCTGCTGCTTCTTCCTCTTCCACCTCTGGACCCAATACTGATCCATTAGTCCAGAAACTTGCAAATGATCTAGTGGCTATAAAGAAACAATTAGCCCAGCATGCACCATATGCAGACGTTCCGAGAAGAAATTTTCAACCCAGAAACCGTTTGCCAGCTCCCCACACAAGACTGGCACTTGAAGGACCTCCTGTCAAAGTTCCGGTGAATGCAACTTGTGAGGTTGAAGAGCCAGAAGATGATAATGAAGCTTGTGAGGAGTTCCTGGAGGAATTCGATGATGAGGCAGAAGAACTCGAAGGATCTCGAGTCAATTTCTTTACCACTGAAGGCATTGATGATGGAGATAACTATGATGAAGTGGTAGCAGATATGAACAGTGAATCATTTGCTGTCATGACTCGAGAACAGACGAGGCAGAAGGAGAAAGTAACACAGCCCACGAAGAAATCTAAGGAGCAACCAGCAACTATTCCTGTAATTGCCAGAAGAGGATCTCCTATCCCTACCTCATCTGCACCAAAGGTAAGTACTGTCAATCCTGCTACCAAAGTTGCTTCTTCTTCTTTTTCTCCTAAGGTTGATAAGCCTAGAATTTCAAATGATGATGGCCCATCCACCTCTGGATCCTTTGACATTGTGGATCACCTAAAAAGGACCAAGGTTCAAATTTCAGAAGCTGAATACTACCAAACCCATCCCAAAGCTTTTGCCAAGATGATCCAATTTGTAAATTCCCATACCAAGACCACCTCTAAAGGCCTTTTGCCCACACCTCCTTCTGCACCACAACCTAGTCTGGTAGCAGCTGTCACCTCGCCTGGTGACAAAATCAAGCCCTTTTATGTAACGCTTCTTATAGCGGGCCATAGGCTCAGTAACTGTGTCATAGATTCCGGAGCCTCAGATAACGTAATGCCTGCTAAAGTAGCCCATGCTTTAGGCTTGACCCTTACTCGTACTTATGGATCTTGCTACTCCATGGAAAGTAAGGAAGTACCTTTGGTTGGAAGGATTAAAGATGCACAAGTGGCTTTTGCTGCTTTACCTGAAAAGAAAGTCTTGGCTACCATCCTAGTAGCAGACATTCCTCCTTCCTATGGAATGTTGCTAAGTAGGAACTTCTGTAAAGATGTGGGTGGGGAGATTCAAATGGATTGGTCACACGCCCTCATACCTGTCAATGGACAAATGAAGAAGTTACTCCCTGAGAAACAGTCTGAGTATATTGTGCAGAAAACAGATGATCCTAAGGCACAAATACTCTATGAAGACATAGGTCATGGTAATTACATGATTCTGTCCCCTGATGAAATCCAACCCTCCAAAGTATCACCCAAAGATCCCAATGGGGTTTGGATTTTAGAATTTGATGGAAGCTGTTCCTCGGCTGGTTCTGGAGCTGGTGTCCTGCTAGTGTCACCTGAAGGCTGCCTACACCCTTTTTCGTTTAAGTTGCAGTTCGAGAATACTAACAATACAACAGAGTATGAGGCTCTCCTTCTTGGACTGCAAGTGGCCAAAGAACGAGGTGTAAAAAATCTTCTGGCTCATGGTGATGCAGAGCTGATTGTGAAACAAGTCAGAAGCATTTTTCAGGTAAAAAATGGGAGGCTGAAGCATTACCGGAATCAGGTTTGGGATTCAATTGAATTCCTTGATGCCTTCTCTATTGAAGCAATACCCAGAGAAAAGAACAGCAGGGCTGATTCACTGGCTGTCTCAGGGTCATTATTGATTCCCCATCCTGAATTCTCTCAGGACAAGTTCACTATTGAAATGGTCCACCGGCCTAGTGTTCCTGACAATACTAATAACTGGCAAGTTTTCAACGATGACCAGCATCTGCTTTCCTTCCTGGAACTCAAGGGGAATTTCGAACAACTATATTTTGAGGGAAGTGACAACCTGCCTCGTGAGAGTGTGTCCTCTGATCAAGCTGTTACCCAAGGAGAAGAAACAGATCAGGAAGGGTGCATTAAACTCAAAGGAAACAAGATTCCCAAAGGTTTGGTGAGTTTGGAGGAGTTGTTTGATAAACATGACAGATACGTAAGATCTAAAGCTTCTACTGGACCTCAGCAATCAGCTGAGTATGATAAAATTGATATTGGGAGTTCTGATGACCCGAAACTGGTGAATATTGGGAAATGTTGCACATCAGATGAGAGGAGGAGAGCAATTGATCTTCTAAGGAAGTATAAGGATGTTCTTGCATATTCTTATGAAGATTTAAAAGCCTTCAAGCCAAAAGAAATGCAACACTCTATCCCTCTCAAACCAGGAATCAAGCCTTTCAAGCAGAAACAAAGGCAGTATAATCCAAAAATAGCCGACACCATCTTTCAGGAGATCCAGAAATTGTTGAAGGCTAAAATCATTTTTCCCATTCACCATTCGACATGGATTGCAAACATTGTGCCTGTCAGGAAGAAGAATGGTGAGATCCGCATCTGTGTTGATTTCAGAAACCTGAATCAGGCCTCTCTGAAAGATAACTACCCTCTGCCTATGATGGATCAGATTTTGCAAGCAGTAACAGGATCCGAGATGTTATCTATGCTTGATGGATTCTCGGGATACAATCAGGTAGAGGTTGATACTGTAGATCAACACAAGACAGCCTTCACCACTCCTTGGGGTACCTTTGCCTACAAGAGAATGCCTTTTGGGCTGATTAATGCTGGTGCCACTTTCCAGAGAGCTATGGATTTGGCTTTTGGAAGCTTGAAAGGAAAATGTATTGTCATATACCTTGATGACCTGACGGTGTTTTCAAAGTCAAGAGCGGATCACTTCGACCACTTGGAAACAGTCCTGCAGAGATGCCGAGAGCATGGGATTTCTTTAAATCCTAAAAAATCTGTCTTCTGTGTTACAGAAGGGAAGCTATTAGGGCACATTGTCTCCAAGGATGGCATCAAAATTGATCCTGAACGAGTTCAAGCCATCCAGCAAATTCCTCTCCTACCAGTAAAAAAGGCGTGCATTCCTTTTTCGGTAAGATCAATTTCTTAAGAAGATTCATCCCTGATTTTGCTGAATTAACTTTGAACATCTCTCAGATGATGAAAGGGAAGCAAGCATTTGGTTGGTCTTCTGAAGGAAAGGAATCCTTTGAGGGTATCAAGAAAGCCATTGCTAAAACTCCAGTTTTGGCCTGCCCTGACTTCAGCAAAGATTTCATCATCTATTGCTACGCTACAGACAATACCCTGGCTGCTGTCTTAACCCAAGAAGACTCTGATGGACATGAGCTACCAATTGCCTTCATGAGCTATATCCTGAAGAATCATGAGCTGAAATACACCATGATGGAGAAGCATGCTTTTGCAGTAGTCAAAGCTGTCAAGCAGTTCCGTTTCTATATCCTCAACTCTCACTCTATGGTGCTGGTTCCAGATACGACTGTTAAGTCAATTCTTACACAGCAAGAATTTGGGTCCAAGAGAGGAAACTGGGTGGCTAAAGTCCAGGAGTATGACATTGATATCAAACCAACCAAGCTGGTTCGTGGAAAGGGTCTTTGTGAGCTCATCGCTGAAGGAGCCAAACATGAGTTGCTGGAGGAGAAAGCTGACATTCCTACTGTTCTATTCCTTAGTTCAGTCGATGAATGGTATTCCGACATTGCCCATTTTCTCACCTATGGGGAATGCCCCTCTCATTTAACTACCAAGGAAAAGAGGACTGTTAAATTGAGATCAGCGCAATATGTACTGTGGGAAAATGCCTTGTTCAAGCGTGGTTTAGATGGGAGATTTCTGAAGTGTGTGGACAAGGAGCAGCAGAGAAAGTTGCTCTCAGCTTTCCATGATCAGGCATGTGGAGGGCACTATTCATCAACAGTCACAGCTCACAAGATACTCCGGGGAGGATATTACTGGCCTTCCTTGTTCAAAGATGCATCCAAGTGGGTGGATAAATGCGAGGCCTGTCAAACCTTTGTGGGAAGACCCAAACTGGCCGCTTTGCCTCTCAAGCCAGTTGTGATTGAGGAACCATTTCAACAGTGGGGTCTGGACTTCATTGGTACACTGAATCCTGCCTCTAGTGCCGGCCACACGCATGTGCTAACTGCCACTGACTACTTCACCAAATGGGTGGAAGCTATTCCGGTCAAGAGCACTACTTCTGAAGTTGTATGCAACTTCCTCAAAGAGAACATCTTGGTAAGGTATGGTGTACCTAACAAGATTGTAACAGACAATGCTTCGAACTTCTCCTCAACTGAGATCATGGATTTCTGCTACGGGTATGGCATCTCTCTGGCTCATTCTTCAGATTATTATCCCCAGGGGAATGGACAAGCAGAATCCACCAACAAAAATCTGGTGACTATCATAAGGAAGTTGGTCAATGAGTCTCAGCGAAACTGGCATAAGAAGCTTTATGATGCTCTTTGGGCAGACAGGATCACACCTAAAAGAGCCATTGGAATGTCCCCCTTTCAAGTAGTGTATGGAGTAGAGGCTCAATTGCCAGTGACAGTGGAACTGCCAGCCTTGCACCTGATGAAGGCCATTGAAGACACTAGTTTCAGTGATGCTCTGGACAAAAGAATCATGTACCTGCACAAACTGAACGAGGATAGATTGGAGGTTGCTGACAGAATATCTGCTCACCAGCAGAAGGTGAAGGTTCTGTTTGATAAGAAAGCTAGGTCCAGAGAGTTCCAAGTTGGTGATACCGTGCTGTTATGGGACAAAAGACATGAACCTCGTGGCAGCCATGGAAAATTTGATTCTCTGTGGCTTGGACCTTTCAAGATAAGACACTTTGCTGGTAAGGACTCTTTCTATCTTGATTACATGGATGGTTCTCCCCTCCCACTTCCTTATAGTGGGCAGTATTTGAAGTTGTTCAAGTCCTAGGTGACTAGGGAGTCCCTTTGTATATTATGTACAGTGTTTTTTGCTTTTTCTGCTTTTGGTGTGTTTCCCTTCTGTTGTGTGTGTTGCCCTCTGTATTGGTTTGTTTTTGACTCCTTTGCCCAATGGATAAGGCACTAGTCTGCTTCACCGAGTTCTCTAAGTTCTTGCCTTGTCTCATTATATGAATTTACACCAAGTCATCCCCAGAAGGAGCCAGCTGTTGTCCACTCAAAATTTCCCGCTCTGATAAGAGTAAAATTTTCAAAATTTTGAGTTGAAGAGTTCTTCTCTGAAGTGCCTAAGTCGTGAAGTTGAAAAAATTGTGTTTTGGGTCTTTTTGTGTGATTTTCGGGCCTGTCGGAACTTTTTGTCCCATCTGTCCCAAGTACAAAAATGCACTCTGTTCCCCGATCGGCCGAAATCCCCGAAGCTGTCCCATTTTCGGGCCCGTCGGAAAATTTTGTCCCAAGTGTCCCAAAACTTATTTTGCGTGTTGTTCCAATTTCGGCCGAATCATCCTTCCCGCGTACTTCGCACTTTCTTGTCCAAATGTCCCAAAGTTAAAAAGTGCGAGCTTTCCCATTTTCGGCCGATTTGCCCGAACCGCGTCCTTCGGAACTTTTTGTCCCAACTGCCCCATTTGAAAAAGTGCGAGCTTTCCTAATTTCGGCCGAGCCGGTCAAGTCGCGTACTTCGGAACTTTTTGTCCCGAATGTCCCAAGTCCAAATGGGCCCGCTGTTCCAATTTCGGCCGAAACACCCGAATCGCGTACTTCGCACATTTTCATCCCATTTGTCCCAAATGCATTTGTGCGTCCTCTCCCTGTTTCACCCGAACCGGCCGAGCCGCGTGTTTCGCGCATTCGCGTCTCACATGTCCCAAGCGTACCTAGTGTCATTCGCACTTAGTTTTTCCCCGCTCGCTCCAAGTATGATATTTTTCAAATTGGTGGTTGTGTATTCAATGCGCATTAAATTCATTCCGCTCCTCAAACGGCTATATAACCAAGCATACCACCTTCGCATTTTCGCATTGCTTCCTTGCTGTCGTTTGCTCAAACCCTTGCAATCTAGTTCCCTGCGCAAATATCCCTTCCCTTTGCAAATTCCTTCCAGAGTCTAGGTCGCAGCTCCGAATCTATCAATATGAAGATCAAGTTTCAGGGGCAGGAGCAAATTTCTCCACTCGAGTCTGCCGTTAGCAATATCGGAGACAGTGAAGCTCGTCATCTCGACTTCGGTGATTTTTGGTCAAGAATGACAGATGCAAACCCTACGCCAATGGCACAGATGATTAACGATAGCGGTTTAGCTTTCACCGGAGGATTCCCTATCTCAGTGCAGTGTGCTGATACTGTACTTTCATGCGGAGCTCACTTCGACCCCGCTACGAGCGAATTGACAAACGTACACGGGGAGCTCATTGCCAAGCTGGACGCTGCCGCCATTGGAGCTGCTCTGAGGATTCCAGAGATGGACAATGCTATAGTCGTCTCTCGAGATCAAGCACAGGCCATGTTCGACCAAGACAGTGATAAATATAAAGCTCGAGTGGTGAAGTCTTGGTTGAAGAACCCTAAGAAAGGTCCTTCTCGTCTGACCAAAACCCTTTTCCGGGTAGATTTCAATGAAGAACTGTCAGACTTCATAATACTGCTGGCTCGAGTTATGGGTTTGCCCTCCACCAATGAATTTCATTTCTGGATGTGCCCGCTCATCAGCATGGTGTGCGAGGGAACACAAAGTATCAACTGGGCAGAGATCATCAGTATGAATTTGGCTGAGCAGCTATCCAACGTCCAGCAAACAAAGAAGTTCTACATGACTTCATATCTGATGTATACCCTAGCAGCATCCAGGCAGTGGTTTGGTTTCTCCTATGTAGATGCACACAAAGATGATCCAGTGTATGCCTACTGCCCGCAGTTCACCCTAGAGACCAGCAATCGGAATTTCAGAAGGGTCAATGATGCTTTCACCATGTACGTGGTCAGATTGCTCGAAGGTGACACTGCTAGAAGGTTTTCAGATGAAGCCATGAGCCTGATATCACAATATGGAGCCTATTTCATTCAATTCAGGAAATTCTCCTATATCAGGTTGGCTGGCTATGAGAGCACCCCTCTGCGGCTCCCCATGTTCTGTAACGACAAAATGGCCCTGATTGAAATATGCAGGCAACTAGACAAGCTGCACAGAACTTGCAGAGACAAGATCTCTGGCTTGCACTTTCCCATCTCTCTGGGAAACTATACATGTAAAACAGCTCTGGATGCTCAGAACATAGAAAGAGCCCTGGTCCCTATCACTGTTCATTTCTTCAAGCCTAGAACCTGTTTTGACTTGAAGAAGTTCATTGAACAGAACCTCAAGATAATATATCATCATAGGGCAGATACAGAAGACTACTGGGCTGACTGTGCAGATGATTTTGAAGCCAGAAGAAGGCATTGTGGCAGGTTCTCCCTGCAATTGATCCAAGAACTCAGTCTGTACCAAGTTCCTGAAGGTCTCCAAGATGATAATTCTGAGCTATACTCTTATGAGTATGAAAATGTGATTAAGCACACTCCTCTAGAGAACCTGGATTGGAACAGGAAAGAGAGAGATGATCTGGCTGAGATTCTTGCTCCAGTCTTGATCAGAACTAGGGTCTGGTTCAGTAAGAAAATCTGAGATTCAAGAGGCACTCAGGAGAATCCAGCTCCAAAGATGATTCGACACCCATAAGGGAGGCATCAGTTCCAGAGTCTGGAACACCAGTGAAAACCCCTTCTGCCTCAACAGCTCAGGGACCTGTGGAATCTACTCCTTCTCCATCTACCTAGGTATACAAGAAGAAACTCAAAGAGGTAAAGAAGGAGCCTGCAGAGAATGATCCTCCAAGAAAACAGGCACAGTTGCCTATGGGGCCAGAGAACATCATTGTTCTCAGTGAAAGTGAAGAAAGTGAGATGCCAACTCCTGCAAGTGTTCCTGAAAATCCAGCAGATAAGGAGGTCCAGAGCACTGAATTTCCAGGTACTACTGATTCTTCTACCGCCATTACCTCCAGTGTTCTACCCACATCTCAGCTTGAGTCAACAGCTGCACAGACCTTGAGTGTCATGAGCTCCCTGTCTCTTGGTCCCCTTGCTTCTCCTGCAGATTCTTCTTCCTCTTTTGCTTGGGTGCAACCTCTGGTTGACAAAAGGAAGAGGAAATCCTCCTCTCAAAGCTTGGGACCAAATTTTGATGCTGTAGCAGCCTTGTTGGGCACCACTCCTTCTCGTGCCAAGAAAGCCAGAACTACTTCCAGGATTGTGTCAGATGCTCAAGGTCAGCAATTCCTGGAGATTGCTAAGCCCACAGTAGACAAATCAGAATCAGACTTGCTGACATCTGACTTGGAGCTTTCAAGGATCCCTATGAGAGAGTCTACTCCTGAAGGTGAGATTCATAACCTCCAGGAAACAGTCACAAGGGTTATTGGAAGGGTAGAGAAAGGGCATCAGACGATTGAGCAGCTAGAAGAACAAGCCCAAGTTCTCACGAGTTTTATCAAGTCACTTTTGTCTAAGGACAAAGTTTTGGACCCTACCCCCTTGACTGCTCTACCGCCTCCTGTAATTCTAAGCCAAGATGAAGTGCAAAGTATTAAAGATATGCACAAGTATTCTGTCTATGGCAGATCTATCGAAGCCATGGTAGATGACATGCTTGTTGCCAGACTAAACTTCATCGATGAAGCTTTTAAGCTACATGGAAAGGTAGATAATTTGCAACAGAAGCTGTCCTCTACTATTGGGGTAATGGATAAAGAGCTTAAGCTCTAGAGTAGTTGCATCGTAGACCTTCGCCTCATGGGCCAGACAGATGAGAACATCTTACTGGCGAACAAGATTTTCGACGATGCTAAGGACAACCTGTCAAAATCTTGGGTCTATAGCGTGGAGTGGAAAATCAGAGTCCTGGAGGAAGTTGTAGGAGAAATGAAGAATAGCTGGCAGAAGGGAGAAGCTTTCAAGACACTGGCTGCTGCTGCGTTCAAGGATATGCATTGTCATCTTCAGGACGAAAACTCTGGCGTTCCCTTATCCTTGCAAGAAATCAAAGCTCAGTTCAGAGCTTTTGTCAAAGATAATCTTTTCAAGGAAGACTCCATCTCTAAGGACAAGATAAAGGAAATTTGCTCTCTTCAGTCTGCCATTGAAGAAGCAAACAAAGACTATCATACTCACGTCGAGTTTGATAAAGAGATGGAGAAATGTCTGGGATTTTGGACTCAGTCTACAACCAACACGTCAGTCCCTCGTGGCAGAGATATAGCTGAGTCATTGAAGAAGTTCAGGAAGTGGATTCTGAAGACAGTGGGTCCCTCCCAATAGCTGGCCACCTGTCTCCTTCTCCTTTCTTTCCTCTTCTTTCCTTTCTTTTCGTATTCTTTGTAATTAGTTATGGTATTGCAATTGGTGGTACTTAACTATTCTTTAGTTAAAAGAAACAGTTACGAAGAGTAACTGACTTGTAATCTATATAATGGCCTTTCCACGCCATTTTCCAGGGAGGAAGAACTTGGATATTTTGCTGAAAGTGTAAACAGATCTTAAAGAAATCAATACAAAAGGGCTTTCCGTTCTTTGTCTATCTGATTCTTGTTGTCTCTGTGTTTTCCTTTAATATTGTGGAGATCATTTTGCTCCTAACTCGTTTAGTCTCTTTGATTGCATACTGTTCAGTTTTGCAAGTACAGTGATCTTGTACAACCAAGAAGGAACTTTGTGTCCTTGATTAACAAATCTAAAGAAGGTTATTTACGGAACTTTGTGTCTTTAAATTTAATCCCATTCAGCTAATGCAAATGATCTTGTCTTAAATCCTTTGAAACTTCGCATACACGAAGAATTATTCTGCTATCTATAATTCTGAATGTTGTCATTCTGCTCATCTTCTTATTCCCATTCCTCAGTCCTGGCGTAACTGATGATCCTTGTGGAAAACACTTTCGTAATATCCAAGTTTGACCATAAAATAATGTTCTTTGTATTTGTAAATAAGTTCGTTTCAGAATAAGGGAACCTCTCCCATTAAAGAGGACGGACTTTTTGTCCCCTGACTGTTTCTCTTCTAAAAAGTCCTATTTGACGACCAACACGTATGCAATCCAATCTATTTACCACTACCCCCTACTCCCATATGCAAAGGCCCATACATTTCACTATAAGCATCCCAAAAACAATGTCTATTCCTATGTCATATATCACGGTCCCACTCCTTCTCTAACTAGGCTATCTCTGACTCCAACCATGCAATATCTCTCTCCCTCTACCCTACCACCACAATAAATCCATTCAGATCTCTCATCCTCACTACATCTCACACCTGTAGGTTAGCTATCTCTCCTTCCAGTGCTTGCACCTCTCTCTCTAATATCCTTATGCGAGCCAGTAAATCATTCTCTCCATCTCCTCCTCCATATCCCCCTCCTACTCCATCTCCCACTTAATCTATCTCTTCATCCATCTCCTCCTCTTAATCCATATCCTCCCACCCCTGATCCACCACCACCTGAAGGCCCTACCATATGTATCTACATAGGAAGCACTATCTATAGTAGTACCATAGTATCATCTCTCTCTATCACATATGTATCATGTCTCTCCAAGATTTGTACTAGGGACCACATTACCGGTTGCTATCCTGATGGGCCACCACAAATAATAACTAGTGGTGCCCGCTGTGCCACCTCCTCCTCTACACGTGGTCATGGATGGTGCATAACTAATGCTTAACCTTGGGGAAATCCTATTTACACCTATCTTCACCCATGTACAAACCGCATTCCTCATCTTAGTCATGTCAATCACACCTGCCTAACACCCGCCCATCACTCAACATACCCAAGGGCTACTCTTGTATCCTCAACTGCTGGTAGTGGTGCCCATACAGTCACGTGTATCTCATGAAAAATTTCTCTAGCTAATACCTTGGGAATCATGCCACCCCACATACCCACCTCATGTTTTGTACATGCAAACACATGCCAACTTGCAGGTATGCCTTGTACTATGCCAAACTACCATAGTACTATATCAATTCGGTATCTCTCCACTTTATATAGATGACCACCTACTATGTAATATGGTGAAAAAATAATCCCCATATAGTGATGGTATCCTCCCATGCCTCATAATGATAGTACGGTTGTAGACACCTAAAATTAGAACTGCTAATTCTAGTGTCGGCGTCCACTAAACACCCTTCAGCATCACATTATAGCCCTCATATTTATTAAATATTGACATTCTCATCATACTTTCATAAGTTGACATCCATCATTAATTAAACCGAACGTTTCATTTATTAATTAAACAACACTCACTGAACTAGATCACCCCTTTCTACCCCTTAATTAATTAATTTAATAATTTTTCTCACATCCCTCACATCCCTAAATGTCTAATTTAATTAATTAATTGAAATAAGTTTTTAATCCTCACACCTCACCCTCACACCTCACAATGCTAACTAGGGCACCTCTCTAACCACCTAACATCCTCTAAAACATCCTTTTAAAAATCTCTAACTTTGTCCTAACCTCCTCTAAAACAACCTTCTAAAAATCATGATGAATCATCCTAACCAACTAATTTACTAACCTTCCAATAATATTAAAATCCTGACCAAATTATCCCCATAACCACCTCTTACCACATCTAAACCTCCCAATCAACCTCTCTAACTAATATAGATATGATTCCCCTAAATATTCAAGAAACTAAGATAAAAATCACAAGAAAATCATTGTATTAACTCTATAAATCTGAGTCCTATTTTTTCATTTTGGGAGGATGAAGAATCATTTTTCAAGCTTGGCATCCTTCAAATAATTAATTTTTTCTTCATCTCTTGGATGCCATTGACATATCCAAGAGCTCAACTTAGTCCATCATCAACATCTTTCTTCTAACGGGTCCGCAAACTCCTCTTGTACATTGATAATTATCCATATTTTTCCTTCATCATGACATTTTTCAAAGCACCTTCAAGCTTCACTTTCTTTATAATTGCATATCTACTGCAACTAGGTAAGCATATTTGAATATTATTACCATTTTATTTTTAATTAATCATTTCTGTCAATCAATCTTGTCCATTATCAGCCTATGTATTTTTATAGCAATTGGTGGCTATTTCCATAATCGTAGACAATTCGTTGCACAATCGTTCATGATTCATTGCACAATTGCTAACCATTCATTGCAGAATCATTGGAGATTTCCCCAATCGTAATCGATTCCTATCAAAAAAGTATTTTAACCCAAAGATTTCTTTTTTAAAACATTCAAACCACATAATCTATCACTGTCAGGCCTTTCAAGTGTCTTTTTGGTCATCAATATCCTTTGAGCTATCTACATTTTTTTACCATTTATCTGAGTCAAGCATATTATCCTGATTGACTTTGTCAGTGCATATCTATCAACATATTTTCTCATTTGAGCCATATTGTCATTCCTTAACTCCCCTTGGATTAAGAACCACCATTAGACTTGCATATATCCCTAGACTGTGTCATTCCCTTTCTGTTTACATTGTTAGTTATATTGTCATATTCCATTTTACTATTAATTAGTCAATTTATCATATCATTATTTGATTAATTTCTCAAAAGTGGATTAAAATCCTTGCAAGGAAATCCATTGACTTCTGGGGACATGCCTTTTCCAGGTGATCCACCCTAAATATATTTAAGCATGTCTTGTGTAATGTTTATGACTGTAGGTTTCTTGGCAGGACATGAGATTGATATATTCTTCCATGAAGTACAACATGGAACATGTTGGTATCCAAATTGATTCTCCTTTGCAAGCTAAGCAGCATCAAAGATTTAACAAGAAGTTTAGAGATAGATAAATCATCATGTATGTCGTTTTGTATCTAGGGAGGTGATTCAGCTAGCTCTTTGTCAGTCAAATGTCAGAGAAATGGATTTCACCTTCAAAAGCATTTGATCTATCCACACTACTTTAGGTTTTACCTTTCAACCAGGGTGAGAGGACCCATTTTTTAACCTCTATTGATGAAGGATAATTAATATATCCTTTTGTGCACAAATTTGAAAGGAAACCTTGAGAAAATAATATGAATGCACCACAATTTAACTCTCATGAGTTGCCACTTCTAAAGAATGGTGATATTTTCTAAAGAAGGTTAAGGGTATTAAATACATTATGGAATCATGATTGCTTCTACATATTTTGGCATTATAATTTATTCATTTGTGGACATACAGGTAAAACAATGCTAGTTCAGGTAGGATTCATTATTTTTCAATAATTTTTGGTGGGAGATTAAGCAGGATAAACTTGATTTTTCTGAATATTTGAGAACCTTCACAACAATTGGAAAACTTAATGACAAAATGCTTTAGAATAGCTAAAATATTCCTTCAACCAGAAGGTGTGCATCAATGGAGGCCCATATTTGCATGGTTTCACACAATTTCCAAAAATTTAACACAAAGGCTCAAGCGAAAGACTCAATTAAATATTAAATACCTTGGTTCCTTATGCTTAAGATACACTCAAAGGCTTACAAATAATCTTTATCAACAAAATGACAGTCAAGTGATTTTAAATTGTTTATCTCATTAGAGGATGAAGGCTCTTCTCATAATGAAATTGCAAATGCCACTAAACTATCACAGGGACGAGATCCTATGTGATTCAGAGGAATATTAACACAAGATTGCAATAGGAACAAGAAATACTATTTGCAGACATTCTGAAATAAAGTAGACACAAATTTTCCCATTATTAACACAGATTAATTCGAAGTTGATTAGATTCATCAGAAGGGGAAGGTTTCTTGAACAATATTAGAGCTTGTCAATGGTTTTACACTTGCAACCAACTTGACATGATCAAACCTAAAACATAAAAGATTAACATGTTTCTTAGATGGTCTCTCAAGAAAATGGGATTTCTCAAATTTTCTCATAATAATTCAACACCCGAGAATTTGTGTGAATAAAGCATGATTTTTATAACACTCAATTTACATCCAAGATTTCCCCCGAGAAAATAATAATTGAGGAACCTTTTTTGTTACATGTTTGGACATGATTTCTAGAAAATGATGTTTAACAGGTTTACAACAAAAATTTTCCAGTTGCTCGAAAAGGTCAATCATTGCAAATATCTCCATCATTGTTTTAACTATGAGCACATTTTCATCCTTCATTCATGCAACCTCCATCATTTCATCCTTTTCCCATTCATTCTTCTACAACTTTTCTCTGGATCCATATTCTCTGGTAATTTGCATTTTTGCAAGTGCCCGAGCAATTCCATTTTCAAAATATCAACCTTTACATTCCTTAGACTCATAAATTAAGCTCTAAATCCATTCAATTAAAATTTGAAAATAAAAATTACAAGGAATTTCATCAAAAAACGATGAAAAATAATGGATATTCACATCTCCAGGAGTCTTGGAGAAAAAATGGTAGTAAAATCAGATGTAATGCACAAAAACCGTTGATTCTTCCCTTTGTCAACTTTAGATTAGAGCCATCCACGTGGAAAAATCTGATTCGAAGTGGTACTGGGTTTGCCTTTTATATTTTATGACTTTTGGAGAAAATGTGTAGTTTTCAAATTTTGCCCCACCCCTCCACCTTTGAAATATGGGCTCGACACGTGGCTTAAACTGGGCCTTTGATGGAGTCGCGACTCATTTCTATAATTTTTCCCTTTTTAACAAAAATGAAAAATTTCCAATTTTCCTCGGTCGACTCACTTCCCACTTTTATCTTTTGATGTGGGCCCCAGAAAAGTTGAGCTTCATTTTTATACTTTTCTCTTTTTCACAAAAAGGTAAAATTCTTCAAAAACCTCTAGCGACCTGCCTTCCCGCTTTGACTTTTCAATGCTAAGCCAAAAAACTTTGAAGTGCTCCGACAACCCGCATCCCCGCTTGTAACTTGGAAATATGGCCACGTGTCCTGCTTTGGGGTTAAAGGAAGAATTTTTCCCTATCGCTTCATAATTGTTAAATAGCTAATCAGAGATTATCAGCACCATGGGGATAATTTGGTATTATTTACAAATGTGACCAAAGTGGAAAATTTCACTAAAAAGACCCGTCGGGCTACAACCAAGTAAAGATGAACAAGTATACACCTTCAGGGAAAAAAAGAGAAATTATCTTTACCTTTATAAATTTGACCGGACAATTAGAACTCAACGTGGCCGTGGGGCCAAATTGATATTTTTGAAAACATAGCAATAAGTTACAAGTTATAAAATAGACTTGACGTACCTCATCCAATCAAAAGAGACCATGTAGCTCAAGTTTTTGAGATATAATTTTACGCGGGAAACATGCCCGTCAAATCGTAAAATGTAGGGAAATCACCATTTTCACCCAAAATTGAATTTTTCTTCAAGTAAAAAAAATTTGTAAATAATTCATGGCTTGACAGGAATCCACGACCATAGAGAAGGATTTACAATAACACCCTGGTAAGGTTAAAACTTGTACACATCCATTTGGGGAGGTAGAAAATACAACGAACCAGATAGATTGGGAAATTTTTAGAATAAACAGGGTGAGCTCAAATTGAGCACCAACATTAGCTCTAACTAGGGGATGGGCACTCCTTGCGAGTGCCGCAAGAAAAATAGAGCATACCATGCGCAAAAAAATCCATTGGGCAATGATGTCAAGAACAAGCTTGTAGAGAAGAAATACAATAACAAAATTCTCCAAGATGAGCTGAGAAACCAACAAAAATTGGTCACTAAGGACTAGGAAACACCGAAACAGAAAAACATGAAAGCAGAACGAAAACAAAAGACTATTCACTGTACAATGGTGTGCATGCTCTAATTCTGAGAAAACAATCAAGGAAGATTTTCAAGTGCCTTTTGATGGGTGTTGTTATTCCCTTCATCCAATTAACTTCTTGTTGATGTCATATCAAACTAGGGGTATGTCTAAAGATATATGCAACAAGAGTACTCTCATCAATTTAGTAGTTGACTGTAGCTATTTTTGTATTTTCTAGGGGATCTCTTAATTGTCTTAAGGACTTCTTGGTAAAACCTTATTTAAATCATACTATGAAAACTTGCTGAAAGTAAACACATTGAAAGCTTTGTTGAAAGGAAACACACTGTGTAGAATGGAAACATACAGACTTGCTGTTGGAAAATAAACACACTTTCTTCTTAAAGTAAACAAACTTTCTTTTGGAAATAAACACACTTAATTTAGAATGCTTGAAAACAATTGTAAGAAATATAAGAATCTATCTAAACACCTGCAGGAACAATTATACAATAGAGTTTAACTGGAAGAATTAAAAAAATACAGAATTAACATATCTAAGATATTTACTGAAGAAATATAAATACCAAATAAACAAATATCCTAGTCCTTGGGTGAGTGGGACCTTGCTCCTCCTTGAATCAAGATCTAAAAACTTAGAATTCTCTCAAATAGAAATGGTTATTTTATCTATAAAACATTTAGTATTACAAAATATACTAGATCTGAGTACTTAGTCTATTTCTCTTATTTGTTCTATTTCTATCTCATATCATATTCTATCTATATATTCTCTATTTGCTACAGGACTTCTTTTATATACATCTTACAATCATAGTTGTCTCAACGATTTTGATGAAATTGAATCCTGCCTAGAATAGATGTTGAGTCAAATTGTGGTTGATTAGATAGTTGTAAGATAACTATCCCTGGATCTGCCTTCAGAAATATTCTCATCCTTTCCTGATTGAAAGGGTCATAGATGCAAAATATATAGATGTGGTTAGAATAGATAACTCCCATCAGTTCCGAAACATCAGAGAAGTTCCACAATCATAGGTAATTGTTAAGGATCAAAACCATGAGAGTTCCGAAGCTATACACAGGAGTTCAAGAATTAGTCCCGAAAATTCTGTGACTAAATGTTGGAGTTCCAGAACTAAGTCTGAAAGTTTTAGAACTAGATGATGACTGTGTGATGGAGTTTCAGAACTAGGTTAGAAGTTTTATAACTAATCTGTGTGGGACAGATGTTACCAAAAAAATACTGAATTCTTCCTGCTTCATTTCCTCGACTGATTAGACCTGCTTTATTACAAAACTAAATTTCAAACACACACTTTGTCGGGAATTTGAGAGCTTTTAACATTAGAAACACAATCAATCAAAAGACAGACAATTACATCCTAACTCATATCAGATCAACTAAAAGTCAAAAAATGTAATCAAACTTAATAAAAAGTAGAGTAAGATGAGATCATATATTTTACATTAATCAGACATATTCTGGCCTCATCATTTCCCCCAAACTTGTTTGCAAGTCCCTTTAAAAACTTCATTCTTCAAAAGTGGAGTTATATGTTCTGCATTCCATTTAATTGCTCAGATCAAATGGCTAAAACTCAATTTTTCAATGTTTAAACTTAGATGTACTATACCCAACTCCTATTTTATTTTCCTCTCCCACTCTTAAAATTCAGTAGGATCTTGAGGTTCTCTGTTTTTCCAAGGAGACATAGGGGTGAGAAGTAGAGGGGGAATTTTTTGCATTCCCATCCATATTTTTCCGTAGGTTTCATTGGCCTATGGAATTATTGTGCATAACTCTTTTTCCCTTTCTAAACTCCAGATCAGATTTGTAGGGGAAATTACTTCCCTTCTTCTCAAGGAAACAGTAAGGGGTTTCCACCTCTTTGAGCATCCTTCATAAATATCTTCAAAATTTTCCTCCTCATAGGAGGTGAAGGCATCAATACTCTTTTACTGAATGGCAAGATAATGTGTCTTGAATCTCTCATCAAAGGCATGAGTTTTACAAAGATAAAATTCACACAGAAGATTTTTCTGCTCAAGACTTGATAGAGAGTAAGCTTCCATGAATTCAGATTCATCTTTTAGTTCATGTGAAAGCCCACATGCAATCCTTGATAGCTTTTAGTGAATGAATTGATTTTCTAAAAACATACTATATATAGGAGAGGGTCTCATGTAGGTAAACAATTATTCACTCATAATACAGACCATATGAATTTTTGTAAGACATTTATATTTATTTCCTTCCTCCTTATAAAACTTTTCTTCCTATTTTTTTCTTTCCTTCTTCTCTTCTTTCATCTTGGTATTCAATTCTCTATTTTATGTTTTAGCTTCTCTGAGTTCCCTGCAAGTGTCATTCCATAGCTGTTTGAGTGGAAAATAGGTTAACTCAGTCTGTGCAGAGACTATGGACACAACAATCTATTTTCTAGAAATCTGAAATTCTTCCTCTTTTTCTATCATTTGTTTCTTGGTTGCTGATAATTCCTCGTCCTAGATGCAAGCTGATTTGTTAGCTCTCCAATGAGTATTTCCCTTTGTTCTAATTTGAGTTTGAGGAAATCCAATTCCTCATTCTTTTCTTTGATAATGAGATCTTCTCTAGACAAGAACATAGCCTATTTAACTTGATGTCTTTCTTCTTCCTTTGAAATTTCTTCAGGAGTTGGGAATTCTTCCTCTATCAAAAGAAATTTTCCTTTTATTCTCCATGATGCCAACTCTTCTTCTACATGTGGCAGTGCTGATGGTTAAGCCAATTCTTAAAAATCTTGCTCTTGAAGTCTCTCCTCTCCTCTATCCATTTCAGCTTGACTTAGCTCAGGAGGAGTCATGGCCATGCTGCCCAAAATATAAATTGTAATACCTTGTGAAATCTTGGATCATATTAGACATGAATTTTAGTCCCTGATTTGAAACAATGCTCTTTGGTGCTCCAAAATTTATCATGATTCTGTTCCAAAGTAAATCAACAACTTCTTCTTCAGTGGCATTTTTCAATGCCTGCACTTCTGCCCGTTTTTTCACATAGTCAGTAAACACAAGAATATATTCCTTCCCTTGTGAAGGAGGATTAAAGGGACCAAAAAAATCCGATCCCAATCTCTCAAATGGTTCAACCACAACTTGAGGTTGAAGAGACATTTCATTGGTGAAAGTTGGTTTTCCCATCCTTTGAAAAGGATCAAACCTCTTGATATATCTCTTCACATCCTTGTATAGAGATGGACAATAATAACCAATGACAAGTATCTTATGAGCTGTTCTTTTCACTGAATAATGTCCTCCACTTGGTTCATCATGACATGATCTGAGGACGTCAAAGATTTCATTCTCTCTTACACACCTGCCCAAGACAAAATCAAGACCACACTTAAATAGCATTCCATTTAACCATTTGAATTGTGCACTAGTTTTAATTAACTTTTTTATTTGTTTCTTAGTGAAAGAAGGAGAAAAATTCCGTGTTGCAAGATAATTTTCTATATTAGCAAACCATGGTGTACTTGCTGAGATTGCAAACAGTTGTTCATCTAGAAAGTTATGCTTGACTGAATCTTTCTCCCATGTGGTGGTTAGTCTTGACAAAAAATCAGCTACCACATTAGATTTACCTAGATTTTCTACAATGGTAATATCAAATTCTTGCAAAAGTAATAACCATCTAATTATTCTTCCTCCAACCAATGGTTTGTTCATTAAATAGTTAATTGTTAACTGATCTATGTGTATAAATATCTTGTACCCTATAATGTAATGTCTAAATTTATTGATTGCATAAATCACATCAACAAATTCTTTTTTAGTGGTGGTGTAATTCTTTTCACTGGGAGTAAGATTCTTGCTAAGATAATAAACGACATACATCTTTCCTTCCTTATCTTTCTGTCCCAATACTGCACCAATGGAATAATTTGAGGCATGTATTTGGATATAAAATGGATTTTCCCAATTAGTTCCTCTCAATATTGGGGCACTGATTAATTTTTCTTTAATTTCTTCAAAATCCTGCTAACACTTTTCATCCCAAAGAAATTCACGGTCCTTGGTTAGAAAATTAAACATGGGGGCAATAATTTTACAAAAATATTTTATAAAGTTCCTATAGTACCCAACATGCCCTAGAAATGATTTGATGTTTTTGGGGGTTTGAGGAACAGGTAAATTTGAAATGATCCTAATTTTGTTTTGATCCACCTGAATTCCTTTTTTTGAAATATGGTGTCCTAATACAGTCCCCTCATCCACCATCATCAAAAAAAATTCATCACTAAGAGATAGGTTGTGTTATTCACATCTTGTTAACACTCTATCCATATTTCTCAAAGCATCTTCAAATGTATCTTTGTGTACAGTGAAGTCATCCATATATACCTCAACACAATCATTTGTTAGATTGGCAAAGATTGCAAGTACAACTCTCTTGAAAGTTACAAGAGAATTACATAAACCAAATGGTAACACCCTATAGGAAAAGGTTCCCCATGGACATGTAAATGTATTTTTTTCCTGATCTTTAGCAACAACTATGATCTGATTGTACCAACTCAAGCCATCCAAGAAAGAAAATTATTGTTTACCTGAGAAGTTATCTAAGACTTGATCTATGAATGGTAAGGGAAAATAATCTCTCATTGTGTCTTTTTTCAGTTCCCTATAGTCAACACATATTCTCAATTTTCCATTCTTTTTGGGAAAAATTACAAGAGGAGATACCTAGTGACTATCTAAGATAGGGTAGATGAAACCTACTTGTAATAGTTTTTCAATTTCTTGTTTGACTATAAACCTTATATTTGGGTTAATCCTTCTTTGAGGCTGCCTAAATGGTTTAATGTTTTCAGTATAGATGTGATGAGTGTAAATACTTGGGTGAATCCCCTTCATGTATTTGTAATCCCAAGCAAAAGCTTTAGTATGATTTTTTAGAACATCAAACAATTTAGCTTCTTCATCATCCTTGAACAAATTGTTAATGTTTAAAGTTTTACCTGGTTAAATTTCAACATGCTTGGTTCTAATATGTGATGAACTAATTTGTGGGAAGGGTTTAATTAAAGTATTGAATGGAAATGCATGTGGTAACAACATATGGTATGTAGCAATATCTGCAAAATTCCTTGAGACAAAATATTGGAAAAAGGATAGTAATTAAAATTATGATACTTATCTCTTTGCAGGCCAAATTCTTCATCACTACTACTTTCCATAAATTCTTCACCACTTTTTGATGTACTTGAAACTGAAGCTACTAATTAATCCTCTCCCCACGAGAAATATCATTCCTTTGGAGTGAAATTATTTTCAATCAAAGAGAATTGTTGTTTTCATGGTTCCATAACTAAATGTGGTGGTTCTGGAACTATAGCTGCAGGTTCCGGAACTAGGTTTGCAAGTTTTGGAACTAAGTTTGTGGTTTCTGGAACTAAGTTCATAGGTTCTAGAACTATTTATGATTGCTTCGAGGATAGAAAGTTCTCATCCAATGGTGGATTAATCATCTCTTCTACTTCTCTCACATGATCCTGCAATGTGATCATAGCTAAAGAAGACAAATTTTTCTTATTAGTTTCAGGAGAATCAACCGACAATTTTTCATGATTGTCAGTAAAAGGTCATGTAGTAGGATATAAGGAAATTTTTTTAGAGTTTATATCATTCAAGATTTTCATATCACTTGACATGCAATCTATTAAAGCAACAACTGTAGCTAACCATGGTCTACCCAAAATAGTATGATAACCCAATATTTTACCTTTTGGCTGCATTATAAGGAAGTCAACTAGATATTCCCATGACTCCACCATAACCACCATGTCTTAAATAATTCCTTTTAGTTTTACTATAGACTGGTCTTCCATCTACAATATGGTATTATTAGTTGTATACCTATTAATGGTAATGTTTTAAGAGTATCCACTATCATTACATTGATAGCCACTCCCAAATCTACCAAAACATTATGTACATCCTTATTTCCTATAGAGACAGAAATAACAAGACTTCCAGGATCTCTGTATTTGGGAAGTAAAATTTTTCCTGCTAATAAATCAGCAAGTTTCCCATCTACTTTGATAGTCTTGGGGTACTGTTTCTTCCTTCCAGGATTTTTCATACATAACATTTTGATTAATTTGTTTAATTTTGGAATGTCTTTAATTGGTTGTAACAATGGTATTTCAATATTCAATTTCCTTAGTTCCTGTACCAATTCAAACTCCTTGCTTTCTATAGCTTCTTTAAATCTCTTTGGAAATGGAGTCTCAGTAGTGTTTCTATCTGGCTCCTTTTCTTTTCTTTCTATATCCTCTTTTGGAACAAAAGTACTAGGGATTTCATTTTCTTCTGTCATTTCAGTGATTATAAGGGGTGGACTATTAATGATTTTCCCAAATCTAGTTTGAATATCCTTATAATCCATAGCATGTAAATCAACTAATTTTTCTGGTTTTGTTCCATAAACAAGAGTTGTTTGTTTGTTTCTTGGATTTTCTACTAGTTGTGCTGGCATTTATGTTTGGACTACATTCTTAGTTTGTGAATTCTATGTAGGAGATCCCATGATGGCCTGTTGATTCTAATTTGGATATGTTCTTCCTTGAGAATAATTACTAGGGTTCCATCTAGGTTGTGACCAAGCATAAGGATTTCCTTGACCAGCCCATGGTTGTTGATGTCCCTGAGCATACTAAGCTTGATTTTCCCAATCTTGAGGGTTCCAAGTTGGTTGAGGTACCCAAGGTGGTTGTCCCCAATTTTTTGGTACTGACTAAGTAGCCCATGGCATCGTTTAGGGATTAGGGACTGATCTTGGCATAAAGTGACTTTGGTTAGGTTATCTCTGAACAATATTCAATTCTTCTATTGTAGATGAGGCACTGGTTTGTTTACGTTGATTCTTAAGAACTGGAAGTAAAGAAGAAACATCAGTATCATGCTCTTTAGATTAATAGATAAGACACATTTCTATTTTATCCAAACGACAGTCTCTTATTGCATGCTTCTTCCGGCATCTAGGACAATACATACCCAATGGTTCAGTTTTGAAATTTTCTTTAGCTTGTAATCCATGCATAGTAGAGGTTAATTACACTAAAATGTTTGTTTTAAAGTTTTCTAACTCATCCATTAGTTTGTTCATATCTAGATTCAGACTTTTCCCCGATCTTCTTTTTCTAGGTCCACCTCTCATTCTTGAATAGCTTCTACAATTCTATTTAATTCTATTCATTCTTATCTAATCAATGTCTCCACCTCCTATCAAGTTAAGGGATTCCCTAGATATGTCATCCAAGCCTTTAAGAAAAATGGTTTTACTTAACTCCTCTTGAAACACAAATCCACATCTTTTTCTAACAAAGAGGAATCTGTCTAAATAGTCTTCTATTTTTTCATCTTCGTCCTGCTTTATTTTGAATAATTCTTCCTTCCTATTTCTCCCTCTACAATAATCTTGGTATTTATCTAGGAAGGAAGTCTCCATTTGTGCCCAAGTACTAATAGAGTTGGATGGTAATCCCATGAACCACCTCATTGTTGCATCCTTCAAAGTGGATGGAAACAACTTGAGTTTTTTAATATCTATTTTATAATCATAGGTCTGACATAGTACCTTGAACTGAAATAGAAATTGGTCAGGATCTTCAGATGACATCCCTCTAAATGTGGGTAGATGTGCAGGTGAGATATTTTTCATTGATGCATCATCATCTCCCAATTGGATTAGATAAGTAAAGGTCCTATCAGGTACTCTCTCAGCTTCTTGTTACATTTTAGAAATATTTTCTAAATTTTCCTCTCAATCAATGTGGTAAACAGTATGCCTTGGGGAAGCTAAAAAATCAGGAGTAGGGGGTTGACTACTCAATTGAGAATGGAAACTCACCTTGAATGGATCTTGAGTAATAAGCCTTCTCCTAAAAGTTCCACTTCCTTCAGGTGACTAATCTAAGAATTCCAAAAGTGGCAATTCTATTTCTTGTCTGACAAGGGATGATGATGTCTCTAATTCTTGATCAATTTACTTACTTGGACTAGAGGATGTTATGAATTCTTACGAAGATGTTTTTGGGAGGAATCTACCTTGCGAGTCTCTTGGTCTACTCATATATTTTATGATATAGTAGGGAAGATCCTTCAACTACTAGATGTATGATTTTTTTATCTTGCTAACACTTAATTAGAAAGTTCCAACTAGTGTTCCTCGACAATGACGTCAAAAATGATGGGTATCATTATTCCCTTCATTTAATCAACTTCTTGTTGATGTCATATCAAACCAGGGGTGTGTCTAAAGCTATATGCAATAAGAGTAATCTTATCGATCTAGTAGTTGACTGTAGTTATTTTTGTATTTTCTGGGGGATCTCTTCAATGTCTTAAGGACTTCTTGGTAAAACCTTATTTAAATCATACTATGAAAACTTGATGAAAGTAAACACACTGAAAGCTTTGTTGAAAGGAAACACACTGTGTAGAATGGAAACAAACACACTTGTTGGAAAATAAACACACTTGCTTCTGAAAGTAAACACACTTGCTTTTGGAAATAAACACACTCAATTTAGAATACTTGAAAAAAATTGCAAGAAATATAATAATATATCTAAACACTTGTAGGAATAAGTATGCAATATATTTTAACTGGAAGAATTAAAATAAATAGAATTAACAGTTCTAATCTATTTGCTGAAGAAATATAAATACCAAATAAACAAATATGTTGGTCCTTGGGGGAGTAGGCCTTTTCTCCTCCTTGAATTAGGATTTAACGACTCAGAATTATCTCAAATAGGAATGGATATTTTATTGATAAAACATTACGTATTAGAAAATGTACTGGATCTGAGTACTTAGTCTATTTCTCTTCTTTTTTCTATTTCTATCTCATATCATATTCTATCTATATATTATCTATCTACTACATGTATGCTTTTATAAACATTTTATAATCATAGTTGTCTCAAAGATTCTGATGAAATCAAATCATTCCTAGAATATATGCTGATTCAAATTATGGTTGATCAGATAGTTGTAAGATAACTATCTATGGATCTACATTCAGAGATCTTCTCATCCTTTCCTGATTGAAAGGGTCATAGATGAAAAATCTTTAGATGTGGTTAGAAAAGATAACTCCCATCGGTTCTAAAACTTTAGAGAAGTTCTAGTTACATAGGAATTTATTAAGGATCAAAACCATGAGAGTTTCGGAGCTATACCAAGGAGTTTCGGAACTAAGTCCAAAAATTATGGAACTAAATACTGGAGTTCCTAACTAAGTCTGAAATTTCCTAAACCAGATGATGACTATGTGATGGAGTTATGGAACTAAGCTCTGTGGGAACAAATGTTACTGAAAACATACTGAATGCTTCCTACTTCATTTATTTGACTGATTAGACCTACTTTATTACAAAACTAAATTTCAAACACACACTTTCTCAGGAATTCTAGAGGTATTAACATTAGAAACACAATAAATAAAAAGACAGACAATTACATCCTAACTCATATCAAATCAACTAAAAGTCACAAAATGCAATCAAACTTAATAAAAAGGAGAGTAAGATGAGATCATATATTATACATTAATCAGACATATTCTAGCCTCATGACCTTTGATTCTAGATATGACCATGTTTAGCATTTCTAATATGTCTTTAACAATTGGTCATATGATTGTTTCTCTTCCCCATGCAAGTTGCTATTTGACCACATTTTTTCAGGCTTATCCCTTGTGCCTATGTCAAGTTTTTCAACATCTTTTGAGGCTGCATCAAAAATCAAATTCCTAGGAAAATCAATCTACTCAGGATATTTGCATTGATCAATTTCATACTCCTTGAAAACAACATAGCTCACTGAGTTATCAACATCAATATCTGTTTATAATACTTCATAAGAAGCATTGTTGGGGTCCTCAATGAGATATAAAATTTTCTTTTCACCAAGTAACTTCACAAGGCTTCCCTCAATTGGTATGGTGGCATAAGACGTGTCCATTTACATACTTACACCCATACTAGTTGCCCACTTCCTAGATAATAACATTCCTCGTTTAGCAGGAAAATTCACAATTACCATATTCAAAGTTAAGTACTTGCCTTAATACGCTACCAATTACACAACTAAACCCTTGTCACATCCAAATACTGACACCTCTCTTGAATCCATGGCATTACATTTCCCATAATATGTTATTACTTTGAGATTCAACTCAATCATGACGTCAAGAGGCATTACATTACATGAGGCTCTTAAATCAAACATGTAGTTATGTAATAGTTTATCCTTAATAATCAGAGTAGTAAAAAATAGATCAACATTCAGCTGAGAATCAACTAGAGAAGTTCCCAATTAAACCTTAGGTGGTTCACCCAATTCCTCCAATGCTTTTGGTTTTTCTAATTTTGTAATGGCAGGAGGAACCTCAACATTGTTTACCTTTTTACCCTGGGTGACCTTTTCTTCCTTAAGCCCCAAATACTCAAATGCCCTCTTCTTATGCTTAGGGATTCTAAGAAATTCAACAATAGGAACACTAATCTTGATCTGACTCAAGATTTGGGGTATGTCACAGGTAACATTTTCAGGTAAGGAAGTATTGGGAGGAAGGTTTACAAGTTTATTTGATGGCATGGTATTTTTCATAGTCTGAGCATGGGGAGGAACATAAGTTTTATTTGGAGTGACAAATCCTTTTCCAAATGCATATTTCTTAGGGGTTTCCTTAAGGATGCTGGTAATAAATGGAATTTTTTGTTTGGCCTGAGGCCCTACCCCTTTGAAATTTTTTTTCCTGGTATTATATTACTTTTCGTGGCCAGCTACTGTGTTCATTAACAACTTCCTATCCTCCTTAGAAGGGATTCCTCCATCATACTTCTTAATCATTAATGCCCTTAAGTACTCAAAATAATTATTAGGAAACTCAAAAGCTTGTACCATATCAATGTCAAAAGTATGAGTGGGAGGAAGGGGTAATACACAATGAATGCAATCCCATAAATCTGCAGTAGTTCTAGAACTGATTAATTCATTAAAATTTTGTCCTTGTCATGAGCTTGTAGAGCACCCCATCATGAACACATCAGCATCAGATTTCTCAAATTCTTTGTCTTCATCACATGGGGCATGTGGCAAGAAACATCTATCACACCACTCAATTTCATTGGATTCTTCAACAGAAGCAACTATGGCAGTCAAAGGATCAGGCATGATTCTATTTTCATGGGATTGGGGCTATATATTTCCCAACCCCATGGGTCCTTTCCCTCAGTCATCAAATCTCTGATCACCCCTAGAATGATTTTTAAATCTTTCTTGACCTTGTGGCTTGTGCTGACCTTAGGAACCTTTTCCTATCCTCTTCTCTGCTCTGGCCAGTTTATAGGATATTTCCTTAATAGCTCTGGCCAAAGATTTTACAAACTCTTTTATATCCAAAGACTTACTTGATTGAGGCTCCTCCGGATTGATCAGCTTGATGCCTTTTATCTTAGGAGGTTTACCAATTGCTTTAATGTTGTTTTCAATCTACAAATCCATGGTGAAGGCCTACCTCAATGTTGTTGAGTTCTTATCCCTCAAATAATAGGTAACCTTCTTATCAAAAGCATCAGAGTATTTTATCAGATAAGAAACATCACTTGGCCTCAGGATTATAGGTAGCCTATTCAAGGTCTTATTTAACTGTGTATTGAATTCATGAACATAATCATTAGGATTCTTCTTAATATTTTCAAATTTAGAAAAAATAAACTTGGGATATGTCTTATCCCCATACTGCAATCTAAAATCATTTTTCATTTCTATCCATGAATCTATTGAGTTATCTGGAAAATATTTATACCAGTCACATGCATACTCCTCAAGATTATGAATAAATAGTTTTATATACACATCCTCAAATTCAATCTCAAAGTCTATTTCTAACATCTTGTGGCACTACATATGGATATCCAGCCATACCTCTAAAATCTATAGGACCAAAAGTATTGACAACAAGTGGAGGTCTGGGTGGGGGAAGGGCCATATTGTTTTGAGGTGGCGAATTTTTAGGAGATACAAAATGATGAGGAGTGAGGGGTCTGTGGGGAACAAGAATGAAATTCTCAAAATGAATGTTCTCTAAAAACTCTACTTCTTAGAAGATCCTATCAGATTTGGAAAACACAGCGATAGAATGACACACAAACTTTTCAAATACAGATGAAGGCCCCTCTCTAGAGGGAGAATTTTGATCTACAAAAGACTACCCGATTCAGAAGCACTTGAGGAAGTATGGCATTCTTCAATGATAGGATGATCAGTTTCAACAATTGATAACTCTTTTATTGATTTTTGATCTCCAACAACTTTCTAGATTCTAGAAACAACCTTCTAGCAGGGTCTTTAAGGAAGAAATATCTTCTTTCTTCCAGCCTTGCAAATATTGGTGATAAATTTCAATTGAAAAAAGTTAAGAAACTGGCATTTATCAAAAATTAATTTAACACGGAGTCGCCACTAAGGATTTTCACCTTAGTTGTGTAAATGCACTAAAATTGATATGTCAAATGTCTTTCAACACTAAATTCATGAAAATCTTGATAGATCTGACCTTCCGTTACTTGTATTTAACATTGATGATGTAAACTTAGTCCATAAACCAACAGAAACTGGAAATATTACACATAGAACTTGTAACTTGCACAAATATTATAGATCTCAATAAAGGATGACATTTAAACAACGTATTTACACAAGTTAGATCATGTAAGAAACATTACCAGGGTCATTATGTATACACCTTTGTTCAAATAGTCCCCGAAAACGGTGCCAATTTGGTGTTGTTTCTACATGAATAGGTCTCAGAGTTAAAATAATCCCCAATAACATTAATAAGTCTCTAAAAAAGGTGTCATTTAGGTGTTGTTACCACACAAATGGGTCCCAAAGTTTAAATAATCCCTGACAATGCTAATAAGTCCCCGTAAATGTGCCAATCTAGTGTTAGTATCCAAATTGATTCTCCTTTGCAAGTTGAGCAGCATAACAGATTTAACAAGACACCTAGAGACAGATAAATCATCATGTGTGTCATTTTGTAGCCGGGGAGTCGATTCAGTTGGCTCTTTGTCACTCAGATGTTGGAGAAATGGTTAGCACCTTCAAAAGGATTTGATCTAACCTCACTAATTTATGTTGTGCCTTTTAACCAGGGTGAGAGGACCCATTTTGTAACCTCTTTTGGTGAAGGAGAATGAAGAGATCCTTCTTTGCACAAATTTCAAAGGAAACCTTGAGAAAATATGATCAATGCACCACAATTTAACTCTCATGAGTTATCACTTCTAAATAATGGTGATATTTTCTAAACAATGTTAAGTTTACTAAAGACATTATGGAATCCCAGTTGCTTTTGCATATTTTGGCAGTAAAATTTATTCATTTGTGGA
The DNA here is from genome assembly GCA_019776745.2 of Taxus chinensis. Taxonomy (NCBI): domain Eukaryota; kingdom Viridiplantae; phylum Streptophyta; class Pinopsida; order Cupressales; family Taxaceae; genus Taxus; species Taxus chinensis. Next base: position 122,291,975 of record CM034154.1, read on the forward strand.
CATACATGGAAAACAGGGGTAGTTCAGGTAGGATATATTGTTTTTGAATAAATTTTCATGGGAGATTAAGTAGGATAAACTTGATTTCTCTAGATCTTTGAAAAACTTAACAAAAATTAGAAAACTAAATGACACAATGCTTCAGAATACCTAAAATATTCCTTCAATAAGAAGGTATGCATTAATGGACACCCAGATTTGCATGATTTCACACAATCTCCAAGAATTTAACAGGAAGGCTTAAGCTAAAGACTCAATTAAACATTAAAGACCCTTGGTTCCTCATGCCTAAGATACACTCAAAGGCTTACATATAACCTTTATCAAAAAAATGACAATTAATTGATTTTAAATTGTTTATCTCATTAGAGGATGAAGGATCTTCTCGTAATGAAATTGTAAATGCCACTAAACTATCACAAGGATGAGATCCTGTGTGATTCAGGGGGATATTAACACAAGATTGCAATAGGAACAAGAAATACTATTTGTAGAAATTTTGAAATAAAGCAGACATAAATTTTCCCTTTATTAACACAAATTAATTCAAAATTGATTAGATTCATCAAAAGGGGAAGGTTTCTTGAACAATCTCAAATCTTTTCAATGGTTGTACACTTATAACCAACTTGAAATGATCAAATCTAAAACATAAGAGATTAATAGGTTTCTCAGATGGTCTCTTAGGAAGATGGGCTTTCTAAAATTTTCTCGTAATAGATCAACCCCCGACCATTTGCATGACTAAAGCATGCCTTTTATAACACTCAATTTACATCCAATCTTTCCCCCCAAGAAAAGAATATTCGACGAACCTTTTTTTGTTACATGTTTGATCATGATTTCTAGAAAATGGCATTTAACATGTTTGCAATAAAAATTTTCCAATTGTTCAAAAAGGTGAATCATTACAAATATCTCCATCATTATTTTAACTGGGAGCACATTTTCATCCTTCATACATGCAACCTCTATCATTTAATCCTTTTCCCATTCTTTCCTCTATAACTTTTCTCTGCATCCAACTTCTCTAGTAATTCACATTTTTACAAGTACCTGAGCAATTCCAACTTCAAAATATCAACCTTTACATTCCTTGGACTCAAAGATTAAGCTCTAAGTCCATTAAATTGCACTTTGGAGACAAAAATGACAAGGAATTTCATCAAAAAATGATGAAAAACAATGTGTATTCGCATCTCCAGCAGTCTTGGAGTAATAATGGTGGGAAAATTAGATGCAATGCACATCAACTGTTGATTCTTCCCTTTCTCAACTTTAGATCAGATCCATCCATGTGGAAAAATCTGATTCGAAGTGGGCCTGGGGTTTCCTTTTGCATTTTATGACTTTTGGAGAAAATTGTAATTTTAAAAAATTTCCCCTCCCCTCCACCTTTAAAATATGGGCTCGACACGTGGCTTAATCTGAGCCTTTGATGGAGTTGTGACTCATATATGAAATTTTACCCTTTTTAACACAAATTCAAAATTTCCAATTTTCCTCCGACGACTCGCTTCCCACTTTTATCTTTTGATGTGGGCCCCAGCGGAGTCCCGCTTAATTTTATACTTTTCTCCTTTTCACAAAATGTCAAAAATCTTCAAAAACCTCTGGCGACCCACTTTCCCGCTTTGAATTTTCAATGTTGAGCCAAAAAACTTCAAAGTGCTCCGGTGACTCGCCTTCTTGCTTGTAACTTGGAAATTTGGCCATGTGTCCTTTGGGGTCAAAGGAATACTTTTTCCCTACCACTTCATATTTGTTGAATAGCCAATTAGAGACTATTGGGGCCATGGGGCTAATTTTGTATTTTTTAAAAATGTGACCAAAGTGGAAAATTTCACTAAAAAGACCCATCGGGCCACAACCAATTAAAAATGAACACATATACACCTTCAGGGAAAAAAAGATAAATTCACTCTTCCTTTATAAATTTGACCGTTCAATCATAACTCACTGGGGCTGTGAGGCCAAATTGATGTTTTTGCAAACATAGCAAAAATTTACAAGTTATAAAATAGACCTGACGTGCCTCATCCAATCAAAAGAGACCACATAGATCAAGATGTAGAGATATAATTTGACGGGGAAAACACACCCGTAAAACCGTAAAATGCAGGGAAATCACAATTTGCACCCAAAATTGAATTTTTCTTCAAGAAAAAATAATTTACAAATAATTCATGGCTTGACAGCAATCATTGACCATAGAGAAGGATTTATAATAACACCCTAGTAAAGATAAAACTTGTACGCATCCATTCAGGGTGATAGAAAATACGATGAACCAGGTAGATTGGGAAATTTTTAGAACAAAGGAGGAAAGATCAAATTGAGCACCAATAGAACATTTTCCATCCACATCCATGGGTATAATGAAAACCCTTCCATATCAAGGTTTGGAATGTCGTATCACCTTACTTGTAAAGACAGGTTGAATACTAGTAAGATTTATCCTGAACATTTTGGCACTCATGTTGGGGTGTGGAAACCTTTTTTGGTCTTCTCCTATAAGTATTGAAGTGTTGGAGTTTTAATAGGTTAATTTTGGAGACTTCAGGAGCATTCTGATATTATATTGTTGTGACGTTTTTGTTAATTGGATGTCAATGTGATGAATTTTTTTTTTTCAGACATGGGAAGATGAAAGATCATGAATTTCAAACTTCTAGGGTTGGATTTATGACTTCTTAAAGGGATTGTAATCCTATAAATAGAGGTGTTATGGTATCTTGAAGATATCTTGAGTGTTTAAGAGGTCTTGAGACTTAGTGATCAAGGTTAAGTAATTGGGTGTCAATTGTGGTTTAGATGCGGTTTAGCATCTTTGGAATTCTTTTGTGAGTTTCTAACTGAGAGAAGAATGTGAGAGTTGTTTTACTCTTATTGATGATAAAATCTGAGAAAGTTCTTGGTGGACGTATCCCACATTGGGTGGACCATGTTAAATATTTTCTTGTCTTCTTTTGTGCATTATTTATTTATGTTATTATAATTCTTCTATATAGTTTCTTGCTACTGTGATTTGAGGAATTGTTTCCACATATTTGTTCTCTAATTTCTAACAACTCTCAGTGGGACACCCTATCCCTTGATTCCTTTTTTCATTTCATTAATAATTTATTTTTTTCCTGATCCCCTCCCTAGTAATAGTTTGTGACTAGGCTAATCTCCCACGATTGGCTCAATTGGCAGAAATCGGACTGTGTATTACTTTTGTTATATAATGCTTCATAGTATGCTTTCTGCTTCTTTATTTTGGTTTTCATTTTCTTCTAACATGTTTTTAGGTCACTATTTCTAATATATATTTCTTACTGAATCATCAAGATTTCTTACTTCTTTCCTAAAATCCAAAAAATAAATAGGAGCACTCTCATAGTAATTTCTAAAAAACCTTCTAGTTGCTTTCAGTTTTGCATGTCTGTTTGATTTTCCTCATCAAAACAAAACATTTCGTTTTGGGATTTTAAATTAAATATCTATATCCTTCTTGTTCAATGTAGTCTAATTAAAAGGAAAAATTGTTGCATTTAACTTCTCCTCCATCACACATGACTAAATAACTTCAAAATCAAAAACACGTTCAAACAATTCCTACCCAGGTAAAATTGATTGGGATTTCATCAACCAACAATGAAACCGAATCAATGTTCTGGACGAGTATAATCACCTATCTCTCGATATATTTTGTCTCAGTACCCAACTCACTTATTGTAGAAGAACCATGAAGTGAGGGGGTAGGCCCCAATATACATGATCATGTGAACATCATTACATAATTATGCTTCACATACCTTCAGGTATATTAAAGACTCCATCCAAAACATTCCTGAAACAAGCTATAGATGTCCATTTTGTAGGACCTTAATTATCCATCTTGTACATTTCACCTTTTCTTAAATAATTTAAGATGATTAAAACATTTTTCTTCTTGGCTTGTCTGTTAAATTTACACATCTCTTAGGGCTTTGCTTGATTTATTCTTAGATCATTACCATGGATAAAAATCTCTCACTATCATAACCTTATAGTATTAATACACCATATTTACAATCAGCCTCACATCCTTCAATGTCCTTTTATCCTAATAATTTTTAAAATATTCCTCACGTAGGATCTAATTCTTAAAAAACTTATCAACCTATCACACCCTGCTCAACCTCATTTATCTTTATCATGTCCCCATAACTATCTACAACCTCTTCTACCCCTTATCAACTAAAATCATACAACAACACCATTCAACAACCATATGGATATCGTTAACATCCTTCTATTTCTTCTCATCCCATGTCAAGTGCATTGCATCACGTAGTCTTTTCCATATCCTTTCCTTCATCAAAATCTTATCAAAATTTTAATATTTCCTAGCCCTCATCAAATCAACCTATTACAACTTTAATACATCTCTCAATTTCTAAGACATCTCAAAATTATACACATATCCCTACTCAGGCCCATAACTCCTCTCATCCAACAACAACAATATACTCAACATTTTTCCACATCTCCCCACATCCCTTTATCACAACCAACTTCACAGATATTATTGCCTCAAGGATATCCTCAAAAAATCCGCATCAATCCCATATATTAAAAAACTATGCTACTTCACAATTTCATCAATCAAATCAATCACATCCTCTTGTCAATTCCTTCACATTTAATCTTACAAATGATTCCATAAAATATTTTTCAAAAGCATTAGACAATTTAGAAACTGCTACCAAAGGATCCAAACAAGTTCTTACTTACGATGAGGTTTGTAATGAACCCATCCATCCATAAGTACCATATAAGCCTTATCCTCCACATTGTAAATTTCCTTAATTTTCCATGTACCATGGCTAGGAGGATCCTCAGTAGCACATAATATCCTTTAGACATTCCTAGTATCTCATCACCCATGATTAAAATCTCCTTCTTAGAACCTTCCCTATTTTTCTAACATGACTCACTTTGGATTGGTATAATTCAATCCTTTGATATTATTTTCTCTCTTTTACTGAGCTAACCCTCTTATTCCTTGATCATTCCACTATAAATAGCACTTACAAAATCACCATTTTTGACCTTATAAACATCAAACAAACCAAAAATGAATCACATGGATAATTTTTCACTAGATGGTAAAGAACTATGAATCAATTATATTGTTCACTCCCACAATTGGAATTAATCAAGTTTACTCGATCATGTTCCCATCACATATCATCCACCCTTCAAATCCATAAATTCCACACCTTCGACAAAGCTTTCTCCATGGCTAGGAAATTAGAAATCCAAGCTCTTGAAGAAGGCCATATCGATCCTCAATCTCCACATTCTCATATGATTCACCTAGGTCTTTTATGATTCAGATGAGGATATACATGATCCATCTAATTCCCCTAGGTCTTCCTATGATTATGACAACACTACACATGATCCATATGATTTCCCTAGGTCTTATTACAATTTAGATAAGTCTACACATGTTTCATTTGATTCCCCTAGGATTTCTATGATTCAGAAAAAACTACCAAACATGATGACATTACCTGTCTTCTTGACTTAACACCTTGGATAGATTTAGTTCCTATAAATGTTATGCATCCTTTGTGTAACATTATCAACAATATTACATATGATATTCCTTATAAGAATACCCATTCATCACTGATGCTTTCTCCTAAAACTTATAGTCACTCGATCCTCTTTTCGATAATTCTAACACATCGATATCACCCATGTACACTGTCTAGTCATCCATTGCCTCTGCACAACCCTTAGATTCCACTTTGGAAGTTTTTAGTAAATAATCCTTTGTAATTGAATATCTTGATATTCAATCACTTATAGAATTAATCAACAAACTAGAAAAATCACATAATCCACCTCAATCATGTCTAAAAATAACACCTCCCTCATCTGAATCAGACCCAATCATATCCCCAAATACTCACTTAACTTCCATCTTGGAACATTTCCCTTAATCAAACACTTAACAATTAAATACCATCACACTAATGACGTCACCCTTGTCATTTGAAACGATTCCCTCTTCTCTATCTAACACAAACGTTAGAAAATAAAAATTGATCACATTCTCCACCTCATCCTCATCATCCATCGTAAAACACCCTCCTTTACCTAAAATCAATACTACAAAATATAAGCACACTCCATTTAAGGCCTCAACATTACCATCCATTCTGGGACCCCATCCTTTGGCACAATCCAAGTTTATCAAATCTATGGGTCCACCCTTACCATAAATTTTGGGACAACATCCTTTGGCTCAATATCATGAAACATAATTAAACCCTATCTCATCCATGAACCATCCCTCTTCCTCTATTTTGGGACCTCGTCCATCATCTAATTTTACCAATCACACATGTTATCCCTTTTGTTAGTGATATTCTCCCTTGTATCAAGCTCACAATATACCTATAATGACACAAAATTATACAACTTCAATGAATCCACCCCCATCCAAAAATAAGACATGTCCTCCTAAGTGCTCTTGTAAGCCAATCTCATTATCCATTAATCCAAATCCTCAAAAGTGACTTAAGTTGATGTCCTTGATAGAATCATGCAAGCCTCTCTTATTACATTACCACTAATCAAAAAACCCCATGTCCATACTTGGAAACTTAACTGGTACGATCAAGACAAAACATGTGCCTACCATAGATGCTCAGGGCATAACATAAAAAGTTGTGAAGCACTTAAATCCAGAATCCAATGAATCTTCCTTATTGATAATATTCTCCTAGAAGAGGATCATCCTAAGGCATCATAATTACCCTCGTCAAACTCCTCACTGATATCTATAGGACAAGGAAAACATCCTTATTCTATCATCAACAAACCTTCATCATATATCTCATTAATACCTTCCCTTAAAGGTCCATCAATCTCTTCAGTACCTTCTGTTGAAGGGCCATTATCCTTTTTAGCACCTTCCTTTGAAGGACCATTATCCTTGTCAACTCATTCCTTTGAAGGTCAATCAATCTTGTTAGCACCTTCCTTTTAAGGTCCATCAATCTCTTCAGTAGCTTCTCTTGAAGGGCCATTATCCTTGCAGCACCTTCCTTTGAAGGACCATTATCCTTGTCAACACCTTCCTTTGAAGGTCAATCAATATTGTTAGCACCTTCCTTTTAAGTTCAATCAATCTTGTTAGCACCTTCCTTTGAAGGACCATTATCCTTGTCAACACCTTCCTTTGAAGGTCAATCAATCTTGTTAGCACCTTCCTTTTAAGGTCCATCAATCTTGTTAGAACATTCCTTTGAAGGAACATTATCCTCATCAATATCCTCCCTTAAAGGTCCCTCAATCTCATTAACACCTTCCAATGAATGTCCTCAATGTCATCAGCACCTTATATTGCAGGTCTCTAAACCTCATCAATATCCACACCTCCCTTGGTAGGAATTTTAACCTCATAAACATCTATGCCCAGGCCAGTGACAATGTCTTCACAAAAAATTTTAGAACTAAGGGGTCATCCTCAACCAAATTTTGAAAAACCTTCCTCATGAATTTCCTCATAACCTTCTAGAGAAGTTCCCTTATCTCAAACCAATATAATTAACACACATATACGAATGCAAAATCAACATACATAAAGAAAAGGAAATACCAAATCTTCGTCATATACCCCTCTTTATAAATTTTTCTCTCATACCCCATCCAAATTTCCCATAACTTCTTTATCAAGGGATCCTTTATTTACCATACGATCACTTAATCAAGAACAAAACTTCTATCATATTATGGAAATCATTCCTTTTAACTAATTTAATTTCTTTCCACGTTATTGTGTTGGGAATGCTCCCATCTACTTAGACTTCGAAATTCTTACTCTACACAACTTCCCTTTTACACGTCCTAACCAAAATATCATATCAATATAATCCAAATTTTATTGCTTCTGAGTAAACATGGAATTTTATGTATTGGTCCATATAATATGGGGAAACATTTGAATGTCTTACACTTGCAGCCTTTCTAATATTAACATATCAACCATCATGACAGTAGTCACATCAAAGTTTGTATTCCATCATCAACCAATTATTTTATTATCTTACTAATTTGAAAGCATGTAGTTTTCTATCATCATCCTTAATACACCTTAAAGATGAGTACCATGGATTTTTTCATTGCATATTTCACATGAATAAGTTCCTTTTTTAGTAGGAACCTCATAATCATTACATCCATCCACCTTGTCCACCAACCAAAGACATGTCTTACGACTCACATGTGTAGTGCATGTACTAATTTTATTCTCCCCTCCTTGAAATGACCTATTAGGGTATTTCCCTCAATTCAAAGTAAAGTCAAAAAATATCTATGGACGCTACCTATCAAAGTAAAAAGAAATAGTTTGAAACCTTGAAGGTCAGATCTTTAAATTTCATAAATGAAAGTAGACCGATCTCTTGAAAGACAGCTACGAGTAAAAATTATGGACTGATACCTCAAAGGATGACCATCTCATCAAAATTAAAAATGTAGACCATACCCTCAAAGGATGGTTACCCACATAAAAGGATTCCCACATCGATTAGCCTTCAAAAAGTCAAAAATCCAAAACATCCTAGAAAAGCTTCCCGAATCGATCAAATTTCCCATTATAGAAAACTTCTTGCATCAATCAATTTGCATCAAAATAAAAATGTAACTTTGGGGAATTTCCCTATAACACCATTGAAAGGAGAACCCTCTTTTCCTACACAACCTACATATGTCAACCCTTCTCATGTTCTAAGAAAGTACACTTTGTCGCTTCATATCCAAGATCCTAAGTATGACTACTCATTGTTGTTCATTTGTTAACATTAGTTGTAAAGGCCAAAAGTGTAAGTGCCTTCACTCTATTGTTTCCCATCATATATGTATCAAACATAATACAAAGAAATCAATCCATGTTTCATCCTTGACCATGGTTTTAACAAAACATTAAATCACTTTAACATCAATATCAAATACACATCATAGCTAAAATAATTGTTAACCATTCCACATTAACATTTATCAAAATACCCACCAAAATATATTAATCACATCAAAATCATACATACAAAAAATATTGAGCATATCTCAACATTATATTCTTGTTCCCAAAAAATCACATTTACTCATTAAAATTAACACTTATCAATTAGATGCCTCTGATTACTGTCACGACCCCTATCTAGTCCTTGAAAGCTTACCCTTATAGCACCATAAAAATTTGGTCCCTTGACCCCATCAAATCATTATGTTATCAACTCTTTATCATCATTAAGTCATATGTCTATAGGAAATGACCCCTTTGGATCCCCTATCACTTGAATTCCTAGTCTTGTAAGCCCACCTTTGTAGAAACATCAATTTTTTGTCCTTTGACCTCATCAAATCATATTTTTCATTATTAATTCATATGTCTGTAGGACACAAACCCTTAGATTCCCCTCTCACTTAAATTCTTGGCCTTGTAAGCCCATGTTTGTGTAAACATCAATTCTTGGTCCTTTGCCCTCATCAAAACATCTTGTTAGCCATTAAAAGTCATATATCTATAGGATTTGAACCCTTTGGTTCCCCTATCACGTGAATTCTTGGCCTTGTGAGCCCACCTTTATGGAAACATCAATTCTTGGTCCTTTTACCTAATCAAAACATCCTATCCATCATTAAAGATCATATTTCTATAGGACACAAACCCCTTGGTTCCCCTTATCAGTTGATTTTATAATGACAACCATTTTATTTTCACCTCATCCTAGGGAATCAATTTATCCTTGCATCTTTCCATATATCAAGCTCATGATTGATTCCCTTTCCCATCAATTCCCAATTTGATGGGGAAAACCTCATCGTGTAATCCTTCAACATTTATTTGTCACATCTTGTGTTTGTCTTGTGGCTTGTCTTAAAACCACTCAACAAAAAGGGGAAACTATAGACACCTAAAATTAGCACCACTAATTCTAATTTCGGCATCCATCACACACCCTTCACCATCACATTACACCCCTCATATTTATTAAATATTAACATCGTTAGAATACATTCATAAGACTGCATCCATCATTAATTAAACTGAAACTTCCATTTATTAATTAAACAACACTATATGACCTATATCACCCACTTCTACCCCTTAATTAATTAATTTAATAGTTATGCTCACATCCCTCACATCCCTAAAAGTATAATTTAATTAATTAATTAAAATAAGTTAGTTATTCTCACACCTCATCCTCAAATATCACGATGCTATCTAGGATACCCTGTTAACTACCTAACCTCCTCTAAAAATACCTTTTAAAAATATCTAGCTTCTTCCTAACCTCCTCTAAAACACAACCTTCTAAAAATCATGAAGATTCATCCCAACCAACTAGCTAATTTAAAAACCTTCCAAAAATAATAAAATTCTAACCAAATTATCCCCATAACCACCTCTAAACCTCCCATTCAACCTCTCTAACTAATCTAGATATGATTCCCCTAAATATTCAACCAACTAAGATCAAAATAACAATAAAATCATCCTATTAACTCTATAAATATGATTCCCATTTCTTCATTTTGTTAGGATGGAGAATCATTTTTGAAGCTTGGCGTTCTTCAAATAATTAATCTCTTTTTCATCTCTTGGAGGCCATTGACATTACTAGGAGCTCACCTCATTCCATCATCAACATATTTCTTCTAACGCATCTATAGACTCCTCTCATACATTGATAGTTATCTGGATTTATCCTTCATCAGGACATTGTTCAAAGAACCTTCAAGCTTTAGATCTCATGTAATCTCACATTTCCTTAGAATTACATATCTATTGCAACTAGGTAAGCATATGCATTTGAATATTATTACCATTTTATTTTTAGTTAATCATTTTCATTAATAAATCTTGTCCATTATCAACCTATGCATTTTTACAACAATTGTTATTGATTGTCAGAATCGCTGATAATTTGCTACACAATCATTGACGATTCACTGCAGAATCACTTGATATTGCCCCAATCGCTGATGATTCCTCTCAAAAAATTATTTTAAACCCCAATATTTCTTTTTAATACATTCAAACCACATAATCTATCATTGTCAGGCCTTTCAAGTGTCTTTTTAGTCATCAATATCCTCTTAGACATCTACAATGTTTTACGATTTATCCAAGTCAAGCACATTATCTCTTTTTCCTTTATGAGTGCATATCCATCCACATATTTTATACTTTGAGCCATGTTTTTATTCCTTGACTCCCTTGGGATCAAGAACCACCATCAAAATCACATATAACCCTAGTCTTTGTTAGTCCCTTTTCCTTTCCATTGTTTGTTATATCGCCATCTTCCATTTTTCTATAAGTTAATCAATTTATCATATCATTATTTGATTAATTTCTCAATAGAGGATTGACATCCTTGTAAGGAATTTTGTTGAGTTCTGGGGAATGGTCTTTTCCAATAAATCCACCATAAATATGTTTAATCCCATCTTGTCTAGTGTTGGTGATTACAGGTTTCTTGGAAGGACATGAGCTTGATCTACTTTTCCATAGAGTGCAACATGGAACATTTTCCATCCACATCCATGAGTATCATGGAAACCCCTCCATATCAAAATTTGGAAGATTGTATCATCTTGATTGCAAACACAGGTTGAAGAATAGTACTATTTATCCTGAACAATGGTCTTCATGTGATGTCACCAGGTTGTAACTCATCAAATTGCCACCGATACAAAATCGAATCTCCTATATGCTCACGTCTCCCTCTCATCATCTTGCATCCATACACCGATGGATCCCCAACCTTCCATTACTCGAGCTGGATCCAATCAACCTCCCAATTGCTATATGATCATAACTCCACACCTGTATAACTGTCCCTACACCAATACACCCCCCTCCTCCATACACCACCCTATGTAAATTTGGATATAGCCATGCTAACACTGTTGGAGCCAAATAAACATTAGTCTTCTCCTACCACATTGAATGTACCACCTCTACTAAACCGAAGCTAAACCATCTGCCCCCACCATCTAGAAATAATACGTAACTAATCAATGAGCATAGTAATAATGGTATCCACTCCATCCACCCATGCCTAAAATAAATTCCCAAGTCTATCCTCATCACATCTCATGGTGCATCCTCTACTTCTGTTAATAATCCCAGACTACCCCTTTATCTACCTATGTGCCACAGCATGGACTTCCCCTCTACTAGAACCCAATAAATATGATAGACATCCTCTAAAGTCAATGTCATCTCCCCTGTCGGTAGTTAAAAAGTAACGGTCACATGACTGACATCCTCGCTATGTGAATTATCCCCAACACATGTAACAAAAACACCTCATCCTCATCGGCCTCCACATCCGCACCCCCTAGAAGATGTTGTAAATTCATCGATCAATGGTGTCTCACCTTGATAGGAGCCAACACCACTTGCACCCATCCATATAAAATATGTTAGTATATATTTCTAATCACTACTAAAAACATCCTTTCCTACTCTCCACTATACATTTCTTCTAACAACATTTTCCTTTTCTACAATCTTCCTAAACGCACCACTCTTATCTCTATATGCGCTAATCCACAAGAAATGCTCCAATACATAACCTATGTGTGTTAAACAAAACCACTCCTACTTCCCCCATATACGTTCCAATATACGCATAAACCCACTGCTTCATTATCCATACACACAGAACTAGATATTTCTACCTCTATAAACAAATGTGCTACTCTATACCCTATATGCGATTCTTTAGAACACCCATGCTAATTTATGTACTCACCCTTCGTCTACAAGCTATGTAAATAACCAAACACGCTACTATCAACAAACCACCCCAACATCAACTGAATGTTCTACTATTTCCTACTGAAATGCTAGCTAAAACAACCCACTTGAGACCTAAGAACAACCTAGGATTAGTTGGGAAAATTATCGAATAATTTTTTTTATTAAAAGAATCTACAACCCGGTTACAAGATAACAGTTGTCACTAACAGGTTCCAGAATAATTCTAATCCACTATAATATAATTTTCTTTTATTAATAATTATTAGAGGTCATAAGCTCCAAAATTTAGGGTTAGAAGGTTCAATTAGGTTCAAAGGGTAATTCCTCACCATATCCACTCTCTAACAGGCTTAAAGGTTCAACTTTATTTTTCTCAAGCTTAACGCATTCAAAATTTCCCTAAATCACTTTCATTGGATAGGAATTTTCCTCACCTTTCCATTGATATAAATAAGTCCTCCTAACTCCTCATATTTCTCAAGTTATGGGCAGATGGGCCTTGGGGTAAAAATTTTCCCCAAAAGTGGGCCTGTGGGCCTAAGGGAGAGACTTTTCTCCATGGGTAGGTCTGTGGGCCATAGGGAGAAATATTTTGAGGAGTAGTCAGGTCGGCGGGGCCATGGGAGACTTTTGGAAAATTTTCTACGGGGAGGGCAAAAAAACCACCTTTATGCCCACGTTCCTGTGGGTCCGCAAGTTCACAAAGGACATGTGGCACCTCCTAAGGTAGCAATGGGAAAGCAGGGCGGTGGGGAAAAAATGTTTTAGTGCCCCAAAGAAAAAAAGGGTAAAATTCACCTGTACATTCACCGATGCCTTGCGATTCCACATGGTAGCTCTTGATTGGCTGCGGGCCAACAGGGAAATTTTAAAACATTTTCCAAAACTTTTCTAAAAAATGAAAAAGGCAAAAAGGAACCCACTCCTCCACCGATGCCCTACAATTCCATGTGGCAGATCTTGATTGGATGTGGGGTGGTGTGGAAAATTAGGAAAATTTTCCCAAAATTTTCTTAAGCACTTGACTTAAAAAAATAGGTCCACCCCTCTGCCAAACACCTCATGGTAGAACGTGGACACCTTTGATTGGTTACGGGTTAGCGAAAAAAAATAAGGAAAATTTTCCCAAATTTTTTCCGAAGTGCTAAGGGAAAAATTCAGGCCCGCCAAGGAAATTTTTACCAATTTTTATTTTTTTGACACCAAGTCAAGGAAAAACTTCAGAAGGCCATAACTTTAGATAGAGAGCTCATTTTTGGGAAAACAAGGACTTTCTTGAAAGATCTCGACATCCTCTTCACTCAAGAATTATTAAAAAAAAATTGGATAAGGTTTAAGGATTCAATTCTAAGAAAACAATGTGCAGGCTTTTACAGTGCAAACTAGTAAAAATTAACTTATTAAATTTGTTCAATTTGATCTTCTTCCTCTCTCAACATGTCAAATAGACATAGATAATTGTTTTGAACTCATTTTAGGATAATTTTGTGAGGTATATCTATTTTATTGAGTTCCAATTAGAATTTTTATAGCTTTGACAACAAAATGACTGTGAAAGCTTTGAACTTAGTTTTTCTAGGTTTTGAATGATTTCTTTTAAGTTTTTTTTTAATGAAACTCATTTATATCCTGGCATGTTCAATTTTAATGTTTTATTATTATTTCTTGATTACAAGTTTGATCTATTCATTTATGATAAAAGTTATAGAGTTTAACGTGAAGAAAAAATGGAAACAACAAAATTAGCTTAGTGGTTCTGATTTTACTTTCCTAACAAATTAATTCATTTCATGCTAGTTTAAAAAAGAATTCATTCCTTCAATCAAATGATAAATAAAAAAATGTAACTTTTATTCTTTTCAACTCATGCACTTCATAAAATAGAGTAATACATTTCCTTCATACACATTTCTTTCTTTCAAACAGATATTTCAATTACATTTAAAAGATCAGATTCAATACCACAGTGTAATTTGAGAAAGGTAATAAATCATTTATTGATTCCAAAAGACAACTTTGTAACATCCTTCTTTTATTATTTGAATGCAATTTCTTTCACATTATTCCAAAAGAAAAAGTGTTTATCTCTTTTACATTTCAGTTTAAAACTTTCATGATTAACACAACATCTTTCCATTACAAAACATTTACAAGTTCATCCTCTTCAAGTGGGAGAGGTTATAATAAAATTTATCTCAACAAGGGAATGTCCAACTTTCCTTTTTCCTTGCTCCAGAATAGCAACATCTATACTTCTCATTCTTCCAATTTGATCACAACAAGAGTAGGGGAAAGGACACTTTCTCTTCCCAACGAAGACATCCAATGAAGAGGAGAATCCATCCTTCTTCATTGGCCCTCGATCCCCAACCATAATGCAATAAAATATGTGATCCAACTCATAGAAACAACATATTTCCACAAACACACAAGAAACATAATCACAATAATAACACATTCCAAAACAAAATGTAGTTTTACAAATACATTAAAACATGAAAAACAATACTAAGGCATCCTCAAGCAAGCTAAAGGAGAAATAAACTATGGGGGATTCTACTTGTTCCTCCCAAAGGGGGAAATGGGTATCACCACCTGATTTCAACACACCAAAATATAGTATATCAAAACCCTGACATTCCTTATGCCTCCCTAAAGTACCCATTATTCGTCACATTTCCTTCTGCCTCCTCAACCTCTTATGACACCCCATAACAAGTAAAGAAATGCAAGATATTTCTTTCTAAGGTGGAACACTAATCCCAACTCCCTCCACCCTTATACTTCCCTAAAACACACTTGTGCCTCCCATAAAATAAACCCCATATTCTTCTCCTACACCATTCGTAGGCCATCTACCCAACAACCCACAAACATGTCAAAGCATTCATACATTAACATTTACATTCATAAAAGAAGAGCATTTCAAGAGCCAAGCTCCTACCTCTGCATGATGGAGTTATTGCAAGTTCCAAAACAACAAGCTTTATCCCAATGCAAGCAATCCAAATCAGCCAAGCACAAGCATGCAACAATCTTCCAAAAACTTCTTCAAATCAAGAGCTCCCAAAACAGCAAGGAATTCACCCAAGAATGAAGTCTCCAAAAATGAAGCAACCCCAAAACAAGGAAAGGAGTTCGAATTTTATAGAAGAGGGAAGAGAAGAGGATGAGGTGGGTCCATGTAGGGTGTCAAATCACACATCCTCAACCCGAACCCCCAAAGTAAACTTCATTCTCCAAAGAATAATAAATAGGTGGGTGAATAATATGATAGTTTACCTACACACTCAAATCCAACCCACACCCCAAAGGACTGAAATTAAATCATGTAAGAAAATTTTAATTAAATCCTACAAGTTTCCTTCTAAAAAATAATTATAAAAGTCTAATCTCAACTCTCCAACCGTAGGTATGGTTGGTAATAAAATTTAAGAGGTGTGGGACAAGTTAACTTGTATTACAAGCCTCCAAAATCAGCCTCCAAGGAAAATTTTGAATTTCTAAGAAGGTGGAGTGTTTCACACTCAAGAGTTAACTTACACATCACTTACACCTCTCTTACAACACTTTAATTCAAGGCCAACAACTCTATTAATTAATTTCTTATTATTTATTTTAATTAATTAACTTAACAACATGATTACTCACAATATTACACACCATTTAATGAATAATGAAAGGGATAAAAGCACCATAAAATAAACACATGTAAACATAAACAAAGGGACCAAAATAAAAGAAATACATAAAACCACTTGGTCACAATTAAAGGTGATCCCCCCCATGGGAATCCCTAACATGCACAAACACATACTAGTTATCATGGTGACCTTGTTGAATTCATCTAGAATTCTAATGTGGTTAGTCTCCAATCCCCCAATGTTTGTTGTGATATTTTAACCTGTAAAACACAAATACCTCCTTTGGCATCGTGGCCATATCAAAACATCCAAAATAATATAAATATAGTTCCCAAAATCATTTAGATGTATGAATCACAACAACATCAAACAATCTAACAATATCATTTATAGTTTTATCAATAACTATATCATCATCCAATAATTTCCATTTCTAGGTCTACTCACAATAACCAAACATTACAACTCTGAACAACATCCATGATATAACCATATCAAAAAGTATATCATCATCAACATATAAAATGTCTCTAATAATCATCATGCATCATTACTGAATCAAGTCAACAATAATCCATGATCTAACATCTAACATCATACTATAATAAATTCCATAATCATGTCCATAATATAATCAGTAGTATCATGATTAGTATCAAAATAGTGTTAAAGGGAAGTGGGCACTACATCCCCCTCCCCTTAGACTTGACTTCCTCCTGGAAGTCACTGGAAAAAATGTGGAAACTGAACTCTTAGCAAAGTAGCATCCTCCCCTAGAGCTGCAGTCTCATCATATTTGTCCCATTGCACCCAGACCTGATCAACCTATCTTCCTCGAATGATGAGGGTCATGTGATCTAGGATGAAAATGGAATCCACCATCACCTTCCCTTGATCCTACACCTACAATTATGTTCTATCTAACACATGAGAAATATATACAACATATATCCTAAGCCTTGAAACATGAAACACGTCATGTATGCGGCACAAGCTAGATGGCAATGCTAGATGGTAGGAAAAAGGTCTTATACACTCCAAGATCTCAAAAGGACACACAAATATAGGAGGTAACTTAAAACCTTTTCCATAATGGATATGGCTCTTATGTTTCCTAACACAAAGGAACACCTTCATGCCCACATCAAAACTATGGTCAGTTCTATGCTAATCTGCATACTTATTTTGCCTGTCATGTGCCTCCTGGAGTCTCTATCTGATCAAAACCACCTGTTGCTCCATGTCCTGCAACAAAGCTAGTCCAAGAGAAACCCTTTCCTCTAGCCTGTCCCAATTAAGAGGTGTCCTACACTCTCTACCATACAAAGCCTAAAAATGAGCCATGCCTATAGAAATCTGAAAAATATTATTGTAGGCAAACTCCACCAAGTACAGGTACTTCTCCCCTTTAGACTGTTGATCCATCACATACATCCTGAGCAATGTCCTCTAAAATTTGATTCACCCACTCATTCTATCCATTTTTCTTGGGGTGATATGTTATACTAAAATTGATCTTTTTCCCGAGGGCATACTACATAGTAGTCCAAAAAAGGGCAGTGTACAAAGGATTGTGGTCACTAATGATCTTCTGCAGAATCCCGTGCAACTTGACAATCTCATCCAAATATACACGTACCACTGCACTAGCTGTATAAGTGGTCTTCACCGGAAAAAAGTGAGCCACTTTTGTCAATTTTTCAACAATGACCATGATGGCGTCGTGGTGATATCTTAACATCGATAGCCCAAACAATGAAGTCCATGGAAATGGTGTCCCATTTCCCCTCTGGTACAACATAAGGAAAGAGAATGCTAGTTGGATGCTGATGCTCGGACTTTAATTTATGGAACTCTAAACATCATGACACAAACTAAGCCACGTCTCTATGAATTTTTCTCCAATGATACAACTATCTTAAGGTCGCATGCATCTTCTTCACCTCGGGATGGACTGAATACAGTGCACGATGTGGCTCTGACAAGATGCCCTACCTCAAGCCTCCATCTCTTGGAACATAAATTTGACCTTTGTGCCTAATAAGGCCATCTGCCTCTAGTGAGAAACCATAAAAATTCCCCTCGAGGGGTCTCTGAGACTCGATCTCTACTTGAAATACAATGTAGAAGCTGTCGAGAGGAAGCTGCTAAAGAATCATGGTCCGTAAATCTATGCTCACTGAGGTGGTGAAAGCTACATGCCTCCATCTACTGAGAGCATCTGCCACAACATTCTCCTTCTCCTTCACATGATCTATCTCCATATCATACTCACAAAGAAAATCTATCCAACGCAACTGACGAGTGTTGAGATTGGGCTGCATGAAGAGGTGGCGAAGACTCAAGTGATCTGTCCTAAGTGTGACTCTCTGACCAAGTAGAAAGTGTCTCCATCAAACCAAAGCATGCACAACTGCTGCAAGCTCAAGATCATGAGCTAGAGAAGTAAGCTCGTAATCTTTTAGTTTGCGAGATTCAAAATCAGCTACTCTTCCCTCTTGCATCAACACACCTCCAAACCCTACTAAAGAAGCATCCGTACAAATGAAAAACTCACCCAGTGGATCCGGTACTACAAGGATAGGTGTTGTAGTGAGACATTCTTGTAGTGTACTAAAGGCCTTCTCTCACATGTCCAACCAAAAAAAATTCTTACCTTTCCTCTGAAGGGAAGTGATGGGGTGTGCAATTGAGAGAAGTCTTGAACAAATCTCTGGTAGTAACCCACTAATCCCATAAAGTTGTGCACTTCATTCATAGTAGTGGGTGTTGGCCAATCAATAATAGCTCTAATCTTGGAAGGATTAACGGAAATACCTTCCCCAGAAATGATATGACCTAAATAATGCACCTCTATCTGAAAGAATGCACACTTCTCCAAGTTCCCATAAAGTTTCTACTCCTAAAGACTCTAAAGAACCTGATGAAGGTGCCCCTCGTGCTCCTCACATGTACATGAGTAAATCAAAATGTTATCAAGGAAGATGAGCATGAATTGATCTAAGAAGGTCTTAAATACCCCGTTCATCAAACTCATAAATACTACGGGGGCATTCATCAAACCAAAATGTACCACTGTGAACTCATAGTGGCCATATCTCATATGGAAGGTAGTCTTATGAATGTCTACCTCCGAAATCCTCACCTGATGGTAACCTAACTTAGGGTCTATCTTAGAGAAAGTTGTGGCTCCCTTCATCTGATTAAACAATTCATCAATGCATGGAAGGGGATAATGATTCTTGATCGTTACCTTATTTAGATAGCAGTAATCAATGCAAAACCGCAAGGATCCATCCTTCTTCTTAAAAAGATCACCGGTGCACCCCAAGGGGATACACTAAGACGGATAACGCCTTTCTCCAAAAGGCCCTCAATCTGCAACTTGAGCTCACATAGCTCTGGTATGGTCATCTGATAAGGTGCTTGTGAGATAGGCTCTGATCCTAGAACCAAATCTATATAAAAATCAATCTCATGTGGGGGTGGTAACCTCGGTAGCTCCCCTAGAAAGAAATATATAAACTCTCTCAAAATGGAGTGATCATCTAGCGATGGTCCACTAGACCCATCCTCTGATCTATCACTAACTGTAACAACATACATCTAACAACCCCATCGCACACACTGCTTAAGCTGCATAGCATAGATGGTGTGTATAGAAATGGATCTCCTGACCCCTGAAATCACTGATTCAACTCCCAAATCATCTACATAAGATATAATCTTGTGGTAAAAATCCATCCTATCCCTATGTGGAGATAACCAATCCATACCCAAGATGACTCCATATGAGCCCAAAGGAAGGATACAGAGATCTGAGGTAGTGGTGAAAGGTCCCAAATCCACAACACACTCATTCACTAAGGATTATACAAATATCTTAGCTCCAAAATCCATCTCAACATCCCAACTATGACCCTACCTAACTGCCACTAGCCTGTATTGCTCTACTAAATATGGTGCAGTAAAAGAATTAGAAGAACTAGAATCAAACAGAATGGAGGTAGGAATACCACCAATGTTACATGCAGTCTCAATAACTATACTCTTATACTCTTCCTGGTGGTTCTCTAATGTTGCATACATCCTATGACTGCACCCAATATCACCAACAGTAATATTTGAGATCTGTGTCTTACCCTTGTTATTAGGGTTCTATGTGCAGTCTCTCCAAACATGTCTAGTAATACCACAACCAAAATGGCCGCCTGATCCTCTCCCCTGTGTAGCAAGTCCAGTCGGTACTCTAGACATCTATGGTATGGATCCTAATGTCCCAGTTGTGGTCTATTGAGGTCTCCGCTGGAGAGCTCCTACTGAGTGAGCTCTCTGGACACCATGTGTCTTGATGGGATCCCTAGGAGGAGGCCCTATACTTTGAACTCTTTTTGTATCAAATCTCTGTGGAGTTCTATAAGGTGGGTGGGACTGCTGCTGCTACTACTACTGTTGTGGTCTAAAAGATGACTATGTTAAACCCTATCCACCACGAGGAAGAGGTACTAACCCCTTCAATCTATTGTCTTCCATCTACTATATGCAGCTTGGGACTTGGTCTCTAGCCTGTTGGGTCTTTCCTCGAGTCTCCTCTGCTATATAGGCCTTCTCCATGGCCTCAACTAATGTCTGTGGACAATGCATCTGCACTCCACCTCCGATGTCTAGATTCAGGCCCCATATGAACCTATGGATCCTCACCTACTCATCCTGCATGTAATCAACATACTGGAGTAGATCCAGAAATCTACTCTCATACTCAACCACTGTAAGAGATTCCTATCGGAGGTCATGGAGCTCATCTATCCATTATTGTATGAACCTATGTGAAAAGTATCTACTCCTAAAATTCTCCTCAAAGAGCTCCCAGGTAACTATCTCAGAATCAACATGGAGCTTCTACTCAATTATCTGCCACCAGACACTAGCTCCATCCCTTAGTAGATGGATTGCAACATAGGATTTCATGTTGCTAGAACAAGGATAGAGCTTGAAGCATCCACTCAAGCTCACCAACTGTGCCTCTTCCTGAAATCCACCTATGTCACCAGAATAATGTGATGGACAAAGCTTCAGGATCTCCTTGATGTGATCTGCAGCTATGGTCTGATGGCCTCTATGCCTCTTTGTATGCTCATCCCTAAGCCTAGAACTCCAAGACCTCTCTCTATGTCCTGAAAGTTGGTCACCTTGTCCCCTGTATGGTGACTTAGCTCTACCTGACTCTGCATGGAAGTTCTATCCTCCATGCTTCTCGCTAGATCGAGGAGATACATGACCCTCAATGGAAGTGACTCTATCATGTCTGGCTGTATGCCCTCCTACTTGTCCTCCACGTAGAGCGGCATTAACATCCCGAAGAGTCTCCAAAATCTGGGGTAGGATGGCTGCTACACCATGATCTAGTGGTGCTAATTCTAGGTCTATGTGAAAATTCCCCTCGTCCCATTTGTATCTCCTGCACAGACCAAGGTGAGAGTTAGTTCATCTTTCTAAGTTTCATCTAGTTTCCATGTTTACTATAGTATGCAATTTCTAAACTAAGTTGTTTTCTATATTTACAAGTGTGGTAGGTTTAAGGTTCTTGTCTCAAGTTTTATACTGTGCATAATGGCCCAAGATTTTGAACCAATGCTCTAATACCAAGTGTAACACCAGCTAAAACAACCCACTTGAGACCCAAGAACAACCTAGGATTAGTTAGGAAAATTATGGAATAATTTTTTTTTATTAAAAGAATCTCCAACCGAGTTACAAGACAACAATTTTCACTAAATAGTTCTATAACAATTCTAATCTACTAGAATATAATTTTTCTTTTATTTACAAGTATTAGAGGTCATAAGGTCCAAAATTTAGGGTTAGAAGGATCAATTAGGTTCAAAGGGTAATTCCTCACCATACCCACTCTCTAACATGCTTAAAGGTTCAACTTGATTTTTCTCAAACTTAAAGCATTCAAAATTTCCCTAAATAATTTCCATTAGATAGGAATTTTCTTCACCTTTCCATTAATATAAATAATTCCTCCTAACTCCTTATATTTCTCAAGTTATGGGCCGGCAGGCCTTGGGGTGAAAATTTTCCCCAAGAGCGGGCCTGTGGGCCCAGGGGAGAAAATATTCCCCATGGGCAGGTTTGCTGGCCATGGGGAGAAATATTTCCTAGAGGAGTAGTTAGGCTAGCGGGGCCATGGGAGACTTTTGGAAAATTTCTTGCGTGGGGGTGAAAAACCACAAGGGACACATGGCGCCTCCTAAGCCAACACAGGGAAAGTGGGGTGGCAGGGAAAAAAAAAGTTTTAGCGGCCCGAAGGCAAAAGGGTTAAAACTCACCCGTTCCTCCACGGACACCTCGCAATGCCATGTGGCAACTCTTGATTGGAATCGAACCGGTGGGGAAATTTTAGAAAATTTTCCAAAAATTTTCCAAAAAATGAAAAAGGTAAAAAGGAACCCGCTCCTCCGACAATGCCTCGCGGTGCCATGTGGCATCTCATGATTGGATGAAGGGCAATAGGGTGGCGGGGAAAATTAGGAAAATTTTCAGAAAAAATTTCCTAAGCGCTCAGCTTAAAAAAAAGGGTCCACCCCTCCACTAACACCGCATGGTGCCACACGGTAGACTCTGATTAGTTGCGGGTTAGTGGAAAAAAATTAGCAAAATTTTCCCAAAGATTTTCCGAAGTGCTAAGGGGAAAATTCAGGACCGCGGGCCCACCAAGGAAATTTTTCCCAATTTTTTTTTTTTTGACGCCAAGTGAAGGAAAAACTTCAGAAGGCCATAACTTTAGATCGAGAGCTTGGTTTTGGGAAAACGAGGAATTTCTATAAATATCTCAACGTCCTCTTCACTCAAGAATTATTATTATTTTTTTGATAAGGTTTAAGGAGTAAATTTCAAGAAAACAATCTGTAGGCTTTACAGTGTAAACTGGTAAAAATTAACTTATTAAATTTGTTCAATTTGATCTTCTTCCTCTCTCAACATGTCAAATAGACAGGGAGAAATGTTCTTAGGTGGTTTTAGGATAATTTTTTGAGGTAGATCTATTTGATTGAGTTCTAATTATAAATTTTACAAATTGGACAGAAAAATGACTGTGAAAGCTTTGAGCTTGGTTTTTCCAAGTTTTGAATGATTTATTTTAAGTGCTTTTGTCTAATTGAACTCATTTATATCCTGACATGTTCAATTTTAAGTTTTCATTATTATTTCTTGATTGTAGGTTCGTTCTATTCATTTATGATAAAAGTTACAAATTTTAACATGAAGCAAAAATGGAAACAACAAAATTAGCTTAGTGGTTTTGATTTTACTTGCCTAACAAATGAATTCATTTCATGCTAGTTTCAAAAATATTTCATTCCTTCAATCAAATGATAAAGAAAAAAATGTAACTTTTCTTCTTTTCAACTCATACACTTCATAAAACAAAGTACTCCATTTCCTTCATACACATTTATTTCTTTCAAAAAGATATTTCAATTACATCTAAAATATTATATTCAATACCATAGTGTAATTTGAGAAAGAAAATACATCATTTATTTATTCCAAAAGACAAATTTGTAACATACTTCTTTTATTGTTCGAATGCAATTTCTTTCACATTCTTCCGAAAAAAATAGGGTTTATGTCTTTTACATTTCACTTTACAAATTTCATGATCAACACAACATCTTTCCATTACAAAACATTTAAAATTTCATCCACTTCAAGTGGGATAGGTTACAATAAAATTTATCTCAATAAAGGACTGTCCAATAGTCCTTTTTCCTTGCTCCAGAACAGCAACATGCGTACTTCTCATTCTTGCAATTTGATCACAACAAGAGTAGGGAAAAGGAAATGCTCTCCACCCAACCAAGACATCCAATCAAGAGGAGAATCCATCCTTCTTCATTGCTCCTTGATCACCAACCACAATGCAATAAAAGATGTGATCCAACGCATGGCAACAACAAGCTTCAACAAACACATAAACAACATAATCACAATAAAAGTAGAGTCCAAAATATAATTTAGTTTTATAACTACATTAAAAACATGATAAAAATACTAAGGCTTCCTCAAGCAAGCCAAAGGAGAAAGAAACTATGGGGGATGCTACTTGTGCCTTGCAAAGGGGGAAATGGGTATCACCACCTGATTTCAACACGCCAAAATATAGTATATCAAAACCCTGACTTTCCTTATGCCTCCCCAAAGTACCGCTTATCCCTCACATTTCCTTATGCCTTCCCAACCTCTTATGAGACAGCATAATGAGTAAATAAATGCAAGCTATTTCTTTGTAAGGTGGAATCAAAACCCCAACTCCCTCCACCCTTATACCTCCCTAAAACACACTTGTGCCTCCCAACAAATAAACCCCATAGTCTTCTCCTACACCATTCCTAGGCCATCTATGCAACATATCACAAACATGCCAAAACATTCATACATTAACATTTACATTTATAAAAGAAGAACATTTCAAGAGCCAAGCTCTTACCTCTCCATGATGGAGCTGTTCCAAGTTCCAAAAAAATAAGCTTTATCCCAATTCAAGCAATCCAAATCAGCCAAGCACAAGTATTCCACAATCTTCCAAAACTTCTTCAAAGCAAGATCTCCCAAAACAATAAGGAATCTACCCAAGAATGAAGTCTCTAAAAATGAAGCAACCCAAAACAAGGCAAGGAGTTCAGATTTTATAGAAGACGGAAGGGAAGAGAATGAGGTGGGTCCATGTAGGGTATTACATCACACATCCTCAACCCCAACCCCAAAAGTCAACTTCATTCTCCAAAGAATAATAAATAGGTGGGTGAATAATATGAGAGTTTACTTACACACTCAAACCCAACCCACACCCCAAAGGACTGAAATTAAATCATGTATGAAAAGTGCAATTAAAACCTACAACTTTCCTTCTCAAAAAGCATTACAAAATTCTAAACTCAACTCTCCAACTATAGGTACGGTTGGTAATTTAATTTAAGAGGTATGGGACAAGTTTAACTTGTTCGACAAGCCTAAAAAATCAGCCTCCAAGGAAAATTTCAAATTTTGAAGGTGGAGTGTTTCACACTCAAGAGTTAACTTACACATCACTTACACATCTTAGAACACTTTAATTCAAGGCCAAAAACTCTATTAATTACTTTCTTATGACATATTTTAATTAATTAACTTAACAACATGATTACCCACAATATTACACACCATTTAATGAATAATGAAAGGGATAAAAGAATCAAAAAATAAACACATGCAAACATAAAAAAGGGACCAAAATAACAGAAATACATAAAACCCCTTGGTCACAATTAAAGGTGATCCCCCCCATGGGAACCCTTAACACGAAAAAACAAATACTAGTTGCCATGGTGAACTTGTTAAATTCATCTAGAATTCCAATGTGGTTGGTCTTTAATCCCTTGATGTTTATTGTGATATTTTAACCTACAAAACACAAATACCTCCTTCGGCTTTGTGGCCATATCAGAACATCCAAAATAATATAAATATAATTCCTAAAATCATTTAGATGTATGAATCATAACAACAACAAAGCAATCTAACAATATCATTTATAGTTTTATCAACAACTATATCATCATCCAATAATTTCCATTTCTAGGTCTACTCACAATATCCAAATATCACAAGTCCAAACAACATCCATCATATAACCATGTCAAATAGTATATCATCATCAACATATAAAATGTATCTAGTAATCATCATGCATTATAACTGAATCAAGTCAACAATAATCCATGATCTAACATTTAACATCATACTGTAATAAAGTCCATAATCATGTCCATAATATAATCAACAGTATCATGATTAGTACAAAAAAAGTGTCAAATGAAAGTGGGCACTACACCTTCGTTCACACCATTTTTTAATAAACATGCTAAAACTAAATAAACATGCAAAACCCTAATCTACTCTGCCTATAAACACGCCAATTTATGCCCTGACTACCCACATCCCCATACACACTATTATTTTAGTCATACATGCCATTTTATGGCCCGTATGTGCTAAACGTTTTTCCTAACATGGATTTTAGCCCTAAAATCACCGAAGAATATCAAAAAATGTAAAAAAATAGTACACAAAATAAATTATAAAATCACTTACCGGTTGTCCTTCCTCTAGGGGCTGTTGATTCTGCCTCATGAGGTCTATTCTGTGCTCTGTAATGTTATCGTATGCCATCTTCTCCTCTCTCAATCTCTCATTTTGAAACTTGGTGTGTTGAAAATGAACTGCCCATTGTCCCCAAAACCCTTTTATACCTGTCACAATAACCTGTAACCTCTTGAGAGCCCATTCTCTCACCTCGTGACTCCCTTTTTCCTCCTGCGTCTTCCTACATTCACCAAATTTCCTCCTCTATAACCCAAATCTCAAAAATTCAAACAATATAAAAAATTTAAAAAATTCAAAAAAAATCTAAAAAATTGAAAAAGATCTTTAAAAAAATTAAAAATCAAGTAAATTCAAAAAAAAATTAAAAAATTGTAAAAAAATCTAATCTTTTCTTCAAAAAAATCCAAAAAATACAAAAAAATCTAAAAAATTCAAAAAATTCAAAAACTCCGTAAAATGCAAGAAATTCAAAAAATTCAAAAAAATCCAAATACGAATGCAATGTGGGTGTTTTTGCTTTTGCATGTTTCCTTTTTTCTATGTATTTCGGCTAATGATATGAATACACTTTTTATTCCTTTCTACATGGCTGATGATATGAGGCCAGTTTCATTAGTGTGATGATATGAGGACCCTTGTTATTTGTCCAATGATATGAGGAGAGGGGCATTTAGCAATTAAAACATCATGGTCCTTATATCTCGATGCCTCTTGCTTTATGCCACAAAAATCAAAATTACTAATGATGATACTAATGGTCACTTAGTGTAACACAATCCCTTCTATCATCATCTTTTGGCTCCATCACCTTCTATTTCACCGCTTCTCCTTCTCCAATCAATCTAATAAATAATTAAATACTCCATTTCCTCATGCATCTAATTACTATATTCCCATCTAAATTGTTATGACCACCAATTCTCATTCTTATCACCCTACATCCTATCATCTCCAATACCTAAATCATTCCCCCATTGAATGGGACATTTCATATCTCAATCCACAAACTAGGGGTATTGTAAAATCTAGTTGTTTAAAATATAATCAACCACATCCTTTCATCCCATAAATTATGATTTTACCTCATTGACTGGGGAATCCAAAATCCTAAACTTTAAAACATCAAACATCTAATATATTTTTGTTCCCCTTGTAGTCTATTTTTTACTAGGGGCATCCAACATCCACAATCCAATATCCCTAATCTTATCTCTTCTTCCTTCTATATTCTTCCACTCCCTCTCAAATTTATTTTGTCTTTCTCTTTTCATCTCTTCTTCTCCCTTTTATTCTATATCCTCTCTCTTATACTCTTCCCATCTATTCTCATATCATTCATCTTCTAATCACTCCTTCCCTCCCAAATTGAACATCTATTCTTTTTGAGCGGCTACCCAACTCCTTCCTCCCCTTCTAACCTCTTGAGGGGGCATCATATTACTATCCACAACACCTTCTCTTCTTTCTTCTTTGAACTATCATTTCTATGCAACAACACTTCCAAGAGTGGAAAAATGTAGACATGTAAAATGTCGACATGGTCATCTAACAAATATTTACCATTCATATAATAGCTACCCATCCCCATCACCAACCTTATAATAACTAATTATTAATTTAATTAATTTTTCTACTGTATACAACCATGCTGCAATTATTTCATATTCCATAAATGTCATTCATACCCTTATAAAGATTAATACATTATTAATATTTCATTCATTACACTAAGTAAGCTTCATTAAATATTTTTCATCAATTTAAAAATACACACTCACCTACAACCTACCCTATACCTATTCTATGCCTAGCCTATCCATCTAATCACTCCATAAAATAAAATTAATCTCACCTAATCCCCACTTAAATGATCCACCAAACCTAGAGACTTCTAATTCTAGAATTTTCTCCATCTTTCCCTCATTTTATTCAAATGTTCAAATTAAAAATACTATTCTAATGAATATTAAATTCAATAGAGGGTTCTAATGAAATCTAGAATTTTCCACACCCTCCCCTCACATCAATTTTTAACCATTGATCTAATACACCATTGAAATATCTCAACATCCATTTCTACTCCTCCAAATATAAATACAGGTGTCATCCTCTATGGTAAGCATCTTAAAAATTTGTAAGTATAAGCTGCCCAATTTTTTAGCAATCCAAACAATCATCAAAGAAATCCATTGAGCTCTATCAATCCATTAATCGAAGGAAGGTGCTGATGGAATTTGTCCAAGAATTTGAAGCATCTATTACATTTATCCAAGCAAGCAAAAACAAAGAAGTAAATCAAAAGAAACAAAGGAGGATAATTCTACTTGTAGGTAAGTACATGGAAATTTCTTTCCCCTTCTTTCCATCTTTCTCAATCGGAGGTAGTGGATTTGTTGTGTTAGATCTTGTGTTTTTTTTATTGCATAATCATATCATGTTTTCACACTAACACAAATCTTTCTCTATAATGTCAATGAATAATATTCTATGTATAACCTATGAAATAACTATTGCAGATGAACATGTGTACAAAAGGCATGGGGAAAGATATATATGTGTGATTAGGATCTAGAGTGATCCTAATATAATCAAGCCATGATTGTCCTAATGTGAGTGGAGAAGTAGGAGTGGGTGCAAGAAAGACATCAAGGTGAAATATACAAAGACCATAGGAATCCATAACATGAACCAGCCCATGATATATATGAGAGTCATATGGTGGATGATGGATGTCATCAGTAGAAAATTCTAATCAAGTTAATCCTGTGTGTGTACATATGGTTACTAGTTTAGTAGGTTCAAATGGAATGTGTTCCCAATATGAATGATTGATGAAAAGTGTGAAAGTGAATAATGGGCATGTTGAATTAGGGAATGCATGTGGAGGTGGATGTGATAGATCAATGTCCATAGAATGGAAAGGCTCCTGATAAGGAATCATAACAATAGTAAGAGCATGTGGTATTAGAGAAAATGCATCTATCATACAAATGGTACTTTCATGTGGTGGAAAGTGAGGTTGTTCGTCCATAGGTTTGGGATCATTTGTAGTATTTATGCATGAGATAAGAAGACTAGTATTAGGATCCCAGTTACAATACTGAAATGGATCATGGTCACGAAAAACAGTATACTCCATGCCCTCATGTAATAATTTAACATAGTTATAGACAACAAAAGTGACAACTTGTATTGCATGAATCCATGGCCTACCAAGTAGATAGTTATAGGAAATTAGGAAATCAACAACAAAAAATATAATGTCGACAGTATTAGAACCAACAGTAATGGGAAATGTGATGTGACCAAAACATGGAAAAATGGAACCATCACAGACATGTAGTGAAACACTAGAGAGACTAATGTCACAAGTAGTAAGAACTAAAAATTCAAGAAATGTCATAGGACAAAAATTAAGCTCAGATCCATTATGAATCAAAGTATGCTTAACAATGACATTATAAATGCAAGAGATAATAAGCAAAGGAAGATCATTCTCAAAAGTAGCGAGGTCATCATTAGGAGCAGATGGGAAAGTAATATGCAGAGAGAATGCATCCGTAAAGGTATTATAGTGAGTTTTGGCAAGAATATGAGTGGTGAGTAAAATATTAATGATTTTAGCTTGTAATTCAGGATGAACAAGTAAAAGGTCATGAATAGAGATAACCATGATGAATGAACACTAAGAAGAATGAGGATCCTAGGAGTATGTAGGTCGATTTTGGTTCACAAAAATGATTAACTAAAAATGTACTAATTAAGTATTATATAGATAGTTAATATAAGTTATGAATAACTATAAATAAAGTAAATAAATGTAGTAAAGAAGTATGAAAGAAATCTAAAAAACTATGCAAAATAAAATGCTAACCGTAATGTGTAAAATAGAGTGAGAAAAGAACTCAGTTGATAACAAATTCCTGTCGAAGAGATAAATGGAAAAATTAGGAGCAAGAACGACTATGTAGAAGTCCTAAAAAGGATGGGTCTGGAGTATCTAGTTGTTCTAGGGGTGCATGGAGGAGGGCTGAGGCACCTACGGGCAGTCTAGTCTATAATATGGACATCCTGGTATATGTAAATGGTCTAAAACTTGTTTTTACAGGGTCGGAAAGTAATTTGAAACCCTCACTATATGTCACATCAACTTTTGTGTCCTGCGCTAAATGTTGTCAATAGTCCAAGACAAAAGAAAGACCTACAAGAATCCAAAACAAACATCAAACCTTAAAAAATAATAATGAATATGAAGGGGTTGAACTGGGTAGGAATAATACTTAGCTTAATTCATCATTAGTTGATATTTGAATAAATGTAATAAGTTAAAGTATTTAATTTAAATACTTTAAACTTATGTCGATAGGTATTAGTTATACTTAGTGTTTAGTTAACTAAGTGATAGTGTTCTCATCCCTAGGTTTGTGGGATCATTTTCTATCTTGCATATTTTGTTCCCGGATGACTTCTATGAGAGGCAATAGGGGCAGTTAGGGGCGATATGTTATTTCTACATATTTTCTCCAATTAGGTGATTTTTTTCCATATATTGTGGATGAGATAGATTTTTTACAATATTTATAAATATTGCACCTCTCTCATTTGTTTTTAAATGCTTGATTTTGATATGAAAAAAATACATAAGCACCATCTTGTTTTTGTGCAAAGCTTCTTTGTTAAATATTGTTTTCAAGTATTCATTTTCAAGATTTGGTATCAGAGTTGGAAGAGATTCAACATGCGAGTGCTAGGGAGTGTATGAAGTTTGAGGGAGGAGTAATAAGAATCTTGAGATAGGAGGATCCAAAGTTGACACCAACCTCTTCACACAACCCTTGTTCCTACTCCAAACACCAACAACAACAAAAGAAGTACTTTAGAGAATTACACAGGAAGTGATTTTTTGAATTTAGAGTTTGAATCTAACTTCTTAAATTAAATTTATTTTTTTCATTCAAGAAAAAATTTTATTCAATTTTTTTAGTTTTTTTTGTCTCTAAAATAAGATACCCCCCGTTATCCTCTATTAATGTGTGTTTTTTAGACCCTGTCAATGAGTTGTGGAATTGGATCAATCCGCAAATTGACGTCTCCAAGAATCTATCCCTGTATAAATGGGAGCAAAGGAAAAAGTGACCAAAATAATAGAAACAATGGCCACAAGAAGAAAACAACAGATTAAATAGGGAAAAACTAATCAAAATTTGAAGAAGAAACCAACTCAACAAGGAAATGTAGCCGAACAGGAAGATCAAATTGATGATGATGACTTCTTATATTCTGCATAGTCAAATGAAGTCCAATTCTGTAAATCAAATTCGGTATGTCGAATCGGGTGAAAATCACCCCATGACAGGAAAGAAACATTGATTCTTCACAATGAGTAAAACACCCATGAAAAATCATGTTTCTTTGGGTGATGACACATCTTATAGTCTTGAAGGCATTGGTTTATTTCACTACCACTTGGGAAACCTAATTGTAAAATTATAGATGTTCTTTATGCCCCTAGTTTAACAAAAAATATGTTATGTGAGATTCAATTATTAGATTACAATCTCAAAATTGACTTTGATTGTAAAGGCAATAAAAATATGTGTCTAATTCTAGATAAGTCTTGAAGCTTGAAATTTTTTGCAAAATCTTTGAATGTGGGAAGAATGTTTCAGTTGGATTTTGTTCAAGTAAATTAACAATCACTTGTATCAAATGATACATCATCGACTCAACTATAGCATCGAAGACTTAGACATGTGAGTTTTGGCTATCTTGACACATCTCATCGATATAATATGTTTAGGAGTTTGCCACTTATTAAAAAGGGTACAAATAAATGTCAACTTTTTTTAGCAGGAAAACAACATAGAGCACCATTCCAACATAGTACCTTTCAGGCTAAAGAAAAACTTCACTTGGTGCATACCAATCTATCCAAACCAATGAGACCTAGCTAGTCTGGGTTTCAATATTTCATGCTCTTTATTGATGATTTTTCAATAAAAATATGGATATACTGTCTTTCTACAAAAGACCAAGATTTTGAAACTATCAAGAAGTTCCAATCCCTTTTTGAAATAGAGTTTGGTAGGAAAATAAAAACACTCCACTTTAGATCGAGGGGAGAATACACCAATAATGAGTTCAATGATTTTTTGGAAACACATGGCATTCCTTGTCAAATGGATCCTACTTACACACTGCAAAAAATGGTGTTTTTGAAATTTGAAATCGTACTACCATGGATATGGTGTGATGTATGATTGTTGATGCAAGTTTATCAAATACATTTTGGGCCAAAACAACTAAAACAATAGTCTATTTACTAAATAAAGTTCCTACTACAGCTCTTGATGGAGTAACATCTCAAAAAGCATTCTCAAGGAATGAGCCATCTATTTCACACCTTATAGTTTTTGGATGTAAAGTAAGTATGCAGATTCCTAAGAAACAAATAACTAATCCTTATATGAAATCCGAAAAAATTATCTTCTTTGGATATAGTGATGAAGCAGTTGGCTATAGACTTATGGATCTAAGAACAAGAAGGGTATACACTAGTCAGGATGTTGAGTTCTTTGAGAAGAAATAAGCAGATGCTCCTTCCATACACTCACATGATGAAAAATTCATCCCTATAGTGAAAATAGAGGATGGTAATCACTTTGATGATGATAGTGATGATGGGGAAGACAATGAAATTCAACCTCCCACAAGAAGCATAAAAATTATGCCTAAATGGTATACACGTCTGATTAGATATTTAAAATTTGATAGTGTCCCCTACACATCTACCGCTGGGATTAGGACTTGTAGTATGGCTCGAAATGAGGTCAATTTGGCCTTAATGGGTAAATTTGTTAAAACTACTAAACCATCCATAGTTTTAGAAGACCTATAGTGTAAACCTTGGAAAGATGTTATGGATGCAGAGTATAACACACTTGTGAAAAATAATACATGGAAACTTACAGATCTTCCTTTAAGGAAAATGTCGATTGGATGTAGATGGATCTTAAAAATGAAGTACAAAGTAGATGAAAAAATTGTTAAACATAATGCTAGACTAATTGCTAAGGGATATGTAGACACCAAAATTAGGTTACACTCCCCTTTGGTCCCTTGACAAATAACTACTTTCATCACATTCACCCAACCATGGCCCCCTTCACCCCACTAATATTAATTTAATTTAATTAAATTAATTCATTATCCTCACCATATTTATTATTTAAATATCTTAATTTAGATAATGCCCACACTTACACCTCACCTAGACACCTCATCAAGCCAACTCACCCTAAGACCTATTCTTAGTAAGTTGTCATAACTAACTAAGACTTACCCAAACTCTAAAAATCAATGCCTATATTCCCTCTAACAACATTTTTGCATGCGTAAAAGGAACCTTCCAATCTGATCCATGGGTTAATGACATGAGATCCCATAAAATCAAGGGGATCTACCTAATTTAGTAAACCTAGGAAATCCCACCTTGACCGATGCCAGTTACCCCTAACCGTCGCAAGTTAAGTCGGAACCGCCGTCGGTCACCTTTTAATCCCCAAAACAACCTTATTTTCATGGTTGGAAAAAAAATGGTAGATTCTTGAGAGATATCACATCTATTTAGAATAATTTTATGTGAGAACATGCATGCAAGGTAGGATATCAAGCATTTTCTCTTACACAGGCATCCATCATTCACCCGGTAACCATCCAGCAATCACCCATCAAATATTTGATCCAACCAAGAAAAAAGGAATGCACATGCAGCCCATGTAAGAACTTTCCAATGTTTAGTGATCCTCAATAATATTCAACCTCTTACTAGAACCTTAATCCATCACTCACAGGCACCCTGAACCACATTTCAAGTAATTAGAATAGTTTACTCCTCTCGTTAATTCATTTAATTATTGTATCTTCATCCTTTGTTCTTCTAGTTACCCATTGACCTCCTTTAATACTCACCCCTCCATATCCCCATTAAAACCTCTCCAAACCCCATCCAAACATCCTAATACCTCACTCTGACCAGCCTAGTCCCTTGTGCAATCATAAGGGAGATCCCAAGCTCATTATGTGGCATTCCTAATTTTCCACAGTAACCAGCACTGGTTCTCAACAACTGCCATTGGTCTCTGTATTTACTAATACAATCCATAATAGTGACTTACCCCTATATTCCCACATCACCCTTATTCACCTATGACCTGTCTGAGACCTTTATCAGACCTGCAGAGAACCAAAACAAACTACTTGACCTTTAGATCTTATTTTAATCTAGCCTGTTATATTAGATCTTTCTTATTGTGTTTTTAATGAGATACCTAAATCATATTAATAACAATAGGATTTACTTCATTACCAACATTAAATTGTCTTAAATAGTGGACTGATAGCCATCTAGGAAGTATCACACTTCACAGATCTAGCACACACTAGGCAGTTCACTACACATATTATTTAACTCTTTCTGGTGATCTGGTGTTCCATTTCAAGTAGTTCTTTCATCAAAAATCCGACACTATGATAATTCTCCACTAGGAAATTCTCGTGCTATGATTATTTACTAATGCACAGCTTTTAGTTTGGTGGAAGTAATCTGGATTCATCGGTTACCCTCATTACACAAGAATAACATTGACTATGATACCCAACCGGAATGTTGAAAAATCAGGGCCTATAAGTGTAAATCATATTATCAACAGGGATATTTATTACAATCTTCATCCATGAGTTACTTCAAGTGTCATCTACTTCCACTTGCCTTCACAGCCCCTATCATATGCTAGAAACTTCTCATTGACACCTCTGTAAAAATGGCTATCATATTTGGCATACCTATCTAAATGATTTGATTCCTTCATACACTCATACAATATTTCTCACTCACTTTCCATTTTCTGATAAGTGACCAGCAACGGCAACTCCCTATTTATTGGCATTTAAGGATTATCCACCTTAACTCTAACATAGGATAAGAAATTTATCTCTGATGAATCACTATACCATACCTTAACTCTTATCTTGGTACATGTAATCTTATTTTTTACTGTCAGATTCAGCCTGTATCCTTTCACATGGGTTTTTTCTATGTCATTTACAGATAAAGTAGCCCTACCGGATCAGTATATGACCTCACATCCTTGCTTTTGACCAATATAAGATTTCTAATTCCGAATCATGTAGCACTCATACTTCTCTACTTGCCAGTAACTGTCAACCATTTTCCCATTACTGAGTCACTTCACGATACCTATCCACTTTTATCACAACAGCCATATTATACTTTGACTGTTACCAAACTATACACTATCGCTACCGTGTCGTACTGGCAGGAATTTTCATGACTCCCTGACCAAAACCCTATCTACTAATTAGTTCTTAACAACATCCTATTCCCACTACATCCACTCGAGATGAAATCGAAATTAACGAGTTGAAAATGTATGGCATGCCCGACATCTATCCCCCTGACTAGCTTCTACTCCCACTCTTGCATCGGAGTAGACCATCTGGCTCCGTGCTGCTCGCATCTACCTTACCTCTAGTCATGGTTGACCCATTTCGTAATGGTTAGTGCCATCCTATTACTCCAGTCGATGTGACTACCGCATTTTCATGCCACAACTGCCATTTTGTAGGGCACCCATCCACATGGGAAGAAATACCCTCAACAACTTTACCCAAAACGCAACCTCATGATACTACAAATCCAAGTCATTCTACATGAATATTTCACTGAGAACTCCTCGTGATCTTATGATCAAAGTTTTAGTAATGCTTCAACTTTTGGTTATGGTAGCTAGTATCTATCGCTATTTCACAACAATTTCCCTCTAACACAATGAATATGTACCAGACCTATGACAAAAAAAAGAATGACTGACATCCATCCTTTCATTTTTCACAACTGTCAAAATGGTATTATCAAACTCAATAGGAATTACTAGATCAATGCCATCAGCCCA
Source organism: Taxus chinensis (assembly GCA_019776745.2). Taxonomy (NCBI): domain Eukaryota; kingdom Viridiplantae; phylum Streptophyta; class Pinopsida; order Cupressales; family Taxaceae; genus Taxus; species Taxus chinensis. The sequence goes on from CM034154.1 coordinate 122,328,571, forward strand.
CTGAAATGGGGAGTATCAAGTGTGTTCAATTTTATGTTTCCACTATGATTCCAACAATGGTTATGCGATGAACTTCACAATTACTCCCTCTTGATGTACTTCCTTAAGGCTGCATCCTTCACAAAGAATCCTTTACATAACATAAAATTTGTTCGTTACAACTGTCCATTTGCTCTATGGATAAATGTAGAGGGGATGGCCTTCCTCTACTTTATAGAAAACATGTTGACTAGGGCTTATACCACCCTATCTTTAATGATAGGATAGGAAATCTCTTCCGACCAATCATATTACAATTTCTAATGGGCAATCAAATATGGTGACAATGCGTTCATATATGAACCTTTCCACTTCATCCGTGGAAGTTATTTTCAATGGCCTATCTTAAACCCACGTGGTTAAATAACTTGTGGCAACTACAATATATTTATTTTGGCGTGGGGTAGTTGGAAGTGGACCTACAATATCTATTTCCTCACTTTTCAAAGGGACCAAGTGGAAGAATAGGGCATAATGGAGCTGATGAGGTCTTACGGCTACCATGTCTTTGACAAATATCACATGTCTTACAATAATTATAACAATCTCTAAAAATAGTGGGCTAGTGATAACCTGCATCCAAGATCCTTCTTGATGTAAGTTGTCCAGAGAAGTTTCCTCCACATGTACCATTGTGGAATTATTCTATCAGCTCCTTCTCTTGATCACATCCAACTCGTCCTCTTATACTGTCCATCAGGTCCTATTCGAAATAATATTCCATGCAGAATAGAATATGGATGACTGGCTTGAGTAATCTTCCTGCTTATTCTTTGCATTGGTACTATTAGGAAACTTGAATTTATTAAAATAATTCTCAAATATCTATGTATTCACTAGGGATTGTGTCAAGGGATAACAATAATACATCTGGAAAATCATCATCATCATCACAAGATGAACCTAAACCATCATAGGCTCAAGAGAGTGCATTTGCATTGACATGCTTCCTTCCTGGCCTATACTATAATATCAAATTAAAATTCTTATAGCAAAATTATCCATCTTGTTATCCTCCCTAATGGGTTAGGCTTATTTATAATATATTTTAGAGCTTGATGATCTATTACAACTATAAAATTTTTCCCTAGCAAGTAATTTCTAAACTTCTTTACAGCAAAAATGATAGCTAGAACCTCTTTTTTTGTTACAGTATAATTTACCTTAGCACTGCTCATTTGTTTTCTCCCAAAGTAAACTAGATGATCATTCCCATTTTCATCCTTTTGGCTCAAAGTACTTCCTAGTGCTACATCTAAGGCATCAATATACACAGTGAATGGCTTGCTCCAATCTAGATTCTTTAAAATGGGTGAAGACACCAAATGTTCCTTCAGTTGTTCAAAATATTCATGCAGCTTCTTTCCTGGTTCATAATTAACACCCTTCTTCAAGAACTGGGTTAGTGGTTGTGCAATCTTTAAGAAATTCTTGATGAACCTTTTATAGTAACCCACATGGCCTAAAAATGATCTCAACTTACTTTTATTCATAGGAAATGGTAACTCTTTATTTTTTGAAACTTTATCTAGATCAATACCAATACCATCTTTGGATATAACATGCCCTAACAAAATTCATTTAGAACATCCAAAGACACACTTTGTAGGGTTTAGTGAGGCTTGTGTTTCATCTAACCTTTGAAATGTTGTCTCCATCTGGTGCAGGTGGTCCATCTTTCTCCCATAGATGCAAAAATCATCCAGAAATAATATGATGAAGTTTCCAATGTAGGGTTCAAACACTCTATTCATCAAACGCTAGAACGTTGCCAGAGAATTACACAACCTAAAAGGCATAACTCTATAGGAAAATGCTCTCCAAGGAGTGGTGAACATGGTATTCAGTTGATATTTCTCCACTATATGAACTTGGTTGTATCCGCTATATCCATCAACAAAACTATAGCACTCCTAGCCAGCTACTTCAACCAAGATCTGATCTGAGAATGGAAGAGGGTAATGATCCTTATTTTTTGCCTTGTTGAGCTACCTATAATCAAAACAAATGTGTAGCTTCCCAATTTTTTTTATTGAGATCACAATGGGAGAAACCCATTCTAAATTCTCCATAGCAAATATGAATCCTGCATCAAACAACTTATCTATTTCTTCTTTCAGAGTCTTGGAAAAATTAGGATTCATTCTATATGGCATTTTCTTTATGGGCTTAGCACCATCTACCAACTCAATATAATGTTCTACCCAAATTACTTGACGGAGTTCCTTGTAATCAATAGTGAATAGGTGTATGTACCTTTGAAAGAGATGGAGGTAGGATTCCTTCTCACTCTCCATCACAACATCACCAATCTTTATTTGTTGGAGACAATCATTAATTTATTCTTCAGATAATTTTATGGGTTCATGAGTCAGTGTTACTAAAAGGATATCCATGACTGAAACATCAACCTCACATTCTTCATCTTATGTGTCCACTTCCCTGGTACTAGAGTAATCAGAGGATGTCCAATCATCAGTTTCATCACTTGAATCCACATGTTTTTCTTATGATGTTGAGGGATCATGTTTATCTTCACCCTCTCTCTACCATGTCCAAGTGTCATGAAGCCTTCATTTTAGTAGTTTCTTGCATAAAATCTCCTTAGCCATGGCCTTTCCAACAACATTGGGTACACAACAGTACTATTTTTCATCACCTAAAATTCTACCACACATACAACACCCATAATAGATATTGTGAAATTTGAAACAACACCTTCTAGTTTAGTTTTTCCCTTATTTGATGACCTTAACATAAGTGTTGAGGGACGATCAATTTTTAAACCCAACATACTCATTAAAAAATTGGTCATTACATTAACTACAGGACCTCCATTAACTAAGACATCATGATTTGAAATATCATTACATAATACCTTAGCTTTTGGAGCGTAGGGATCCGCCTCTACCTATAAAACATGGACTTCAACCTCCTTCCTTCATTGAGCATTGATTCCACTTTGCAGCTCCTACCTCTTCTCAAAAGACATAGCCAAAATTTGACCATATGTAATATTTGCAGGCCTTTTGGATAGATCTTCTAAGATGAAGTATGGTCCTTGTCCCTGTGGAATTAGAAAATCCTACACACCCAAATTTCTTCTCCTATGTTTCTTACTAGTTTCTCCTTTCATCTTCTTAGGATCATTTCCATCTTGGTTATCTTTTTCTTTCTTTTTTTTTTGTTACAAACACATATGCTTCATTATTTATGCTCCTATCTACTACATAAGAATTCATAGGTGCTTTTCATTTATCATTATCTTTTGTACCAGATGTAGAAGCTCAATCTAGACAATTATACTTATAATGACCCTTTTTATGACAACCATAACATAAATTATTTTCCTTGAAGAAGATTAATAGTTAACTAACCCATCTTCTTGAGCAGATCTTCATACTCATTAGATGTACTAGGAGAAAGATTTGTGCTCACCGAGAGTGGTTGTGGATTCTGGACCAAAGGTGTTGGTGTTGGCTCTACCTTACCAACAATTTATTTGGGATCTTCTTCCATGCTTTCCTCTTACCTTCTTACAATCTCCTTTACTTGTTCAAGCATCGTTGGGTTGTCATACTTCACTCATTGTCTGATCTCTAGCTTCATCCTAAGAATGAAGTGCTTATAGAGGAGATTATCCATGCCATTCATCAACCCATCCACTAATCCTTCCTTCCATATATGGGCATTGAGCTTCCTCCTTAGCTCTAGAACACGAGCATGACAATATATTATCTTCTCCTTCTCTCCTTGGGATAGTTTTGTGATATCAATCATGAGACTTGTATATTTTTATTGTTCACCAAATTCTTCAAGAAAACTTTTAGTTAATAAATCCCATGAGTTTTTCACATTATCACCTAGTGTTTCAAACCACCTAAGGGCTAACCCATCCAAAAATTTAGGAAAAAATTCAGTTCATTGTTCCCTTCTTATGAGGCCATTACAAATGCAATATCATTTAAACTCTTGAATGAAAGATGAAGCATCTTCATTAGATTGGGCTGAAAAACTAGGAATCTTCCCCATTTTTCAAATGTAACCACAGTGAAATACCAACTCACAAGTACAATTAGTAAGACTTATGTGCACAAATAATTGGACTCACTACAATAGAAAGTGACTTTACACATTTCTATAGTAAAATAGGAATGACCACGGTAATCTTACACTTACTATGGTAAAACTTGACTTACTACAGTAAAAACTGACTTTACTATAGTAAACACTATTTACGGTAAAAATGAAGTTACTGGGGTAAACACTATTCACGGTAAAAAGTGAAGTTACTATGGTAAATACTATTCATGCTAAAAAGTAAAGTTACTGTGGTAAATACTATTCATGGTAAAAAGTGAATTTACCATGGTAACTACTTGTTGGTCTGAAAATCTGTCGCCTGGACAGATCTATGGATAGACGAGCCAACAGTGTGTAGGGCATAGCCCCTCTTTGAGTCAGCAAAGTGAAACTGGTTTATTGCTATTCTACCAGCAGGAATATTGTGCAAATCTCACAGTATTCTACCTTCGGGGGTTTGTGATCTCATCCCAGTAGATTGTTTCAGACTGCGGAAAGAAAGGAATGAAAGAGGGGATAGAGAAAGAGCAGGTCCGAAGGAAGAAAAGAAATGAATTCCAAAGCAGAAAGGTCAGGAAGTTTATGTTTTGGGATTGGTAGTAAACAGAGCCAAACCTACTTACATAAATCAACAAAGCAATACTGATGAGCAAATGACAAAAAGGTAGATATGAATCTAACAGAATAAACACATACAGATCTAACATAAGAAAGCTCTGATGTATAACACAGGTATTCAGTACAAAGCCTCAATATTTGTATTGTTGTTTTTCTTCTATTACAAGAAAGCTCAAAGTCTTTCTCTCCTCATTTCTATTTTCATCTAAAAAATGTCCACCACTTGAATACAACAAGTATTCCAATATATATAGAAGAGGAGAAGGAAAGAAGGTAAAAAGGAGCCAACCACCTATTTACAAAGATATTTACAAAATATCTAAAAGTCATGTTGACTTTTGACATCTTGATGGATGACATCATCCCATGATGCAACATGGATGATGTCATCATTTGTGCCAACATACTTTAGACATTCCAACAAGAAAGTCGGAGAAGAAGAAGAAGAAGAAGAAGAAGAAGAAGAAGAAGGAGCAGCTACTCGTCATCATCATCCTGCGGCCGAAAGGGGGTAGCCTACTTTTGATGCTACTCAGGTGATGAGATATGGAACTGAGCGCAGTATTCCAAAAACTTATTAATCATTGGCCCAAATTGATCCTAGGAAGGATCCTTGTGCTGCTCGCTGATCGCTTCACAAGTCTCTCACTCGTCTATGAGCTTTTCTGGGAGTTTGGAATAGTCCTTTTCCGCCTTAATGAGGAACCCGATGAAGTCCCTACAGGCCAGTAGGTTGTTAATAGATTCAGTGTCAAATGTGACCTCTGGCCCCATTCCTTGAGAAGTGATCTCCTTGAAGATCTGGATGGTTTCATCAGCTGACCTCATGGCAAAGGAAGGAGTGAGCAACCCTGGAGACATGTTGAGAACAATTCACTCCATTTGATGCATTGCATCCAGGGCCTCTTCCTTTACCTTGTCGATCTTTTCCAGAAAAAATTCAAGCTAATCCACCCAATAGTCCAGAGCGGACATGGTTTTGTTGAGGGCCCTTGGATGGCTGAAGACACCGAACTTGACCAGATCTTCAACTGAACAATCGAACATTTGTTAAAAGGTCTTGTGTTGGAGTCTAGCATGTTCCAGCTCTTCTAATATGGGCCCCGCTAATGCTTGGAGCTCCTTGTTCACCTTTCCGATGTTCAGATACAAATTGACAAACTTGGTGATCACTCTTTCACTGTCCTTGAGGATCTGGATCCTCCAAGCAGAAACGGCCATACCCTACTCACTGATCTTTGCATATTCGTTGATTTTCTCCTGGCTGAGAAGCTCAGAAGTCTCAGCAGCAGTTGTGGGAGGTGCACTACCCATCTTCTGTAAGGCTTAAAGCAGATATTTGTTCTGCTCCTTCAGTAGCCTTTTCTCTTCTTTCATTTCTTGAAGCTTTTTGCAGAGGGCATCAAGTACTGAAAGAGCTTCCCCCTGGAGAATTTCAGAAGATGTCCCCATTGTGACTTGGGTCACAGTAAAATCTGTCGGAGACAGATCCTTTTTCTCTTTGAGGGGATCGGGGTATGTGATTTCCATGATTCTCTCACCTGCAGCACTTTTAGAGAAGCGTGTAACAGGCTTCTGCTTCTTCGCCCCTTTGGCTAGGATCACTGAAAAGTCCATCGGAGCGATGGGAACTTTCCTCTTTTACTGGCTCAGCTGCTGAGAGATCCAGGCTGGTCCTATGGAAGAAGGACCAGAGACAGAGGAGGAGGAAGCTATAGTAGAAGAGGGGAAAAATGTGGAGACACGCGGTGGCGGCATTGAGAGAGCAGCCGAGCAAGTGTCCACGGGAGGAAGGGAAACTGTAGCTGCAGAAGACACAGGAAGGGAAGGGAGCTTGGAGATGAGGGAAGAAATAGAGGAGGACAGATCAGTGAGGGAGGAGAAGATAGACGAAGAAGCAGGGGAAAGAGTAGAAGAAGGGGCAGAGGACACAACCAAACGGATGGTCGCTTGAGTCACTCGAGGAGGGGAAGGAAGAGAAGAAGAAGGGATAGAATGGACCTTTGTTGTGGTAGCAATGCCGACATCCTGAGTGGATGGGCCTATGGGACTATCCTCTGTTATTTCTTCCTCCAGAGTTATGACTTGTTCTGGCGCTGTGGAAGGAGGACTTTTAGGGGCTTCTTCCTGAATGGTGCTGGATTCACCTTCTACACCTTTGCCTTTAAGCTGCTTTTTGGACCTTGGAGGTGCGTTTCCCAATGGGGAGGTTGTGAAATCTACCCCGAGGTAGATTATCCCGTTCATTCGGCACCAGTGCTCTGTCCTACGCAGAGTTTCCTTAACCCTCTCCTCAATTGTCTGAGGAGGCTTGTTTCTGTCAATAGCCGGAAAGGGCCAATTGTCCCCATCTGTATCATTATATACCTTGTCTGTTTCATCTTCCGTAGTTTGGAAGCCTTTGGGGACAATGGCTATCCCGTATTGGATGATTTCTGCCAATGCTAGGCGAGAATGATCCTTTCTTTTGAGCTCTACCTCATGGAGGACGTCAATATAAATATCCTTGATCTGAGGAACATGGATTGGATCAAGCTTTGCTCTTGGCAAGAAGCCCCTTGGGTCGAAGGTAGGCCTAGCTGGGAAGTCATGTTTCAAATTAAGTAACTCCAGCTCTGCAAACATTTCCTTTGCCTTGTGGTGGGTAGAGCATGTGTATCGGCCCACAGTGAGGGGGAAAGGAGTTCCACCCTTCTTTCTTTTAAGGCATTTTTCGTGGTATGTGACCAGCTGCCTTGATAGCTCCAGCAGAATCAGTTTAGGCCTAGCATACCTCGGTAGCCTGGTTGGCTCTCCCAAAAAGTTAACAGCCCTCAGATAGGTGAATGTGGGAAATTGGGTGAACAGGGCCCCCCATTTCTCCATGGCTGCTACTATGTTTTTAGTCGTACGACCATGAGTCAGATTCGGCCTCAACAGGTAGATGATGTGATAAAAGAATGCATCGTTGATTTTGGTGAATTGGGCGATGCTATTCTCCAGCCTCAGTTCTGGATAATATTCATATATTTTGACTTGAGGCCAAACTCCACTTCGTGTTAGGCCTGGATAATCCCTCTCTGACGCTACAGCGTAGACCACGTAGGAGTTCATATGGAATACTCCCGTTGCGCTGAATTGTTGTAGCTGCTCGGAGATGGTGCTGCTTATAATTTCCCCCCAGCAAAAGCACTGATCAGGTAAATTCTTGTTCATTGTTTCCAAGTAGCGCAACATCCATTTATGGAAGTAATGGGCGTCAGAAAGCCCGAAGACCCTTCTCAGGAAGGTAATGGTATCGTTCAGCTCTTCTGAGAAGTCACTGCGGTGGATGATTTGGGGCCACCGGGTTACTACCTTCTTGTTTTTCAGATATACTTCGTTCATTAGCTGCATACATTGGTCTTCATTGTCTTCCCAGGCCTTGATGCACTCTGCTTGGCTGACGGCCACAAAGTGCTGGTGGTGAGGGATGCTGAGTATTATCTCAAAATTATGGGAAGTGAGGTTAATAAATACCTTTCCCTTGCTGTTTTTGACACACCTTGTGTCTTTATTATAAGACTGGGCAACCACCATCATAAATTCATTGTTGACGGTGCTGACGGGGATTCCTCCGTCGAAGTGCAGGGCACTGCCTATTAGTTTGTCCATCCATGGACTCCTTGTAACTTTCTGAGTTCTGGCCCAGAATTCCTCCATGTCGATATGCCCCAATTCTGAGTCTCTGATGTCCATGCTGCATTCGGCCTGTGACTCAGGCATTCTGACCCTCTGATATTTGTATTTCATTTCTTCCTCCGTAGGCTTAGCCTTTCCTTTCAATTTGATAGGTCTTTTGCTGGATGTTGACATATGTTCTTCTAAGTTTATCTGCTGATCTGCATGAAGAGGAAGCGAAACCCAACGTAGAAAGGTTGTATCAGTCATTTGATTTCCCATTGAAGTGCTAACAGAGGAAAGAGTTAGTTATTTTCACGCTCAGGGTGCAGGGCGCATGAAAATTACAGCTTACAGGGATAAATAGGTAAGGCGCACAGGAAGAGGGTGTTGCAAGGATAAAACTGGCGCCAAAGGCGCATGGTGCATGCATACTGCAGATTGCATTTTATAAAGGGCGCATGAAAAGTGCGTGTTACATAGTGACAGGATGCACCCTTTGGCGCATGGAATTTTCATGTTGCATTGGGAGTTGGTGCGCCCTTTGGCGCATGGATGGTTCATGTAACAAGAACTTTTTGTGCGCCAAAGGGAGCATGGCGTGGCACACGAAAGGTTTACACAACATGATGTTATTGTAATCGGGGATGCGCCTGCGCCTGCGCCTTCAAAGACTTGTACTTAGCACAGATAAAGCTTGTGTTGCATGGATGTTGGGTGCACCATTGGCGCATGGAAATGTGATGTAGCAAGGAAGGATGGTGCGCCAAAGGGGCACAAGTTTAGCACTTGCAGCATGTGAAAGAGGCGCACCTTGAGGGCATAGGAGTTCATGATGCAACAAGTATGATGGGTCCGCCATTGGCGCAGGTTTTGTTCATGTTGCAGGGGTGACAGATGCGCCGAAGGCAAGAGAGAAACAGTGAACTAAATCACTCTCAAAGGGGTCTTTACATGGTTTAGATTTCTTCTTCTCCTCTTTTCCTTTTTGATAGGTCATTTGGGTAAATGAAATGGTTAAAACCAGGAGGGTTACAAACCATTGTTTCTAGGATGACATCCTCCTCCAGCAGATCTGGAAAGAGGAAGATAAGGAAAGATAGCATGCGGGGGGGGGGGGGGAAAGCTCAACACATGCATATCAAAAACCAAACCAGCAAGCAAGAAGCACTATCTAGCAAAACTCACGAAAGAGACAAGAGCACTTACTCGGATAAATAGCAAAAATCTGGAAAACGGGTCCACAACGCGTTGAAAACGATGAGGCAGGGGCTGACAGGCTCAGATAAAGGAAATCACGTGCTCTGCGAATAGTGAAAATGACATTTAGGCGCGCAAACACACACACACACACACACACACACACACACACACACACACACACATATATATATGTGAGTTGGTCATAAATGCGCCACCCACTTTTTAAAGGGCGCATGAGAGTTGATGTCGACAGGGAAAAGCGTGCGCCCTTTGGCGCATGAAAATGTTTGCTAGCAGGAAATTAAGTGTGCCTTTGGTGCACCAAAAGCTATGTCGACATGAATTTATGTGCGCCCTTTGGTGCACCAAAACATGACGCAACAAAAGTTGTGCCAACACAAAGGCGCATGCGCCTTGGCGCACGCAGGGAAGGCTCAACACACTTTGGCGAACCAAAATGTGTGTTGACACTAAAAATCATGCACCAAAGGTTATAAAGGGGGCACACCAAAAGTTGGTGTTACATAGCAATTTCATGCGCCCAGCCAAAAAAGGCTCAAAAGACTAAGTTCGAAAAACCAGATTTCTTGGGAAGGGATTTTACAACGTTTCGAACGCAAGGGATCCCTAATGAGGGATCGGAACAAAATTTCGGTATGGTTATCGGTAAAATTTCCATTGTCAATTTTACGGGATAACACTACTATGCATAGTAAAAACAAGGTTACCCTCGAAATGACTTTTGACTAAGTGGAAATACTCTCCACAAAATCCACCAATGAGGAATGGTTCCGACAATGGAACCGAAATGTCATCACCAATCTGGCACTATGATAGTTCTTAATCGGGAACTCCTCATGCTATGATTATTTACCAATGCACAACTTTTATTTTGGTGGAAGTAATCTGAAAACACAATAACAGACATAAAACAAGAATAACATAGACTATGATACGAAGGAATGATGACAAATCTAAAATATAAGTGTAAATTATATTATCAACATGAAATTGTTACAATCTCACCCATGAGGTACTTCAAGTGTTACTGAATCCACTTTCCTTCCAAAAATAACTATGGGAGAAACTTCAAAATTACACCTCTTAATGGCTTCTTTAACACGCCTTCTAAAGGATGGCTTTCTTCACACACTCAGACAATATTTCTCACTACTTCCTTCTATGCTAAATGAAGGGGGTGGCCTCTCTATTTATAAAACTTTCAAGCTTATCCACCTTATCTCTAAGATAGGATAAGAAATCTACTCTGACGAATCATATTCCATACCTTAACTCTTATCTTTACATGTAAGCTTATCTTTTAAGATAAGATAAACCTTATCATTTCACATGGGTTCCACATTTTTTAACTTTTACAAATAAAATACACAAAATATTTATGACCTCACTCCTTGTCCTTATTACCAATATAATATTTCTAATTCCTAATCATGTAGACCCTACTTCTCTACTTACCCTAACTTTGACATTTTAACATTACCAAACCAATTACAACAAATATTTATTGTTTACCACAACATTCCTATTGTACATTGACTGTTATTGTACTATACATTATTGGTGGCTTCATATCGGTAATGTCGTTATCTTCTATCGGACGCTACTACTAATTATACTTAACATCATCCTATTTCTAATACATATATTCATGAAATTGAAATTATGGAGGAAAATTTTAGTGTCGACAATTCCTCCTAGCAAAAAGGAAGCTCTCACGATCAGCTGTGGATTCAGAAGTAATATGTGTGCAACAACCTAATAACCAGGGTTTCAATAGGTATTCCTCCTACGCCCATTACCCTATTTATTTCGTCACTTTCAAATAAATTTCTAAGAATCAGGTGAAACATTTTAGCATGCCCGGTGGAACCCATCCGGTGTTCCTTGCATTTTATTCATTCCTAGGAAAAGTTATGTGTTTGATTCCTTTCAGAAAAGAATACACATTAATTTTCTTCCTTGGTAACCCTATTTTTCTTTCTATTTTCTCTAAAAGAAACCTTTCTTTTGGTGTAGTTAAAAAGAATCATTTCTTCTTGTTTTCTACATTTTAGTGAAAGAGCATCCCTCTTCCTATTCATCCATTTATGTCATTGAACTTCATATTTTGATTTGGGCTTAAAAATAGTTACATTTCATTCTAATTTATTGCATTAGCTCACATTAATTGAGGGCAACCTATACAGTGGAGGTCATTCCCAGCTGATGGTTGAAAAATGAATTGTAGAAAGCACATCTCTCTCTTTGAGTTTTTCCAAATTACACAAATTCAAAACAAATACATATTCTTAAACAATATCTTTCCTGGAAATGCCTGCCAACGATCGCACTGATCTGAGGATTGGTAGGTACTCCCCAGCTCACTGATCTATCGATTCATACTTCAGAGTGAAGCCTTCCCCCACCATAACATACCCGAAACCTCACCTTTTAGATCTCCTTCTTTGTATGAATCCATCCTCACCAAAAAAATCTATTTTACAGTTCATGTGTTAGTCCTTAAATAGCATAAGCTAAACAGACATAATAGAAAAGGAACTCTTAGGATCACATTTTTCTTAGTGTTTTTTCTTGGCTTGCATTTTGAGGTGAGAGGTCACATTCTTCATTCTTCTTGTTTCTCCTTGCATGTTCCTCATCATAATTGGTGTATTCTGGATTCTTTTGAGTGTGCCTGGACCACATTCTCATCATTCTTAGAATTCTGGGTTTGATTCCACATCAGATTTTAATTCACAACCACTTTTCTTTCATCAGTATTTCAATTTCACAGTGACTAGTGTTGATCTAGCGACTATCATCAGCTACCCCATAACCATAATCGGTTATACCCAACCAACATCGGTTCATTGTCATTTTTGTTAACCTACCCAAAGGGACATTTTATTCACCTTCTTCAAAAATTCATAGTCCCTGTCACTATTATCATTCCCATCGACCTTGTAAAACTCATCAGCTTTGGCATACCTATTAGATTTGACCTTACACCTTATTTTTGACTCACTATCCATTTCCCACAGTGACCGGCATCGGTTGTCCCTAATTGGCATCGGTTACCCCTAACTAGAATCGGTTATCCTATGCCACTTTCCAGCCAACATTTGCTACCTTTTCCACTTTTTACTACCTGTTTCACTTGTTCCTGCTATTTTTCTTTATCATTTACAGAGAAGTGGTCTAACCTGATCAGTACTAGTTCACATGGTGTTGATATAAATAAAAGAAAGTGCACTCGTATTCCACGCTAGTTATCAACCACTCTCACCTATTCCTTCACCGCCTTCCATTTTATCACCCGCCATAGATCCTATCCAACCTATCACTATCGTTACCAGAGATGAAGAGTTTACACGACTCCTTGACCAAAACCTTGTTGCCTTGTAGTTTTACCTTTCCCACTCATCCACTCAAGATGTCTCAGGTCAGTTGATACACCGCATGCCCGTATCTATCCCCCTAAATCTTTCTCCCACTCCTACGTCAGCCCCATATAGCTCCGTGTTTTCCGCATCTACTTTATCCCCAGTTGTTTCACAGTTAGGTCCTATACCCGCTATGACTGTAGCATCTACTACATCCATTTCTCCCACCACATCCATCATACCTTCGCAAACCACCCAAAACACAACCTCATCTGCCCCTATTGTCTTGTATATACCCAAAACTACACAACCACCTCTCGTGTCGATGACCCCTACCCTTTTTCAAAACATTATCCCTTCTATTCCATTTTTGTTGGCCCCCATTGCCACTAGGGTTACCACGACCCTTCCCCCTCCATATACATACTATTAGTAGCCTCTCGTTTCATCTATTATTCACCCTAGGTACATACCCCCTATTTCACTACTTCCTTCTCAATCTACCTACATGGTAGCACAATATATTGGAATGTCACCCCTGTTATATGCCAAACACCAACCCTCTTATGCTACAGGAAGAACCCAATCACCACAACGTACCAACGACCTAAGAAAATTGATGATGGAAAAGATGCAGATAGTAGAGGCATTGGTTACAGGCTCCCACAATACTCTAACCTATGACGATATTTGTAATGATCCTATCCACACATCCATTCCTATTCATCCATACCTTGCACATTGGGAGATGTATAAATTCAACCATTTCAATAGCAATGAATACATGCAATAGAATTTGTAGTCATTCAAACACGGGTGCTACCTAATCACCCACGATGATGCTTTGCTCTAAAGGACCTTTCCCATGTCTCTGACTAGACTTGTGTTAAATTGGTATAGTGGGTTACCTAAACACTCTATATTTTCATTTAATCAGGTAGCCCAAGCCTTCTTGGATAACTTCTCCATCAATATCATCAAGAAGGTTACCTTGACTAACCTATACTCCACACGTCAGCATGAGGACGGATCTATCGCAGATTTTGTCACTCACTGGCGTAGCCTAATCAATCAACTCACCTTCCAACTGCCACAAATAGAACTCATCAAGCTCTTCACACAGGCTTGTGCTAGACATATCTCACCGAACCTGTAGATCCAAAACTTCTGAACATTCGATGAAGAATTCACCATGGCACAAAAGCTAGAGATTCGGGCCATCGAGAGAAGAAAATCCAATTACGTAGTAAGAATTCAGCATTCAATTCGAATGATACCTCTTCTTCTTCCAAAGTAGAGAGTAATTATTCAAAAGCTAAGGGCACCGCTAATGCTATGGTACTCAAATCCAACCTAGTTCATCCTTCAAATCAGGCCACCTCCTCATCTAATCTCTCACCCATCCAGACTTTTCAATTCAGACGAGAACAATGGAAATACACCCCAATTAGGGATCCCTACTCTTCTATCTTATAAAATCTCATCAAAGATGGGGCCATCACCCTTCCACCTATAAAACCACACACTAGTTTTGACCCTGCTCACCCCATGACCGCATGGTATAAAGAACATGACTTCTGTAACTATCATCAAGTAAAGGGTCATAGTGACAGCAATTACATCACTTTCAAAAATATTGTCCAAGAAATTCTCTAGAAAGGTGAGTTAACTGTGGATAACTGTAATGCACCTGCCAATCAAAACCTACATATCTTCAAGAAACCCTTTCCCAATCATGCCCCTTCATCTGATCAAACCAGTGAGACCTCAACTCATGATAGCCATACCCGCGAGGTCCATGCTATTTTAAGTGGCACACCCGTTTCTTCCCAATTACCCTATATTCCTTCCATAGAGGAAATTCTAGCCTAAAATCCTCCTTCTGCATTCGAACCCACATCACTTACTCCTCAACCCACAGAGGAACACCTTTCACCTCCTACCTCACCTCTGGAGGAGCCTTTAACTAACATTGAGAGCATTTCACCTTTGGCTTCTTCACCTAGAGAACTGACACCCATGGTGCTTCTTCGCTCCATGGAGGATACTTGTTTACCTCCTCCACCCACAGAGGAGAACCCATCATCTCCTCCACCTACAAAGGAGCACCCATCATATCTTCCACCTATAGAGGAGCACCCATCATCTCCTCCACCTATCACATACCCAATTGAGATACCTTTACCTCTTGGTGAGCATTCTCCATCAGCTACTGAAGATCCTGCAAACCTACTTTCAGCCCTCTTACCCACGGAAGCTGAAGCTAGTCAATTCCCCGTCTCTAAGACATGTTTTATAGGAATAGCCATTGGGTCCTGATCAACATCACCTATAGACGTGTCGTTCTCATGTTTGTTCGATCACCTAGATTATGTGGATAGAGCCTTATTATGGGGGCATCTTCTGCTTCTTGTTTCAACACAAATACAGATGTCACTTATTTATACTTCCACTATCTACCCAAAAATATTTCGACCAATCGAACCAAGCACAACCACCTCAATCAAAAAAAATTCCACGACACACATCACAACTCAACACATACCCTTACCCATAACCCAACCTAAATCTAAACCTGAACCCACACCTACAACATCTTCCTCAACTAAACCTATTACCACCTTAGGGGTCACTCCAAAAACTAGCCTTACTCATCCACCTATCAAACTGGATTTAGCTACATCCTCCAAAGTCAACACCAAACCTACTCCGACACCCAAATAGAAGAACCAAACCCGTATAACTCATACCCCAGTTGTGCCAATCATACCTGCATCACCTTCACCCTTTCTGTCTATTTTAGGACCTCAACCTCCCAGCATGATCAAGAAACTTCCACCCATTAATAATCCAAAAACATAATAGCCCACTCCTTCCTCGCAAACCTCTAACCTACCAAAGCACCCGACATGACTTACACCTATACCTGTAGCATCTTTACCAGCCATACCTCCAATAACCTCAACAACTTCTTCATTACCCACTACAGTTTAGTCTCTATCTCTCATACCCTGTACTTGATCTGCATCATCTACCTTCACAGCACCTACATTATCCCCATGGGTAACTCACCCTCTTCCCCCATCTACTTTTCCTTCTAGATCTCGTACACCCATATCACCTTTACCTAAGAAGGTGCAACTAAAATAAAAATACACACTACCCTCCAATAAGGTAGTCAAAATAACCATACACCCTCCTACCCATTCATCTAATATACCCCTACCCAAGCAAACACTACTAACACCCAAAACCTTAATTTTACCCACTCCCCCTCCTGCAAGGACCATTCCTCAACAACCACCTGCATCTACACCCAAACCCACTTTTACTTCCTATTGTGACCCACTAGCAGGGTCCTATGCCAAAATCTTAACCAACCTCCTTAAGACTTTTGTCATCACATTACTGCCACTAAGACCTTATGACCCCCTCAAACCCAATCCAAAATGGTTTGATTACACTAAAATTTGTGCATACCATCATGTGCCAGGGAATGATGTGGAGAACTGCAAAGCTTTGAAAATTTTCCTTATCTAGTTGTGTCCTTCGGAAGCCAAATTTGACAATGAAAACCTTCTCGATGAGGACCCTACTTCATCGACACCCATTCCCATAGTCCTTCATTCACTTTCCACTCAACAACCACGAACTCCACCCCCACGGCTCTTAGAGCCACCTCCAAGATTTGAAATTAACATGGTTTGCATCAGAGAACTTGTAACACAATCACCTAAATGTCATTGCGGTCAGCTCACCTCACAAGGATTTTCTCCAATAATAGGTTTTTACCCGTCATGTGGTTATACCACTCATCATACACCTTCTCCATTTGCCAACTCCCCTCAGATCAACATGATCCACATTACTACCCATGCCCAGAAGAAAAAAGGCAAATAAAAGCAACTAACTCGCTGACCAATCCTATACCCAACATACCGTCTGCATCAACACCTAAGATTACTATCTGCAGACCCCCATACCCTATTTCTAATGGGGTCACACATCTCACTATGCTCAAACAATTACACCAATATCCCCTCAAAATGTCCCAATATGACCTCATCCAAACCTCAAAATCCCATCGTCAAGCTCTCATGGAGGTTCTTCAATCTATTGAGGTTTTACCTAATGACCCTACACCCGTAGCCTCCATTATCACACCCCATCATGTAGCCTCTCTCACCAAATTGCCACCTTTATCCACACCTCACCTTACTCACCAAATAGCCTACCTTAGCTTCTCAGAGGAAAAGATCACACCACACTAAATGGATGACCCAGACCCAACCCTCTTCATCTCTATCCACATTAATGATATATGTGTATGGTGTGTAATGATTGATGGGGGCACTAGTATCAATATCATTTCATCCCACGCATTCACTCAAATGCACATACCTGACAATTGCATGCATAAACATCTTGTCATGTTGCATTCATTCAATGACGCTATCACCTCTACATTAGGCACTATCTTCTTCACATTCGCGTGGGCCCCTGAACTATTTCAGAGCTATTATACATCGTGGAGGGGGAATTTCAATATAACATGTTGCTTGGCAAACCCTCGATTCGTGTCATGGGTTGCGTTCCTTCCATGTTGCATTGTTGTGTAAAGTTTGAACATGAAGGACACACCTATACCATTCCAGCTGATCCATCCCCTTTTATAACATGCAACATGCTTTACCAACCTAATGATGTGCTCATACCCATTAAGGTGTCTACCTCCACAACCACTACCGCTTCACCTACACTCCCGCTTATTAGTATAGTCACCACCTCCACCGTACATTCCTCTTCCACTCCTACCGCCACCACAACCTCCACGGCCAACCCATTAGCCTCCCAATCTATTAACTCCAACTCCGCATCGACCTCCGACACATCATCTATTCCTACTACCCACATACCAACCACCAATCCCTTGGAAGGTGTTTTTAAACACCTCACTCTGGGGGAATACTGCCTATATAGTGTCAACACATTTCTTACTCCACAAGAGTATGGAAGTCTTCACCAACACCCTCGCTATGATCACCATATAAGAGAACACCTCCTTTATGGTCCTCTTCATATTCGTACCAGTCTCACCTATGGGGGACTTGATACTACCACATACACACCCAAACCACCGTCACAAACCTGCCCAGTTTTCACTAACTTCCAGTCTCTCACCAATCACCATTTTTACCACACCTTCCTACACCGATGTGCATGGAAGGGTTTTGGTTTTGGATTTTACGAGCAAGGCTGCTATATTTTTATCCCATGTACCACCCATAAACATAAGGACCATAGTGGTATCATCTTTCCTGAACCAACTACCAAACAGGCCCGCATTGAACTCATCGAGAACATCAACCCTTCTCCACCTTCTTCACCCACTCCACCTTCATCACCGCCTTCTCTAATCAAGTCGATGGATCCATAATCTATCCCTCCTAACTTTTTCTTTTCATAAGAACCATTTCATTGGGGCCTTTGACTTATCAACGTGAGGGTGAGGCTCCTTCCTCTCTTCCCTTCTTGTATCCTGAAATGATCGATGATAATACACCTTTAATTAACATCGTTTAATGTCAGGATGATGAATCTATACTCACCTACCTTGGTACAGAAGACTCATATATTCATTATTTGTTACCCTCTGAGACACAAACCATGTTGAATGAATCGACTATTGAAATAAACATTCATACTAAGGATGACCTGCACATCCTAAAGATCGGTCAATCTTTGGATGCTGCTGAATAGGAAGCCATCACTTTTTTTTCTCAAAGATCATAACCACATGTTATCTTTATATTACACATACATGCTTGGTATTGACCCCACCATAGTTTTCCACAACATCGTAATCATTCCCGATGCTAAACCCATAAAAAAGCTTAAGAAAGTGCACCCTTGCATTGCCCTTCTCATCAAAGAAGAATTTCAGCACCTTCTTTCTGTTTCCTTCATATTACCCATTGAATATCCTTGTTGGATTTCTAACATTGTCCCTATCACTAAGGAAATAGGGGGAATCTACATTTGCATGGATTTCCATGACCTCAACCTAGCCTTCCCAAAAGATGACTTCCCCTTACCCAATATTAACCAACTAGTTGACCTTACCGCTAGTCACGAGATGTTGTCACTCATAGATGGCTTCTTGAGTTATAACCAAATCCTGCTTTCCCGAGAGGATCAACATAAAACCACATTCATCACCCTTTTGGGGACCTTCTACTATCGAGTCACACCTTTTGGCTTTAAAAACACTGGTGCCACATATCATTGGGCTATGACTTACAGCTTCCATGATATCATGCATCGTATATAAGAAGATTACGTGGATGATCTCCTAGCCAAATCTAAATGCCGCTCTAAGCACCTTACCATCCTCAAAACCATTTTTGACCATCTCATTAAATATTGTGTTCACCTTTAGCCTAAAAAGTGCATCTTCGCAGTCCTCTCAGGAAAACTCCTGGACTTTATCATTTCCCTACATGGTATAGAAGTTGACCCTGCTAAAGTCAAGGCCATTCTTGAAATGCCTCTGCCTACTAACCTTAGATAACTTCGTAGCCTGTAAGGTAAGTTATAGTCTATTTTCCATTTCATTTCACAATTATTTGATCGGTGTCAACCATTCCATCATCTATTTAGGAATGATGTCTACTTTAAATGGGATGATGACTGCCACAAATATTTTGAGGCCCTAAAACAATACCTTCTCCAACCACCTGTACTCATTCCACCTAAAGATGATCAACCTTTCTACCTATACATTTCAGCTACCGATCACTCCTTAGGAGCCATGCTCACTCATGGCGATGAAAAACACAGGGAGCAGGTAGTTTATTACATAAGTTGTACTCTTTTAGACTATGAAACCCGATAAATCCATCCCGAAAAACTTTTCTTAGCCTTAGTTTTCATTGCCACAAAACTTTGCCATTACCTACTCAACCACAAAACCTATGTTGTGACCAACACTGACCCCTTACACTTCATGTATGCCAAACCTTATCAAAATCAGCATGCCACACGATGGCTTATGCTCTTAGTTAACCTCAATTTTTGAATTCATTCCTCAAAATTCCATCAAGGGCCAAGCCATCACCAACCAATTGGTCAAAACACCTATTTCTGGGGATCAACCTTCTAATTTTGGCTTCCCAGACGAGTCAATTGCTACCCTCTCCCCAAACAAACCCGCTTACCAAATGACACTCTTCTTTGATGGTTCCAAGGGTTAGCGTGGTTGTGGGGATGGTATTATCCTCATTTCGATTGATGGTGAACCCATTCCTTTGTATTTCAAACTAGATTTTGATTGTACAAATAACATTTCCAAATATGAAGCAATTGTATTAGGTCTCTAAGCTGCCTATGCCCTAGATGCCAAATCAATCAACATCTTTGGTGATTCTCAATTGGTCCTAAGCCAATTCAATGGTATATACAAATGTCGTAATGAGATACTTCAAAAGTATAAACATCATGTAGATATAATTTTTACCACCTTTGACCTTTACGCCCTGTAAACTATCCCTCATTCAACCAACAAATTTGTAGACACCATGGCCTACATGGCTTCTCAAATACCCACTTCACCTGCCGATTCTAAAATCTTTGTCACCATACAGTGACTCCAATCACCCTCTTACTTACCTCACAACATTTCCTCCATTGGAACTATCACCGTTGACCTGAGTGACCTTTGGTATAAATAATACTTTGACTATCTTTCTCTCTCCATCTTACCCCCCGATCTCACCCATAACAAACAATGTGCCTTCCTTAAAAATGTATCTCATTATGTAATCATTGGGGGACTCCTCTATAAGCACGGATTTGATGGTATTCTATTACGATGCCTCACGAGTTTTAAAATTCGTTATACCATTAAGGAAGTTCATGATGGCATATGTGGAGGTTACTTCAGTGGCCTTTCTGTGGCTAAGCGTATTCTTCATCTGGGCTATTACTGACTGACCCTTCACCATTATTGTTGTGACTATGTCAAGCATTGTGTAAAATGCCAACAACATGCCAACCTTCATCACACACCTAGTCACGCCTTACAGGTCGCCCATGACCTTTGGCCCTTCTCTCAATGGGGTTTGGATCTTGTCAGAGAGATCAACCCCCATTCTTCCCAGTGCCATAAATGGATCATCACTGCTACTGAATACTACAAAAAATGGGTGGAAGCCATACCACTCATGTCCAAAAAAGATGAGAAAATATGTGAGTTTATCAATCATCACATCGTTTGTCACTTTGGTGTTCCTCATCACCTCATCACTGACAATGGAAAACAATTCAAAAAAAAACATTACAAAAAATTTGTGACACCTTCATCATTCAGGTAAGTTTCTCGTCACCTTATTACCCAAAAACCAACAAAAAATCCAAATGCACTAACAAAACCCTAAACAAAATTCCCATGAAAGTGGTTAATGATACCGGGAAGGATTGGCATACGCACATTCCTTTTGCCCTATGGGCATACCGCACTAGTATTCACA
The DNA here is from genome assembly GCA_019776745.2 of Taxus chinensis. NCBI lineage: Eukaryota > Viridiplantae > Streptophyta > Pinopsida > Cupressales > Taxaceae > Taxus > Taxus chinensis. The sequence goes on from CM034154.1 coordinate 122,350,064, forward strand.
CTTCCACTACCGCCACACCTTATTATCTGGTCTACGGTACAAAGGATGTTCTACCTCTCGAAGTCCATATTCTCTCACTCCACATTTCTCTCCACAAAATGCTCAATGATGATTACTTTCATCAATACCATTTAACACATCTTGAGTTATTAGACGAACATTGTCTTAACGCTCTTGATCACCTTCAAGTTTACCAAAAATGTCTCAAACATGCCTATGAAAAATGTGTCCATGAATGAGCATTCCATGTTAGTGACCTTGTCCTAAAATAAAATCAGCATTTAACCAAAGAAGAAAAAGTAAACAGGGAAAATTTGCTCCTAATTGGCTTGGACCATACATCGTGACTCATACTTATGGATCATGTGCTTATTGTTTATCTTCACTCGATGGTAAACCTGAACCTGAGCCCCTTAATGCCTTGCATCTTTGACCATTCTACTATTGACCTATACTCCTACCTCACCTTTCGTCTCTTTCCATGCTCATCCCTTGATCGCTACCCACTTCGTACATCTCATCGACGATTAAAAATGAATCATGTGAGTACCTGTCACTTATTATCTTCTCTTGAATATGTGCACCACGATGCTGTACATAACATGATTCTCACGGATACTTTTCATCTACCTTTAGATGAGATCCCATGGTCATTTGACCCTACCATCTGAACAAGAATCCTATTCCTCACCTTGGTCTAGTCCATGACATCGAAGCCCTCATTTGAGATACAACTCCTTGAGTCAAACTTCTAACAAAAGATGACTCCCTTAAAAGGACATCTTCCTCTTATCAATCGCTGCTATAAATAGACTTCTCCCTCGAAGGACAACTATGTAAAGCTAAAAAAAGAGTGGAAGCTTCCTGGATTGATCAGCTTCATGAAGACCTCAAGGAGTTAAATTCCTCATCCCATATAGATTTCCCGCATCGATCACTCTATCTCAAATACAAGTCAAACCAGAAAACCTTTTAATTCATGGACTTGCCCATTGTGACCTCAGATCTCTTGCCCAAAAAGAATGCTACCTCATACCATATAAATTTAATCTCCTTTCACCTTTCTCACCATTCTCACTCCCATTTCCTACCGCCTCAAGGGACCTCTTGGAAACCAAGACATTTGGTGATCATGTGACTATTTTTCACCTTAGAAAAATTAACCATGCAATGTCTTTAGGGTCTTATATTCATCACCTCCTCCAAGGTATGATCCTAACTAATCAGGTGGCTTTATTGCCTCCTCTTATCTTTTAAACATCATTATTTACATTTTGATTACCTTATATAGGACTTGGTCCTCAATGCTTACCTTTAGGGTAATCTTCTTCTTTTGCCAAAATCAACATCACCTATACCATTTTCCTATAACCCATAACATGCCTAAAACCTACCAACTCATTTTCATACCTCCTCATATTCTTCCCTAGCTTATGGAAGAACTACATCGGTCTGAGGTCCCTTTTCACCAAGACTATGTAGGTAGCACTCCGAGGGCATGGGGCACTTAGAGGTTAGCTCGGCCACTCTCTACCCTAACCATTTCATCTTTCATTTTTCTCAAATTACATTACCTAACCTTTACCCTAACCATTTACCTCACCTGACTGTTACCTTGACCATTTACCTCACCCGACCTTTACCCTGACCATTTACCTCACCCCACCTTTACGCAAACCATTTACCTCACCCTCCTGGCCTCATCATTTACTCCCTAATCTCATCCTCCTTTAGGGACTCATTATATTTCCCATTCCTCATCCCTACCCATGTTGTGACCTCAATAATTGGACCTGGACCATAGCTAGTGACCTTTTACCTCATGTGTTTTCTATACCTTTTGGCACTGTTACCTATGTTGATTGACCTGATGACCTTACCTTTCCTCTTTCCATGACTGTTTATCCTAACCGTACCTTTGGTGTACCAGAACATACCTAAACATTCCTGCACCTAACCTACGTCATGTTTCCTAACCATATCCTATACCTTGGATACCAAAATCACTTCGACCTTGTTTGGATAAAATTATCGACCTTAGACAATGTAGAGTTTTCCTACTCTTAAAATTGGTACTGTGCGGTAGTTTATATGTGTGCGTGCATTTAACTGTTACTACCTTTTACCCTGACCCATTACCTAGATTACTTGAGTAGACATGGCTCCTTTTTTTCCTTTGTTAACCCTTTTCATCACATTTACCTTTTATCAAACCACTCACCGATTCTTCCTTCCACCTCGTCAATTCTTGGTTTGAGGGGAATCACCTTCACCCACACATGGGGTAACCACATCTTATTTTTGTTAGTGTCACTTACCAATAAAAGCTACATAACAAAAAGGGGAAAAATGTAGACACAAAAATTAGGTCACACTCCCCTTTGGTCCCTCGAAAAATAAATACCTTCATCATATTCACCCAGCCATGGCCCCCTTCACCCCACTAATATTCATTTAATTTAATTTAATTCATTCATTATCCTCACCATATTTATTATTTAAATATATTAATTGAGATAATGGCCACACTTACACCTCACCTAGACACCTCATCAAGCCAACTCACCCTAAGAACTATTCTTAGTAAGTTGTCATAACTAACTAAGACTTACCCAAACCCTAAAAATCAATGCCTACATTCCCTCTAACCACATTCCTGCATGCTTAAAACGAAGCTTCCAGTCTAATCCATGGGTTAATGACATGAGATCCCAAAAAATCAAGGGGATATGCCTAGTTTAGTAAACCTAGGAAATCCCACCTTGACCGACGCCGGTTACCCCTAATTGTCACCGGTTAAGGCAGAACCACCATCGGTCACCTTTTAATCCCCAAAACAACCTTATTTTCATGGTTGGAAAAATATTAGTGGATTCCTGAGAGATATCACATCTTTTTAGAACAAGTTTCCTTGAGAACACGCACGCAAGTAAGGAGATCAAGCATTTTCTCTTACACAGGAATCCAACATTCACCCGGTAACCATCCAACACTCACCTAGCACATATTTGATCCAACCAAGAAAAAAGGAATGTACATGCATCCCATGCAGGAACTTTCTAATTTTTGGTGATCCTCAACAACATTCAACCTCTTACCAACACCTTCATCCATCACTCACAGGCACTCAGAACCAGATTTCAAGTAAGTAGAAAAGTTTACTCCTCTGGTTCATTCATTTAATTATTGTATCTTCATCCTTTGTTCTCCTAGTCACCCTTTGACCTCCTTTAATACTTACCCCTCAATATCGCCATTAAAACCATGCCAAACCCCATCCAAATAGCCTAATACCTCACTCCGACCAGCCTATTCCCTTGTGCAATCATAAGGGAGATCCCAAGCTCATTTTGTGGTGTTCCCAATTTTCCACAGTAATCGGCACCAGTTCTCTACAACCGGCGTTGGTCACCCTTAACTGGCATCGGTCTCTATATTTACCAATACAATCCATAATAGTGACTTACCCCTATATTCCCACATCACCCTTATTCACCTATGACCTACTTAAGACATTTGTCAGACTTGCAGAGAACCAAAACCAACTACTTGACCTTTGGATCTTATTTTAACCTAGCCTATTAGATTAGATATTTTTTATTGTGGTTTTAATGAGATACCTAAATCATTTTAATTACAATAGGATTTACTTCATTACCAGCATTAATTTTTTTTAAATAGTGGACTGATAGCCATCTAAGAAGTATCACACTTCCCGTATCTAGCACATGCTAGGTAGTTCAATTCACATATTGTTTAACTCTTTCTAGTGGTCTTGCGTTCCATTTTAGGTGGTTCCTCCTAGCCAAAAGGAATATCTCACGATTAGCTATGGATTCAGAAGTCATACGCGTGTAATAACCCAACAACCAACATTTCAATAGGTATTCCTCCTACGTTAATTACCCTATCTATTTCATCACTTTCAAAGAAATGTCTAAGAATCAGGTAAAACAAGATATTCTAAAAAAAAGGCATTAATTATAAGGAGAATTTTCCTCACACAACTAAGATAAAAACTTTCATGTTAATATTTTCTTGAGCTACACAATTTGGGTGGAAAATACACCAAATGGATGTGAAAAGTGGCTTTCTTAATGGTGATTTACAAGAATAAGTTTACATGACCCAACCAGATGGTTTTTTCATACTAGGTAAAGAGGAAAAGATATGTAAACTCATAAAATCACTATATGGTCTAAAGCAGTCTCCCATGGTGTATTACATAAAAATTGATGAGCATCTTATTCAACATGGATTTAACAGGAGTCCATACTATCCTAATCTCTATCTCAAAAAATAAGGGGACATAGTGGCCATTGTAGTATATGTCAATGATCTCGTCATCACTGGAGGATCAGTGAGGATGATTGAGTAAATAAATAAAGATCTAACAAGATCATTTGACATGACCGGTCTTGGGATTCTACATTATTGTCTTGGACTTGAAGTTTGGAAAAGATAAATTCATATCTTTGTTTCATAATTTAAATATGCCAACAAAACGCTCGAGAAATTCAATATGATAGATTGTAAAAAAAATTCCACACCTATGGAGACAAGACTTCAATTTTCTTGAACAGATCCATCACCACAAGTAAATGCAACTCTTTATTGGTAGTTGATTGGGAGTCTTTTCGACTTGACTTACACTAGGCTGGATATCATCTATGCAGTTAGCTATCTTTTAGGGTTTATGCAAGAACCAAGGGTTTCTCACTGGAAAACAACAAAGCGTATACTAAGGTACATTAGAGGAACTATGGACTATGGCCTAAAATATAAGAAGAATAATAACTTATTCTTGACAAGATATTTGTATTCAGATCATGCAAGAAACATAGATGAGAGGAAATCCACTTCAGTATTTGTACTCTTTTTGGGATCTAGACTGATATCATGGGGGAGTAAGAAGCATACTTTTGTTTCAAGATCCTCCATAGAATCAGAATATCATGCAGTAGGTGGAGTTTTCTGTGAAGTGATATGGATCTGACATATACTTGAAGTATTGGGAATACCACAAAAAGTTCTAGCTATCCTACATGTTGATAACGAAAGACTAGTAAAACTTGTTAGGAATCCAATTTCTCATGAGTGAACCAAACACATTGAGGTGCTTCATTCACGAACATGTTCAGAACAACAATATCCAGCTCTAATATTTCCCAAAAGATATGCAGTGTGTAGATGTATTCACAAAGTCACTTGCTCAAGGTAAATTTGAGGGTTTTAGAGAATTTTTCTCCTATTCACTTGAGGCCATTCTGAATTAAGGAGGGGAAAGTTAGGAATAAAACTTAGCTTAATTCATTATTAGTTGATATTGGAATAAATGTAATAAGTTAAAGTATTTAATTTAAATACTTTAAACTTATGTCAATAGGTATTAGTTATCCTTAGTTATTAGTTAACTAAGTGATAGTGTTGTCACCCCTATGTTTGTGGGACCATGTTCTATCTTGCATATTTTGTTCCCAGATGATTTCCATGAGGGGAAATAGGGGTAGTTAGGGGAAATATGCTATTTCTACATATTTTCCTAGATCATGTCATTTGTTTCCATATATTGTGCATGAGATAGAAGTTGTCTAACATCTATAAATATTGCATCTCTCTCATTTGTTTTGTAATGCTTGATTTTGATATGAATAAAATACATAAGGACCTTCTTATTTTTGTGTAAATCTTCTGTGTAAAATAGTTTTTTCAAGTATTCATTGTCAAGAGGACTATCCTCAGCGGCCATACTGGTGGACTTAGTAACTCAGTGTTGCACTACACCTCAAACCCAATGTAGTTCTATGTGCAAGTGTGTGTGAACATGCCCTAGGTTGCTCTTGTGCCAATCACACGTTGTGAAGTAGTGAGTAATAACTATGTGTATAAAATTTAATATAATGTGTGCATAAAATAGAATAGAATTTTTCCCCCTATGAAATGTGATGCAGATGTCCTAGCCTTGATAATGGAGATATGTTGATGCAAGCGGTCTCCAATGCAATATATGGATGTAACTCTAGATGGAGTGATAGTAGTATGTGATGTTAGGTACCTAATTATGGTCTCATAACTTTATATTTATAAGGTTCTCTTGATTTAATTTCGTAATTAACCCCAATAGTTCCAACCAAAAGAAAAATAAATATGCTGAATGACTAGAAAGAGACTTAAAAGTTGTGAGAAAGTGTGAAAATGACTGGGACACCCCTTGTGGGACTAGGGCGATCATAGGGTACTGGCCTGGGTGCCCCAATCAAGGCTAAAATGATTGGAAATGACTGAAACAGACTGGGCATGTGGCTGAAAAGGGGTGGTAATGACAAAATAAAATAAAACAAGATGGCCAAAAGATTAGGGTTGATAAGTACTTTCTTTACTCAAGAACCTTATAAATAGTAGTATGATACTGAGATAAATAATGTCTAAAGTGCATGATTTTGTGACTATGATACAATTCTACCAATACCATACATTAAAGTGTTGAACCTGTTGTACAGTCTTAGACTTTCCCTGTTTATGATTTTGTAACTTTCTGTGGTGGTTTCCTGCCTAGATTTATCTATTACTATCTAACCCTAGTTATTGGTCATGAATTGAATCTCTTTGAATACACTAAATATTATCTAAAACCATAGCCATAGATGAAAAATTGTGAAATAAAAACATTAGTTTGGTTATGGGCACCCCAGTGCATTGTTTATGTTAGCACTACTCTGAAGAGGCCTAAAACTACACGTCATTCTCCACCTAGCATTTGATATCTAGATAGATCAAATAGATTTGGAAACATCATCGACTTTGAGGAGGAATGTGTAAGTAATTGCAAATGAGAGAGAATGCTATCTTGATTTGGTAAAAATATTCAGACCTGATGTGGGTATTGGCCTAATGACTGTAAATGGGTTGTTGGAAGATTTAGGGATTTTAAAGTGCCTTTTTCAAGAGTAATAAGTGATTTTTTTAGTGCCTTACCATAAGAGTTATGTGTTTCTAAATGAGGTAATTATTAATTTATTATAGAGGGTTCCATAGATGATTTATCAATGAAAGGATATCCTGGAGAGATTAAAAGACCCCAAAAAATATGAATTTGAAAGTAAATTTAGATAACATGGCATTCTAAGACCATATAAGTAGGTCAGGAATGGATATACGGTCCTTCCCATGGAAAAAACAAGCCATTTGAAGTTTTGAACATGTTTCTTAATGTTTTCCTAAAGAATTTATGTATTGTGTTCTCAAAATTTGATGACATATTTGTGTGAAAGGATGAAAAGGATAACCAAGAGACCTTAGAATTAACTAAGTGGGAATGGGAAAGTTGTATTTATCTTATCAATGATTCATTGTCAAAGCGTGTAGTTTTAAAGATTAAAATTCAAAATTTGGGCGTCTACATTTACCTCCATTTGAGTATAAAATAACAATTATAGGCTTACATGAATAAATACTTGTGTGTGTAGACACACTTTATTTTCACTTCAGTGCTTGTTTTGTAAAATCTTACTATGCTTGGTGTTGACATGCTCCATGATGAAACCTGTAACATAGAGTGTAGTTAATTTCCATGATAAAATAATAGAAATTTAACTCAATAGATACCTAAGAATCATTACAAAACATAAATTAATTAGTGAATATGTTATACCCTCCTTGGGGGAACTCTTTATCATTGAGGATACTATGTGACCTTGTTACCATATATAAATTGAGAATATTCTATCCAAACTACCAAAGAGGTACACAAAAGCATTTGTGGTGCACATACTAGTGGCATGATTATATCCAAGAAAATTTCACGCATGGGTTATTACCATCCCACTATGGAAATATATTGTTGTCAACATATGCAAAAAATTTTCATGTCTTAAAACCATTGTAACTTGATTCACATGTCATCTCAATCCTTATAACCTATCATTATGCCTTGGAAATTTTCAAAATGGGGACTTTATCTCACAGTGAAACTCACACCTACTTTAATTAATGGTGATAAACATATCATGGCCATTACAGATATGAAGATATGACCATTTTAAATAGATTAAAAAAAAGAATATTTCTTTGTACTCTCATGTTAATCCTTTATTTCCAAATAATGCCTTATGGGTAGATGATCTTGATGAAAATTAAATTAGGGGAAGTATTTCTTCCTCCACCGTCATCATAACTAAAATTCATTTACAAGAGTTAAGAAAATACCACGAGGAAGAATATGGCATAAAATATAGACTATAGAATCCTCTCTCTACCCTTACCATTCAGTTGAAGGATAATGTTTTAGTGATAATATGATAACAATAGAAAAATTACAACCTCATATCTTACCACTAAATTCATTATTGAGTACATTTATCTCATTAATATCAAATCACTCAGAAACTAAGAAAGTGGGAGTACAACAAGAAATATCATTAAATATTAACAAGTGGCTAACAAATGAGGAAGATTTAAAATTGTTTATAGTCTTGTGTTCTTATTTAAAATATGTTTCTTAGGATTATAGTTATATGAATGGAATCCATACACACATATGTACCCACCAAATCCATACAAATAATGTCAAACATGTAAGGAAACCCCAAAAAATAAAAATATACAACACTCAAAGTTATTGTTAAAACTAAGATAGAAAAACTACTACATGTAGGTTTCTTCTATCCCATCTTAGAAAACCAATGGGTGTCTCCTTTGATAATTGTGCCTAAGAAAAATGGTAAATTGATGGTTTTCATAGAATATAGATAATCAAATAAAGAAACATGGAGAGATTATTTTCCTTTGCCCTTCAGTGACCAAGTCTTAGATAATTTGGCAAGGAATTAATATCTTTCCCTTTTAAATGGGTTTAATGGATACAATTAGATTTAATTGTAACTTGAAGATTAAGATAACCTTTAATTACTCTTAGAGTATTTTTTCATATAGATTCCTACCCTTGGGACTTTGTGGTGCACCTTCCACCTTCGAAAGGGAAATGCTATCCATTTTTATAGATATGTCCAATGAATGTGTAGAGATATATGTATGAAATCATAGTATATGGAATCTCCTTTGAAGAATAATTGGATAACCTAGAAAAGGTATTCATCAAGTGTGAGAAACACTAATTTTCACTTAATCATGAATTTTTTTTAATCATGGTACATCATGGGATAATTTTAGGGCATGAAATTTCAAGAGAAGGAATTAAAGTAGGTCCCAAAAAATTGAGGTAATTAGATAACTTCCAACACCTTCTACTCAGAATAAGGTAATAGTTTTCTTGGGACATGTTATTTGTTACAAGATATTTATATAATATTTTAGTAAAATAGAATCACCTGCATTCTTCCTACTTACAAAAGATTTAGAATTCTTATGGACTTATGATTTCCAACAATACTATGAAACCATTAAATAAAATCTCACCTCTACCCCTGTCTTCATAGGACCTAATTGGAAGCATCCCTTATATATTCAAATTGATGCTTCAAATAAGGTAATAAGATTTATTCTTTCTTAGACAGAAGAATGGGATACTATGCATAATATTTACTATATCAGTAAAAAATTAACACCCACTGAAAGAAACTACACAACCACTAAAAAATACTTCCTTGATGTAATTTATGTTATCAATAAGTTTTACCATTACATAAATGGTTATAAGGTGATAGTATACACAAAACATTATAATACTAAGTATTTAATGAACATGCCACTAGTAAGTGGAAATATTATTAGGTGGTTACTACTATTATTTTGTTTAGGTTACCTAGGGAAAGGGCCCTAGCCCATTGGGACATCACTAGGATGGAATTTTTAAGCTCTCAGCTAGCCCACGAATTAAACTAGATTATCATGGTGTCCTATCACCAAGGTATCCAAACTGATAGTAGTAGGCCATGTTAACATGGAGCCAAGATTTGAACCATGAACCTCCCAATTACAAGGATACCCAAGAAAAATTACAGCACCACCCGTTAGATAAGATGGTTACTACTCTTACTGAAATTAAATGCAAAAAAATTTGACAAATGTAGAAAGGATAATGTGGTTATATATTTATTTTGAAGAATAAAAATGCAAGTCAAGATGAACTAGTGGAGGAAGAATTCCCAGATGAACACATATTTTCCATATCCACCACCTCACCATGGTTTTCTAATATGTACATTTATCTTTCTTTCTATAAGTTTCCATCTTCATTCAATCATAAATAGAGAAGACATATTTTAATGTTCACATGGGTAAAATGAATGTTATTTAAAAGTGGCCATGACTTTATGTTGCACATGTGTGTAAGAGAGGATGGTATTTATGATCTTTTGAGGGATTTCCATGATGAACCATCTATAGGTCACTACTTGAAAATATAGACTATTCAGAAGGTCATGGATTGTAGGTATTATTTGCCCTTTTTTATGAATATGTATAAAGATATGTAAGGCAATGTGACTAGTTCCAAAGAATGGGAAGGTCCACTTTCTCCAATAAAATTCCTTTCCATACTCAAGTGGTCTTATAAAATTTTGATAAATGGGGGTTGTATTTCATTGGCGCTATTGATATAACCTTATGAGGGAATTATTATTCTTGTATGTACTCACTATGTTACCAAGTGGTTAGAATTTTAAACCTTATATATAGATAGAGATGAAAAGGTGGTTGATTTCTTATATGAAATAATATTTCTCATATTTGGGGAACCATCTATTGTTTCATATTGTGGGCCATAATTTATGTCGAATGTTATTAAAGTATTTGTAGAGTTTTATTAGATCAAGCACATAAAATTTTCACCTTATCACCCCCAGTGAAATGGAAAAGTATAAGTCACCAATAGAGAGATGGAGAAAATATTTAAAATTATGATAAACATAAACATAAAGAACTAGGATTTAAAGTTACCATAAATAGTTTGGGAATACAATACAACATGGAAATATACTACTGGACTCTCCCCATATGACCTAAAATATGTGAATATGACAATTTTTCTTATAGAGTTTGAGCTCTAGACTTTGAAGATAAATGGATTTAAAATCAACATGAAAATAAAGGTTATTGAAATTAAATGAATTGGATGAGATAAGTTCAATAGTGGAGGATAGTGTGGCATGACTATCATATTATATAAAGAAAAATCTAATTTGGAAGCTAATAATTGCTATTTGATTCCAAGTATAAGGAATTAGAAATAAAATTATAAACTCAATGGTTGGGTCCTTATCATATTGAAGAAGTCCATAACAATGGGTCTATCTAGCTCAAATCCATTGACGGAGAACAAAGGACACTTCTAGTTAATGGTCATAGGATTTTCCTATATAGAAAACCAACTTCAAAGGAATTTTGTAAACATCAAGTGAAGGTGCATCCAAATTGTATTTTGCGAAGGATGTTTCCTTTGTCCCTGCAACTCAATCCTAAAAGTTGGAAAGACTAAATAAAATAAAGAGGCTGAAAAGAGAAATGACAACATGTTTCTTTATAATTATTTTAACATAGGAAGATGTTAACAACCAGAAATGGCAGATAATTCTAGGAAAATGAAAAAAATTGGTACAAAATGAATTTTTTTAGGCATGTTGATGGACATATTTCTTCTCCATAGGGACAATAAGACATGTGTTGACTAAGGAATGATTCGGGTATGTACATTCAATATTATTCTTTATGATAACATGTAATTTATTTTCAAGCATCATTGAGTAATTTCTATAAATGAACTAAAAAATATGAAATTATGACTTCCATACATATATAGATCGACATGGCATTCCATGTTTAAAAGATAACTTGTAAAATGTGTGAAGTCTTATCTACACATTTGGAGGATAAAATGGGAATGGATAACTTTAAGAAAACTTTTAATTCAAGTGTGGATAATTACTATGATTTTTTTTAACAAAAGTTTAATGTCATAGTATATGGTTACCAAAACCTCCATTCCAATCATAAAATTCTACAGTTCATCTCCACTTTAGTATGAGAAAATTCCTACATATCTGAACCAATCCATAGAAATGGAGAAATAGAAGCAATATAAATCAATAAATGCTAACAAAATCCTATAAGATGAGGTGGCCACACATATATTTGAAAATGTGAAATGGATACAATTTTAACACATGTTTGAGGGATTTGAAAATGAAATGGTGGAGGAATTCATCAAAAATTTGCAAAAGAAAATTTAAAAGTATAGAGAACTAATATAAAGGTAAGAATTTAGATTAGAAATGAAATATATGATATTGCAAACATAGAAGTTCAGTTTATTATCTCTAGAGTTCCTTACAATGAACTCATTATAAAATTTCAAGGATAAAGAGAGACCACTTTGAGGTTATGAAAATATCAAATTGGGAAGGTGAAATGAATTTTAAGAGATAGTTTCCCTAACCCCTAAAAATTAGTGGTGAAGTGGGTTATAAAATACTTTACCATTGAAGGTTAGTATTGAATTGTGTTTTTCCCTACAACGTGGATTTTGAATTATTTATGCCGTGAGATAAAGTTTCCTATGTTAATAATAAATTTATAAATTTTTGTGTATAATTCTTTGTAGACTATGGAGGAAAATTCAATAGTAAGGGAACACCTTTAATGAATAATTACCTAATCAATCTCATCTACATGAATAATTTTATTTAATCATATAATGGAGAGGCAATATGGCAAAGATTTTTGAAGAAAATTAGAAAGGGGGAAACTAGGTCAAAATGCTCTATCAAATCCCTTTTTGTCAAGAGTAAAATACAAATAAAATAACAAGAGGAGATATAAATCTAGGCCAAAGTCAAAGATCCAAATATTGCAACCCTTCTCTCTAATCCAAAGGAGGTTCTAAAAGAACAAGTACCCCTCCACAAGCTTAAAAATATTGGTTGAGGAGGTACAAAAATAAGAAGGTTAGTGTTGTGGAATGATGCAAAGTCTTAAGAAGAAATAATTATGGTAGAAAATATCCAAAATTTGGGCTATTTTTTCACTATCTCACAAGAACCTTTATACCAACCAAATACAAAAGATACATATGAGTATCCTCCTACCATACCTTCCACCACTAGTATGATAATAGAGGAAACAGAATAACCGCAACCTCAAAATCAATCAATTGATAAAGGGAAGCCCCCATATAACCAACTGAAGAAACCTATCAATCATCTCCACAACATGAAGAGGGAGGCCCAATTTCATCAAATTAAGAAGATAGACACGTTAATCAGATAATGGAATTTTCTAGAGATGATCTTTCCTAATAAATGAAAAATAAATAAATTGAAAATATAACACAACTCTTGAATGAAAAAGAGATAAGACTTCAAATATTAGAGTTAAAACTTGTAAATGAGAGAGAATAATATATAAAAATCTAAATGTAAAATAACATAGATAAAAATAGAGTTGGGTAGTGTCAATAAAAATGTATGAGAAAGAGGTAATTGTTGACAATTTTTGCACTTATGCAAAAATGGGAAACTCAAAACTTCGTCATTACGATGAAGGTCATGGGTGAAGTATACGCAAGCTAAGGAAGTTCTGATTATTAGTTACTGCTGAATTAGTACATGATTAAATGAAATCTGCAGTTATGTGTGCTGTCACAAAACATAACAGATCACATAGTCTGCAATTTCATGCCATCTTTAGCAAAAGAACACAAATCCCTAAAGGAAAGTTGTGTTGTCTTGATGAAGATGACAAATTACAGAGTAGGTGAAGTGATGAATTTCAAATAGAAATATAGATATTAGAAAATCAAGGTTCATTACTGAATGTTACAAGTTCTCATCAATGTTTCTTTCCTTCAGGATTAAGACATTCAATTATGTTACTGAGTTGTTTAGTTAATTATACAATCCATACAGAGAAGCTAGATTGCATATGGGAATAAACAACTCAATTTCAGAATTCAATTTTTTATTCACAAGGAAGGGCAAATGTTTCCCACACAAGCTGTGGGATGTAACTGAAAAGTAAAGTACAACTACTGAAATAAAAGGTACACATGCATGAAAGAGAAAGAAAAGGAGTATGAGTGAACCTATAATTGCATTGAGGTTTCTTTCTTTAATTGAAAACATCTCCATTTCTAGCTTCTTCTTCATCTCCATTTAGAAGCCATTGTACCTAAAAAATAAGAAAATGATAACTATCAGTTACGAGCTCAGGGATCAATTCATATTCCTAGACTATTCTAATTTGTGCATATGAATCTCTAATAACAGGAGATGTAATTTACTTGAATATCAAACTGCATACATGCTTTATTCACTCAGATAGAATGAAGGAAGAGAAAAGAAAAGAAAAAAACATGGACATAAGAGAGGCCAAAAAGCCTAAGTATTTTCTAACTATTTTCCTAAGTGTGCAGGTACAAGTTGCAGCCAATGAAAAATGAAACAAGTCATAAGTGCATGTATAAAAAGGAAGAATGTAACTCAAGGTTTCAGCAATCATTCCAAAGTAGAAGAAGTTATAGTAAAGAACAGAGACTGGGAGATAGAAATACATGTTTTAGTTTGCTACAGAAGGAAGAAGCAGAAATCAAAAGCTTATGTTTGGCTGGAAAGAAAGGTTTATAACTGAACACAAAATAAAGAAGATTTTGGGAAAATTTGATAGTGCTTTGCCATGTAAAATGGACATTTAAAACTTTTCATCATGTTTCTTTCAACTAGTAACATGCTTTAAAAGAATTGTTTAAATCAAGTAAGTGATACAGAAAATAAGTAAAGCATGCCATGATCAACATAAATAGTTACGATGTCTCATTTTTATTTACCAAATCAGCTTCAACATGAAGTGTTATGTTCTATATTCTAGATTAGAAACTATAACTACTATAGCATGGAAATGGATGGAAGAGAGAATTCTGGAAAAAAATTTTGCCAGGGCTTCACCATGAAAATTCAACATTTCAAATTTTCCAGCATACATAGAAAGTTGTAATAAAGATCAAACACCATGTTTGTGCAGAAAAGAAAGGGAACTATACTTTCAGTCATCAAACTGAAGGATTTTGGTTCATTCATTATAAGCCTAAATAGCTAAATAGAGATGAAGTTGCAAGATGAATCTTACAAGTAAAAAATTCTATAAATACAATATTTACATTAATCAAGTGCCAACTACATAGAATACTACAAGTAATAGCTTCAGAGATCAAATTGAATGTAGGATTTATAGTTACAAAAATAGAAGTAATTCAGAATGAATACAAAAATGCTGCAATATCAGTGGAGTATGAAGGACAAGTAGAGTGAAGCCATTTTTTGGAAAAGCAAAAGCATAATAGTCAAAGGAAGGTTCTAGATACAAACTTCGAAAATCTTCAAGGAATGTGTTCAAGGAAGTAATTGACACAATTTTAAACAAGTTACAAATTCTCTCGAAAAGGCCAAGCTATTTACTCGGTGATACAAATAAAATATGACCATCATATTTAAGGCCATGGGCACACCTTTTCAGAGTATTAAAAGACCAAGTCATTTTCCAGGTCTTGAGCTCAAAATAGAGTTTTATTCAGTGAGCCATAAACTTACCAGTTAAAAAGATATGAGCTCACATGATATTGGAAATATAGAAAAGAAATTTCTCAGAGACAATATTATAATGCAAAATATTTGATAGACTCAGAACTGTCAAGGCCAAAGTAACCCATATTAAAATAATAGTTGAGGAAGAGTGTACCAATTCGAGGCACAAAAGAGAATTTACAGTAAAAATAATGTCTTCCTCAAGCCACGATGAACCAAATCAATGAAAAGAAAGTGATTAGCAAAACCATCGAAAGGAATCAGCTTACAAAGTTCAGAGTGTTTTTTAGAAACTAACAGACTAGGTTAATATTAATGGTTGAATGAAATCAGAAAATGCAAAAACTAAATTGTATGAAGTGGATTTCAACTTTTCAGAAAATATTATTAGACTCAAGAACAGATTGTAAAATTAAAAGGAATGGAGTCCGAATACCCATAAAAACAAACATTTAGATTTGACATGTTTGAGAAAATAGGAATATTCATTTATTATTTAGAATAATAGGCTTAGACATAAAATCTTTAAGTCAAATGGCACACACATCCGAATTGAAAAGTATTCAAGCATTTCATAGGTTAACATTCTTTTAAGGTTAATCACCTTCAAATTGCAGTATAAGAAAGAAAAGTACAGATCTTGTTTCTTAATCGTGGACCCATTAATGGATACCAAGTCAGAGAAAGAAGTAAACAAAAAAAACTTACTAGTTAATTCGAAGTGGAGAAAACCCTTGATATATAATCGATCTCAGAACTAAAAGGACCAAACCCGAAACGATTTCAACTCGAAAATGACCAGAGTCATCTAAGAGATCACATAAATAAATGTAAAAGAAGATGGGTATCAATTTTGAAGCCAAAGTGATGATGAACCAAACTACCAGCAAAAACTCAAGGATCGACAAGCTTACTGACCTCATCAAGTAGTGATGTAAAGCCAAATATATAGAGCTCAAGAAAAAGAGCTGACCTCATCAAAATGAAAACAAAAAATAAAGATGTAACTTAGCCGAGAGAATCGATCCGCTAAAATCCAAAATTCATAGAATAAAATGACAAAGAGATCCATACTTCCACTCACGGATCCTCACAGATCTCAAAAGTTTACATAGAGATCAAAGGAAAACACTAGCAGTGGCAGCCACCAAAGAAATAATACAAGAAATGAGCTCTAATATCTCACCTTCACGACAATCGTCCAACAAAGTTACACAGAGAATTAAATGAATAGAGCCAAGTTTTAAAATAAATAGTGGCATAGCTCAAGGACATCAAAACAATGGCTTCGAACAGAAAATTTTCCAGGGGTTCACCCGCATAGTAAAAAATCAAATGAAATGGTCATTCGCATCGAGCCTCACTTTACCATGCAAACTCAGGAGGTGTTTTCAACCTAACTCAACCACAATTAATAATCAATGGCTCCAGATCAACAAGGAAACAGATCAACATCTCCAGATCGATTCCAAATTTCAATGCAAACCATGGTTCAAGTCTTCAAAAAATGCATTTAATACAAGTCAGAAACCCTAATCATGCTTTGAAGATCAATGATAAAAAATTGACAAGTACAGAGATCAACACTCACAAATTGATCATCAAGATCGATGCAAAAGTAGTCAAGTGAAATGGCGGTCGATTGACCAACTTGTCCAATTTGTAAAAATTTCAAAGTGTTAAAATTTCCTCCGCAGGCCTGAAAGTCCATAGAGTACATGTGGCGGAACAATGGAAAGGCAGGAGTCTCTGTTTAGTTTTAAAACATTAAAGGTGCAAAAGTTAAAAGTTCCAAAATTTCCCAAAGGCCTGCATGCCTAACAAGGATATGTGTCATCACCACAAAAAAAGTGGAGGTCGGGGGTATTTTTAAGTTTGAAACTTTTGTAAAAAGGTTAAAAATTCCAAAAAAATCCCACAAGCCAGAGTCTCCACAGCTGAAACCCTAAACCGCAAGTTCAAGATCGATGACCAAAGATGAAAAAGGACACACATCAATGGCCTAGAATGATCAAAAATATCAAATCAAACTCAACTTGAGTTACATATGCCACCGAAAAAGTTACCAAGGGGTGAGTCACCATGGAGAAGGGGCCAACCCACATCATTGAATTAAACAAAATCATTACATTCGAAATTCAAAAGATCACTATAGTCTAGACCTTAAATAATGCAAATCCTGACCATGCATGATAACTATAATCACCGAAAAGGTGAGAATTAAATTAAGTATATCCATATTGCAAAAGGGGGCCAATAAGTATACATGCTCACAATGATAACCAAGATCCAAAGGTGGCAGACTATAATAATGTGTTGTCAAAAGGGGGTTGAATTGATGGTAAAAAATGTGCCATCAAAAGTGGTCCCCACTTCAAGGAGCTAAAGTGGATTTAAAGTGGATTTGTAAAATGTCACTTCATGTGACCATTTCAAAGGAGATGTCAATGTCAGAACATGTGCACATGGATAGTTGGTCCCCATAGTGGATGTCTATTTTTGCAAGTATTGCAATTATTTTTATTCACAAACAGAGAGTTGATTTTTTGCATACTTCACAATAGGACAGAACAGACAAGAAGATGAATTCACATGCACAAGGAAAAAGACTTGCCTTGCAAGAAAGCTTATTTTAGCAACTTATTTACTCTTGCTTTCTTAAAAATAGAACAATCAACTTCAGTTTGACTGTATTGTAATTAAGGCTAATAATGCCTATTTATAATTGCATGCTCTATTTTTATTCCTTTATCTATTATTAAATAAAGGATAAAATAGAATGCATGGTCAAGTACAAGCCTTAGGATATTTTTAGGAAGAGGGTGAATTTTATTTTTGCTATATATTGTGTGCCTTTGCAAAGCACAAAAAGAGAACTACTGGAGGACTTTTTGGATAGTGGAGTACTGAAGTACTTATTACCAGTTTTTTCTTCTGAGTGTGAAGTACTTTCTACCTTACCAATTATTTGCAATCTTGTGTATGTTTCTATTAGTCTTGTGAATGTAAATTCCATGATTAATCATCTTACCCTATTTTAAAAATTCAGTAGTTTCTGCATGATAGTAATGTGCATGTTTAGCTTAGCAATATTTTTGTGATAAACTCCCTCAATACCTCTAAGTGTTTTGCCCTTAATATTCTGCAGAAGAACTGTTGGTTCATGCACACAAAATCCTTCACATATCAATTGTGCATATACTCAATCAAAGCCCTCATACAAATTTGGTGTATCACCTTAGCTTAATCATTTTACAGTCATCTTTCACCCCTAAATCCTAGAATCAATTTAGGATACATCAACAAGGAACTCGCCTTGATACCAGAGACTCACCTACAAATAAGTATACCCATAGACATGGAGTGTTTCCATTATATCTATGAAAGTGAGAGATCAATTTTGCTAGATTAGAAAACCTATAGCCATCTCTCTACAGGGTGCAATTTCAAGAGATAACAGTAACTAAGTATGTTCTTTAGAGAATAATTTAAAATAAAATGAAAATATAATCTAATCCATTTCCTAGAATTTAGAAATTGATATATACATATTCCAATAAGATATTATTGAAGGTATCAAAAGAAAAGAACAATTATAATCCAGTATCTCAAAGGATTCATGTGATAAATAAATTTAGATTGAATTCCATTTCCCATTGTAAAATCTAAGGTAATTCTTTCTTGGATGTCCCATTTCTATAACATTAGAAATGTGGAGGTTAAGAATAAATAACTAAAGATATAATTCAAGAAGTAAAGGGAAATAAATAGCACTCTGGAAGGAAATATCACTACAACTTTCCGAATAGGTGAAGATTTTATTACTATCAGGAGACCATCAAATTCTATGCCATGTTACTTAGAGGAAAATTCCTCAAACGGAAACTTTTAGACTATCCAACAACATGCCAAATGATTTGGCCAATCCCTAAGAATTTATGGAGGCTTAGACAACCAAAAACAAAAAATTGAAGAATTTATTGTGTGAGTTGGGGAAAGATACCAAATTTCTCATAAATTTAATTACAAGGGAAATGAAACTTAGAAATTTCACCTCCAATCTTAAAACCTAAGAAATTTTTGCATAAAAAGTGGCAAAATTCACTCACATTTAGGAAACTGCAGGCCTCCTAATGAGGCATGATTTTCCTACTCCCAAATAACTGATTACAATTTTTAGATCTTAGGCTCATATAACCCATATCAAATATCATTATGTGGCCAAGATAAAGTAATCTATTAGATAATTTTAAAATTATGCACATAACCTTCATGGTATCCTTTCAAGCATGCAAAAAATATGGAAATACTTACCATATGAGCTCAAGAAGAAAGAGGTGATAATTCAAAATTAATTGAGATGGGATCTCAAAAGAGCCCAAGAAATAGTCCCATGATAAAATTATTTTAACATTAGTGAATCATAATACATTACCACCTACCTCTAATTTTTTCACCAACATTGGTTTGAAACTCTTAGGATGTAAAATTTTCTTAAGAATTCAAGGAATGTAGAATCTAGGTTATTACAAACAAAGGTTATATAGCCCATGGGAAGAAGCAATGTAATATATATAACCAAGAGTATGATTTTAGAAATATCATTTAATCCCTAAATATTGAGAGATAAATATAGTTTACCTGAGAGCCTACAAGATTCTAAGTTTGGGGGAGTGATGAGAATCAAATAATCTTATCATTTGAAGTTTAATTCCTCATTTTTGAGTAAGTTTAGAATGTAATCAATCATTTTCAAAAATATTTTATCCATTTAAGAGATTAATTTTTATTAATATATGATGAATTAAAATTGAAAACATCATGAATTATTTGTATCTTAACTCCTAACAATTCTTATGAGATATATTATTTATGATGCAAAAATAGGGAAACAAGGATGACAACAACAAACAAGTGATTACAAGGCTTTAATTTTGACTAAGGAATCTTCAAATTCCATAACTATTGCTTCATAATAATATGAAAAAGGTGTAGGAATTCTACATAAAGTGAAGGAAATCTACATAAAGTGCAGTAATTTCACATAAAGTGAATGAAATATACATAAAGCACATGAATTTTGCATAAATGATAGGACTTCAAACCAAAAGATACAGACCAATGAAATAAGCGTTCAATTACGCAACCATGTAACACGATAAAGTTAGGAAGGATTTTATAGTCTGCATGGATCCTAAAGAAAAATTATTCAATTGAACACTTACAATTCTAATACCATCCTTTCAACATTTAAAAAGAAGAAAAGAGGAAATATTCCTACTATAAATCTTGAGTTAAAAAGGTTCCTACTTTAGAAATAGGATATCTCTAATAATTTCCACTTTTCAATTAACAAGATGGATTCACAGGTTAGTTCTATAAGGAATTATATTCAAATAAGCCACCATAAATAAAGGATTTAGTTCAAAATTCATGAGAATCTAAAAGTGTTAACATTCAAGAATTTATTACATATATACCTCACTAGAATCTTGAGGAGAGTTGATCCTTATTTTCCATCTATTTTTAAGGAACATTAAATTAATACAATTAAAGTTGTTTCATTCCTATGATGAATTTTTTTGATTTATTTAAATATGAATCTAAGGGGAGAAGAAGGACCACTCTTACCCAAGGAGGATGATACTTCTAGTACTATCTTAATTTCTTCTTCTTTCAGTTCAATGAATTGAGAACTTTTAGATTAGATATTTTAGTTAAGGGTTATTCATTTTTGTTAGGAATTTGATTTAATGTTCTATTGTATTTTTCTTTAATTTCATTATTTCCTAAATGTTTATTTCTTTCAACTTAGATAATGATATTATTGGAAATATATTTCACGTTGTTACCTATAGTAGATAGCCTTGGATTTCACCCCGGTTTAATATATATAATTAACTAAAGTGGAGGAAAAAATGACCCTCATCATATATAAATTCAAAGTATGTATCATGATCTATTGGATCATTCATTTTTGCATAATTTTAACTAGAGTGATAAATTCAATAAGCCCAACTAAAATTAATCTTTCTTTTAAACTAAAATTTAAAAAAGCTCCAAAATATCTATAACACTTGAGAAATTTATGTAAATTAGGATTTTCATAGTTATTTATAATTTTAACTTTAGTATTGAAATACAAAAAATGCTTGTATAAAGTTAAAAATTATAATAAATGGGTATTAAATCCTATATACACCTTATTTTTTATGCGTAATAACCTTTTCTCTTATATATGGGTTGCTAATGTACTATCTTCTTGAGAAGGTTTCTTGAGGAGCCTACTGGATTGGGTTTAATTATACTTAGTCACATGAGCTAGACCATATGACCTTAGAGAGATACCACTATGTTGTTCTTTATGCAAACTTTACTCTATCATCACTTTGTTTCCTCCATTATTCACATGTTATTATCATTATGTCCACTTGTCTACACTCATTCATAGTATTTGCATTGCTTATTTTCATCATGGACCTTGATCATATCTATATTACATATCTTCCCTCCATTCTCTGTCATTTTACACCCTTGACTCTACGTCATCCTCTAAAGGTGACGAGATTGACCGTGGTCAATCCTGTCAAAAAAAATTATTTTTACCACTAACGTGATAAACTGCATTCAATATTGTTGGTCATATCTAGAACATCCAAATACACATTCAAACATTTTTTCATTTTAATAATAAATCATCACATCACATACGCACATTGAGCATTTTCGCACATATTCACATTTATTTTTTATATTTGAGGTTAGAGATTTCCCTCTTGCATTTGGGTCACCATAATGAGATAGGATTGGAGGTCTTCTTTTTATGCTCCTCCTCCACCAATATAAATTATATTTAAGTGTTGTTTTCTATAGGGAGGATCAACACATCCATGGTCACAAATAAGTAAATATTTTTAAACCTTCTTTTTCCTTTATATTATGTTTATTATGTGGATAATTGATCATTCATTAATATAGATTAGAGTAGATGCATGTTTTCTTTAGTCTATTAATTTCTATTATTTGTGTTATGCCTCTAGGATTTATATACCTATATACCTATCTATCTTTCTAATTGTAATAGGATATGTTTCTTTACTTTACATATATATATACCTTAAAAACCTATAACTATATTAGGATTAGGATTATCATCCTCTAGAATTGTGACCCTTGTACTCCTTGGGAATATTTGGTATCTACGTCTTGTTCAAAAACCTATATTTGATACCAATTATTATAGAATAGGTTGGGATCCTTCTTATCCCGTCATACATTTTGGTGAACCCGATTTGAAGCTTGCTATTCCCTATATCAAGTTAGAATCACTTTGATTTTTCATTGTTTATCTTCATTTCCTACACAATCAACCCCTATATAAATTTCCTTTCATGACCTATTTTTTTCATAAATAATTCTTCTTAACCTAAAATGAGCATCCAATGTGTAACTTCTTCAAAATTGATCTCATTTATAACAACTTTCAAACACAATCAATCACTAGGTAGCTACACAAATGATACTATAAGCATGAATTCTAGATTTCTAATGCTATCAAACCCTATACACCTTTACATAGTTGTTCCTATTATAATATGGAAAAATATCTTTATAATGTTTCCTGTCAATAAACTTCTTGCTAGTTTAAAACCATTTATAGTTTATGCGGGTTTATTCCTTCATTACTTCATCTATGCCAAGAAACATAAGTATATATAGCTCTACAAGACCTACCCAAATTAATGTCATTGCCCATTGTACATTACTAGGATTGATATTGAATAATTATATGGTTTCCCTACTTGAAACAACTGAAATTTGTAGACTATCATAGGTGGTCTCATTGAGGATCAACCTTACAATTGATTATAATATGGTAATGAATACTTCACACCCACCAAGGACGGATAATTAATTAAATTTTCTTGATACATAGCTCATATGGAAGATAAAATCCTTCTTAAAACCTATTATTCATGATAAACCTCCTACAAATGGAATAACCCCAAATCACTCCCTCAAAAACCCCTTAAAGACATGCAACACTAAAGTTTCCTCCTCTATTGAAAAAAATTATTCCCACCCCTCGTATAATTCCTACTACCAAACAACCATTAGCCTCCTTCAATTATGATCTCATTTTTTACTGGTAAGCCACCATCAATCATTCCCAAGAGGATTATAGTGATATTAAAATGTTTACCCTTGATTTATTCCTTAGAACCCACTTTGAAACTACAACCATTATGATGGGTCGTTGTATTGCTCCAATCATTTAACTGACATAATCTCATGTCAGTATCATTCTAAACCAAGGTTGTGTCCTAGGCAGTATGAAATGGACTTTAATAGAACTAGTTATCTATTGGGTCTATTGGGGGTTGCTTAGTTTAGTGACTAATCTACGGAAATGAAATATAAATCTACAGAATTGAAATACAGTTCTACAGAAGTCAACTATTCACAATGAAAGGAAACTAACAACTAATATTCTGCTAGAAAATGAAATGCGCACACACTACTTTTAACAAATGAAATTGTGACTGTATAAATGAATCTTAGTAGAAAGCGAGATTAATTCTTAACTAGATTTGCATAATGGAAACATCTATTCTAAATGAAAGTAATGAAGAAAACAGATATAGTCAATCAAAGCATGCATGTAAGATTCTCAAACAACAATTGCAGTAAATCCAATCAAAGAACTATATGCATAAATGAACTCAAAATAACCTCTTATCTCCTTGGTCGAGTGGGATCTTGGTCTTCCTTGGGATAGAGGGATTAACAACCTTTGATTCTCAAAATGTCGTGACTTTCATTAAATCAAAATAAGTTTCATAACATAGTCAGTAAATAATAATCCCAAAAAACCGAATGTAGATAATCTTTTTCTATATATCAAAAAAGTAGTTCTTATTTGTTCTAAAGACGAAGTCTTCATATAGATGCTATCAGTTACAAGGATTTCCAAAATAGGTGGCATTAATCACCATCCTCCAAATACTAATTAAAACACAGATCTCTACGTGTAGTTAGGAACAAGCCCCAAACTAATAGGTCAACTTTAGTGGAAACAGTCTCCTGCCGCTTGCTCCGAACATGGACTCCATAACTACCAGCAACATCCATCATTTCCTACACACATCATCACGTTTTATCTAATTAATATAGTTAGTAGGAGGTTCATGTGATAATCAGTTTTCATAAACTATAGCAAGGAAAATGCATCAAACCTACTAAGATATAACTACACAAAACATCCCCATGTATTAATAAGTGATATCAAAAGATTATTTTCAGCTTGATGAAATGATATCAATGAGCCAAACAATGTACTTATCATTTTCCCCCTAAATTTACCTATTACATGTCTCTATGCAACTTATCTTTGTCATTCCCACCTACCAAGTTGCTCAGCCATGTCATATTCTTCAAATTAATCAACATATTGTTTTGTGGTGTTCTTACAGCCCTGAGTGTTCGAGGAAATCTCTACCCATGCTATGAAACTATCATTTGACTGGACCACATTGTTCTTCCAGGTAGTGAGAGGGCTTAGAAGGAGTGGTCGACGTACTTGGAGGCCTTCCCATTCATCATTGTACTGTTGGCTGGTTTGCTTTGTGGTCTATTTTATAATTGTGATGAGGGCATCACCCCTGCGCATGCTCCAACTCAAGATTTGGGGAGAGAGAACCTCCTTGCATTTCAAGGGAAAACTTAGAGTATCCCACATCCTATCACATGCCTGCTAATCTGTCCCAAAGTTCTACTTACTATAATTTTCAAAATCTATGACACATTAAAGTAAAATCTGGGAAGTGTTTACCCTGACTCCTGCCTGATAGTAAAGTGAACGAAATTTTTACCTCAGAGCTACATCAGTGTGATGAGTTGGATGGATGTGGAACCCAATGGACTGAGTGGTGTGATTGAAAATATCTGTTTGTTGACCCCAGATGATCTGATTGTGTAATGAAGACTGAAAGGCCTTAATTTGGAAACCACCCACAAATAAATTGATTAAGAAATCAAGCACATTTGTAACTATCATGTTATGAAGTTAGAATTCACAGAGAAAATTTTGGATCTCAGAAGTACTGCACTTGTAAACTGATAAGAAACTAGTGCCATTGGGAATTTCATGAAGAGCTTGAAAACAAAATTTTAACAACTGCAAGGAATAAAATTGTTCTTGAACGAACATGCTATAGACCATAGAGGGTTTTCTACAGGATAGAATCTTGAGGGCCAAAGGACAGACATAGTCTAAAATAGATTTCACTTTTTTCTTTTCCTCTTGTACAGATTCCATTTCCCTTTTCAATTTCTTATTTTCCTTCCTCAATTCTCTTTCCTAAAGGGATAACTGATGGAATCTATCCAAGATGTTAAGAATCTTATCGCAATGATGCTTCAAACTACTTGCTTCAAGCTGTAGGGCAGTGATTTCCCAAACCTTCTCTATTGTTTGTTGTGTAAATTCAGTTTGCAGTAAAAGGTTTGTTTCTTCCATACCTTGAAATTGAGCTTTTAGTAGCATGATTTCCTCCAAATAGTTGTGAGAAGATGCAGCCTGGGTGCCAAGCACTTCGGGAACTACAGGGTGTATTTCCATAGATGTAGGAATAAGAGGTCTTGGAATGGCCAGGTGATCCTCCTCATGTTGTTCTTCCCAAATGGGGTTAGTATCATCAGGAAAAGTCTCTGATTGGGAACCACCAGATTTAAAAAATGAACTGAGTTGTCGACGCCGTAGGTGCATGGAAGAAGACGGAGCCGACATGTAATTACCTTTTGATCTGGAAGTGGAAGGGGATGGACCCTCAGGAGTGCCTAATATATCCGTATGCTCAAGGAAACCAACGGCCTCTATTTGGTTGTGTGAAGGGTAAGGGGCCGGTGCAAAAAAGAGACCAGATTTCAATTGCTTTGGTCTGGACCCTTCTCCCAAAGCAATTCCCTCGAGCCTATACTTTGGTCTAAAAAAACCTGATGTGAGCATAAAAAATGAATCAACCCCAGGTGTTTAATGATAGACTTGCGTCCACCAGACTAGTACTTCTAGAAAACTTTAATAATGGAGTCTGCGAGGTATTTAGGTAGATTTACCAAGAGGGCTTGGTTGACACATCCCTTCTTAAGGTGAATTAGCATTTTAAGTGCATCACCACCTAGAACAGAGGCCTGACCATTGCATATGAAATACCTGTTGACCCACTTCACTATTTTGCTCTAGATACCAAGTAAACTCATCCACATAATGCCCTTCTGGATACCCAATGGGGTCAGGATGGCTTCAGGGAATGCTTCCCCTTCATTGTGAAATAGAGAAAACAGGATTTGTAGAGGAGCATTTGTCGTGACCTTCAAACCAAAGTCTGACAGGCTAGATAGGTCAGAAATGACCTGACTAGTAATCTTAACCCATCTTCCACCGATTTATGAATAGGTAGAATCAAAATTGTCCAAGAATTCCTCCACAATGCCTTCATTGAAACCTTCAAATTGGAGAATGAAATCTAGCCATCCAAAATCATGAAATACTTTTGAAAGCACGACATTTTAGAGTAAGGCATCTAGTGAGTCATGCTCTGATTTATTTCATGGTCCCATGCTGAAGCCGAAGGTGAGTAATACCAGGTAGTAGAAATAACTAGAACAAAGCGTGCCCCCACTCCCTGTTTAATGACTGATAGAGCTAATCGTGCTTGATGCACATACAACAACCATAAGAAGTAGTTGTAGAAGCATTAAATTTCAAATTACACCATATCCCTTGGATGACGCACATTCAAGCGAAGGTGGCAGAAAAAAAATAGTGAATAAGACCCACCATCCGTGTGAATTTAAGATATTAGAGGGGGCACATCTCCCATTATTGAGGAGCATGCGCCACCCGTCTTGACTTGAAGAATGTGACACATTAAAGGCATGTGGTGATTATGAGACGTCACTCCTTTTATGCCATCACCCACATAACCAAATTTGGAAAGAGATCTAAAAGAAATATAGCGATCATTTCATGATGGCATGATTATGAAAAATGTGTACATGGGGAAATGTTTTGCATGGAAATATCGTTTGTAAGTTAGGATGCACTTACCCATGCCACGGTTAGTTGGCTGACATTCGTAGATCCCTATGGCCTGCATTTTGAGATGAAGTGTGTTTAGCGACTGTAGAAATAATGAAAATTTCTACATTTATTAAAAACAACAACAAGAAAACTGATAACTAAGGGAAGAAGATAGAATGCAGGATCATCTTCCTTTATTGAATTTGTAAGATATTGATTACTCCATGTTCAAGGGGAAAAGAGGCTCTTTAGCATGCATGTATTTACGTAACAGAATGTCATCAGTGAAAGTCTTCTTATCTAGCAGTTGGTGATAAATCCAGAGCCTATGTCCATTCACTAGAAGAGTCCATTTGTCTCCATCAATAGGTAACAATCAAACAGATCCAATATTGAATACTTGATTTACCTAATAAGGAACCAACCAATGTGTATGCATCTTGCCTTTAAACTGTTGACAGTGGGAATCAAAGAGTAAAATCCATTGTCCCTGATGAAATGTCATTTTTTTGTATGAGCATCATGCCAGGTTTTTCACTGATGTTGTAGAATTTCTATTTGCTACTGTGCCTCCATCCGCATTTCATCTAATTCATTCAGTTGTAATACTCATTCATGTTGTGCTTCATCCAAATCGATCCCAACTTCTAATGATGTTCTCCAGGTGCGCAATTCGAACTCAAAAAGAAATAATGGCTTCTTCCCAAATACCAACTCATAGGGAGAAAAACCAGTAGTTGTTTTTCAGGTCGTGTTGTAGGCCCAGATGTCCTCATGAAACTTTGGTACCCAATTCTTTCTATCGGCATTGACCACCTTAGTTAGAATATTCTTGAGTTCTCGATTAGTTACCTCCACTTGCCCATTGGATTAGGGGTGATAGGGTAACAATTTTTGGTGCCTAATTATGTAGATTTCCAAGAAAAATTCAATCATATTTGAAAGAAATTGAGGACCTTGATCAGATACAATGGCCCTTGGTGCTCCAAATTACAGCAATTTTTGATTGTACAAAAAATCAGCAACAACATCCTCGTTGGCAGATGCCAATGCTTGAACTTCAGCCCATTTAGTGACGTAGTCCATACATACCAAGAGATACTCCTTTCCTAAATATGAAGGATAAAATGGTCCAACAAAGTAAATCCCCCATTTCTCAAATGGTCCTAAAACCAGCTGAGGATTAAGAGGCATCTCCGTTGAAAGTGTGGTTTTTCCCATTCGGTTGCATGCATCAGACTACCACACATACTTTTTGACATCCCGATGGAGGGAAGGCCAATAGTACCCTACTCCAAGGATCTTGTGAATTGTTCATTTCACTAAATAATGTCCACCTCTTGGCTCATCATGACAAGCTCGCAGTATGTCATGTACCTCATCCTCCCGAACACACCTATAAAGAACCATGTCAGGACAACATTTAAATAAGAATATGTTACACCATTTATATGTTGCACTATTTTTAACCAATCACCTTCTTTCCTTATGAGTAAAATAGTTAGGAAACTTCCCTGTTGTTAAATAATTCACAAGATCAGCGAACTAAGGAGTCTTAGTCGAGAAAGCAAAAAAGTATTTGTCGAGAAATTGATCCTAGAATGCTTCATCATCACCTAAAACATTTAATCTAGAAAGAAAATCAGCAACAATGTTAAATATCCCAGGCTTATATATAATGGTGAGATTTAATTCCTACAACAAGAGTAACCAGCGAATAAGACTTCTGTCAACCACAGGTTTATTCATCAAATATCGAATGGTAGAATGGTCAGTGTAAACAAAATTTTTATAGCCAGTGATGTAATGATGAAATTTATTCAAAGAATAGACAACAGAAAAGAATTATTTTTCCGTAGTAGTGTAAATCCTTTCCGTAGGAGTTAGGTTTTTGCTAATAAAATAAATTGCATACATATGATCTTCTGAGTCTTTTTGCCGAAGGACATCACCCATGGTTGTATTCAAAGAATTAGTGTGGATATGGAAATGTTGTCCCCAGTCAGGTCCACTTAAGACAGGGGCCGTGGTCAGCTTTTCTTTGATAGAATCAAATGCCTATTGACACTAAGGAGACCATTCAAAAACATAATCTTTGGTTAGCAGTGAGAACATATGTGCAGTAATTTTGCTAAAATATTTTATGAATTGATGGTAATAACCTACATGACCAAGGAAACTTTTAATGTCATTCTGATTAGCTGGTGTAGGTAACTGGGTGATGACTGATATCTTTTTTGGGTCCACTTGTATACCTTGGGCTGAAACATGGTGACCTAAGACAATTCCTTGATCAACCATCATTAGACATTTTTCATGACTCATGGATAGTTGGTTTTGTTCACATCGACTGAGTACTTTCTCTAGGTTACTCAAAGATTCTTCAAAATTGGATCCATGGACAGTGAAATCATCCATGTAATCCTCAACACAGCCATTAGCAAGATCTATAAAAATAGCCAATACTACCCGCTGAAATGTAGCAGGGGCATTACAAAGCCCAAAAGGTAAGACTCGGTAAGCAAATGTACCCCAAGGGCACATAAAAGCAGTCTTATCTTGATCAGCAGGGGAAATACTAATTTGATTATACCCACTAAACCCATCCAAGAAAGAAAAATATTTCTTACTAGGCAAATTGTCCAAAACTTGGTCAATGAAAGGCAAGGGAAAATAATCCTTCTTGGTGTCTTTGTTAAGTTCCCTGTAATCAACACATATTCGCCACTTACCATTTTTCTTGGGAAAATTAACTAATGGGGAAACCCACTGACTATCAGATATAGGATAAATGAAACCTACCTTTAGGAGTTTTTCTATCTCACTTTTGACTATGTCTATCAATGCTAGATTTATTCTTCGTTGCGGTTGCCTTATAGGTTTGACATCATTAGTATAAATATGATGTGTATAGATGCTAGGATGAATTCCCTTCATATCATTGTAATCCCAAGAAAAAGCATGGGATTGTTTCTTCAGAACCTCAAGCACCCTAGATTCTTAATTGACCTTCAAATCATTACCTATTGCCAACTCTCTTCCCATACTAACAAGCACCTACTTGGTATAATTCAAAAGAGAAAGCTCTGTACTAGTGATAAAAGAATTCAATGGGAAAACATGGGGCTGAAGCATGTGCATGCTAGGTATGTTGTCAAAATACAAAATCTTAGTTAAAGGACAATAGAAATAAGGAACTAAATATTCAGAATTATAAGCTAGAGTTTCTTACCAGACTTAGCAGAGGTAGTGTCTAACAGAGAATAACAGAGGATATGTCTACTTCTGGAGTTCTAGATTCTATAGCAATAGTGTTGATTTACATAGTCATAGGGTCCTTAGAATTAGTTAGTGGATATGACTCCAAAGCTTTCGCCATATGGTTGTGTACTGCAATAGTGGCCAGAAAAGAAGAACTCAAAGTGTTAGCATCCAAAGAATCCACCCATTCCTAGTCACAATTGTTCGTATAAGGCTGGGTAGGAGGGTATAATGAATTGTGTTTGGATTTCTACCCATTTAGAATTGTCATGTTGCTTGACCTACAATCAATGTATGCAACAACCGTAGTCAACCAGGGCCTTCTCAAGATGGCTAGATATCCCAACTTCCGAGATTTAGGCTAAAAAACCATGAAATCAACTAGGTACTCCCATGATTCAATAGTGACCATTATATCTTCAACCACACCATCAGGTGTAGCAATGGATTGATCTGCTAACTGCAGAACAATGTTGGTAAGTTGAAGTCCTATTAAGGATAGCAAATTAAACATTTCTGTTCTGATGAAATTAATGGCAACACCAAGATCCACCAAAACATTAGATACTGAATAGTTGTTTATACAAAGAGTAATGACAAGACTCCTAAGATCCCAATATTTTGGTGAGTTAAGGGTGACGACGACTAAATCAGCCAAATTCCCTTTGACCCTGATAGTTTTTGGGTACTTATTTTTCCTTCCCGATGTTTTGATACACTCATTTCTAATGGTTTGGTTTAGTTTAGGGATGTCCCTTATTGCTCATAGAAGTGGGACCTCAATATGTAATTTTTTTAATTGTTGAACTAGCTTTGTTTCATCTGTAGTTCGAATGTCTTGTAACTGCTCAGGAAGAGGGGTTGTATTCTATTTGAGTATTTGATCATTCGGTGAATCTGGTATTAGTGGACTAGTATTATCCTCAAGGGTTTCTTCTTTATTGGCATCAGCAGGTAGTTCTATGATAACAATAGGAGGATTCAATATCTTGCCAGATCGCAGGTGTAAATTACCAATAACATTAACCTGTATGGTGTTACCTAGGTCTGTGTCATCAATTGAAGTTGTATGTTGATTTTTAGGATTGGATACTGGCTGAGCTGTAATTTATGTTTGTGTTGCTTGTGCTTGATGTTGGTAGGATTGAGGTGGATGAATTAAAGCTAGTTGTGGTTACTGGAATCTGTGCTGGTGAATACCATTTTGCGGTTGTACCCAAGACTAATTTTGGCTAAAATTTGGTTGAGGACCCCACTGCTGGTTGTGCTAAGGATTGGTTGTGGGTGGTGGTGCCTAGCTTGGATGAGTGTAGGGATTTTTCTAGGGTGATGGATATAGATAATTCATCCAGTTCATGTTTTCCCACTTAGGTTTTCCCCAAGAAGACTGAGAGGCTTGATTCAGCCATGACATCCTCAAGGGATTATGAGCTAGCCTAGATGGGAACCCACCTTGATTGTTTGGTCTTTAGACAAAGTTTAATTCAACACTTGTTTGAGAGATTACATTGAAACCTCCTTTTAACTATGGTAAGAATGTGCAATGCTTAGTGTCATGGTCAGTAACTTCACAAATTAAGCACATTTCTATGACATTCAAAGGACATTCTCTCAAGGGGTGTCTCTTCCGACACTTAGGGAAATATATTTCCAATGGTTCTCTGGCAGGGTTAGTTTTTTCCTTGAGTCCATATATGGTTGATGTTAATTGCAGCAGAATGTCCATTTTCATGTTGGCCATTTCTTCTAGAAGTTCAGAGGTACCCAAAGACTTGGATGTTTATTTCCTTCGTATTCCTCCACGTGTTATAGAGTATCTTCTACATAGCTCAGTGATTTGGTCCATGGTGAGTTTATGCATGTCTCCTCCTCCCATGAGATGGAGGGAATCCTTGGTTTCCTCATCCATTCCTTTAAGAAAGATTATCTTAGTAATGTCTGCATGTAACTCATACCCACTACATTTGTGGAGAAAGAGGAATCTATCTAGATAATCCTCTAGACTCTCATCTTCCTTTTGCCATATTTAGAAGAAATATTCCTTCCTATCCCTTCCCCTACAATAGTCTTGGTATTTATCCAGGAAGGTTGTTTCCATGGCTTCCCAGAAATTAATGGAGCTAGATGGTAACCCCATAAAACATCTCATAGCAGAATCTTTGAGAGTGGAAGGAAACAGTTTGAGTTTTTTATTGTCATTTCGGTAATCATATGTTTGGTACAGGATTTTAAATTCAAATAGAAACTGATCAGGGTATTTTTTGGTCATACCTCAAAATATGGGGAGGATGGATGGTGAGATGTTTTTCATAGGTGCATCCTCATCCACATAGAGGAAAATGGGATACGTAGAGGTTTTCCATAAAGGTTGGTCTTCAAGATTCCCAGGGTCCCCCATTTCTGAGTGGTGTGAAGAGGATACATAATGCTCAGAAGAGGTTCTAGGCATTGAGTTAGAATTTGTATCACTCTCAAAGTTCCTTCTGTGTGAATTATCTAGAGAGATTTATGAGATATGATGTGCTATAAATCTCCCTTGGTTGTCTCACGACCTATACATCAAGGTTGGTTGCTTTAAAACGAGGTCCAAGACAACTACTAGTTTCCTATGTGAACTCCATTAACACCCATAGCATATGGGATCAAAACGATGGTGCTTATGGTTAATCCTCAGCAACGGCACCAAAAATGATGGATCATTGTATTTCTTCAATCATTTAATTGACATAATCTCATCTCAGTGTCATTCTAAACCAGGGCTGTGTCCTAGGAAGTATGTAATGGAGTTTAATGGAACCAATTATCTGTTGGGTCTGTTGGGGGTTGCTTAGTTTAGTGACTAATCTATGGAAATGCAATACAAATCTACAAAATTTAAATACAGTTCTATAGAATTCAACTCTTCGTGATGAAAGGAACCTAACAACTAATCTTCTACTGGAAAATGAAATGTGCACACACTACTTTTAACAAACGAAATTACGACTGCATAAATGAAGCATAGTAGAAAGTGAGATTACTTGTTAACTATATTTGCATAATAGAAACATCTATTCTAAATTAAAGTAGTAATGAAGGAAACAAATATAATCAATCAAAGCATGTATGTAAGATTCTCAAATAGCAATTACATTAAATCCAATCAAAGAACTATATGCATAAATGAACTCAAAATAACCTCTTATCTCATTTCTCGAGTAGGCCCTTGCTCTTCCTTGGGATAGAGAGATTAACAACCTTTGATTCTCAAAATGTCATGACTTTCTTTAACTCAAAATAAGTTTCATAACATAGTCAGTAAATAATCATACCGAAAAACCGAATGCAGATAATATTTTTCTGTATATCAAAAAATTAGTTCTTTTTTGTTCTGAAGATGAAGTCTTCATATAGATGTTGTCAGTTACAAGGCTCTCCAAAACAGGTGGCATTAATCACCTTCCACCAAATACTAATTAAAACACATAGATTTCTACAGGTTGTTAGGAACAAGCCCCAAACTAATAGGTCAAATTTGGTGGAAAGAGTCTCCTGCCACTTACTCCGAACTCGAACTCCATAACTTCTAGCAACATCCTTCATTTCCTGCACACATCATCACGTTTTATCTCACAAAGATAGTTAGTAGGATGTTCATGTGATAATCAGTTTTCATAAACTATAGCAAGGAAAATGCATCAAACCTACTAAGGTATAACTACACAAAACATCCCCATGTATTAATAATTCATATCAAAAGAGTATTTTCATCTTGAAGAAATAATATCAATGAGCCAAACAATGCACTCATCACATTATCCACAAGCATTATGAGAAATATCAATCCCTTGTGAAATCTCATACAAACAACATATCTGGGACCAAAAAAAAAATAACCTATGAGAAACTTTGTAGGTACTATTAAAGGGTCCTATGATCATAACTACCTAAATTCACAATATATATATATTTCATTAAGCTTAATTACTAATGTAATCCGATACATAAGAATCTCATTAACAAACTAAAAAGCCATAACTTATTAAACAAAAACTTATTGATACTTTTGTGAGAAATTTAATGATGATATCATTCTATTTGTTGAGACTTATCCCAAGAACCCAAGAAAATCCCCTCTAAATAATGTATCCATCTATATTTAGATACGGTTACTAAATCTTACAACAACCCTCATTTTGTCATGGATCCTTCATCCATGTTACATCCTTATAAATATTTTTATGGAACTTACCCAAGGAAATAATAAAAATTCCTTGATAAAATCAATTCTTTGAATCACAAGATCATAATGGAACTCATGCATACCTACCCAAAACATTTTATATTCCTCATGAAACAAATATATCATTTAGAATATTCCTTTGATGCGGTAGAGGATTCTTATTCCATCCTACTTGTTCCTTACCTTGAAATACAAAAAATTGACAGCACCAATCCTAATTTATCTTCCCAAGCCTTTATGTCTATGCCATATAGAGTTCCTTAAGGATGATATGCCATATAGAATCTGGGGATCACATAATAATACTCCACTACACCTGTGGTAATTTTCTTGCACTTATTGCAAGGGACGTTTTTTCTTAGTGAAAAGAGGTAGAGGGGAGTAATAATATAGGGAAGGGGGTTTTACTTTGTTAATAGGAACTAGAAATTTTTCAAAACATTAACCATAATTAATATAAACTCAATGAGAGAAATCCAGACTTGCTAAAAATGGTAATATGAACAAATCATAGACATAAATTCTATTGATTTATTTATCAAAGGCACCAACACCTTTCTTGTTTTTACAATATCATCATGTTTACAAAGTTGGGCATGTACAAAAATAGATACAACATAGAAGAAAAGAAAATAAAATTGGAATCTCTTGCTCGAATTGAGTAGTATAAAGATATCTCCTAGAAAATAACAATTGAAAACCCCTTGAAATGGATAAGTCATTCCAAATCATAGCCTTACAAAAATTCTTTTCATATACCCCCAACATGACTTTTCAGTTCCCCACATCACTTATGACCCTTTTAATTCCTAGGAAAAAGAAGTGAGCCTACTCTCATTAATTAAAAATAACTCATTATAATGTTAGAATATATGTCACCTAAGTGAATAGGACAAAATAGTGAAAATTACCTTCCCAATGAAGAATTAAAACATAGAGAGAGAGAAGGAAGGAAGAAAGAAGATGATGAGAGATGATCATGCTGATGGAGATGAAGCCTCCTAATTCATAGGGATCCAGAAAAACACATCACTTCATCAGTTACATCAACACCAAGAAGAAGAAACAGGAAAAGTGAACAAAACAAGGTAAACGGAGGTTCTGGAAAGAACCGTCCCTCTATGCAGAGCAGTGGTTTTATAACTACCACCCTATAGGATGGTGGTCCTGAAACCACTGCCCATCCAGGGTGGCATTCCTGGGACTTTCGATCTATGCAGGGTAGTGGTCTTGTCACTTCTGGACAAAACATAAAAACGAACCACGAATGGACGTGAATTTGAAACGCCCAGTCATGTCTCTTACCTTCCATTCAAATTCACATCCTCCAGTGCACTGGAGGATATGGGAAGGTCTATAAATGCATTAAATGAGCAAGAGAATAACATTCAAAGATCGAGAGAGATCAAGAATCAAAGTATACTGAGAGTAGTGAGCAAGATCTTTAGTGCTGCAATGGAAATGTAGTAGCAAGGTGTAGAAACAGAGAAAGAAAGTAATTGGAGAGAAGGTTTACATTGTTTCTTCTTTTCATAATTATTGTAATATGTAATTGTCTATGTTAGACCAATACAAGTGGGAAGAAAGATCAGTTGCCCTTCCTGACTGGTTTTCCTCCTTGGAGGTTTCCACGATAAAAATTGTTGGTGTTGAAGTTTGAATTTCTTTCCTACTCTACAATTTCCTTTCTATAGCACTAGATAATCCCTCACTAAGTTCTAATTTTTAAGCAAAACTAACACTTTCCAAAGTTGAAATTAGGACAACATAATTATGTGATTCGTAGAGTTCCAAAGTAGAACTTTACGGATCATTTTGGTATCAAAGCTGATTATATATCTAGGGTTGTGGTATTTGAATCTTTCTTGTGATTTTGTATGAGAGTGACAAGGTCCAAACGCGAAGAATTTTTACCTTGCAAGCCAGATATTTCTACGACTTAAATAAAAAAATTTAAATATGTAAAATAAATATATGTATGTATGTGTGTGTGTGTGTGTGCGCGTGCGTGTGCGTGCGTGCGTGTGTATAAATATATTATACACACAAATCATTTGGGTATATACACTATTTTCAAACCAACTTTTAAAATGGGTGAAAATGACCATACCCAAATAGGGAAAATACAAATGAAGTATATAATAGAAAATAAAAATATAAGCAAAACCTAGAAGAGGGTTACAAATAGAACAAGAAATTAAAATATCCTCCAGCTTGAGTACATTTCCATGGCCTCCCTTCTTCATCTCCTTCCAAACCTGTAAAATGAAAATGAGAAAATAAGGCAAAAGAAAGGAAGAAGAGCATTTCATAAGGATGATTAGGGTTATTTGAATACCTAGATATAAGGGCTCTAAATGAATCCATATAATGGTTAGGATTTAACCCTACAAAAGTTAGGTGAGGATTTGGGTGGGAATATTTTTTTAAATAAGATGTATGTGCAACTTGTTAATGGGGCCACTAAATGGGTGTTAGGAGTTGAGATTAAAATGTGACATTATTGTTTTAGTTTAGTGGCTTTTTATAATGGTTTTTCCCTTTGAATTAAATTAAATTAAATTTGCACAATGATAACTAGACAATGTTTATAATAGGGATTAAAATATATTTGAACTAAATCATAAGGTCAGTGTAAGTTCTACCTTAGCCATAGAATTTTAAGTCAATAAATGACTTTTAAAAAATAATACTAAATTAAATAAACAATTTAATAAGGGTATTTTAGCTGAATGCTTGTAAGGGTTAATTAATGAAATTTAACAGGAACCCTGGAAGGTGATTTAAGCCTAAAATGTTGAATTAAAATAATAATAATTAATTGTTAATTAAAATAAAGGAATTATTAACTGAGAAATAATTAAATATATTAAAGGTTAACCTGTTGCAACCCGTTTAAATAAAAAAATACTAAATTTTCTTAACTACTCATTTGGTTTTGTCTAGGGTTTTATGCTGGAAATAGTTGGGCATTACACTTGGTATCAGAGCCATGGATTCAATGCTTTAACCCTTGGTAAAACTTGAAAACACAAACAATTAACATAGTACAACCTACAACTAGATCACACAACATTACATGATATTTTAAAACGTAGAAAACCTAGAAAATTAGAACAAAACCTATATTATGATAAACTAACTCCCATCTTGGTTTGTGAAGGAAGTGTGAACAAAAGAATGGGATGTTTCACATGGAGTTAGATATACCACCTCCAGATCAGGTAGTTTTCGTGATACTTCCACAAATAATACAGACATTCCATGATGTCTATGTAGCTCTACGATGTGGAGTAGTAGGGGCATGATCTAACAAGCATGATAGGGAGCCATCACATGAGGCTCAACACCCTTCAAGAAACGGTGATGAGCATAGGGTAGAGAACTCCCACATGGAGTCAGCTAGAGTAGATTCACCTCAACGAGGGCATAGAGATAGGGGTACAGGACAAAGAGACAAATCTAGGAGCCCTATGCCGAGGGATGAGCTTGTAGAGAGACCTAGGGGATGACAGTCATTAGCTGTAGATCATTTCAAGGAGATCTTGAAGCTACGCTTATCTCATTATGTTGGTGATACAGGAGATTTTTAGGTAGAGGCTTGGTTATTGAGCTTGAGCGGGTGCTTCAAGCTTTTCCCATGTACTAGAAACACAAAGGATCATGTTGTAATTTATTTTCTTAGGGATGGAGCAGGTGTTTGGTGGAGGAATGAGGATTAGAATCTCTAAGTAGACTCATAGACAGTTACTTGGGATCTCTTCAAGGAGATGTTCAAGATCATATACATATCCAGGAGGTTTATTCGGTAGAGGATAGATGAGTTTTATGACCTACGTTAGGCATCCATGATAGTAGCAGACTATGAGAGTTATTTTTTTGCATTTTATTCAATATTTCGAATAAATACATGATGATGAGGTTATGATTTACAAGTTCACCCAAGCCAAAACATGGATTTAGGAGGTACAATATGCATTCATTTTCTACAAACCTTAGTTGAGGCCGTTGAAAAGGCCTACATTACAGAGGAGATTAGGGGGGAGACACAACATGCTCGATAAATATTGAGGAGTCATATTTATTAGATTCTGGATAGTAGGTTGATGGGGTCATCTCGTCCTCCTTGTGGTAGAAGCACAGTCTTCTTTTATGCCACCACAACAGCCACCCCGGTAGCAACAGACTCATCCACCCTTTATACCTCCATATAAATTTGATACTTACAGGGGAAGGATTATGGGGCCTCCTCCTAGACATCCCATCATAACACAGGGAGCACATAGATATCAATAAATAGGAGATAATCAACAATGACCATAGTCATCTATGGAAGGATCATCACGATCCACAACACAGACCACTAGAGTACATGTTAGATTCATATATCATTAGAGGGGACCAAGTAGTGACTATGGATGTGGTATACTTGGACATAATTGGAGAGAGTTCCCACATAATCCTATTAACAAGGGTAAGGAAATTATTTCAGACCCTACAGTTGGAAACATGGTACATAGCCATCAAATTTATGTAGTGGTCAAGAACCATCATATAGAGCACCAAGGCACAGTGATAGAGACTACATGTAGAATTGGTGGTATCCCTACTTCTATTATGATTGATTTTGGTTGTTCTTATTATTTAATTAAACCATATTTAGGAGATTGATACACGATAGTGACAGTTAGGAAAGGCCTTAGTTGGGATGATAAGATGGCTTTTGGAGTTATGCTCTTAGTAAACTTCCTAAGAAAGGAGTGTGTAGTTGACCTAGGACCCTTCACCAATACCTTGGATATTTAAATCCTTTCTTTGGGTTATTATGAAGTTATCTTGGGCATGGATTGATTATATCCACACAGATCTAGATTTTATTGTTACAAAAAGGTTATATCTTGTGAAAATGATAATGGATTTTAGTTGATGATATTTGGAGTTAGGAGACATGTCTCAAGTCGCATTATTTCCACTATGTAGCTTAAGTGGTGTGCGTGGCATGGGTGTTAGTTATATGCTATTAGAGTTAGTGATAGGTTGGAGGATGGGTCTAATGGATCTTCACTTGGTGATCATCATATTTTTGGGGTAGGTTTTATGATATTTTTCTAGGTGAGTTACCAGGGTTACCTCCCCCATGTGAAATAGACTTTCATATTGAATTGGTTCCCGGAGAGGATCTTATCTCACACGCTCCATATAGGATGACCACCCTTGATCTATGTGATCTAGAACTTTAGTTAGAGGGGCTTCTTGAGAAAGTCCTAATATATCCTGGTGTGTCTCCTTGGGCCACACCAATGATTTTTGTGAAAAAGAATGACATATCCTTGCATTTGTGTGAGGACTACAAACAAATGAATAAAGTAGCAATCAAGAATCATTAGCAACTTCCTCGCATTGATGATTTATTTAATAAGATGAATGGGGATACACTATTTTCTAGGATATATCTTATGTTTGGATACCATTAGCTAAGGATTATAGAGGAATTTTTCCATAAGACAACTTTTCATAAAATATATGCCCACTACAAGTTCATAGTGGAGCCATTCAGTTTGATGAATTCCCCTATGGTGTTCATGAGTTTGATGAATGGGATGTTCAATACTTTCCCAAACCTCTTTTTAATCTTGTTCCTTAATGAATTTTTTATCTAATCATGTAGACTAGAGGAGCACGAGGAGAACCTTTGTCAGGTTCTGCAATGTCTTCATGAGAAATAGCTATACGGGAACCTAGAGAAGTGTGCATTCTTCCATACATAGGTTCAGTACTTGGGCAACATTATCTCTTGGGAATGTATCCCAATTGATCCATCCAAGAGTATAGATTTTATAGATTGGAAAACACCTACTAGAGTGACCAAGGTGCACAACTTCATGGGATTGGCAGGTTAGTATAGGAGGTTTGTTTATGATTTGTCATGTATTGAGCATCCCATCACTTCCCTTCAGTGGAAAGAGAAGAATTTCATTTGGTTAGACATATTTTAGCAAGCCTTCAAAATACTAAAGGAATTCCTTATGATAGCACCCATTCTAATAATTTCAAATCCAAAAGGATATTTATTTACATGCACAGACGCTTCATTTGCAGGATTAGGAGGTGTATTGATGCATGAGGGACGTGTAGTATCCTTTGAGTCTAAAAAATAAAGGATTATGAACTCAATTATCCAACCCCAGACCTTAAGCTTACAACATTTTTACATACTTTGGTTTGATGGAGACACTTCTTTTTAGGAAGGAGGTTCATTCTCAGAATGGATCACTTGAGTCTTCATCACGCCTTTAATTTTATCTCACCCCGTTTGTCCTTGAAATTATTCAGTTTATGGGCTATGTCTTCTTTTCTATCTCCCCATATTGATGCATGAAATTTTTTTCCTCCATTTGGTTACCATGATCAGCCCCTTCCTTTTCTCAAGGATCACCTTTAGTCTAGAAATTATTTTCCATTCCTCTGTCCATGTGGAAGAATTTGTAACTCAGGTGTAAAATCGGGTTTTTTCCCTTCCTTCAATTTTTCCATAGTCACATTTTGTTTTCCCTGTCAATTTTTTTCCCAATACCTATGAAGAAGTGGTCCTTTCTAATTGGATGTGTCTCTATAGATCACATCTGGGCCTTATATAAATTCCAAATTCTCTATCCTAAAAGAAAGATTCATTTCCAGGTGTAAATGGTGATTTTGCTGCATTTTACGATTTGATGGGTGTGTTTTCCCCATCAATTTATGTCTCAGCATCTATGGAAACATTGCCCTTTCTGGCTGGATGTGGCTCGGAAGGGCACTTTGAAACTCTAAGGCCCACTTCAACTCAAAACTTGTCCACATGGAGTGCTGACACTCATCTGAAAATTCACCTTTTGGTCTGACCATTGAGTTGCACCATGGAGACAAGTGGAGGTATCTGCTACCTTGCCAAGACTTAGACATTTTCTCATTCGGTCAGTGCAAATTTGTCAAACCATGGACATGTAGTGAACTTGCACTTTTTTGGGGTCTCCACTTTTCGGGACCATCTCAAAATTACGCCAGGGAGACACATGGAGGCTTCCACTAGCTCCTCTCTTTGCTTAAACTTTTCAAGTAACCTTCTAAAGGCCCAGCACATGTGGAGAGACTGTGCCTGTTTGGGGACCTCCCCCTAAATTTTATTTTGAAGAAGCACCAGGAGGAAACTTGGAGGTTTCTTCTCACTTTTCCCATACTTGAACTTTTCAATGGCAAATGGAACTTTCTTGGACCCTAGACACATGGTGCCTTCCATTGGCTCCTTTTATACTAAGACTTTTCAAAGGCCAAAAGCATTTTTCTTGGGCCCAGGGCACGTGGAATTCCTATGCTTGTCTGAAAACTTGCCTCTATATGTCACCTTTGTAGTTGTGCCATGAAAATATGTGGACTACTCTAATCTAAAGTTGAGAAGGGGCTGAATCAATGGTTGATGTGAATTGCATCTGGTTTTCCCCCATTTTTTCTCTAAGACTCCTGGAGACGCAAATATAATTTAATTTTCATCATTTTTGATGAAATTACTTATCGTTTTTGCCTATAAAGTGAAATTGAATGGATTAAGAGCTTAATTTGTGAGTCTAAAGATTGTTAAGGTTGATATTTTTAAGTTGAAATTATTCAGGTGCTTGCAAAATTATGAATTACTAGAGAAGTTGGATGTGGGATAGAGTTACAGAGGAAAGAGAGGGAAATAAATGAAATGATGGAGGTTACAGGTACAAAGGATGAAAAATGTGTTGCCTCAAGGGAAAAAAAGTTTACCTATCAGATCTAGCTATATAGAGCCTCTGAAAAATGACTAAAGCGGGGATTTCTCACATGAAAGAATAAAGATAATGATTATAAGGAATATCAAAAAGTTATGGGATGGCATCTGTAGTCATTTTTGCACCCACCGAGAACAAGTGAACCTCATGTGCGCTAGCCTATCACCCAACAAGCACTGGGTGCTCACCCGAGGTGTGCGAGAGGGAGCCAAGTCTCTCTTTTCTATGAGTTCAGTGGAAGGCATACTTCATGATCTTGACTTAGTGATTTAAAATAATTGACAAAGCTATAGAGCTCAGAACAGCTTCTATACCCCTTTGGTCATAACAAAAACAAAGCATGCAATAGAATTAATAGAACTAGGAAGTTGTAAATCCATAAATAGACTTAACATTTAAGTAAGGTTCATGATTATACAAGATCAAAATCATAGTAGAAACAAGCAAATAATACATGAAGTATATCTTAATATAAACGCAGTGGTAACCTTGTCATACTCATTCATATTATTACTCCAAAACATCACAGAGTGGAAGACCATAGTCATACACCATATCTGGATCCATACATGTATGTTCACAAAAAAGAAAATTCATTCCTCATTCCCCATTTCCTCATTACATCCTTCCTAGAATCATCTACCCATTTTATCCCATAGTTATCACAGTAATTCTGCAGAGCTCCGCTACCTCACTTGTGTCTCTTGTTCTTTGTCAAGGGAACACATATAAATAGGCATCTGAGCTCTAATAAACTCCTCTGCAACCTCAGATTGGGCCCCAAGTGTCAAGGTGTGGGTCACCCCAGGTGAATGCCTCTCCATGTCATGATTAGCTTTTTGGATCTTCTTATTGCAAGGTATATTCCTTTCAGGACACCCTATTGCCAGGCTGGAACCTTATCCAAACGGAACACGTTCTTCATGTGTTATGTCCAAAAGGCTGAAAATGGCTAAGTCCCAAATTGTGCTTTGGGGGCCCAAATTCTTGGTTCACCAAGAAATCCACTCTGAAGAATCATATTTCATACCTTAACTCTTATCTGTAAATGTGCACCTACGCTTATCCTTTAAGATTTGGTAAAGCTTATCATTTCACATGGGTCCCAACATTTTTAGACATTTTACAAATAGGAAATATACAAAGATATTTAGTGACCTCAATTCCTTGTCCTTAGCTAACTTAGAATAGGTTGAAATATTTCTAATTCCTAGATCATGTAGACCCTACTTCTCTAATTACCCAAGACTTTGACATTTTAACATTACCGGACCACTTAGGACAAATATTTACTTATTACAACATTCTTCATTGTACTTTGACTATTACCGTACTCCACATTATTGGCGGCGTCGTTACTTGCAGCGCCTTGTGTGTTATCTTCTATCAGACGTCTACTACTAATTATACTTAACAACATCCTATTCCTAATACATACTTTAGATGCTCTTCCGTTAAATTACGGAGGAAAATTTTAGTGTCAACATACCCCTGTCATTGATTCACATGTGTATTTTTGAAATATCTTCACAGGGGAGGGGTCTTTTGCAGGGTAATCCCACACGAACTTGTCGGATGCATCCGACACCCCAATTTTTGAGAACACAATTGTTAATAGAATGTTTCCAAATAGGATCTTTCCTCCCTTATCTGTGCTACTTATGATTTCATCTGCTATGTATTGGGAGATGTTGTATATAGTGCCTTCCATGACCTTCCTGTAGACATTCAGCTAGGG
Source organism: Taxus chinensis (assembly GCA_019776745.2). Lineage (NCBI taxonomy): Eukaryota > Viridiplantae > Streptophyta > Pinopsida > Cupressales > Taxaceae > Taxus > Taxus chinensis. Next base: position 122,394,687 of record CM034154.1, read on the forward strand.
CTTCCTCACCTAAGTCCACCTCTCTTGTCCATTCATCTTGGAGACAAGGTGTGCGGCCATCTTCATTACCAGATCTCTGTAATCTAATACGTCATAATACCTTGATCCCTTATTCAATTCCTTGGATTCTATGGTTTCTCTTATTACTTCCTCCTCTAGGAGGTCGTCCATGAGTGCGTCCCCTGCATAGTTTAGGCCTGTGAAGTGTGAAATTAGTTGGGGAGTTATGTGCATTTTGCACCCTGCGAAGTAGAAGAAATTTTCGTGTACGCACATCATCAACCACTGGTACAAGCGCTCAGGCAACCTGAAATATGGAAACTTGAAGAGTTAGAGAAACCCTGCCTTCTCCATTTTCACCTTGACTTAAACGTTCTCTACTGTGAGATTGGAATATGACCGTCTGGAACCATGTTCATTTGTTTTTGGGGCACATCAGCTCTAGTTCCATTTCCTTCACGATCGTGCTTGACTGGTGATTGTAGTCAATCACGGTCATCTGTCTTATGTGGGACTCCCACTCTTTTCCTAGTAAAACCCCATCCGGGTATTACATTTTCGAGTACCATTCCTCATTTGTATCCACGGGTATTTCTTCTTGTTTATTCTTCCTTTTTCCTTTACCCTTTCCCTTCTTGGATTGTTCTTTAGGTTTACCAACTGGTTTTGTGGCCGTCATTTCGCCCTTTGCTTTCATTCCTAGGTTATCTTACGAGTTGTTCGAACGTTTCCTCATGCTCCATGTGCCATAAAACACAAACCCTAATCTTATATTCTTCTCCTTCGATCACAGTGCTTCTTCACAACACTCCTCACACCCGTGAATCATTTATGCTTTGGTTTGTAGATCCAACAGACCTGCATGTAAGTTCTTAGGATTTTTCCTTAATTGAGTCAGTTCTCAAACCCTCACTCTTGAAAGAAAATATCTCTTCTTGTATTCGCAAAGTGAAGTAATGAAATGCCCACTCTTGTATTTATAACTTTTCCCACTTTTACGCATTTAAGGCTAGGCTACTGTTTGACCAATACCGTACAATAATTTTTAATGCGGTGTTTTCAAATAAAACCTGACTTCAGTGCTTCTCCTTACATGCCCAATTCTTGCGTGAAAACTTTTCCACCCGCACCCAATCCTTGCGTGAAAACATTTCCACCCACGCCCAATCCTTGAGAAAAAACTTTTCCAACCTTCTAGCGCATAAACAATCCATCTTTACAAAAGACTCTTGTGTGCGTGCTACCAGTGCCAAAGGCACCTCTTCCATCCTCATGATTCTTTCTTTCACCTACCTCATGTTTTTGCGTTGTTTCTCCTTTGTACGTGGATTTCCAATGTAGCCTTATTTTTCCACCAACCCAAATCCTCTTAGTAGAATGACTCCAAGTTTCTCTTCATCATCTCACCCCACACTAAAACGATGCGCGATCCTCTACGCATTCATAAGTCAAAAAGTAATAAGGCTACTGGTGCCTAAGGTGCAAAGCAAAACAATAACATGTAAGGAAAATACAAGAAAGGAAAAGCATAAAAGCAAATTCTAAAATAACTGGAAAAACTACCTTATTTACAAACACCAAGAAGGATTATTTATAGTAGGGCTTCAGCCTACTCCCATTGAAGTGTCTAAGTAATTTTTTTTCCATCCGGCGCTTGTTTTTGGCATGCACCCGAATCAAGGATGTATGAAATTACATAAGGACCCAACTAATTCACCTTCAACTTTCCAGGATGGCATAGGAATTTTGAATCATATAGTAATACCATCTGGCCAACCTCAAACTGTTTGTTCTTAATATGGTGGTCATGCCATGCCTTTTGCTTTTCCTTCTCAATTGTTTGGCTCCATCTTGCTAGTGAGTGCCTTTCATCCAACTTTATCAATTCATCTATTCTTTCTTCCAACGCTTACTCATCGTCTAAACCTCCTGTGTGCTATACGTAGAGATGGTAGCATGAATTCGACTGGAAAAACTTCTTCCATGCCAAACACCAATTGAAATGGTGTAGACTTGTTCAATCTTTTATACATTATTTTTTATGCCCAAAGAACCGCTGATACTTTTTCATCCTAATCTTGCCTACCCACATCACATATCTTAGTCAGTGTGTGACTAAGGATTTTATTGAATTCCTCTGTAATCCCATTTGTATGGGGGTGATAAGGGGTAGTCTTGTGATGGGCTACCATGAATTCTGCCAATAGAATCCTGATAGTTTCATTTAAGAAGTGAGTGCCCCTATCACTTGTTAAACTTAATGGGCACCCATACTTATTGATAATGTTCTCCCATAAAAATCTAGTAGTCATGGCTGCGGTGCAATCCTTAGTGGGCGCGGCCTCTACCCACCTTATTAGATAATCAGTGTAGCTAGTGAGATTGGTCTGACAAAATCTATTGCCCTTTTCTCAAAAGGTTCCACATTGGTGATGGGGCACAAGGAAATCTCATCCCTTCTCCCAGGTTTACTAAGATGCTGGTAGTGGTCACAAGCCTTGCAAAACTCAATGCAATCCTAGTGAATCGTCTCCCACCATAGTCTGACAACTAGGATCTTGTGCGTGGTTGCATTCCCCGTATAGTTTCCTCCAGCAATCCCACCATGGGCTTCTTCTATTACGGGCACATGTTCATGTTCTAATGCACACTGGCACAAAACCTCATTGCAACCCATTTTATACAAATCCCCATTGATCAACATGAAGGGCATAGTGTGTATGGCTAACCTTTTCTTGATTCCAGATGCATTCAGTAGTCCTTGGATAGCGAGCATACCGTCCTTGAGAAAAATGGTTAATGTCTTATAACTCTAAATGGAAGGTAAGCATGGTGCGCCATGTAACCTGAAAATAGTTGTGCATATAACATGGTTTCCTTGATACTTAGGCCACCATATCCTCTCCCGAATTGTATCCTTGATAAATGATCAAATAAAGCCCACAATTGTTCTTTTCTGGTTTTACCACCACTTTGAATTCAAATTCTTGAAATAAAAGTACCCAACGGCATATGTGCCCTTACAACACTGCTTTGTTTACTAGATACTTCAAGGCCATATGGTCAGTGTAGAATATGAAGGGAGTCACCAATAGATATTGTCTGAAATTGTGGAGCACATAGATCATTGACAATGCCTCGCGCTCGGTCGTGTGTATAATTCTGTTCTACTGGTGTCAACTTTCTACTTGCAAAACACAAGGGATGATCAACAATCCCCTCTCTCTAGTTGAGCAAGAATGGCTCCCATTGCTGTACTAGAGGCATCCACGTGGACATGGAAAGGTTTATCCCATGATGGGAATCGTAGAATAGGTTTGGTGATAAGCCTTTCTTTTAGAGTGTCAAATGCCCTCTGCTGCACCTCTCCCCACTGAAAGGCACTCTTATGTCTGAGTAATATTTCCAAGGCGTGGCGATCTTGGCATATCCCTTAATGAACTTTATGTAGTATCTAGTGTGTCCAAGAAATCTATGCACGGCGCTTTGGCTGGTGGGCTCCCCTAATCCCATAATAATTGTAACTTTCGCATGATCCACCAGTAAGCCTTCTTTGCATATGATATGCCCCAACAACATTCAAAAAGGAGTTACAAAGACACATTTCTTGATGTTGAGGGAAATCCTCAACTACCAACATCTTTCAAACATTAATCTCAAGTTATCACAATGATCCCTTCCCAATCCATACACTATCCAATCATCCAAATATACTTCAAGGAACTTGTGGATGAAGTCCTTGAATGCTTGTACCACTATGCGTGAAAATATAGCGGGCACATTCCTCAATCCAAAGGGCATGACCGTGTATGCAAAGCTTCCCCACTCCGTGGCAAAAGTTGTCTTTTCTTGGTCTTCCTTAGCAATCCCTACTTGGTGATATCCTGAGAATCCATCCGTAAAGGAATAGATCTCACGCCCAGCAACTCCTTCCAAAATATCTTCAATGAAGGGGGTGGGAAAAGGATCTATGATACAAACAACATTCAGCTCCCTGTAATCCACGCATATCCTAATCCACCCATCCTTCTTTATGTTGATCACCATTTGACTTATCCATTTTGATTCCTCCATAGCCTCAATGATACTGGATGCTATCATTTTTTCTAGCTCTTCTTTAACCCTTACGCGCATGTTAGGATTCATCCTATAAGGCCTCTTCCTAACCGGGTGCGCACCATCTTTCAACTTTATCCTCATTTCCCCCAATGAATGGTGGATGCACCTTTCAACTCATGGTATCCACACTGGGAATAAATCCTTGAATTCACGTGCAAGAGATCAAGTGATCTTTGATACTTCCTTGTCCAACCAGTAGTCCCCAATGATAGCTTCCTTGGGATCCTTCTCTGAGCCGATGTTAACTTTCTTGGCTTTGAGTTGTTCATGATATGCACGTGCACATGCATCCATAATTTCAACTACCTCATGTGTCCCAATTAAATGGTCGACATTCAGGCTCTCCATATCCTCTCCATCAATAACATATACCATCTTTCCTTTCTCCTTTTCAGCACACGCGTGATCGAATTGTATGTCTTTTGGTTCCTCCTCTTCGAACCGTGCTTCCAAGCTAGGTCCACCAAGTAAGTTTACTAATCTATCTTTTTCCATGGAGCAATCCCCCAGAGTGAGGTGTTTGATAGTCTGCAATGCATCATCAACCGGTTGCATGGTACTTCGGTACTCAAATGTGTGAGCCAAGTCAACCGCTAATTCTTGCCAATTTCCCATTTGGTGGTGAGTTTCAGAATGGATGTACCAAGTGCGTGTGTAACCTTGTAACGTTGAATACAGCTTCTGCACCCAAAGGGAGGGTGGTAAAGCTTTTGCGCCTTCACCCCAGATGCTCTCACATGCCTAGATGTGGGAAGAGGTAGGTTCATTACCATTGTAATCCTTCATAGTGGTGGGTATGTTGCTATTCAAGAACCAAACAGTGAGCACAATTCTAACTACATGCCACTCCAACAAATTTTTACTATGTGCATCCCACCACCTTGCTATTATGCCTATCAAAACATAACCCAACATACCTCGTCACTCATGCCCCCTCCATTGAGCTTCCATTTCTCTCAAAAATACCTCAGGGTATGCATCTCCAGAATACTTGGTTGTTACTTTTCCTTCCAGGTGCCAAACTGTAAGTGTCATGGTTAGCCTGGTTACCAATCCTTTCAGATGTCACCCAATCAATTCATAAGTCCCATGTGCACAATTATCGCATGCTATACTGGTAGTATCACTGACATATTGAGCATCATCAAACTAGATGACTCCTTCTATAGGGTGGATGGTCTTTGGATCACTTATGGAGTGCACATATATTTTTTCTAGGACCTCCTCTATAAGGGGTTCAGTATAGGGGGTGGAATTTCCATCAACAAGTAGTATAATCACCCTCTCTTCCTTGTTTTCAAAGATTATGTACCCCTTGTTAAACAGGAGATCTGCATTATTCTTATAGCACCACAGGCTCCCAAGTAACACTAGGAAATTATCCGCCTCGGCAAGCGCCAAGACTTAAAAATACCCAGTGAAATTAGTCCCCTAAATGGTAATGGTTGCATCCTTTAAGACACCTAAGGGAATTTCCTTTGTCTTATTTTCCATATACAACACATTTGAAGATGGCTGTAATGTAGGTCTTCCCATTTAATGCTAGGCATCCAGAGTGAGAACATTAACCTCTGCACCTGTGTTGATGAGGATGTTGCTAAGAAACCATCCATCCACTACTATGTTTAAGGTGATCTCTTTATCATAATCAAGATTGTGAGGTGGGAGGTTTGCATGCAGAATTTGCCTTTCGTGTTCTTCCCCAGTGCGTGGCACAATTTATCTCAACCATGCTTCTAGGAGGGGAATAATATTCTCCTACCTCAGCAGTTTACACACCTCCTTAACCTCGTCCAAGTCATCCTTTGGTGCTTCTACTGGTCGTCATTGCATATCTTTTCTAGTTTTCTCTTTTAAGCATTAGATTTTCCCTTGTAAGCTTCTAATTACGTTCATGGTTTCCTGGTAGACTTCTTTCTAGTGAGATGGGTTTGGATACTTCCCATGTACTACTTCTTCCCTCAAAACTAGATATCTCTACCTAGGTGTCACCCTTGTTGTTACCATAACAGGCTCTACTTCTGATGCAGGCTCTAGAAGATGTGGACATTTGCACTTATAATGGTATGTGGCACCACAATTAAAGCATGTTCCACGTGAGAACTCACTTCTTCCCCCATGGTTACCACGACCACAAAATCATCCTTGAAACCCTCTTACACGGGAACCTCCATCTATGCGCTCTTCATACCGATGTTCATCTCCTTTGGAACTACTGGCAAGGCCAGTCTAGCGCACACCAAGATCAATTACCTCATGAATATGGTCAATCAATCTAAAATCCTTGGTGTCATGTGTGGTTAAGGTACATATCTTGCAATAACAAGACACATTTTTACGGATCACACACTAAAAAAGGGGGCACCTACTTGCATCATGGTCCTCGTGACATATTTCACAATTTACTGTTATCACACATACCGCCTTTCAAGTACATATCCCACCATTATCCTTTGTGTTCCCTTCTACATTACAATATGTGCACCACATCCCACTGTGAGTCTCTGGAACTGTGTTTGTAGATAATTTCTCCAACTACTTAGCCATGGCAGCGATCTGAGCCTCCAGAAATGGTCTAACACTAGTGTCAACACTATTAACTACCTCAGTGCACAAAGTAGCTTCCAATGATTTGTGTGGGTCTGTGAATGTTTTATGAGACAGATCCCTCCTAAAGGGTGTGATCAACCCTCTAAAAAACCACTGAGCATGTTGTGAAGGGTGGATATCAGAATATAGTTTAGACAAAAGAGTTTTAAAGCATGCACTATATTCCCACACGCTCTCTACCATTCCTTGCTATATTTCTTTGAGAGAGCTAATGCTCTTCTGTTCAAACTTAGGTATATGGAATTCCACCAAGAACACATTTCTCAGCGTGGTATAATCCACAATAGTCTGATGAGGGTCATACTTTCTATACCAAATATACGCGTGTCCTTATAAATTTATCACAAATTGATTGGAATTTTGATCTTGGGTTTTGATCCCCTTCGCACACCATAGCAACTCACACTTATGCACATTCTCTGCGGCATCTTCTATCCCACTGTTATTTGGTAAGTGTAGAGACATCTTGAAAAAGACTTGAAGAGGTGGCTGAGGCCCTTGTCCTCCCGATCCAGTCCCTTGATTTCCTCTGGTGTTTCCCCCTCCATCAGACCCACTAGATCCTGAGCGACCAGCTCCACCACTTCCGTCTCTAGATCCTCTTGTGTTAGGTACAACGCATGTGCTTGTCATGTTGACTGCTCCCATCATTCCACTGAATTGCATACCGAAAATTTGTGAGCTAGTGCCACTCCCAGTCATATTTCCTCCACCACTTCCTAACGCACTTCAAAAACTAGTTGTATACATGCCTTGTCCAAACATTCCACGAAATACTAGAATATTGTGTGAAGCCATAGAAGTCCCAAATGAGAAGTTGTATCTTCTAGGTGCCGATCTATTTCTTCCACTTATATTAATTGGATCGACTATACTTTTCCCTCATTCAAACAAACCAAGTGCCAAGGTTCAGTCGTTAGGTGGGGTTAGATGCGTGCCAACGACTCTTCTTTCTCTACGTGATGATCTCTCATCAAAATCCATAAGGTTTTCTCTCCCATGCTTACCAAGATGGGGTACCACAGACTATTCAGGTTCCACATCCTCTACATGAACCTCAAATCCCTTCCACCATGTCTAGCTCCATAACCCAATTTTAATCATGTGTTGTCTATCGATCTCCCTTTCACATGCTTTGTTATACATGAGCCATCTCTCCTCCCTTTCCTTTTTAGTCGTTATATCATCCATCCTTCCCCAACCTAGCTTCCTCACCAAGTGCTCAGAGTTGTTTAGCCGGCCATTGGAAATGCCTCTAAACCGATGGTTAGCATAAATATTTTGATTGCCAGGGGGATAGCACATAGAAATGATCCTCTAGGATCCCACAAGAACTCAAACTTAACAACTTCAGGATAGGAATACGTGGAAATGGCATATTCCAGGGTGTAGCTATTCAATACTCCCTTCCACCAGTGATCTATAACATGGGTCCACGTTTAAGTTCTAAAACGTTTCTTGGGTCCAAGGGTGTGACTTATAATACCACCCTGATCTAGATGTATAAGCCGAGAGGCATTCAAATAACTCTAATGGGAAACAATAGAAGAAGGTTTCATACAACTCATGATAAAGAGTGTCTTCCACCCATCTTTGTGTGTCAAACCCAGGTCCAGTATTGAATCTCTAAGTGAATTCATTCTTCGTGCTTTTAAACCAACCTTCAACACCTTCCAGGGTTATTCTCTCCATCATCACTCTTCACACACATCATGATGTATGCCATGTTCTACTATAACTTTGAAAAGAGGTCTCGGTAATGAAACCAAGATTTAGTCATTTTTTCACCCACCAAGAACAAGGGAACCACATGCACGTCGGCTTATCACCCAATGGGTGCTGGGCACTCACTTGAGGCATGTGAGAGGGAGCCGAGTCTCTCTTTTATGTGAGTTCAGTGGAAGGCATACTTCATGATCTTGACTTAGTGATTTAAAAGAAATGAAAAATCTATAGAGCTCAGAATGGATTTTATACCTCTTCAGTCATAACAAAAACAAAGCATGCAAAAGAATTAATAGAACTAGGAAGTTGTAAATCCACAAATAGACTTAACATTCAAGTAAGGTTCATGATTATACAAGATCAAAAGCATAGTAGAAACATGTAGATAATATAGGAAGGATATATTAATATAAATTTAGTGGCAACCTTATCATACACATTCATAGTATTAATCCAAAACATCACAGAGTGGAAGACCACAGTCATACACCATATCTGGATCCATACATGTATGCTCACAAAAAAAAATTTGCATTCCCCATTTCCTCATTACATCCTTCCTAGAATCATCTACCCATTTTAACCCATAGTTCTCACATTAATTCTGTAGAGCTCTACTACCTCACTTGTGTCTCTTGTTCTTTTCCAAGGGCACGTGTATAAATAGGCATCTGAGCTCTAACAAACTCCTCTGTAACCTCAGATCGGTTCCCAAGTGTCAAGGTGTGGGTCGCCCCATGTGCATGCCTCTCCATGTCATGATTAGCTTTTTGGATCTTCCTATTGCAAGGTATATTCCTTCCAGGAAACCCTATTGCTAGGCTGGAACCTTATCCAAATAGAACACATTCTTCATGTGTTATGTCCAAAAGGCCAAAAACGGATAAGTCCCAAATTGTGCTTCGCGGGCATGCATCCTTGGTTCTCCAAGAACCCTTTTTGAATCCTTCCTTGCGTGCCTTATCTTGCGTGTTTTTTCTGGTCATGTGTGCCTACGCACCTTTAAGATTTGATAGCTATGTTAGGGTCCCAACATCATCCTAGTCATTAGTTGAGGTTCTTGGAAACATGATCAGTTCATGATTTGTCCAACTGGAAAATTTTTTTTGCAAATTTGTTAAACATCACTTTTCGAGAAAAATTGGTAACAAGCAAAGGTCCCTTGAATATTATTCTTTTTGGGGGGAAATTTTGGGATGAGTGAGCAAGTGAAATGTATAAATACAATGAGAATACTCTTGAAAAAGTTCGGGGGTTGAATTCTTAAGAGAAAATTTGAGAGATCCCATCTTCGTGAGAGACCAATTTGAGAAACCTATTAATTTTTTGTGTTTAGATTTCAATCACGTCAAGTTGGTTTCAAGTGTACAGCCATTGACAAGCTCTAAGACTGTTCAAAGAAACTTTCCCCTACTAATGAATCTAATCAATTTCAAGTTAATCTGTGTCAATATTGGAGCAATTTGTGTCTACTTTATTTCAAAATGTCTGCAAGTATTTTTTCTTATTCCTATTACAATATTGTGTTAGAGTCTCTCTGAATCACACAAGATCTTGTCCCTATGACAGTTTAGTGGCATTTGCAATTTCATTTCAAGAAAATCCTTCATCTTGCAATGAGATAAAAAATTTAAAATCACTTCACTGTCATTTTTTGATAAAGATTGTCGGTCTTTGATGTTTATTGATTCTTTATTTCGATATTTCATGTTAAATTCTTAGGGATTATGTGAAACCATGAAAATTTGGGCCTCCATTGATGCACACATTCTAGTTGAAGGAGTATTTTAGCTATTTTGAAGCTTTTTGTCATTTAGCTTTCCAATTGTTGTGAAGTCTCTCAAAGATATGGTATAATAAATTTTATCCTGCTTAATCTCCCACCAAAATTATTCAAAAAAAATGAATCCATCCTGAACTACCCATGATTTCCCTATGTGTCCACAAATGTATAAATTCTACTTCTAAAATATGTAGAAGCAATCAGGATGCCATAATGTCTTTAGTAACCTTAGGCATGTCTAGGAAATATCACCATTCTTTAGAAGTGAAAAATCATGAGAGTTAAATTGTGATGCATTGATCACATTTTCTCATTGCCCCCTTTGCGATTTGTGTAAATAAGGATATATTTGTTCTCCTTCACCGACAGAGGTTACAAAAAGGGTCCTCTCACCATGGTCAAAAGGCACAGCCTAAAGTAGTGAGGATAGATCAAATCCTTAATCAAGGTGTTATCCATTTCTCTTATGCCCAAGTGACAAAAAGTCAGACAAATCCCCTCCCTGACTACAAAATGACTCATAATAAGATTTTTCTGTCTCTAAGTTTCTTGCTAAATATTTGATGTTTCTTGGTTACCAAGGGAGAATCAATTTGGATACTAACACTAGAATGGTGCCACTGCCGGTGACTTTTTGAAAAAATGTGTACACATAGTGACCCTGGTAATTCTTCTTACAAATTTTAAAGTGCAAATATGTTGTTGAAACATCATCATGTGTCCTGATATGTAAGAATCAAGCAAAGTTACAAGTTTTTTGTGCAATATTTCTAGTTTCTATCGTTTTTTGCACTAATTTTACATCAACAATGTTAAATATGTGTAAAGGAAGGTCAGATATGTGAAGATTTGTGTGAATTTAGTTTTGACAGACATTTGACAAACCAATTTTATTGCTTTTGCACAACTAAGGTGAAAATCCTTAGTGGCGACTCCGTCCTTAATTAACTTTTGATAAATGCCAGTGTCTTAACCTCTGTCAATTGAAATTTATCACTAATCTCTACAAAACTGGAAGGAAGAAGATTTTTCTTCGTTAAAGACCCTACTAGAAGGTTGTTTCGAGAGCTGGGAAAGACACATTCTGTAGGAGGAAGAATTTGGAAAGTTGTTGAAGATCAGAAATCAAGTAAAGAGTTATAAATAGTGGAAACTAATAAGCCTATCATTAAATATCATCATACTTCCTCAAGTGCTTCTGAATCAGGTAGTCTTTTTGTAGATCTGAATTCTCCAACTGGAGAGGATCCTTCTTTTATATTTTAAAAATTTGCATCTCATTTTTTCCATGTGTTCTCCAAAGCTGATAGGATCTTCCAAGAAATAGATTTTTTAGAGAATAATCATTATGAGGATTACACTCCTGTGCCCCATAGACCCCTCGCTCCCCATTATTTTGTTTCTCATATAAGATCACCTCCCCAATACAATATGGCCTAGCTCCCACCTAGAACTCCATTTGTTGTGAATACTTTTGGTCCTATAGATTTCAAAGGTATTTCTAGGTATCCAAATGTTGTGCCCCAAGATGTTAGAAATAGATTGCCTAAATTTCAAGGAAATAATGCCATTAGTGTGGATCAACAATTAAAGATTTTTGTTAATAGGATGGAAGAATTTGAGATTGAAATTGATGATGTGTACATAAATTTGTTTATTCATACTCTATAGGAGGATGCACGGGACTAGTATAAATATTTTTAGACAATTCCATTGATTCATGGACAAAGATGAAGAATTCTTTTAGATTGCAGTATGGAAATAAAACAGACCCTAGGTTTCTTTTATCAGAATTTTAAAATATAAAAAATAATCCTAATGAATCTATTCGTGACTTCAATATAAGGTTAAATAAGACCCTAAATAGGCTTCCTGTGATCCTAAGTCCAAGTGATGTTTCTATTTTGATAAAATACTCTGATGCTTTTGAAGAGAAATTTGCCTATTATTTAAGAGATAAGAACCCAACAACATTGAGGCAAGCCTTCACCATGGATTTACAGGTTGAGAATAACATCAAGGAAATTAGTAAACCTCCTAAGAGAGAAGGCATCAGGCTGATCAATCTAGTGAAGCCTCATTTAAGTAAGTATGTGGATCTAGAGGAGGTTGTGAAAACGTGTGCTACGGATATTAAAGAAATATCTTACAGACAGGCCAGGGAAGAGAAGGGGATTTGACAGGGTTCGGAAGGTCAGCATAAAGCACAAAGTTAAGAAATATTTTCCAATAATCCTAGGGGTGATCAAAGATTTGATGAAAGAGGCAAGGACCTGTGGGATTAGCAAATAGACAGCCCCAAGCCCATGAGAATAGATTTGTGCCTGATCCTTTAATTGTTAGAGTTGTTGTTGTGGAAGAAGCCAATGGAATTGAGTGATATGATAGATGTTTCTTGCCACATGCCCCATGTGATGAAGAGAAATAATTCAAGAAAAATGATGATGACACTAATGATGATGTGTGCATGGTGGGCTTCTGTACAAGCTCATAGCAAGGAGCAAATTTGACTGAATTAATCAGTGACAAAATTACTATAGATTTCTAGGATTGCATCCACCGAGTATTACCCCTTCCTCCCTCTCATACTTTTGAAATATATATGCTATAAGGTTTTGAGTTTCCTAGTAATGATTTTGAATACTTAAGGGAACTAATGATTAAAAAGTATGATGGAGGAATCCCTTCTGAGGATAATAGGCAATTGTTAATGAATGTTGTAGTTGGCCATGAAATAGAGTATAACACTAGGAGTAAAGTTGTCAAAGGGGTAGGGCATTAGGCCAAACCAGCAACTCCAGTTCTCACCAATATCTCAAAATAAACTCCTAAGAAAGATACATCTGGAAAAATCCTTGTGTCCCCAAGCAGAACTAGTATCCTTTCCCATCGTCAGACCATGAAAAATCCTTTTTTGTCAAATGAATTTCTTAGTATTCCTCCAAATGATGCATTGCCTAAATACATTCCTTATGATATTTCCCAAGTATTGATTCAGATCAAGATTTATGTTCCAATTTTTGAGCTGCTTAGGATTCCTAAGCACAAGAAAAGGGCCTTTGAGTATTTGGGATTAAAAGTAGAAAATATTACCCAAGGAAATAATGTAAATAGTATGGAGACTCCTACCATTTCAGAGTTAAAAAAACCCCAAGTGCTGGAAGAACTAGATGAGCCACCTGAAGTATATTTGGGAATGTCCTTAGTTGATTCGTAGTTGAATGTAGATCCATTAATCACCACTATGATTATTAAGGACAGGTTGTTACATAATTGTATGTTTGATTCTAGAACATCGTGCAATGTTATGCTTCTTGAGGTCATGAGTGAATTAGATATCAATGTGATAGCCGCTTATGGGAAGTACACTGCCATGGATTCTAGAGAAGTTCGTGGTTGGATGTGTCAAGGGTCTGATAGTGTAACTTGTAGCTTACCCAGGAAAAAAATTATAATATGTTGTTGTTATTATTGATTACCCTACCAAATGGGGAATGTTGTTATCAAGAAAGTGGGCTTCCAGTGTGGGAGGTAGTGTGAAAATGGATATGTCTTTTTCCACTATACCTATTGAGGGAATCCTTGTAAAGTCATATGTTGAAAATAAGATGCTACATCTCATTGAGGATCCAAATAATGCTTCCTATGAATTTTTTTACACTCACACTGATGTAGATAACGTTTTTTGGATTTTTTGATGGTAAAGAGAACAAAATTGATCAATGCAAGTCTCTTAATCAAATAGGTTCTCCTTGGACTTTGTTGTTTGATGGGGCTTTTTCTAAATTTGGAAATGGTGTTGGTATTGTTCTGATATCTCCAGGATAGGAAGAGTTTGTTTTCTCTTTTAAACTCAACTTTGAGTGCACTAACAATATTGCTGAATATGAAGCACTGTTATTGGGTCTAAGAATTTCTTGGAAATATGGTATTAGAGACATTCTTTTTAAAGGAGATTTGGATCTAATTATCAATTAGGTTAGAAAACTGTACGCGACAAAAAATCAGAGAATCAAGCAGTATAAGCATGCAGTATGGGATTTCATTGAGATGTTTGACTCCTTCAACATAATACATCATGATAGGAAGTGCAATACTCTAGAAGAAAAATTGGTCATATCAGCATCTAGATTTGAAAATTATACTATATCCCCCTATTGTGAGTATAATGTTGAGGTATTGACTAGGCCATCTGTTCCTGACAATGTTAACACTTGAAAGTATTTGAAGATGATGCCAAGGTGTAAATGTTTTTGCAAAACCAAGGATAATTTTTTAATCAACATATAGATTGGGAGAAAATGGTTTGTGTGGTTGATGGAAAGGAGACTCTATTTGGCAAAGACATGATTCAGTTGAAGACTAATACTATTTCCAAAGCTTTGGTGGAACTTCAATCAAAATTTGATAATGTTGATTGCATTATCAATAGACACATGTTAGCCTTAAGGGATGTTGAAGATCAGGACCATGGAATGAAGGATAAACCATGTAAGATATTGATAGGTAGCAATCTGAGCAAGGGGGGGAAAATTATTCATATGTCCAATTTTTGAAGAAATACCAGGACTACATAGCCTGGTCTTATTCTGAATTAAAAGCATATAGAGAGGATATTTTCTAGCACAAAATTCCCTTAGAAGCTTTTGTCAGGCCATTTAGGCACAAATAGAGGCCAATCAATCCACTCCTTTCCTTGAAGATGCAAGAATAATTGAAAAAATTAAGGGATGTAGGAATTGTACAACCCATAAGGTACTCATCATGGGTTATAAACTTGGTACCTGCCATAAATAAGAATGGAGATATAAGGTTGTGTGTGGACTTTTAAAACCTGGATAGAGCATCAATGAAGGATAACTACCCTCTGCCAAATATGTAAAATATGTTACGATTGGTTACTGGTTCAGAATTTTTATCCACCTTGGATGGTTTTTCTGGATATAACCAGGGAGTTGTGAAGGAATTAGAATGAATGAAGACTACGTTTACCACTCCTTGGGGAACATATGTATATGTCAGAAGGCCTTTTGGTCTAATAAATGTTGGAGAAAATTTCCAAAGAGAAATGGATATAGCTTTCTCTAGCTATATTAATGATTTTATTGTTGTATATCAAGATGATGTGACTATTTTCTCTAGAATAAGGAGTGACCACCTGTAACACTTAGAAAAAATGTTG
The DNA here is from genome assembly GCA_019776745.2 of Taxus chinensis. Taxonomy (NCBI): domain Eukaryota; kingdom Viridiplantae; phylum Streptophyta; class Pinopsida; order Cupressales; family Taxaceae; genus Taxus; species Taxus chinensis. The sequence continues at coordinate 122,410,106 of CM034154.1, forward strand.
TTAAGATGCAGAGAGTATGGTATTTTACTAAATCCAAAGAAGTTCCACTTCGGAGTTCAAGAAGAAAAGCTTCTTGGAAACATTGTGTCAAAGGAATGGGTCTTGATTGATCTTGAGAGGGTAGAAGCCATCAACAAAGTCCCTATTCCAAGAACAAAGAAGGGAATTCAATCCTTTTTTGGGTAGATTAAATTATTAGGAAATTTATCTCCAAATTTTATGAACTATCCCAAAGTATCAAATGGGAAGAAGTAGTTGTCCAAGCTTTTGCTTGGATCAAAGAAGCACTAAAGAATGCCCCTATTTTAACAGCTCTAGATTATAAGAAGGCTTTCCAAAAAAATTCTTTTACTTCAGAAAATACTATTGCATCTATGTTTTTGCAGAAGAATGATGAGGGAGCTAAAATACCAATTGTATTTTTAGGAAGGCATTAGAAGGGGTTGAGCTAAAATATACTATCATGCAGAAGTAGGCATTTACATTGGTAAAAACAACAAAGGTCTTCAGGCCATATATGCTGAGTTTCAAAATCATTTCTTATGTTTCCCGCACTATGGTGAAAGATATCGTATCATAAATGAAGGTTTCAAGCAAGAGATGCTGATGGGTAAATAATTTACAAGAGTAAGATATGGATATCCAAACAAAACAAATGGTCAGAGGTTTGGGTGTGGAAAAAATTATGGCAGAGAAAAATTTGTAGACAATTGAGGTAAATGAAGTTAAAGAAGAAAGGTTGAATTTCCTTGAAAATTTGATAAATTCTAAATGGTAAAAGGACATCATTTTTTATCTCAAACATCTACAGTGTCCTGAACATATGAGAAAGAATCAGAAAAGAGAACTTAAGTTATCTTCCCAAAAATATGTCATTACTGATTTTTGGTTAGCTTGGAAGAACCCTGAGGGAGTTATCTTAAGATTCATTACTGAAGATGAAGCCCCTAAGATAATTGTTGATCTCCGTGGAGGATTTTTTGTGGGGAATTTTGTAGGGAGAGTAACATCCCATAAGATTTTAAGGGCTGGTTACTGGTGGCCAACCCTCTTCAAAGATACAACTTTATTGGTAAGAAAATGTGAAAGTTGCCAACGCTTTTCTAGAAGAATAAAAGCTTCAGGATCCCTTCCTTTGTAGCCTATTTCAATTGAATCCCCTTTCAAGCTATGGGAGATTGAATTCATTGGGGAAATTTCTAATCCTTCAAGTGCATGCCACAAGTGGATACTAGTGGCCATAGACTACTTCAATAAGTGGGTAGAAGAAATCCCCACCAAGAAAGCAACTCACCAAATTTTCATGGATTTTATCCTAAATTATATCATCTACAGATTTGGGGTACTTGCCAAAATAGCTGTTGATAATGCCATGAGCTTTCGAGATAAACCTTTGGTGGCTATGTGCCATGAATATGGGATCAATTTGACATATGATTCCAATTTTAATCCCCAAGGAAATGGACAAGCAGATTCCAACAATAAAAATCTGTTGAAGATAATTAGAAGGAATTTGGAGTTGAAAAAAAGGAATTGGGGTGAATAGTTGAAGTTTTTTGTTTGGACTAATTGAATCACTATGAAATGAGCTACTATAAAAATCCCATTTGATTTGGTGTATGGAACTCAAGATTTTTTTCCACTGCATATACACTTTTCTTCTTTTCAATTTCTTTAATAATCAGAAGATAAAGAGGTTAGTCCCTATGATGCTCACATAAATCATATTGTTGAGTTAGATGAAGAAATAAGGGCATCCCATTAGAGGCATGTGGAATTCAAAGAAAAATTGAAGAAGTTGTTTGATAAAAGGTGACTCCAAGAGCTTTCAATGTGGGAGATCTTGTGTTATTATGGGACTACATGCATGAGGATAAGGGAAAACATGGAAAGTTTGATGCATTTTGGATGGGCCCTTATTCAATTGACATTCGAATTGGTGAACATACCTTCTTCTTAAAAGACATAGAGGGGGAATTACTTGAATTTCCTGTTAATGGTAGGAATTTGAAACATTTCCTTGATTGATTTCTAAGAATCAAGGTATACACCATTGTACAATGTATTCTCACTTGGTTTCTTTATCCTTTCATGTTTTTCTTTTTTTTTTGTCTTGGTCCTTGGCGGCCATTTTGTTGGTTTCTCAGTTCATCCTTGTGGGAGTTGGTTATTATTGTTCTTCTCTACAAGCTTGTTGTTTGAATCTATCACCTAATGGTATACTTTTGGCACTTGGTATGCTATTTATTCTTATGGTACTCACGGGGAGTTCCCATCCTTGTGTCAGAGCCGATGTTTGTGCTTTATTTGATCTTGCCTCGTTTTTCTTTGAAATTATTCAGTTTGCGAGCTCTGTCGTCTTTTCTATATCCTTGTATTGATGCATGAAATTTTTTTCCTCCATTTGGTTTCCATGATCAGTCCCTTCCTTTGGTTGAGGATCATTTTTATTCTAGAATTTATTTTTTGTTCCTCTATCCATGTGGAATAATTTGTAACTTGGGCATAAAATCAGGTTTTTTCCCTTCCTTCCATTTTTCCACAGTCACGTTTTGTTTTCCCTGTCAATTTTTTTCCCAATACCTATGGAAAAGTGGTTCTTTCTAATTTAATGTGGTTCAGTAGATCACATTTGGGACTTATATAAATTCCAAATTCTCTATCCTGAAAGAAAGATTCATTTCCAGGTGCAAATGGTGATTTCCTTGCATTTTACGGTTTGATAGGTGTGTTTTCTCCCTCAATTTATATCTCAACATCTATGGAAACGTGGCCTTTTTTGGTTGGGTGTGGCTTGGTAGGGCACTTTGAAACTCTAAGGCCCACTTCAACTCAAAACCTGTCCACGTGGAGGGCCGGAACTCATCTAAAAATTCACCTTTTGGTATGACCTTTGAGTTTCTCCAGGGAGACACGTGGAGGTATCCGTTGCCTTGCCAAGGGTTAGACATTTTTACATGCGACCGATGCAACTTTTTCAGACCATGGACATGTGGTGATCCTGTGCTTGTTTGGGGTCTCTGCTTTTGGGGAACATCTCAAAATTGTGCCAAGGAGACACGTGGAGGATTTTGTTGGCTCCTCTCTTTGCTTAAGATTTTCAAGAAACTTTCTAAAGGCCTAGGACACATGGAGGGACTGTTCCTATTTTGGGACCTCCCCCTAAATTTAATTTTGAATAAGCACCAAGAGGACACTTGGAGGTTTACACTCACTTTTCCATTGCTTGGACTTTTTCAATGGAGATGGAACTTTCTCTGACCCTAGAAACATGGCACCTTCCGCTGGCTCCTTTTATACTGAGATGTTTCAAAGGAAAAAAGGTTTTTTTATCAGGCCTAGGGCACATGGAAGACCTACGCTTGTTTAGAAACTTGCCTCTGTACCTCACCTTTGTAGTTGTGCTAAGAAAACATGTGGACATCTCTAATATAAAGTTGAGAAGGGGTCGAATCAATGGTTGTTGTACATTGCATCTTTTTTTCCACCATTTTTTCTCAAAGACTCATGGAGATGCAAATATGTATTGCTTTTCATCATTTTTGGTGAAATTCCTTAACATTTTTGTTTGCAAAGTTCAATTAAATTTATTATTAGCTTAATTTGTGAGTCCAAAGATTTTTAAGGTTGATATTTTAAAGTTAGAATTACTTAGGTGCTTACAAAAACATGAATATTATTCATTTTGGGGGGAAATTTTGGGATGAGTGAGTGAGTGAAATGTATAAATGCAATGATAATACTCTTGCAAAACGTCAAAGGTTAAATTCTTAAGAGAAAATTTGAGAGAGCCCATCTTCCTGAGAGACCAATCCGAGAAACCTGTTAATTTCCTGTGTCTAGATTTCAATCACGTCAATTTTATTACAAGTGTACAACCATTGATAAGCTCTGAGAATGTTCAAAGAAAATTTCCCCTGCTGATGAATCTAATCAATTTTGAGTTACTCTGTGTCAATCTTGGAGCAATTTGTGTTTACTCTATTTCATAATGTCTGCAAGTAGTTTTCCTTATTCCTATTTCAATCTTGTGTTAGAGTCCCTACAAATCACATAGGATCTCGTCCCTATGACATTTTAGTGGCATTTGGAATTTCATTTCAAGAAGTTCCTTCATCCTGCAATGAGATAAACAATTTAAAATATCTTCACTGTCATTTTTTGATAAAGATTGTCGGTAAGCCTTTGAGTGTATCTTAGGTATGATGAACTAGGGGTCTTTGATGTTTTATTGAGTCTTTAGCTTGTGCCTTCGTGTTAAATTCTCAGAGATTGTGTGAAACCATGTAAATCCAAGCCTCCATTGATGCACACCTTCTAGTTGAATGAGTGTTTTAGCTATTCTGAAGCTTTCTGTCATTAAGCTTTCCAATTGTTCTGAAATCTCTCAAAGATCTGGTATAATCAATTTTATCCTACTTAATCTCCGACAAAAATTACTCAAAAATAATGAATCCATCCTGAACTACCCCTATTTTCCTTGTGTGTCCACAAATGTATAAATTCTACTTCTAAAATATGTAGAAGCAATCAGGATTTCATAATGTCTTTAGTAACCATAGCCCTGTCTAGGAAGTATTACCTTTCTTTAGAAGTGACAACTCGTGAGAGTTAAATTGTGGTGCATTGATCATTTTTTCTCAAGGTCCCCTTTCATATCTGTACAAAGAAGGATATATTAGTTCTCCTTCACTGAAAAAGGTTACAAAATGGGTCCTCTCACCATGGTCGAAAAGCATGGCCTAAAGCATTGAGGATAGATCAAATCCTTAATGAAGGTGCTATCCATTTCTCCAATGCTTGAGTGACAAAAAGTCAGAAAAATCCCCTCCCTGGCTGCAAAATGAATCATACTAAGATCTATTTGTCTCTGAGTGTCTTGCTAAATCTTTAATGTTTCTCAGTTTCTAAGGGAGAATCAATTTGGATACCTACAGGTGTATTGATGCATGAGGGATGTGTAGTATCCTTTGAGTCTCAAAAATCAAGGATTATGAGCTCAATTATCCAACCCCTGATCTTGAGCTTGCAACAGTTGTGCATACTTTGGTTTGATAGAGACACTTCATTTTAGGAAGGAGGTTCATTCTCAGGATGGATCACTTGAGTCTTCATCACGTATTCATGTAGCACAATCTCAACACTCATCAATGACATTGGATGGAGTTTCTTTGTGAGTATGACATGGAAATAAATCATGTAAAGGGGAAGGAGAATGTGGTTTCGGATTTCTTGAGTCATTAGAGACATTTGGTTATGGCTATAGTAGTTTGTATAGATTTGATGGCCAATATTTTGTAGCATCTTCCACATGATAACGTGTAACTTTCAGTCAGAGTAGACATTGAGTCTCAGAGATCCCTTAAAGGGAATTTTGATGGATTTTCATTAGAGGAAGATGGTCTTCTTCAATATAGAGTTTAGATATATATACCCATAGATGGAGGATTGAGGTAGGATATCCTTGTTGAGGCACACCATGTACCTTATTCAGCCCATCCAGGGGTGAAGAAGATGCACACCAATTTGAGATAGTTGTACCATTAGAGAGGGCTGCGGAGAGACATAGCTCATTTTGTGTCTTGTTGTTTAGAGTGCTAGAAGTTGAAGGCTAATAATTTACATCCTATTGGCCTTATATATCCTCATGCCATACCAAAGTGGAAAAGGGACACTATTTCCATGGATTTCATTGTAGGGCTATCGACGTCGAGATACCACCATGATGCCATCATTGTCACGGTGGATAAATTAATTAAATTGGATCATTTTTATTCAGTTAAGACAACCTATACAACTAATGCAATAGCATGAGTATATCTGGATGAGTTTTCAGAACTATATGGCATTCTACGGAAGATAATTTGTGACCACGATCCCTTGTACACTTCTCACTTTTTGACTACCATGTAGTATGCTCTCGGGATGAAGAATATATTCAATACAACATATCACCCTGAGACAAATTGATAGATGGAGCAGGTGAATATAATCTTGTAGGACATTCTTAAGATGTATGTCATGGACCATCAGTTGAGTTCGAAGGAGTACTTTCACTTAGTGAAGTTTTCTTACAACAATAGTTTTCATAGTTCGATTATTATGGCTCCATTTTCAGAACTTTATGGCAGGGAGTCTAAGACACCACTGAGTTAGACAGGTTAGAGGATAGGCTATCTCCTATGCTAGCTTTATTACAATATTTGGAGCATTAGGTTCTCATGATTAGACATAGATTTCAGGAAGCTCGGGATGCATAGAAGAAGTATGCATAATAGAAGAGGACAGATCATAGTTTTGAGGTGGGCACAAAGGTGTTTCTTCATGTCAAGACTCATAAAATCCCTATCCATTATGCAAAAGACTCTAAGATTTCTCCTAGGTTTATGGGTCCCTTTGGGAGCTTGGACGGGATTAGTCCTTTGGCCTACCATCTAGCATTGCCACCCAGCTTGTCTCCTATCCACGATGTATTTCATGTTTTTGTGCGTAGGAGGTACATTCAAGATCCTTCTCATGTATTGGATCAGACATAAATACAAGTGCATGATCTATGACAAGTGATGGTTGAGCCCATCTACATTTTAGAGCGTAGGACCTTGGGCCTTCGAGGCTAAGAGATTGATCAAGTTCGCATCCAGTGGGATTGATATAATGAGACAATAGCTACATAGGAGAATGCCACACCTTTGAGAGAATAGTTCCCACACTTTTTCTAATGACTTCCGAGAGGAATTTGAGTCTAAAGGGAGGCAGATTTATTTCCCACAACTCTTCAACATTGATATTACTATGATTTTGTTTACTTTGGATTGGAGCTGTAAACATTATTATCATATTTGATCTTTATACATTAATGGATGGTCATTACTATATTTGATTATCTTATTTGATAGATAATATAGATGTGTTAGATTTTTTAAATGATGTAAGTTATATGAGGGACTATAAGCATGGATTGACATATAATTATTTGATGATATAGAGATACTATTGTACTGACACATTGGATTTGATCTATATATATATATATATATATTACCAGATGATTTATTTGGTTTTGTTATCTTATTGCTAATTGATAAATTGATAGAATTGAAATAATTGAAATTGTAAAAAATTGGTGAATTACTTTATTTTAGCGGTAGTTTAGCTAAGATATTTTATTATGTGAATTGATATGTATATGTGTGTGTTTTTTGTGCATGGTTTTGTTCAAATTAGTTAAGGAAATCAAAACTAACACATAGTAGTCTTAATTAAAAAAGATAAATCAAAATCTAAACACCATCAAGATAAGAGCTAAACAACGTTAGACAATAACATTATTTGCATTGGAACTTTAAATCGTAAATCAAACTAATCATACTAATTGTCAAAAACCTCTACTCTTTTGATTGAAAACAAAATCAAATGGACCTATGTAGGCTCCATGGAAATCAAATTTGGTGAAGGAAGGAGGCTTAGCTCTTCAATGGTGAATTCTTCAAGAGTGACAAAGAAGCTTATAGTCTATTTGCTATGTGCTTTGCTTTTATCTTCTCAAAGAATTCAGGTGTAAGTGTAAAGGTAGGAGGAGGGCCCTTTATATATCCCAATAGAGAAAGGAACCACTACATCCCTTTGCATGTGGGATGATAGGGATGTTGAGTTAGTTTTGGATAAGGAGGGTTTAGATAGGGTTGAGTTAACTTTAGGAGGGTTTAGCTTGTCCTTTAGTGACCCACGTGGATAAAGGGGGTGTATTAATTGATCAAGATGATTAATTAATATATGTGCAAGCTTATAGAAGATTTCAGAGGAATATTAGCATGATTTAGACTATAGAAGGGGATTAAATCAATTAAATATTGATTTATTGGTTTAATGAAAGGGGTAGCTAATTAATTAATAATAATTAATTAGTCTAGATAGAAGGGGGGATTTATTAACAGAAGGTCGTTAATTAGAGTATTTGTTGGATAGGTGACTTAATTAATGAGCGTAGTCTAATTAATTAATGACAATATGAGGGAAGATGGGCTCTTTTGGCAATATGTCACCAATTTGTGAGAAAGGGGATAATTAGAGCAATTCAAGTATTTAAATTGCTTGGGTGTAATTATGGGTGTCTACATGTTTTATTATCTTGATTTCGTTAATATGTCCACAAGGCCAGAAAAGTATTGTTTGGTTTTTACAGAAAATTGGAACACAACAAACATAAGGGGATAAGAGACCAATAGTGAAAGAATTATGGGTATTGGCAACAACTCACCTTGGCAACGTGTGTAATTGTATGTTGTTTATTGTTGTTAGATTCCTAGGAGGTCCGTATTTGGGGTAGCCTCAAATTTTACCTTCGTTAAATCTATTTTTTTCCCTTTTTATTTTATTTATTTGTGACTATTTGAATTATTTTAATATTGTGAGTCACCTTTATTAGTGTTAGTTAAAATGCTCCTTTTCAGTTGATTGGACTTGATTTATTAGTGCAATTTAGGATGTGACCAAAGGGGGGTATTTAATGTGGATAGTTGGTTCTTGTTTTGTGTTGGATTTGAATGGATTTTATTACTTTTGAGTGGTGTATACTCAACGTTGCATGTCAATTTCGGATTTGCACTTAAAGGCTATTTTTTTAGGCTTGTGGGACAAGTTAAACTTGTCCCACACCTCTTAATTTCACCTACCAACTACCCCTATGAGTTAAGGGGTCAAAAATAAACCCCATTATGTGATTGTAAGATGATAAGGTGTTATTTATTGCACTTTCTTACATATGTTTTTTAAATTTTTTCTTTAGAGGTGTGGGCTTGAGTTTGAGTGTCTAAAAGGGTTATCATTCCTTCAACTACTAATTTATTGTTCTTTGGGTTTGAGGTTTGAGCTTTTGATATGGAGTGGATGAGAAATAATGTGTCATCCTATAGGGACCCACATCACCACTCTCTCCTCTCTTTTCTATTTATTCTAATTTTTTTGATGATTTGGGGGTTAATTGTTTTATTTAGACTCTTGCATTTTTGGAGGAGCTTGCTTTTGGAGTGTTTGTTTGGAGTTTGGAGTTAGATTGTGCTTTGTTTGGACTTGGAAAGGATTGGAGCTTGTGCTTATGGATTTGATACTCTTGCAATGGTAAGGTAGGGACTACAACCATGTTTTTTTATTGTTAATTTTTTGTGCAAATGAATTTTAATGGATGATTGTTGCATTTTTTTGATTTTGGGAAATAGAATGGAATAAATGTTGTTTATGATAAAATTTAAATGGGGATATTTTTGAGGGAGGAAGAAGATTATTATTGTGTATTTTAGGAGGGATTTGGGTTGGGGTGTACCACTTTGTTGATAAGTGAAATTTTGTCTTATCATGTTTATTTTATTGAGGAAGGCATAAGAGTTAAGGGAGGCATAAGAGTTATTTTTCTTGGAAGGAGGAATAAGAGTTTTGTGGTTATGTGATTGAGTTCTTTGAGGCTTTAAGGTGGGAATGTAAACCCTTGGGAGGCATAAGTAGATCCATATGTTCCTTTGTCTTTCTTAGCTTGAGTTTTGAGCCTTTGTATTGGGAAAGTTGTGTGATGATGTGATTTTTGTTATTGTTCTCACTATTTGGAAGTTGTGTGAATGTTTTTAAGGAAGCCATGTAAATTTTCCAATGGTTTTCTTATACCCCTTATTGTTTCATTGTTGGGTATTTGGGGCTAATGAGGAAGAAGGATTCTCTTCCTCATTAGATTATTTTTTGGGTGGAGAGTGTTTCCTACTCGCCTATTTTGTTGTTTTGTTGTGGATTTGGAGAAGATGGTGGAGCTCAAGTGAAGATTTCGTCATAGTTGCACTTGAAGAAAATTAAGAGACATCTCATTTTGTAAAATATTTTCCATGTTGTCTTCACTTAAGTGGAGGGCATGTAACTTGAATTTTAAGGATTTCAACTTCTAGTAAATATATTGTGAAAGATGGATTTTTATTAAGCATTCAAAATGTATTAATAGCTAGAAATTAAGAAAATAAAATGCTATTGTTACTATGAAATTTCTTCAACTTGTAAACATTACCGAAATTGTATCAAATGAAAACTTGTATTTTAAAAGGGTTAGTTCTTATAAAAGGAAACTATCAAATCTTGCATTATTTAGATTAAGTAGAAACTTTCAAATGGGTTTTAAATGGAAATGAAGTTCTTTTCAATCTAAGATTATTTTATTTCCTCAAAAGTTTGATTTGTTTCATTTTAAAAGATTGGTGATCTTGTTGAAATTATAATTGTTCACTTAAAATGGATGTCATTTATTTATTGCAAAAGAAAGGAAATAGTTTCTTGTTTTTATTGAAAAGAAGGAATATTGAAAGTATTGAAATTATAGTCAATCTCATATGAAATTATAAGAAAAGGGAAATAGAAATTTAGTGTTTTAAACTTTGAATGTATTCTCTTTATTAGTTGTTTTGGGCTGAATAAGGAATTGTATTAGATTCTTGATTATATCCTAATTTGAATAGGTAAGCAATTTCCACTACCTTGCCTTGTGTTTATATATATATATATATATATATATATATATATATATATATATTAATTATATATTTCTTTTGTTTGAAATTAATTTAAATAATTCCATTAATAATAAAAAAAATACAATTTCTAAAATATTGTAAAGACACGTGACTTAATGTTAAAAGGAATTTGTATGAAACAAAACTTATTAAAAAAAGGAATTTTATTGAGCGGTGATCCACCACTATGATTGGGTTGGGTATTATTTTGTGGGGGAAATGGTAGGGGGAGGTCATTTCCCCCACCCCCTCCCAATATTAATATGGGATGGGGGGTGGGGTTTGTGACCTCCCCCCAAAAATTTTTACACTCTACCACGGTATAATTGTGAGCCGACCCCTATCAAATGCGGCATGTGCACCATTCGTAACCATGTCTTTATAATTTGAAACTCTATGTGGATTATTTAATACGCAAATCAATATATATATATATATATCATCCACCAAAATCATGTGTATATACACTATTTTAAAACCCAATTTTAGAATGGGGAAACTACCCATACCCAAATAGAAAAAATACAAATGAAGTATATAATAACAAATAAAAATATAAGAAAACCCTAGAAGATGGTTACAAATAGAACAAACAATAAAACTGTTTATCGATCCTTCAGCTTGAGTACATTTCCATGGCCTCCCTTCTTCTTCTCCTCCTAAACCTGATAAATGAAAATGAGAAAAGAAGGAAAAAAAGGAATAAGAGCATTTCACAAGGATGAGTAGGGTTAGTTGAATACCTAGATCTAAGTGTTCTAAATGAATCCATCTAATGGTTGTGATTCAAACCTGCAAAAGTTAGGTGAGGATTTGGGTGGAAATATGTTTTTTATAAAATATTTATGCACAACTTTTGAATGGGGACACTAAAGGGGTGTTAGGAGGTAATATTAAAATGTGACCTTATTGTTTTAGTTTAGTGACTTTTTATAAAGGCCTTTCCCTTTGAATTTAATTAAATTAAATTTACACAATGATAACTAGACAATGTTTATAATAGGGATTAAAGTATATTTGAACTAAATCATAAGTTTAGGGTAAGTTTTACCTTAGCCATAGAATTTTAACTCAATAAATAAATTTACAAATATAATACAAAATTAAATAAACATTGTAATAAGGGTATTTTAGCTAATGGCTTGTAAGGGTTAATTAATGAAATTTAATGGGAACACTGGAAGCATATTTAAGCCCAAAATGTTGAATTAAAATAATAATAATTCATTGTTAATTAAAATGAAAGAAATTATTAACCAAGAAATAATTAAATCTATTTGAATTTTAACCTGTTGCTACCCATTGAAACAAAACAAAATTATTCCATAAATTTTCCTAACTAATCATTGGGTTTTGTGCAGGAAAAATGTGGGCGTTACGTAAGACATGTCACACCAACTTATTCTCACTCACTCTCATTTAAATGTTTACATCCACTTACCCACTCCATGTACACATTTTCATTTTGAATGATAAATGGACAGTTGTCATCTGACCCCTCTATGAAAACATCACCCAGATTGACCATAATATCTATAAACCCTCAAACTATAAGAACACATTCAACCCTCCCTTAACTTGAATCATTTTTCTTTTAAAAAATTTCTATTGCTAGCATTTGTTTCAATTAAAGTTTTTCCCGAATGAGAAGGGAATACACATTTTACTCCCAAAGATTACTCCATAATAAGATTTAGGATTTTCAATAGTTATTCATGTCACATTTTCGAATGGATAAAGAATCCTTTATAAATATTACTGTCCATGTGAGTGGTTGAGTTACAACTATGAAAATATCCAAATCAACCAAGACACTATAAAAAAATAAGAAATATTCAAGAATAAAACATTGTAACTTGCCTTGGTCCCCTCGATTCCCAAAATGAGTATATCATTTTTTTTCATTTATCAATTACATGTCTTACATGTTTCTATTATAAACCTTTAAAAAGGTTAGGGATCTAACCAAGGAAGAAATATTAATGCTACAAGTTAATAATTATTTTCCATGTGTTTGCATGGATATTTATATTCAAATTTTGGATGTTTAGCCCAATTTACTAAATGAAATAATCTATGATTATAACTCACATTTTCAATGGTGGAATCATATGCCCATTTTATTTAGCAAAATTAATTTGATATTTCATAATATATCAAATAACACATCTTGTAGGGTGATCAAATATATGTACAAAATGGGGAAGTTCCTATAATGACCAACTAAATAAATGAATAAAATAAAATAAAATAAAATAAATTTATTAAAAAAATACATGGGGGGTGGCATGTGTCAGTGGTCTGCAGGCATGTTGGTGGAGTGTGGTGAGTGGGAAGTGTATAATAGACATGTGAGTCCATCAAAACATAATGAAAAGTGGAATGTTGTCATATGTTGTAGTTTTGAAGGATTTGATAGTCATATATGCAAGATGTGGAAATATAGGCAGGATCACGAATTGCTCACCAAAATTCTTGAGGGAAATGTGGCCTTATAGACTAAAATGACTATGCGATATACACAAAATGGGTTTATTGGAAAGGATATGAAAATTTCAAGAAAATGCTATTAGTAGGTGTAAATTCTACCTCCATGGCCCTTGCCTACATTTCCTATCCTATGCCAAAATGGGAGTTTTGGTAACAAAAGTAGACGTCTATCAAAGCATATTAGATAAATTATATTTTTTATATTTTAGTTGCAATTGTTTAGGTAGATATATACAAAAATGTGAAAGTTTAGTCAAATGCGTGAACTATTTGAAATAATGTCAAAGAAAAACTTGGCCTCGAGGACTACATTGACTGTAAGATATGGATAAAATGGATCTATTGAAATGGCCTTGTGACCTCTTTTTCTAGGATGTTACAGGAAATATGCTCTTCATTTTCTTGAAAATTGGCTCATCCCTTAAGAAAATCATATATGGGATAGAGAGGAATTGTGGGTATTCATTTTCTTCCTGATATAAAACAACCCTAGCCTCAGTCTATTCAAAATGTGTTTTGTTAGATCACCTCACCAAATCCACAAAAAAAATCCCATTACAACTGCTATTTTTCCTCCCTTTAACATGTCTATTCTTACCATCTGCATATTCATCCAAATGCCTCCTGTAATAATTATTGGGGGACGCCATATGTATTAAATTTGTTGTTTTCTTATTTTGTGTCTCAGTATTTATCATTGTGGGTAGCCAACTCTGTTTTGATTCCATCTCAACATGTGTTTCTTACACATAGTTTCCATCCAAATCTCTTTCATGTGAAACAACAACTCCCTATACATTAAAAATTGTATTATTTTACTATTTAAATCCTATCTCTACATTTTTTGAATCGATCTCGTATAGGTATTCATTTGGGCTCAAAAAAGTTTTGTTTGGATTGACTAGCCATATCGGGATCTAGCTCGGTGTGATGCTCATTTGGATCTCCTATTTTTGAGCTTAATTACCATATTTATTATGCACTATCACTACCTTACTACCCGAGACCATTTTTATAATTTAAGATCTTTGTTAAAAAGGTATGCAGAGTACTTGTGAATGAAGATGGATAAGTTTTTTGAAAGTGTGCAACTGTTTACGAAATGGCTACCTATGGCAGAGAACTGAGTCCCACAATTTTGACTACATTCGTTCTTCCAGGCATGGTTCATATCTCTTTATCTTTCATAATTTTTGTTCTTTAGTTTTTCTTTTGCAATGAAATAAAAATTTTAAATCGTAGGATTATCGTACATCTGATTGTTTTTTAAAAAATTACTTTTAAAACAATCAAATCTTATATCATAACTTACACAATCTAAATTTTCCTTGGTAGAAAACCATGAACTCAAACCCTCACTATAAGATGATCTAGAAAATGTCTTGACCAAACTAGATTTCTTCAGTAACCTTTTTTTGACAAGTTAAGGTTTAGTTTCAGGTAAATATGTTGACTGTTGAATTGTTAAAACCAATAAATCATGATATTCAAAGACTCGCAAACAAACCTCCATAACTTCGAAAAGGAGACGTGAATATTCCTACCTGTACATTATTATGTGAGGACTCACGTCAATCCCTGAGATTGACCTTGTTTGATCATATGTGGTATTTTTGATGCCCTTGTAGGAGCCATGTTACATTGTGTTACAATTGTAGGACGATGTTAAAGTGAAAATTTGGGTTTTATTTCATCTCTTTTTTTGAACCCTGAACAATGAAACCCTTATCAACCTTCATAAACCTCTTGTAATTTTACTAGAAAATTGTGTATAACCATTAGTTTGGTCAAACAAACTCTTTTAGATAGATTGGAAATGAAATTTTGTAGGCCTCTTGTTGAAGTTTGACTAGGTAAAACTAGACCAATTACAACATGTGGCTCTAGAAAACTTGACGTCGTTTACAACCTATTTTCCAGTTCTCAGTTTCATCAACTCCAACATATTAATTATATATAGGAGGGCATGTCAGAATCATCTCATGGAGATTCTAACCATCGAATTCATTTTTTGGATGAGGTTTCTTAGCCCTCAACTTAAAATTTGTTGTTGTTGCAACTAGCCCAATTATCACTGGTGGCCATGAAAAAACTAAACGCCATTTGTAAACCTTTCGCTAGTTTAAAATTTCATTAATTCCTGTGAAATCTTGGTATATATGTGGTCACATAGAAATTATTCAGTCATGAATTTTCTTAGTGGAAGATAGTTTTTGAATGCACTCTCTTAGCCTCCAAGCTTAAATTGAACATTTGCACAACTAGTAGGAAAACGTAAAAATAAAGTTGTAGGTCCCCTGTCGGGTTACCAAACCATTGTGGAAACTTGTTTACACTTGTACATAAATTTTTGAAATTCTATCATGTGACTCATTGTGTGAATTGAAATTTTGGAAAAATAGAGTTCTCTCTTTCTATCTCTTTCTCTCTCATTTGTTAAGAAATGAAATGAAATCAATACATGTATCTAACCCTCTCTTTTAGAATGAAAAGTAATTATTACTAATATGTAAATGGGAAACTATATATATATTTTAATTATGATAGATATAGGAGGATGCCATGCCAGTAATTTATCATTGATTTCATGCTCACATGGTTTTACAGGATAAAAGTAAGATGGCGGAGCAGAATTGGTGTGATTCATTGTATATTGTTAGAGTTTATGTATGTAAATGGAAGTAAATTTTTATGTATTGTTATGTTATAGTAAATTTATTTATAAAAATTTGGCAATATGAATGAGATGCTAGTTTTAAGTGTGCTTTGGGAAACATGAATTTAACTATAGGTGTACTTTTGATTCAAATTGGCATATAGTAAAAAGAGGGTTGGATATATACGTTAAATAAAGTTGTAGAGGATAGTTGTACATTCTTTGAAGTATTGAAATGTGTATTAAGGAAGTTTTGTAATATTTTAAAATTAGTATTTAATAAAAACATTCATCTAAACATGGGTGTTATTTGATTTAAAATAAAGTTATCAAAAAAGTGAGATAAACAAGCTAAAACAAATTGAATCCAATAGTTATAGGGAAATTTAATTGTATAATGAATGATTAAATAATTGGTGTGTGGTGTTTCCTACTTTGAAAATGTAATAAATAAATCTAACCAAAATAGTTAGCCCTAGTATCAAATTCGTGCATATTTACCCTTCCTGTGTGTGTTTCCTTTCAACATAGAAAAATCAAACCTTAGAATGAAGTTAATCCTTAGTCATGATACACCTTCTAGTTAAGTAAATAAGAGCCAAGTTTGAGTTTATTTTCATGGTCTGTATGCATAGCCAGATTGTTGCGAACCTGATGGTTAGGAACAACATGGTTCAACTTGATATTTAGTATGTGGTCCCATCTTAGGTTTGGTATTCATTTGCGTAGTGGGGATAATGTGTTTCTCTTACAGTAGTGCCCTTGGGCAACCAACATTAAACGTAGTGTAAAACCCTCTTGGACCGACACACATGTTGAGTGGTGAAGATTTCCAACTAACTTTGGTAGTCATTTTTTAAGATTTGGGATCGAAAATGAACTTGATACCCAATCTCTATTATCGTTTGGGTTATATGGCGCAATACTAAGAGTTAGTTGTGAAACTTAACCACATCCTAATTTATGATTTTTTTTTGAAAATGTATCCATAAGATGCCATGCTTGGAGATAGGTGAAATTTAGGTCATTCATATAATGTGAATAAAACTTGTTTTAGCGATGGACTAATTTGTAGTGTGTGATCCATAATGGTAACCACAATTCTTGAAGGAGTATTCCATCTAGTTCCTCACCTTTCCCTTATGTGTAATGAATGTATGATGTGAAATCATGTATTAATGTTCTTGAGAAGAACCCCTAGGAAAAGCACTAGTAGTCTCATGAGCATACATATGTCCTTATTAATAAATGGGTTGCACAACAAAGTTTAAAAGGGTAATCGAATCAAGTTGAGTGAAACTATTTTTAAGATGAATGAAAATGATTTGAGCATACCCTCTATTCTAGTTACCCACACATGAGAATTTTAATATGAATCCCCCTTAACTTCTCTCAAACAAGAGTGTCATATTTGTCATATTGACTAGAAGTATCGATTGTACCTAGAGTTATAAGATGATTTTTGAGAGAAATTTGTATAATAACTCTAGTTGTGACGTTAGTAAGGTGTGTAAAATTTATCATTGAATGTCTTGATATCATGCATATAATACTCATTTCCCATGAATCCAAATTTTGTAAGTGTTAAATAATACCTGTTGACAATTTTTGCACTTGTGCAAAAATGGTCAACTCGAAACTTTGTTACAATGGATAGCTTTGGTGAAGTATACCTAAGCTAAGGGAGTTCACATCATATTATTTTGTTACTACTGATTTGTGAAAGAGATTAAGTGAAATCTGTAGCTATATGTGCTAGTACAAAACGTAACAACTCAAATAGTCTGCAATTTCATGAATATCCTTAGGAAAAGAACACAAGCCCCGAAGGATAGCTATGTTATCTTGATGAAGACACCTTATTGCAGAGTATGTAAGGTGTATAGTTTTGGAACTGTAGACATAGTGGTATTTTTCAGACAATCAAATTCACGGTTATTATCTGTGTGCCTATCAGATTTATTGCTTTGTATTCATTAAAGTTGTTATGATTAATGAGATTGCATTCATCTATGGTGTCATAAGAGATATCAATTGAATCCTTTCCTACTACTTACGTCAAGAAAATATTGACAAACAAATGGTGACAATAGTGTCCAAATGTAAGTAGCAGGAAGGAGTCAAAATAAAGAATGGAAGCTAATGTAGTCAAGCAACATAGAAGGAGACATATCTCATTCAAAGAGTTCTTGTTGAAGTTATGGGTATTCATTTAAGATTATCCCTTATGTTAATTCATTTTATTGAGATATTGAGTTTCCTACATCATTGTACAATCAAAGGAAAATTGAATGCAAAAAGAGATAATCAATTCATTATTTCAATTTAATGCTTTATTCATAAGAGATCATAATTTTTCCCACACAAGCCATGGGATATGACTAAGTGACTCATCATATACATGGAAATGAGAATATTGCATGTGCTAAAGAACAAGAGTAGAGGAGTAAAAAGGAATCCATCATTTCCTTTTCATCTTCTATCCCCACTCCGCATCATCTCCATCTCCATGTCAAGTCTCTCATCTTCCGCTTCCATCTCCATCTCCTAATACTTGAAAATCAAGAGAAGTATTTGTCAAATTGAGCTCAGGGTACAATGTTATTCCAATACTCATGTTCTAAAGCAAATACATATTCTAAGTTTAATGCATCTAATGGTACATGAAGGAAAAGAATACTTAAATGCATGACATAGGATGAGAAAGAGATACAGATAGGCTAGCAGCCAAAGAAGAGGCAGAGTTCATAAAGTAAATGATTAGCAAGAGAAGATAAAAGAAGCTAAGGATTGATTTAGAAAAGCAGAATCTGAAGTAGCTCATAAAAGAAATAGTTGTAGAAGAAGGAAAGAAGAAGAAATAAAACACATGGATACAAGAGAGGCCAAAAAGCCTATTTATTTCTAACTCATTTATGAATTTTGTAGGAATATGTTGCAACATTAAATAAAAATTAGTTTAACTATTTAAGAAGGAAGCATCTACTGAATGAAGACAAATATCATTTTCAGATGGTTTATAGAAGAAAAAAGCATCATAATGAGTCAAGAAGAGATATTTTTGTAAATCAAGATCACAAATCATAAGAATCTGGAGAGAGAAGGATTCTGAAATTTTTTTGCCAGAGTCTCCCCTTGTACAATTGACTTTTGATTTAAAACAGAATTGAAATACATGCTTTTTTGCTACTACATTGCTTTCTAAGCTATCTGAGCTTGAAAAGGAATAAAAACAATCAAGAAAAATACATGTTTCATCACTTATAAGTTTATATTATGATCAAATGAAACATACAGGTATTCCATATTTTCATCATGCTACAGTTATCAAAAGTACCTTTTAATTTCCAAATTCAAGTGTGAATCAAAGAGCAACTACTTTACATATTTTCAGAAGTTGCAATGAATCAAGTAAAGCTAGCATGGACATCTTATTCAAGTAATCAAATAAGCAAAGGAGATGTTATATCTTTTTTAGAATGAACAAATCATAAGAATTTGGAGAGAGAAAGATTCTGGAAAAAAAAATTCCATAGTTTCCCCTTGCAAAATGGACTTTTCCAGAAAAACAAAATTGAGAAATAATGCAAAAATTGAAACATAATTGCTACTATGACTTCTGGAAAGTGAACTACCATTATAAAAAAGAAACTAATTATTTTCTTTCATTTTCCAGAAAATAAATATTTATTTCATTATACAGAAAGTATGCAATCATGTTTGCAACAAATAAACAACATATAACTTCCAGAAAATCATTTTGAATGCAAGTGTCAAGCTGTAGAATACACAAGATAGCATTCATCTTCCACTGAAGGAGTAAACTACAAAGCTTAGCAAGTGTTCAACCAAAGCATGCCTTCTAGAAGAAGGATCAACAAGTCAAGTCTAAGAAGGAAGCATGCCAAATACCAAACTATATCTACAGTTAAATGGTTTCAACAAAACAATATGCATCTACAAGAAACATGAAGTGAATATACAACACATAATTTGACAAGTGCCTAAGGAGCTTCTACAACCAAATTATAATGGATTGCATCTACAAAGAAGAAAAGGAAATATAGGGGTCTGCAATCAAAATGGAGTACTTATTTTCTAGTTTGCAAATGCTTAGTTGAAGTTTACCAGTCTACACAGAAATGAAAGAGATTTACAAACTGCCAGAAATGGAAGTGATTTACAAAGCCCAAGCTCAGAACTAGAAGTATTTTTTCACTACATCACAAAGAGAAATGCATCACAAAAGAAGTGGACTATTAATACTAGGTTTTCATTTATAGATATAGCTCAGAAATAGCAACGACAATTCAAAGTTGTATTCCCAGAATCCCACAAGAGGAAAATCAGTATGCATCTACAGAATGAAGGAGAAAATTACAAACTCCAAGTATACATTTATAGGGAAAAGGATCCAAAACAGAGTTCAGACATCATGATGGAAAATAAAAAACAATCAACATTTCCAAATACCATTACAGGTCTGCAAATAAGTATTGTCAAAACAATGTTATGGAGTAAGGTTCCGTCACTACACTTTCAGAAATAATTTCAAAAATACAAGCATGTATCTACAAGGAGGAAGATACTTAAGGACAAATCATTTTACTTCTGTAGAATGAAGAAAGGGTTCACGAACTACAAGTTTGCATCTACCACAGGGAGATAAAATGAACAGAGTTTGAATATCAAGTTGATGAGCAAATAGTCAATATTTTAAATGCTGAGCGAGATTTAGAAGTTAAATATCAAACCCAAGCATATAAGGAGTTCCCTTACAAATTCCAATGAAGTAAGAATTGAGATCGAGTTTTAAAGTCAGAAAAAACTGAACCCACAAAGCATTTCCATTCAACGAAAATTATAACCAATATTTACCAAGATTCAAGGTTATAGGAAATAAAACCTGATCTCCCAAAAGGAAAAGAAAAATAGTGTTGGAACTCACCATTTCCTGAGGAAAAAATGAGTAGACAAGAAAAATATGGTGGCAACTTCCTTCTACAGGCTCGTGTTGAGCTCGTTAGCTACCAAAAGTAGAGAACTAGAAGAAAACGAGGATTTATCATTCCATGCAGAAGATACAGAGAAAATAAATGATGAAAATGATCTTTAGATCATATATCGAAAGGAATGCTAAGCTAAGAAACCAAAAAACAAAAGAAAATACCTCCATATCTGTCAAAAAATGCATGCAACAGTCAAGTATCAATGGTGTCATAGGCTCAAGAACAGAAATGCAAGCTTAAAAATCATAAAATCTCCAAGCATTCATCATAATCATAGAGCGAGCAAAAAAATTTCCAGGGCTTTACCCGCAGAGTGAAAAAATCAAATGAAGTGACAAAATGTGAGCTCGCAAGTATAAACTTTGCATTCAAACTGAGGTTACAAAACCCTAACCCACAGTTAAGGATCAACGACCCATTAAATGCCAAGTTCCAGATTAAATGGTGATCAGCCCACACTGGTTCCAAGGTGATAGAGCCCAATTAAATGCCACCGGCTGTATTAAATGTCAGGGACATACCCTAACCCGTAGTTAGAAGATCAACGGTGGAGGTGCTACCAAAGCAAAGATCAAGGGCTAGTAGAGCTTGTCAAAAACCAAGTAAACACAAGCCCAGTTAGGGTTTCCACTACCTATGACCAGAAAGGGTCGAGTCATCATGGAGAGGGGCCAGCCCACATGGACCAACCAATTAATCATTTCAGGAGACTTTAGAAAGTCTGAACTATAGTCCATGCCCCAAAAATCAAAACAGTATTATATGCCATGATCACCGAAAAGGTGAAAATTGTATTATGTGCCAAGGGGTCTAAAGGTGGCAAATCAAATTGCATGGTGGGATAGCCAAAAGGTTAAACCCCTTTATATTATATACATGCTTATGCCTAAGTCCACAATGTGGCAGCATCTCAAACAAAAGGTGGTCCCAACATGGGGTTTCAAACAAAATTTGCAAGTGTCACTCATGTGACTATCCAGAGCAGTGAAGGAAATCAAAACATGTGCACAAAGAAGGTGGTCCCCACTTCATCTTAATTTTGCAAATATGGCTAAGGTTGCATCTTTTTTCCTACACAAAAGAGATGAATTTTGTATGCCTTCACAACAGGACAGAACAGAGAAGATGACAAATTTGCATGTGCAAAGGAGGAAGACTTGCCTAGCAAGCAATTTCTAATTTTGGCAAATTATTCACCTTTCTTTCTTAAAAAAAGAACAGTCAACTTCAGTTTGACTATATTATATCTAAGGCTGATAATGCCTAATTTTAATACATGTTTTAGTTGTATTATTTTATTCCTTTATTTATTATTAAATAAAGGATAAAATTAGGATGCATGGGCAAGTACAGCCCTTAGGCTATTTTTAGGAAGGGGGTGAAATTTTGCTATATAGTGTGTGCTCTTGCAAAGCACAAAGGGGGAGATTTTTTAGAGAAATTTCCTAGAGAACTTTTGATATGAGTATTGAAGCAATTTCTGACAGTTTTTCCCTCTGAGTGTGAATTATTCTTTTCCTTTCCAAGTTATTATGCAGTCTTTTATATGCTAGTATTGGTCTTGTGAACCAATATTCCCTGATGAATCACTTTACCCCACTACAAATCTACTATTTTCTGCTAAATTTCATTGTGCATGTTAGCTTACTGGTGATGTTTTGAACTTCCCTCGGTACAAAATACGTACTTTGCCATTATTTTCTACAAAAAGTACAAATTGGTTCGTGAACATAAAGAATTCTTCACAAATCAGTTGTGTATTCCACTCAAGTCAAGTTTTCATCCAAATTTGGTGTATCACCTTAGTATTTATTTCATTTTCAGTCACCTCTTAACCCTAAAACTCCCAAAAAATATTTTAGTGAACACCAATAAGGAACCAACCTTTTAACCCTGGAGGTTCACCTCAAAATAGGTATACCCATAGACCTGAGGTGTCCCCATTATATCTACGAGAGAGAGAGAGAGAGAGAGAGAGAGAGAGAGAGAGATCTTTGCATACTTAGAGAACATGCTGCCATCTCTCTGCCGGGTGCACATTCGAGAGATAACAATACCCATTAGTTCCTTGATGACTAAGAAATTTAGTGAATTAGATGGGATACATGGTTAGTGTTGATGGAAAATCATAGCACCCCTGAATTTCTGCAACTCGATGGGTTGAGACTCTCAGTGTGATTGCATAACATGGAGCTTTTCCCAAGTGTGGGACCTTGTGAATCGGGAAAGCTCTCTGGATGAAGGCTGGTTCCTATTTCTTTGTTCAGATGCACACATAAAAATTTAGAGGCTTTACTCAAAAAACTAATCTAACTTGCCAAGGAAATAAGGTAAGAAGATGCATAAAATAAACTTAAACTAACAAAGGTGATGCACCGAGGAATGAAGAATACTTGTCTTGCCAATAAACACAAACCATTAAAATGCAATGCAAGATCATGCACAGATAACCAGATTTGCAGTGAAAGATCAAGAGGATACAAATAAACACAGAGAGGGTTGAGAATCATCCATAGACATGCATTATTTTCTCTAATGATTGACACAATACACTACAAAATACCAAGAAGAAAAGCTGCATTACAATTTTAGATGGGAGATTTGAACTCCACAAATTCACTTGCCAAAGAGAAGAAGGGAGGGGCAAAACAAGAATGTCCAACCTTTAGAAAGAATCCCCTCCTTACAATTTATAGGAAGAATGAGAGAGGGAAGAGAGAGGAATTCTAAATCTACCCCAACCACCTCTAGGTTGTATTTAATTCATCTCATTATGGTGGTAGGTGAGAACCCTAACAAACCCAAAAAGTGGCGAGCTGTATTTTGCATTTTTAAGAACTTGTTCCCACCCAATTAAAGATATCCATTTGTAGTTGGACAAATGACCTCGTAAGATTTCCGAAAAGTCCAACCTTGCATGAATCCGAGATCCCTGTGAAAATTTATGGCCATCTGAATATCTGCGCCAAGGTTTACTTCCTGTCAGCGCTCAAAATGTTGCGCCTCCTGAAGATGCACCCCGGTGCATCCATCCTTATGTCGACATACTTTTACCTATTCCAAGGTGTGAATTTATTCATGTTGACACCTTATGTTTTGTGCCCTTTACCTGTGCCAAGGCGCAAATTTCTTCATGTCGACACCTTATGTCATGCATCCTTTACCTGCGCCAAGGCGTAAATTTCCTCAGGTCGAAACCTTATGTCGTGCACCCTTTACCTGTGCCAAGGCGCGAATTTCTTCATGTCAACACCTTATGTCATGTTCCCTTTACCTATGCCAAGGCATGAATTTCTTCATGTCGAAACCTTATGTCGTGCACCCTTTACCTGCGCCAAGGCGTGAATTTCTTCATGTTGACACCTTATGTCATGCACCCTTTACCTGCTCCAAGGCGCGAATTTCTTCATGTTGACACCTTATGTCATGCACCCTTTATCTTTTGTTATTCCCATATCTACCTAAGGGGGAAGATATATACAACAATTTGGTAACTGAACAGGGTCATCTTCCTGCTAGGTAGAAGATCAGTGGCCTTTTAGCAATGCATTGGGCATGGATTCATAAGCAATAACCTAAAACCAACTTGATCTCTGATCCCGAGCCTGATACCGCAACTCCTTCTTCAAGAGCATACTGAACTATAGAAATTCAACTTGAGAGCAACAAAACTTGTGCTAGAGCACTTAGGGAAATTGAAACCTAACTACAACAAGACAATGTGCATACGCACTTAGAAGAATTGAAATCTAGGCTAATATTTACAAGGGTAAACCTTTTCCTTTTAGTAGCAATGTTTAAGATAGATTCCGTTAACCAGAATCGGGAGTTCTTCTACATGCAATGTAGACAATTAGAAGGCATTACTACTTTTACATCTCGTGACCACATAGGGGCCACTCCAAATGGCATCAAACTTGGAATGCCTTCCTGGTTTTACCCGATCTGCATCCCATTTCAGAACTAGGGCCCCTTCCTGGAAGGTCCTTGCTCTTGCCTTCTTATCAAACCATATTTTTACTAAGGCCTGATCCTTTTCAATCATCAGAACTACATGTTCTCTTATTTATTCCAATTCCATCAACTCTGCATACCTGGCCTCCATTGGTTTGAACTCAGACAACTCCAACTACTTCATGAGCTCTAGTGCTAGCAATTCTAATGATATAGGCAATACTGCCTCTTTTCCATAGACCAAATTGTAGGGAGAATTACCTGTAGATCTCTTTGGTGTTATCCTGTCAACCCATAATGCTGATTTTAGCTTGGTATGCCATGTCCTTTGGTTTTCATCCAGATTCCTTCTGATGATTCTTAGAAAATTCTTGTTCGTAGACTCTGCTTGTCCATTACCCTGTGGGTAATAATTTGAAGAGGCAATTAAATATATTCCATTCTTGACAACCCATTCAGTAATCTTGGAACCTATGAATGCCAATGCATTGTCTAATATGATAGTGGCTGGCACACCGAACCTGGTCACCATTCCTTCATAAAAGTCTAGTATGTTAGACTCATTTGCTTCTTTGAGCGCTACTGCTTCGGTCCACTTGGTGAAATAGTCCGTTGCCATGAGAATCCACTTGTGGCCTTGGCTTGAGTTTGGATTTATGACCCCAATGAAGTCCAATCCCCATTGCATAAATGGTTGGTCAACTAAAATTGGGTGCAATGGAAGTGCTGCTAGTATTTCTTTGCCTGTGAAGAGTGCACATTTCTTACACTTTCTTATCCATTTATAGCAGTCATTGAAAACTGTGGGCCAATAATACCTTGCCTTCATTATCTTGAGAGCTGTTATCCATGGGGGAAAATGTCCTCCAGAATCTCCATCATGAAAATCTTGTAACACCCTCTCAATTTGACCTATCCCAATGCACCTCAATAGAACTCCATTGATGTCTTTCTTGAACAAAACACCATCAACAAGCACATATGGAATGGCTTATAATCTGAAGTATCTCCTTTTGGCTTTACTCAATTATGGAGGGCATAGGCCTACCTGTAGGAAGTGTATCATATTATGAGTCCAACAAGGAGTGGGCACATCATCATTTTCCTGTTCTTGACCATCCTGTAGTACCAAGATAGTCTCTTTTTCATCACCTGCTTTAACTTGTCAGCTCAAAGCTAGCTGTTCACATAGTCCTTTTCCACATACTAGTTTTGTGACCTTGATCTCGATGTCATATTCCATGACACGGGTTATCCATCCTGCATGTTTCTCATTCAGATCCTTGTTTAGAAGGAAGTCCTTAACTCCCGCATGAGAGACAAACAATTGGATCTTGTTGTTTGAGACTAGGTGCTTGAATTTCTTTAAGCTCCTGATCACTGCAAGGACATGCTTTTCAATGAAAGAGTACCTTGTTCCGTATTCCTCTAGGCCTTGACTAAAGAAAACAACTGGTTGTTCTAATCCTTCTTTGTTTTGTTGTACCAAGATTGCAGAAATTGTGTCTCCACCACCAAAGGCATATAACATGAAATCCTTGGAGAAGTCTGGATTGACGAGAGTCGGAGCTTGAGATATAGCCTCTTTTATTCCCTCAAAACTTGCCTTACCTTCAAATGTCCACTTAAATGTCATGCTCTTTTTCAACATCAGTGTTATTGGATTTACGAGAGCTGCAAAGTTTGGAACAAACCTGCGGACAAAATTGATCCTTCCCAATAAGTTTTGAAGATCCTTCTTGTGACTTGGCAATGGAAACGCTTGAATTGTTTCAAATCTCTCTGGGTCAACCGTCAACCCCTCCTTTGAAAAAATATGGCCTAGAAGTTTTCCCTCGTGAGCCAAGAATATGCATTTTTTGGGATTTAATGATACCCCAAATCTTATACACCTCTGAAATACCTTCCTCAAATGAAAGAGGTGATCTACTACATTTTTTGAGAATACCGTGATGTCATCAAGATATATCAGAACTATTTTATTGATCAATCCCTTGAATGCCATATCCATTGCCCTTTGGAAAGTTTCTCTAGCATTTGATAGTCCAAATGGCATCTTCTTGTAGGCATAGGTGCCCCATTTGGTGGTGAAAGCCATCTTGAACTGGTCATATTCTTTCACCATTACCTGATTATACCCTGAGTAGCCATCTAGGAGAAAGAATCTCTCTGAACCAGATACTACTTGCAATATTTGTTCTATTGAAGGAAGTGGGTAATGGTCTTTGAGAGATGCCCTGTTGAGGTCTCAGAAGTCCACACACAACCTGATTTCTCTGCTCTTCTTCCTGACTGGAACCAAGTTTGTAACCCAGCTTGAGTGCTTGATCGAGAATATAATGTTTGTCTCTATTAGCTTGTTTATCTCTCTCTTCATTCAAGGCTCAATGTGAGGGTTGACTGGTCTCTACTTCTACCTGATGGGCTTAGCATCTGGATCCAATTCTATGGTATGTTGTGCCAACTTTGGATCGAATCCTCTCAAGTCTTCATAGCTCCAAGTGAAGACATCTGGAAATTCTTGGCAAAGCTGTATGAAATCTGATTTCTCCTGCTCAATGGCCACTTTACCAATTTGAAGTGTTTTTCCTTCCCTAACAAGAATTGGCTTTGAATCTTCTCTCTTGACTTGTATGTTATCCTTTTCCTTATAGAACTGGTCGTTAGGGTTGAAGATAGACTCTAATGTTACTAAACCCTTAGGAAGCTTGTTTTCCGCAGCTGCACTACTTGATCACTGTACTGCTGCTCGAGTCTGTCCTGATTCCTAGCTGAGAATTCAGCCTCTTCTTGCAAAAAATTGACGATCTGTTCATCATTCTCAAACACCTACCAGCTTGTGTTATTATCTGGAACTGCTGGCCTCACAATCACATGGATATGTGATTGTGTTTTTTCCCTTCTGACGTTGTCAACCACATCAAACATTGCTCCAACTGCTGCGAGCCTATCCACAGATTCATTTTTCTTCCTGGGTATGGACACGATGTTGAAATCTTTGAAATCCTCAATGAGGTCCCATACCATGTTCTTGTAGTTTTTTAGCAGGTCATTCTTTGTAGCATGTTGTCCCCTGACTTGATTGACGATCAACTCGCTATCCCCAAACACCTGCAAGTTCTTTATGCCCTTTTTCCTATCCCAATTAAGTCCATGAATCAAGGCCTCATATTCAGTTGTGTTGTTTGAACAGGAAAACTGGAAACGGAAAGCTGAATAATATTTGATGCCTTGAGGTGAAACAAGCATAACTCCTCCTCCTGCACCTTGCCTACTCCTTGATCCATTGAAAAATAACTGCCATACCTCATTGTCATCCTTATGGCCTGGTTTGGTGATGCTAGGAATAGGCTAGTTTTCTTCATGTACGCAATAGACTCCTAGCTCAGATTCTTCTACTTCTTGGTAGGGATAAAAAGCATGTACCTTGCTCACCCATTCATTAAGAGTCAAATATGGGATGCTTCTAACTTTGGTGTGAGCTTCATCTGTGCTTGGATAATCTTCTTGATCAAATGCTAAATAGTTGGCATTGATTTGGCTTGGAGTATGAGGCTCAATATGAAAGTTTGCAATTGGTTCAGATCTGATTGTGACCTTATTACCATTTCTTGTTCTGAACAACATGTGTGACCGGTCAGAAGATAAGTATCCTCCAATTATAGCTATGAAATCCCTTGATAAGCATGGGGCAAAGAGTGGTGGCAAATCTATCACTGACACATCTTACAAAATAGTAAAGTTGGGGCATGCATGCAAGGTAAGATTCAAACCTTTAATCACTCCCACCATTGCTACTGTTGTCCCATCTAATTGCACTACCCCCTTTGATATGACTTCATATTGGAGACCCAACAGATTAGCTATTTTCTTGGGCATGACAGAACTACTTGCCCCAGAATCAATCATGCAATTGTGTACTAGTTTATCCCCAATGATTAATGAGAGGTATAATGGAGGGGGTTTCTGAACTTTACCTTGTTGTCCTCCATGGCACCCTTCAGGCTGAGTAACATTTGTGAGGATGTTCTCTTGCATAGGGACCTGCTAGTTCGAATTTGACCAATCCTTTATGGCAGCTTGTAGAAGATCTCTTTGGCCTGGGATGGATAAAGATTCCCACATTGATATATTCACATTTTTCTTCTTCATTTGATCAATGATGCTAAATGGGGATGAAAGATCTCTTTGCTATCCTTTGGCCTGTACATTCCTTTCTTGTGCATGGGCAGCAACAGCTGGCATTTGAGCTGGCTTAGAAGGTGGTTTGGGTTATCCTTGCGTGTTTGGAACTATATTTTTCTTACCAACACCTTGTGGAGTGATGGAAGGTTGTAGATCACTTGGAGCCTATGATTGCACTTCACCAATATTCCTCTTCTTTGATCTTGTGTTATCTGCTACAATCTGAGAAATTGTTTGATTCATGCCACAAAAATCCTCAGCTTGCCAATTCACAAGTGCGGTATCATTTGGAGTTGTGTTTTGCTGAGATGTCCCTTGTTGCAGATTTGTTTCTTGACTCACTTCACCCTCTACACCAGTAGTTGTCACCATCAAGGTTTGGTTCAAAGCACCATTGAAGCACATAGATTGGTTGTGAGGTTCATTACATAGGAAACACCAATCATACTCTTGATCTATGTTGTTTTACACTGGCACTAATGCTTTAGAAGCAGATGCAACATTGGGGTTATAGGGCTGAAATGGACTATTGGTGGGAGGCCTTACTTGGCTTTGGTTTTGATTTGCAGCTTGAGATGGTGACCTTATTTTTTGGTACGGGGGCCTAGCCTGGTACTATGCTTGAGGTTGATACGGTCTAGCACTTTGAGCTTGTTATCTTTTGATAGTCACCAACTCATTTCCAAGGTTTTACAATTGTTTCATAACCTCTTGGAGTTCATTTGAAGCACTAGAGGATGAAGTAGAAGTTTCATTTGAGCTTTGATTTCTAGGAGTGGTAATAGGAGCCAAAGTGGGTGCTTGACTAGTGCTTGGATTTTCTAAGTTTGGATACAAGGGCATGGGAGGCCTAGGAGCCAGCTTACCAGCTTGAATAAGATAGTTTTCAGCCCTAATGGAAATTCTATAAGCAGAAGGTAAGGTTGTGCCTCCCATAGATTGAATTAACATAGAAATATCAGAATTCAAAGCCTTAAGATAATATAGAAAAGTACCTTCAGCTGTTAGCGTAACGGCCACTGGAATTCTATCCCAAGACCTTTACAATATGAAGTTGAAGTTAGTCAGCTGCTCATGGGGATCTCTCTTGATAGTCATCAATTGTTCTAGTAGAGACAAATTATATCCCTTTTCTTCAAACTGCTCATGGAGAAATATGCATAACTGATTCCAATTTTGGATAGAACCAGCTCCAAGGCTCCTAAACCATTGGAATGCCTTCTCTTTGAACAAAGATGCCAGAAATTTGACAACAAAATCCATTTCATTTATTTCGTGTATTGCACAAATGTTAGCAATGTCTTTGACATGATCACTAGGAGTGGTATGATTTTATCCAGTGAAAAATGAAATGTTCTTTAACGCTGCAATTGGAACCTGATTTTGTGCATTGAGGGCAAGTGGGCTACTTCCAATGAAATTGACAAAGGGATTTGGTGGTAGATGTGCCAGTATGATTGGCCTAAGAACTCTAGTTGATATGAGAAAAGGTCTACCAGGTGGAGGTGTAGACAAAGTCCGGTTAGGTGGAGATGGTGATCTTCATGGTCCTCTTCCTCTCCTTCCTCTTCCTAGTGATAGTTGTAAGTGGAAAAATAACCCCTCTTCTCGAGTATCATACCTGGTTCGAATTCTTCTCATGCGCCTGGGCAACTATTGCTGCTAAACCACTAAATTCTATCCCCTTTGGAGTCACCAGATGTGTTAGATAATGAGCCTCAAAAGGATAGATTCTACCAAGTTACACACCAAACCCTTTTGGAGATTAAAAAAAGAATTTAAAAGCTTGAAGGAGCCAGAAGATATAGTTCTTCAATTTGGTTATCGGGTTTTGTTGTGCAGCTAATAATCCCCAAAAGGTACAGGTAAAACTTAGGTCATGTAAGGCAACTTAAAAAACCTGAAATACACCGTGTCAAAACTTGGGACATGCTCAACACCTGGGAAAACTTGAAATACTAAAAAACCATGAAATTTTGAAAGTCAAAATCTCAAAAATCTAAGAATACCCTTTTGAAGATTGTCCCCCGATCTATCAACTGGTGAAATTTTGACTTGTTTTGAGCAAGTTAAGCCTTTGAAAATCGATTTCAAAGTTCAGCCTAGAAGGTGAAGAATCTAAAATTGTAAAACCTATAATTTTTTAGTCCAAATTTCTTGAAAACTCCTTCAAATCTTGTGGAATGACCTCTTGTCCCACCAGGTGTGCCAAAACTGTTGATGGTAAATCACAGCACCCCTGAATGTCTGCAACTCGATGGATTGAGACTCTCAGTGCGATTGCATAACATGGAGCTTTTCCCAAGTGTGGGACCTTGTGAATCGAGAAAGCTCTCTGGAAGAAGGCTGGTTCCTATTCCTCTGTTCAGATGCACACATAAAAATGTAGAGGGTTTACTCAAAAACCTAATCTAACTTACCAAGGAAACAAGGTAAGAATATGCATAACATAAACTTAAACTAACAAAGGTGATGCACCGAGGAATGAAGAACACCTGTCTTGCCAATAAACACAAACCATTAAAATGCAATGCAAGATCATGCACAGATAACTAGATTTGCAATGAAATATAAAGAGGATACAAATGAACACAGAGAGGGTTGAGAATCATCCACAGACATGCATTATTTTCTCCAACGATTGATAAAATACACTACAAAATGCCAAGAGGCAAAGTTGCATTACAATTTTAGATGGGAGGTTTAAACTCCACAAATTCACCTACCAAATAGAAGAAGGGAGGGGAAAAATAAGAATGTCCAACCTTTAGAAAGAATCCCCTCCTTACAATTTATAGGAAGAATGAGAGAGGGAAGAGAGAGTAATTCCAAATCTACCCCAACCACCTCTAGGTTGCATTTAATTCATCTCATTATGGTGGTAGGTGAGAACCCTAGCAAACCCAAAAAGTGGTGAACTGTATTTTGCATTTTTAAGAACTTGTTCCCACCCAATTAAACATATCCGAAAAGTCCAACCTTGCATGAATCTGAGATCGCTGTGAAAAGTTATGGCCATCTGAATATCTACACCAGGGTTTGCTTCATGTCAGCTCTCAAAATGTTGCGCCTCCTGAAGATGCGCCCCGACGCATCCATCCTTATGTCGACATAATTTTACATGTGCCAAGGCACAAATTTATTCATGTCGACACCTTATGTTGTGTGCCCTTTACCTGTGCCAAGGCGTGAATTTCTTCATGTCGACACCTTATGTCATGCACCCTTTACCTGCACCAAGGCACAAATTTCTTCATGTCGACACCTTATGTCATGCATCCTTTACCTACGCCAAGACATGAATTTCTTCATGTCAAAACCTTATGTTGTGCACTCTTTATCTGTTCCAAGGCACGAATTTCTTCATGTCGACACCTTATGTCATGCGCCCTTTACCTACGCTAAGGCATGAATTTCTTCATGTCGACACCTTATGTCGTGTGCCCTTTACCTGCGCCAAGGCATGAATTTCTTCATGTCAACACCTTATGTCATGCGCCCTTTACCTGTGCCAAGGCACAAATTTCTTCATGTTGACACCTTATGTCGTGCGCCCTTTATCTTCTGTTACTCCCATATCTACCCGAGGGGGAAGATATATACAACTGTTAGTTTTCATAACGTAAAACAAAATAGATTTTCTTTAGAACTTAAATGCTAATATGAAAAGAGTGTGTAAAATATGTACTCTTAAATCAATAAACTTCCTTTACGTCATGATAACCTCCCTTGTTCCAACTATGATAAATGGAAAATCCAATTGAAAATGCAACTTAGAAAATGAATCCCTTAAACAAATACTAAAAGGATCATGTATGTACAAATGTTCATACCAAAAACATGGTTACAAAATTCTGGTCTAATGAGGGAAATAAGAAAAATTATATGGGATTACTACAAGTGAAATGTTAAATGTGTGTGTGTGTGTGTGTGTGTGATTGATTCTTTAGAGGTATATGGAGTTGTTTTGTGATGTTTTGTGATGTTTTGGGAGGTATATGGAGTTGTTTTGTGATGCTTTGGGAGGTATATGGAGTTGTTTTGTGATGCTTTGGGAGGTATATGTATTTACTTTGTGATTCTTTAGGAGGTATATGTAGTTTTCTTATGATCCTTTGGGATGTATATGGAGTTGTTTGTGATGTTTTGGGAGGTGTATAGTGTTGGTGTTATGATTTAGGTGTAACCTTGTGAGTCTAGTTTATATTTTGTGATGTTATTTCCATCTTGACCCTATATAACTACAGTTATAGTTTTGAATTGTGTTAAAACACTATACGTGTACATGTTGGGAATTTCATGTTGTAGTTTGCTTATGTTACAAGTACCTTTGTGTTAGAAAAATGTGTGACAAGTATTTTTTTGTGAGGGATATGAATGTTCTTTACATGGTTTGGTCAAGTTCTTGTGATGTGATACCATTTTGAAAGTATGGAGAAAGATTTCTCATGGTTCGTTTGTGTTGTGTTTGACCCATGTGTTGTGTTGTGATGTCATTTTTGTTGGACACTCGTAAAAAAAAAAAAAATGAAATCCTAAAAAAATGAAACATTAAGATCTTGATCTTGTAAGTAATATTAATGGAAAGGAGTAAATATAAAATAGGTAATGATCTAAACTAGAACTACCAATCTTCATATAAATATAAGAAATTTTCAAACTTTCCTTCTATCTTTTGCACATGTTTTAGTGGCATAATTCATTTCCCTAGGAAAGACTTGTCATTGATGAATATTATTGCTTACTCATCTCTCTAGCAATCCCTGGTGTTGTGTTTCATCAAAGAGGATGCTCTTATAAGGGGAGTGAAGTGTACTTACCAGCTAAATAAATGAATAAAATAAAATAAATAAATATAATTTTTAAAAAAGCATACATGGTAGGTGGTGTGTGTTAGTGATCTGCAGGCATGACGATGGAGTGTGGTGAGTGGGAAGTGTACAAAAGGCATGGGAATCCATCAAAACATAATGGAAAGTGGACTGTTGTCAGATGTTTTCATTTTGACGACTTTGGTAGTCATGTATGCAAGATGTGGAAGCATAGACAGGATCACATACTTCTCACTAAAATGCATGAGGGAAACATTGCCTCATGGACTGCAACGATTGTAGGATATTCATAAAATGGGGTTTTTGGAAAGGATAAAAAAAATTCGAGAAAATTATATTTGTAGGTGTAAATATAGCCTCCATGGCCCTTGCCTGTGTTTCCTAGCTTAAGAAAAAATGAGAGTATTGGAAACAGAAGTATAAATCCAACAAAGCATATTAGATAAATGATTTTTGTCATATTATTGTTGTAAGTGCTCTAGTAGATATGTACGAAAATGTGGAAGCTTAATCAAATGCATGAACTATTTGAAATAATTTGAAAGAAAAATGTATCCTCGAGGACTACATTGACTGCAGGATATGCACAAAATGGATCCGTTGAAATGGCCTTAGGACCTCTTTTTGTGGGCTGTTACAGGAAATATGGTATTCATTTTCTTGAAAATAACCTCACACATTCATAAAAGAAGACCTAGGATAGAGAGGAATCATGGGGATTCATTTTCTTGAAGAGATAAAATAGTCTTAGCCTCATTCTAGTCAAACATTGTTTTGTGAAATCACCTCACCAAATCTCACAAAAAAATTCCCATTAGAACTGCTATTTCTGCTACTTGTAA
The DNA here is from genome assembly GCA_019776745.2 of Taxus chinensis. NCBI lineage: Eukaryota > Viridiplantae > Streptophyta > Pinopsida > Cupressales > Taxaceae > Taxus > Taxus chinensis. Next base: position 122,444,615 of record CM034154.1, read on the forward strand.
CGTCTTTGTGCACACCATCTGCATATTCATCTAAATATGTCATGTAATAATTATTGGGGTGTGTCGTATGTATGGAAGTCACTGTGTTCTCCTTTTGTGGCTCAAGATTTATTATCATAGGTAACCAACTCTTTTTTGATTCAAACTCAACATATATTTCTTGGGCATGGTTTCCATCCAAATCTCGGTCATGTTAAACACCAAATCGCTATACATTAAAAACTTGATTGTTTTACTATTTAAAACCAATCTCTGCATTTGTTTGACTCAATCTCATGGAGGTATTCATTTGGGCTCAAAACGGTTTTGTTTGCATTGACTAGCCATATCGGGATCTAGTTGGGTGTGTTGTTCATTTGGAACTCATTTTTTTCAGCTTAATTACCATATTTATTATTCACTATCACTACCTTGCTACTCGAGATCATTTTAATGATTCAAGATCTTTATTAAAAAGGTATGCAGAGAAGCTGTGAATGAATATGGATAAGTTTTTTGAACTTGTGCAACCATTTTACAAAATACCTACCTATGACGTAGAACTGAGTCCCACAATTTCGAATAGATTCGTTAATCTAGGAAAGGTTCATATACCCTTATCTTTCATAATTTTTGTTCTTTAGTTTTTATTTTGCAATGAAATAAAAATTTAAACCATATGATTATTGTACATCTGATTATTTAAAAAAAACCTTACTTTTAAAACAATAAAATGTTATATCATAACTTACATAATCCAAATATTCCCTGGTGGACAACCATGAACTCAAACCCTCACTATGAGATGATATAGCAAACTTCTTAACCAAACTAGATTGCTTCAGTAACCTTTTTTTGACAGGTTAAGGTTTAGTTTCCTGTAAATATATTGACCGTTGCATTGTTAAAACCAATAAATCATGATTTTTGGAGACTCGCAAACAAACCTTTGTAACTCTAGAAAGGAGATGTTAATATCCCTATGTGTACCTTTCTATATGAGGAGTCACTTAAATCCTTGGGATTGACCTTTTTTGATTGTATGTGCTCTTTTTTATGCCTTTCTAGGAGTCCTGTTACACCATTTTTTAGTTGTTTGAAGTTGTTAAAGTGAAAATTTGGGTTTCGTTTCAGCTCTCCGTTTGAACCCTGAATAAGGAAACGCTTATCCAACTTCACAAACCTCTATTACTTTTAGTAGACAATTTCCTATAACCATCAATTTGGGGAAACAAAATCTACTAGATAGTTTGGCAAGGGCATTTTTTAGGCCTTTAGTTGCATTTTTACTATGTCAAACTAGAGTAATTATGACTAGTGGCTCCGGAAAAATATTCTCCATTTGCATCCAATTTTTTAGTTCTCAATTTCGTCAACTCCAATGTATTCTTTGTATATAGGAGGGCATGAGGTTTCAACTATCCCAATTATGACCAGTGGCCCTAGAGAACTATCTGCCATCATTAACTGTTTAAAAGTTTTGAATTCTATCAGTTCCTATGAACTCTTGGTATATAGGTTGACACGTATAAATTTTTTTGTCATGAATTATCTTATCAGAATATATTTTTTGAATGCACTCTCTTCGCCTTCAAGCCTAAATTGAACATTTTTTCAACTAGCAGGAAAACGTAAAAATAAAGTTGTAGGTCCCCTGTTGGGTTACCAAACCATCCTAGAAACTTGTTGAAACTTATAACTATTTGACACTATATAATGTAGCTCATTGTGTGAATTCAAATTTTGGAAAAATAGTATTCTCTCTATATATATCTCTTTCTCTCTCCTTGGTTAAGAAATAAATTCAAATGAAATGAAATCAATACATGTCACTACCCCTCTCTTTTCAAATGAAAATTAGTTATTATTAATAATTAAATGAGAAAGTAAAAATGTTGATTATGATAGATCAAGGAAGATTCCATGCTAGTGATTTATCACTGATTTCATGTTCACATGGTTTTGCAGGATGCAAGTAAGATGGAAAAGTGGCATTGGTGTGATTCATTGTATATTGTTAGAGTTTATTTATGTTAATGGAAGGAAATTTTTACTTATTGCTATGTCATAGAAAATTTTTAATTGAAATTTGGTAATATGAATGAGATGTTAGTTTTAGGGGTGCTTTGGGAAACATATATTTAACTATAGGTGTACTTTTAATTGAAATTGACATATGGTAAAAAGGCAGCTGGATATATATGTTAAGTAAAATTGTATAGGGTAGTTCTATATTTTACGAAGTATTGAAAGGTGTATTAAGGAAGTTTTGTATTATTTTTAAATTTGTATTTAAAAAAATGTTCATCTAATTATGGGTGTTATATGATTAAAAAAATGTATCGTAAAAGTGAGATAAATATGTTAAACGAAATTGAATCCAATATTTAGAGTGCAATTTCAATGTGTAATTAATGACTAAATAATTGGTGTGTGGTCTTTCCTACTTTGAAAATGTAATAAATAAATATAACCAAAAAAGTTATCTGTAGTATAAAATTAGTGCATAACTACCCTTCCTATGTGTGTTTCATTTCAGCATAAAAAACTCAGACTTTAGAATGAACTTAATCCTTAGTCATGGTGCACCTTCTAGTTAAGTAAATAAGAGCCAAGTTTAAGTTTATTTTCATGACCTGTATGTATAGCTACATTATCATGAACCCAATGGTTAGGAATGACATGGTCCAACATGATATTGAGTATTTGGTCCCCTCTTAAGTTTGGTATTCATTAGCGTAGTGAGGAGACTCTGTTTCTCTTCTAGTAGTACCCTTGGGAAACAACCATTAAAGATAGTGTAAAATCCTCTTCAACCGACACACATGTTGAGTGCCGAAGATTTCCAACTAACCTTGGGAGTCATTTTTTAAGATGTGGGATCATAAATGAACTTGTTACCGAATATTTATTACTGTTTGGGTTCTATGGTGCAATACTAAGAGTCAATTGTTAAACTTAATGACATCCTAATTTATGATTTTATTTGAAAATGTATCCATAAGATTACATGCTTTGAGAAAGGTGAAATTTTGATCATTCATATAATGTGTATAAATCCTCTTTTTGAAATGGACTAATCTGTAGTGTGTGATCCCTAATGGTAACCGCAATCCTTTAAATGAAGGATTATTCCCTCTGGTTCCCCACCTTTCACTTATGTGTAATGAATGTATGATGTGAAATCATGTATTAATGCTCTTGAGAAGAGCCCCTAGGACAAGGAATAATAGTCTCATGAGCATACTTGACTTTATATTAATAAATGGGTTGCACAACAAAGTTTAAAAGGGTAATCGAATCAAGTTGAGTGAAACCATTTTTAAGATGAATGAAAATGAATCGATCAGGTCCTATTTTCTAATTACCTACACATGAGAATGTTAAGTATGAATCCCCCTTAGCCTTTCTCAAACAAGTGTGTCATCTTGATTAGAAGTATCGAATGTACCTAGATTTATAAGATGATTTTTGAGATAAGGGTATATAGTAACTCTAGTTGTGACCTTAGTAAGGTGTGTAAAATTTATAATTGAATGTCTCCTGATATCAAGCATCTAATACTTATTGCACATGAATCCAAATTTGGTAAGTGTGAAATCATACTCAATAGTCCCTTGATGACTAAGAAATTTAGTGAAGTAGATGTGATACATGTTTATTTTTCATAACGTAAAAAAAAAAAAGGTCTACCTTAGAACCTAAATAATAATATGAAAAGAATGTGAAATATATCTACTCTTGAATCAATAAACTTACTTTGCTTTATGAGAACCTCCCTTGTTACAACTATGATAAATGTAAAATCCAATCAAACATGCAACTTAGAAAATGAATCCCTTGAACAAATAATGAAAGGATCATGTATGTATAGATGTTCATACCAATAACCAGGTTACAACATTTTGTTGTGATGAGGGAAATAAGAAAAATTCGATGGGATTACTACAAGTGAAATGTTAAATAAAGTAAAGATAATGTAGTTTAATTAAAAAAGAATATATAAGTGATTTCGAAGAAAATAAGGTCAATAACAAAATCTGAATGTAATAATTATGCGAACTAGGAAAGTGATGTCATGGATGGTGCCTATAAGAGACTTATAATGTAGTTGAATCGTTATGTGTGTCTTTTCACAAAAAATATGGTCGTCATGTGTTTTACATGTTTTTATGTAATCTATGTGGGTTAATGTTTTGCAAACTAATCTCCTGTTGCACATTGTCATAAGTGATCCCTTGTGTTGTCATGTATCAAACAATGTAAGTCAAAAAGAAATTATTCTAGTATATTGTTTACTGTTGTATTTATGTGTGTAAAATGTGGGCGTTACATTTGGTATCAAAGTGGAGGTTCATGTTGTCAAACCTCTGGCACATACTTGAGTAGTGATGATTTTTCTTGGTGGTGGTGGATATTGGAAGAGTAATGTTACATATGTTGTAATATGAGCTATGTTGTAATTCTTGTATTATGAAAGCACATGTGGTTCATGTTACTTAGTGCGTATTTGTTATGATGTTGATGTGCTTGTGATGAGATTATTCACTCTCCCTTTCATGGATTTTATGAAGATTTCACATGTGATATACCTCCTTATTGTGTGTCAAAAAGAATGTTATTGTGGGTTGCAGAGAGTTGAAGCATTTTGGAATTATGTGATATGAAGGTGCATTGATGTATTGTATGAAAAAATTGGTGTAAAGTGGATTGGATTGTATCATGATGTCATCACCGTGCGGTGATGAATCATGCGTGTCAGCATGTTGTAATTGCAATTGACTATTTGTTCTAATGTTAGACATTGTGTTCCTCATACGTATAATTTGTGTAATCTATGATGGTTCATGTTGTGATTTATGGGCATATGGTGAGCATATGATCCCTATTGTACATTCCTTGCACTTTGGGTGCATTATCTTGTAATGTGATGTATTAAAAACTGTTGAAGTAATGATTTTGTTATACCTTGTATATATACTATGTGTAAGACACTATGGTTAATGTGTGTGAACCACCATTGTGTTTGTGATGTAAGTATGTGTTATCTTGTGAATTTTAGTGTGAATTCATAGCACCCCCAAATGAGTTATACAAGTTTGCTTTTCTAAGGCAGGGTAATTTGGTGTGATTGCATAACATTGAAATTTCCCCAAGGTGTGGGACCTTGCAAAAATGGAAAAGTTCTCCAGATTGAAAGTTGGTTCCTTGTTCCTCTGTTTAGTTGCATAGGTTAGGATTTGCAGATGATCTATCTCTATACCTAATCTAAATTTTTTTAAGGAGACAGGGATAAAAGAGTATAAGGAATAAGATATAACTAAACTACCAGGCGATGCACAAAAGGAATTATGAACACTTATTTTTCCAATAGACAATCCAAAAAAATGCATACAATAAAAAAAGACAGCTAGCCAGATCTTTAATGGGAGACCAAATGAAATAAAAATAGACAAGAAATTATCTAAGATTGATCACAGATGTGTTTTATTTCCCTAAGGATTGGTACAATTCATTACAAAATATTCAAAAGGAAAAAACATATTACAATTTTAAAGGAAGGAATAAACCCCACAAATCCCTTTGCTAGAAGGAGAACGGAGCCTAAAAAATGAAGAATGTCCAACCCCTTATAATGAATCCTGCCCCCATATTTACAGATTCAATCAGAGAGAAGAAAGAGAGGGAGAGAAGCGGGAAAAGCATGTCAAAGCTCAACCACTGCTATTAATGCTTTTGATAAAAATTTCCCCCAAAATCCATCTTTACTACATCGATCCTTGGTTCGGTGCCTTGAAGGAAGAGGAAATAGAAAAATAGATCAGCTCGGATCTGGTTGTTGAGGCAAGAAGATCCTGCATTGAAATCTCAAAGATGTTTCCTTCATTTTTTTTACCTAACCTCCAAAAAATTAAAGTTTCGGGCCTTCGTGGCATGGGTGAGGCTGAGATCTTTCTAATGGTGTCAGATTTACAATAATTTCGAGCCCTGAGTAAAAATATATGCCCCTTTGAAGTTTGTATCGAGTCTATACAAATGGGTGGGAAAACAATTTGAAAAATGGGTCCCCTTTTTTATATGAGACACGTGGCAACCAGATTAGAGAAAAAATCAGGTCTACGAGTCCACAACATGTATTTTTCCCTTTTGTGCAAAAAACGTAAAACTCAAAAAACTCTTGCAGCCCCGAAGCTCTTCCTAGACACTTGGTTCCTTTTGGTTGGATGGGGAATGTGCTTATATCTTTATCTTTTCATATTTTGAATGAAAGGTAAATTTTCACTTTTTCCTCCGACTCCCTGCTTTGGCTTTGACTTAGGCTCAAACACTAACTTTTTCCTTTGGGAAGAGTTACAGGCCATTTGCAAGTTCTACCCATTTTGAGATAACAAGGGGCAAAGAACCAAATTTTCCCCCAATGGATTGCTTTCCCCTGGGACACACAGAAGTCTAGCACTCATTTGGAAACCTTTTCTCTATTCAACTCTTGAATCAGCGCCATTAAGACACTTTCCAGCCTCCACCTACTAGGCTCATGCATTGACTATTCAATTGAATCTACCCCTATGGATTAACACGTAGAGGCACAACGCTAACTTGATAACGCAGCCCAAATTTTTCCCTTGTAGGAGCATCGAGTTGACACTTGTCGGCATCCACTGATCTGTGGACTTTTCAACGATCCATCTTACTTTTTAGACTTTGGGCTACGTGGCGAGCTCACGCTCATTTGGGAATCCACCTTGAGATCGAATCTTGGATGTGTGCCACACTAACACTTGGCATTCTCCATGGATACATCTATAGTTATCTAATTTTGAAGCCCACCTTTTGACTCTATTTTGACCATTTGCTACATGGAGTGATGAAACATGTTTGAGTCTCTACCCCGGGCTTCCTTTCTGAATTTACACCGAGTCGACACCTAGCACCTTATTTTTAGTTGAATACTTTTCAATACCCCACAACTTCTTTAGAGATCTAAATGTGTGGAATCCTGGTGCAAGTTTGGGTTCCCCATTTTGGATTCACCTTTGGATAAGCGTCATTAGGACACATGGCTCCTTCCGCTGCCTCCTCCATACTTAGTTGTTTTTGAAATTTTTCCTGAACCGTTTTGAGCTCGAGGACTTTGGATTTTCATTGTTTCTTCCCCTTCTTGTTTCTGGTGCCTCTGCGGCATCACCCCTTCTTTTCTAACCCTACTATCTCATAGTTGAGTCTACCTGTAACTTGGAGAATGGATTTAAGATGTGGAAACAGCCTGACAGATTCATTTCTATTATACATGCTCCCTTAGTCTCTCTCGCCCCCTACCCCCCCTCATTTGTTGAGGTCCTCCATGACCATTTATAGTTTTGAGTGAGTTTTCTCAGGTTCCTTCTATGTGGGTTCATGGCTGATCCAATATTTGGCCCAGGGTGAAATATGGATAGCAATTTGGTGACTCACATGGGTATCTGCCTAATAGATGAAAAGACCAATTGCCTTGTCGTATTTGTTGGGCATGCAGTCGAGAAAGACAGTCTGGTACTAATTTTTCCTCTGATTCATGATCTCGGCTGTTTTCACTCTCACTTTTCATAAGAAATCTTTGAAATGACGATTTCTGAGAGTAAAAAATTTTCTTGACCCATGGCTTTATCTATCTTTCTGAATGGACTACATAAGATCCAAAAAACAACACCACACTATATATAAAATTTGGAAATCATACATTCCCCAAATGGAACATGCAGACTGTGTAAAGAATATAGGATAAAAACAACCAAAACTACAGTGATGTGATGTGCACAATCACTTAGAGGAAAGAGATACTAAGCTAATAAATATAGGGTGAGACTTCCCTTTTAGTAGCAGTGCATAAGATAGATTCCATTCACTGGAATCTACAAATCTTCGCCCTCTAATGTACACAATTGGAATGCATTGCTATTCTTAAATTTTGTGACCATGTAGGGTCCACTCCAAATAGCATCAAACTTGGAATTCCTTCCTAGTTTCACTTGATCTGCATCCCATTTCAAAACTAGGTCTCCTTCCTGGAAGGTCCTGTCGACACTAAAATTTTCCTCCATAATTTCTATTTCATTAATGTATGTATAGGAAAAGGATGTTGTTAAGTATAATTAGTAGTAGCGTCTGATAGAAGATAACGGCGCCGTCAGTACGGTGTCGCCAATAATGTGGAGTACGGTAACAGTCAAAGTACAATAGGAATGTTGTAAAAAGTAAATATTTGTCGTAAGTGGTCCGGTAATGTTAAAATGTCAAAGTTTGGGTAATTAGAGAAGTAGGGTCTACATGATTAGGAATTAGAAATATTATATTGGTAATAAGGACAAGGAGTGAGGTCATAAATATTTTGTGTATTTTATTTGTAAAAAGTCTAAAAATGTGGAACCCATGTAAAATGATAAGGTTTATCTTATCTTAAGAGATAAGCTTACATGTACAGATAAGAGTTAAGGTATGGAATATGATTCGTCAGAGTGGATTTCTTATCCTATCTTAGAGATAGGATGGATAAGCCTGGAAGTTCTATAAATAGAGAGGCCACCCCCCTCATTTAGCATAGAAAGAAGTAGTGAGAAATATTGTAGGAAGTGTGCAAAGGAAGCCATCAGTTAAAGGTGTGTTGAAGAAGCCATCAAGAGGCGTAATTGTAAAGTTTCTCCCATAGTCTTGTTGAAGTACCTCATGGGTGAGATTGTAACAATTTCATGTTAATATTATAATTTACTTTGATATTTCAGATTTGTCATCATTTTGTCTTATCATAGTCAATGGTATTCTTGTGTTCGGTTGTTGTTTTGTTTCCAGATTACATCCACCAAACTAAAGGCTGTGCATTAGTAAATAATCATAGCACGAGGAGTTCCCGGTGAAGAATTATCATAGTGCCGGATTGGTGATGACATTTTGGTTCCGTTGCCGGGACCATTCCTCGTTGGTGGATTTTCTGGAGAGATATTCCCACTTAGTCAAAAATCAATTAGAGGGTAACCTTGTTTTTACTGTGCATAGTAGTTACCATGGTAAAGTCATTTTTACCGTGAATAGTAGTTACCATGATAAAGTCATTTTTGCTGTGAATAGTATTTATCACAGTAAAGTCACTTTTTACCGTGAATAGTATTTACCGCAGTAACTTCACTTTTTACCGTGAATAGTGTTTACCACAGTAAAATCAGTTTTTACTGCAGTAAGTCAAGTTTTACCATAGTTTACCGTGGTCATTTCTATAGTAATTCCAATTATTTGTGCACATAAGTCTTGTTGATTGTACTTGTGGGTTGGTATTTCACGGTGGTTACTTTTGAAAATGGGAAAGATTCCTGTTTTTTCAGCTCAATCTAATGAAGATGCTTCTTCTTTCATTCAAGAGTTTAAGCGATCTTGTATTTGTAATGGCCTTATAAGAAGGGAACAATGGACTGAATTTTTTCCTACCTTTTTGGATGGTTCAGCACTTAGGTGGTTTGAAACACTAGGTGATAATGTGAAAAATTCATGGGATTTATTAACTGAAAGTTTTCTTGAAGAATTTGGTGAACAACAGAGATATGCAGATCTCATGATTGATATCACAAAGCTAACCCAAGGAGAGAAGGAGAAGATAAGGGATTATCATGCTCGTGTTCTAGAGCTAAGGAGGAAGCTCGATGCCCAGATCCGGAAGGAAGGATTAGCGGATGGGTTGATGAATGGCGTGGATAATCTCCTATGTAAGCACTTCATTCTTGGGATGAAGCCAGAGATCAGACAACGAGTGAAGTATGACCGCCCAGCTACCATTGAACAAGCAAAGGAGATTGCAAGAAGGCAAGAAGAAAGCATGGAAGAGGAGCCCAAAGAAATTGTTGTTAAAGTAGAGCCTACACCAGCACCTTTGGTCCAGAATCCACAACCACTCCCGGTGAGCACAAATATTTCTCCTAGTACATCTACTGAGTATGAAGATCTGCTTAGGAAGATGGGCCAGTTAACTATTAATCTTCTTCAAGGAAAGGAATTTAGTTCTCAGGGAGGAGATAGAGGTCCAAAAAGAAATATTTCTGAAGTTGTTTGTTATGGTTGTTATAAAAAGGGTCATTATAAGTATAATTGTCCAGATAGAGCTTCTACATCTGGTACAAGAGATAATGATAAAGGAAAAGCACCTGTGAATTCTCTTGATGTAGTAGATAAGAGTAGAAATAATGAAGTAGATGTGTTTGTAACAAAAAGAAAGAAAGAAAAAGATAATCAAGATGGAACTGATCCTAAGAAGATGAAAGGAGAAACTAGTAAGAAACATAGGAGAAGAAAGTTGGGTGTGCAGGATTTTCTGATTTCACAGGGGCAAGGACCATACTCCATCTTGGAAGATCTGTCCAAAAGGCCTGCAAATATTACATATGGTCAACTCTTGGCTATGTCTTCTGAGAAGAGGCGGGAGTTGCGAGGTGGACTCAATGCTCGAAGAAGGAAGGAGGTTGAGGTCCCTGTTTTGGAGGCAGAGGCAGATCCCTATGCTCCACAAGCTGAGGTATTATGTAATGGTATTTCAATTCATGATGTCTTAGTTGATGGAGGTGCTGCAGTTAATGTAATGACCGAGTCTGTAATGAATATGTTGGGTTTAAAAATTGATCGCCCTTCAACACTTATGTTAAGGTCATTAAATAAGGGAAAAACTAAACCAGAAGGTGTAGTTTCAAATGTGGCAATATCTGTTATGGGTGTTGTATGTGTGGTAGACTTTCAGGTGATGAAAAATGGTACTGTTGCGTACCCAATGCTGCTGGGAAGACCATGGCTAAGGAGAGTTCATGCAAGAAACTACTGGAATGAAGGTTTCATGACACTTGGACGTGGTAGAGAGAGGGTGAAGATAAATGTGATCCCTCGACATCATAAAGCAGAACCTGTGGATTCAAGTGATGAAACTGATGATTGGACATCCTCTGATTACTCTAGTACCAGTGAAGTGGACACTGAAGATGAAGAAAGTGAGGTTGATGTTTCAGTCATGGATATTCTTCCAGTCACACCAACCCAGGACCCCATAAAATTATCTGAAGAAGAAGTTGATGATCGTCTCCAACAAATAAAGATTGGTGATGCTGTGATGGAGAGTGAGAAGGAATCCTACCTCCAGCTCTTTCGAAGGTACATACACCTATTCACTTTTGATTACAAGGAACTCCGTCAAGTAAGTTGGGTAGAACATTGTATTGAGCTGGTAGATGGTGCTAAGCCCATAAAGCAAATGCCATATAGAATGAATCCTAATTTTTCTAAGACTGTAAAAGAAGAAATAGATAAGTTGCTTGATGCAGGATTCATATTTGCTGTGGAGAATTCAGAATGGGTTTCTCCCATTGTGATCTCAATAAAAAAGAATGGGAAGCTACGCATTTGTGTTGATTACAGGAAGCTCAATAAGGCAACAAAGAAGGATCATTACCCTCTTCCATTTTCAGATCAGATCTTGGACGAAGTAGCTGGCCAGGAGTGCTATAGTTTTGCTGATGGATATAGCGGCTACAACCAAGTTCGTATAGCAGAGAAAGATCAGCTGAAGACCACGTTCACCACTCCTTGGGGAACGTTTGCTTATAGAGTTATGCCTTTTGGGTTGTGTAATGCTCCAGCAACATTCCAGCGTTTGATGAATAGGGTGTTCGAACCCTACATTGGGACCTTCATCAGAGTATTTCTGGATGATTTTTGCATCTATGGGAGCAAGTTGGACCACCTGCACCAGATGGAGACAGCATTTCAAAGGTTAGATGAAGCACAAGCCTCACTAAACCCTACAAAGTGTGTCTTTGGATGTTCTAAAGGTGTTTTGTTAGGGCATGTTGTATCCAGAGATGGTATTGGTACTGATCCTGATAAAGTTTCAAAAATCAAAGATTTACCATTTCCTATGAATAGAAGTAAGTTGAGATCATTTTTAGGCCATGTGGGTTACTATAGAAGGTTCATCAAGAATTTCTCAAAGATTGCACAGCCACTAACCCAGTTCTTGAAGAAGGATGTTGCTTATGAACCAGGAAACAAGGCGCATGAAGCTTTTGGACAACTGAAGGAAGCCCTGGTGTCTTCACCTGTTTTGAAGAATCCAGATTGGAGCAAGCCATTCATTGTGTACACTGATGCCTCAGATGCAGCACTAGGTAGTACTTTGAGCCAAAAGGATGAAAATGGGAATGAACATCCAATTTACTTTGGGAGCAGACAAATGAGCAGTGCTGAGGTAAACTATACTGTAACTGAAAAAGAGGCTCTGGCTATCATTTTTGCTGTAAAGAAGTTTAGAAATTACTTGCTAGGGCAGAAATTTATAGTTGTAACAGATCATCAGGCTCTGAAATATATTGTCAATAAGCCTAACCCATCAGGGAGAATAGCAAGATGGATAATTTTGCTACAAGAATTTGAATTTGATATTATAGATAGGCCAGGAAAGAAGCATGTCAATGCAGATGCACTCTCTCGAGCCTATGATGGTTTAGGATCATCTTGTGATGATGATGATTTTCCCGATGCAGCATTGTTCTCCCTTGACACAATCCCTAGTGAATACATAGATATTTGGAATTATCTGAATGAATTCAAGTTTCCTGATGGTGCCAATGCAAAGACTAAGAGAAAGATTACTCAAGCCAGTCGTCCATATTCTATTCTACATGGAGCATTATTTCGAATAGGACCTGATGGACAGTACAAGAGGGCAGTTGGACGTGATCAAGGAAAGGAGCTGCTAGAAGAATTCCACAATGGTACATGTGGAGGGCACTTCTCTGGACAACTTACAGCAAGAAGGATCTTGGATGCAGGTTATCACTGGCCCACTCTTTTTAAAGATTGTTATAATTATTGTAAGACATGTGATATTTGTCAAACACATGGTAACCGTAAGACTTCATCAGCTCCATTATGTCCTATTCTTCCACTTGGTCCCTTTGAAAAGTGGGGAATAGACATTGTAGGTCCACTTCCAACTACATCACGCCAAAATAAGTATATTGTAGTTGCCACAGATTATTTAACCAAGTGGGTTGAAGCTAGGCCATTGAAAACAGCTTCCATGGATGAAGTGGCAAGGTTCATATATGAACGCATTGTCACCAGATTTGGTTGTCCATTAGAAATTGTAACAGATCAAGGAAGCCACTTCATTAATGAGGTGGTAGAAGCCCTAGTCAATAAGTTTTCTATTAAGCACAGGAAGGCAACAACATACAAGCCAAGCACAAATGGACAGGTGGAACGAACAAATTTTGTGCTGTGTCAAATTCTAGCAAAAGATGCAGCCTTGCAGGTACATAAATGGGATAAAAGGATTCATGCAGCATTGTGGGCATATAGGGCAACATCAAAGTCAGCAACAGGATACTCCCCATTTCAGTTGGCCTATGGCATTGATCCAGTTCTTCCTATTGAGTTTGATATTCCCACTGTGAGAGTTATGAAAAATGAAAGGATGGATGAAAGTGATTCAGTAAAAGAAAGGTTGGTACATCTTCATTTGCTAGAGGAAATGAGGGAAATAGCAAAGGATACAAGCCATAAGAAGAAAATGAAGCAGAAGGAATACTTTGATCAAAAGATCCGATGGTCTCCATTTCATGTGAATGACTTGGTCCTAGTATATGATTCCAGATACAAAAAAAGAAGACAGAGAAAATTTCTTCCAAAATGGATGGGGCCCTACAAAATAGCAGCTGTGCATGAAAATGGTACGTACCGACTGGAGGAATTGGATGGCACTCCCATTACGAAATGGGTCAACCACGACAAGTTGAAGATTTTCCAAGCACCAGAATAGTCTACTCCGAGGACGGAGTAGAAGCTAGGAAGGGGGAAGATGTCGACACTAAAATTTTCCTCCATAATTTCTATTTCATTAATGTATGTATAGGAATAGGATGTTGTTAAGTATAATTAGTAGTAGCGTCTGATAGAAGATAACGGCGCCGTCAGTACGGTGTCGCCAATAATGTGGAGTACGGTAACAGTCAAAGTACAATAGGAATGTTGTAAAAAGTAAATATTTGTCGTAAGTGGTCCGGTAATGTTAAAATGTCAAAGTTTGGGTAATTAGAGAAGTAGGGTCTACATGATTAGGAATTAGAAATATTATATTGGTAATAAGGACAAGGAGTGAGGTCATAAATATTTTGTGTATTTTATTTGTAAAAAGTCTAAAAATGTGGAACCCATGTAAAATGATAAGGTTTATCTTATCTTAAGAGATAAGCTTACATGTACAGATAAGAGTTAAGGTATGGAATATGATTCGTCAGAGTGGATTTCTTATCCTATCTTAGAGATAGGATGGATAAGCCTGGAAGTTCTATAAATAGAGAGGCCACCCCCCTCATTTAGCATAGAAAGAAGTAGTGAGAAATATTGTAGGAAGTGTGCAAAGGAAGCCATCAGTTAAAGGTGTGTTGAAGAAGCCATCAAGAGGTGTAATTGTAAAGTTTCTCCCATAGTCTTGTTGAAGTACCTCATGGGTGAGATTGTAACAATTTCATGTTAATATTATAATTTACTTTGATATTTCAGATTTGTCATCATTCCGTCTTATCATAGTCGATGGTATTCTTGTGTTCGGTTGTTGTTTTGTTTCCAGATTACATCCACCAAACTAAAGGCTGTGCATTAGTAAATAATCATAGCACGAGGAGTTCCCGGTGAAGAATTATCATAGTGCCGGATTGGTGATGACAGGGCCACTCCAAATGGCATCAAACTTGGAATGCCTTCCTGGTTTTTCTCCATCTGCATCCCATTTCAGAACCAGGTCTCCTTCCTGGAAGGTCCTTGCTTTCACCTTCTTGTCAAAGCATTTCTTGATTGAAGCCTAATTCTTCTCTATTGCCTGGGCTGCATGCTCTGTGGCTTCTTCCAATTCTATCAAATCTGCATACCTGGCCTCCATTGGTTCAAATTCATACATCTCTAGCTGATTCATGAGCTCTAATGCTAGAAACTCAAGTGATATAGGCAACACTGCTTCTTTCCCATAGACAAGTTTAAATGGAGAGCTACCTATAGATCTCTTGGGCGTTATCCTATCAACCCATAAGGCCATTTTGAGCTTTGTGTGTCAGGTCCTTTGATTTTCATCAAGAGTTCTTCTGATGATCTTTAGCAGGTTCTTTTATGTGGACTCAACTTGGCCATTACCTTAAGGGTAATAGTTCGATGAAGTGCTCAAGTCTCATTCCTAACAGCCCATCCTGTGATCTTGGAACCTATGAATGTCAGTGCATTGTCTGATATAATGGTGGCTAGCACTCCAAATACCTGGTCACTATCCCTTTATATAAATCTAGTATACTAGACTCATTAGCTTCCTTGAGTGCCACTGCCTCGGTCCACTTGGTGAAATAATTCTGTTGCTGTCAAAATCCATTTATGGCCTTGGCTATGAATTTGGGTTGATGACTCCAATGAAGTCCAATCCCCATTGCATGAAAGGTTGGTCGACTGAGATTGGGTGTAATGGAAGTACTGCTAGCCTTTCTTTGGCTTTGAAGAATGCACAATTCTTGCACCTTTTGATTTATGCATAATAGTCACTAAACACTCTGGTCCAGTAATAAGCTGCCTTCATAATCTTGAGTGTTGTCAACCTTGGAGCAAAATGACCTCCAGCTACTTCAACATGGAATTCTTGTAGCACTTTCTTAACCTAATCTGTTTCAATGCCTCTCAGCGGAATTCCATTAATGTCTTTTTTGAACAAGACACCATCAATAAGAACATATGGGATGGCTTGTAGCTATGAAATGTGTCCTCTTTTCTTCTACTGAATCCCATGAGGACATATGCCTATTTTGGAGGAAGTGTACCATGTCTTGGGTCGAACAAGGAGTAGGTACATCATCTCTCCCTTCTTCTTGATTATCCTGTAGAATAAAAACAACCTCCTTTTCATTGTCTGCTTCGTCCTGTTGACTTGAGGCTAATTGTTCACACATCCCTTTCCCACAGACCAGCTTAGTGACCCTAATCTCAATGTCATATTCCATGATACGAGTGATCCATCCTACATGTTTTTCATTCAGGTCCTTGCTAAGAAGGAATTATTTAACTCTTGTATGAGAAACCAACAATTGAATTTTATTATTTGACACCAAGTGCTTGAACTTCTTTAATCCTTTGATTACTGCCAGGACTTTCTTTTTGATGAAGGAGTATCTCACTTCATAGTGTTCTAGACCTTGACTGAAGAAAGCAATTGGTTGTTTTGTACCTCCTTTGTTCTATTGAACTAAGATTGCAGAAATTGTGTCACTGCCACTAAAGGCATACAATATGAAGTCTTTAGAGAAATCTGGATTTCACAAGAGTTAGAGGCTTGTGATATAGCCTCCTTGATATGGCCTCAAAGCTTGTCTTTACCTTCAACTATCCATCTGAATGCAAATCTCTTCTTCAGCATCAACGTTATTGGATTAACAAGAGCAACAAAGTTTGGCATAAACCAGCGGAAAAAATTGATTTTGCCAAGAAGATTTGAAGAGCCTTATTGTGGCTTGGCAATGGTAATGCTCTTATTACTTGCACTCTCTTCGGGTCAATTTCCAGTCCTTCCTTTGATACAATATGGCCTAGAAGCCTGCCCTCATGGGCTAAAAATATGTATTTTTTGGGGTTCAATGATACTCTGAATCTCCTACACCTTTGGCACACCTACCTTAGGTGGATAAGGTGATCTGCTGCATTTTTAGAAAACACCGTAATGTCATCTAGGTAGATCAACGCTATTTTTTAATCAGCCCTTTGAATTCCATATCCATTGCCCTTTGAAAAGTGGCTCCAACATTAGACAATCCAAATGGACATCTTTCTTGTTGGCATAGGTGCCCCATTTGGTGGTGAAAGTCATCTTGAATTGATCATCCTCTTTCACCATGATTTTGTTGTAACCTAAGTAGCCATCTAGGAGGGAGAACCTATCTCTGACCCAGACACTGCTTGCAAGATCTGCTCCATCGAAGGGAGTGGAGTAGTGATCTTTGAAGGAGGCTCTGTTCAAGTCTCAAAAATCTACACACAACCTAATCTCTCCATTTTCTTCTTGAATGGGACCAGGTTTGTAACCCAACTTGATTGTTTGATTAGAAATATGATACTTGCCTCTATTAGCTTGTTTAGCTATTTCTTCATCAAATGCTCAATATGTGGGTTGTCTGGTCTCTGCTTCTTCATGATGGGATGAGTAGATGGATCTAGTTTGATTGTGTGTTGTGCTAGATTTGGATTGAACCCTATTAGGTCTTCATAACTCCAATAAAACACATCTAGAAATTCTTAGCAAAGTTGTATACATTCATACCTTTCTTGCTCGATAGCAAATTTGCCAATTTGAAGTGTTTTGTCTTCTCCAACTGGGATTAAATCTAAATATTATCCTTTGATCTGTATATTAGCCTTCTCCTTTCTAAATTGATCATTGGGATTGAAAATAGATTCCAGTGTCACTAATCCTTTGGGAATTTTCTTTGTATATAGTTATACTATCTGATTCCCGTATTACTGTTCTAGTCTGCTTTGGTTTCTAACTAAGAATTCAGCTTCTTCTTGCAAAAAATTAATGATCTACTGATCATTTTCAAACACTTTCTAGAATGTGTTGATATCTAGTACTACTAGCCTCACAACCACATGGATATGTGGATATTCTCTATCCCTCTTGATGCTATCAACCACATCAAACATTGCTCCCACTGCAGCAAGTCTATTAATAGCTTCATTCTTCTTCATGGGTATGGACACAATATTGAAGGCCTAAAGATCCTCCATGAGATCCCATATCCTACTCGTGTAGCTCTTGAGCAGGTCATTTTTGACAGCATTAAGTCCCCTGATCTGATTGGCAACCAGTTCACTGTCATTAAACACTTACAAGTTCTCGATCCCAAGCTTCCTTGCCCAATGAAGACCTTGGACTAAAGCCTCATATTCAATAGTATTATTTTAGCAAGAAAATTTGAATCTAAAGGATGAATAATATCTCATACCTCTGGGGGGACACAATCATGGCCCCTCCTCCATCTCCATGTCTACTCCTTGAGCCATCAAAGAACAATTGCCATAACTCATTGTCATCCTTGTATTCTAGGTTAATCAGATCAAGAAGAGGATGATTCTCTTCATATAGGTAGTAGACACCTAGCTCAGATTCTTCCATCTCCTTATAGTGGTAAAAATCATGAATTTTGTTGGCCCAATCATTGAGAGTCAAATTTGGGATACATCCCACCTTGGTATTTTCTTCAGAAGTGCTTAGGAGCTCTTCTTGATCAAAAGCTGAGCAATTTGCATTGATTGGACTAGGCACATAGGATTCAATATGATAATCAGCAATAGGTTCAGATCTGATTGTGGCCTTCACCCCATACATTTTCCTAAAGAGCATATGTGACCAATTAGCAGATAGGTAGCCTCCAATTTTGGTAGTGAAGTCCCTAGACAGACACAAAGCAAAATCTGGTGGCAAATCTATGATTGACATGTTTTGCAAAACAGTCACATTGGGGCAGGCATGCAGAGTGAGGATCAAATCTTGATGATTCCCATAGTGGTCACTATTTTCCCATCTACTTGGACTAATCCTCTAGAGATGACTTCATATTGGAGACCAAACTAATAGACTATTTGTTTAGGCATCACGGAACTACTAGCCCCAGAATCAATCATACAATTGTGCACCAATTTGTCTCCAATAATTAATGAGACATAGAAGGGAGGATGTTTTAGGTTCTTACCTATTTTTTCTTCATGGTTTCTCCCTGGTTGAGATGCATTGGCAAGCACTCTCTATTGCTGGTTAGGAGGGTGATTCGAACTTGACCAATTCTGCATGGTAGTCTGCAACAGATCCCTCTACTCTGGAATGTCCAGTGACTCCCAAAGTGAAATGTTCACACTTTTCCTTTTCATTTTCTCAATAATATTGAATGAGCTATATTTTTGTTTCCCCTTCCCAGACACATGTCTTTCTTGCACACGGGTTATTACAATCAGTGCCTGACTGGGTTTGGGAGGTGGCTTGGATTGGTTCTGCATATTGGGAGTTGTACTTGGAGCACCATGACCTTGTGGAGTGATGGAAGATTGAAGGTCACCTGAGTTCAGTGGTTGGCCCTCTCCAATATTCATCTTTTTGGATCAGGTATTAGTAGTCACACCTTGAGAAGGGAATTGATTCATTCCACCTTATTGAGCTTATTGTTGTTGATCTCCCCCCTTGTTTAGGTTCTTGTGACACCATACTGGTTCGCACTATCAAGGCCTGATTTAGAGCACCATTAAAATACATTGATTAGTTGTGTGCTTGATTACATGGAAAACACCAATCATATTCTTATGCCATATTGTTTTTTGCTGGAACCAATGTCCTTGATGTTGAAGCTGTGTTTGGATCATACAACCTGAAAGGTCTAGCATCTTGGGGTTGTCCTTGGTTCTGGCTCTGATTTGTAGTCTGAGATGGTGGCCTATTCTACTAATACTAGGGTCTAGCTTGATATTGACCCTGAGACTGATCCTGAGACTGATATGGCCTAGAACTCTGCGCTTGTTGTCTTTTGATAGTTACTAGCTCATTCCCTAGGTTTTGAAGTTGTTTCATGACTTCTTGGAGTTCCTTAGAGGTGTTAATTGATGAAGTGGAAACTTCAGCTGAACTTTGACTCCTAAGGGTGTGTATAGGAGCTAATGTAGGTGTTTGGCTATCATCTGGGCTTCCTAACTTAGGGTATAGAGGCATGGATGGCCTAGGAGTGATTTTACTGGCCTAAATCAAATAGTTCTCAGCCACTATGGAAAGGCTATAGGCTGTATGTAATGTAGTGCCCCCCATTGACAGAATCATTATAGAAATATCATAGTTTAAAGCCCTAAGAAAGTATAAGAAGGAACCTTCATTAGTGGGCTTTACTGCTATTGGAATTCTATCCCAAGTACGTTAGAATCTGAGGTTGAATTCTGTCAGCTGCTCATTTGGAGCTCTCTTGGTCGTTGTTAGTTGTTCTAACAAAGACAATTTATCACCTTTCTCTCCAAACTAGTTATGAAGAGCTATGCATCGCTGATTCCAATTCTGGATAGAGTCTACCTCAAGACTCCTGAACCATTGTGAAGCTTTCCCTTTGAGTGAAGAGGCACATTTCTTGAATCCAATGTCCATATCATGAATCTCATGGATTGTACAGACATTTGTAATATCTTGGACATGATCACTAGGAGAAGTCTGGTTTTCCCCAGTGAAATACTGTCGGTGATGTTGACATAAGGGTTTGGCTAAGCCATCCTGATTGGCTTGATCACCCCCCTTGATTGAGAGAACGGTCTGGCTGGGAGGAGGTGTTGATAAGGATCTCCACTTGGTGGGGATAGATACCTTTGGGTTCTTCTTCCTCTTTTCCTTCTGTCTAGGTATAATTCTAGATAGAAAAATAGTCCCTCTTCTCTGGTTCTTGACTGTGTTTGTATTATTCTCATGAACTAGCTTGGATTTCTAAAACTAGTAGATTTTCTTCTTTTGGAGTTGCCAGATGTACAATTTTTAAGGCTTCTTAAAAGCCACAATCATAGCAAGTGTACATAAATTCCTACAGTAATAAGATGGATACTTCTTAGTCCCAGTAGGCATGCCAAAACTATTAGTATGAAATCACAGCACCCCTAAATGAGTTATACAGGTCTTCTTTTCTAAGGTAGGGTCATTTGGTGTGATTGCATAACATTGAACTTTCCACAAGATGTGGGGCCTTGCAAAAATTTAAAATTTCTCCATATTGAAGGTTGTTTCCTTATTCCTCTATTTACGTACATAGATTAGGATTTGTAGAGCATTTATATCTATACCTAATCTAAAACTTTCCAAGGAGACAAGGATAAAAGAGTATAAGGAATTATAAACAACTAAACTACTAGGGGATGCACCAAAGGAATGATGAAAACTTATTTTTTCAATAGACACAAACCAACAAAATGCATACAATAAAAAAGCACAACTAGCTAGATCTGTAATGGGAGACCAAATGAAAGATAAAGAAACAAGAAAGGATCTAAGATTGATCACATACGTGTTTTATTGCCTTGTGGATTGGTACAGTTGATTACAAAATAACCAAAATGAAAAAAACGTATTACAATTTTAGTGGAAGGCCTGAACCCCACAAATCCTTTTGCTAGAAGAAGAAGGGAGCCTACAAAAAAAAGAATATCTAACCTGTTACAATGAATCCTTCCCCCATATTTATAGATTCGATCATAGAGAGGAAAGAGAGGGAGAGAAGCGTGAAAATTAGGTCGAAGCTCAACCACTGTTGTTAATGCTTCTAATAAAATTTTCCCCCAAATCCATCTTTACTATATCGATCCTTGCTTCAGTGCCTTGAAGGAAGAGGAGATAGTGAAACAGATCAGATCTGATCGAGTTACCGAGGTAAGAAGATCCTGCATTGAAATCCCTAAGATGTTTCCTCCATTTTTTTCACCTAACCTCCTCAAAATTAAATTTTTAAAATATTATAAAATAGATATTAGAAATTATTACAAGTGTATAGAATTTTTTTAATAGTTTAAATAAAATATCTGTGTTAAATTATTGAATTTATTACATATCAATCATAAATTTCGTAAATGTGTGAATAAATAATTTTTAATTTTTTTATATTTTTAAATATATAATTGTACTGTTTTTTCCCATATTTTAGGTGCATTTCATTAAACATTTGGTAGGAAACATGCTACCTTGTCTGCCACAAACAGATGTCGAAGATGATGGAAACATAAAAAGTAAGTCGCAATTGCAAACCATCTCGGTCAAAGATGAAAAGAGTAGCCAAAAAAGTGTGAAATAGAAAAATGAAATTATTTTTTAAGCTTATGCTCCCAAAACATTGTTCGTACACACTAGAGTAGTACATTGAAATAAAAATAATGATAAGTCTAATTGGTCAAACAGGAAGAGAGGGTGATGCAACAAGAAGCAATAGAAAAAGTAAGTTACAGACCACCTTAAAATTTAGTATTTAGCTCTCTATTCCTAGTAAAATTTTCGTCCACAAATAAAGACACATATTATTTAAAGTATTTACGATGTTTATGTAGGTGATACAAATCCCGGGTTCTCATTTCTTATAAGAGAGATGTTGTTCATAAGGTACATTGATCCAAGGAGAGCGTGATCCCTTTTTTACTTTCAGAAGTTAGCTACTGAATGCAGAAAACTTCATTTGAGAGTGGAAGCGCCTTCTGAATTACCATAGACTAGTGTGGTACATTTTCTTTGTAAGCAAAGAAGCAAAGGTTTTGACTGGATGGCAAGTACAATTGATAACATGGATATTTATATGTTGGGAATCCGGCAGGAAAACTTCAATTTGATTATTCAGGTATGCTAGCTGTCAACAACTCACTAATACTTTTACGTGACATATTGAAATTCATCTATTTGAAACCACGGATTCTCGGTTAAAAGTAAAGCGCAAATTTTTTATTCACCTCTGGAACTGCCGAAGAATATTGGAGTTCTAAACAGCCCAGAATCCAATGGACCATCAATGTACATGATTGTAGAACCATTTATAGAATATGAGATCAATAAGAGCTTTGAAGAAAACTGTGTCTAGCCATGAAGAAAAAGAAATGGGAAAGACCGGCCTTGAAGTTGCTGTACCTACAGAGAAAACTAATGAAATAGAAAACACCGACTAGGGAACAAAAGAAATTTGATGAATCTGCCACAAGATGATATGGAAAAAAAGAAGAATAAAAAGAAGAAGAAGTAGAAGAAGAAGATGGCAAGAAAGACTAGTCCGGAAGAAAACATTGCTTTAGGTATTGGTTGTCATGAAAGCAACAAAAGGGCTGGTCCAAACAAATTGGACAATGTCGTAAAAGAACAGGGTGATACATTAGAGAAAACATTAAGAATGGAATTGAATGAGCTGAAGAATGAAATAAAAGATCTGAAAGACCAAGTTCTCAAACAACAAAGTAGGAAGAATGAAAAGTGGGAGGAGGAAAAGAGATTGAAGCTAAATAATTGGAAGAGATTGAGATCAGCATTGTACGAATACGATGTTTCAATGGAGGCTATTCAGGCTTTTCAAAACTTCAGATTTTACTGCATTGCAGGGCATCTCTCACGGCAACATAGAGAGTGAAAAACCTTAATAATTTTTCAATTTGACATTCAGATTGCTCTCATTGCAGAGGATATATTATAGACGGTGGTCAATTACAAACATTGCACATGCACAGTTTAATTAGTAACAGTCTTCCGTTACCCCACAACAATGTTGAGTAATTATGTGTTTCTATAAACTTTACTTGCAGATCTTACTTTGGTGATACTCACAGAAGTGTGATTGTAATTACAACACTGCTAAAAAATTGTCTGTGTGCTTCTAAAAGTAGATTTCTTGCAGTTAGCTCTGATCTTGGTTATAGATGGTAATACTCAAAGAACTGTGATTGCCACTTGGGACATTCAACTTCAAACTTGAAATTTTAAGATATTTAATAACAGGCATACAATATGTGTTGTTTTTCTTTATTCCTGGTTTCTGGTAGCCAGCTACAGCTTCACAATTGAGTTTTATAATTTATTGAGATAAATATTGATTATGTATGTGCCATATATTTATGGGAGCATAGCGCAGACCAGTTCATGTAAAAGGAGATTCTTGTTGTTAACGATTGCACCAAATTTCAAACAAAAGGAAAAAAATGATTTGTTGAACCCTTGTTGTTGACATTTTGTTAAACAGTTTGCATGGAATCCTAAAAGCCAGCAATTTTTAATATTTTCCACTTAGAGATTTTTTGAACCCTTTTAACTGAGTTCTAGAAAGGACAGTTTTTGTTCATTGTTTCGATTTGATCGTTCTCAAAAACTTCAACGAAGTCACTACTCTTACTTTTTCGTAGCAGTACAAAATGAGTCAGGCTTGCAATCTGTGAATGTTAAAAAAAAATTCAACAAGGAAAATAACCTGAATATGTTCTACAATAAGTTTAGCAACCTTAAATTTAGATACCTTTTACCAGACAAGAATATAATAGCAACTTGTGAAGAAAACCATATGAAAACTATAGCCATGGTCTCATTTCCTATCTCCATTGGAACCCTCCGTCATTACTGTAAACGAGTCCTTAAATATAGCTTTTCAGAAAAGTTTGTGACAACTTAATGTGATTAATAAGATAAAGGTTAGAATAGGATCATTGTAATGCCACGTAAACATATAAAATAAGTTTTTTTTAAAAGGGGGGCAGTGACTAAATGGTTTTTTTTTTTTTAAGTAGAATTTTTGCGTGGGCTGGTGGGTGAATGGACGGGGTTTGGTGATGACAGGAGTGGATGGAAGGTGGCGTGTGGCACATGGGCAGCACAGGCGTCAATCAGACCTGTCAGTTTCCTTGCTTAATAATACAAACTATTCTTTTTTAGATCCGCAGCATACATTTAGTAGTATTTGGAAAGATGCAGAGATAGTGATGTAAGTTTTGTTGGACACCAAAGACATGGGTTTCAAGGAAGCAACTTTGTTCTCCTTACGCATCAAACAGTTCTCTAACCGGATCAGTTTACATTTTCTCTCTTACTCCCAGTCTGTGTCAAAACGTGAGCCTAAAATAGGCTATGGACGTCCAGACAAGCACAGAGGCAGAGGAATTTGTTGGTGTTGTGGTTTCAAGTGCTCGGGCTGACATTCCTGCAGAAAGTGGATGCATGCATAAGGCATGTGAACTGTGCGCCAAAATGCCTGAAATCAATGTGGCCTCGTGACTGAAATGGCCGTAGGATATGCATGCAATGAGTTTGTTGGAAATGGATTATAAACTTATAAGAAATTTCGTCTACAGGTTGAAGCCTGACTTCCACCCCCCTGCTAACATCTCACGACCTTGCCAAAATACTGGCTCTAGAAGAGGGTGTGGACGCCCCTCTTTGCATACAGATAGAGGAATTTTGTCAGATATTGTAGTTGCAAATGCTCTAGTAGGCGTGTAAACAGATGCTTCAGGGAGATGTGCTAAACGTGGATCTTTCAAATAGCCATCCCTAAAATCAGTCCAATATGGGTTATACCAGTGTTGCACTGGAAGATTATGAAAAAAAATTGGCTGACATTATTCATTATTGAATCTCTGGTCTTCATATTTCTCACCATGGTCCATTATCTGGGTTTTTCTCTTTTTTTGTGAACTCGTGTTACCTTCCAGTTCATTATAGTGGTTGTATGGCTCGCTGTGAGCTCTTGGCTGCCAGCATTTTCTTGTGTCGCCATTTGTTTTTTACACTATAGATCTTGGTTCATTTCTTTGGCTCAGTAAAGCTCACGAGGTCATGGCCACTCATCACTATCAAATTTGGGTATGGCGATCTTTGGTAGTGACATGAGCTCTGAATACCTCGTTTCACAATTCTTTGGGGCCTCATGCATAACATGGTGTGCATTGTTAGCTCGTTATGGCCTTGATCTCTTGGTAATGCTTTGTTCAAGCCATGATTCTGTAATATGTTGGTTCAAGCGTACTAGATTCTATGCATGTTTGGAAAAGATACTCGTCTGCACATTCTAAAGGATGTTTTCATCTCATGGGCATCTGCACCTAGTTTTTGAAGTGGGAAGGTCCCATGGTCAAATTCTGTGAACTCTTATGATTACAGAAGAGAGGATGTTGAGAGTGAGAGTCATGAGTTGCATGATGAATAGTCGGATCCAATAGTTGAGGAGGAACCGCTTTTCCTACGCACTGCAGATGTGGGAGCATACACATGGCACGTGAATTGTATGACTGAATGCCCCAAAGAAATACATTTCATGGAATGCTTCACTAGCTTTGGGGATGTGCGCAAATGGTCTTATTGAAGAAGCTTTAGAGACGTTTGAGCAAAGGAAAGTAGATGGGTGTTCCGGGTGCATGAAAACCATTGGCGGAATGAGTGGAAGAGGGATAATGTCTTGTAGAATGTGGGTGAACCCACCTGGAGCACCTCTTTCCCTGTGGATGCAAATATCTTCCAGGCATGGTTCATCTCTCCTCATCTTTCATAATTTTTGTTCTTTAGTTGTTCTTTACAACGGAATAAAAATTTAGAACCGAAGGATTTTCGTATATTTGATTGTATTAAATAAACTTGTTTTAAAACATTAAAGCATTATAACATAACTTACAAAATCCAATATCTGCTGGTAGAAAACGGACTTAAACTCTCACAATGTGATGATCTAGCAAACTCCCTAGACAAAGCGGATTACTATAGTACACATTTTATTGACAGGTTGAAGTTGAGTTTCCTGTAAATGAGTTGACCGCTCTCGTGTTAAAACAGATAAATTGTGATTTTTGGAGACTCGCAAAACAACCTTCATAACTCTGGAAAGGAGATGTTAAGTTTCCTATGTGTACCTTGTTATGTGAGGAGTCACTTCAGTCCTTGAATCAATCTTGAGAGATCATCTGTGACATTTTTGACGCCATTCTAGGAGCCCTTTTTACACCATTTTGCAACTGTTACAATTGAAAAGTTGGGTTTCGTATCAGATTGTCTGTTTGAATCCTGGACAACAAAATGTCTTATCCGCCTTCGCAAACCTCTAGTATTTTAACTAGGAAATTTTGAGAACCTTCAGTTCAAGGAGAAACACTCTTTTTAATAGTTTGGAAAAGGCATTTTCGTAGGCCTTTGGTCGCAGTTTGACTAGGTAAAAATTGGACCAATTACGACCAGTGGCTCTAGCAAACCTGTCGCCATTTGAAAACCCTTTGCTAGTTCTTAGTCCCGTCAACTCTGGTGAATTCTCCATATAGAGGGGAACTTATAGGAAGTTTCTCGTTGCATGTTCGTCGATCGAACGTCAGTTTTGGATGTGGTTTTTCTGAGCCTCAAGCTAACTTTTATTCGTTTGTAACAAGGCCAATTACGACTGATGGCCCCTGAAAACTACCCCACAATCGTAAACCGTTCGCTAGTTCTGAATTCCGTCAGTTCCTTTGAACTCTTGGTATACAACTGGAAACGTAGAAATTCAACCATGGTTTGTTTGCTCATCGGAAGACAACGTTTAAAAGTGAATTCTTAGCCTTCAAGACTGATTTGAACATTTTTGTAGCTAGCAAGAAAATGTAAAAAGAAAGTTGTAGGACCCCTTGTCAGGTTATCCAAACCACTGTGGAAAATTTGTGACACATGTAAACAACTGTTTGAAAACTCCTATCAGTGTAACGTCATTGTGCGAAATAGAACTTTTGGACAAATGGTGTTTTTATCTCTTTCCTATCTCTTTCTCTCTCCTTGGTTATGAAATAAAGTGAAATGAAATGAAATCAATGCATGTCCCTAACCATCTCTTTTCAAATGAAAATTAATTATTATTAATATGTAAATGGGAAACTAAAAATGTTAATTATGATTGATCTAAGTGTTGATGTGTGTGACTGTCCATTCATCATCCACATCACCTAGGTGAGTCATCTTGCCTTGCGAGAGTCATAGGTCTTAGGAAGTCAAATGACAAGTGTCAGATTCTGTCATAGAATTTGACACTGTCATTTACGTCAATGCGTCATAGGAGTTACATTCATTATTTGGAATTGTAACTCCTCTTCTAGTGGCATCATATGCATCAATCAACATCATATGCATCAGTGGCGTCATTGAGGTTCTTTCCATGTTTAGGTATGGCGGTTACACAACACCCCTATTTGTACTTCCTTTTTTTCGATCTATGAGCATGAGAAAACCCATTCTTCTTACTTGCAATCTTCTTTCCATTGATTCAAATCTTGCATATTGTGTTGGATTGGTGTTACCATCGGAGTGCAACTTCGTTGTGGTGCATCACTTTTTGACATTGGTTCTCGCGAATCCCTCTTTCATGGTATTAGAGCTGGTTTCGGTAAATGTGCACTCTTCGTTTCTTAGTTGTTTATTACTTCTAGTTTCTTCTCATTTCCTCGTGTGCAAGTTTTTTTTATTATCATTTTGGAATTATTGCTCACCTCATATTGAGGTTTTAGAAGTTATAATTTTGAGGTATTTGGTTGGTTTGCATTATTAGCTGAGTTCGTAATTACATATTTCTAGATCTTTGTGACTGTTGTTTCTGGGTTGTTTGTGTGTTACTTGCTGGTTGTGTTCAGGTTTAGATCCTACAGGGTAAAAGAAAAATCATTTTTTTTCTTGGTTCCTTGTATTGACTTCATTGGTCTTGGGCATCTCGTGCTGGTTTGTTTCTCATGCCTTGGTTACAACCTCGATACACGGCTTGTGTCTCCACCTGCATTGTTTGGCTCGGTCCTGCTCCCTTGTGTTCGTTTTTGCCTCAATAGCACTCTCATATAACTCGTTCCTTTTACATTCAAACCCTGCCTTTAAAAAAAAAAAAAAAAACTAATCTTTGGCTCTATGTGGATAGTCTTGCACTTGAATCTGCAGGTTGTTGTTTCAGAACCCTCACATGGTTGATCTTCTGTTGGTTTTGTAGTCTTGTTTAACTTTTTCTTGGCTTGTTCTGGCTGGTTGATTTGTTTCTACAACCTAGTTTGTGCTCCCAACAACCGTTCTCAGGCTCCCTAACACCATTTCCAACTTTTTCCATCTTCTTTTTGGTCATTTCACCAGCCGTTTAAACTCTGCCTGGTCTTTACACCATTTTTCTTCATTGAAGCCAAAGGTGGTTTGGCCCTGGTTCATTCTCTCTTCCTTTCTGGTTATCTTGGCTCTTGGCTCGTGGTCTTTGTGACAGTTCCTGGCTAATCAACGTTTAACCTGCATTTACTCCTCTTCTTGGCCGTTTTCTCTACAGCTCTGGCATTTTAGACCTTGTTTCTGCGTTTCCCCAACATGTGGATGTCTAGTCCCTCCAACCGTTACAAAATCCTGATCACACCTTCTCTATGGTCAGCTAGAGATATTCATTTCCAACGGAAGTTACCTACCTCTCTTGGTACGTGGCCTACCTCTCCTTCCCACGTGGCCTTCTCAATCGGCCTGCCAAGTAATATCCTTCTAAAATACATTTTTTTATTCACCTTAAAAAAACGTGTTTCTATACAATTTACCTTATCACTTTTCTTAAAAATGTTTTGTTTCATTACCTTTTAAAAGGTGTAAGGTAAAAACATTTATTTCTTTGGCATTGTAAAATTTGGTCTTTTGGGTTGTTGTATTATTACCTTCCGTCGAGTGCCAAAGACGAAGGGTGAGGTCTGGGATTGACAGGTGGCTAATCCCTCCTCGCAATACAAACAAACCCTATCTAAAATTCCATGCCATTTCCAATGGGAATACATACGACACCTTTTGCATGCGTTTAAGGCACTTTTTAATCTGTTTGTAGGCTTTTTTTTTTTTCTCATCAGTTGTGGGAATTGGTTTTTTCTATAACTTTTGACTCATTGCTCGGCTTTGAGCACTTCTTTAGTCAAATTTGCATGTTTTTTCACACTCTAGATGATGGGATCATTAGTTTTGTAAACACGCTAATTTTATAAAGTTCAACATTCTAGGGGGTGTCTTTGTATTGCTTAATTCAGCTCATTTTTTCTTGAGCTTTGTTCTATCACTTTTTTCTTGTGGACTTGTGAGCGCATCTGCCATAGTCTTACGAAAAAAGGATTCCTTCGTGCGATGTGTGATGTTGTTTCTCACAAAGACCTTTCTTCCCCCTCTTGCTTCTCTCTTTCTATGTTTGCTTGCAGTGTCGATCTGTTGTTCCCTACAAACCTTGATTGTTGTCTCCATCATTGTGCATTATTACGCTAATTGCAAGGTGAGTGACAAACTGGTTCTCGAAACATAGTTGTATCTAGTTGTAATCAACACACTGAATTATAAAGTGCCAAACTTGGGGGGGTGTAATTTTATTCTGGGGTGGTTGTTTCTTTTCTCTCTCCTTCCTTCTGCATTCCTTGTTTCTATCTCTTCATTATGGATATCTCTAAAGTACCAGTGCTCACACCTTTTAATTTCTTCGAATGGAAATCTAAAATTATATTGGTTTTACGAAGTAAACAGTTATACCGAGTTATCATGGGGTTAGAGACCGAACCTACTAATGAACCTGAAAAATCTAAATGGTTCAACCGTTGTGATGAAGCCTTAGGTATTATTTGTATGTCCGTATCTCCTTTCTCTTCCACATCGAAACTTCCTCAACACCCGATCAAGCGTGGAAAACACTCGATGATATTTTTGGGAAGAAAGATGACATGAGAGCACATGATTTGGAGAACAAACTACTAGGGTTAAATCCTAGTGACTTTGAAAACCTACAGGCCTTCTTATCAAATTTTTTCCACACTAGAATGCTTCTAAAGGAATGTAAAGTGGATAAGAAAGACTCTCAATTGATCTTGTCAATTCTTTCTAAGTTAGGTCCTGAATACTCTATTTTCGTTTCAACCTTCCATGCCATGAAATCTGCCTTGGGTAGTACTTGGACTATGCCCTCCTTTGACAGTTTTTTGTCCCAAATCATTCGAGAATAAGACAAAATCATTCAAATGGGGAATCTAAAATCCAAGTCACATTCCCTTGTGGCAAATAAGGGTAAGAAAAATGAAAAGAAGAAAGAAACTAAGGACCAACCTAAGAAATAAACCAAGACCAACCAACCCCCCGTTAATCCCATCACTCATACTTCGACTTCTGAGCCTAAAGCGAAGAGGGAAAAGTATAAATGCTCCTATTGTAAGAATTTTGGCCATGACAAGCAGCATTGTTTTCAGAAACAAATTGATCACATAACTCATTTACTTGAGAAGAATAAAATAAGTGTTCCTAAATCCGTTAAACAAAATGCTCAAAAAGGCGAGTCTTCTATTGCAAAGGAGACTAAAAATAAAAAGAAGAAAGGTAAGGCCCTCATAGCTAGATCAGCTCCATCATCAACTTGGATTATTGATTCTGGTGCCTCGCACCACATGGATTCTTCAGAGGTTGAATTCTCTAGCATTGAACCATGTGGCATGTCCCAAATGACGTTGGGTGATGACACTCATGTGTCAGTTTCTGGTAGTGGATCGGTAGAGATAGAAGGTGGAACATTTAACCAAGTGTTGAGTGTTCCCAATCTCCTATCAGTTTACCAAATCACCCACCTTGGTGGAGGAATGCGAGTGGAATTTGGTCCTAACTCAATGATTATTCATGAGCTTAACTCTAATTGCACTGTGGCTGAGGGAAAGACAGATCACCGTTCACGGTTGTATACCTTTTCCCACTTCTGTTCCGATTCAAATCCCAATGTCTTTCTCACTCATGCAAATGAGGTTAGCAAGTTATGGCATGAGCGTTTTGGGCATCTAAATTATCGTTACCTTGAACAATTGAGCCAAGGTCAATGGGCTACCCCAAGTTAAGTTTTCTAAGGGTATTTTTGAGGGTTGTACCCTTGGAAAGCACCCTGAGAAAAGCTTTGACAAGGGAAAATCCTGGAGAGCTACTCGTCCCTTGGATCTTGTTCATAGTGACGTTTCTGGCCCTTTTCTGTCTCCTTCTTTTACTAGATCTCTATATATACTAACCTTCATTGATGACTTTTTGCGTTATACTTGGGTATATTTTCTTAAGCTTAAGTCTGAAGTTTTTGAGCATTTTTAAACTTTAAGGTTCTCACTGAGAAACCAGCGGAATGGTCTATCAAGGTTCTTCAAACTGATAATGGAGGTGATTATGTGAGCAACAGGTTTGAGGATTTCTACACTTATGAGGGGATTGCTTTGTAGCGTATAGTTGCTTACAGCCCTTCCCAAAATGGAGTTGCAAAAAGAAAAAAATGAACTTTAAAGGAGATGGCCACTTGTATGGTTCACTCGAAATCTCTTCCTCCATAGTATTGGGTTGAAGCCGTGAATTGTGCTTATTATATTCAGAACTGTCTTCCACACAAGGCAGTAAGAGGGATGACACCCTTTGAAGTTTGGTTTAGACACAAGCCTGATGTCAAGCACTTTCGAGTCTTTGGATCCAAGGCTATGGCTCAGATTCCCAAAAAGAAATGCAAGGCATTAGATCCATAATCCAAACCTTATATCTTTGTCAGGTATCCTGATGGTGTGAAGGGATATCGATTGTTGAACCCTACCACCCGTGAGATTTATATTGAGAGGAGTGTGAAGTTTGATGAGTCATCCTTGACTTCAAATTCCACTGAGGTTCTTTTTCCTACTGATTCAGATTCTGACTCTTCAGATGACGATATTGTTGAGCGATTTCTACCTCTCCCTGCTCCTCCCAATCCTCAAACTTTTGATTCTTTTGATTTTGATAGTAGTGATGATGAGGACTATGTCCCTTCTCACTTAAGTGAAGATTCTTTTGACTATGTGCCTAAGCCTTCGGGACCTCTTTGGGCCAGGAAAAATTTACAGACTGTTGGAGATTTAGTTGGAGATCCTTTGGATGAGAGACGTACTCACTCAGACTTCACTGGACCTCACTCCTTCACCTCTGCTTCTGATATACCATATTTCCAGGAAGCTTCTAGGATTCCTGAGTGGAATTCTGCCATGGATGAGGAGTATTCCTCACTCATAAAGAATGACACTTGGGATCTTACCCTTCTTCTGAAAGGAAGAAAAATTGTTCGGTGTAGGTGGGTATATCGAACAAAGTATGGAGCTAATGGAGAAGTCGAGAAGTATAAAGTGTGACTTGTAGCTAAGGGTTTCTCCTAGGTAGCTAGGGTTGATTACTTAGAAACCTTTGCTCTAGTTGCGAAGATGACTTCCATTCGACTGACCCTTTCAATCGCTGCCACTATTAGGTGGGAAGTCCACCAGATGGACGTTGAGTGCCTTCCTTCATGGGGACCTAGAGGAGAAGATCTATATGGAACAACCTCCGGGTTATGTCCATGATCCATCCCTCATTTTTAAATTAAAGAAGTCTCTCTACGGCCTTAAAAAAGCCCCTTGGGCTTGGTATGCCAAGATGGACTCCTTTTTACTTGCATCATGGTTCACTCGGTGTCACTCTGACACAAATGTGTATATTTTGTGACAGGATGACTCCATGCTTATTCTTGTTCTCTATGTTGATGACTTGTTGATCACATGTAGCTCTTCCTCTATCATTGATTCTGTGAAGATCTCCTTGGCCAACAAGTTTTCCATGTCTTACTTAGGATTGCTTCATTACTTTCTTGGGATCCAAATTTCATAATCTGACCTGGGAATTATGATCTTGTAGCCTAAGTACTCTCTTGATTTGCTTGCTCAGTTTCACATGTCTGATTGCAAGTCCTCACCTAATCCTTTTCTTTCCAAGATTAAGTTGGTTTCTGATTGCTCTTCCCCCTTAGTTAACGGTACCCTTTATCGATAGTTGGGAAGCTTGATCTACCTTACTCACACTCATCCAGATCTATCGTATGCCATCGGGATCATGTCCAGATTTATGCAGGAGCCTCATAAGCTGCACTTAAAAGTAGCAAAGTGGATCCTTCACTATGTTTTTGGCACTCAAACAGATGGTATTCATTACTTAGGAGGGACTGAGATTTACTTGGTTGTATTTACAGACTCAGATTGGGCCGATGATCTAGATCATCTGTATTCTGCTTCTGTCAATGATATAGACTTACGAAGTTATTTGGTTATAGGGTATCTTGACAAAGTTTGGCATCCACTTTCAATGGCCTACCATTATCTACTGTGACAACATGAGCACTATCTCGATTTGTAGAAATCTAGTTCAACATCAGCGAAAGAAGCACATTGAGATTCATATGCACTTCATACGGGAGTTGATACATGAAAACATCATTGACATATAGTATGTTTAGACAGCTGATCAGGTTGCAGACATTTTCACCAAGCTCTTCACTGAGGTGAAGTTTCTTCACTTGCGGTCTCTTCTTGGGGTGAGATCTGCTACAGCTACCCATCTTCTTCAAGCTATATAGTCCTCCTTCTTCTCCTCTTCTTTTTTCTAGAAATATTTTGTTTTTACATGGGCACCTTATTTGGCCTTAAGTTGTCGGGACCCATTGACACATCTTTCTTAGTTGTCTAGGGGGTCTTCTTTCCTGTTCTGGCTTACCTTAACCTCTTCCTCAGCTTCGATGAAGGGGGGGTGTTGGTGTGTGTGACTATTCAGTCATCGTCCACATCACCTAGGTGAGTCATCTCACCTTACAAGAGTCATAGGTCTTAGGAATTCAAATGACAAGTGTCAGATTCTGTCATAGAATCTGACACTATCATTTGCGTCAATGTGTCATAGGAGTTACATTCCTTATTTGGAATTATAACTCCTCTTCTAGTGGCATCATATGCATCATTCAACGTCATATGAATCAGTAGCATCATTGAGGTTATTTCCATGTTTAGGCATGGGCGTTACACAGCACCCCTATTTGTACTTCCATTTTTTTGATCTATGAGCATGAGAAAACCCATTCTTCTTACTTGCAATCTTCTTTCCATTGATTTGAATCTTGGGTATTGCATTGGATTGATGTTACAATCAGAGTGCAACTTTGTTGTGGTGCATCACTTTTCAACATCAGTTCTCATGAATCCCTCTTTCACTAGAAGGATGTCATCCTAATGATTTATCGTTGATTTCATGCTCACATGGTTTTGCAGGATGCAAGTAAGATGACGAAGCAGCATTGGTGTGATTCATTAAATATTTTTAAGATTTTGTGTATGTTAATAAAAGGAAATTTTAATGTATTGTTATGCTATAGTAAATTTATTTATTGAAATTTTGAAATATGAATGAGATGTTAGTTTTAGGGGAGCTTTTGGAAACATGCATTTAACTATAGGTGGAATTTTGATTCAAATTGGCATATGGTAAAAAGGGGGATGTATATATATGTTAATTAAAATTGTAGAGGATAGTTCTACATTTTATGAAGTATTGAAAGGTTTATTAAGGAAGGTTTGTAATATTTTAAATTTAGTATTGAATAAAATTGTTCATCTAAACATGGGTGTTATTTGATTAAAAAAATGTATCGTAAAAGTGAAATATATATGTTAAAAAAATTGAATCTATTAGTTATAGTGCAATTTCAGTGTGCAATTGATGATTAAATAATTGGTGTGTGGTGCTTCATAATTTAAAAATGTAATAAATAAATCTAACCAAAACAATTAGCCCTAGTATAAAATTAGTGCATAACTACCCTTCTTGTGTGTGTTTCCTTTCAGCATAGAAAACATAGAACTTAGATTAAACTTAATCATTAGTCATGATACATCTTCTAGTTAAGTAAATAAGATCCAAATTTGAATTTATCATCATGGCCTCTATGCATACCCACATTGTTGCAAACATGATGGTTAGGAACGATATGGTCCAACTTGATATTGAGTTTGTGGTCCTATCGACACGAAAATTTTCCTACATAATTTATATTTCATTAATGTATATATTAGGAATAGAAGATAATAGCACTGCCAGTATGGCACTATCAATAATGTACATTATGGTAACATTCAAAGTACAATAGGAATGTTGTGGTAAAAAGTAAATATTTTTCGTAAGTGGCTCGATAATGTAAAAATTTCAAAGTAGGGTAAGTATAGAAGTAGGGTCTACAGGACTAGGAATTAGAAATATTTTATTTGTAATAAGGACATGTTGGGTTTCATATTTGCACTTGGAATGAAACCACAGTAAGGGGACAAGCAAGTCCCTCCTCTTTAATGGGAGAGGTTCCCTTATTGAAAGAAGGGGAAAAAACTATGTACAAATACACTATCTTTCACTCAATGGTGGTTTCTTGATATCTTGAAATGTGTTTAATTCCTGATAAGTTATTAATACATGTGGATAGAATACTTTAAGAGAGGAGGGAAGTAGAAGAAGATAATAATTTTAGGGAAAGGATATGGTAGAGAAAACCCTTATCATGTATTGAGCAAAATGAGATATAGAGTAGAACCATTCACGTTTATAACAGGCACAATCCGCAGACTAAAAGTTATTGAGATTGTATAAACTAGAACACAAATTTTCTAAGTATGTAAGGATTAAATGATTCAAAAATCAGAGCAAGAAGGAAAGAGAAAACAAAGGAAAAGGGGGAAAACCCTTGCATTGATTTCTTCAGATTTGAAATTATAGTTCTAGAATCTCAAAATTCCCACCCCTTACAAGCCTATGAAATAGCTCACAAGAGACGGTAACAACTTCCTCAAGCAAGCAAGAAATGGTTACAAATTCCTGTAGAAAGCAAGAAATAGTTACAAGTCATTCCAATAATTTGCACCCTTTCAATTTCTTGATTTGTAAAGAAATGTTAATGGTGGAAAAACCAAGCTTTCTAATATACGGTTGTTACATTATTTCTCCAGTTAAATATGGGTCATTCGATATGCTTTTGTAACTTTAAATCTCAGTCATCCACGTGGGAGAGATTTAAACTAAAGCAGGTCTTTGGATGCCTTTTAAATTTTTTACCTTTGAAGTTGTGCCCGGATGACATGTGGAGAGCTGGCCAGTTATTTTATACTTAGCTTATTCGGGCATATTTCCTACATGACTTATGTTGAACCCTAGACACGTGAAGTGATGGTGCTCATTTGAGTTTTTGCTTTGGAAACACTTCCTGAAAGTGTGTTGAACAGACACGTGGCTTCTTCCATTGGTCTTAGAATTTTCAATGGCCAACTATGTTTCTCCATTGAATTTTCCCACATAGCTAAATGGCACTCATTTGTAAACCAGCCTTTTGGTTTCACTTCTAAAATCACGTAGTTGAGGCACGTGGATGCTTCTGCCAACCATCTCATACTTAGTCAATTTAAATAACTGTATCTTTGTCTTTTTGGAACTGGGACACGTTGAGAACTGGCACAAGTTTGAGAACTACCCCTAGCTTCAACTTGCAAATTTTTGCCGATGAGGCACATGGCACCATCCACTGAACCTTCCATACTTAGCCGATTTTGGCTTGTTCTATCTTAATTTTGGACCTGGAACATGTGGAAAACCTGCACTTGTTTGAAGACTATCCCTTGGGGGTAGTAATCTAAAGAATGAGCAAGGGAGATCCCATACCCATAGTAGAAGTCCATCATCTAAGCAGAAGAAAAGTTGGAAGCATTATTAGTCACAATCTTGTTTGGGGTCCCAAACCTAATCAATATGTTCTCCTTAATGAAGTTGCAAACTACCTCAAAATTAGTGCTCTTGACTGGATGGCTTCCACCCACTTGGTGAAATAATCTATGGCAGTTAACACATGGGTATGCCCAGCACTGGAAGATGGAATTAGTGCTCCTATGAATTCTAAACCCCATTGTTGAAATAGATCTTCAATCACTACATGATTGAGAGGAAAAGCAACCAACATAGGTCTTCCGAAAAATGTTTGGCATGCTTCACATTTACCAACCCATTTTTATGCATCTCTAGACAGAGTGGGCTAGTAATAACCAACACAAAGTATTTTATGAGTTTTTACAGTAGATAAGAAATGAACTCCATAAGCCTTATCATGAAAAGTAGAGAACAATTTTTTTTTGTCCTTGTCTACACACTTCAAAAACCCTCCATCTATGCCTCATTTGAACAAAGCATTCTCCCATAACACATATTGTGTAGATATTAGTTTGATGGCTCTCTTCTATTTGGTACGAAAGTTTGATGGACATTCTCCATAAGTGAGAAAGTGAGCAATGTTAGCATACCATACATATGTCAAGCTGAGGAACAGAACAACAAGGACATCAACTCCATCTTTGGACAACTCCTTGGTATATCCCTTAGCAATGAGTTTACATAGGCCCTTACCCTGAAGAATCTTTGTTGGCCTGATGTTAAAATCATACTCTTGCACCTTTTCCACCCAATTACCTCTCTTGGTTCCAAATTCTTGCTGAGTAAGAATGGATTTGATTGTTGTCTCAGGCACCAACACCACAGAATGGGAATTAAAGATGTAAAACCTAAACTGCTCGACATCTTTGACAACTACAAAAGCATGGTTCTCCATCATGGTGTACTTTAGCTCATGATTTTTCAAGACATAACTCATGAATGCAATTGGGATCTCATGATCTTCATTATTCTTCTGGGTTAACACAACAAGTAGGGTATTTTCAGTGTCATAACAATAGATAATGAAATCTTTTCTAAAGTTAGGGCACACCAAGATTGGAGCCTTCTAAATAGCCTATTTAATGTCCTTAAATGATTTCTTCCCTTTAGAGGTCCAACTAAAATTTTTCTTCCCTTTCATCATGTGAGCAATGCTCATAGTAAGTTCTACAAAATCGGGGATGAATCTTCTTAGGAAATTGATCTTACCAAAGAAAAAATGGACACCTTTCTAACTTGATGGAAGAGGAATTTGTTGGATGGCCTGAAATCTCTTTGGATCAATCTTGATCCCTTCCTTTGAAACAATGTGTCCTAATAGCTTTCCTTTTTTGACACAAAACACAAAATTCTTAGGGTTTATAGAAATTCCATTCTCTCTACACTTATGAAATACTGTTTAAAGGTGTTGGAAGTGATATGCTATTTCCTTAGAAAATAATGTCAAGTAATAAAAATACACAAAAATGCATTTCACTTTCAAACTTCCAAAATCCAAGTCCATGGCCCTCTGGAAAGTAGCACCAGTATTGATGAGACCAAATGGAATCCTCTTGTATGCGAAGGTGCCCCAAGGAGTAGTAAAGGTAGTCTTATGTTGATCTACAGTATTCACCTCTACTTGATTGTACCCTGAGAATGCATCTAACATAGATAGCATCTCCGAGCTTGTGCTAGCTTACAATACTTGGTCCGTCATGGGGAGTGGGTAGTTGTCTCTCAAAGAACCCTAATTTAGATTTCTGAATTTCACATAGATCCGGATCTAACCATTATTCTTCCTAACAAGCACTATATTAGCAATCCATATTGAATGGTGGATGGGGAAGATGATCTTAGCCTTCAAAATCTTTTGTATTTCTTGGAAAATTGTATCAGCTATCTTTGGATTATATTTATTTTGCTTCTGTTTGAAGGGTTTGATCCCAAGCTTAAGAGAAATGAAATGTTGCATTTCTTTAGGCTAAAAATCCTTAAGATCATCAGAAGAGTGAGCCAGAACATCAACATACCACTTCAACAGAATCACCACCTTCATTTTTTGTTCCTGAGTGCAACATTTTCCAATGTTGACCATTTTGGGATCATCAAGATTCCCAATATTCACTTTATTAGTCTGAGCAGATTGTCAAGCTCCCTGAGATATTTTAGACTTCATATACCTATCATGTTTATCAAAAATATCCTCCAAAATCATCATCCCTTTCGGGATTTTGTTTCCTTTTAGTTTGATGCATCCATCTTGATCCATCTCTTCTTTGACACCCTCTTCATTTGATGACACACATTCTCTAGGGAGATTTTCACTTCCTTTAAAGTACAGCTAATCAAAGTTGTCTCCGAGCTCCAAGAAAGAAAGAAAATGTTGGTCATCATTGAAAACTTGCCAATTATTTGCATTGTCAGACACACTGGGTCTATGGATCATCTCAATGGTGAATTTATCTTGAGGGAAATCAAGACGAGGAATCAACAAGGACCTCAAAACGACTAGACAGTTAACCCTAGTGTTCCTTTCCCTTGGCACAGTTTGAATGGAAAAAGCATCAAGGAATTAAATGGAATCCTAGACTAGATTCCTATTGTGCTTCAACCTTCTGTTATTTACCTGATAAATTTCTCTAACTTGTTTTACGATTATCTTTGCATCTCCATAAGCAAGAAGGTTCTTCACTCCCATTTCCTTTGCCACTCTCAAACAAATAATGAGGGCCTCATACTAAGTATTATTGTTGGTATTTTCAAACTAGAACTTGAAGGAGAAAGGATGAACCTTATCCCCAGGAGAAATGAGCACTACACCAGCTCTAGAACAAGCTGAAGAGTAGCTTCCATAAAACTCCAAAGTCCACACACCATTAGAATCAAACAACACTCCCTTTGATAGACTTGTCTCCTCTTGTGACATGATCATGTAGTTCACATGCCCAATGTCTTCATACAATATTTTTGCTTTAGGATCATCTCTCTTTTGCACAATATACTCTTCTTGTTTCTCAGGAAGCAAATTCTTCATCTTCCCATTGACAGAGATCAAGGCATGTGACCAATCCATTTGGATCTCACCTCTAACATCTTTGCAAAAATTCCTACTTAGTAGCATGCCATAGGAAGGAGGGATATCAACAGCCAAGATGGTAGCCAAGACCTTCTTCTTTGGTAAAGCAGTAAAATCTACTTGTGCATCCTTGATCCTCCCAACCAAAGGGACTTATCTACTCTCCATGGAATAACAAGAGCCATATGTGTGAGTTAGGTTAGACCCAAAGCATGAACCACTTTTGTAGGCATTACATTATTAGATGCACTATAATCAATGACACAATTACTAAGCTTGTGGCTAGCTATAAGGAGAGTCACATAGAAGGGCTTGATCTTCCCATTGGTTGAAGTGACTACAGCCACAAGGCTAGGTTGAGGTGGAGAAGAAGGAGTGGATAGAATCCCTTTAGAAGAATGGGCTGGGTTTTTAGATTTATAATTTACAAACTTAACCATTTTGGCAAAGGCTTTACAATGGGTTTGAAATAACTTTACCTCAAAAATCAGAATCTTGGTCTTTTTAAGATGGTCTATAATGTCAAAAGATCCATATGTGGATGGGGGATCACTACTAGGAGTAGGAGGATATTTTGATCTATCAGCTTTATCATTTGTTGCAAAAGAATTCTTAGAAGCAGAAGTAGAGGGAGAAGGACTAGCAGAGGTTACCTTTTGTGTGGAACTAGTAGGAATGGGATCTCCTCTTCTTACAATCACCAAGATGGTGATGGGGTACTTCCTAGATATTTTTGCAGGCTGCACCACTTTTTATTTTTTGTTGGTCTACTCCTGGGTCATAACATCATATGAATCACTATTCATCTCAGCCACTACATCATCATAGTCATCTTCATCATCCACACCTTCATTGCTGATGAAATGAACTCGAGAACCACCAAGATCCTCTAATTCTTCATCAGCTTCCTCTTCTTATTCATCATAAAGCCCATTCTCTTCCTCATCATCAGGCTCAAGAACTTCACAAGTAGTATTGACAGGAACCTTGAGGGGTGGAACTTCAATGGCCAACTAGGTTAGAGAAGAGAGCAAGCGGTTCCTAGGTTGAAAGCTCTTCCTTGGAACATCTTGATATGGAGCATGCTGAGCCAATTGTTTCTTGATGGCAAGGAGGTCATTAGCCAGTTTTTACACCAACTGATCTGTATTACCTCCAGGAGAAGAGGAAGAAGAATATGCTTTGGATTTGAAAGACACCCTTTTCAACATGCCAAACATGATCAAGTCATCTGCCACAATGACATCCAATCTATGATCAACATCCAAAGTTGTAAGATTTTCTCTCCTCAAGGCATAGCTTACTTTTGGCAATTGAGAAGTCAAGAAGAAACACTTCTAAATCTGATCAACAGGCCTAGTATTTTGTGGAATATTTTTAATCAATTCGTTTAACTTGGCCACAAATTCTCTCATAGGATCATTTGTCTCCTTCTTGATTTGATAAATCTGATCTAGCAAAGCATGCACATCTTTAGCAATTTTGAAATGTTTCTCAAACCCAATTCTCATAGTGGTCTAACCAGTGATGATCCCAGCAGAAAGATGGTAAAACCAATCTACATCATTATCTTGCAAGGTCTCCACAAACAACCTAATAGAGACATCATCATTCTCAACTCCAAGGACCCCACATGTAACAATGAAGGTGGTAATGTGTTCATTAGGGTGCACTTTTCCATCACCTCTAAATTTAGGAAAGTTCTTCTTGTTACCCCTAGGCAACTCATGAAATGGCTGAGGAAGATCCAAAGGCCCAACTCTTTGTCCCCAAGGAAGAGGTACTACCATCCTTGGAAATATTTCTTGAAGTGGAACTGAGACACGAGAAAGAATTAGGGCATGGAGATTAGGGCTAAGTTGTGCTTGAGGAATGATACTACTAGAAGCATTGTCTTCAATCGGAGGTGTGCTTGTGGAACGAGCTCTTTTACTCCATCTCGTTGGAGGAAGTTGAAAACCTTGTTGATCCAAGATTTGAAATTAGGGATCTTCAATTCCAAGAGCCCTTCTACCACAAGTGTATCTTAGAGTTTTCATATCAAATAAATGATCAAATTAGTTGTTCTTTTTAGAAAGTAAATTTGCTGAAAAATCCCCAACAGAGTTGCCAAAAACTATTGCATTTCAGATTTTATCTTGGAATGAAACCACGGTCAGGGAACAAGCAAGTCCCTTCTCTTTAATGAGATATTTTACCTTATTGAAAGTAGGGGCAAAACCTATGTACAAATAAACAATATTTAACTCAATGGTGGTTTCCCGATATCTTGAAATGTGTTTAATGCCTAAAAATTTATCAATACATGAGGATAGAAGACTTTAAGAGAAAAGGGAGGTAGAAT
Source organism: Taxus chinensis (assembly GCA_019776745.2). Taxonomy (NCBI): domain Eukaryota; kingdom Viridiplantae; phylum Streptophyta; class Pinopsida; order Cupressales; family Taxaceae; genus Taxus; species Taxus chinensis. The sequence goes on from CM034154.1 coordinate 122,487,101, forward strand.
AAGAAAATAATTTTAGGGAAAAGAGATCACAGAGAAAACCCTTATATGTATTGGGCAAAATGAGATATAGAGTAGAACCATTCACGTTTATAACAGGAAAAATCCGTAGCCTCAAAGTTCTTGAGATTTTATAAATTAGAACACAAAGTTTCAAAGCATGCAAGGATTAAATGATTCGCAGATTAGAGAAATAAGGAAAGATAAAATAGAGGAAAAAGGGGAAAACCCTTGTATTGATTTATTCATATTCAAAATTACAGTTCCAAAATCTAAAAATTCCCACCCCTTACAATTGCTTTGAAATCCTATGAAATAGCTCGCAAGAGACGGTTACAACTTCCTTAGGAAAGCAAGAAACGGTTATAATTTCCTTGAGCAAGCAAGAAATGGTTACAAATCATTCCAATCATTCATGCCCAATTGAATTATTGATCTGTAAAGAAACATTAATGGTGGAAAAACCAGGCTTTCCAATATACAACCATTACATTATTTTTCTAGTTAAATATGAGCCATTCGATATGCTTTTATAACTTTAAATTTGGGTCGTCCACGTGGGAGATATTTAAACTGAAGCGGGCCAGCGGATGCATTTTTCATTTTTTTTCCTTTGAAGTTACGACAAGCTGACACGTGGAGAACTGGCCAATTCTTTTATACTTATCCGATTCAGGCCTATTTCCTTTTTGACTTATGTAGACCCCTAGACATGTGGAGAGCTAGTGCTCATTTGAGTTTCCACTTTAGAAACACCTCCTAAAATTGTATCGAACGGATATGTGGCTTCTTCCACCAGTCCTAGACTTTTCAATGGCCAAATCATTTTCTCCATTGACTTTGACCATGTTGCGAGCTGGCACTCATTTGGAAACTGACACTTTGGTTTCAATTTTGAAATTATGGCGTGAGGCATGTGGAGTCTTCCACCAACCCTCTCATACTTAGTCAATTTAAATAACCATCTCTATCCCTTTTTGGACCTGGGACATGTGGAGGACTAGCGCAAGTTTTGAGAATTTCCTCTAGCTTCAACTCTCAAAGTTGTGTCGATGAGGCACATGGCATCGTCCACTGAACCTTCCATAATTAGCTGATTTGGGCTTGTTTTGTCTTAATTTTTGACCTAGGACATGTGGAAAACCTACGCTTGTTTGAAGACTGTCCCTTGGGACCTACCCTTGCAGTTGCACTATTTGGATGCTTGGGGGCTTTTGTTGTTGCTTGAAACATGGCCATACCACATCCAATCAGAGATGTCCATGTACTACCCATGGATGCTGGGGAAAAATTTAATGGGGAAGATATGCCTATCATTCCTGACTGCATGAAGAAAAATAAAAAGAAGGGGAAAAATTCCACTATTACGCCAACTTTCAAATTGTTCTCCATGGAATGAAAAATTACAAGCAATACCAAGCTCAAGGTGATCCAATACTCCAAGGTACCAACTCAAAATTTGTGAAACTTGACTTCAAAAGAGGGGAATTTTGAGGGCGATAACAGGACAAGGAGTGATGTCATAAATATTTTTTATATTAAATTTTTGTAATATCAATAAAGGTGGAACCCATGTGATATGATGAGATTTATCTTATCTTAGAAGATAAGTCTACATGTAAAGAAAAGAGTTGAGGCATGGAATATGATTGGCCGGAAGATATTTCCTATCCTATCTTAGATATCGTGTGGATAATCTTGAATTTCTATAAATAGAGAGGCCAACCCTTATCATTTATCATAGAAAAAAATTGTAATAAGTATTTTATAAAAGATTTATTGTGAAGGTGTATTAAGGAAGCCATCAAGAGGAGTAATTGTGAAGTTTCTCCCATAAATATTGTTATAAAACAAGAGGAGTTGGTAACACTTGGAATAATTCATGGGTGAGATTGTAATAATTTTTTGTTAATAGTATAATTTACACTTATCTTTCATAGTTCTCATCATTCCTTTGTATCATATTCTATGGTATTTTTGAGGTATGTTTGTTATTGTGTTTCAAGATTACTACCACCAAACTAAAAGTTGTGCATTAGTAAATAAACATATCACGAGGAGTTCCTAGTGGAGAATTATCATAGCGTTGGATTGGTGTTTACATTTTGGTTCTATTTCTAGGACCATTCCTCATTGGTGGATTTTCTAGAGAGATATTCCAACTTAGTAAAAAATCATTTAGAGGGTAATTACCATGGTAAAGTCACTCTTTAACTTGAATAGTATTTACCATAGTAAATTCTCTTTTTACCATGAATAGTATTTACCACAATAACCTCACTTTTTACCGTGAATGGTATTTACCATGGTAACTCCACTATTTACCATGAATAGTGTTTACAACAGTAAAGTCAGTTTTTACCACACTAAGTCAAGTTTTACCATAGTAAATATAAGTTTACCATGGTCGTTCCTATTTTACTATAGAAAGGTGTAAAGTCACTTTCTATTATAGTGATTTTAATTATTTGTGCACATAATTATTTTTTATCGTACTTGTTTGTTGGTATTTCACTGTGGTTACTTTTGGAAATGGGAAAAATTCCAGTTTTTTCAGCCCAATCTAATGAAGATGCTCCCTCTTTCATTCAAGAATTTAAACGATCTTGCACTTGTAATGGCCTCATGAGAAGGGAAAAATGGACTGAATTTTTTCCTACCTTTTTTGGATGGTTCAACCCTTAGGTGGTTTGAGACACTAGGTGATAATATAAAAAACTCATGGGATTTACTAACTAAATTTTTTCTTGAAGAAATTGGTGAACAACAGAAATATACAGATCTCATGATAGAGATCAAAAAGCTATCCCAAGGAGAGAAGGAGAAGATAAGGGATTATCATGCTCATGTTCTAGAGATAAGGAGTAATTTCGATGCCCAGATCTAGAAGGAAGGATTAGCGGATGGGTTGATGAATGGTGTGGATAATCTCCTCTATAAGCACTTCATTCTTGGGATGAATCCAAAGATTAGACAACAAGTGAAGTATGACTGCCCAGCGACCCTTAAACAAGAAAAGGATATTGCAAGAAGGAAAGAAGAAAGCATGCAAGAGGATCCCAAGGAAATTTTTGCTAAGGTGCTACACCAACACCTTTAGTCTAAAAGCCACAACCACTCTTAGTGAAAAAAATCTTCCCCCTAGTACATCTACTGAGTATGAAGATCTGCTCAAGAAAATGGGCTAGTTAACTATTAATCTTCTTCAAGAAAAGGAATTTAGTTCCCAGGGAGGAGATAGAGGTCTAAGAAGAAATGTATCTGAAGTTGTATTTTATGGTTTTCATAAAAAGGGTCATTATAAGTATAATTATCTAGAGATATCTTTTACATCTGGTACAAGAGATAATGATAAAGGAAAAGCACCTACCTGTGATTTTTTTTGATATAGTAGATAGGAGCATAAATAAAGAAGTAGATGTGTTTAGAAAAAAAAATGAAAGAAAAAGATAAGCAAGATGGAAATGATCCTAAAAAAGAAAGGAGAGACTAGTAAGAAACATAAGACAAAAAATTTGGGTGTGCAAGATTTTTTAATTTCACAAGGGCAAGGACCATACTCGATCTTATAAGATCTATCAAAAAGGGCTTCAAATATTACATATGATCAACTTCTTGCTATGTCTTCTGGGAAGAGGTGGTAGTTATGAAGTGGACTCAATGTTCGGCAAAGGAAGAAGGATGAGGTCCCTATTTTGAAAGTAGGGGCGGTGTTAGTACCCGAATTGATTCTCCCTCAAATTTTGAGTAGTATCACAGGTTTGGTAGGAAGCTTAGAGATAGATAGATCATAGTGAGTCATTTTGTAGCTGGAGATGGGATCTAATTGGCCCTCTGTCACTCAGATGTGGAAAAAATGGATAGCACCCTGAAAAGGATTTGATCTATCCTCACTACTGTATGGTTGTGCCTTTCAACCAGGGTTAGAGAACCCTTTTGTATCTCATTTTTTATGGAGGAGATGGGGAATTACTTCCTTGTGAAGTGTTTAAGGAGACTTTGAAGAAAATATGATGAATACAATAAAACCTAATTCTCATGAGTTGTCACTCTAGATAATGGAGATATCTTCTAAGTAAGGTTTAGGCCACTGAAGACAATGAAAACCTGAGTGTTTCTCCATGTTTTGGTAATAGAAATTATGCATATTTATACACACAGGATAAACAGGGGTAGTATGGGTAGGATCAATTGTTTTTTTGAATGATTTTAGGTGGGAGGTGAAGCAAGATAAAGTTGATTATAAAAAATATTTCAGAAATTTTACAAAAATGAAGATCTCCAACAATAGAATGCTTCAGAGTAGTTAGGATGTTCCTTTAACTAGAATATGTGTTTCAATGGAGGCCCAGATCAGCACTTTTAATACAAACTTCAAGGATTCAAAATGAAGGATCAAATTGGAAAACTTAACTGAACATTATCAATCTTTGTTTCTTCATGCCTAAGATACCCTCAAACGCTAACAAATAATCTTATAGTCATGCAAGAAGTCACAGTGATTTTAAATTTGTTTATTTCACTATCAAATGAAAGCTCTTCTGATAAGTGAAATTTCAAATTCCACCCAACTCTCACAAGGATAAGATCTTGTGTGATTCACATAGATTTCAATGTAAGAATGCAATGAGAACAAGAAAAACTACTTATAGACATTCAAAAATGAAGCAAACACAATTTTTTTCCAAATATAACACATATTAACTCAATTTTGATTAAATCTATCAGCAAGGGAAAGTTTCTCAAACAATCTCAGAGCTTTTCAATAAATGTACACTCACAACCACCTTGGCATAATCAAATTTAACACAAAGGAGATAAACAGGTTTCTTCAGATAGTTTCTCAGAAAGACGGGTTCTATCAAGATTTTTCTTAGAAAATTAGTTCTGACCTCTAACATTCCAACCTTCCAACCTCTAACCCTTTTCACGGAAAAAATCATGCCATTTATAACATTTTGCAACATATTTTTCCCCCCAAAAAATCCAAACATTGAGTGCACTAGTGCTCACCATGATCTCGATCTCAATTCCCATAGTCAAATCTGTAAAAATTTGTCAGGTGTTCAGGAAGAAGATCTCTTCAAACATCTTTCACATTCAACTCCTTCCTCTAGTAGGTCATTCTTCCTTTTACTTGCCAACCATTTCCACCCCTAATCTATCTAATTTGGTTCTTTACATGCCTGGGAAGGAAAATGGAAGATCAGATCGAGCCCATAGATCAAATCTCATCTTAATGGTAAAAGACGTTCCTAGATTATCCTCACCAAAATAAGATATCAACAGGTCTTTCGCATGCCAAAGATAGAAAAATTGGGTCGAATCCGACAATCAGATTACATATTTTAAAAATAAGATATGTTTACAGACCTTCCTCACCAAACCAGGCTACCAGATTAATGTTCCTGTTCATTTCGCATGTAAGAAACTCCAAGAAATGATAAAAAAACCACAAGAATACACTTCCCTAGGAGCTCTAGAGTAAAAATGGTAGAAAAATTATATATAGATGCAAAACCGCCATTGATTTCTATTTTGAATTTGGACCGTCCACGTGAGAGATCCATTTTAAAACGGGTCTGAGGGTTCCCTTTTTCCTTTTGCAACTTTTGGAAAAAGGTAAAATTTTCATATTTTTCTCCACACCTCTGCCCTTGATAAATGAGCCTGACATGTGTCCTAAGGTGGGCCCTAGAGAAACCGCAGCCAAATTCTACTATTTCACCTCTTTTTTGGAAAAAGGAAAATTTTTAAAGTTTCCCCCGCAGCTCCATCCTTCTACTTCTAGCCTCTGTTGTGGGTCCCAGCGGAACCACGTTTCATTTTACACCTTTTGAATATTTTCTCCACAAAAGGAAAATTTTCCAAATTTCCCCCTAAAGTGCGCACCTCCGCCATTTACCGGGGCAAAATTTTTACTATTCTCTTCCGAGTCTGCAGGCCATTTTGATGTTTTAATCCTTTTGGTGACAAGAGGAAAAAAATCCAAGTTACCTCTGATGGTCCGCTTCCCTGCCCCTTTGAATTTTCAAACCCAACCTTGACCCTTCTCTTATAGGACTTGCGGGCCATTTTGGTATTTTAATCCTTTAGGAGGCCAAATTCAAAGTTTCCTCTGATAGTCTGCTTCCCCGCCTTTTGACTTTTCAAACTACCACATGTCATAATTGCGCATCTTGAGATGGTCCCCAAAAGTTGAGACCTTAAATGAGCACGAGCTCACCATGTGTCCTGACCCTGAAAAATCTATTTGAAGGCTTAAAACTCAATGGAAGGCATCATGTGTCAGATTCCGAGGCAATCTCCTTTGGCCATTGAAAAGTCCAAGCAAAATGCAAAGTGAGCGGAGGCCTCCAAGTGTCCTCCTAGCGCTTCTTTACAACAAAACTCAAGGACCGGTCCTCAAACATGTACAGTCCCTCCATATGTCCCAGGCCTCTTTAAATCTTTTGAAAAGGGACCAAGTATGGAAATACCCAGTGGAAACCTCCACATGTCTTCATGACACAATTTCAAAATGGTGCCCAAAGCGGAGACCCTAAACAAGCATGGGCTCGCTACCTTTCCTTGTCCCACCAAATAGTACTGGCTGCATAAAAGTTTTTTTTAAGTCTGGGAAAATTAGTGGAAATATTTTACATGTCCTCCTGGTGTAACTCGAAGTCCAACCAAAAAGCAAATCTTCAAATGAGTTTCGTTCTTCCACGTAGACAGGTTTTCAAGTTGAGGTGATTCAAAAAAATTTAAAGTACCCCATCAAGCCGCATCCAACCAAAAGATGCCACATTTCCTATTGATGCAAGGATGTAAATTTGACTGGGAGAAACACACGTCAAACCGTAAATTGTAGAAAAATGACCATTTGAGCCTGGAGATGAAATTTTCTCAAAGGAAAGAGAATTTAGAAATGTTACAAGGCTCAAATACATTCCTCTAAGCTACATCCATTCATTTTTCCTCAAGTATTTAGTGTAAAAATGAAAAGTAAAACAAATCTCAACTGTGGAGAGTGGAAATAATAGGAGATCCCGAGTTTTAGATGAACAGAGAATGGGAGACCCAAATTATAGACCCTTTCCAGACATAGAGAAATAAGGAAACAACCATGGATCCATATGTGATCCTTAACCCAGGAACAGATTGATTACAAAAATAAAAAAGGAGGTAAAGACTTCTTAGGAACAACATGGGGAGATAAAATATGGTAGAGGCCATAACTTGATAGATTTTTAATGGAAAAATGGGGCAAGACTATTTGGAGCACCAACATCGACTCCAACTCAGGGATGGGCACTCTCTGTAGGTACCACAAGAACAAAGGTAGACCAAGTGCCAAAAATATCCATTGGAAAAAGGATTCAGCTTGCATAGCAGAGAAATAGAGACATCTCCCCAAAAACGAACAAAAAAGCCATCAAAAATAGGTCACCAAGGACCAGAATGAGCAAAAACACAAAAGACAAGAAGCAGACCAACAAACTATACATTGTAAACATGATTCTCACCTTGATTGTGGGGAATAAATCCAAGAAATGCTTCAAGTGCCTGCCATTAATAGGAAATTCAAGTGATTCCCCATCTAAGTACTTCAGGAAGAAGGTATGTTCACCAATCCTAATATCAATGGATTAAGGGCCCATCCATAATGCATCAAATTTTCCATGCTTGCCCTTATCTTCATGCCTACTATCCCGTAGCATCACAAGATCTCCAAAATTGAATTCTCTGGGAGTGACCTTCTTTTCAAATAACTTCTTCATCTTTTCTTTGAACTTTACATTCCTTTTGTGGGATTCCCTCCTTTCTTCATCAAGTTCAACAACTTGGTTAATGCGGGCATCATATGGATGTACTTCTTGATCTTCAAGTTGTTGCATGAACTGATATGAGGATAATTACATATATAGGGGAAGTAGGGTCTGAGTTCCATACACCAACTCAAATGGAATCTTCCCAATGGCTCTTTTAAAAGTAATTCGGTCATCCCAAACAACAAACTTCAACATCTCACCCCATTTTCTCTTGTTAAGCTCCAAGGTTCTTCTGATAATATTCAGCAAATTTTTATAACTAGATTCAACAAGTCCATTTCCTTGGGGATTATAATTAGAGGCATGTGTCAAATTTATCCCATATTCTCTACACATTGCCACCAAGAGTTTAGCTCTAAAGTTCATGGCATTATCAGCAACAATTTTGATAGGCACCCCAAACCTGTAAATGATATGGTTCAACATGAATTCCATGACAATTTGGTGTGTTTCTCTCTTGGTGGCGATTGTTCCAGCCACTTGGTGAAGTAATCAGTGGCTACAAGAATCCACTTATGGCCAGCACTTGAAGGGTCTGAAATCTCACCAATGAAATCCATTCCCCATTGCTTGAGTGGGGCTTCAATTGATACATGTTGCAAAGGCAAGGAGCCTGAAGTTTTTAGTCTTCCTTAGAAGCACTGGATACTCTCACATCTTCTAACCAAAAGAGTTAAATCCTTGAAGATATTTGACCACCAATAACTAGCCCTCAAGATTTTGTGTCATATGAGTTTTTCAGCAAAATGCCCCCCTTAAACTCCTCCATAGAGATCAGAAATTATCTTGGGAACTTCATATTTAATAATGCACCTTAAGAGCACTCCCTCAGGGTTCTTCCAAGCTAACCCATAATCAATAATGAAATATTTCTAGGAATCCAGCTTAAGGGCCCTTTTCTGGTTCTTACCAAAATACTCAGGGCAGCATAAACTAAGATAAAAAATCACATCCTTGTACTACTTAGAACTCATCATTTTTTCAAAGACATCTACCCTTCTTTCTTCTACCTCATTCACTTCAGCAGTTTGCAAGTTTCTCTTGGCCATAAACTTAGCCAATCCCAAACCTCTCACCAACTTCATGGTTTGGATGTCCATGTCATATTCTTACAACTTGTTCACCCATCTGCATCTTTTGCTTAAGACCTCCATCTCTGATAAGATGTCTTTGACTATGGTATGTGGAATATAAGCAACAATTTTGGAACTCATAATGTAAGGCTTGAAAACCTTTGTTGCTTTCACCAAGGAAAATGTTTGTTTCCCCATAATAGTGTATTTCAGATCATCCCCCTACAATGCCTTACTGAAAAAGGTAATTAACATCTCATCCCCTTCATCATCCTTCTGCAACAAGACAGATGCAATAGTGTTTTTTGAAGTAAAGGATAACAGTTGGAAAGGCTTCTTATAATCTGGAGCTGCTAAAATAGGGGTATGCTTTAATGCCTGCTTGATCCCACTGAAATATGGAATGGCATCCCCGTCCCATTTTATAACCTGGTCCTTCTTTAGCATGGAAGTAATTGGAATGGTAAACTCAGCAAAGTTTGATATGAACCTTTTGATGAAGTTTATCTGCCCAAAGAAGGACTGAATTCCTTTCTTGGTTCTTGGAATTTGGACCTTGTTGATGGCCTCTACCCTTTCTGGATCAATTATTACCCCCTCTTGTGACACAATATGACCAAGCAACTTTTCCTTCTACACTCAAAAATGACACTTCTTTAGATTGAGTCAAATGCCATACTCTCTACATATTATCAGTATCTTTTCTAAGTGAAGCTAGTGATCACCTCACTTTATCGAGAACACAGTCACATCATCCTGATAGATAGTAATAAAATCATTGATGTAATCGGAAAAAGTGACATCCATTGCTCTTTGAAAGGTTGCTCCATCATTCATCAGACCAAAGGGCATCCTAACATACACATAAGTCCCCCAAGGAGTGGTAAAGGATGTTTTAATTCTTTTTGATTCCTTCACCACAACTTGGTTATAACCAGAGAAACCATCCAGGGTAGAAAGTAACTCAGAACCAGTCACTAGCTACAACATGTTTTCCATGTTTGGTAAAGGATAATTATCCTTGATTGATGCTCTGTTAAAATTTCTTAAATCCACACACATCCTGATGTCACCATTCTTCTTTTTGACTGGTACTAGATTTTTAACCCAATAAGAATATCTTGTGGGCTGAATAATCCTTCCATCTCTCAGTTTCTTCAGTTCTTGTATTTTGAGAGAAAGGATCGGATTGATTGGTCTCTCTTTCTACATGAATGGCTTAGCATTAGATTCCAAGGGAATCTCATGTTGGAACAGATCCTCTCTGTATGCCTTTACTTCATAATAAGTCCAAGCCATGCAATCTTGATATTTTTTTAGCAATTGGACATAGGACTATTTTTCCTCCTTGCTGGGATTTCTCCCTAACCAGATCCTCCTTGGTTTCTCCTTTGTGCCAAGGTTATGCTCGTCAATATCCCTTGAGGTTTTTATGCTTCTTTTAATAATGTGATCAACATTATCAAAGTTAGACTCAAGAGAAACCAGCCCTCTAGGAATGGTATTAGTCTTTAGTTGGATAATGTCTTTGCCAAACAAGGTTTCTTTACCCTATGCTATGCACACCATTGGCTCCCCATCAATATTTTGATCAAAAAACTCTCCTTTATTTTGTAGAAATCTTTTGACCTGAGCATCATCATCAAAAACTTGGCAATGCTTAATGTTGTCAAGGAAAGATGGCCTTATCAATACTTCAACATCATATTCACAATATGGGGACATTACACAATTATCAAACCAAGATCCCAAAACAACAAGCTTGTCTTACATATCATTAAACCTCCTATCATGATGCACAATGTTGAATGAATCAAACATCTCAATGAAATCCCAAACTGTATGTTTGTATTGTTTCATTCGTTGATTTTTTGTGGCATACAATTTTCTGACTTGCTTGACAATTAATTTTGAATCTCCTTTGACAATAATTTCTTTAACACCATATTTCCAAGAAATCCTCAAACCTAATAACAATGCTTCATACTTAGTAGTGTTATTAGTAAACTCAAAGTTGAGTTTGAAGGAATAGAAAAACTTTTCCTGGCCTAGAGAGATCAGAACAACACCAGCACCATTTCCAAATTTGGAGTAAGCTCCATCAAACAATAAAATACAAGGAGAGCCTTCCTTTTCAAGATACTTGCATTCTTCAATTTTGTGCCCTTTTCCATCAGCATATCCTATGAAGTTATTAGCCTCAACACTTGTTCACAATACCTCATAGGATACATTGTTGGGATCCTCAATAAGGTGCAACATCTTCTTTTCCCCAAACAACTTGAAGAGGATTCCCTCAATTAGGATGGTGGCATATGACATATCCATTTGAACACTCCCACTAACACTTGCAGCCCATTTTCTAGACAATAGCATACCCCACTTGGCTAGGCAGTCAACAATAACTACATCAAGCTTCATGTCCCTTCCTGGACAACATACAAGTTATACAACCAGACCTTTCACACACCCCACCATTGGCACCTCTTTGGAGTCCATAGTAGTACACTTCCCATATGCTACTGTAACCTTAATATTCAACTCCTTCATGGCTTCCAAAGGAATGACATTGCATGATGCCCCTGAGTCAAACATGCAGTTATGCAGTAGTCTGTCCTTAATTATTAGAGTGGTGAAGAATGGATCCACATTTAGCTAAGAGTCCACCAAATATGCCCCTAAATAAACATCACGTGGTTTATAAGGGGCATAATTTTGCAAGGAAACATTGGAAGGAAGGATGACACACTCATTAGATGGCACAAGACTTTTGACAGCTTGGGCATGAGGAGGGGTATGATTTTTTTTTGGGTAGCAAGGCCTTTGGCAGATGCATCTTTCATAGGAGAATCTTTAGGAATATTTAAAAGAAATGGATTATTTGTCTTAGCCTAAGGCCATGTCCCTTTAACAACCTTACTTCTTGTGTTATGTTCCTTTTCTTGAGCCACAACAACATTCATCAAAAACTTCCTGTCCTCAGATGGGATTCCTCCATCATACTTCTTTATCATTAAAGATCTTAGATATTCAAAGTCATTATTGGGTAGTTCAAAATATTGTACAACATCTACTTCTAAAGTATGAGAGGAAGGAAGAATAGGTACCCGGTGGATGTAATCCAAGAAATTAGAAACAGTCCTAGCACTTATTACCTTAGTTGAAGTTACTCCTTGTTGTAAGATTTTTGAGAAACCCACCATGCAAACATCATCATCATTATCATCATCAGCTCCTTCTTCTTCTTTCTGATATTCCTCACATGGAGCATGGGGCATGAAACATCTATCACCCCAATCAATGACATATGTCTCCTCCACAACAACAACTTTAGCAGCCAAAGGATAAGGTACCATTTTGTTTTCCATGACTTGGGAATGTCTATTTCCAAATCCAATTGGTCCCTTGCCTCTGTCATCAGATCTTTGGTGATTTGTAAACTTTCCTTGGACTTGTTTCTTGTGTTGACCTTGTAAACTCTGCCCAATTCCCTTCTCTACCCAGGACAATTTGTATGTTATTTCTTTGACAACCCCGGCCAAATTTTTCACAACTTCCTCCAAATCAACAGCCTTACTTGACCAAGGATTTTCTGGGTTAATTAGTTTTACACCCTCCCTTTTTGGAGGATTTCCAATTTATTTGATGTTGTTTTCAATTTTCAGAGCCATGGTGAAGGCTTGCCTCAAATTAGTAGGGTTTTTATCCCTCAAGTAATAAGCAGATTTTTTATTAAATGCATCTGAATATTTGATAAAACATGATTCATCACATGGCCTTAAGCTAATAGGAAATCTCCTCAGATTTTTATTAAACCTTGTGTTGAAATCATGTACTGAATCATTAGGGTTCTTCTTGATATTTTCAAATTATGATAGAAGAAACCTATGGTTAGTTCTATCAGCATACTTCATTCTAACTGCATTGTTCATATCTATCCAAGAATCAATGGAATTATCTAGAAAAGATTTATGTGAGTCCCTTGCATCATCTTCCAGAGTATGGATAAACAACTTGATATATAGATGTTCATGTTCAATCTGAAAATCTTCCATCATATTGATAAAAATATTTAAATCTTGATCACCAGTTATAGCGTTGTTTCATTGGAACTTTGATAATCTATTTCTTACATGTTGGGGAACTGCATTTGGATAACCAACTATCACTACAAAATTTATAGGACCAAAGGTGTTTACAACAAAAGGAGGTCTGGGTGGGGTTAAGGTCATGTTTTTGTGAGGAGGTGACCCTAAAGGGGAGAAAAATTGATAAGGGATAGAGGGTATTTGAAACATAGGAGTATAACTTCCAAAATGGATATCCCCTAAAGGCCTTATTTCTTGGAAAACCCTATCAACTTTTGAAAAGGCAGGAGTAGAATGAGAAGTAAAATTTTCAAAATCAAATGAAGGACCCTCTCCAGATGGATAATTTAATTCCACAAAAAGACTACCTGATTCAGAATCACTTGAATAGTAGACTTCAATGATAGGTCGATCACTTTCATCAATGGAGATCTCTTTTCTTGTGTACTGATCTCCAATAACTCTCTAGAATTTTCTTCCTTCATAATTTTTTTTTCCTAGCTCTGGAAATATTGTCCTAGAAGAATCTCTAGCAAAGAAAGATCTTCTTCCTCTCATATTTGCAAATATTAGTAACAAAACTCACTTTACAAAGGTTAAGACACTGGTACTCATCAAGAATCATATCAATAGGGAGTCGCCACCAAGGATTTACACCTTAGTTGTGCAAATGCACTAAAATATGATTTGTCAAATGTATGTCAATACTAGCAACTGGAAATTGTAAGACCCGACTCTTCTTTATCCAGATTTATCAATGAAACTTAGTGCAATAACTGTAGAAAATGGAAATATTGCACATAGCACTTGTAACTTTGAACACTTCTTATAGGCCTGAACATAAGATGATGCCTGAAAAGATGTATTAGCACTTTGAGTATAAAAGAAGTGTTTACCAAGGTATAAATATGAACTACAATTACTATGTCCCCAGTAACGGTGCCAATAAGGTGTTGGTGCCCAAATTGATTCTTCTTCAAAGTATGAGAAGCATCATAGGTTTGGCAAGAAGCTTAGAGACAAATAGATCATATTGAGTCATTTTGTAGCTGGGGATGGGATCTAAATGGCCCTCTCTCACTCAGATGTGGAGAAATGGATAGCACCCTGAAAAGGATTTGATCTATCCTCACTAATTTATGGAGGAGATAATCCTTTTGTATCCTACTATTTATGGAGGAGATGAGGAATTCCTTCCTTGTGAAGTGTTTAAGGACACCTTGAAGAAAATATGATCAATACAACAAAACCTAACTCTCACAAGTTGTCACTCTAGATAATGGAGATATCTTCTAAGCAAGGTTCTGGCCACTAAAGACAATGAAAACCTGAGTGTTTCTCCATGTTTTGCTAATAGAAATTGTGCATCTGTATACACACAGGATAAACAGGGGTAATATGTGTAGGATCAATTATTTTTTTGAATGATTTGAGGTGGGAGGTGAAGCAAGATAAAGTTGATTATAAAAAATATTTGAGAAATTTTACAAAAATGGAGAGCTCCAATAGTAGAATGCTTCAAAGTAGTTAGGATTTTCCTTTAACTAGAATATGTGCTTTAATGGATGCCTAGATCAACACTTTTCACACAAACTTAAAGGATAAAAAAAAAGGGATCAAATTGGATAACTTAACTGAACAATATCAATCTTTGTTTCTTCACGCCTAAGATACTGTCAAAGGCTAACAAACAATATTATAGTCATGCTAGGAGTCACACTGATTTTAAATTTTTTTATTTCACTATAAAATGAAAGCTCTTCTGATAATTGAAATTGTAAATGCCACCCAACTCTCATAAGGATAAGATCTTGTGTGATTCACACATATTTCAATGTAACAATGCAATGAGAACAAGAAAAACTACTTGTAGACATTCAGAAATGAAGCAAACACAAATTTTTCCCAAAGATAACACATATTAACTCAAGTTTGATTAAATTTATCAACAGGGGAAAGTTTCTCAAACAATCTCAGAGCTTGTTAATGGATGTACACTCACAACCACCTTGACATGATCAGATTTAACACAAAGGAGATAACCAGGTTTTTTCAGATAGTTTCTCTGAAAGACAGGTTCTATCAATCTTTTTCTTAGAAAATTGGTTCTAACCTCTAACATTCTAACCTTCCAATCTCTAACCCTTTTCACTGAAAAAATCATGCCATTTATAAAATTTTGTAATAGATGTTTCCCCCCAAAAAATCCAAACATTGAGTGCACCAGTGCTCGCCGTGATCTTGATCTCAATTCCCATAATCAAATATGTAAAAAGTTATCAGGTGTTCAGGGGTTAGATCTCTTCGAACATCTCCCACATTCAACTCCTTCATCTGACAGATCATTCTTCCTTTTACTCGACAATCATTTCCACCCCTAATCTGTCCAACCTAGTTCTTTGCATGCCCAGGAAGGAAAAATGGAAGATCAGACCAAGCCCAGAGATCAAATATCATTTTAATTGTAAAATACATCCCTAGATTTTCCTCACCAAACCAAGATATCAACAGGTCTTTCGCATGCCAAGGAAAGAAAAATTGGGTCAAATATGACAGTCAAATTGCATATTTTAATGTTGATATATGTTTACAAACCTTCCCCATCAAACCAGGCTACCAGATTAATGTTCCTCTTCATTTCGCATGTAAGAGACTCAAAGAAATGATAAAAAAACCACAAGAATATGCATTCCCAAGAGCTCTGGAGTGAAAATGGTGGAAAACTCAAATATAGATGCACAACTATCATTGATTTCTTTTTAGAATTTGGACAGTCCATGTGGGAGATCCATTTTAAAATGGGCCTGTGGGTTCCCTTTTTCTCTTTGCAACTTTTGATAAAAAGTAAAATTTTCACATTTTTCTCTGTACCCCCACCCTTGAGAAATGATCCTAACATGTGTCCTAAGGTGGGTCCTAGAGGAACTACGGCCAAAATCTTCTATTTCACCTCTTTTTTGGAAAAAGGAAATTTTTCTGAGTTTTACCCACAGCTCCGCTTTTCCGCTTCTATCGTCTGATGTGAATCCCAGTGGAACTACACTTTATTTTACACCTTTTGACTCTTTTCTCTACAAAAGGAATTTTTTTCCAAATTTTCCCCGAAAGTTTGCACCTCTGCCACTGACCGGGGAAATTTTTTGACTATTCTCTATTGGGTCTATGGGCCATTTTGATGTTTTAATCCTTTTGGTGACAAGAGGCAAAAAATACAAGTTGCCTTCGATGGTACGCTTCGCCACCCCTTTGAATTTTCAAAGCCAACCTTGACCCTTCTCTTATCGAGCTTGTGAGCCATTTTAGTATTTTAATCCTTTAGGAGGCAAAATTCCAAGTTGCCTCTAATGGTCCGCTTCCCCACCTTTTGACTTTTAAAAATACCACGTGTCATAATGGCACATCTTGAGATGGTCCCCAAAAGCTAAGACCTTGAATGAGCCCGGGCTCACCATGTGTCCTAGCTCTGAAAAATCTATTTGAAGGCTTAAAGCTCAACAGAAGGCGCCATGTGTTAGGGTCCGAGGCAATCTCCTTTGGCCTTTGAAATGTCCAAGAAATATGAAAAGTGAGTAGAGGCCTCCAAGTGTCCTCCTGGCACTTCATCAAAACAAAACTCAAGGACTGGTCCTCAAACATGCGCGGTCCCTCCATGGGTCCCAAGCCTCTCAAATTTTTTTGAAAAAGGACTAAGTATGGGAAGACCTGGCGGAAACCTTGACTTGTCTTCATGGTGCAATTTCAAAATGGTGCCCAAAGTGGAGACACTGAATGAGCGTGGGATCACCACGTGTCCCTATCCCGCTAAATAGTACTGGCTACATAAAATTTTATCTAAGTTTGGGAAAAGTAGTGGAAACCTCCACGTGTCCTTCCAATGTAAATCCAAGGCCAACCCAAAATAAAATCTTCAAATGAGTGTCGTTCTTCCACATAGACAGGTTTTCAAGTTGAGGCGATTCATAAACTTTTGAAGTACCCCACCGAGCCATGTCTAACCAAAAGAGGCCATGTTTCCTTTTGATGTAAGGATGTAAATCTGACAGGCAGAAATGCCTGTCAAACCGTAAAATGCAGAAAATTGACCATTTGATCCTGGAAATGAGAATTTTCTCCAAGGACAGAATTTATAAATGTTACAAGGCTCAAATACATTCCTCTAAGATACATCCATTAATTTTTCCTCACGTATTTAGGGAAAAAATGACATGAACAAAAAATCCCAACTGTGGAGAGCGGAAAGAACAGGAGAGCCGAGTGTTAGATGAATAGAGAATGAGAGATCCAAATTATAGACCCTTTCCAGACACACAGAGAAACAAGGAAATAACCATGGATCTATACGTGATGCTCGACCCAGGAACAGATTGATTACAACAACAAAAGGGGAGGAAGAGACTTCTCAGGCACAACACGGGGAGATAAAATATGGTAGAGGCCGTTAATTGATAGGTTTTTAATGGAAAATTTGGGCGAGAGTATTTTGACCACAAATAGGAGAATCCCTACACTCCACAAGTTGAGGTATTATGTAATGGTATTTCAATTCATGATGTCTTAGTAGATCGAGGTGCTTCAGTTAATGTAATGACTAATTCTATAATGAATATATTGGGTTTGAAAATTGATCGACCCTCAACACTTATGTTAAGGTCATTAAATAAGGGAAAAACTAAACCATAAGGTTTTTTTTCAAATGTGGTAATATCTTTCATGGTTGTTGTATGTGTGGTAGAATTTCAGGTGATAAAGAATGGTATTATTGCGTACCCAATGTTGTTAGGAAGGCTATGGAAAAGGATAGTTCCTGCAAGAAACTATTGGATTGAATGCTTCATGACACTTGGACATGGGATACATAGGGTGAATATAAACATGATCCCTTGGCATCATAAGGTAGAAATTTTGGATTCAAGTGATGAAACTAATGATTGGGCATCCTCTTATTACTCTAAGACTAGTGAAGTGGACATAGAAGATGAAAAAAGTGAGGTTGATGTTTCGTTCATGCATATCCTTCCAATCACACTGACTCATGAACACATAAAACTATTTGAAGAACAAATTAATGATCATCTCCAACAAATAAATATTGGTGATGTTGTTATGGAGAATGAGAAGGAATCTTACCTCAAGCTCTTTCAAAGGTAAATGCACTTATTCAGTTTTGATTACAAGGAACTTTATCAAGTATGTTGTGTAAAACATTCTATTGATTTGGTATATGGTGATAAGCCTATAAAGAAAATGACATATAGAATGAATCCTAATTTCTCCAAGACTATAAAAGAAGAAATAGATAAATTACTTGATGCAGGATTCATATTTTCTGTGGAGAATTCAAAATGGGTTTCTCTCATTTTGATCTTAATAAAAAATAATAGGAAGCTACACATTTGTGTGGATTACAGGAAGCTCAACAAGGAGATAATGAAGGATCGTTACCCTCTTCCATTCTCAGATCAAATTTTAGACGAAGTAGCTATTTAGGAGTGCTATAGTTTTAGAGAGCTATAACGGATATAACCAAGTTCATATAACAGAGAAAGATCAGCTTAAGACTACATTCACCACTCCTTAGGGAACATTTTTTATATATTTATGTCATTTGGGTTATCTAATGATCTAACAACATTCTAGTGCTTGATGAATAAGGTTTTTGTACCCTACAATGGAAGCTTCATCAGATTATTCCGGGATGATTTTTACATCTATGGGAGTAAAATGGACCACCTGCACCAGATGGAGATAGTATTTCAAATTTCTAGATGAAGCACAAGCCTCACTAAACCCTAAAAAGTGTGTCTTTAGATGTTCTAAATTTGTTTTTTAGGGCATGTTGTATCCAGAGATAGTATTGGTATTTATCCTGATAAATTTCCAAAAATCAAAGAGTTACCATTTCCTATGAATAGAAGCAATTTGAGATTATTTTTAGGCCATGTGGGTTACTATAGAAGGTTCATCATGAATTTCTCAAAGATTTCACAACCACTAACCTAGTTCTTAAAGAAGGATGTTACTTATGAACTAGGAAAGAAGGAACATGAAGCTTTTGAACAACTACATGAATCTTTGGTTTCTTCGTCTGTTTTAAAGAATCCAAACTAGAGAAATCTATTCATTGTGTATATTGATGCTTCAGTTGCAGCACTACGAAGTACTCTAAGCCAAAAGGATGAAAATGGAAATGATCATCTAGTTTACTTTGGGAGCAGAAAAATGAGCAGTGTTGAGGTAAATTATACTGTAACTGAAAAAGAGGCTCTAACTATAATTTTTGTTGTAAAGAAGTTTAGAAATTACTTGCTAGGGAAGAAATTTACGGTTGTAATAGATCATTAAGATATAAAATATATTGTAAATCAGCCTAACCCATCAAGAACGATAACAAGATGGATAAGTTTTCTACAAGAATTTGAATTTGATATTATAGATAGGCCAGGAAAGAAGCATGTAAATTCAAATGCACTCTCTCGAGTCTATGATGGTTTAGGTTCATCTTATGATGATGAAGATTTCCCATATGTAACATTGTTATCCTTTAACACAATCCCTAGTGAATACATAGATATTTGGAATTATCTAAATGATTTCAAGTTTCCTTATGGTGCCAATGCAGACTAAGAGGAAGATTACTCAAGCTAGTCATCCTTATTCTATCCTACATGGAGTATTATTTTGGAAAGGGCCTGATGGACAATAAAAGAGGATAGTTGGATGCGATCAATGTAAGGAGCTAATGGAATAATTCCACAATGGTACATGTGGAGGAAACTTCTCTAGACAACTTACAGCAAGAAGGATCTTGGATGTAGGTTATCACCGGCCCACTCTTTTTAGATAGTGTTATAATTATTGTAAGACATGTGATATTTGTCAAACACATAAGAACTGTAAGACTTTATCAGCTCCATTATTCCCTATTCTTCCACTTGGTGCCTTTGAAAAGTGGGGAATAGATATTATAGGTCCACTTCCAACTACCGCATGCCAAAATATGTATATTGTAGTTGCCACAGATTATTTAACCAAGTGGGTTAAACCTAGGCCCTTGAAAACAGCTTCCATGGATGAAGTGGCAAGGTTCATGTATAAATGCATTGTCACCAGATTTGGTTGTCCATTGTAAATTGTAAAAGATCAAGGAATCCACTTCATTAATGAGGTGGTAGAGGCACTGGTAAACAAGTTTTCTATTAGGCATATGAAGGAAAAAAATTACAAGCCAAGTACAAATGGACAGGTAAAGAGAAAAAATTATGTATTGTGTCAAATGCTAGCAAAAGATGCAACTTTACAAGTGCATAAGTGAGATAAAAGGATTTATGCAACATTTTGGGCATATAGGGAAACATCAAAGTAAGCAACAGGATACTCCCCATTTTAGTTGGCTTATGGTATTGATCTAGATGTTCCTATTGAGTTTGATATTCCCATTGTCAGAGTTATGATAAATGAAAGGATAGCTTAAAGTGATGTGGTAAAGGAAAGGTTGGTACAACTTCATTTGCTAGAGGAAATGAGAGAAATAACAAAGGATAAAAGCTATAAGAATAAAATGAAGCAAAAGGAGTACTTTGATAGAAATATCCTATGGTCTCCATTTGAAGTGAATGACTTGGTCCTAGTATATGATTTTCGATACAAAAAGAGGAGGTATAGAAAACTTCTTCCCAAATGGACAGGGCCCTACAGAATAGTAGTTATGCATGAAAATGGTACATATCAACTAAAGGAATTGGAACGTACTCCCATTACGAAATGGTCAACCACGACAAGTTAATGATTTTCCAGGAACTAGAATAGTTTACTCTGAGGAGGGAGTAAAAGCTAGGGAGGGGGAAGAAGTCGATACTACAATTTTTCTCCATAATTTCTATTTCATTAATGTATACATTAGGAATAGGATTTTGTTAAGTATAATTAGTAGTGGTGTCTGATAGAAGATAACGACACTACCAATACGATGCTGCCAATAATGTACAGTAGGGTATTATTCAAAGTACAATATGAATGTTGTGGTAAAAATTAAATGTTTTTTGTAAGTGGTTCAGTAATGTAAAAATTTCAAAGTATGGTAA
This sequence comes from Taxus chinensis, assembly GCA_019776745.2. Lineage (NCBI taxonomy): Eukaryota > Viridiplantae > Streptophyta > Pinopsida > Cupressales > Taxaceae > Taxus > Taxus chinensis. The sequence continues at coordinate 122,508,154 of CM034154.1, forward strand.
GTAGAGAATTAGGGTCTACATGATTAGGAATTAGAAATATTATATTTTTAATAAAGATAAGTAGTGATGTCATAAATATTTTTTCAATTGAATTATTTTAATACCTATAAAGGTAGAAACATGCGAGATGATAAGGTTTATCCTATCTTAGAAGATAAGCCTACATGTAAAGACAAGAGTTGAGGCATGAAATATGATTGGCCAGAAGAGATTTCCTATCCTATCTTAGAGATAGGGTGGATAAGCTTGAATTTCTATAAATAGAGAGGCCACCCCTTCTCATTTATCATAGAAAAAAGAAATTAAAATTATTTTATAAAATATTTATTGTGAAGGTGTGTTAAGGAAGTCATGAACAGGAGTAATTGTGAAGTTTCTCCCATAATTATTGTTGGGAAACAAGTGGAATTGTTAACACTTGGAATAATTCATGGGTGAGATTGTAACAATTTACTATTGATAATATAATTTACACTTATATTTTAGATTTTTCATCATTCCTTTCTATAATAGTCTATGGTATTCTTGTGTTATGTTTGATATTATGTTTGTAGATTACTACCACAACACTAAAAGTTATGCATTAGTAAATAAACATAGCACAAGGTATTCTGGTGGATAATTATCATAGTGTCATAATAGTATTTACATTCCCCTCCTAGGTTTGGTATTCATGTGCATAGTGAGGAGAATGTGTTTCTCTTAATGTAGTACCCTTGTAAAACAAACATTAAGCATAACATAAAACCCTCTTCGACCAACACATGTGTTGAGTGTTGAAGATCACCAACTATCCCTAGGATATATTTTTTAAGAGTTAGGATCATAAATGAACTCGATACCCAATCTCCATTATTGTTTGGGTACTATGGTACAATACTATGAGTTATTAGAAAAACTTAACCACATCCTAATTTTTTATTTTTTTTAAATCTATCTAGAAGATAACATGCTTAGAGAAAGGTGAAATTTATATCATTCATATAATGTGTATAAATGATCTTTTGGGGATGGACTAATCCGTAGTGTGTGATCCTTAATCGTAACCACAATCCTTTAAATGAAGGAGTATTCCCTCTTATACCCCACATTTCCCTTATGTGTAATGAATGTATGATGTGAAATCATGTATTAATGTTCTTGAGAAGAAACCCTAGGACAAGGACTAGTAGTCTCATGAGCATAAATGTGTCCCTATCAATAAACAGGTTACACAACAAAGATTAAAATGGTAATCGAATCAATCTGAGTGAAACCATTTTTAAGATTAATGAAAATAATTCGAGCATGCCCTATGTTCTAATTACCTACACATGAGAATCTTAAGTTTGAATCCCCATTAACAACTCTCAAACAAGAGTGTCAGTTTGACTAGAAGTATCAAATGTATCTAGAGTTATAAGATGATTTTTTGAGATAAGGGTGTATAATAACTTTAGTTTTGACCTTAGTAAGGTGTGTAAAATTTATAAAATAATGTATCCTAATATCATGCATCTAATACTTATTGCCCATGAATCCAAAATGTTTAAGTGTGAAATCATACTCACTAGTTCCTTGATGACTATGAAATTTAGTGAAGTATATGGGATACATAGATGGTTTTCATAATGTAAAACAAAATAGATTGGCCTTAGAACTTAAATGCTAATATGAAAAGAACATGAAATCTATCTACTCTTGAATCAATACACTTCCTTTTGCTTCATGAGAACTTCCCTCATTGCAACTATGATAAATGGAAAATCTAATCAAACATGCAACATAGAAAATGAATCCCTTGAACAAATACTAAAAGGGTCATGTATGTATAGATGTTCATACCAATAACCCGATTACAACATTATAGTGTGATAAGAGAAATAAGCAAAATTAGATGGGATTACTACGAGTGAAATGTTAAATAAAGTAAAGATAATGTAGTTTAATTAAAAAAGAATTGATAAGTGATTTCTAAGTAATAAGGTCAATAACAAAATATGAATGTGATAATTATGTGAACCAGGAAAGTGATGTCATGGATGGTGCCTATACGGGACTTATAATGTAGTTGAATCGTTATGTGTGTGTTATCACAAAAACAGGCCTTGATGTGTGTTACATGTTTTTATGTTGTCTTTGTTGGTTAATGTTGTAAAAAATTATCTCGTGTTACACATTGTCAGAAGTGATCCTTTGTGTTTTCATGTATCAAGCAATTTAAGTAAAAAAAAATATTCCTGTATTTTTTTACTGTTGTATTTGTGTGTGCAAAATGTAGGCATTGCATGTGGTATCAGAGAGGAGATTCATTCTCTTAGAATTCTAGACAAGATCACTATAAAGTATCCAAGAAAAGGCATGTTGGGGGTGGAAAATGGAAAAATAATGTTAAACAAAATTATAATGTGAACTCTGTTTCAATTGTGTTGTCACTAATGGGACATGTTGTAAAATGAAACATCTAGTGCATTTTTTATCAAGCTGAAGTGATTGTGATGCACAGTATTCACTCTCAATAAATACAAGTCAAAAACTATGGAAGAGTTCAAGGATAAAGGGAAGGTAATATCTCCATTGCATTTTTAGTGTGAAAAATCAATGATATTTTAAAATGCAGAGTGTTGGTAGCATAGATTCAAAATAAACTAATCATGATGGATGTATTAATGAATAATGCATGGAAAATTTATTGACAAAGATGAAAAATATGAATATGAAAATCATGATGTCGTGACCGTGCGGTGAAGATAGTTCTGTATAGTAAATAGGGCCATGGTGATAATTACATATTGACTATATGTTGATAATGGTAGACATTAGAATGCATTACTCACACAGATGAAGTATGTGCACTAGTTAATGAAGAATCATGTCTTTCAATTAGTGAAATCATAAAGCGAGGGTATGATCCAAAGTTGTACATTCCTTACAAGGATAAATCGTTTGCATAAAGGATGTAATGTAGAATGGTATACAAACTTATTGCATTAAGTAGTTATTGTTGGAGGAGTACCCTAAATTTTTTATGCATAAGACGTTATTGGTATGCATGCTCTTGTGTTCATCACCATTGTGATAGATATGTAGCTATGTGTTATGGAATTAAATGATTAAGCTACACTTAACTGAATCTAGGGAGATTGGGTTTGAAAGATGAAATGATTACGGTGAGTATATGATCTTCCCATTGACCAATATACTTTAGCTAAGTTCAACATAGACATGTGAAGGTTGTTCACATTGGCTGAAAAAACACTAGGGAAAGCATTTGAGTAAAAGTGTCACTTGTTCAATGGGTGTCATGCATATTGTGTTTCACGAACAAATTAGGCTTAGTACATAGGTGACTTGTCACTCCTGGTCCATTTCATACTTATATGGTCCTATTGTATGGATTAAATTATCTCTAAGTCTAGTTATGAATATGATGACCTTTTTCAAGAAAAATATGGATTTAATGATCTCAATAATAAAAGTGAGGTGTTTGAAAATTTTAAGAAATTTAATATGTTACTGGACGAAATGAGAGCTCGTTGTTTGAGTGCCCACAACTCATTAAATACCCCTTAGATCTCCGATAATGGAAGGGAGTATCTCACATAAGTTAGTTCTAATGTAATGTCTTCATATACATATTGTAGGTATGTAAATGGAAGTTACCATATTAGATGTACACCTACAAGAACCAATGGGGGTTGTAGAAAGAAAAATAGGATCTTATAAGAAATGGGCATTTAGGTTCATGCTGCAATACTAAGGATTTACCTAATTCTTTACACTATGGGTGAATTAGAATATTTGCACTACATGACGCATACTTAAATTTGTGTCACCCACTTAAGATATAAGAAATTATGACATCTCATAGCCCAATAGCTTGGTATTACAGTAAACTCATGGCAGTTTGAAATGTATTTTTATCGCGAGTTCTAGATGTAATGATTATGCTCATGTGCATGAGGAAGTCATGGGAATAAACATTGAGTAAGTGGAACATTAATTGTATATTCACTTAGTTGAATGGGGTAATTAGTATAAAGGAGTATACATATAACTAGTGGGTCCTCAAAATCAAAAGGTAATTATGTCACTTGGGTTAGAGGTATGTTGACTCTGTGCATGAAGGTCTTCATATAAGGTGATTGGCCTCTTTAATGGGGAGCGAAATATTCGTAATTTTATCTCTGAATGTATTCCATTTTAGGGAAAAATTTGGAAAGGTGAGATTTTTCAGGAGCCAGGTCAGTGACTTGTTCGCCTAGGGATTTACAATATATATATTCGTGTGTGTGTGTGTGTGTGTGTGTGTGTAGTGTGTGTCATCTGTGTGTCCTACATGTGTGAAAATGTGTCCTGTAAAAACCTGTGTGTGTTATTTATGCTTAGGACCAGCTAATATGGACTACTAAGTTACTACTGATGCTTACTGAGGTACTGGCATATAAAGTTAATTATGAATTCTTGAGGAGTTTATTTATGCATGATAGGAGGTTTGTGATGCTATGGGATGGTATATGGAATTGTATTGACACATGCTTTAGGAGGTTGTGTTGATGCCAAATCACAACACCCCTGAATGTTTTTCAACTTGATTGGTTGAGAACTCTCAGTGTAAGTGCATAACATCGAGACATTTCCCAAAGTATGGGGCTTTGTGAATCAGAGAAATCTCTTTAGATGAAGGTTGGTTCTTATTCCTATGTTTTGATGCACACATTCAAATTGTAGAGGGTCATACTCTAAAATCCTACTATAACTTTCCAAAGAGAAAGGGTTAAAAAGATTCAAGAAATTAAACCTAAACTAACAAGGGTGATGCACCAAAGGAATGTTGAACACTTACTTTTCCATTAAACACAAACCATTTAAATGAAAATACAAACACCATGCAAAGGTAACCAAGATTGCAATGAGAGATCAGGAAGATGCAATTAAAAAAGAGAGGGTTGAAAATCATCCATAGAATTTCTATTGTTACTTAAAAAAATTGATGCAGTTCATTATAATGGCCAATAGGAAAGATTGCATTTACAGTTTGAATGGTAGGCTTGAAACCCCACAAAATCACTTGCAGACAAAGGAAAAAGGGAGGGTGTAAAGAAGAAGTTTCCAACCATTAGAAAATTTCCCCTCCTTACAATATATAGGAAGAATAGACAGAAGGGGAGAAGAATTCCCATCATACTTCAACCACCCTGGTAGATGAGAAACCTAATAGCCTCCAAAAAAGGTGGACTGTATTTATTCCAATCGTAGTTGAGATCATCTGAAGGTCAGAATCCAATGCCCAACTCCCACTCTCACAATATTTTAAGATCCAAGCATTTAAAAATCCTTGCGGGCCTCATGATTCACCAAATATATTCCAAACATACTTTAGGTTTGGAGTCTACCCCTGTGAGATCTACATGGAGCCCCATACATTGTTAATATTTTACTGCCTCCTTTCACTCCTAAAGTTATGCCGAACTGGCATGTGGAATTTTCTACTAGTTTGCTTTATTTCCTTTGTATTCTACCTAAGATCCTATTATTGGTAGAGACATTATGCCTAACCTGAGACACGTGGAGGCTCAGGTCACCTTTGGGACCTACTTTTGCATTTTCTGCCTGAAAGAGTGCTGAAGGGAAACGTGGGGCTTTCCACTGGTTCTCCTTTCCTTAGCCGATTCAATGGCTGATTCTTCCCCCGCCCCTCCTTTTGAGGTCTTGCCACATGGAGAGCCTATGCTTATTTGGGACCGCCTCAAGATTTTAACTTTGAAGTTGCACTGAACTGACACATGGAGGCTTCCTTCGGCCTGTCTCGAGCTTGGAATTTTCAACGAGTGGTGTCACCTTTTCAGACCTGGGACACGTAGAGAGCTGGTGCTCATTTGGGAACCCACTCTAAATTTTTCCTTTGAAGTTACACATATGAGGCACGTGGAGGCTTCCGCTGACCCTGTTGTACTTAGCCGATTCGGGCCAACTTCCTTTCTCGGTCCCTAACGATGTGGTGGGTTGGCACTTTTTTAGGGGCTGCCTTTAGATTCGACCCTTGAGGGTGCACCGATGAGACACATGGTGTCATCCACTGGTCTATTTTGAGTTTGGAATTTTCAATGGCTAGTGAAACCTTTTCAGACTCTGGCTACATGGTGAGCCTATGCTCGTTTGGGGAGTCGCTCCAGATTTTAACTCTGAAGTTATGCTGAAGAGGCACGAGAGGCTTTCTTCGGTCTTTAGACTTTTTCAACGACCAGTTCAAATTTTTTGGGGGACTCCTCCTCTATCACACCTTTAAAGTTACACTGTTGAGACATGTGGAGGCTTACACTGGTCCTTTCATACTTAGCTGATTCGGGCCTTAAGTGAAAAAATTATATGCACTTCCTTGGTGGGTCCCTCATTGTTGACTCCATGTGGAATTCTCGTGGGATTTTGAGTTTCATTTTTCCATCTCACTCTTGGAATTACACCGAGATGACATGTAGTGCCTTCCACGAGTTTGTTTCTTTACTTAAGGTTGAATCGTTTTGGATTGCCATTGTCGAGCATGTTTGTAACCTAATTACTAGTTATGAAATGTGGGCTCACATGAATGAACTGAATCTTCAATTTTCTTCTATCTAGTTTGTGTTTGATTAATTTTTCCTAAGGGGTAAAATTGGTCAACATGAGGTATATGGAGTTTTTTGTGATGTTTTGGGAGGTGTATTGAGTTGGTGTTAAGATTTAGGTGTACTCTTGTGAGTCTGGTTTTTGTTTTTTATGTTGTTTCAATCTTGACCCTATATAACTACAGTTATAGTTTTGAGTTGTGTGAAACTCCTATATGTGTACATGATGGGAATTTGATGTTGTTGTAGTTTGCTTATGGTAAAAGTACCTTTATGTCAAAATCATGTGTGACAAGAATTGTGTTATGAGAGATATGTATGTTCTTTACATGGTTTGGTTGAGTTCTTGTGATGTGATACCATTGCGAAAGTATGTCGAAATATTTCTTGTGGGTTGTTTGTGTTTTTTTGGCCAATGAGTGGTATTGTGATGTCATTTTTTTTGGAAACCCACAAAAAAGAAAGAAAAAAAAAATGAAATGCTTAAACAATGAAACATTAAGATCTTGAGCTTATAATTACTATTAAGGGAAAGGCCTAAATATAAAATAGGTAATGATGTAAACTAGAACTTCCAATCTTCACAGAACTTTAAGAACTTTTCAAACTTTCCTTCTATCTTTTGGTCATGTTTTAAAGTCATAGTTCATTTCCCTAGGAAATACTTGTCGTTGATGAATAGTTTTTCTTACCCATCTCTCTAGCTAATACTATGGTTGTGTCACATCGAGGAAAATGATATTATAAGGGGAGGTAAATATAGTGACCAACTAAATAAATGAATAAAATAAATTAAATATAATATAATTTTTAAAAAAGTAGATATGGGGGGTGGCATGTGTCTGTGGTCTGCATGCATGGCAGTGGAGTGTGGTGAGTGGGAAGTCTAAAAAATGCATGGGCGTCCATCAAAACATAACGGAAAGTGTAATGTTGTCAGATGTTGTAGTTTTGAAGCATAGACAAGATCGCGAACTGCTCACAAAAATGCCTAGGGGAAACGTGGCCTCGTGGACTGTAATGAATACAGGGTATACACAAAATTAGTTTGTTGGAAAGGCTCAGACACTTTCAAGAAAATGCTATTGGCAGGTGTAAATCCAGTCTCTATGGCCCTTTCCTATGTTTTCTATCTTGTGCCAAAATGGGAGTATTTGAAATGGAGTTAGGCATCCATCAAAGCATATAAGATGAATGATTATTGTCATATTTTACTTACAAGTGCTCTAGTAGATATGTGCACAAATTTGGAAGCTTAGTTAAATGTGTGAACTATTTGAAATAATTTCAAATAAAAATGTGGCCTTGGGGACTACATTGACCCCAAAATATGCACAAAATGGATCCATTGAAATGGCCTTGGAACCTCTTTTGCTGGGTTGTTACAGGAAATATGGTCTTCGTTTTGTTGAAAATCAGATCATCCATTGAGAAAAGTAGACCTGGGATAGAGAGGAATATTGGGGATTCATTTTATTCTCGACGTAGAATAGTCCCAACCTCATTCTAGTCAAATAGTGTTTTTGGAAATCACCTCACCAAATATCAGGAAACAAATGTCCATTACAACTGCTATTTTTGCTCCTTGTAACATATCTGTGCAAACCACATGCATATTCATCAGAATACCTCCTGTAATAACTACTAGGGGAATTTGTATGTATGGAACTTACTATGTTCTCCTTTTGTGGCTCAAGATTTATTATTATGGGTAGCCATCTTTGTTTTGATCCAAACTCAACATGTATTTCTTGGGCATGGTTTCCATCCAAAGCTCATTCGTGTTAAAATCCAACTCACTATACATTCAAAACTTGATTTTTTTACTATTTAAATCCCATCTCTACATTTTTTTTACTCGAACTCATGCACACATTCATTTCCAAAAAAATGGTTTCATTTGCATTTACTATCCTTATCGAGATCTATCTCGGTGTGATCTCATTTGGAGCTCATTCATTTGAGCTTAGTTACCATATTTATTATGGACTATCACTACCTTGCAACCAGAGATCAATTTGGAGATTCAACATATTTGTTAAAAAGGTATGCGGAGCAGCTATCAATGAAGAAGGATAATCTTTTTGAACGTGTGCAACCATTTTATGAAATGCCTACCTATGATGCAGAACTAAGTCCCACAATTTTGACTAGATTCGTTCCTCCATGCATGGTTCATATCTCCTTATCTTTTATAATTTTTGTTCTTTAGTTTTATATTTTTCAATGAAATAAAAATTTAAACCATAGGATTATCGTACATCTAATTATTTAAAAAAAAAAAAAACTTACTTTTAAAACAATAAAATGTTATATCATAACTTACACAATCCAAATATTCCTTGGTAGAAAACCATTAAATCAAACCTTCACTTTGAAATGATCTAGAAAATTTCGTGACCAAATTAGATTTCTTTCGTAACCTTTTTTGGACAGGTTAAGGTTGAGTTTCCTATAAATATGTTGACCATTTTCTTGTTAAAACCAATAAATCATGATTTTTAGAGACTCAAAAACCAACCTTCGTAACTCCGGAAAGGAGATTTCAAGCTTCCTACGTGTATCTTGTTATGTGAGGAGTCAATTTAATCCCTAGGATCAAACTCATTTCATCATATGTGATATTTTTGACGCCCTTCTAGGAGGCCTGTTACATCGTTTTGTAGTTACTTGAAGTTACTAAAGTGAAAATTTGGCTTTCGTTTCATCTCTTTGTTTGAACCCTAAACAACGAAATAGTTATCCACCTTCGCAAACCTCTACTACTTTTAGTAGAAAATTTCCTATAACCATCAGTTTGGGGAAATACACTCTTCTAGATAGTTTGGCAAGGGCGTTTTGTAGGCATCTGGTCACAGTTTGACTAGGTCAAACTAGACCAATTACGATGGATGCCTCAGGAAAACTCGTCGCCGTTTGCAACTTGTTTTCCAGTTCTCAGTTTTTTCACCTATGACGTATTCGCTACATATAGGAGGGAATGTAGGAATCATATCATGGAGAGTCCAAACATCGAAGTCATTTTTCAGATTAGGTTTCTTAGCCCTCAAGTTAAAATTTGTTGTTGCAACTAGCCCAATTATGACCGGTAGCCTCAGAAAACTAACTGCTAATCTTAAATTTTTCTCCAGTTTCAAATTTTGTTAGTTCTTGTGAAATCTTGGTATATAGGTGAACACGTAGAAATTATTCCATCATGAATTACTTATCAGAAGATAATTATTGAATTCACTCTCTTCGTTGCCAAGCCTAAATTGAACATTTTTTGTAACTACCACGAAAACGTAAAAAAGAAAATTGTAGGTCCCCTGTCGAGTTACCAAATCATCGTTGTTGAAACTTGTAAATAAATGTTTGAAAAGCTATCATGTGACTCATTGTTTGAATTGAAATTTTGGAAAATAGTGTTCTTTATCTTTCTCTATCTCTTTCTCTCTCCTTGGTTAAGAAATGAAGTCAAATGAAATGAAATCAATACATGTATCTAACCCTCTCTTTTCAAATGAAAATTAATTATTATTAATATATAAATGGGAAACTAAAAGTTTAAGCTATGATAGATCTAGGAGGATGTCATGTCAGTGATTTATCATTGATTTCATGATCACATGGTTTTGTGGGATGCAAGTAGATATTGAAGTGGCATTAGTTTGATTCATTGTATATTGTCAGATTTTATGTATGTTAATGCAAGGAAATTTTTATGTATTGTCATGTTATAGTAAATTTATTTTTAAAAATTTGGAAATATGAATGAGATTCTAGTTTTAGGGGTGATTTGGGAAACATGCATTTAACTATAGGTGTACTTTTGATTCAAATTGGCGTATGGTAAAAGGGGGGTTGGATATATATGCTAAGTAAAATTGTAGAGGATAGTTCTTTATTTTACGAAGTATTGAAAGGTGTATTAAGGAAGTTTTGTAATATTTTAATATTATTATTTAATAAAAACATTCATCTAAACATGGGTGTTATTTGATTTTAAAAAGAATGTATCGTTAAAGTGAGATAAATATGTTAAAAGAAATTGAATCCAATAGTTATAATGAAATTTCAATCTGCAATTTATGACTAAATAATTGGTGTGTTGTGTTTCCTACTTTGAAAACATAATAAAGAAATCTAACCAAAACAATTAGCCCTAGTATAAAATTCATGCACAACTACCATTCTTCTATGTGTTTCCTTCTAACTTAGAAAACTTAGACCTTAGAATGAACTTAATCCTTAGTCATGATACACCTTCTAGTTAATTAAATAAGAGCCAAGTTTGATTTTGTCGCCATGCCTTGTATGTATAGCCACATTGTCGTGAACCCGATGGTTAGGAACGACATGGTATAACTTGATATCGAGTATGTGGTCCTCTCTTAGGTTTTGTATACATGTGCGTAGTTAGGAGAATGTGTTTCTATTATGGTAGTACCGTTGGTAACCAACATTAAACATAGCATCAAACCCTCTTAGACCGACACATGCACATAAACTAACCTTGGGATTCATTTTTTAAGAGTTGGGATTATAAATGAACTGGATACCCAATCTCTATTATCATTTGGGTTTTATGGTGCAATACTAAGATTTAGTTGTGAAACTTAACCATATCCTAATTTATGATTTTTTTTTTGAAAATGTATCCATAATATGACATGCTTGGAGAAAGTTGAAATTTAGATCATTCATATAACGTGTATAAACCATCTTTTTGTGATGGACTAATATGTAGTGTGTGATCCCTAATGGTAACCACAATCCTTTAAATGAAGTAGTATTCCCTCTAGTTCCCCACATTTCCCTTATGCACAAACAATGTATGATGTGAAATTATGCATTAATGTTCTTGATAAGAACCCCTAGGAAAAGGACTAGTAGTCTCATGAGCATACATGTGTCCTGATTAATAAATAGGTTGTACAAAAAAGTTTAAAAGGGTAATCCAATCAAGTTGAGTTAAACCATTTTTAAGATGAATGAAGATGATTCGAGTAGGCCCTATGTTATAATTACGTACACATAAGAATGTTAATTTTGAATCCCCCTTAACGTCTCTCAAAGAAGAGTGTAAGCTTGACTAGAAGTATCGAATGAACCTAGAGTTATAAGAGTATTTTGGAGATAAGGGTTTATAATAAATCTAGTTGTGAACTTAGTAAGGTGTGTAAAATTTATAATTGAATGTCTCCTGGTGCCATGCATCTAATACTTATTCCCCATTAATCCAAATTTTTTAAGTGTTAAATCATACCCATTAGTTTCTTGATGACTAAAAATTTATTGAAGTAGATGGGTTACATGGTTAGTTTTCATAACGTAAAATAAAATTGACTTACCTTAGAAATTAAATGCTAATATGAAAAAAATGTGAAATCTATCTACTCTTGAATCAATAAAATTTCTTTTCTTCATGAGAACCTCCCTTGTTGCAACTATGATAAAAGTAAATTCTAAGCGAACACGCAACTTAGAAAATGAATCCCTTGAACAAATACTAAAAGGATCATGTATGTACAAATGTTCATACCAATAACCAAGTTACAACATTCTTGTGTGATGAGGGAAATAAGCAAAATTATATGGGATTACTATAAGTGAAATATTAAATAAAGTAAAGATAATGTAGCTTAATTATAAAATAATTTATAAGTGATTTTCAGCAAATAAGGTCAATAACGAAACATGAATGCAATAATTATGTGAACTAGGAAAGTGTCATGGATGGTGCCTATATGGGACTCATTATGTAGTTGAATTGTTATTCGTGTCTTGTCACAAAGAAATGGCCTTAATGTGTGTTACATGTTTTTATGTTATCTATGTGGATTAATGTTGTGCAAACTAATCTCATGTCAAGCGTTGTCATAAGTGATGTAGTGACATCATTTTTTTCCTTGTAGAATAATACAATAGAATTTTTAAAAAAATGATCCAAAGGTGCTGACCATGTCTGACCCCAAATTAAAGTTGGAAAATTATCAGTAATTGATAGTTTAGCAAGGAAATAAGTGCAAAGGGGGTTGATGAGAGTTGGTGTGGAGTGTGGGTAACCAAAAAAACCTTGCATACATGTCACCTTCCTTGCGTAATAATGCAAGAACTTTATTTGTTACCAAAGGTTGGATCTACATGGTTAGAAAGTGCGTAGCCATTTCACTAGTTTGACCAACTCTCTAGAAGTGTAATAAATGTGATATTTCCATTAAGGAAGCTTCGCCCATGAGGAGACTCTTCCAAAATTAGCTTGGCCATCATGGTTTCTTGTACTGTGCTCTGAAGGGAATGTGAGGATCTATGGAAACTTCAGAGTCTACAGAAACTACATAATCTTTGTGCAGAAATAGAAAAATAATGCAGCGGATTTAAATGATGCAAAACAGGGAAAAAGAGGAGCAGTAGAAATTTATAACAGCAAACTAAGATAAAACACTTGGCTGTAAATAACACAGATCTGGGCATCAAATTGCTTCAGCAATACATATATATTTGTCAATAATGAACAGTAGCTACAGCTGCACACAAAACATTCATTCATACAATAACAGCTGAGAGATGAAGTTTTTCTATCATCAAAAATAGTCTAGACTTGAGCTGGAACTGTGCATTTTTCTCCTTCTTCTAAATCTGGTTTTTCTCCCTCTTTAGTCTTTTTCTTCCTCTTCTTCTTCCTACTTCTTTCTCTACTTCTCCTAATAAAAAATATGCTATTAATAATAAAGACCTACATAAAAACTTGCCTAACAAGCCAACACAAAATCTCTGATAAGAGATAATTAGGGAGAATAATCAACCAAAAATAAATGTGCAGTAGTCATAATTAAATGCAAGTCTGATATGTCAAGCAACTAAATCTGGAAAAGACAAATATTAGTTGCACAAAATCTTGACTTGATTTTCCAACACTCCCCCTTGATTATGAATAGAGTTGCAGATCATGGAAATTTGAATCAAGTTTGTTCAAAAATTGTTGTAGCATTTCCGGAGCTAACTGACATTTTTTCGGAGCTGCTAACTTGTGCAAAGTCACAAAATCCTAAGCCATTTTGTAAATACTCAAATGTATCTTTTTCCAGTGCTTTTGTAAATATGTCAACCAATTGATCTTCAGACCTGCAAAAATCAAGACAAATTTCTTTGTTACTTACAAGCTCTCTGATAAAATGATACCTCATATCAATATGCTTAGTTATCTTGTGAAACACCTGATTTTTAGATAATGCTATGGCTGAATTGTTATCACAGAATACTATAGTGGCTTCCTTTTGATCATGCATCAAATATTTCAACGTCCTTCACATCCAAACAACTTGACACGCAACACTAGTGGTTGCCACATATTCAGCTTCGGCTGAAGAAAGGGTCACAATGGGTTGTTTCTTTGATGCCCATGACACAACACCTATACCAAAGTGAAAATTATACCCAAAAGTACATTTCCTATCATCTATGCTGCCCCCACAATCACTATCAGTGTACCCAACAAGACTGAAATCATCTGAAGTGGAATATAATATACCAAAATCCTTTGTACCACTTACATACCTCAATATCCTCTTACCATCCTACCAATGTGAGTCTTTTGGAGACTCCATAAACTTTGAAATCAGGATTACACCATACATAATATCCAACCTTGTGGCTTTTAAGTACATAATGCTTCCAACTAGCCTCTTAAACAATGTAGAATCCACACATGCTCCATCATCTTCCTTTCTTAACTTCATTCCTGTCATAACTAGTGTTGGGGATACCTTGCACCATGCCATATTAAATCTCTTCAAAACTTCATTTACATATTTAGATTGATAAAAAAATATACCATCATTGGATTGATGGACTTCAATCCCTAAGAAATACCTCATAAGACCCAAATCAGTCATTTCAAAATCATTCTTCATTAATGATTTGAAAGAATCTATGTTTAGATCACCGATAAAGATTAGATCATCCACATACAAGCAAGCAATCAAAATGTTACCTTTCTTGTTGACCTTGATGTACAATTTTGGCTCACAATTTCTCCTTTGGAAACCATTTTGAATGAGATAGGAGTCAATGCAGTTGTACCAAGCTCTTGGAGCTTACTTCAATACATAGAGTGCCTTCTTCAACCTATAAACCTTGTTTTCATGACCCAGTAGCTCATAGCCTTGTGGTTGTCCCACATACACTTCCTCCTATAAATAACCATTTAAGAATGCAAACTTTACATCCATTTGATATACAGGCCACTTGTTGTGAGTAGCAATAGCTAAAATAGTCCTAATTGTATCCAACCGAGCAACCGGAGAAAATGTCTCATTGAAGTCTATATCGGGCTGTTGTGTAAATCCCATTGCAAATAGCCTTGCTTTATTCTTTTGTACTTTCCCATCAGCATCTTGTTTAGTCTTATAAATCCATTTGACACTAATTATATCTTTTCCTTCTTGTAAATCAACCAACTCCCATGTTTGGTTTTTTTCAATGGATTCAATCTCCTTATCCATGGCTTTTACCCATATATCACTACTCACAGCCTCTTCAAATGTTAATGGATCATCAATATGAGAAAATAAAGGAAAAGCTGAAAATGAATTAGTTGTGTCAACATTATACAACTCACTCAAACTTCTTGTTTTTCGTGGCATCATGCTTGCTAGAGTTGGATCCGGAGATCAAGAACTACTTGGAGTGCTAGATGGTGTTACTCCAAGGATACCTATTGATGTAGATGCTGGTGTAGATGCTTGTGAAGTTTTTTGTCCAGTTGGTGTGGACAGTAGCCTTGAAGATCTCCTTGGTGTGAATGAAGGTGTAGCTTGAGCTTTAACTTGTGGTACCATCTCAGGATTGGAAGGAGCTGCTATTGGAGTTATATTTGGTGTTGGAAACACTTCATCCTCCATATTATCATTAGGGATAGCAGCTGCAATTCTGATAGTTCTCTCTATGCTTCCATACCATGCTTCATCCTCCACAAACTAAACATCATGGCTGATTATAAATTTCCTATTGATAGGATCAAACAACTTAAATGCTTTTGTTTCCTCTGAGTAACCAACAAATATACATTTTTGTCCTTTATTATCTAAATTCTTTCTCAACTCATTTGGAACATGCACATATGTTATGCATCCAAATGCCTTCATATGAGAAACACTATGTTTCCTTCTTGTCCAAGCCTCTTGAGGGAATTTTTTTCTTACACTCTTTTTTGGGCACCTATTCTTGATGTAAATAGCAGTTGCCACTTCCTCAGCCCAATATACATTTGGTAGATGTTTGGCTACCATCATGCTATGAGCCATCTCCATAATTTTTCGGTTCTTCCTCTCTGCCACACCATTTTGCTGAGGTGTATAACAGGATGTAAATTACTTGTGTATTCCATGAGATCTACAAAAATTTATAAATTCATTAGATATAAATTCACCACCTCTATCCGTCCTTAAAACCTTGATGTAGTGGTTGATTTGCTTCTCCACAAGTGCCTTGAACTGCTGGAAATAAGCAAATGCATCAGATTTGTGTTTTAAGTAATAAATCCAAGTTTTTCTTGTGAAATCATCAATAAAGTAAGAAAATAAGTGTAGCCTCCTATAGATGGTGTTTGCATTTGCCCACAAATATCTGAATGCACAATCTCAAGTGGAGTTGTAGCTCTATTTGCCTTGCCAACTGGAAATGACTCTCTATGTTCTTTTCCCATAATACATCCTTCACAAACTCTTTCCAGTTTCTCAATTAATGGAAAACCTTTTACCATATTCTTCATATATAGTAATTTCAGTGCTCCAAAATATAAATGCCCAAATCTAAAATGCCATAGCCAAGAATCATCCTTTACTACTGATTGAAATGCTGCTTAAGTTTCTATAGAAACATATTTTTCTTCTTTGGATCTATTTTGGCCATTTCCGTAGCTGTCTTGGCCATTTCCGTAGCTGTCTTGGACATTTTTGTAGCTATCTTAAACATTTTTGTAGCTTTCTTGAACGTTTCCGTAGCTATTTTGAACTTTTCCGTAGCTATCTTTGGCTACTTCTGATTTTGTATCTTCTAGCTTAAAATATGCTCTAGAATTTACAGTATGTGTCTCATGAACAGCTTGAGCTATTTTTCCTTTCATAGCTGGCCTTATTTTTAATTAAAACATGTAGTTTGTTGTCATTTGTACCTTGGCAATAAGCATATTGCTTAGAAGCTTTTCAAACATAACACACTCATTGTTTTCAATGTACACTCTATAGCCCTTTTGTATTAGCTATCTAATGCTCATCAAGTTGTGTTTTAGACCAGCAACATAATATACATCAGGCATAAATTTCAGCTCCCCCTTTTTTGTTAGAATATTAACCGTACCTCTACCCAAAATAGTGACTTTGTTATTATTACCAAGTGTAACATCAGTTTGAACTAATTCCTCCAAGCTAGAAAAAAAATCTTTATTACCTATCATGTTATTACTACAACCCGAATCTAAATACCATATGTCACATGGGATTTCTTGAACAACATTGCACTCAAATGGAGAGTTTGTAGGGATTGCTTTAGCAATCTTCGTGCATGCAATGAACATGCTGCCTGAGTGAGTGCTAATTGACTGGTTTTGACCTTACTTCTATTGATCATATTGTTTTTTCTTGCATTCATGAGCATAATGCCCAAACTTCTTACAATAGTGACATTGAATGTGTGATTTGTCAAATATTTGGCCACTTGGGTGATTGAAATTTTGATTTTGACCTCTACCACATGTGTTTGCATAACTACTACTACGTCCACTTCTAGGAGAACTTCTCCCTCTACCTCTAGGACTGAAACTCCTCCTTCCTCTTCCACGATTTACAAAAATCTGAGATGAAAATTCATTTTCAACTGAACTATTTGATCTATTCAGTCTATATTCATGATTGATAAGAGAGGCATGTAGTTCATCAACAATAAACTGGCTCAAATCTTTGGTTTCCTTCTAGAGCCACAAATACGGGATCAAATTTAGTAGGGAGACTTCTAAGTACCTTCTCAATAACCTTCCTATCCTCTATGACCTCTCCATGGGACTTGATTTGATTTGTCAGGCCAACAACATGAGTAAAGAAAGACTCTATTGAATCTGAGTTTCTCATGGATAAATTTTCAAATTTTCTTCTAAGGAGCTGTAATTTAGCATTTTTAACCTTGTCCATACCTTAATATGCAATCTGGAGTGTGTCCCATGATTCCTTGGCTTGCTTTGCTGCTGCAACTCTTGGGAGTATTCTCTCATGCATTACTTGATGGATATAAAACAGTGCTTTCCCGTCCTTCTTCCTTTTTTCCTTCAAGACGTCCTTTTGAGCTTGTGTAAGAGCATTGTATGATGTTTTTTCTGTTGGTTCCTGGTAATCATTTTCAACCATTTCCCAAATGTCTTGAGATTGAACTAAAACTTTCATGGTCAAATACCAATACTCATAGTTCTTTCCTATGAAAATCAAAGTTTGCACACTAACTAGCGATGCACCAGACGTAGAAGCCATTAATAGCTGCCAAATGAAAAAATAAAAAACCAGAAATGAAATAGAAGAAGGGTTTAACCTCACTCTAATACCAGATGAAGGGAATGCAAGGATCTATGGAAACTACAGAGTCTACAGAAAATATAGAATCTTTGTGTAGTAATAGAAAAATAATGCAGCGGATTTAAATGATGCAAAACAGGGAAAAAGAGGAGCAACAAAAATTTATAACAGCAAAATAAGATAAAACACTTGGCTGTAAATAACATAGATATGGGCGTTAAATTGCTTCAGTAATACATACATATTTGTCAATAATGAATAGCAGCTACAGCTGCACACAAAACATTCATTCATACAATAACAACTAAGAAATGAATTTTTTTTATCAGCAAAAACAGTCTAGACTTGAGTTGGAACTGTGCACTTTTCTCCTTCTTCTAAATCTGGTTTTTCTCCTTCTTCTGTCTTCTTCTTCCTCTTCTTCTTCCTACTTCTTTCTCTACTTCTCCCAATAAAACAAGATGCTATTGATAATAAACACCAACATAAAAACTTGCGTAACAAGTCAACACAAAATCTCTAACAAGAGATAATTAGGGAGAATAATAAACCAAAAATAAATGTGCATTAGTCATAATTAAATGCAAGTCTAATATGTCAAGCAGCTAAATCTGGAAAATACTAAGATTAGTTGCACAAAATCTTGACTTGATTTTCCAACATGCTCGAGTTCTAAAAAAAATTTAACCCTTTCCTCTCTAATGCCATGAATTTGGAGCTCGAGTTTGGTATTGTGAAATAGAGATCCCTGTGTTAGAATCCCAACTCTTATCTTTAACTCACCATGGTTACAACTTGAATCTATTTATGTTTTCATTTGGTGAATATCTTTTTTTTAAATTGGTTTATGTTTTATTTGAGCACGAGCCCTATTGTAGTAGCTCTCCATTCTTTTCATTGACTCATTGGTGTTCTATTACAACTCAACCATGTTAAGTGTTATCAATTTGGGTTTTCTGAGCCATCTCAGCACTTCATTGGCATAGAGCATAGGTTTTTTTTTTAGAGCTCAACTGGATTAGCTTTAATATCTTGTCATGTGATTGTGTATTTGCACTATGCATTGTTACCCTTGTTGGGTTGTGTTCATTATGGGGAAAGTATAAGATGGTGATGGAAAGACTCTACCAGAAAAGGATTCTTAATATGCCTATTGCATAATCATTGAATTAAGTGTAATTTTTGATTTCACTATTGTATCTAAACACTTCTCATATTTTTCTCAGATTTGGTAATTACAATTGCTCTAGTACGTATGTATGAAAATGTGGAAGCATGCGCTTGGAATGTGAACTATTTGACTAAAGTTCTAAAATGTGGCAGTATGAAATGTAATGATAACAAAATATGTATAAAATGGGTTATTGAAAAGGCCTTGGAACCTTTTAGGAAAATGTAAAGCTAGGCTTCACAGCCTTTGTCGGCATCCTCCACCCTGTGCCAAAATGGAGGATTTAGAACAGGTAATGGACATCAATCAAGCATAATGATTGCTGCCAGGATTTTTCCCTGCTACCAGAAACATCCACAGAAACAGTATCCACCTTTGTCTTGATTTTTATGATACCAAAAAAATGTAGTTAATCACAATGTACAAAAAAAAATTCTCTTAATCGACAACTTGTTCAATTGTCCAATGAAGCAATGCCCTCCAACCTGTTTCATGCAATGACTATACTTCCTAGGATTTAAAATGAAGGCAAATTGGGTCTCCTAAATAGAAACTCACGGAGACACTTAACCATTACTTCTACTAGGACTAGCACACCTTTCTATGGAAAAATAAAAATAATGATAATAATTTAGTAAATGCTAGAAGTGGGTCTTTTCCCTCATGTTAAGGCATGGAGCATCTAGTGCCAATTGTAAAATAATAGTAAAATATAACTAAAGAAATATTTATAAACAAAGAAGTGTGTGGATGTGTTTGGTTGAGGGTAGTGGAGTGTTACAGGTGGGCTAACAAGACACATAGGAACCCTTAATGGCTAGTCAGGTTCGTCATTTTTCCTTGCATGATAATAAAAGCAATTTAGTTTTGATCCTAGCACCTCAACCACACAGAAACCCAACTTAGCATTGCAAATTTAGCAGAAAATGGATGGTTGTAGAAGATTCCTTGTCCCTGTGAGGAAATGAACTCTTCCTACCACTATTTTTTAGTGTAGGAATGAGAAAATTGAGGTCATGACGTGCGTACAATTTTGGTCTCTAACTTGATCAGTTCACCCTTTGTCAACTTCCACCCAACCTTCACGGAAGGAGGATTTGTCAGATGTTTTGTTGCAAGTGCTTTGGTAGATATGTATGCAATGTGGAAGTACACATTTTTCATTTGAAATGTATGGCTAAGTATGTCTTAAACGTGGCATCATGGACTATAATGATTTCTAGATAGGCATGAAATAGGTTTATTGAAAAGCCTTAGAAATTTCCAAGAAAATGTTATTGCAGGTGTAAACCTAAATCCCACAACCATTATAGCCTACTCCCTACCTGTGCGCAAATGGGAATTTTGGAACATGACATGGACATCCTTAAGAAATAAAAAATTTAGCCACCATGGAGAAAGCTCGAGCCATGTTTTGTCCTCTAAGCTTTGCAGACTTGTTCAATCTCATGGTGTTGCTAACTCTAGGTGTTGGGTTCCATCCACTTGTGCCTCCTCATTGTTGATTTCATGGGCCTCGAAATATCTTGTTGTGTGGGACTTATTTCTGAGCTCGAACCAATGTTTTTCCACCCTATTTCCATGAGCTTACTATAGATCTTTGTGTGTTCTTCATTGGCTCAATCTCATTTGTAACTCATCCTTTATTGGTTTGATCTCTTTCCTTGAGTCGTGGCTGTCCTCAACATAGCTCAAGCTTGGTTTATTGGTTTATTATGGGGTCTGTAATATTCCTAACAAGTTCTTTAATAGATGTGGTCACATGGATTTTTCTTGACCATATAATATTCTTCTTTGTTTGTATGTGGCGGAAGCTTATAGTTTTAATGGTTTCTAGTATTGGCGTGAACAAACCTTGTTGCATTGCATCTACAATAAGCTTTTATGTAGGTATGTATGGATTTCTTAGTCATGTTGGCTATCCTAAGGGAGATCCAAACATTATCATCAAACACCATTAAACATGTATTAGTCATTTTGGGTATATTTTCTTGGTTATTGAAGATCACATAAGAATACGAATAATACACTAACTACTTTGAGGGGCTCAACAATATTCCTATTGGAATACCATTTAAACATGTGTTGTTTTATTAATGGTTTTATCCAAAGTGGATTCGTTGGAAAAAACTTTGATGATTTTCAAGCAAAGGTGAAATGGTAAACATTTGGATGCTCATGAACTGTTTGAAAAAATGCTTAAGTGAGATATTGAACCGAATCCCATGTCTTCAATCAGCTTCATTCCTCTAGGAATGGTTCATCTTTCCATAACTTTAATAATTCTCGTACTTTACTTTTTCTTTTTCAATGAAATATAATTTTAAAATCTTAGGATTATCATAAGATTCAATTGTTTTATATTAACTTGTTGCAAAATAATAAAATGTCGTATTTTAATTCACGCAATCAAAATAACAATTTTGTAGTAAACCATGAACTTTAACCCTCATTTTGAGGTGATTTAGAAAAATTCCTAACCAAACTAGATCACTATAGTATTGTTTTATCGACAAGTTGAAGTCGACTTCCCTGTAAATATGTTGACCATCTCCCTGGTTTAAATAGATAAATTGTGCACTTCTCAGAGACTCACAAAGTAACCTTCATAAATCCGGAAAGGGGAGGATGAAGTTTCATTCCTGTACCGTGTTATGTGAGGTGCCACCTTCAATCTTTTGTATCAACTCTGAATGAACATTTTGTGATCCTTTCTGACGCCCTTACTAGGAGCCCTGTTACACTGTTTTACAGCTGTAAGAAGCTACTAAATCTAAAAAGTTGGCTTTCATTTTGAACCGCCATTTGAAACCTGGAGAGTGACATTATTATCCGTCTTCACAAACCTCTAGTGTTTTTACTAGAAAATTTCATGGATCCTTCATTTTAGGGAAAAACACTTTTCTGTATAATTTGGAAAAGCTATTTTATAGTCCTCGGGTTGCAGTTTGACTAGGTTAAACAGGACCAATTAGGACCAGTGGCTTCAAAAA
This sequence comes from Taxus chinensis, assembly GCA_019776745.2. Taxonomy (NCBI): domain Eukaryota; kingdom Viridiplantae; phylum Streptophyta; class Pinopsida; order Cupressales; family Taxaceae; genus Taxus; species Taxus chinensis. Next base: position 122,530,445 of record CM034154.1, read on the forward strand.
TCATGTCGCCGTTTGTAAACCGTGTTATAGTTTCAGTTCTGATGACTCTGATGAATTCTCCATACATGGTGCAACTCGTAGAAAACATATTGTGGCGTGTTCATCCATCGAATGTTAGTTTTGGACATGGTTTTCTGAGACCTTGAGCTAACTTTTGACCATTTACAACTAGGTCAATTACCACCGATGGCCTCGGAAAACTAGCCGCCAATCATAAACCGTTCGCTAGTTCCGAATTATGTCAGTTCCTATGGAATCTTGGTATATAAATGGACACGTATTAATTTAACCATGGTGTCTTTTCTCATCGAAAGATAATGTTTGAAAGTGGTTTCTTCACTTCCGAACCTTTATTGAACATGTTTGCAACTAGTAGGAAAACTTAAAAAGAAAGTTGTAGGACCCCTGTCGGGTTGCCAAACCATCGTGGAAACTTGTTAACACTTGTAATTAATTGCTTGAAACTCTACTATGTGAATTTTTGTGTGAAATTGAAATTTTGGCGAAATAGTGTTTCTCTCTCTTCACTATTTCTTTCTCTCTTCTTGGTTACAAAATGAAGTGAAATGAAATGAAATGAAATCAAAACATGTATTTAAGACTTTTTCCTTTCTAATGAAAATTATTAATGTTGTTATGTAAATGGGAAACTAAAGGCGTTAATTATGTTAGATTAGGGTGGATGCCATGCCAGCGATTTATCGCTGATTTCATGCTCACATGGTTTTTTGCAGGATGCAAGAAAGATGGCGAAAAGGCAACCCTAGTGTAGGATTCATGTTCATAATTTATTCATGTGTGATCTATCTTATATAGAAGTCATTGTAAAATAGAATGAACTTAAAATTTTGTATAATGTAGTCTCATAGTTATAGGTAAATAGTTACCCCTAGTTTGAGATTTAGTTGATATCGTTATGTTTAGATGACTATTTTTAGGGATACCCTTGGGAAATGACTTGATCAAATTTAATCATAGGTGTAATTTTGTTCCCTTCATGATTGGTTATCATGTATGTAGTAAAATTATTGATGTATATATGTGTTCAAATCCAACTTACGTGATTAGGTGACATATCTTGCCAACCTACTCTTGAAATTAACCTTTAGCAGATGGGATTATCTAATAAAGTTAATGTTTAATATTGTTGTACCCTCTCTGTCTTTCTAGCCTCATTAGTTTGCAAAGCGCTATCGTCTTAAAAGATATTTAATCTTCGTAACTAAAATTTATGGTACTACACCTAAGAAATATATTCATTAGTTCATTTCTATAACTTAAAAGCCATTGTTCGAAGTAACAACTATATTGTGTAACCCTACATGATATTGAGTAAGTAGAGCTAACACCTCTTTAGTATCCTAGTCGAATACCAAGTTAGATCTAGAAATTCTCTTCATCATCGAATGAATTCCTTGTGGGTAGAAAACGGTAAGTGAACTCCTTGCAAATGAAATTGATTTGAAAGATGTTGACTTAAGAGAATCCAGGAAACTGAAAACTTGGTTCCATAATCCCTTGTTATGCCTTTTATGACATTAGGAAAGAAAGAAATTTCTCTTGCAGAATCGTGAAATGCGAAAACATAGGATCTTAATTTGAAAATAAATCTTGTGGTTCATGTGTAGTTTTAAAGCTTCCAATCATGTACATCTTCAAGATGTTAGACAAATACTTGCATAAGTCCTATTTCAAAACAATGCTAATAATGAGACCATAATGCGATGTAAAAGTAAAGCATATAAGAATAAAAATGAGATTTGAGGTTAGGTATAATGCCACTCTTGAATTCTTTATAACTCAATTAAAATTTTTCATGTGTTACAAAGAATACAAGTTTCCCTTGGTGAGATCAAACTTCGAGAAAAACAAAAGATATATATATATATATATATATATATATATATATATATATATATATATATATAAAAAATCTAAATACAATTTCTTGTTGTGGGAATGTTGAATCAAGAAATAAAGATACCATTATCAAAGAATGTTTATGGGAAAAAATGTATCTTGAATCTAAACCACCCCCCCTTAAATCCTAATATTGCTTTTTGGACATCAAGTTAAATTCACTGGAGTTGCAAGGGTAAAATATAGACATTGAATAAACGTTTGAGAAGCATATTCTTAACATAAGAACAAGATAATTAAGTACTTTATATGCAATTTGAATTATGCCAAATAAGTATGTAAGTTATGGAATTTTCCGTAAAGGATAAAAAGCCAACTTAAAATGGTCGAACTATAAATTAAATGTGGAATGAACTTAAGAATATGTAGGTGGAAAAAAAGAGAAAATTATCCTTGCACAATAATTTTCTTGGAATGTTAATCGTAACTAATATGCAATTAAATAAATGATGTGTTGTGGGTTTGCTAATGCTTGAATCCTTTTCTTGTGGCTGGGTCATTGCTAGGATTCATTCATTGGGAAAAATGTGGCATCGACATGTCTATGGTGTTGTCATGTCTCTATGTGAGTTGATGACTTATAAGTGTTATATGCATCTTTGAGTTTTCTTTACATGGAGCCCTTGTGGCGTTGTGAAGTGAGCAATGTAAGTAAAAAAAAGTATCCTGGTATTTTTACTGTTGTTTTGGTGTGTGTAAAATGTGGGCGTTACACTTGGTCACCAAATTCTTGGAGGTTCATGGATTCGAATCACATAGGGATGACTTCTACCTGTTATACTATGCTGTTAAGCATGCTACCTGGTGGATATCTCTAAGAGATGTGATATCCTGTGATGTATTATGTTACAATGAAATTTGAATGCACTGTACCCACTTTGTAACATATTTGTTTCTATGATGATGTGCTTGTGAAGTAATAGTTCTCTCCTTTTCATGGAAAAAAATATAGAGTCAATCATGTGATGTACCGCCTGTAATGTGTCCATACATAGCCGCTTCTCTTTATTTGATGTGCTGGAACATTTTTTGCATTATGTGATATGTAGGTGTATTGATGTATTCCATGACGAATAAGTGGTTCTCAAATTGAATTAGATATTTATCGTGATGTTCATTTTATTGTGATTACATCATGTGCCTCGCCCATGTTGTATTGCACAATTACATATCCCTGTAAAGTTAGACATTCATAGTCCTCATTACATCTATTATCATGTAATATTGGTGTTTACCCCTTATGTCTTATTTAGGGGCATATTGTGAATGTATCACCCCTATTATACTCTGATTGCACTTTACCCAACAATGTGGTAATGTGTGTATTGTAACCTGTGAAAGTAATGATTTTGTTCCCCCTTGTATATATACCATGCTTAAGACACTTGGTTAATTTCTGTGAATCACCATTGTGTTACTGTAGCTATGTGTTTTACTTGGACCCTACACTAACTCCCCTAAGGGACCTCGTAAAAGGTGTATGTTTGGAGTGAGGAAATGGTGTTTCGTATCGCACACCAGTCATTCGAGCTAAGTATGAGATACGAAGTAGAGCCTTACATTGAAACCCACTTTTTTAGTTTTACCACCACATACCATCCTTGTGAAAAAAATCCAATTTAATCATTTGAAGACCACATTGTGATTTTAGATACACCTTAGGCTATAAATCAAGATTACATATCTTATAACTCATTTCATCTCTCCTGATATGGTTATCGTATAAATTCAACCTATGTGATTTTTGCTATGTTAAGCCTTTTCGAAGTGGTGGCGTATGATTCAGAAGAGATGATGATTAAGCATGTATTATTAATATGATATTTTACAAGCAAAGGCTCACAATGTAACGAGTACTAAACTTGTTGAGTACCACTACCTTTGGTTCAAATAAGGCCACATAGTTTGCTTCTTAATGTGTTAGGCGTCAAAACTTGATACAAGCAAACTATTCGTAAATTGAACATACAAATTTCTTCTTGCAAAACAGAAGATACAATGATTTCTTCAATTGTATGTTCTTTATTATTTTGGGAATTTATTTGGTTGTTGCACTAACATGCATATTTTTGCACTAACTATGACATTATTCCGATAATTTTGTAGATTCATATCATCCCCCAACTTTGATTTGCAATTTTGAGATGTTTTATAGCCTAGCATAATCGCTGCTTCAAACCAAATTTTCACACTTGGCATTTGAAATGGATTCATATGTTGGTTCTAATGTGAGTAATGTGTTGGAATAGGGTCATGGGATTCACCATGGAGTGCAAGGAACCTAACAAATAACTTGATTGTATAGGGGTACATCCAAATGAGAACAGATAACTAGTGGATTGTCTTCCATGATTTCTTATGACACTTGGGTTCAAGAGGTATCTAGATTCTATGCACCTTAATTTATGACACTGCCTTTTGCACTCAGGGGATTCCGATAAGGAAAATATTCCTTTATTTTATTGCACTGAATGATGACTTGAGGGAGGCATACATTAGACTAATAAGGGATTCACTTTAAGAGTTTCCCGAATCCCGAATAATGAGATTTAATGTGGGTGTGATTGATGCTTTCCAAAGGTATATGGAGCCTTTTGTGATTCTTGGGAGGTATATGTATTTGTTTTTTGATGCTTTGAGGAGATATATGGAGATTCTTTTGTGATAATCTTGTACTTGTGTGGAGTTGGTATAGCGGTGAGTTATGTGTAGTCTTGTGAGCCTAGTCACCATTTTATGATCGTTGAGGATTGACATGTCCTCATGATTGGTATGGTGTTGTTTCCATATGACCATATATAGCTACAGTTATGGTTTTGAGTCGCAGATGTATATTTCTTCATTGATATTTAACTACATGTTTGAAATTCCATGTTGTTGTAGTCTGCTTATGTTATGAGTACCTTTGTGTCAGAAGCATGTGTGATAATTACTATGTTGTGAGAGATATGTACTTTTTTTCAATGGTCTAGTTGAGTCCCTGTGATTTGATATAGTCATGAAAGTGCATATCATGATGTCTTGTGAATCATTAGTTTTTTGTTTAGCCCTGATGTGGTAGTATGATGTAAGTTTCTGTTGGGCACCCACAAAAATAAGCAAACTAAAATCTTAAAACAATGAAATATTAAGAGCTTGAGATTGAAAAAAAAATTATTAAAGGAAAAGAGTAATCAGGTAATAATGTAAATTGAAAACTGCCAATTTTTCATAGAACAAATGGAAATCGTCAAGATTTTTCCTTATAACTCATGGTCATGTTATACCAACAAGTCATTTTGTTAAATGAAATGTGTCACTATAGACTTTATTGCCTATGTAGCTTCGATATAAGGTGTTGTGTCGCATTGATGAAGATGTTATTATAAGGGGAGGGAAATGTAGTGCTAACCGTAAAATAATAGTAAAATATAACTAAATAAATATTTATAAACAAAGAAGTGTGTGAATTCGTTTGGTTGAGGGAGGTGGAGTGTTGCAGGTGGGGTTACAAGGCACATGGGAACCCTTAACGGCTAGTCAGACTTGTCATTTTTCCTTGCATGGATTTAAGCAGGGGTTTTTATCCTGCACCTCAACCACTAGAAACCCAAGTTAGCATTGTCAAATTTAGTAGAAAGTGGATGGTTTTAATATATTCCTTGTCCCTGATTGAGGAGCAGCGAACCTCTTCCTCGGCACTAGTTTTTAGTGTAGGTAAAAGATGATTGGGTCATGAGGTGCTTAAAATTTTGGTCTCTAACCTGAAATTAGTTCGCCCTTTGATCAACTTACTCACCCACCTTCACCGAAGGTAGGATTTTTCATGTTTTGTTGCAACGTTGCTTTGGAAAATATGTATGAAATGTGGAAGCACGCATTTGGCATTTGAAATGTTTGACTAAATATGCCTTAAATTTTGCATCATGGAATGTAATGATTTCTAGATAGGCATAAAACTAGTTTATTGAAAAGGCTTAGAAATTTCCAAGAAAATGCTATTGCTGAGGTGTAAATCTAAATCCCACAACAATTCCATCCTCCTCCCTACCTATTGCAAATGGGAATTTTGGAACATGGCATGGACATCCATTAATAATTATTTTTTTTGTAGCCACCATGGAGGAAGCTATGAGCCATGATTTATCTTCTAAGTTGTGTAGGTTTGGTCATGCTCATGGAATTGTTAACCATGGGTGTTGGGTTCCATTCACTTGTGCCTCTTCATTACTGAGTTAGTGGGCCTCAAAATATCTTGTTGTGTGGGGTTTATTTCTAAGCCCGAGCCATTGTTTTTCCACCCTATTTCCATGAGCTTGTTGTAGATATCTATGTGTTCTTCATTGGCTCAGTCTCATTTGTAACTCAGCCTGTATTGGTTTGATCTCTTGCCATGAGTCATGGGTGTCCTCAATGTAGCTCGAGCTTGGTTTGGTGTTTTAGTATAGGGTATGTGATATTCCTAACAAGTTCTTCAAGAGATGTGGTCACATGGAGTTTTCCTGACCATGTAAGATTCTTCTTTGCTTGTATTTGGCAGAAGCTTATAGTTTCAGTGGAGGGATTTCTATTATTGGTGTGAATAAACCCTATTGCATTGCAATTACAATAAGCCTGTATGTGGGTATGTATGGATTTACTAGTCATGTTGGCTATCCTAAGGGATCTCCAAACATTATCATCAAACACCATTAAACATGTACAAGTCATTCTAGGTTTATATTCTTGGTTATTAAAGATCACATAGCAATACGAGGACTACACTAACTACTTTGAGGGGCTCTAAAATCTTCTTATCGGCATACCATTTAAACTTGTGTGGTTTTATTAATGGTTCTATGAAACGTGGGTTCGTTTGAAAATACTTTGTTGATTTTCAAGAAAAGGCGAAATGGTAAAATTCCGTATGCACATGAAATGTTTGACAAAATTATTAAGTGAGATGTTGTATTAAATCCCACTGTTTCGATCAGCTTTTTTCCTCCATGCATGGTTCATCTTTCCCTACTTTCATAATTCTTGTACTTTAGTTTTTCTTTTGCAATGAAATATAATTTTACAAGCTTAGTATTATCATAAGATTTAATTGTTTTATATTAACTTGTTGTAAAATAATAAAATGTCGTATCATAACTCATGAAATCAAAATAACCATTTGGTAGTAAACCATGAACTTCAGCCCTCATTTTGAGGTGACTTAGATGAATTCCTGAAAAAACTAGATCACTACAATATTTTCTTTATCGACAAGATGAAATTTACTTCTCAGTAAAAATGTTGACCATCTCCCTATTTAAATAGATAAATTTGCATTTTTTGGAGACTCGTTAAGTACCCTTCATAACTCCTAAAATGAGATGTTAAGCTTCATTCGTGTACCTTGTTATGTGGGGAGTCACCTTAACCTTTAGTTTGACCCTAAATGAACATTTTTCATCCTTTTAACACCCTACTAGGATTAATGTTACACCATTTTGTAGTTTTAAGAATCTACTAAAACTATAAAGTTGGCTTTCGTTTTGAACCGCCATTTGAATCTTGGACAACGAAATGCTTATCCATATTTGCAAACCTCTAGTATTGTTACTTGAAAATTGCATGGTACTTTCAGTCTGAGGAAAAACACTTTTCCTTATAGTTTGGTAAAGTCATTTTGTAGGCTTTCGGTTGTAGTTGACTAGGTCAAGCTGGACCAACTACGACTAGAGGCTCCAGAAGGCATGTCATTGTCTGTAAATCATTTTGAAATTCTCAATTATCTCAGTTCTTATGAATTCTTGGTGTTTAAGAGGACATGTAGAAACTTACCTAGAGTGTGTTTTCTCATTAAAGGACAATTTTCAAAGTTGGCTTCTTAGCCTCCGAGCATTTAATGAAAGTTTTTTGTAGCTAGCAGGGAAACATAAGAAGGAAGTTATATGACCCATATCTGGTTGCCCAAACCATTGTGGAAAGTGGTTGAAACTTATAAATAACTATTTGAAACTTTATTGTGTGATTTGTTGTGCGAAATTGAAATTTTTGTAAAATAGTGTTCTCTCTCTTCCCTATTTCTTCTCTCTGCTTGGTTAGGAAATGAAGAAAATTGAAAAGAAATAAATGTTTCTCTAACCTTTTTCCTTCAAATGCAAAATTATTAATGTTATTATGTAAATGGGGAACTAAAAATTTTAATTATGCTAGATCAGGGTGAATGCCATGCTAGTGATTTATCGTTGATTCATGCTCGCATGGTTTTGTAGGATGCAAGAAAGACAGAGAAAAGGTGAAGTGTAATTCATTATTTATTATTTTAATTTATATAGGTCATTGTAAAATGAATATTTGTATAATGTAGTCTCATGTTATAGAAAATTTATATTTGAAATTCGCTAATATGTATGATCTACTAGTTTTAGGGATATCTTAAGAAATGTGCATTTAATCATAGGTTTAATTTGATTCATAGTTACGTATGGTAAAAAGGTTTGATATATAGGGTAAATGAATTTGAATTTAATATATTGTAGTTATTTTTCAGTGTTCAAAAAATGATTAATAAATTAGTTTGTTGTATTCTTATCTTGTAAATGCAATTAAGAGATTTTATCGAAACACTCAACCCTAGTATAAGATTCATGCATAATATGTCTTCATGTCTGATCTATCTTACCATAGAAGAAATTGAAACCGTAGAGTGAACTTAAAATTTTATCTCGATGGAACTTCCTGGTATAGGGAAATAAAACCCATAGTTTGAGTTTAGCGTCATAGTTGTTATGTTTAAAGACATTATCGTAAAACCATTAGTTAAGAACGAAGTGATCAAATGTTATCTAAAGTAAGTGGTTCCCTTCCAGGATTTTTTAACATGTGTGTAGTGAGAAGAATATATTCTCTTCAATTCAAAATTATGTGTTAGGTAACAGAGACCACCAACTACTCTTGAAATTAACCTTTAGCAGATAGGATTATCTAACGAAGTTAATGTTTAATCTTGTTGTACCCTCCCTCTCTTTCTAGCCTCATTAGTTTGCAAAGCGTTATCATCTTAAAAGATATGTAATCTTCACAACTAACATTTATGTTACTACACCTAAGAAATATATTCATTAGTTCATTTCTATAACTTAAGAGCCATTGTTCGAAGCAACAACTATATTGTGTAACCTTGTATGATATGGAGTAAGTAGAGCTAACACCTCCTTAGTATCTTAGTTGACTACCAAGTTAGATCTATAAATTCTCTTCCTCATCAAATGAATTCCTTGTGGGTAGAAAATTATAAGTAACTCCTTGCAAATGAAATTGTTGACGGATGTTGACTTAAGAGAAACCAGGAAACTGAAAAATTGGTTCCATAATCCCTTGATATGCCTTTTATGACATTAGGTATGAAATATATTTCTCTTACAAAATCGTGAAATGTGAAAAAATGGGATCTTACTTTGAAATCAAATATTATGGTTCATGTGCAGTTATAAAGCTTCCAATCGTGTACGTCTTCAAGATCTTAAACAAATACTTCCGTAACGCCTATTTCAAAACAATGCTAATAATGAGACCATAATGAGATGTAAAAGTAAAGCATATAAGAAAACATAAAATGAGATTTGAGGTTAATTATAATGCCACTATTGGATTCCTTATGACTTAATTAAACATTTATATGTGTTACAAAGAATATGTGTTTCCCTTGGTAAGATCAAACTTCGAAAAAAACAAAAGATATATATAATCTAAATACAATTTCTTGTTGTGGGAATGTTGAATCAGGGAATAAAGATACTGTGATCAAAGAATGTTTATGGGAAAAAGGTATCTTGAATCTAAACCACCCCACTTAAATCCTAATATTACTTTTTGGACATCTAGTCAGATTCACTTAAGTGTCAAGGGTAAAATGTAGACATTGAATACACGTTTGAGAAGAATATTATTAGCATGAACAAGATAGTTAAGTGCTTGATATGCAATTTGAATTATGTCAAATAAGTATGTAAGTTATGGAATTTTCCATAAAGAATAAAAAGACAACTTAAAATGGTCGAACTGTAAATGAAATGTGGAATGAACTTAAGGATGTGTAGGTGGAAAAAGGAGAAAATTATCCTTGGAAAATAATGTTCTTGGAATTTTAATTGTAACTAAGATGTAATTAAAGAGATGATGTGTTGTGGGTTTGCCAATCCTTGAGTCCTGTTCTTGTCGTTGGGTCATTGCTAGTATTCATTCATCAGGAAAAGTGTGACATCGACATGTATATGGTGGTGTCATGAGTCTAAGTGATTCGATGACTTGTAAGTGTCGTATCCGTCTTTGATTTTTCTTTACATGGAGCCCTTCGGGCATTGTGAAGTGAACAATGTAAGTCAAAAAAAATTATACTGGTATTTTTTTTATTGTTGTTTTTGTGTGTGTAAAATGTTGGCGTTACAGAGTACAGTGGTAACCCATTTAGATTTTTAAAGAGGAGATCTTGGAATAGAAAATGGAGTATTCATAAAAGGTGTCCAAAGAAATGTCATCTCATGGAATGCCGTTATTGCAGGATCTACGCAAATGGGTTGAGAAAAGGGTCATAAAACCATGAAAGGTGCTTCAATATGTCTTCACGGTGTAGCAATAAAATAAGAAAAATATCTTCCTAGTATCAGATATGATACCTTGATCCACATGTTTGGAGAGGATGAGCTAGACATTATAATCTTGACAAACATTTTGGACCTTGGTAGCTTGTGCATGGTGTGCTTGTTTAGAGCCACTTTGGTCAATTCATTGTCCCTCATGCATGGTCTCCTTACCTCCATATTCTATAATTTTCGTAATTTTTTTCTTCATTTGCATTATATTAGAAACATTAAAATGGTAAATAATTTCACAGTTGTATATGTAACAAAACTTAAATATGGTAAAGAAATAAAACCCCACCTTGTGATTTTTGAAACTTTTTTACCTTTTGAACATCAACTATGGTTGCCACCATAACCTCATACGATGAAAATCAGGTATCTGAATCAAGTGCTCATATTTGCTACTATTTTCGATACTTAGACAATTCACCAACTAAACACGACCTTTGTATTTACTTGTAAAGTTTGAAAAACACCAAATTTAGAGACTTGCTAAACAACCTTTTGAACCCAGTAAATAATAGGTCAAATTTTATATGTGTTGCTTGATATGAGGAGATTCACATCAAGATTTTGATTGACCCCAGTCGACTGCTCCTCTAGGAGTCCTGTTACCCATTTTTGTACCCTAAAAAAACTACCAAAATTGAAAAGTTGGGTTTAGTATTAACCCGTCGTTTGGACCTTGAACAACAAAATACTTTCCCACCATAACAAATCACTAGTATATTTACTAGAAAATTTCATGGGACCTTCAGTTTGGCTAAAAACACTCTTCTTGATATTTTGGAAAAGGCATTTTGTAGGCCTCTGGTTGCAGTTTGACGAGGTCAAAACTGGACTAATTACGACCGGTGGCTCAAGAAAACCTGTTGCCATTTGAAAATTGTTTGCTATTTCTCAGTTCTGTTGACTCTAGTGAATTATCCATATATGGGGGAACTTACAGGAATTTTCTTGATATGCGTTCATCCATCAAACATTAGTTTTGGATGTGGTTTTCTAAGTCCTCAAGCTAACTTTTGATCATTTGCAACTAGGCCAATTACGATCAATGGTTTCAAAAAATTAGCCGCCAATCATAAACCATTCACTAGTTATAAATTCCATCATTTTTTGTGAATCCTTGGTTTGTAGGAGGACACGTATAAAATTACCCGTGGTCTGTTTGCTCACCAGAAGACAACGTTTGAAAGTGGTTTCTTAGTCTTTGACCCTAAATTGAACATTTTTTCAACTAGCAAGAAAATGTAAAAATAAAGTTATAGGACAACTGTCGGTTTTGCAAACCACCATGGAAACTTGTTGACACTTGTAAATAATTGTTTGAAACTCTATCCTGTGGCGTTTTGTGTGAAATTGAACCTTTGGCAAAATAGTGTTTTTCTCTCTTCCCTATTTCTTTCTTTGTCCTTGTTTATAAAAAAATGAAGTGAAGTGAAATGAAATAAATATGTGTTTCTTACCCTTTCCTTTCGAATGAAAATTATTATTAGTATGTAAATGGAAACCAAAAACCTTAATTATGCTAGATTTAGGTGGATGTCATGCCAACGATTTATCATTGATTCCATGCTCGTATGATTTTTCAGGATGCAAGAAAGATGACAAAAAGTCATGGTGTAATTCATTGTTTATTATTGCAATTTATATAGGGCATTGTAGAATGTATATATGTATAATGTATTGCCATGTCAAAAAAACATTTATAACTGAAATTTGGTAATTTGTATGAGATGTTAGTTTTAGGGATACCTTGGGAAATGGACATTTAATAATAGGTTCAATTCTAATTCATATTTATGTATGGTAAAAAGGTTATGTGTGTGTGTGTGTGTGTTAAATGAAACTATAAAGGATAATTCAACATTTGCAAAGTATGAAAAGGTTTATAACTAAAGTTCAGTTAAATGTTAGATGTTAGTGTTTAAGGGGGATGTTCCTCTACACATGGGTGTTATCTTGATCCTCAAATTTTGTATTATAAAATTTAGATATGTATGTTAAGTGAATTTGAATTTAAAATCTTGTAATTCATTTTCAGTGTTCAATAAACTATTAATTAATTAGTGTGTTGTATTCTTACCTTGTAAATGTAATAAAGAGATTTAAACGAAACTCTCAACCCTAATATAATATTCATGCATAACTTGTCTTCATGTGTGATCCTTCTTACCATGAAATAAATTGAAACCGTAGAATGAACTTAAACTTTGTACTGATGGAACCTTCTAGTTTCATTAAATAAGAGCCCAATTTTGAGTTATCACCATAGTCGGTATGTTTAGCGACATTGTCGTAAACCCAATGGTTAGAAACAACATGGTCCAACTAAATTATCGTGTAAGCAGAACTAACACTTCCTTAGGATCCTAGTGGACTACCTAATCTTACGAAGATTGAAAGAAATTCCTTGTGGGATCTATATGACACAATGAAGCTAGTGAAATAGTTGTACTATGACTTAAACTCTTGTTAATGATCTCTTTAGATCCTCTCAACTAAATATGTTACCTTGGCGGGTGAAAATATAGTGCCTTGGTATTTTACAGATGCTTTACAGGGTAGATATGTTTTTAAACCTAAATTTGATCTGATGGGGCATAGAGCCCCGAGTGCAAGTTAGAATTAAATCAAACCTTGGGTACTTGATTAGGAGGTTAACTTGTGGTTCGTGTGTAGTTATAATGCTTCCAATTAGGTACTTCTTAAAGATGTGAGACATGTACTTTCATAACTCTTTTTGTTATAAAGTGTCGTCAATAAGATACCTAAAAATAATGTAAATCTGACAAGAAACAAGAGTATATGTGATAATGGTTTAGGAACAAATTTTCACTTGAAGTCCTTATGGTTGATTTAAGCATTGAATTTTTGTTAAGAATGGATACAAATTGTTCTTAGTGGGACTAGGCATTTGAGCCAATATAGAGTCCACTAAAAATAAAATAAAATAAAATTATGATGTGTAAATGATTAATTGACTCAAACTAAATTTGGAACTAAAACAACCTTGTACAAGCACAAATGTGCTTCTAATGGAAGGAAGTTTATAGGAAAGGGAAACTTGAACCTTATCCTCCTTTGAATCATATTATTTTCCCTCGGAAACTTCTTGTTGGACCCCTTGTATAATGAGGGTAAAATTATAAGTCAACTTAACATATTTTAAGAAACAAACCTTTAACATACGAACGAGAGAATTAGGAACTTTGTATGAAATTTGAAATATGGAAAATAATTATGTATGTTATAGAGATTTTCATATGCGATATGTTATGCCCAATATATATAGCCTTGACTGGATGCATAGAATAAGGTTACGTTGGAGGAGACACAAGTTTTGAGGTGATTTTTATCTCGCCTAAAATAATTTTATCACCAAATCATAGCTAAGCTATTACGTGTAAGCAGCAGGGTTTTTGGGAGATGCCATTTTTGAGGGGATGGAATTTTTTTTAATGTGAAAAGACTACGCATGATGAGTAACGGGTTGTTTCTTCCTTCTCCTCCATCCTCCCTGATAGTGGCCTTCAATAGCACATGGCTCCACCCACCTAAATTTAAAGTTGTTGGGTGCCAATTGGTATTCCTTATCTTATCAAGGCTGCTTCTGGTTTTTATTTTTTTTGTTCAGTACACTCCTTGTTTTGGCCGCTCCCTTGATATTGTGGATTTGTTCTAACCCTGCCTTGGTCGTTGCTTCTAGTAACCTACATATATGGTTTTTGGCTTTGGCTGCACATATGCTAGATAGGAAAAACTGTGCAGGATGTTCCTTGTGTTGGTCCTTTTGGGCTTCTCCTACAGTCATGTCATTACTCGAGACCACATCTTTTTGAGGAAGTTTGTCAACATTTTTTTTAGGCCTCGTGGTTCTTTGTCCTAGTTGTGCTTGTTGTTTGCAATCCTTCTTGGGCACCTTCAACAACAACATGGATAGAAATATTTTCGATTGATGCTCGATGGATGTCCATACCTATTCTAAATTTGTTATTTTTTACTGATTGTGTACGTGCTAACATAGGTGAAATGAGGAGTTTGGACACCCGTTGGTTTCTTTGGTGAGTCCAAGCTATGTTACAGATCTTGTTTTGTGCCTACCCTGCCACCGTGGAATTTTTTGAAACCACATATCCCTAAGGCGTTTTATCATTCAATTTACTACCTCATACATTTCTCCCATGTTCTACATACTTTCCTTCGAAGGCGGTGCAACTGAAGAGTTACCTAGGTCTCTTCTCTGTTATGCTTGGGTTGAGGTCCATTTCTATTGCAGAGCTGCTATCTTGGCTCTAGCCACGTGCATGTTTGTGAAGGTGGGATGAGTAGGTTAGACACCTATTAACCACATATGGTAGAATCGGTGTCATTAAATCAAACCCATTTTGTACACAGATTGCAATCATAGAAGTTTTTGAGACCATGTATTCCTTTGTACTCGTTGGATGTCAATACCCTACAACATCTGTCCCATTTAAGACACAGGCTGTGAGGATGTTGGCAAGGTTATGGAGCCTGGCTTACTCCCTCCCCTGCCTCATGTGTTTTTAAGTTCATGGTCTATTTCATCAAAACCCATTGGTGTATATACTGCAATCATGATAGTCCATAAGATCACATTTTTTCCGTTTTTTCGAGCTCATAGTTTTGGGAGCTCCCTACCTATGCCAACGTGGGATTGAGTGGATGTTGATGCCTAACATATTTTGGATGGAGATCCAACTGGAGGTTTGTTGCTGCATGACTTTGGGGTGTTTGTGTGCTTGTTGAAGAAATAGGAAAAATAACTCTAACTATGCTACAATTACTAAGATTTTAAAAAAATATTAGGAAATAGAACTTTCTTTTCCCCAATTTTGATTTGTTTATGCTTCTTGTGGTGTGTTTGTTCACCTTCCGAGAAATCTCACCTTTCCCCTTGAAATTTTCTTGTTTTGGTTGTAATCGTTGTCAGTGTTAAAGTGAATAACATAGATCCATTTTCCTTCTTCCTCCTATATTGGCCATTGTGTTTTCTTGCCAAATTAAACGACCTCCTACCATCATTAACAACATTTTTGTGTTTGAGTAACAAGGTTAGTAAGCCAGTTATAGCTCATAAATTTTGTGGTGAAAGAAAATTTGATGTATCCTTAAACCTCTTTCTCTTCATACGAGATTACTATCTATAGTTTTTTTTCTTTCAAGTAGGTTGAGCATTGTTCTCACGAGTTATGACAACCTGGGTTTAACAAACAACCACTAGATTGAACATGATCTAGGATGATTATAGTTTTATGGGCACTTAGAAATCCCTTTGAGTAACAGAAATGAATTTTGTAATGTTATTTGTTTCTTTTGGTGTTACCCAACCATGGTGGAGTGTGGTTGTCGAGATCTTTTGGACCACAATTTTCTCCTTTCTTGGACTAGGTATGTGGCCCCTTCATTATCAAATCATTTCCACAGGTCTACAAAACTTTACGTGTAGTTGACTATTGTGGTTGTTATTAGTTATGAAGGGGGGTATTTTGGATAATGTACCCAATTGCTTAGTCATTGTGCACCTTGGTTTTCCTTTAGAATTGATTAGAATCTTGGACATTTACCGAACTGCTTAATGATCATCAATGTGGGTCCAGATGTTTAAGTTTTTCCTTTAGGATCACTTTGACCATACCTTATGAAGCTTAAACCGTAACTAAGGTTTTCGTCACTGAGATTTGAAGTTTCATGTGTTTGTTATGGATATTATTCCTTCATTTTTAGAACTAGCTTGACATTTTTTTTCTACTCATGATGACTCTTGGGACATTTTCATAATTTTCATCTCACTGATTTTTATTTATGTTTGGATGGCATATGTGTGTTGATATCTTGTTGACTTATGATAGAACGGTTAAGAGCACTAGGGATAGTTGAGGGTTTATATATATATAATATATATATATATATATATATATATATATATATATATATATATAAAACCCTCAACTATCCCTAGTGCTCTTAACCGTTCTATCATAAGTCAACAAGATATCAATGCACATACGCCATCCAAACGTCAATAAAAATCAATGAGATGCAAAATTATGAAAATGCCCCCAAGAGTCATCATGAGTAGAAAAAAAAAATGTCAAGCTAGTTCTGAAAATGAAGGAATTATATATATATATATATATATATATATATATATATATATATATATATATATGCATTGTTGATTGATAGTTGAAGTTGATGTTAATTTAATGGATTTTGGTGATACTTACAAATACAATATTACTTTTGAATGGTTTGAATTTTTCAATGAGGGGCACTTTAAAAATACTTGTGAAGGAAAGTAGTGATCCAAACAGTTTTAAAACGAAACTATAGACTTATAGAGAATTTTTGGAAATCCCTAGTGTGGCAAAACTTGGTTTGAAGTTTAAAATGTTAACTTGTATGTCATAACTCGATGTTACTCTAACTTTTTGTTACTGGCCTATAAGGGCAGTGGCCTCTTCATAAATGATTGTAAAATTCCTTGGAGTCAATGGCCAAAAATAGTATTATCTTCTTCCCCTTGTTAAAAAATGTTGAGTTGTGGTCGTGTGTTAGTTTTCTATCCTTAACTTATATGATTACATGATTAAAATTTTAATACAGTTGACCTTTCATGTTAACCTTGAAAATTGTGCTTCCTCTTAGATTTATTGTCTTTTTTGTGTCATTTTTTAAAATGAGTATCGCAACTTATGCTTTTCGCACCTATTTGTGAAGGTAGATTGTTTGGTTAGAATATCAATTCTAAATATTTTAAGCTAATTGTTTATTCAATGGAAATCTCATTACACTAGACTATTTTTTGTAACTTATTAGGCCATTGGCCCCTTCTCAAATGATTGGTTAATTTTTGTTGCTTTGAGACAATGTTCATAACCGAAGAATAACGATTTCTTCTTAGATTGGAATGGGGGGAAATTTTTAATTATATTAAGGGGTTATCAAAATTTAGAGCTTCGAGTAACTTCTTGCAATAGAATATTTTATCCTTTCTTGATTTTGTTAGATACTAGCTTATTGTTGCGTTGTGAAGTCTTATCTTGCTCAGTTCTCATGAACTGACTTAGGTTAATAATGTGTTGCAGATGGCTTATACGAGTAGATGAGGGAATGAATTTTAGAATATTGCATCAAAATTGGTTGTGAAGTTCGTTTGTACAAATACTTTTATGTTGTAAGATTCTGGTTTGGGTTATGTGGGGAATTTTGAATAAAACTAGTGTCGTAGTATTATGTGTTGTGGATTAATGTTGTCATGACTATTTAGACCTTGGCTAGTTTTGTTACGTTTGAAAATACAAAGGTTGATTACTGCTTGATTACGTGTGCTTCTAAAGTATTATAGAAATTTTTTATAATTATACAACGCGGCATGACCAATGTTACTCTCTCTTGATCCCTAGTCATGGTTCCATAGAGTAGGTTTTCCCCTTGGTTCGTGCATCGTGTTGGAAAGAATTGATGTATCCTTGTTTAGTTTTCACAAACGAGTAATGGAAAACTTTGCTCTTGAGATAAAATTATGAGTTGTAAATATTTCTAAGACATAGTGACAATGTGTTTATAAGCATTATAAAATGGGATGGATAATCCTTCTAAAATTTAAACAAAAAATTATATATAAAAATAAATTAATGTAGATGTGATCTACGTGATAACATTTGAGCCCTTGAACGATCAAAGAGGGAACTATATTTTGTAACAAAATGTAATTACTTGTTTCTCCCCAATATAAACTAATCAACTTTATCCTTTTATGGTGAATTATTAAGTGATCTTATAGTGTAATCATTAACTAGTTTTGGAAGATAATAAGGTTGTTTAAATGGGAGGAAATTTATTAAGAAACCATTCAATCTCTCTCATTCGTTTGAAATGTAAAATTGTCTTCTGTTGTCAAACTTAATCAAGCAATGAGACCCTAAAGCTGAATTCTTTTTGACCCGTTACGTTAACCCTTTCCTTGATTTATGGTGATATTTCTTAAGTAACATCAAATTTTGATCATTAAAGAAGGAAGATTATTGTTCTAAACCCTAAACGATACTTTCCCTCAATCGGAGCTTGTCCTTATCACATGTTTTGTTGTGTATAAGGAAGAAAAGTGATTGTTGATTTTGGAGTGTTGGATACCTTTTGGCATTTGTGATGTGTGGGTGTGTTGATATGTTGTACGAAACGGTTGGTTTTAGTGAATTAGATTTACTAATGATGTCCTTATCATTTGTGTAGAAATGTGTGTATTTCCATGTTATATGGCAGTTGACTATGTGTTGAGATTGTGTTCAACATAATTTGAATTTATGTGATATATAATGATTAATGTCATAAATTTGGGGCATATGGTGAGTATATGATCCCTTTCGTATAATGATTGCACTTTGGGTGCAGCATGTGGTGATGTGGTGTGTTGTAAACTGTGAATGTAATGTATGTGATATACCCTGTATCGGTACCATGTGTAAGACACTATGGTTAATGTGCGTGAACCTCCATTTTCTTAGTGATGTAGTTGCATGTTATGTTGTGAACATTACGCTAACCAATCCTAAGGGAAAATGGTAAAATTATATGTTTGGAGTGAGGAAATGTGTACCCTGGTTCAGTAACTCAGGCTGAAATTAGGCTCATTAGATGATGACTCATGCTCATTTTTATCTCTCTCCTTATGGTTGTTGTATTGATGCAACCTAGGTGTAGATATGATTTTGTTTAGCCTTGTCGAAGTGGTGGTGAGATTATTTAGATAGAGATAATGATAGTGTTACTATTGATATGTTATTTTAAGAGCTAAGTCTCAATATTCTGAGTTCCAGCAACTCATTGAGTACCCCCTTTGGTGGCCAGATAAGGCCACACAGTTATCGTAATGTTATATTATTATATGTGTATTTTATTCGTAAAATGAACTTTTTATTTTATTTCTGCAAGGACTAGTAATTTTCTTGATTACCATGTTTTATATTTTGGGCATTTCCTTGGTTCGTGGTACTAACATGCAGATTTTTGCACTAACTATGGCTATTTGGCCATTTGTTTTACTTGGATTTGGAATCTTTTTTTTAAATTTAAGATTTTACCACCTTGCCAAAGGCTTGTACTTTTTCACTTGGCATTTAGATCAGACTGTTATGCTGGTTCTATTGTCATGATGTGTGGAATAGGCTCATGGGATCCACCATGGAATGGTTGGACCTATGGGCTCGCTTCATTGTATGGGGGTACACCCCAAGGACATACAGATAACTAGCGGGTTGTTGAACCACAAGTTATTATGTCACTTGGGTTAGGGGTGTCTAGACTCTATGTGCTTAGAGCCATACGGAAACCGACCTCCTTGAGGGAGGCATAAGAGATTGAGGGAGACATAAGAGACTTGAGGGAGGCATAAGAGATTGAGGGAGGCATAAGAGACTTGAGAGAGGCATAAGAGATTGAGGGAAACATAAGAGACTTGAGGGAGGCATAAGAGATGGAGGGAGACATAAGAGACTTGACAGAGGCATAAGAGATTGAGGGAGGCATAAGAGACTTAAGGGAGGCATAAGAGATTGAGGGAGACATAAGATACTTGAGGGAGGCATAAGAGATGCAGGGAGACATAAGAGACTTGAGGGAGGCATAAGAGATTGAGGGAGGCATTAGAGACTTACGGAATCCATAAGAGATTTGTGTGTATGATTGAGGTTTTGGGATATATGTTCAGTTATTGTGATGTCTTGGGAGCGGTCCTATGTTATATGAGTTAATCACGGTAGTTGGATATGTTTTGTAATGTTGTGGATATGGCGTTGAAGCCCTTTGAAACTACATACGTGTAGTTATTGTTCTAAGTTATGTGAAACCTTCGTCTATGGAATTGTGGAAAATTTTGGCTGTTGAAGTACACTTTTGTTTGAATATTGTATGTCAGTCCTAGGTGTGTGTCAAGTATGATTTCATATGGACATAGCATGTTCTCTTCAATAATTTGGTCAAGATCTTGTGGTGTGGTACTGTTATGAAATATGTACTAGTATGCTTGTGACCCTGGTAGGGTGTTATGATAGCAATTCATGTTGGGCACCCACAAGAATGAATAAACTAAAATTATACATCAATGAAATTTTAAAGAACTTGAATTAAGAATAATGTAAGTCGGAAAAGTCTAATTAAATAACGAAGAAGAGAGAACTGCTAATATTCATAGAACTTTGAAAGTAAAAAAAAAAATTCTGCCAAAACGTATCTAACGTTGCCCCGTGGTATTGTTGTAGTGAGTAAATTTTAACCATAGGGTGTACCTTCATCTTTAGGTGTTCTTAGTTGCTTACCGCATCTCCTTTCTTCAAAGTTACGTCGCATCGAGGATAATGCTTTCTTAAGGGGAGGAGAATGTTATGCCATGTATATCGAGCCTTGTCTGGATGCATAGAAGAAGGTTACGTTGGTGAAGGCACAAGTTTTGAGGGGATTTTTATCTCACCTAAAATAATTTTATTGCCAAATCATAGCTAAGTTATTGCGTGTAAGGAGGAGGGTTTTTGGGAGGTGCCATTTTTTAGGGGACAAAATTTTTTTAATGTTAAAAGACTGCACGTTATGAGGAACTAGTTGTTTATGCCTTCTCCCCCATCCTCCTTGACAGTAGCCTGTCATAGCACATGGTTCCACCAACCTAAATTTAAAGTTTTCAGGCACTGAATGGTATTCCTTATCTTATCAGGGCTTCTTCTGGTTTTAATTTCTTTTGGTCTGTACACTCTTTGTTTTAGTAGCTCTCTTGTTATGGTGCCTTTGTTCTAAACCTTACCTGGTCATTTCTTCTAGTGACCTAAGCATGTGGTTTTTGTCTTTGGCTACGCATATACTGGAGAGGGAAAACTATGAAGGTTGTTCCTTGTGTTGGTCCTCCTACGAATCTCCTGCAGTCGTGTCATTCCTTGAGACCACATCTCTTCGAGGGAGTTTGTCAACATTTTTTTTAGGCCTCGTGGTTCTTTGTCCTAGTTGTCCTTGGTGTTTGAAATCCTTCTTGGGCACCTTCAACTGCAACATGGATAGAAATATTTCCTCCTAATGCTCAATGGATGTCCATACATGTTCCTAAGATGTTATTTTGTCCTGAATGTGTACATTTTGACAAAGGTGAAATGAGGAGGTTGGACACCCATTGGTTACTTTAGTGAGTCCAAGCTATGTCAAAGATCTTGTTTTGTGTGTACCCTGCCACCGTGGTATTTGCAGAGACCACATCTCCTTGAGGTGTTTTGTCATGCAGTTTACCTACCTCGTGCATTATCTCCCATGTTCTGATTACTTTCCTTCCAAGGTAATGCAATTGAAGAGTTACCTAGGTCTCTTCTCTATTATTCTTGGGTTGAGGTCCATTCCTATTGCAAAGATGTTATCTTGGCTCTAGCCACGTGCATGTTTGTGAAGGTAGGATGAGTAGGTTGGAAAACTATTGGCCACATATGGTAGAATCGGAGTCATAAAATCAAACCCATTTTGTGCACAGATTGCAATCATTGTATTTCTTCAGACCACATATTCCTTTGTACTCGTTGGATGTCAATACCCTGCTACATCTGTCCCATTTTAGACATAGGCTGTGAGGATGTTAGCAAGGTTGTGGAGCTTGGCTTGCTCCCTCCCCTGCCTCACATGTTTTGAATTTCATGGTCAATTTCATCAAACTCCATTGGTGTATATACTACAATCATAACATTCCTTGAGATCACATTCTTTCCCATCTGTTCGAGCTCGCGGTTTTGGGAGCTCTCTACCTATGCCAATGTGGGATCGAGTGGATTTTAATGCCCAGCATGTTGTGCATGGAGATCCAACTAGAGGTTTGCTATTGCAATACTTTGGGGTGTTTGTGTGCTTGTGGAAGCTGGAGAAATAGGCAAGCTAACTCTACCTTTGCTACAATTACTAAGATTTTTTAAAAATCAGGAAATAGAACATTTGTTTCATTGATTTTTGTTTGTTTATAATTCTTGTGGTGAGTTTGTTCTCCTTGCAAGAAATCTCTCCTTTCTCTTTGTAATTTTCTTGTTTTGGTTGTAATTTTTGTTAGTGTTAAAGTGAATAGGATACATCTATTTTCTTTCTTCCTCCTATTTTGGCTATTTTGTTTTCTTTCCAAATTAAATGACCTCCTACCATCATTAACCACATTTTTGTGTTTGAGTAACAAGGTTAGTAAGCCCATTATAGCTCCTAAATGTTTTTGTGAAAGAAAACCTAATGTATCCTTAAACCTCTTTCTCTTAATAGGAGATTACTATCTATAGTTTTCTTTCTTTCGGGTAGGTTGATCATGGTTCTCGCAGGTTAAGACAACCTAGGTTTAATGAACATCGACTAGATTGAACTTGATCTAGGATGATTATAGTTTTATGTGCACTTAGTCATCCCTTTGAGTAACAAAAATGAATTTCGTAATTTTCTTTCTTTCTTTTGGTGTTACCCAACCATGGTGAAGTGTAGTTGTCGAGATCTTTTGGATAGCAATTTTCTCCTTTCTTGGACTAGGTAGGTGGCCCCTTCATTATCCAATCACTCCCATAGGTCTACAAAACTTTACGTGTAGTTGACTGTTGTGGTTGCTATTATGTATGAAGGGGGTTATCATGGCTAATGTACCCAATTGCTTAGTCTTTGTGCACCTTAGTTTTCCTTTAGAATTGATTAGAATCCTAGACATTTACCCAATTGCTTGATGATCATCAATGTGGGTCCAGATGTTTAATTTTTTCCCTTAGGAGCACTTTGACCATCCCTTATGAAGCTTAAACCATAACTAATATTTTCATCACCGAGATTTGAAGTTTCATGTGTTTGTTATGGAAAGTATTCCTTCATTATCAGAACTACCTTGGCATTTTTTTTCTTCTCATGATGACTCTTGGGACATTTTCATAATTTTTCATCTCACTACTTTTTATTGACATTTGGATGGCGTATGTGTGTTGATATCTTGTTGACTTATGATAGAACGGTTAAGAGCACAAGGGATAGTTGAGGGTATTTACATATAGATGCATTGTTGATTGATAGTTGAAGTTGATGTTAATTTAACGGATTTTGGTGATACTTAAAAATACAATATTACTTTTGAATGGTTTGAATTTGTCAATGAGGGGCACTTTAAAAAGACTTGTGAGGGAAAGTAGTGATCCAAACAGTTTTAAAATAAAAATATAGACTTATAGAGAAGGTTTGGAAATCCCTAGTGTTGCAAAACTTGGTTTGATGTTTAAAATGTTGACTTGTATGTCAGAACTCTATGTTACTCTAAATTTTCGTTACTAGCCTATAAGGGCAGTGGCCTCTTCTTAAATGATTGTAAAATTCCTTGGAGTCAATGGCCGAAACTAGTATTATCTTCTTCCCCTTGTTAAACAATGTTGAGTGGTGGTCATTTGTTAGTTTTCCATCCTTAACTTATATGATTACATGACTAAAATTTTAATACACTCGACCTTTCATGTTAACCTTAAAATCTATGCTTCCTCCTGGATTTATTGTTTTTCTGTGTTGTTTTTTTGAATGAGTATCACAGCTTGTGCTTTCGGCACCTGGTTGTGAAGGTAGATTGTTTGGTTTGAATATCAGCTCTAAATATTTTAGGCTAATTGTTTATTTGATGGAAATCTTGTGACACTAGACTGTTGTTTCTAACTTATTAAGCCATTGGCCCCTTCTCAAATGATTGGTTAATTTTTGTTGCTTTGAGACAATGTTCATAACTGAAGAATAACGATTTCTTCTTGGATTGGCATGGGGGGAAATTTTTAATTATATGAAGGGGTTATCAGAATTTTGAGTTTCGATTCACTTCTTGGAATAGAATATTTTATCCTTTCTTGATTTTGTTAGATACTAGCTTATTGTTACGTTGTGTAGTCTTATCTTGCTCAGTTCTCGCGAACTGAATTAGGTTAATAATGTGTTGCAGATGGCTTATACGAGTAGATGAGGGAATGAATTGTAGAATATTGCATCAAACTTTGTGTTGAAGTTTTCTTGTATGAATACTTTTATGTTGTAATATTTTGTTTTTTGTTATGTGGGGAATTTAGAATAAAAGTAGTATCGTAGTATTGTGTTGTGGATTAATGTTGTCGTGAATATTTAGACCTTGGCTAGTTTTGTTATTTTGGAAAATACAAAGGTTGATTACCATTTGGTTACAGGTGATTCTAAAGTATTATAGAATTTTTTATAATTGTACAACATGGAATGACCAATGTTATTCTCTCTTGATCCCTAGTCATGTTTCCATAGAGTAGGTTTTCCCCTCGGGTCATGTGTCGTGTTGGAAAGAATTGATGTATCCTTGTTTAGTTTTCACAAACGAGTAATGGAAAACTTTTCTCTTGAGATAAATGTTGAGTTGTAAATATTTCTAAGACATAGTGACAATGTGTTTATAAGCATTATAAAATGGGCTACATAATCCTTATAAAAGTTAAACAAAATTTTATATATACGAATAAATTAATGTAGATGTGATCTACTTGATAACATTTGAGCCCTTAAATGATCAAAGAGGAAACTATCTTTTGTAATGAAATGTAATTACTTGTTTCTCCCCAATCTAAAGTAATCAACATTATCATTTTATGGTGAATTATTAAGTGATCTTATAGTGTAATCATTGACTAGTTTTGGAAGATAATAAGCTTGTATAAATGGGAGGAAATTTATTAAGAAACCATTCAATCTCTCTCAATCGTTTGAAATGTAAAATTGTCTTCCATTGTCAAACTTAATCAAGAAATGAGACCCTGAAGCTGAATTCTTTTTGACCTGTTACGTTAACCCTTGCCTTGATTTATGGTGATCTTTCTTAAGTAACATCAAATTTTGATCCTTAAACAAGGAAGATTATTGTTCTAAACCCTAAACGATACTTTCCCTCAATCGGAGCTTGTGTTTATCACATGTGCAATAGAGGTGTGGAACAAGTGTCAGTGGCCTTTGTAAGATTAATTAACCTTGTGAGAAATGGAAAATGTTCTTAAATCAAATGAATTAAACAAGTTATCGACACATAATTTATCATCCTATTTTAGAAAGCTTGGCCTTAAGATATTTAGTCAATAGTAGAAAAGAAAGAAGTTCTCCCTTGTTGAAATAATTGTTTGAATGATTACATGAATTTTTATAGGAACGTAAGTTAAGAATTAAGAGACATTTTAGTAAAAAAGAAACTTTAACAAGATTTTCCTCATGAAATGCCCCTAAACGTAAGTGTGTTCTATGGTTGGACCTGTATGTGATGTTCTGTCAAAATGGGAAGTGAAACGTTTTATGTTGACATCATAAATTTCATTGTACCTAGGTGGTCAATGTTGGGTCAAGCCTATCATGAGTTGGTTGTAGCCATTGATTCCCTTGTTATGTCGTGTAAACTCCAAGTCAAAAAAAAAGTTATTTGAGTTTTTCAGTGTTGTATTTGTGTGTGAAATAGTGGGCGTTACATGATAAAGGGCCAATGTAAATGGTCAAACTATAAGTTGAATGTGAAATGAATTTAAGAATTTTTAGGTGGAAAAAGGATAAAATTATCCTTACATAATAATGTTATTGGGATGTTAATTGTAACGAAGATGTAATCATTGTAATGATGTGTTGTGGGTTTGCCAATACTGGATTCCCTTGCTTGTGGTTGTGTTATTGTTATCATTCATTCATTGGGGAATGTGTGACATCAACATGTATATGGTGTTGTCATGTGTCTATGTGATTTGATGAATTATGTAAGTGTCTTATGCATTGTTGAGTTTCTCTACTTGGAGCAGTTGTGGTGTAGTGTAGTGAGCAATGTAAGACAAAAAAATAAATTATCCTTGTATTTTTACGGTTGTATTTGTGTGTTTAAATGTGGGCATTACAAGTGATCCCTTGTATTGTCATGTATCAAGTAATGTAAGTAAAAAATAAAACTATTCCAATAATTTTTTTACTGTTGTATTTGTGTGTGTAATGTAACACCCCACATTTTACACGTACAAAAACAACAGTAAAATACTAGGATAATAATTTTTTGACTTACATTAGTCACTACACAACACTGGAAGGGCTCCAATACAAAAAATTGACAATGCATACGACACTTACATAAATCATCGACTCACATAGACACATGAAAACACCACAAACATGTCGATGCCACACTTTTCTCAATGAATGAATACTAGAAATGACCCAACCACAAGAAAATGACTCAACGATTGGCAAAACCACAACACATCATTTCTTTAATTGCATTTTAGTTATGATCAACATTCCAATAACATTATTGTTCAAGGAAAATTTTCTCATTTTTCCATCTATAGATTCTTAAGTTCATTCCACAATGAATTTATAGTTCGACCATTTTAAGTTGGCCTTTTTATCCTTTATGGAAATTTCCATAACTTACATACTTATTTGGCATAATTCAAATTTCATATAAAGTGCTTAATTATCTTGTTATTATGTTAAGAATATTCTTCTCGAACATTTATTCAATGTCTACCCTTTTTACCCTTGTAACTCAAGTGAAGCTAACTTGATGTCCAGAAAGTAATATTATGATTTAAGGGGGGCTAGTTCAGATTCAAGATACCTTTTTTATCCCTATAAACATTATTTGATCATGGTATCTTTATTTCCCTGGATTCAACAGTTCCCATAGTTCAAGAAATTGTTGAATTCAGATTATAGATTTAAATATATATCTTTTGTTCTACTCGAAGATTGATCATCACAAAGGGGAAACTCATATTATTTGTAACACATGAAAAATGTTTAATTGGGTTATACGGGCTCCAAGATTGGCATTAATCCTGACCTCAAATCTCATGTTTCAACTCTTATGATGATCTTTGACCTATTACACCGCATTCTAGTCTCATTATTAGCCCTCACTTGTACAACACAAGAGTTACAGAAAGTACTTGCCTGCCATCTTTAAGACGAAGTACATGGTTGGAAGCGTTATAAACTACACATGAACCACTGAGTTAACCTCCTAATCAACTGAGGTTTGGTATTAATTCCAATTTTCACCTAATGATCTATCACCTCAACTATATATAAGTTTAAGGCAAGACGACATATTTATCCTAAACCACCTTCAAGAAAAGACCAAGGTGTTATGTTGATAGAAACCATGGTAGCACATTTAACCGAGAGGAACTAAGGAGTTCATTGACAAGAGTTTAAGTACCTAGAACAACTATTTCAAGACCTATCATATATTTCGTCTGGATCCAACAAGGATTTTATTCACTGATGAAGTTAATTTCTAGATCTAATTTAGTAAGACCTGAAAATCCAATAGGATACTAAGGGAGTATTAGCTCTACTTACTCCACAGATGGTAAGGTTACACTGCAAAGTTGTTGCTTCAAACAAGGAATCATAAGGTGACTTCCAAGGTGGTCTTCACCACTCAATCACAGTGTAAAAGAACTGAAGAGAGGACATTCTCCTTGTGGTTACCAAAACTATAAGGAAACCACACATTCCGGATAAAGTTGGACCATGTCATTCCTAAAAGATGGGATTCATGGACAAGGTCGTTAAACATAATGACTATGACGGTAAACTCCAACTAAAGGTTTTATTTACCTAAACTAGGAGGTTCCATTGAGTGCAGAGTTTAAGTTCATTCTACGATTTTCAATTTCTTCTATGGTAAAAAATTATCACACATGAAGACATGTTATGCACAGATATTATACAAGGGTTGAGTGTTTCGATTAATTAACTCATTTATTGAACGTTTACATAGGTACTAGAATACAATTAAGCTTCAAATTCAATTAATCATTTATTGAACATTAAAAATGTACGACAAGATATTACTATATATATATATATATATATATATATATATATATCAAACATTTTTACCATACGTACTATGAATCAAATTGAACCTATGATTAAATACACATTTCCTAGATGTCCCTAAAGACTAGCATCTCATACATATTAGCAAATTTTCAAATATAAATTTTCTGTAACATGAGACTACATTATACATATATTCATTTTACAATGAACTATATAAATTACAATGATAATTAATGAATTAGACATCACCTTTTTTCCATCTTTATTGCATCCTGCAAAACCATATGAGGATGAAATCCAGCGATAAATCATTGGCATGGCATCCACCCTAATCTAACATAATTATCATTTTTCAGTTTTCCTAGTTACATGTAATAATAATTATAATTTGTCATTCGAAAGAAAAGGTTTAGAGACATGTAATCATTTCACTTCATTTTGTAACCAAGGAGAGAGAACGAGAAAGGAAGAGAGAGAAACGCCAATTTTGTCAAAAGTTCTATTTCACACATGCTAACACTATAGAGTTTTTAAATATTTATTTACATGTGTCAAAAGTTTCCACGGTGGTTTGGCCACTCGACGATGGTCCCACAATTTTCTATTTTTACATTTTCTTACTAGCTACAAAAACGTTTAAATCGGGCTCGGAGGCTAAGAAACCACTTTCAAACATTTGTCTTTCCAATGAGAAAACACACCATGATTAAATTTCTATGTAGTCTACTTATATACCAAGAGTTCATAGCAACTGACGGGATTTGGAATTAGCGAATGGTTTACGTTTGGTGGCTAGTTTTTCAAGGACATCGGTCGTAATTGACCTAGTTGCAAATGAATAAAAGTTAGTTCGAGGGCTCAAAAAACCACATCAAAAACATGACGTTCAATAGATAAACATGCAATGAGTAACTGTCCTATAAGTTCCCCTATATAATGGAGAATTCAACAAAGTTGACAGGAACTCAAAACCAGCAAAACAGTTTTCAAACGGCGACATAGTTTTTTGAGAGCCACCAGTCCTAAATTGGTCCAGTTTGACCTAGTCAAACTACGACCAGAGGCCTACAAAATGCCATTTCCAAAATATCCAGAAAATAGTTTTTCCCTAAACTAGACGTTCCATGTAATTGTCTAGTAAAAACACTAGAGGTTTACGAAAATGGATAATCATTTCTCTATCCAGGTTTCAAATGGTGGTTCAAAACGAAAGCCAACATTCTAGATTTAACTTCCTACCACTGCAAAATAGTGTAACAGGGCTCCTATTAAGGGCGTCAAAAAGATCAAAAATGTTTATTCAAGGTGAAACCAAAGGTTAAGGTGACTCCTCATCATAACCAAGGTACATGAATGAAGCTTAACATCCCATTTTCGGAGTTACGAAGGGGTACTTAACGAGTCTCTGAAAAACACAAAAATTATCTATTTAGGTAGGGAGATGGTTAACATTTTTTTATTGGGAAGTCAATTCTGTCTTATCAATAAAACAATATTGTAGCAATCTAGTAGGGTCAAGAAAGTTTTCTAAATCACCTCAGAATGAGGGTTGAAGTTCATGGTTTAATACAAAAGGGTTATTTTGATTT
Organism: Taxus chinensis; assembly: GCA_019776745.2. Taxonomy (NCBI): domain Eukaryota; kingdom Viridiplantae; phylum Streptophyta; class Pinopsida; order Cupressales; family Taxaceae; genus Taxus; species Taxus chinensis. The sequence goes on from CM034154.1 coordinate 122,560,416, forward strand.
CGTGAGTTACGATACAACATTTTATTATTTTGCAACAAGTTAATATAAAAAAATTAAATCTATTTTAATCCTAATATTTTAAAATTATATTAAGTTTCAAATGAAAAACTAAAGTATGAGAGTTATGAAAGATAAGAAGAGATGAACCACGCCTGGAGGGACGAAGTCGGTCAAACCCGTAGGATTCGGTTCAGTATCTCGCTTGGGCATTTCGTCAAATAGGTTGCATGCATTCAGAAAATCCTCCATTTGAATTTTGTACGCATTTATCCACTTTTACAAACATTTCTACCAAGGTATAGACAACTAATACAACTGAGAAACCCACTCCCTGTTATTCTTTGACGGGTACACACCCATTTCAAAGTTGTCCTCTTGGAAAAACTAGGAAATGCTGCCACTACACACCCATTTTAGTTGATCCTTTCGGGTTACTTTACACTTGTCAATGCCTTTGCTTCAAGTTCTCGAATCATTTAACACATCCATACACTCTTATCTGCATACCATGCACTATGTCTTCACTCAGTCCGATATTTATCACTTTTGTTACTTTTTCAGTCAGAGAGATACCCATGTGTGCATATAGAATTGGCTTGTCTCCCTGAGGCATCCTCCTTGGCTTTCGGAAGTCTATTCGCTGATTAATCAGGCATACGATTTGAGGCGGAACTTCGTAAATTGAAATGTTGCTTCTTCCATATTGGACATACCTTCTTAAAAATGAAAAAGTCAATAAGACAGAAGATCTCTAACTTCACATAGAAATCTATTTTACACGTGTACGCCAACATCCACAAAACTAAACTTCTACACATTCTTTTCAACAAACCCATTTTGTGCATATCCAACAGTTTGTGATGTCCATGAGCCACGGTTTTTTTATGAAAAAAAAACTCATTGTGTGAAACAATTCGTTTTCCCCTTGCGCAAGGTTCCACATTTGCATATGCATTGGACAAAACAACCACCACAGAATTTTCTTCCCTCTCGGAGATCATTGAACCTTACTGATATGTGGAAACCCTTAATGAAGTTGTGGCTCGAAAAGCACAGATTGAGGTGTGGCGAGCTAAAAAATACAACCATCGAGCTCCTTGAGCTATGATATCTAATGCATGGCAAGTGATGACCAAGACACAAGTATTAATTAAGCAGCGGTAGCCTCCAAGCTAAATGTATGCGCTCGAAGAAAAGAAACCCTACATTCATACAAAGTTGCGTCGAAGTAGACAGGCTTGAGCAGAGCAAAAGGAGTGTATCTCTTTCCCAAAATGCCCAATCATTGAAAACGGCAGAGCTTGGCCATGAATAAATGAAGCAAACCCAGAAGCTTCAAAGTAGAATGGCGACCATAATGCAAAGATATCGACCCAGATTCTGAATGGATGGGCAATAAGAACTGCAAGCTGAGATGGCACTTGACTTAGCATTGAAACCCAAATCTAACTCATACAAGAAAGAAAGCACACAGAAGGAACATGTAAAATCCACTGCCCCACGCCAACCCAAAATCCACTCACCCTTTATTCACGCCTCCCTTTTTATTTTATTTTATTTTAGATTTATTTTTTCGGGCACTACATGTAAAATGTGGGCATTACAATTCTAGAAAACCCCATTAAAGATAATATAAGTTCTAAGCTATAAACTAGGAAGTCTTTTTTATTTCTTCCCTAGTTATCATTCTACCATTCTCAATGATTTCTCTCATTTATCTTATGCCTTTTTTAAAGAAAAATATTTTAAACTCTCTATAATTTTAGAAAGAGGGGCATTGTTATAGTAGTTGTTCTACCAAATAATATATACCATTGAAATTGTGCTTTCTCTATTGAAATTGTGCTTTCTACCTAGAGAATAGAGTATGTTTGACCACTAAATTGATTACCTTCTCCCATTCCTTCCTTATGGAAGCAAAGATAGAGAATCTTGTAGTCTTAAATGAGAATATCCGTAATATTAAATATGTTATATGTAATTTTTTCTAAATCATATTACCCTTAGAAATCCTTTCTTGATATTGTATCTTACTAAAATTTTGCAAGGTTCATTCCATTGGGAGGATCTCAAGATCCATTTGAATACAAGTGAAGTTCCAAAAGTTTAAGATATTTGATCCCAAGTCCTTGAAGACTTTGAGTTTTTAAACAAAAAAACTCTCCAAAAAATTTCATTCATGTTGAATTTCCCCTAACATTTGACTTGAGAAAGTAACTTATGATTTTATGTAACTTTGTATTTAGATTATTTGAAAAAATCCAACATGAGATGTAAAACAATACAGAAAATAAGGATAGAACCTTATGTACATGACTTCATTCAAAGAAGGGAGAGTAGATATCCTTACAATTTGGTACTTTCTTATTAAATTTATCAAATATCAATTCCCACATATAAGGTATTAATGTAACGTATGAGGGAAAAGAAATTCCAAGACGAGGACCCCCCTAGAACCATCCCATGGAAAACATATTGCCAAGTTGAGGTTCATTTGAGCCTAATACAATTGATTTCTATATTGATATAAGGGATTTGTTATCACCAAATCACAGCACCCCTATGCGTATACTTGAACTCATGGTGTGATTGGATAACATGGGTACTATCTCCAACTTGTGGGACTTGCTACTTGAGATAGACCTCCAGAGAAAGCTGGTTCTTACTCCTCAACTACCTGCCACAATCTACTCTAATGCAGGATAAGCTAATAGTTCTAATCTAAATTTCCAAGGGACTAGGGAGAGAGAATGCATAAAATGAAATCCTACACTAAAGCAGTGATACACCAGAAAAGGAGGGTGTGAGATTAGTCTCCAAATGTGTGAAATATAGAGGTAAAGTGCACACTAGAAGAGGTGATGACAGTTCACCATAATCTAGCAAAATACATTCACAACAATATTCCAAGCATACACAATAATAATGAATCCCGACAAGAACATAATAAATAGACACAATATTCTTATAGAAAGATTAAAGGGGCAAGAAGAATGCAAGAAAACACAGCAGGGGAAGATACATCCACAAACTGGTATTTTATTGCTTCATGATATGCACAGTTCAATCTATTACAAGATAAGGGCCTGGATCACCATGCAAGGAGTCCACTACAAGGGCTTGCAACACACTGGCTTCACAAAGAAATTTTGGCAGAGCTTTGCTACCCAAAAACACTCCTCCTTTACAATGAGCCCAACACTCCAATTTATAGAAAAGATGAGAAGAAAGAGAGAGGGAAAAATGGAAATCTCGAAATCTGTCCTTCAACCACCTGTAAGAGGCATTAAATTGAATGAAATGATTATAAATTACTTGCAAAAGGCTCCCCATACTTTCCCATGTGCTGCAGCAGAGAAAGAATGATGACCATGCCTCTTAAATGCACTCCCAGCTACCAAATAAAACACTATTCCAAACCCGACCACGTTTTTTTGAAAAACTCAATAAATATCTAATCAAATCTCAAATTTCTTGATTTTTTTGTGTCAGGCTCGGAGCCACGATTCCAACGGTACCAAATTTGTGCGATTTCGTTGAGAAATGAAAGATTTATGGCCTTCTGAGTGCGGGCAGCTATTTTAGATCTGGCAGGCGTTTTCAGTCATTTGACGGGAATGAGCATTGACTGACTGGTGCCGAATATGTTTCTTTTATTTAAATATATCTACCCTTTAAAAATAAAAAATGGTGTAGAGGACGTCGTTCTCATTCCAGAAAGTCCAATTTTATGAAAATCGGAGCTCGGAGTCAAAAGTTATGGCCGTTTGAAGTTTCACGGGTCAAATGTTGACTTTTCTCCTTTTCCTTCGGCCACTTCGGATTTTTGCGCCCCTCACGTCCCCGGCGTACTTTCGCTGAAGTTTCCCGTTTCGGCCGAACAGGCCGTTTCGCGTCCTTCGCGTCCCCGCGGCCCAGATGTCCCATTTGCTTCCGGACTGTCTGGGACAAATTTTTCCGATTCGGCCGGTTCGGCCGGTTCGCGTACTCTTGTCCCGCTTCGGCCCAACTGTTCCGGGCTGCCTTAAGTATTTTCGGCCGACTTGCATCCTCCGCGTACTAATTGTGCAGATGTCCGAGACTGCCTGTTTCAACAGTTAGTCAATTTTTTCCACTTTTCGGCCAGTTCGGATTTCCGCGTCCCGCGCGTCCCTTTGGCCCGGATGTCCCAAATGCTGCGCAGACCGCCTGGCGGCCTTTCGGCTGGTTCGCGCCCAGATGTCTCTACTGTCCCTACTTCCTGGACTTGGGACTTAGCCGATTTTCACGATTTTTTCTGGCCTCCAAGATTTGATACGATGAACCTTAGCTCAACCCGAACTGGTACCAACCGAGCCCTTTAGACCCCGAAATCCCTCAAAACAGTCCTGCAACCGCATTTTTTTTTTTTATTTCTTCCATTTTATCAACCTGTTGGGATTCCTTCTGATGCATGTTATCAAAATCACCCTGGGGGTGAATTTTGGATAACAGGATTAAAAGATGGGGCATTAAATTTTGAGCTATTTTGAAATGTGATTAAGGTTATCTCCATTCATTGTGTCAATGATAACAGTAAATTAAATATCAATAACTTATTACGCATGAGGCATATTACTCCGTAAAAACGATGTCAAGAGATAAAAAAATCCAGATTCTAGAAAGGCCATAAAAGCATTCGTGTTTCTTTCCTTAGCAGAATGAATTCCTTCCTATATAGTAATTAAATTATCGAAAATATACCAACATTGCATAAAACTTTTCTGGGTAGCTAAAATGATTGTTCTCACTAGTCTAGCAAAAATTTTGACAAGAATTTTGCAAGAAACATGGAGGAGAATGATACGTTTCCATTTTCTATGATCGCATTCCTTAGGAATTATTTTAAATACCCCTATATTGATATTTTTACCTACTCATCCCATCTAGAAATCGATCACATCAAGGTGATTTTTCATCTTCAAGTTAGATAATTAGTGAAAATAAATATTTCAGGAGACTTCACTGTCTACGATATTTATAGTATATTCAGGCCGATACTGCTCTTTTCCATTCACCGCGTGACAGGTGGGGTGCAGCTCTTTTCGGTTCAGTCTGTGACTTATCCCACGTTGTTGCTTTACTAAATAACCATTTTCAGTGACCGTCAGAATATACATGCATAACAGGTAATTAATATTGCATGCTGGGCCATATCTGGATGAGATTGAGGGAGTCCAGTTGGTTTCAAGATTTTCGAAATGTTGAAAGAAGAAACCATCCGAGGTATGGAGGGTAAATTCCCTTTGGAAATCTGTGTCCATTCTCATTCCTTTCCAGTCTTCTCATGCTATCTGTGTTCTGTCTGGATGAGATTTGCAACCAGCGGAAGTGGCCCGCAGGCGGTGGCAGCATTGATACAGAGTTAACCCATGTTGGGCACATTGTGAAGGGAAGAAGGTATTTATAAAGATCTTTTTTTTTTTTTTTTTTATCATATTTCGATATTTAGCTATTATTATTATTGCCATTACTTCGTCTGGTATTTTTTTGGTAAGTGCTGCAAAAAATATTTAGGAATTTATGTTGGTGACTGGTCCCGTAGATTATAATATTAAACATCTGGTGAATGGTATCCCTGTCACTATGTCTCCCATTCATTTTATTTACATTATAAATGATGGCGTGGTGTTGGCTGTATTTTTATATTGTGGCGTAGAGGACGTCGTGCTCGTTCCAGAAAGTCCAATTTTATGAAAATCGGAGCTCGGAGTCAAAAGTTATGGCCGTTTGAAGTTTCACGGGTCAAATGTTGACTTTTCTCCTTTTCCTTCGGCCGCTTCGGATTTTCGCGCCCCTCACGTCCCCGGCGTACTTTCGCTGAAGTTTCCCGTTTCGGCCGAACAGGCCGTTTCGCGTCCTTCGCGTCCCCGCGGCCCAGATGTCCCATTTGCTTCCGGACTGTCTGGGACAAATTTTTCCGATTCGGCCGGTTCGGCCGGTTCGCGTACTCTTGTCCCGCTTCGGCCCAACTGTTCCGGGCTGCCTTAAGTATTTTCGGCCGACTTGCATCCTCCGCGTACTAATTGTGCAGATGTCCGAGACTGCCTGTTTCAACAGTTAGTCAATTTTTTCCACTTTTCGGCCAGTTCGGATTTCCGCGTCCCGCGCGTCCCTTTGGCCCGGATGTCCCAAATGCTGCGCAGACCGCCTGGCGGCCTTTCGGCTGGTTCGCGCCCAGATGTCTCTACTGTCCCTACTTCCTGGACTTGGGACTTAGCCGATTTTCACGATTTTTTCTGGCCTCCAAGATTTGATACGATGAACCTTAGCTCAACCCGAACTGGTACCAACCGAGCCCTTTAGACCCCGAAATCCCTCAAAACAGTCCTGCAACCGCATTTTTTTTTTTTTATTTCTTCCATTTTATCAACCTGTTGGGATTCCTTCTGATGCATGTTATCAAAATCACCCTGGGGGTGAATTTTGGATAACAGGATTAAAAGATGGGGCATTAAATTTTGAGCTATTTTGAAATGTGATTAAGGTTATCTCCATTCATTGTGTCAATGATAACAGTAAATTAAATATCAATAACTTATTACGCATGAGGCATATTACTCCGTAAAAACGATGTCAAGAGATAAAAAAATCCAGATTCTAGAAAGGCCATAAAAGCATTCGTGTTTCTTTCCTTAGCAGAATGAATTCCTTCCTATATAGTAATTAAATTATCGAAAATATACCAACATTGCATAAAACTTTTCTGGGTAGCTAAAATGATTGTTCTCACTAGTCTAGCAAAAATTTTGACAAGAATTTTGCAAGAAACATGGAGGAGAATGATACGTTTCCATTTTCTATGATCGCATTCCTTAGGAATTATTTTAAATACCCCTATATTGATATTTTTACCTACTCATCCCATCTAGAAATCGATCACATCAAGGTGATTTTTCATCTTCAAGTTAGATAATTAGTGAAAATAAATATTTCAGGAGACTTCACTGTCTACGATATTTATAGTATATTCAGGCCGATACTGCTCTTTTCCATTCACCGCGTGACAGGTGGGGTGCAGCTCTTTTCGGTTCAGTCTGTGACTTATCCCACGTTGTTGCTTTACTAAATAACCATTTTCAGTGACCGTCAGAATATACATGCATAACAGGTAATTAATATTGCATGCTGGGCCATATCTGGATGAGATTGAGGGAGTCCAGTTGGTTTCAAGATTTTCGAAATGTTGAAAGAAGAAACCATCCGAGGTATGGAGGGTAAATTCCCTTTGGAAATCTGTGTCCATTCTCATTCCTTTCCAGTCTTCTCATGCTATCTGTGTTCTGTCTGGATGAGATTTGCAACCAGCGGAAGTGGCCCGCAGGCGGTGGCAGCATTGATACAGAGTTAACCCATGTTGGGCACATTGTGAAGGGAAGAAGGTATTTATAAAGATCTTTTTTTTTTTTTTTTATCATATTTCGATATTTAGCTATTATTATTATTGCCATTACTTCGTCTGGTATTTTTTTGGTAAGTGCTGCAAAAAATATTTAGGAATTTATGTTGGTGACTGGTCCCGTAGATTATAATATTAAACATCTGGTGAATGGTATCCCTGTCACTATGTCTCCCATTCATTTTATTTACATTATAAATGATGGCGTGGTGTTGGCTGTATTTTTATATTGTGGCATAGAGGACATCGTGCTCGTTCCAGAAAGTCCAATTTTATGAAAATCGGAGCTCGGAGTCAAAAGTTATGGCCGTTTGAAGTTTCACGGGTCAAATGTTGACTTTTCTCCTTTTCCTTCGGCCGCTTCGGATTTTCGCGCCCCTCACGTCCCCGGCGTACTTTCGCTGAAGTTTCCCGTTTCGGCCGAACAGGCCGTTTCGCGTCCTTCGCGTCCCCGCGGCCCAGATGTCCCATTTGCTTCCGGACTGTCTGGGACAAATTTTTCCGATTCGGCCGGTTCGGCCGGTTCGCGTACTCTTGTCCCGCTTCGGCCCAACTGTTCCGGGCTGCCTTAAGTATTTTCGGCCGACTTGCATCCTCCGCGTACTAATTGTGCAGATGTCCGAGACTGCCTGTTTCAACAGTTAGTCAATTTTTTCCACTTTTCGGCCAGTTCGGATTTCCGCGTCCCGCGCGTCCCTTTGGCCCGGATGTCCCAAATGCTGCGCAGACCGCCTGGCGGCCTTTCGGCTGGTTCGCGCCCAGATGTCTCTACTGTCCCTACTTCCTGGACTTGGGACTTAGCCGATTTTCACGATTTTTTCTGGCCTCCAAGATTTGATACGATGAACCTTAGCTCAACCCGAACTGGTACCAACCGAGCCCTTTAGACCCCGAAATCCCTCAAAACAGTCCTGCAACCGCATTTTTTTTTTTTTTATTTCTTCCATTTTATCAACCTGTTGGGATTCCTTCTGATGCATGTTATCAAAATCACCCTGGGGGTGAATTTTGGATAACAGGATTAAAAGATGGGGCATTAAATTTTGAGCTATTTTGAAATGTGATTAAGGTTATCTCCATTCATTGTGTCAATGATAACAGTAAATTAAATATCAATAACTTATTACGCATGAGGCATATTACTCCGTAAAAACGATGTCAAGAGATAAAAAAATCCAGATTCTAGAAAGGCCATAAAAGCATTCGTGTTTCTTTCCTTAGCAGAATGAATTCCTTCCTATATAGTAATTAAATTATCGAAAATATACCAACATTGCATAAAACTTTTCTGGGTAGCTAAAATGATTGTTCTCACTAGTCTAGCAAAAATTTTGACAAGAATTTTGCAAGAAACATGGAGGAGAATGATACGTTTCCATTTTCTATGATCGCATTCCTTAGGAATTATTTTAAATACCCCTATATTGATATTTTTACCTACTCATCCCATCTAGAAATCGATCACATCAAGGTGATTTTTCATCTTCAAGTTAGATAATTAGTGAAAATAAATATTTCAGGAGACTTCACTGTCTACGATATTTATAGTATATTCAGGCCGATACTGCTCTTTTCCATTCACCGCGTGACAGGTGGGGTGCAGCTCTTTTCGGTTCAGTCTGTGACTTATCCCACGTTGTTGCTTTACTAAATAACCATTTTCAGTGACCGTCAGAATATACATGCATAACAGGTAATTAATATTGCATGCTGGGCCATATCTGGATGAGATTGAGGGAGTCCAGTTGGTTTCAAGATTTTCGAAATGTTGAAAGAAGAAACCATCCGAGGTATGGAGGGTAAATTCCCTTTGGAAATCTGTGTCCATTCTCATTCCTTTCCAGTCTTCTCATGCTATCTGTGTTCTGTCTGGATGAGATTTGCAACCAGCGGAAGTGGCCCGCAGGCGGTGGCAGCATTGATACAGAGTTAACCCATGTTGGGCACATTGTGAAGGGAAGAAGGTATTTATAAAGATCTTTTTTTTTTTTTTTTTATCATATTTCGATATTTAGCTATTATTATTATTGCCATTACTTCGTCTGGTATTTTTTTGGTAAGTGCTGCAAAAAATATTTAGGAATTTATGTTGGTGACTGGTCCCGTAGATTATAATATTAAACATCTGGTGAATGGTATCCCTGTCACTATGTCTCCCATTCATTTTATTTACATTATAAATGACGGCGTGGTGTTGGCTGTATTTTTATATTGTGGCGTAGAGGACGTCGTGCTCGTTCCAGAAAGTCCAATTTTATGAAAATCGGAGCTCGGAGTCAAAAGTTATGGCCGTTTGAAGTTTCACGGGTCAAATGTTGACTTTTCTCCTTTTCCTTCGGCCGCTTCGGATTTTCGCGCCCCTCACGTCCCCGGCGTACTTTCGCTGAAGTTTCCCGTTTCGGCCGAACAGGCCGTTTCGCGTCCTTCGCGTCCCCGCGGCCCAGATGTCCCATTTGCTTCCGGACTGTCTGGGACAAATTTTTCCGATTCGGCCGGTTCGCGTACTCTTGTCCCGCTTCGGCCCAACTGTTCCGGGCTGCCTTAAGTATTTTCGGCCGACTTGCATCCTCCGCGTACTAATTGTGCAGATGTCCGAGACTGCCTGTTTCAACAGTTAGTCAATTTTTTCCACTTTTCGGCCAGTTCGGATTTCCGCGTCCCGCGCGTCCCTTTGGCCCGGATGTCCCAAATGCTGCGCAGACCGCCTGGCGGCCTTTCGGCTGGTTCGCGCCCAGATGTCTCTACTGTCCCTACTTCCTGGACTTGGGACTTAGCCGATTTTCACGATTTTTTCTGGCCTCCAAGATTTGATACGATGAACCTTAGCTCAACCCGAACTGGTACCAACCGAGCCCTTTAGACCCCGAAATCCCTCAAAACAGTCCTGCAACCGCATTTTTTTTTTTTTTATTTCTTCCATTTTATCAACCTGTTGGGATTCCTTCTGATGCATGTTATCAAAATCACCCTGGGGGTGAATTTTGGATAACAGGATTAAAAGATGGGGCATTAAATTTTGAGCTATTTTGAAATGTGATTAAGGTTATCTCCATTCATTGTGTCAATGATAACAGTAAATTAAATATCAATAACTTATTACGCATGAGGCATATTACTCCGTAAAAACGATGTCAAGAGATAAAAAAATCCAGATTCTAGAAAGGCCATAAAAGCATTCGTGTTTCTTTCCTTAGCAGAATGAATTCCTTCCTATATAGTAATTAAATTATCGAAAATATACCAACATTGCATAAAACTTTTCTGGGTAGCTAAAATGATTGTTCTCACTAGTCTAGCAAAAATTTTGACAAGAATTTTGCAAGAAACATGGAGGAGAATGATACGTTTCCATTTTCTATGATCGCATTCCTTAGGAATTATTTTAAATACCCCTATATTGATATTTTTACCTACTCATCCCATCTAGAAATCGATCACATCAAGGTGATTTTTCATCTTCAAGTTAGATAATTAGTGAAAATAAATATTTCAGGAGACTTCACTGTCTACGATATTTATAGTATATTCAGGCCGATACTGCTCTTTTCCATTCACCGCGTGACAGGTGGGGTGCAGCTCTTTTCGGTTCAGTCTGTGACTTATCCCACGTTGTTGCTTTACTAAATAACCATTTTCAGTGACCGTCAGAATATACATGCATAACAGGTAATTAATATTGCATGCTGGGCCATATCTGGATGAGATTGAGGGAGTCCAGTTGGTTTCAAGATTTTCGAAATGTTGAAAGAAGAAACCATCCGAGGTATGGAGGGTAAATTCCCTTTGGAAATCTGTGTCCATTCTCATTCCTTTCCAGTCTTCTCATGCTATCTGTGTTCTGTCTGGATGAGATTTGCAACCAGCGGAAGTGGCCCGCAGGCGGTGGCAGCATTGATACAGAGTTAACCCATGTTGGGCACATTGTGAAGGGAAGAAGGTATTTATAAAGATCTTTTTTTTTTTTTTTTTTATCATATTTCGATATTTAGCTATTATTATTATTGCCATTACTTCGTCTGGTATTTTTTTGGTAAGTGCTGCAAAAAATATTTAGGAATTTATGTTGGTGACTGGTCCCGTAGATTATAATATTAAACATCTGGTGAATGGTATCCCTGTCACTATGTCTCCCATTCATTTTATTTACATTATAAATGACGGCGTGGTGTTGGCTGTATTTTTATATTGTGGCGTAGAGGACGTCGTGCTCGTTCCAGAAAGTCCAATTTTATGAAAATCGGAGCTCGGAGTCAAAAGTTATGGCCGTTTGAAGTTTCACGGGTCAAATGTTGACTTTTCTCCTTTTCCTTCGGCCGCTTCGGATTTTCGCGCCCCTCACGTCCCCGGCGTACTTTCGCTGAAGTTTCCCGTTTCGGCCGAACAGGCCGTTTCGCGTCCTTCGCGTCCCCGCGGCCCAGATGTCCCATTTGCTTCCGGACTGTCTGGGACAAATTTTTCCGATTCGGCCGGTTCGGCCGGTTCGCGTACTCTTGTCCCGCTTCGGCCCAACTGTTCCGGGCTGCCTTAAGTATTTTCGGCCGACTTGCATCCTCCGCGTACTAATTGTCCAGATGTCCCAGACTGCCTGTTTCAACAGTTAGTCAATTTTTTCCACTTTTCGGCCAGTTCGGATTTCCGCGTCCCGCGCGTCCCTTTGGCCCGGATGTCCCAAATGCTGCGCAGACCGCCTGGCGGCCTTTCGGCTGGTTCGCGCCCAGATGTCTCTACTGTCCCTACTTCCTGGACTTGGGACTTAGCCGATTTTCACGATTTTTTCTGGCCTCCAAGATTTGATACGATGAACCTTAGCTCAACCCGAACTGGTACCAACCGAGCCCTTTAGACCCCGAAATCCCTCAAAACAGTCCTGCAACCGCATTTTTTTTTTTTTATTTCTTCCATTTTATCAACCTGTTGGGATTCCTTCTGATGCATGTTATCAAAATCACCCTGGGGGTGAATTTTGGATAACAGGATTAAAAGATGGGGCATTAAATTTTGAGCTATTTTGAAATGTGATTAAGGTTATCTCCATTCATTGTATCAATGATAACAGTAAATTAAATATCAATAACTTATTACGCATGAGGCATATTACTCCGTAAAAACGATGTCAAGAGATAAAAAAATCCAGATTCTAGAAAGGCCATAAAAGCATTCGTGTTTCTTTCCTCAGCAGAATGAATTCCTTCCTATATAGTAATTAAATTATCGAAAATATACCAACATTGCATAAAACTTTTCTGGGTAGCTAAAATGATTGTTCTCACTAGTCTAGCAAAAATTTTGACAAGAATTTTGCAAGAAACATGGAGGAGAATGATACGTTTCCATTTTCTATGATCGCATTCCTTAGGAATTATTTTAAATACCCCTATATTGATATTTTTACCTACTCATCCCATCTAGAAATCGATCACATCAAGGTGATTTTTCATCTTCAAGTTAGATAATTAGTGAAAATAAATATTTCAGGAGACTTCACTGTCTACGATATTTATAGTATATTCAGGCCGATACTGCTCTTTTCCATTCACCGCGTGACAGGTGGGGTGCAGCTCTTTTCGGTTCAGTCTGTGACTTATCCCACGTTGTTGCTTTACTAAATAACCATTTTCAGTGACCGTCAGAATATACATGCATAACAGGTAATTAATATTGCATGCTGGGCCATATCTGGATGAGATTGAGGGAGTCCAGTTGGTTTCAAGATTTTCGAAATGTTGAAAGAAGAAACCATCCGAGGTATGGAGGGTAAATTCCCTTTGGAAATCTGTGTCCATTCTCATTCCTTTCCAGTCTTCTCATGCTATCTGTGTTCTGTCTGGATGAGATTTGCAACCAGCGGAAGTGGCCCGCAGGCGGTGGCAGCATTGATACAGAGTTAACCCATGTTGGGCACATTGTGAAGGGAAGAAGGTATTTATAAAGATCTTTTTTTTTTTTTTTTTTATCATATTTCGATATTTAGCTATTATTATTATTGCCATTACTTCGTCTGGTATTTTTTTGGTAAGTGCTGCAAAAAATATTTAGGAATTTATGTTGGTGACTGGTCCCGTAGATTATAATATTAAACATCTGGTGAATGGTATCCCTGTCACTATGTCTCCCATTCATTTTATTTACATTATAAATGATGGTGTGGTGTTGGCTGTATTTTTATATTGTGGCGTAGAGGACGTCGTGCTCGTTCCAGAAAGTCCAATTTTATGAAAATCGGAGCTCGGAGTCAAAAGTTATGGCCGTTTGAAGTTTCACGGGTCAAATGTTGACTTTTCTCCTTTTCCTTCGGCCGCTTCGGATTTTCGCGCCCCTCACGTCCCCGGCGTACTTTCGCTGAAGTTTCCCGTTTCGGCCGAACAGGCCGTTTCGCGTCCTTCGCGTCCCCGCGGCCCAGATGTCCCATTTGCTTCCGGACTGTCTGGGACAAATTTTTCCGATTCGGCCGGTTCGGCCGGTTCGCGTACTCTTGTCCCGCTTCGGCCCAACTGTTCCGGGCTGCCTTAAGTATTTTCGGCCGACTTGCATCCTCCGCGTACTAATTGTGCAGATGTCCGAGACTGCCTGTTTCAACAGTTAGTCAATTTTTTCCACTTTTCGGCCAGTTCGGATTTCCGCGTCCCGCGCGTCCCTTTGGCCCGGATGTCCCAAATGCTGCGCAGACCGCCTGGCGGCCTTTCGGCTGGTTCGCGCCCAGATGTCTCTACTGTCCCTACTTCCTGGACTTGGGACTTAGCCGATTTTCACGATTTTTTCTGGCCTCCAAGATTTGATACGATGAACCTTAGCTCAACCCGAACTGGTACCAACCGAGCCCTTTAGACCCCGAAATCCCTCAAAACAGTCCTGCAACCGCATTTTTATTTTTTTTATTTCTTCCATTTTATCAACCTGTTGGGATTCCTTCTGATGCATGTTATCAAAATCACCCTGGGGGTGAATTTTGGATAACAGGATTAAAAGATGGGGCATTAAATTTTGAGCTATTTTGAAATGTGATTAAGGTTATCTCCATTCATTGTGTCAATGATAACAGTAAATTAAATATCAATAACTTATTACGCATGAGGCATATTACTCCGTAAAAACGATGTCAAGAGATAAAAAAATCCAGATTCTAGAAAGGCCATAAAAGCATTCGTGTTTCTTTCCTTAGCAGAATGAATTCCTTCCTATATAGTAATTAAATTATCGAAAATATACCAACATTGCATAAAACTTTTCTGGGTAGCTAAAATGATTGTTCTCACTAGTCTAGCAAAAATTTTGACAAGAATTTTGCAAGAAACATGGAGGAGAATGATACGTTTCCATTTTCTATGATCGCATTCCTTAGGAATTATTTTAAATACCCCTATATTGATATTTTTACCTACTCATCCCATCTAGAAATCGATCACATCAAGGTGATTTTTCATCTTCAAGTTAGATAATTAGTGAAAATAAATATTTCAGGAGACTTCACTGTCTACGATATTTATAGTATATTCAGGCCGATACTGCTCTTTTCCATTCACCGCGTGACAGGTGGGGTGCAGCTCTTTTCGGTTCAGTCTGTGACTTATCCCACGTTGTTGCTTTACTAAATAACCATTTTCAGTGACCGTCAGAATATACATGCATAACAGGTAATTAATATTGCATGCTGGGCCATATCTGGATGAGATTGAGGGAGTCCAGTTGGTTTCAAGATTTTCGAAATGTTGAAAGAAGAAACCATCCGAGGTATGGAGGGTAAATTCCCTTTGGAAATCTGTGTCCATTCTCATTCCTTTCCAGTCTTCTCATGCTATCTGTGTTCTGTCTGGATGAGATTTGCAACCAGCGGAAGTGGCCCGCAGGCGGTGGCAGCATTGATACAGAGTTAACCCATGTTGGGCACATTGTGAAGGGAAGAAGGTATTTATAAAGATCTTTTTTTTTTTTTTTTTTATCATATTTCGATATTTAGCTATTATTATTATTGCCATTACTTCGTCTGGTATTTTTTTGGTAAGTGCTGCAAAAAATATTTAGGAATTTATGTTGGTGACTGGTCCCGTAGATTATAATATTAAACATCTGGTGAATGGTATCCCTGTCACTATGTCTCCCATTCATTTTATTTACATTATAAATGAAATTAATTAATCCTATCTTTTGTTGCATTATAAAAAAATACAAATCTTATCGTTCTGCATGCAAGTGAGAAAATTATTTTCACTATCATAACATATGAGTTTATGATCTCTTTGTGGTTCTTTTTCTCTGAGTACATTGTGTGTGTGTTTCAAGAAATTTTTTATCAGTTTTGCAGAAATAATTTTGTACACCGACTTTAAGATCGGAGCGAAGTCAGTTTTGGAAGACTGTATATTAATTTTTGCTAATTTTTTATTTATTTTTGTTGATTTTTATTAATTGTATCAATTTTATTAATTTTTGTTATTTTATTAATATTTATTAAGTTGTTAATTTTGTTATTATTTGAATTTTTTTTTGGTTAATTTTTTAATTTTTCATTAATTTTTATTAATATTTCATTATTGTTTTTTAGTTTTTACTATTACTTTTTATTTTAAATAGAAGTGTGTTAATTTTTGTTGATTTTTGTTATCTTAATTTTTTTTTAATGATTTTTTTTCATTAATTTTTATTAATTTTTTTATTTTTAATTTTTTCATAATTTTAATTAATTTTTGTTAATTTTCGTTAATTTTTTTTATTTTAAATAATTTATTAATAATTTTTCATAAATTTTTATTGTTAATTTTTGGTTAATCTTTACTATTTCTGTGTTAAATTTTTTTCAATTTTAATATTAAATCATTTAATTTATTTTAGTTTAGTTATTAGTTTTTGTTCATTTTTATTAAATTTATTTTTTGATTGTTGACAATAATAATATAAATAATATTGTTAATTGTAAATTTTTATTCATTGTAATTAAAATTAAAATTTTATTTCTGAATTTTTGAATTTTACTTTTTGTTTCTATTACTCACTAATTTTCATTGATTTCTATTAATTTTAATTTTCATCATTTCTATCAAAAATAAAATAATTAATAATTTTATTTTTTCATTTTTTATTACTTGTAATTATAATTATAATTTTATTTTTATTTATAGACCTATCGGCCTTTAACATCACCAAAGGTGATATTGTTAGTTATTATGTACTCCTGTTGTAAGAAAATATTTTGAAACACTCTGAGACTCGGTTTCGTCCTCTACCAAGTGCTCATTTTATGTAATTTTCAAGGATTTTTTTTATTCTACTTTTTTCTCGCAATGCAATGCAAACCATCAATTGCTTTGCTTAGATTTTCAAGTCAAATATTTACTGGGTGTTGTTCATATTCATAAAATGTCAAATATGTCTTAAACGGATTCTGCTCATCAAAAAATAATTCTTGAAAAGGTATAGTGTTAGTGGGCTTGAGAAAATCAAGATTTTTGTGCCCGAAGGGTCATCCGTTGAGGCAGGTGGTAGTTAAATTCATATTTCTTTTTTGAATTTGTTTATTTTAACACAATATATATATATATATATATATATATATATATATATATATATATATATATATTCTTAAAGATTGTGGGCTTCCAGACTTTAGGAATACCAATTTGGCAAATGTTTTTGTTATTAGCTTATGCACTTATTGTAATGTACGACGTATGAAATGCCCAACTTGTTCTGTTTGAACTTATGCGAACATTGAATTTATTTTCATTTGTGGCCTCCAAGTGCCCAATAATTTTAGGAAATGATGTAGAAGAACCGAAATCTTTGATTGTTGTAGTTGTAGGTTGGGGTTCTCTGATTATGAATTCTACAGGGTTACTTTGCGAGTTTATTAGTTTGCACATGTATTCACATAATTGGTTTGGATGCAAGTGTGATGGACACAAATTCCATGCTCCATATGTGTTTCTACAATTCATAGGGAGATGCCTCTATTATGTCTTCTTATGTGTTTTTTATGAGGTCGTTCTCAGTAGAATAATTTGCATAAAATGTTTTGGATGGGTTATTTATAGGTTGAATTCCATGGATGCTATACCAAAGCGAGACATTTTTTTCCCTTTTTTTCATGAAATCTCAATCGTAAAACTTATCAATCGAATGTCCTCATTTAAAAACCCTAAACAACATATAAATTTCAAATTGAGAGTGTTTTCAATTCTTTAAAATAGGGAAAATTTAAGGGTAAAAACGGTTTTATTTCGATGGGTGTTACACATTTTGAATCATACTTTTATTGTGAAATATTTGTAAATTTTAGAAATGAGATTATATATTTTGCATATATTATTTTAAAATCATTGCCATTAATGTCTAAGGTTTTAAAAAATGTTAGAGAAAATAAAAATGACCTTCAAACTCCATCTCAAGGCTAAGATGATATGATTTTTTGATTGTCTTCTCTAAGACAAAAGAAAAAATGTGTTAGCAATAGTTAAGTGAACATCAAGTTTAGAATCAAAATTATAACTAAAACATGTAAAATTATAACCCACAACCACCAAAAAGTCGAATCCATTCGTAATAACCATCTCATACAACTTGCAAGTATAAAATGTAACAGCCATTTTTATATACATCTATATATTAATTATATTGATTTCGATAAAACCATTTTAAAACAAGAGAAATATTTTATCATTTGTATTGTAATAATAATATAGGAGTACACAATTTTTTCTGAAAATAATGAATATCAAGTTGCATTGGATGATAATAATCAAATATTGCAGTCGAATATATAGATAACCGAGAAGGAGGAGAGAAAAATCGCAAGGGTCAGTTGGGACATGGAAGATCACATGTCACGTGGGAAGGTGAACAGGCCTACGAATACTACTAGATGTATTATATTTTTACAAACATCTTATTTCCAGATAATGGACCCCCCTTATTCCAAACACTATAATTTTTTTATTACAATCTCCTTATAGCCTGCTCACCTTTAAGGAGGCATGCCAGCATCTGGGTTCTTGGTCTTGGTGACACATTACTTTTTCCCCATGGGATTCCCATAAACATGGAAGTGACCTGAGCACATCCAACCTCGAGAAAACCTCGGTGGTTTCTGGTTTCCTTGGATTACCACGAACCCATATGGTTTTCTGACTGTAAGGTCACCACAAACCTGGTGACCTGATGCGTCAGCTAAACACTTCAGTGCTTTCTCATATTTCCACAAACCCTTTACATAAGAACCAAGTGCTACTTAGTTCTTTTCACTCCTAACAATGTTCTTCATTTAGGAGGTACAAAACTGGAGCATGTTCTGCAATTCTATTGAAGAAAACATACACAACACAATCTAAAACTACATTACGAACAGTGAAATACGAACACAAATAGAAATACAAACGTCAACTAATCCATGTTGCGACCCCATTGTAGGTGACTGATGAGAGAACACCAAATGTCCTCCAACCTCCTTGTATAGTCCAACCTCTAGTAACATGCTACTTAATTAGCATATATGACTTTTGAGACTTTTTTGACAAGTAAATGTTCTAGATGTGACACATTCAACTGATTAAGATAGCGGGCAGCTGGTATTCCGAGATGAAGATTGCAAACCACTAGATTCGCAAGAGTATCAACTTCCTTTGTATCCTTGTTCAAAGCTTCCGGAAGCACTGAATCAGCTTCAACAAATCTTCCCATATGCATGCAACAAATAGCCTTCACAAAGTATCTTATTTTTCAGCGATATTTGCTATGCACAAGTTTGTTTCCACGTTTACATAGCATGTCAAAAATGTTTACAAATGCCAAGAATGACTAAGACACAACAAACACTGAATGTCCATGCTTGGCACACAAAATAATTCAAACTGCTATGGTTGTTGTCACAAATGCAGAGAGTTAGGCACATGTTCTATGAAAGAACAGTAGCCCCAGATGCTTCACACACAGCTGTCAAAAAGATTTATTTGTGTGTATCCACGGGAATCTCTACCAAACAAAACGCCAAGCCTCTCCTTTCTCCACGCAGACAGGTATTAACACCACACAAAGCCAAAAAATAGGTCAGTTGTCAGAGAAACAACTGATCTATTACAAGAATTGACACGCAATAACCAAATCATCCGAGACAGGAAAATGAAACACCAAACTAGGCTTTGTTTAGCAAAAGGAAATACACCAAAATATTCGCAAAGAAATAAATACATAGCTGATGTGAAAAATCAATAAAATGCCACCGATTCATGCTCCACCCTTCAAACACCAAGATCTTCACAAGGTCATTGTCAGAGAAGGGTTACAATGCAGTGATTTTTAATTTTTAATTTTCCTCACCCAAGCATTATTTCTACAGGTCCAAAAATGCCAAAAGAATGAAATGAATGCTATCAGGAAAAATTGCAAAAAGAGAAACCGAAGGTCTGAGATCTTTAACGTTCTAAAAATAATGAATATAAAATTACATTGGATGATAATAAACAAATATTACATTCAAATATATAGACAACCAAGAAGGAGGAGAGAAGGATCCCAATGGACAGTTGGGACATGGAAGGTCACAAGTCATGTGGGAAGTTGAACAGTCCTATGAATATTAATCAATGCATTTGATTTTTCTAACAATTTGCAGAGTAATATTAAAAAACAACACTTAAATTTTTTTGGATGGATATAAGACATAGTCATCAAATTCGAAGCCTATAACAACGGTCTCAAATGCCATATGACGATATATGTTTGGTACGACCTTTTGGGATAGTTTTTTAATGAGACTTCAGTTGAATTTGTAATCATTATTTTATTTCATTTAATTTTTGGAAAAAGGGTCTTGAGAAAAATATTCATAACTGAGTCTCAAAGTCAAGAATTGTTTCTCTTCCTTAACAACTAGAATGAGATAACATCAAAAATAGTGTCCCTTTTTTTGTTGAGACTACTTGAACTTGGTCTAGGTTACATACAATGCATTACATATGTTTTGTGTAAGAGAATCAAAAGGGGCAACCACATGTGGAAAAAATGTGATCGGAATGGGAAGTTAGTGAAAATATAACCAAATGCACCAAACTCTATGAACTTGATTACTATATTTTGAAGTGCAAAGATATTATGTACTAGAAAATGATTCTCCGCCCTAATGCAATCATATACAATATCTTATACTATTTAATGCTTCACTATTTTTTAAGAATGAAAAAAATTAATTTACATTAAATATTTTAAGTCATACTATTTAAAACGCATAAAACAAGAAATTAATTATTAATAATATCAACATTTTTATTATTAATACTATATTATTATTATAATTTTACTATCAATGATGGTGACATCACCATCATCAACATCATGGTTCTCATTTTTGTTGTCATCGTCATCATCACCATGATCATCATCCTTCTCATCCTAATTGTCACCATCATCATCATTTTTTCCCTTGTCATCATTATCATGATTTTCTTCATTAGCATCTTCTTCATCGTTTTCATTTTCACCATCATCATACTCATCATCATGATATTCTATATAATCATCCTCTGATCATGATCATGATTTTTTTCTTAACAGTCATGGTCATTTTAATCTTCCGTCGTCATCATTACCATCACCATCATTATCATACATGATTAGGTTTAAGGTTTAAGATTTTTCTTTTTGTATGATTTTTTGTGCTTTTTAGGATGAGTATTAATATTGAAAATGTCACATTGATTTGTTAGGGATCTAATGAGATTTTAAGGTTTGAAATTTATGTACATGTTGTAAAATTATTATTTCATATTGTTAAAGGGAGATTTTATATTTGTTTTTTGAAGGTTGTGTAATACTTCTCAAATAAATAGTTGGTTGCTTGTATCTTTTGGGAGAAAAGTAATTGTGTTAATTTTTGATCTTTCCATGTTAAAATCATCTAATACTCTTGTTGGAAGAATATAGTATATGGCACCTTGTGCTTCTCTATGTTGAAATAAATTCTATTATAGTCATTGTGAATGTTTCTACACATTGCAAAATAGAAGAAGGTCATGTGTAGTCTTAAAATCTTGAAGAAGCTTATAAAGGACTTGGGGTTAAAGATGTGAAGTTACTTTCCACCTTACTTTGAAAAGAAAAGAAACCAAATTTATTTTATGTTGCCAAATTCTTAGTTTGAAGATTAATGTGTTGGCCAAGTTTGTCCTTGTATTGAGTTTTTTATCTAATAAAAAATCATTGCTCTCTATATGTTAATATTGGATGTAAACATGCATTGTCTCATTTAGAAGAAAAGATTTTTATGTGGGGATTTTTTTAAATAATATGGATTTAAAATTTAACCTAGATACTATAGTAAAGGTTCAAGGCCATCTTTTTGTTCATTCCCAATTTAAAGTTGCAATTCAGATGTTTTGTGAAAGGTTACATTGCAAATTTGTAACATTCATACATAGATACTTATCCTCTATACCTTTTAGGTATGATTACTTATCTGATTTGCATCCACGAAAATAAAAAACTATACCAATTTATACTTTCAACCAAATTAATATACATATAAATATGTATGTATTGCATATATATATATATATATATATATATATATATATATATATATATGTGATTTCATCTCTGATTTATATATATATTTGAAATTTTATAAGAAAAGATAAATATTAAACCGAAAAAGTCCAGTTGAAGCATTGTGTTAAATGTTTTAAGAATATATTAAAAAATCTGGGGAGGTTCCTCACCCATGCGCACCCCCCAGCCATTATATAAGCCCACAGTGGTGTGGTCCTAGCCACACCACAATGGACTGTGCTGTTTTCCATGCAAATCCGTCATCCCCAACCCTGTACTATGCGTAGTTTGCCCCACCCCCTTGTTATATTAAACCCTACACAATTTTTTTATTTCAGTATATATATATATAGACACACACACACACACACACACACACACACACACACACACACACGTGTATGTGTGTATACTTATATAAATGCATATATCTAATAACCAGTAAACCACTGGTTTTAGTTTTAAAAATAAAAGCAAACAACAACCCTATATAGGGTTATTCCACTACTATAATGATATGCAAGAAAGAAAAGAAGGATTCTATGGATTTTGTAACCTGTGCAAACAGAAAGGAAAAAAAACAAGAAGTTGCCTCCTCCTTGAGATGAAGATGAAATCCCTCCCATGGCCTCCATGGCTATTCTCCAAAACCTGCAAACAAAATGAAACAAAATAAAATGAGAAAATAAATCATAAAGGGGAAAATTTTAGGGTTTTTAGAAGACCTTAAATCTAATGGATAGGATTAAGTCAATCCTAGGGAGGAGGTTTAATATTCCTACCCCCTTTAGTTTTTGTAATTTTATGGGAATGGGAATATTAAAAATGGGTGGGGGTAAAATCTACTGTAAATGGGGTTAAGTAAATTTTTTAGGGGTGCCTTAGGAAGCTTATTGGGATAAAGAGCCTAGTCTAAGCTATATGTGGAGCAACATAGTGATTTATTACTGGGGGAAATCTAAACTAAGTGACCATGGAAGAATAAATAGGTTTAAATTTTATTTTGGAGTGAGTAAATTTCGGGATGTTTAAATATTCTTTGGAATTTAGTAAATTATTTAAATAAAGTAATTTTGGGTTAAATGGGCGATGTTGGTCACTAGGCTAATAAGGAAATAGAAATTAATATGTAGTTCAAAAAAAATTATAGCTTGATTTTAGTAGTTGTAAGGCTTTTTAGAGTGAATTAAAATGGGGCATTACACAAACAACAAAGCATTTGGCACAATAAATCCTAGATTCTTCATAGACTAGTTTCTTTACATAAATTTCATTTTTAGAATTGATCATGATAGAGGAAGGGAATTTAACTTCAGGTCAACTGATGCAAAAACGGGCTTCCCATAACTCGAGAGGAAGAGATGGCGGTCTCACCTAAATAGGGAAAGAGCTGGTTAGAGGTCAACTAGGAATACCTGTGGTCCATTTGTCAATATTTAGGATAATTTTTCCAAAAAACCAAGGGCCTTCATCAAGGATCCTGATGAAATATTCTTCAAGAAGAAGATTAAAAATAAAAGATTCATGGGCCCAACTTCTCACAACATCTACATTTGACCTAGAACTAACAAATATGCATTGTAAAGTATAAGAATAAGCATCATCCATCCATGTAACCACTTCTTGAAAATATTTCCTCCCTACTACCTCTACTTCTATCTATAAATTTTTAGGAATGTGAGAGTCCAAATGATCACCATTTTTCGTGATCTGGTATGCTCCACACTAAAGTACGTTGCACAAGTTTTTGCACATTTTCTCTAAGCCTTTAAGTCATGGTTCCCAAAATAAACCACTTTTATGGGAATTTTCTTTCTCTATTATAATGTGTGATCCACCGACCATATAGGAACATTGTGCATTCACCTTTGGAAGGAAAAGAGACTACCTTCATGGAAAACGTGTTTTAAAATGCTTGATGATAGCAGTTGCGAGCACACAATTCCAAAGAGTATAAAGGGAACATTCATGGCTTCTGCTTACTCGTAACTTGATCATGAAGAATGTAGACTCAATTTTTCCTCAACGAGTGATAACATAGTTATAGGTAAATTTATACTCAATCCACAACTTTGTTCAACCCACATAATGTTTTACCTTCATTTTATGGTCTACCACATTTTGTTCACAACGTTATATAGTACAAAAAATATTGGTTCATCTTTCATTGACTTCTTTGAGTCATGTAGTGTTCTATAATCCTTTTAATTCTAGTCAGAGTCAAGATGGTTCATATGAAGCTGATTGATACTGCACATAAGGAATACAATTTGTGCAAACCCAAACTATTTATTGTAAAGTTGAATGGTGTTACACAATGTAATAGCAACCTAGACAAGTTTTGTTTCTTTCCTAGAATCTTTCATGTAGTAAACATTCATTTGTGCATTCACTTTGCTTCCACTCTAGTGTTTCATGGGTTGTGGTCCACATAAAGGTGTACAATTTTAATGAAAGGGAATGTAGAGGGTGCAAGACAAACATGAGCCAACTAATTGTAAAAATTTATTATATCATATTTTGAGCCACATATGGGGCAATATAGGCATACAGAACCTTTTGGAATCATATGAAGGTGATTGCTCCTACGCATAGTAAACATCATCCATTTAAATTGATGTGTCCCAAAATTATGAACTAGAATCGCACACGAATCATAAGGGTTTCTCAATTTGCAATAAGGCTCCATAATGATCTATAAGGGCACACAATGTTGCAATATGGTTTTATGATCCATTTAGATGGTGAAATAGCTTTGGGAATTGTGCAAGGTAACCATATTTGACACAAATTTTCTCGAAATCATGCAAATTTAGAATAAGTTGCATTACTTGAATTTTCATTTTCAACCATTGTGAAGTCTTTGAATTCCAAGATCCTGCACAGATAAAAACACTAAATACACCTATGAAATAAATTCTATAGAAATAAAGACATCTAATCATACTAAACATGAAATCACACCTAATATTTCAAGCTAAAAAATCATTTCTTGGGTATAATCACAAGTTTCAAAGGATCCACATTCAATGAACGGAATGGGGTGTGTTGTTATACAAAAAAAAGCCACTACTACATGGAAAACATTGCAAAGTGTTGTGAACTCCAAAACCCCTAGTTTTATCCTCCAAACAAGATAAAAAGAAAAACATACCCAAAAACTTGCCATACCAAAATAATTGAATGAGATATTTTTTATCATCACTTTTCATACTCAACACTTACATTTTGTGTGAAATAAGTGATTATTTCTTTTATCTTTGAGGATTTATGATTTAGCACTAAGTAAACATTTGTGTTAACTTAATAGTGGGCATTTATTAAAAATACTTTTTATAGTTTATGTGGATTTAAAGGAATAGATAAGAAGGGAGGCTAAGGTATTTCATTGCTACTAGCCAAGCATTGATAGCCCTGGAAAAGGTGTATTTAGATTTTCTCACGGCCTCATTCCATTGCCATCCAGAAATTCATATCTATGATGGAGATCACAAATTTCACCTTCTTATTTTGATAAATTTCGAAGGACTTTTAAGTTTAAATTCTTTTCTTTTCTCTTTGATTTTGAAGGTTGGGAACCAAATTAACCAGGAAACAGGAAGATTAGACAAGTTAAACAAATGTAAAATTTTCCTTGATCATACCCTCAAGGCAATCTAATGTGTGTAAAGTGCATTCACTCCTCAGGGGTAAGAAAACTTTCTTCAATTCAAATGATAACTTAGAAATGAAAATTTAACACTCATTAGCTATTAATTAGTTAGCTTGGATAGTTGTTTGTCCATTTGCTAAGATTAGATAATAGTTATCTTATTGTTGAGTATGAATTAATTATTTTCTAATTATTGATTTCCTTTAGTGACACCTTGCAACCAAATTTGTTATGGTTGTTAAGTTGTTATGTATCTCAGCCGTCGATTGAGAATCGATCTCGGCCATTGGTTTACCAATGAGAGTAGTATAAAAGGAAGTCAATGGGAATTTGGAGAAAACAAGTTTTTGAGAAGCATTTGCAGTGCCAACAAATGTGTTTGTAAGTTTGCAGTGTTAGCAAGGGTGCAATGATAGCGTTGGGAATAGTAGTGGGGGAATATCAACGGGAGAAGTTGGGAGATTGTTAGAGTTCTTTTAGTAAGAGGAAAGGAATCTTTGTATCTCTTAATTTGCTGAAGTTAATATAATTCCTCATATGTAGAAATGGTTTTCCCTTAAGGGTTTTTCTAGGGACAATTTATCTGAAAATATTGTGTTCTTTGTGTTACACATTTCTTTTTGTATTTTTATTAGTGAAGTTGCAGTTAAATAATCTTTAAAGATAGGAGATTAATAATCAGTGACTGCAATAGAATTTTCACATGGTATCAGAGCAATGCTAAGGGTAGAAAAAGGTTTTCCCTAGGAAAGAAATTGAGGGTTTCTATAACCTAGTTTGATCTCTTTAAATTCTTTTTACTTTTATCCTTTGAGATGGCTTCAACTAGTTTGAGAGATTATGATAGATTAGATGGTGCCTTGAATTTTTGTGTTTGGAAGGCTAGAATTTCTTTATTGTTGGAAGAGAATGGTATAAAGGATTATGTTACCACTATTGTAACTGTACCTACAAACACAACATAGCTTGCAGCATACAAGAAAGAGGATACCAAGGCAAGGAGGATTTTCCTTGATGGCGTTAAGGATCATATTGTTCCCCACATCTCCGAGTTAGATATGGTGAAGAAGATGTGGGGTGCCATTCTGAATTTGTACTAGAATGCTACCACTAACCGGAAGTTGATTCTCAGAGAAAAGTTGAAGAATACCTAGATGAACAAGGGAAAAGACGTTACAAGTTACCTAACCAGGCTTAGACTCATCAAGGATGAGTTAATAGCTATTGGAGATAATTTAGATGATGATGAGCTAGTAAGAATAGCCCTAAATGGGATCGAGTTGGGATCGACTATGGACTGATTTCACTCGGGAGGAGTTTAGACTAAGTCTTGTGAATGGGGCCAACAAGAGTCAAAAAAGTGAGGGAGAACAAGAAAAATTTGCCCTAGCATGAAAAGGGAAAGCAAAGAAGGGATTTAGCAAAGGATCAAATTCTCAAAGTGAGAAGAAGAAGGACATGTCTAAGGTCAAGTGCTATGGTTGTCACGAGTTTGGCAACTATGTTAGTAATTGCCCGCAAAGGAAGAAGAATGATAAGAAGGGAAAGAACTAGGTGGTGGCTTCAGTAAGTGCAGAGGAGCTCTCTAGGAGATTGGAGGATGAGTTTGCACTCATATCTTATATGGTCAGCTCAACCTCACAGTGTGTTTGGTATATAGATAGTGGAGCGTCATTTCATATGACAAGAGTTAGAGAGTACTTCTCCAGTCCAGTTACCAAGAGGAGAACACCAGTATCTAGATTTCTATGGGGAACTTGTCCAAGCTCAACCCAGTTGGGAAAGGGACTGTTCAGTTTCAGAGGGAGAATGGAAAGATAGTTCCACTTCATGATGTCTTGCATGTGCCAAGATTAGGTATGAATCTGATTTTTGTATTTATTCTTCATGATAAAGGGTATAATTTACTTTTTAGAGGGACACATGTGTTGATTAAGCACAAGGATTGGATATCACCCATAACTATTGGAGTTAGGAGTGGTCGCCTTTATAGCTTACAATTTGATTCTCCTAAGGCACTTATGAGCAGCAATAATCCTAGAGATCTTGCAGAGCTATGGCATAAGAGGATGGGCCATATTCATCGTGAAGCACTTAAATTGCTTCGTGAGATAGTGACAGCTATTCCAGAGGTGAGCAAAGAGCATGATGATGTATGTAAGGGATGTGTATTGGGGAAGTTTGCGAAAGCATATTTTCCAAAGAGTGTCAATAGATCTAAGGGTGTTCTTGATCTAGTACATTCAGATGTATATGGACCAATGTCGACAGTCTCTCAAAGCATATGTGTACTATGTTACATTTATTGATGATTTCTCCAAGAAGACCTGGATATACTTCTTGAAGACCAAGGATGAGGTTTTTAGTCACTTCCAAGATTGCAAGTCTCTTGTGGAGAACACAACAGGAAGGAAGATAAAGGTTCTTCAGTTAGATAATGGAGGTGAGTACAAAGGAAATGACTTCCAGGATTTGTGTACCAGAGAAGGAATCAAGAGAGAGTGGATGGTTCCTTACAATCCACAGCAAAATAGAGTTACTGAGAGGAAGAACCATTCTATATCGGAGGCAACAAGGGCTATGCTACATGACCAGGACATGCCCCTCTACCTATGGGAAGAGGCATGTAGTACATTAGTTTACATTCAGAACAAGGTTTCACACAAGGTACTAGGGAAGATGACACCAGAGGAAGCTTTCACAGGGAAGAAGCTAGATGTAAGTCACTTCAGGATATTTGGGAGTTTGGCATATTGTCATATTCTAGAAGATACACGTACTAAGTTAGATCAGACTGCAAAGAAGGGGTACCTTGTTGGGTACAAAGAAACTTCGAAGGCGTATAGGATTTTTATTCTAGGGACTAGAAGAATTATTGTCAGACGTGATGTCAAGTTCATGGAGGACAGAATTTCGAAGGTCCAGAGATTTACCAGCAGATGATCAAACTAAGCAACCAACAAAATCTCTAAGTCCAAGTCAAGGGTAGCAAAGCTCAAGTACTATTACTAGTACAAGCATAGATTCAGGTAGTGAAGATTCACAGAGTATGGAGCAAATGGTGCAGTAGGATATGCATCTAGAAGATTTAGAGGTTGATATTTCATCCTCTACCACTGACAACAGAAACTATGAGGTTCAAGACACACATAGGGATACTCACGAGTTTATGTGAGCTCCTAGGAAGAGTACGAGACAGAGGAGAGAACCAGCCAAGTTCAATTACTATGTGGCATTAGTCAGCCAGTTGGTAGATAGTGAACCTTCCAGGTATCAAGAGGCTGCACAACATCAGGTATAGCAAGATGCTATGGTTGAGGAATATACTTCAATAATGCATAATGATGTGTGGGAGGTAGTGCCTAGACCAATAGATAGGGCAGTAGTTGGATCACGCTGGATCTTCAAGATAAAGAACGGTGTAGATGGTAGCATCGAGAAATACAAGGCAAGGTTTGTGGCAAAGGGGTTCTCTCAGAAGGAGGGAATAGACTATGAGGATACATTTGCTCCAATGGCCAGGTATACTTCTATATGAGTTGTAATCTCATTTGCAATGCAGATGGGATGGTAGATCCATCAAATGGATGTCAAGACAACATTCGTTAATGGTGAATTAAAGGAGGAGGTATACATAGAACAATCAGAAGGCTTTGTAGCACACACCAAAGAGACCCACGTGTGTAGATTGAAGAAAGCCTTGTACAGAATCAAGCAGGTTCCTAGAGCGTGGTATGAGGACATTGATACATACTTGCAAGAAATGGGCTTTGTGAACAGTGAGGCAAATGGTAACCTCTACTACTTGGTGGTTAGGGGCGAGGATCTCATTCTTGTTCTATATGTAGATGACTTGTTTCTTAGAGGTACACTAGGGCTCATAGAGGAGTGCAAGAGGGACCTTGCAGCAGAGTTCAAGATGAAGGACTTGGGACTCATGTACTATTTTCTAGGCATGGAGGTGTGGCAGACAGATGGAGAGATTTTCCTTGGTCAAGGGAAATATTGCATTGAAATCTTGAAGAGATTCGAGATGAAGGATTGCAAAGCCATGTCTACACCTATGATCACTAATTGGAGGAAGGTAGATACTGAGAGTGAGCCACAGAATGAGAAACAGAAGAGATAGTTTTATCTCATTTTATTCTGCCAAATACAAAGCATGCATACAGTATTTATAGGACCAAAGACTGTACTGGACTCCCTAACTAAATGGCGAATATCCACAATAGTTGTAGAGAATAATGGAAGAAGAGATATCAAGATAAGAAAGACACCTATGACACAGCGTATCCTAACACTCCCCCCCTTATTACATTATTCTTGCAAATGTGACCTCTGAAAGATTCAAATTTCACTTTTCCAAGAGATTTAGTGAGAATGTCAGCAACTTGTGCTTCAGTAGGACAGTACTAGAGCTGAATTTGATGGTTCAAGACATGCTCTCGAATGAAATGGCAGTCAATTTCAATATGCTTTGTTCGTTCATGAAAGACTGGATTCTGCACGAGCTTCAACACACTCTGATTGTCGCAATAGAGAATAGGTGACTATTTTTCAAGAATTCCTAGGTCATCCATAATGCGACGTATCCATATCACTTCGCACACAGCTCCTCGTGCGGCACGATATTCTGCCTCTGTGGATGAGATAGAAACAACATTCTGCTTCTTGCTTATCCACGAGATTGGTCCAGATCCGAGATGAAATATGTATCCTGTAGTTGACTTCCTATCATCAACAGATCCAGCATGGTCCGAGTCGACATATCCCTGTAGAAAGAATTGATCATTCTTTTTATATTCCAGACCATAATAAGTTGTTCCTCGGAAATATCTCAAAACATGCTTTGCTGCATTCCAGTGACATTTCTTTGGATCTTGCATGAACCTGGAAAGATAGCTGACAGCATAGCAGAGATCTGGTCTGGTGTATGTCAAATAGATGAGCCCTCCAACCAATTGTCTCTAGAGAGTAGCATCTACTTGAGGTGAGTCCTAGAATCTTGAAAGTTGCTAGCCTTTTTCCATGGGAGTGGATATAGGTTTACAGTCGGACATTCTATACTTTTCCAGTAGTGTCTTGGCGTACTTTGTCTGGGAGACAAAGATGTGATACTCCTTTTGCCATATTTCCAAGCCAAGACAGTAATGTAGTAGCCCCAAATCTGTCATGTCGAAGGTTCTTTTGAGATCATTCTTTACAATATCAACTTGATCTTATGAACTACTAGTTAGTGATCACAAGATCATCTACATAAACAACCAGAATGATAATTTCTTTGCCTACCTTCTTTATATACAGATTTGAATATGAGGGACTACGAGTGAACCCATGCTGCAAAAGGTGATCGTTGATCTTGATATACCATGCCCTGGGAGCTTGTTTCAGTCCGTAAAGAGATTTGATGAGACGACATACCTTTTTAGGCTGATTTTCATCAACAAATCCTTCAGGTTGGGTCATGTATACTTCTTCTTTCAGATCACCATTTAGGAAAGCACTCTTGACGTCCATCTGCTGAAGTCTCCATCCTTTCTGTGCTGCAAGTGCGCAAACTACTCTAATGGTCTTCATCTTCGCAGTGGGTGCAAAGGTTTCTTCATAGTTGATGCCTTCTTTCTGAGCATATCCTTTGGCTACAAGTCGTGCTTTATGTTTGTTGATGGATCCATCTGCCTTATATTTTGTCTTGAAGACCCATTTGTAGCCTATGGGTTTCTTTCCTGTAGGCAGATCGACAAGTTCCCATGTCCGATTTTTCATGAGCGAGTCATATTTTGTTTCCATAGCTTCCTTCCACTGAGTTTGACTGAGTGCTTCACGAACATTATCTGGCTCGGAGCTATTCATCAGTGAACTCATGAGTGCAAAGTTTACCTCATTTCTTGTTTGACTCCTTGTTTTGACTCCAGATGATGTATCTGGGAGTTGTTGCAAATTTGAGTCCTTGATAGTTCTTTGTACCCGCTTCAGATGAGAACTTGACTACTTTTGAGAAGAACTGTGTTGTTGCCGTGAGGATTGATGTGGAGTCACATTCTGTAGTTCTCCAAAGTCAACAAATAGTTCTCCTGGTAGCATTTCTTTTCTCTGAGTAGTCTCCTCCAGCTCATCATCTGATTCAGAGACTAATCGGTGAGATGTGTTTGGAAGTGGATCTTCTGTTGATACTATTGAGTCAAAGGATGACTCATCACAAACCACATCCCGACTCTCGTATATTTTCTTTGTCTCAGGATCCATGAGACGATATACCTTCGAGGTAGTACTGTAGCCAAGAAGGATACACGGGAGTGTTTTTGGCTCTACCTTCTTTCTCTTCTGAGCTGGGACATGCATATATGCTGTGCAACCAAATACTCGCAAATGAGAAATCGATGGTTTTTTACCACTCCATACCTCTTCTGGCATCTTGTTTAGTAGAATCTTTATTGGTTCCCTATTGAGAAGATATACAGCCGTTTGTACTGCTTCAGCCCAATAGCGTTCTCCTAGCTTTGTAGTTGATAGCATGCAGCGAGCCATCTCCATCACTGTGTGATTGCGACGCTCAACAATGCCATTTTCCTGGGGCGTGTAGGGAGCAGTCAGATGCTGCTTAATGCCATGATGGTTTAGGAAGGCCAAGAACTTCTTTGATGTGAATTCCCCCCTTCGATCTGAGCGGAGTAGAAGAACTGGTTGTCCAGACTCTTTGACAACACGATGATAGAAGTTTTGAAAGTGTTGAAGAGCCTCACTTTTCTGCTTTAGGAAATACACCCACATCTTGCGAGAGTGGTCATCCACGAACAATTGGAAGTATTTGTATCCTGAAAATGAAGCAGCCAAGGGGCCGTTCAGATCGGTATGAACTACCTCTAGACACTTCTTGGCATGGAAGGTGCTTACTTGAAATGGATCTCTATGTTGTTTTCCTGCAAGACAACCAGGGAAAATAGGCAAGGAACTGGACAATTTGGGTAGTCCACGGACCATTGCTTTTGAACTCATTTGGTGCAGTGAACCGACCGAAAAGTGTCCATACCTAAAATGCCATAAGGCAGTTGATTCTATTGTTGAAGCAGATAAAGCTAATGCAGAAGATGAAACAGTATCTAAAGCAAATAAATTATCTCTTACAAAGGCTTTAGCAAGAACCGTACCTTGTCGGGAGATTAAACATGTTTTAATGCCATTTTGAACAAGAAATTCAACCTTAAGGTGATGATTCAAGAGCTGAGTAACTGACAAAAGATTGCTAGTCAAGCCAGGAACATATAGTACCTTTGTAAGTGTACATTTTCATGGCCCCAGAGGAATGGTCACATTCCCTATTCCTTCTGCAATGTACTCTTTGTCATCCGCTATCTGAACTCAATCTCCAGTTGGCTCTTTGTGTAGTGAATCAAACAGCTTCTTGTCACCTGACATATGCTTGCTTGCACCAGAGTCTATCAACCAAACTTTCTTCGTGGGCTGAGAAGTTTGAGAGACGAGTACAAGATTCTTACTACAATGGGCTCCTTCTGATGTCTCCTCATCAGATTCATCATCCTCTTGTTGGGCTGCAAGATGTCCTTTTTGCTTTCTCCAGCGGGGACGACGTTTGGACTTTTGAAAATCTTCGCGCTCGGATGTGCTTGTATGGCTTGAAGGCCCTTGTTTCAGGCTGTTGTGCCAACAGTGCTCAGTGTCGTGAGTATTGGTTCTGCAAATGTGACACCATCTCTTTGACTTTTGATCTTTCTGTTTGGATTGCGTTGGATTTGGCTTCAGACCTTTCCGATTCTTCTGGCCACGATTAGGCTTTGAGAACAAGGCTTTGTCCTGAGACTCCCCATGCGATGAAGTGATAGCTTCTTCCTGTTGCAGCAAATTCACAAGCTCTTCGAATGTCACTGTTTGTTTAGACACATTCAGTGTTGTAACAAACACTCGAAATTGAGAAGGGAGTGCTCTCAAGGTGATTGGGATGAGTAGTTTATCGTCTACCGTTTCACCGAGTGCCAATAACTCCGATCTCAACTCAGCCACGCGACGCAGGAATTCCTCCACTTTCTCGTTAGACCCCATAGAGAGGGTGTGCATCTTCGATTGAAGATGAAGAATCTTTGTCTGATTTTTGGCTTCATAAATGGTTGCCAACTTGTCCTAGGCCTCCTTGGGTTTCTCCGCATTCTGAACATGCGGTTGCACATCATCACTGATACTGAGCATTATCAGCATCAAGGCTTTAGCACTAGCCATGTCATATTTTATTAGTTCATCGGGGGCTATGGGAGCAGGCACAGACCCTGTGAAAATTCCCCATAATCCTTCAAACTGAAGGATTGTCTTCATTTTTGTCTTCCAGGCCGCAAAATTAGGCCCTTTGAGCAACTGAGCGTCAGACAGAAGTAACTTCAGAGCAGACATTGTAATAAAAAAAATATTTATTTATTTGAAAAAAAAATTATTACAATTTGGACTCACTGTCGAGAATGACTGGCTTGTAGATGCTCGCGATATTCACGTGCTGTGAGACGGCGACGCTTTGCAGGGCATTCTTCTTTGTTGTCACAATTTGTGTCGTATCCAACTTCTAATTCTTCGCGTACTCACTTTGCTTGGCAGCTGACGTCGAAAAGAAAGTACTCAAGGAGTCCTTCTCGAA
Source organism: Taxus chinensis (assembly GCA_019776745.2). Lineage (NCBI taxonomy): Eukaryota > Viridiplantae > Streptophyta > Pinopsida > Cupressales > Taxaceae > Taxus > Taxus chinensis. Next base: position 122,594,652 of record CM034154.1, read on the forward strand.
CAAGTTTGTCGAATGCAAGATTGCCACAATTTCGAAGCTCGTTCAGCAAAGCAAAGTAGAACCCGGAGCTCTCAGGAGCTTCTCCACGGTGTTCTCTGGCTGATGAGTTGATGTTGTGGCTTTCAGCTGTGGCGACCGTGTTGTTGACGCTTTCAATCGAGTTGTCTACACTCGACATTTGATGTAGTGTTGAAGAGACTATTGTAGACTCAAAAAAAAAAAATTTACTTCGACAGCGTTTGAAGGTCTCCACGCACAGAAATAAATTCTCTCTCCCGGTGATATCTCCGCATCCAGCTTGTGGTCTCCAACACGCTCAGACAGTCTCCACAAAAGAGTTGTCTTCAATACACTCAGGTTTTGAACATGGCTCGGCTGGTTGTGAGTTCAATGTAATTGATTTGAGTATCGCTGAATCCAATCCAGGATTCTGATTACATTTGATTGCTGGGAGAACAGAATCCCGATGTTTCAGATTTTGATGCCTGCTCAAAGCTCTTCACTCAGACAACAGACCAGCTTTAGAAATCAATCTCATAGTTACTCATACTTTTTCAAGCAACAACACGATTCTCCACACAACAGCACGATTCTCCACGCAACAACAAGATTCTCCACGCAACAGCTTCCACGTTCTGGAACAGGTTTATCTTCCTCCGCTTTGTGATATACAAAGACTCAGTAGGTACTCACGCCTGTCCTGGAGCCGCGTGTTTAGGCTGAATCGCTCCTGCTGTTGGTGAATTCCGTCATGTCCACGTTGATTGCTGGCAGAGCAGGTCACATCTTAAAACACCGGGCAACCCATCAAGGATTCACACACAATGCAGGCAGCCGATCCGTTTACCATGGGTACAGGCCATGTGATTCCGTTAGCTACTGTTGATCCTGGCCTTGTCTATGATATGGAAGCATCAGATTACATCGACTATTTCTGCAAGCTCAACTATACCAGTGAACAAATCACTGTACTCACCAATCGCTCTGATACCAAACTGAGAGTGAGCCACAGAATGAGAAACAAAAGAGATAGTTTTATCTCATTTTATTCTGCCAAATACAAAGCATACGTACAGTATTTATAGGACCAAAGACTGTACTGGACTCCCTAACTAAATGAAGAAGATCCACAATAGTTGCAGAGAATAGTGGAATAAGAGATAACAAGATAAGAAAGACACCTATGACACAACGTATCCTAACAGATACATCTAAGGACAAAGATGTAGATCCCACCTTATATAGGTAGTTAATTGGTTCGCTCATGTATTTGGTCAACACCAGGCCGAATATAGAATTTGCAGTAAACTCTCTTAGTCAATTCATGGTTGAGCCAAAGAGAGTGCATTGGATAGTGGCCAAGCATGTGTTGTGTTATTTTCATGGTTTAGTTGAGTATGGGATCAGATATGTTCGAGGTGAAGGAATCAAGCTGATACACTATACTGACATAGATCGGACAAGTAGTACAACAAAAAAAAGGAGCACTTCAGGGTGTTGTTTCAATTTAGGATCAGGAGTTGTTTTTTGGTTCAGCAGGAAGCAAAAGTCTGTGGCTTTGAGTTCATCAGAAGCAGAATACATTGCAGCTAGCATGGCGCATTGTGAAACTATATGGCTTCGGAAGTTGCTAGTGGCCTTGTTTAGTAAGAAGGTTGAGACTATTGTGATACACTGTGACAATCAGAGTTGCATCATGTTGTCTGAGAATCCAGTGTTTCATGATAGTTCTAAACATATAGATATCAGGTATCACTTCATCAAGGATTGTGTATAATGATGTATTGTTCAGCTACAATACATACCTACAGAGGAGCAGGTAGCAAACATTCTGACTAAGACATTGGGGAAAGCAAAATTTATCTTGTTCAGATATAAGATGGGTGTCATGCAAAACAGCGTCCTCGCTAAGAGGGAGTGTTAATTTGTTAGCTTGGATAGTTGTTTGTCCATTTGCTGAGATTAGATAATATTTATCTTATTGTTGAGTATGACTTAATTATTTTATAATTATTGATTTCCTTTAGTGACACCTTGCAACCAAATTTGTTATGGTTGTTAAGTTGTTATGTATCTCAGCCGTCGATTGAGAATTGATCTCGGCCATTGGTTTACCAATGAGAGTAGTATAAAAGGAATTCATTGGGAATTTAGAGAAAACAAGCGTTTGAGAAGCATTTGCAGTGCCAGCAAATGTGTTTGTAAGTTTGCAGTGATAGCAAATAGTCTTGCAGTGTTAGCAAGGGCGCAGTGATAGGGTTGGGAATAGCAGTGGGGGACTATCAGCAGGAGAAATTGGGAGATTGTTGGAGTTCTTCTAGTAAGAGGCAAGGAATATTTGTATCTCTTAATTTGCTTAAGTTAATATAATTCCTCATCTGTAGAACTGGTTTTCCCTTAGGGGTTTCTCCAGGGACAATTTTTCTGAAAATATTGTGTTCTTTGTGTTACGCATTTCTTTCTGTATTTTTATTAGTGAAGTTGCAGTTGTGTTATTTTTTGATATTAGCCATGAATTATTTTTTGGAAATTGAATAATCATTAAAGATAGCAGATTAATAATCAGTGACTGTGATAAAATTTTCACATTAGCCACATGAAATCTTCAGGAAATCATTTCAAAACTCGTTTAAGGATTTCACCATTGCTCCAAAAATTTAAACATTCCATAATGTAATCCAATATAATTACCTTTTCCTAGTGAAGAATATCATTTAGAAAGCTTGGTAAGTTGAAAACTAGCAACGACTCTTTCAAAACATCAAAAAAACCAACGAAACACAAAATATTATAGGAAAACAAACTAACCTAAGAAAGCAGGATAAAACATAAAGAAAACTAATCTTAGCTAATCCTACTCTATAAACACCCACACTAACAAGAAAACAAATCAAATAGAGCATGAAAGAAAGAAATCGAAAGCTAATCTACTCCTAAACTAAAGATATTCTAAACTCACAGTAATTCCTCAAATGATGACAATTATGGGAAAGCAATAAATTTATGCTTGAGATACTACCCATTCATGGGTAATATTAATATATCTTTCCCTTGTTGGTCCTTGATTCTGAATGCATGGCATTCTAAGATTTCATGATATTTCGTAGGGACCAATTCATAAAGGAGTTAATTATGAATGTTTCCCTTCCTTTCATGTGTCAATTCCCAAAATACGATGAGGTCTAAAATCCAAAAGGCTTTCACACTTTCCATCTTGTCAAACCAATGTTTATTATATATTGATCTCTTCAAAAGATTTTCATTTCTTCTTCTGTTACATATTACATCTATATTAATAACCTTGATAACATTTTCTTCCTTCTTCCACATACTCCTACCTGAATGCGTAAATGGGAATACGTAGAGTAACGGGAAATATTGTTTCATACCCATATACAAGAAGAAATGATGATGACTTTAGGGCTTGCTCATGTCCATTTTGATCAACTCATACATCTTATTTTAGTAATAATTTTCAGCTTTTTGGTTTGTCTAGAGTAGAGTTCTTGATAGCTTCTATTAAGTACTTTTTTGTAGACTGTGCCAAAACATTTCCTTACGGATAGTACATTTAGGATAATTTCAGCATGATCTTATTTTCATAGGCCCACTTAGTGTTATCAATTGGCTGGAATATAGGTCCATTGTCACAAAAAAAAGAGTGATTTACCAAACTTGGTGATAATGTTGTTTTCCCAAATAATAATGACTTCTTTTGTGTTAATATTTTTGGTGGAATTGACTTCAATCCACCTTGTGCAATAGTCAATAGTAGAGAGGTCAAATTTATCCCCATCACTCAGTTTGGGATTCAAAATTCAATTGAAGTCAAGTCTCCATTATGCAAATGTTTGATGCTCAATAACTTGATGTCACAACATGGGTGCAAGATTCTCTCTTTCGAAAAAATTTGGCATTCATAACAATGTTGAACATCATTTTCGGGAATCCTTAAAAATTACGATCCACACCGTTTCAGGAATTTGGCACTAGTGACACATCTTAGGTAAATTCCTCTATAGTTTCTCCTATAGAGAACACCTTACTTCAACATGTAGTGTCTGACTTTCAATCTAAGGGCTCTTTATTGTTCTCTACTAAGTTCAAGTGTGAAATTCCCATACATGAGATAATGGTTGACATGATCATACAAATTATCTGATATACCTTGGGCCTTGTCAACTTCAGGGTTCATTTTAAGACACCCCTATAAAATTGAAGGTGGAAAATACCTGGCGAATATCCCCGTAACCACTTTCAGCGAAAGGCGAATTTGACAGTATTCAAAAACAAAATTTTCGCCTGGTTTTTCAAGGCTAAATCAGTGACGTGCGACAACAGTAATCCGTAATGACGCACGTCACTGGCGCGACAATAGCTCCTGATGACGTGCGACACTGGAGCGACACTAGATCATAATGACGCGCGTCAGTTGATTCTATTGACGCGCGACACTGTTCTCTATTGACGCGCGACACAGTCACAAAATGACGCGCGACATTACAGTCTATTGACGCGCGACATTGTCCTTTATTGACGCGTGACATTGTCCTCAATTGACGCGCGACATTTTCCTCTATTGACGTGCGACATTGTCCTCTATTGACACGCGACATTGTCCTCTATTGACGCACGACATTGTCCTCTATTGACGCGCGACATTGTCCTCAATTGACGCGTGACATTGTCCTCTATTGACGCATGACATTGTAATCTATTGACGCGCGACATTGTAAACAAATGACGCGCGACACTGTAATCAAATGACGCGCGACACTATAGACAAATGACGCGCGACACAGCCTTCTATTGACGCGCGACACTTTAATCAAATGACGCGCGACACTATAAACAAATGACGCGCGACACAGCCTTCTATTGACGCACGACACTGCTTCCTATTGACGCGTGTCATTTGAAGCAAATGACGCACATATTTAGGTTATAAATACCCTTATGCCGCTCATTTTCTCGTTTACGTTTTCCCGTTCTTGAATTTTTGCAGGTCTAAATCTTTGACAAAGACGCAATTACAGCTATAATGTCGACTTCACATGCCTCCCAATTGCAAGTTCAGCAAGAAAATGAAGAGAATCCAAGTCAATCGATTTCCAAGATAACCTACAGGAATCCCTTATGCCCTCACATCCATACGGCTTTAAGGATGTCTCCAGAATATCAAGGTATAATTGAAGAGTGTGGATTTACAGGGCTCGTTAATATGCCCCATTTCGAAACAGATCCGGATATTTTGAATTACCTTCTGTCATGCTACAATTCAGAGGACGGTATATTTTATGTGACTCTGAACGATGGCCAAATGTTCCAATTCACTATTGAACCGAATGACATACATCGGTTTACCGGCCTTCCTATCAGAAATTTACCAACTGTTACAACCAAGGCAACACTCGTGGAAGAAAACAAGAAATTTCTCGAATCAAAGTACGGTTTCCATGTTGATTGTAAGTATAATTCGTTTTAATTCAAAAATTTTATTCTGTTTTTTATTCTGATACAATTTGCTGTTATAAATTGATAGTAATTTTCATTGTTTCGCATTTGCAGCCCATGTCAATAAATCCAGGCGTGGTGTAGATACACAATCAATTGCACACCACTTTCTTGCTGCACTTATTGCATTTTTTCAAGCCAGAATTGTTATGCAGGGTCGCCAAACAGATATACCAAATTGGGCCATTGCATACATTTGTGCCACTATCTCAAAACAAAAATTCGATTGGTGCACATTTCTATCCAAAAAAATAAGAGCTGACATATCAAATTCGAAAATGTCAGAAAAACCTTTCATTTATTCAACAAACTATCTCCTCGGCTTCTACTATGAGGCACTTTTAAATTTAAAAGCTAAAGAAATTCCTACTTGCTCTGATGAGGCTTTGAAGAAATTCTCAATTCCATTTGCAGAACAACAGGTATAAACTATTTAGTTTGTAATTGTATTACAATTTTCTTCATTACAGTGCGCAGTTATTAAAACTTAAATTTTAATGTTTTGCAGAGAAGATATCTTGAAGCCATTCCCAAAAAAAAAAAGATGTCGAGAGGAAGAGGCCAACTACACGCGGAGGCTTCGGGGGACTCCCATTCTGAAATGGAAGCTCACTCCTCTCCAGACCCTCAACAGTTTGAACTCGTTAAACGCCAGAGAAGTAATACATTCTCATATATTAATTACAAATTCCAAAGTTGTAGATTTATTTTTCAATTTAAATTTTAGCAAAATGAATTGACAACATTTAATATTGATGAACAGCAGGGACTATGGAACCTTCTTCCCCAACTCACTCAATACAGTCGCATGCATTGATATCTTCTGAACAGCCACTGAGTACAACTCCTACAAGGCCACCCGTAGCACCGAAAAAAACAACCCCTCGACAACAAGGTACAACTTTTCTATAGAACGTTTAATTTCGTAGTTTTGACTTTATGAATTGTTTTAATATTTTTCATTTTTTCTTGTACTTTTCAGCACATGTCAGTCATGATCAAGCCACCGCATCGACACCCACCCAACCATTAATTTTTAAAATGCCAACCAGAGGAACAGTGAAAAAGAACATTGGTAAACGCATGAGTTTTGCTCCGGCCCCTAGTGGGACACTAAACCTTGACTCCTCGTTTCGAATTCCAACTCTCTCACTTGGTGGCTTGCCCAGCGCAACGGGCATATCTGTTTTGAACAATATAAATTTAGATGAAGATTATTTGGGCATTGATAGCAATGACCCAACTGGGTTTTTCGATACCCGCGAGATGATTCAAGGCCAGCAGGTATACTTCAGTCTTCAAATTTCAATTTTAATATGCTTTACAATTTTTAATTACATTCTGATTTATCTAAATCTAAATCTTCAGTCTTCAAATTTATTTATCTAAATCTTGATTTATTTTTTCAAAAACAGGATCAGCCCACCCAAAGACAGAAACAAGGAGCAGTTGATCTTGTTCATGGTGAAAGCCCCCACACTTCTCCAGCAAGATCGTCTGCATCAGATTCAGATAGTGAAGAGTTTCCACCTTTTCCTTTGGAGAACTTAATTGGTAATGATTGTCAATCCCATGTCAGTGAGTTTATTATTCCTCAAATCCAACAGCTTATAGAATGGGAGAAAAGGGCTAAAATTCTTATCAATGAGATTATTAGTCGTTATGAAAATTATTGGCAAAGGGATAGTTTATACGCTGCAGTCCAGAATCAACCTGCGAAGATGGATTCCTTACTTACCCAAGTAAAATGTGGGACTGTCACGTTTAATAACGACTATAAAGATGGCATTTTAGATAAGGCACTAAACAAATTGGAAAATATTAGTGCCGAGGCCCAGGCATATTTTAACAAATGGTCAAAGGACAAGGATTTGGTATCAATCGCAAATGCCGAAAGAGATAGAGCGGTTGTAAGTACTATTACATTCTAACAATCATTTTTGTTAATTTGAAATTTTGAATTTACATTAATATTTTGAATTGACGTTACTCTTTTTGTGCAGTTGAAATATGAAAATTTGAAGAGTCAGGCGAAGGTTTTGCAAGTTCACTTGGAAACAGCAAAGAACAGCTTATCCGCAGCAAAAAATTTGAAGCAAAATATTGTTTTGGTTAACAAACAAAACAATACACTAAAGCGGATCATTAAAGAGCATGGTCTCGACCCTGACATCTTGTTCAAAGCCAAAGCAGTTGCTGATCCAAATTTGCTGTCGCATGGAGATGCAACAAATCAAGAAGAAAGAATTATAAAAAATCTGGACAGTGCTGCAGAAGATCTTATAAGTTCAGGGGTTATTTCTGCTGTTGGGGAAAGAGGTGCAGCCAGAGTGGAAGAAGCCGTTGGGGAAGAGGGCAGAGCAGAATTTTCTAAAGAAAAAGAGGGTTGTGAAAATTAGAAACTTTTATTATTGACTAAACTTTTAATATTGAATTTGAAAACTTCAACTATTGAGTTTGTACTATGCTATTTGAATTTAATTATATGGTGATTAGATGGTGATTATCATGAATTATATGTATGTTTCTTGTTTACTTGCATTGTCATGAATAGTATGTAGACGTAGATGATGAATGATGACAATTGATAATCAATGATAGATGATGATGAAAGACGATGATCGATTTAATGTGTATAATGTAAAATTTAGTGCCTGAATATCTTGTGGGACTTTAATTATCTTGAAAATTATGTCGTGGGACTTTAATTGTATCTGTGGGGTTATACTGTCTATGAAAGTAGACTTAAGGTTGATAGGTTAAGAATCTGTGTTGTACTATGATTTTTCAACGTGTTGAGGACTTCAAAGTGTGTTTGGATTTTATGAATGACCTTTATCAGTCTAAAATAAAGATATCCAAGTCAATGATGCTAAGGTCTAGCAATCTGTCCTGTTATCTAGTTGGTAAAGCTCATCCTTGTTAAGGAATTCATGAATTGAATATTGGAGTGTCAAGTGCAAGTTACTCTGTCAGTGCTTCAAGCTGACTCAGTCCTAGTTGGTGATGAAAATTATCAGTGCTTCATGATGTACAAAGTGAAAGAATTTCATCAAGGAGATTTATAATTCTCTAAAAGTGGTATAAGACCATGTCAAGGTGTTGATTCATCAATGTCTTGTAGTTCTAAAAGGTGACATATTAAAAGGACCTTGTTTTATGCCTTAAGAAATGTTTTCACATCTTTGAGAAAAGCTCAAGGTCTGTCAAGACCCAAATGTCATGCTATATGTCATTATGTGGTCTATCATGGTGCTGAGACAAGAATGTATTGCTACTACAAGAAGATGTATTGTGTAATAGAGGTTATACTTCTGATTCATGCTCAAAGTTGGGAAAAATGAGTATCTACAAATGTTATAAAGTTGAGAAATCTCATATTGATGTTACCTTGTCATAAGATTTGTGCATAGTAAGGAAGAGTATAACACATTGTTTCTATGTGTCATTATGTGGTCTATCATGGTGTTGAGACAAGAATGTATTGCTACTACAAGAAGATGTATTGTGTAATAGAGGTTATACTTCTGATTCATGCTCAAAGTAGGGAAAAATGAGTATCTACAAATGTTATAAAGTTGAGAAATCTCATATTGATGTTACCTTGTCATAAGATTTGTGCATAGTAAGGAAGAGTATAACACATTGTTTCTTAAAGGATTCTTAGAGGTCAATGCAAGGTTTGACAGTGGCTCCAGGAATGCGTTGATTCAAATGCTCATCTATCTTTGCATCACAAGGTTATTGCCTATAAAGGTTGTGAGTTAATGAAAGTGTGAAAGATGATGTGATATGTGTAAGGTAATTGGAAACAGTCTCTTCCAGTACAAGAAGATTCATGGTGTATGGTCAGGTTATCTAAGATGAGCTTTGTAACTTTGTTTGACCTGATGAGTGCAGTGGAAAAGTTTAAACAAAAAAAAGATCTTAAGAAAACTGATGGAACCAAGAAGGGGAAATTAATTGATGTTCCCAAACTTGATGCAAATCAAGCAGGAGGGAAGAATTCTGATCAATGTACTTTAATATTAACGGAGGGTGACTCAGCCAAGGCTCTTGTGGTTTGAATCAGGGAAATGTGAATATTGAATTTGGTAGTATTGTGACATGTTTCGACATCACTTTCCAATTTAATTTTTTGTTATTTTAGTTATCTTTATCCTATCAGGTGGCAGGAATATCTATTTTTTGGGAAGCTACCACTCACCAACAAATGGAGAATAAAGAGATAGTAAATAGAAAAAAAATCCTTGGTCTACAGGAAGATAAAATATATTAAAAATAAATTAATATAATTCTAAGAAATCAAGAAAGAATCATCACTGGTAAGAAATTAAACATAATTGCAAATATGCTAGGGTTTAGCTTACCTCTTGCGTATTAGATTGCTGTGAAATCATCAAGGGTAACGTGCTAGATCTTTGTTTCACATGACATTGTAGATGGAGGGGTGAGTTGCTTGACATTGTCAGTCCTGAGAAGTGCCAGCAACATCTTTAAATATATAGACCAACAATATCTTTAAAGGTCAAGTAAATATAAAGAATTAGACTTGTAATGTCTTTAATGATAACAAGAGCTGAAAAAATGTAAGGTAACAAACAATAAGATTATGTTGAAGAAGATACCTATTTAAAATTGAAATCATCACCGGTAATGTGCTAGATCTTTGTCTTAAAAAATTCAACACAAAAAATTGATTAGTAGATAGATGGGTGAGTTGCCTGACGTTGTCAGTCCCGAGAAGTAAAAGCTTCCTCGGACGGATGTCAACCCATGTTTTCAAAAAATAAAAATTTTGTATTTAACTAAATGTAAATACATACACCTGTAACATCTTTAATTATAACCAGAGCTGAAAAAATGAATAGTAACAAACAATAAGATTAAGGGGAAAAAGATACCTGCTTAAAGTTGAAATCATCACTGCCACTGGTAATGATATAGATCTTTGTTTTAAAAAAATCCAACACGAGAAATGGATTAGTAGATAGATGGGTGAATTGCCTGACATTTTTAGTATATAGACCTGTAACATCTTTAATGATAAAGATAAAAGATAGATAAAGAAGATACCTACTTAAAGTTGAAACAATCCATTATCAATAGCTTCATCAAAGTCGATGATGTCTTCTGTAGAATGTGACGAAGAGCCAATTACACTCTCAAGGTTGGGAATATTTGTACTTGTAGCTGTATTATTTACATCTCTTTTTTCGCAAAGGGAATTCCAGTGAGCAATTGCTCTGTCAAAAAATGAATAGTAACAAACAATAAGATTAAGGGGAAAAAGATACCTGCTTAAAGTTGAAATCATCACTGCCACTGGTAATGAGCTAGATCTGTGTTTTAAAAAAATCCAACACGAGAAATGGATTAGTAGATAGATGGGTGAATCGCCTGACATTTTTAGTATATAGACCTGTAACATCTTTAATGATAAAGATAAAAGATAGATAAAGAAGATACCTACTTAAAGTTGAAACAATCCATTATCAATAGCTTCATCAAAGTCGATGTTGTCTTCTGTAGAATGTGACGAAGAGCCAATTACACTCTCAAGGTTGGGAATATTTGTACTTGTAGCTGTATTATTTACACCTCTTCTTTCGCAAAGGGAATTCCAGTGCGCAATTGCTCTGTCAAACGGAAAGGTTTCGAGGGAGTATCGTGAAACGTAACACCTCATGCAACTTTCCAGATTTTTATCCAACCTGTTTCTCAGTTTTGATTTTATAAATGACAATGCACTGAAAACTCTTTCATCCTCCACAGACCCCAAAATCATTGTCTGGCATAATTCATATAGTCTGAAATACTCACTGATATCTTCTTGTAAGATAGAACTTTGATAGATTCCTCTCCACAGCCTTGTAATAGCACCACTTTCAGAAGGTTGATCTAAATTCTTATATTGGTTCCTCATTGTTGTTGCAAAATTGGTTGACTGAAACTTTAATAAATCGGCATTCAGTATACCTTTGATTTCCGTACCCTTGAGCTCTGACGTCTTTGTAAATTGTTCCATTATTGTACCCATTGATTTATGGAAATGCTTACTGACAAAGTCTGCACGGCCACCTTCTGTATTCCAAAAATTCGGATTCATCACACCCATGGCTTCCAGAATTTTATCTTTACAGAAACGTTCCCTAATTTCTGATGACAAGGTTTCTGAAATTTTTTTAAGCTTTATTCTGGTTTCAACTATCACAGACTCAAACAAATTACGTGTCACAGGAACATCTTCTCGTTCCGATCCTGTAATATCTTGACGTCTTTGCAAAATGTGCATAGGTATTTCCTTCCCATTAACAGAGATGCATAGGTGATCGTGGATATTAAATCTCAAATAGGTGTTAGGATTTTTAAGATCTAATAAATCTCTCCAATTTTCAAAAACAGGTGCATCAAAACTATCCTGGGAACAATACAATATATCAAGACTTTGACATACCATTTTCCTCATCCGTATAAAATCCACAATATAGATCAATCTGCCCTGTGCATGCTTCATCAGTGTATTGATCTCCTTTAACATTGGAAGAATACCAACCAATGTAAGCAAAGTCTCCAAATCAGTTAAGCGGAACAACAGGTCCCTTGCCCTATCAACTTCATGACGGTATTTGTGCATGAAACCAACCAATGAAGGATACTCCTCACGAACTCTGCATGCTGGTTCATACAAAGAGATCCATCTAGTCTCCACATCCTTCAGAAGTTTTTTGCCGTCTGTAATTCCAATTGCAAATTTTTGGAACTCGAGAAAACGCTTTGGGCTGCTTGACATATAGGCATGAAGTTCTCTTATGAGGTCTTCTAATTTAGCAACATTTTCGTGGTTGCTTACCATTTTATACGCTAAATTCATTCTGTGAGCCATACAGTGAATTGGTAGCATATATGGGGCCACTGTTGTTTGTAATCTAACACACAGCCCTGTTCGGTGACCCTGCATGACAGATGCACCATCTGCTCCAACGCATACCAACTTCGTAGCAATTTCATAATCAGTCATACCAGCAACATCTTTCAAATGAGAAACAACTATTTTATATAGGTTTTCAGCATTGCAGTTTTCAACCATTTTCATAACACCCAACAGATGAGGAGTCCTTATATGATTTTCTAAAGTATATATGTGGATACATACCCATGCGGTGTTGTCGACTGCTGTCACTTCATCAATTGAAAGAGAGATAAAGTTTGCTTTTTTTACATTCTCTTTCAAATCTTCCTTCTCTATCATCGAGAGGCATTTTGCCATTTCCCATCCACTACTCTCAGACCAATGAGACTGAGGTACATTCAGCATTCCGTTAAATTGATACAAAACTTTGAAATCAAGGAAATCTGACATCGCCCTTCCTTTTTTAAGTATTTGAAAAAGAGTAGAGAATTGTATGAATTTTGCATGTAGATTTGTTTCTTTCATCTTACCAATATGCGATGTGATTGTTCCTCCCTTTTCCAACAGATGTCTGTGTTTTTTCTGCTCTGCCTCATATTTCGCTGCGTATCTGACATGCATGCACTCCTTTTCAGTTTTCCACCTATGTGTTTTGATTTTCTGGCCATCCGCCCCTATTACAGTTAAATATTGTTTTCCACAATGTTTTTCTATTGTGTCCAGCTTCAGTTGCATTTTTTGTTGCTTTCCCAATTTCCACGTACATATTGTACATGTACATTCACATGGGATTTCTTCAGAATTTGATGATTGTACAGGTTCAATAAATGGAAATTTAGCTGCCCAATCAAACTTGTATGTCCTGCCAATGGTCCACATATTCTTGTTTGTTTTCAATGCTTTACTTTTTTGAGTAGAATTTTGAGCAATATCGCAATCACCTGGTTTCCTCTTTCTTGGACCAGAGTTTGATATTGATTTCTGTCTTCCATTTTGCTGAGTGTTTGTATCTGTGATATCTAGCTGCACTTCTGGTTGCACCCCAACAGGAACAATATCTTCAAGATCTGGCATATTATCGTAGGTTTCATTTGTTTGACTGTGATACTGTGCAGAATGCATGTCCACCTCAATAATGCCTTCCACACAGTCAGTATTCTGATTCTTTTTGGTGGCATCTATATGATTGGTATTTACATTATCTGTATCCGCAGAGTTTCCAAAATACTTGAAGAGTGATTTCTGAGATTTCTTACTTACTTTTAGGTTATTCGTATTCTTTGAGCTGGCACCTTCCATTATTCTGAAAAGAGTCCTGCGTCAGCAAAAGAACCAAGAAGCGACTCTGTACAGTCTCTGAGGTCTTGTCGCGCGTGAACTGTCTGATGTCGCACGTCAACACTGCGTCAACACTTCCTCTGTCGCGCGTCACTTCTTAGCCCAAGTCGCGCGTCACTTCTTAGCCCAAGTCGCGCGTCAGTATAGCTCTTGTCGCGCGTCAGTACAGCTCTTGTCGTGCGTCAATACAGCTCTTGTCGCGCGTCAATATTGCCCTTGTCACGCGTCAACACTGCATTTGTCGCGCGTCAACAATCACAGGATAACAGTAATATGAATCTCTGGTGCAAAGGGTATGCGAGTTCAAATTTCACAGTATTGGTAATTTGGTAAGCTACTTGAGGTATACTACCCGGCGAATCACATAGGTTTTTATAGGAGATGTTTTCAAATGAAGGCGAAGCTGACCCCCCCAAAAAAAAAAAACTTTATATTTTAGGCGAACAGGACACCGACCCACTCCGAATAATTCGCCTTTTCAAATTTTCCTAAAATGAAATTTTCACCATATTACGAATATTCGCCGCTAAAATTATCCCTGGTCAACTTGCATTATTGTAAACCATAGACCGGTTTATTTTATCAAATTGTATGAGGCATTATCGTCTGACTCACTTTGCTGGTTCAATTTGAATGTTATGCTCCTAAATTTCAGCCTTCCATTTGCCTCTATGTTCTCCAAGTTAATTATATCAAAGCATATGTTTTACTATGGCATCAAGTATTATGGCATGGACTATGTTGTGTAATATGTAAAGCCTTAATTTTTAACATATTTGACCAAGGCTTACGTCGACTTGTCTAGGATATGATATTTTATTTCTGCATCCTTTAGGTTAGTGCTCACGAAAGCTAAAGGGTGTTCTTCATCTCCTCTTTGTGTTAGCATAACATTATTTGTATGTTCTAATACGCAGGGGTATAGATATAAGTCCTTTGTAAAATCCACACTCGTCAGTGCTAGGACTTACGCAATGGTGTCCTTGATGTATCCAAAGGATTTCTAGGATTTGAGAGTCTATTATACTTTCTTATCTTGTTTTAACATGACATTTAAAGGTCAGAAAATTTCTACAAAACCAAAGCTAAATTTGAACACAAAATTTCTCTTGCCAAAAAATACTTCAATTCAATCTTGTTGTTAGGCAATGCGATTTTAGAAATTGAACTAATTCTATCAATACACCTTTTTTAAACATGTAATACACATATTTCAATATGATGTCTCTTATTTGTTCTCTTCTATAATCGGAAAGGAAAGTCCCATACATTAGATAGTGGATGACATGATCATACCACTTATCTAATATAACATAGGTCTTGTCAACCTGTATTACTATAATCTACAAATTGGTTTCTGATATCAATTGTATGAGGCCTTTTCCTTTTACTAACTTGGCTAATTTAAATTTGATATCATACTCCTTGAGTTCGGTCATCTATTTGCCTCTACATTGTCCAAGTTCATTATGGCCAAGCATAAGTTTTATTGCGGGATCAGGTACTATGGCGTGGACTATATTTCACAATATGTAATGCCTAATTTTTTTAACATATTTGACCAAGGAGTTCGGCATCAGATACTTTTAGTTCTAAATCCTTCTGGTTAGTGCACATGAAAGCTATGAGGTTCTGACCATAGGATCAAAGGTTTTAAAATACTCATTAGACTAGGCAATCGCATTTTTATAGCACAAGAGTAGTTTGATGTTTTCCTTTTCTAATTCAGTATAATCCTAGATAATGTTCACATAGTGAGGTGCTTTAGACGATTCAATATTCTGAAGAATAGTCTAATGTCTCATGTATTTCAATGGATTAGAATTCAAAGAAGAAGAGTGAAGATCAAATTCTTTCAAACGAAATAAAAACTTTAGGAACATTGTTCTCTTTCAAGTTTAGAACTCCATCATTAAGCTCATTATTTTTAATGAAAGTATCTCTATCATGTTCATCCATGATTTTCACATGAAATACACCAAAATTATTTATAAATGAATGATCTATTGACCATCATTAAAAACATGGAATTTGGTCACATTATCAGGGATTGGGAGATAAGGGACCAATTCAATAGAGGAATACAGTTTGGATTCCTCCCAAGGGGTCAAATTTACGGAAAATGTGGCTAGTGCATTCACTGTCTGGTTTTTATCTCTAAAAATAGTCGTGATGTTAAATTCAATGAAAGATTCAATTAAATTCCATGCTCTATGTTTTTAATTCTAAAGGTATGAAATCTTGCATTGGAACTCGCTTATGATTTGGTTGACAACCAATTTAGAGTCTCTGAATGCTCCTAGTTCTATGATGTTGTATCTTAGGGAAAATTGATGGCCTTTTATTAGGCCTTCATAATTCAAGTTACTGGTGCATGGGAATTGAGACTTGTAGAAAGCAAGGTATTGCTTCCGTTCTATCTCAACTAAGGCAACTTTAGCTCCATGACCATATTTGGAGCACGCACCATCCAATTGCATGGTCCAAAGACTAGCACATGATGTCTTCTCCATCTCTATGTAATTGACGAGTTGGGTAGTGCTAAGAGCCTAAACACCATTCTCAGAAGAGACTGCATTCACATTCTAATTTGGTGGGTTATATTCAGTGATCATGTGGGTCATTTTGAGCTCTCCCAATCTACTCCAAGACTGCACGGAAACACCCTGGGGGTCATCGTACCAGCCTGGAAACATACTAGGTACTGGTACGAGGACTAGTACTCTCTGGGTACAGCTGGAAATGTTTCCACAGAGGCAAGGTATGCTACGGGTACGATTTTGGTAGTCTTCTATAATGTACCCAAAAGCATACCATACCCAAGATTTTTTTTAAAATTCCATTTCAGCGATCCAAAACCGAACCCGTACTCGTATCCGTGCAGTCTAGCTCTGCTCTGATTTAGTTTGCAATTCCTCTCCAAGGCAGCCACATGTGGAAAAAATTAGTAGCTATATATCCATTCAGCATCTTAAACCAATCTCTGTTCATTAACATGACATAGGCTCCATGGATGTCAACGACTTTGGATATCTATGAATTTCGGAATTCTCGATTCATACGTAGTTGTATACGAATGTTCAATAGCTTTGCTCCTACCCTGACCGTTATTTTATCTAAATGGAATACAATCATGTCATATTTCACCGGAGTTAAAACTGATTATTTCGTATCTCTATTGGCATTACATTCGCTGAGGCTCTGGAATCTACCAAACAATTATGAAGGTTCTTGCCAAAACTTGTCGTAGTGAGAAAAAGGGTGGAACCTCTGTTTTACTCATATGGACCACTATGTTTGTGTTGTTTATCATTTGCTTTATTGGGACAGGCTTTTTAGTTAGTGATTTAAGGAGTAGGTCATTATGTTCTGTGTTTTGGGCTAATTCACGAAAGGCCTTAATTCTCTCCATATCCTCCACTATGCTATATCTAATCTTGTTGGTGAGAGGCTATGCATCCATGGCAAGGCGTTGTTTGGGTTCTTCAGAAAGTGAAGAATCATTATTTGCCTTAGGATCAGGAGGGGTAATGTTGTTGTTAGGAGGGGTAGATGTAGTGAATGGCTGATGTTGAGATCTACTCCTATTGGCATAATTATTCCTCGAATATTAATGGAATGTATAGATTTCATCAGTATTTTCCTCATGTTCATTCTCCTCTTGGTTTGGCAAGCTGAACGAATCCAAGACTGTGGTTATGCTAGCTAATTTGTTTGTGTGAAAGGCTTCCACGATTTGTGACTATTGGGTACAATCTTAATCATATTCATTTCCTTATGAAATATTTTGAAAGAATTGTATGCAAATCACTGCAATCTAACTCAGCATGATTGGAAGTGTTATGAACTATGGATCATTTTCGCGATGTGGGCTCACAGATGCTTATCTGAGGTAGCTTGTTTTGTGATGATTAAGGGGCATTGTTTAGGTGGTTAATTTTTAAAGGGCCTATTATACCTTTAATATGTGAAATTTCAGCTTGGACCTTCTTCGTGTGTATTTCTTACTTTCTTTTGAAGAATGAGGAAATCGTTATAATGTTTTTAGACCATCTTTTGTATTGCATCAAGCTCAATCTTGTTGAAGTCTTGGGGCATACTTTGAGAATTGTTAACAGTAGGGATCACGGCTTGGCTCTGAATTTGCGTGGGCGCTTCAAGAGAGAGATAGTCGAGGAATCCCAATTTTTGGTCACTGGCGACATGTATCAAGGGTATTGCAAATTGAACAGGTGCAGCGGCATTTTAATTGTCATTTGAAGCAGGATTTATTGGTGGGAAATTGAAATTACCATTCGATGCTGCCATAAGAATATGTCCTTGTGGGTTTAGCTTCCTATCCACTTTGATTTCTTCAGCGTAGGTTGTGGGTTCTCTATACATTTCTAAGGTTTGAGCTAGGTCAGGTTTGAATAAAATGGTGATGCAGTTGTACATCTTCTAAAATATAATGTTAGAGGCTCTTATGCGCTCATGTGGTTCTCTGCTCGTACTGAAAAACTATTGATACAGAACATAAGGGTAAAAAACATTGCCAAACTGGGCTAAGAAAGAATCATTAAATCACACCCAACTATCTATTGAATTTTAAGAAGGTTTAAAACCAGTCATAAGCTTCATCATGCAATGTGAAAGGGAACTGTATACAGAAAAGTTCCTCGTGTTCAACATTCAGTAGCCTGAGAGTAGATTTAAAAGAAACTATTTGTTCTTCTGCAGTGCATCCACCAATGGGGGTGAATCTACCTTTAACCTTTTTTTCTGACATTCAAAACTGTTGAGCATTGAGTTTCACATAGCAAGTCATTAAATACACCTTCATAAACTGTGATCTCAAATTATACCATCAAAACTATCATTAATTTTTTTTTACTGGATGCACATATTTTCTGATGAGCTCCACAATAATCACTCACGCCGGAGTGCCAACAACTTCAACTTGTCGTGTATTCTCAAGTTCATTTAAGTCTCTTCCTGACATGTAAATAGAGAAGTTCAAGTTGCTCCTTTTGAAACAAAAAGTATGTTTCTTGAACCTAGGAATTGAAAAAGAACTATTCTATTTTACTCCCAAATGTGTGTGTTGTGGTGCGGAACAACATTAAACAAATAAGAAAATAATCTTATCATTTTCTTATCATTTGAAAAATGAATACTTTCTTGAAATAGGTAATGCAAGTGCTAAGAGAAAAGGGAAGAGAGCGACTATAAATATATCATAAATTCAATACACATAAAGAATTGATTAGAAACAAAGCATCAAGTATAAGCATATCAAGATACCTAATCAAACTAACAAGATTTCAATCATACAAAAAATTCAACTTCTCTTGAAAGACACCAACAAAATATGTATTCTGAATGCCATAAACAACCTACCCGCTTCTCTGCATCTATACTGCCATTTCAACAATCTTTGCTACAAAGAGACCATTTGTTTTTGAGAATGACGGATCAAACCGTAACGTGTGCCAAATTAATCCCCTTTTGCAAGGCCAATGCTTTGCAGCCACGATCTCTTCAATTTCTGTTTCACAAGAGAGTTCCACAAACAGATAAATATCTCCGAACATTAAAACAGCAATAGAGATAAATAATATATCCTGGAATCTAGTAATCACAACAAAATATGGTTACGTATCATGAATTAGAAAAAATGTAATCCAACAAAAAAGTTGAATGCAAAGCTCAGCTCTAAAATCACCAAAGTGGAGATTCCAACTTTATAAAATATGCCCAATCAAAATATAAACCCATATTTGTAATTTTTTCCCTAGAAGGCGCTCAAACACCATCAAATCCTAGTCGCTACAACTAGGAATAGCTCTAAAATGCATGGAAATTTTTGTAGATTATGTCCTTGATGCTGCAAAATTAAAATCTGCTTAAAGGTCTTCAATAAGTCTTAACTCTAACCAACGAAAGAGGGTTTTCGTACTCTAACCAGCCACTAGAAGGGTTTCTATCTTCGGAAGAAGCCACACACTTGGTCTTTCATCCCAAAATGAAGAACAAGGAGCCACTAGCTCACAATGCCCAAATAGAAAAATTCGCCAACATAGATTCTTCAAATGAGCTTTCCAATCTTCTTTCATAACCTCTTTTTGGCACCAAATCTTGGAATTGAAAGGCTGGCCCCTTGAAGTTTTATTTTAATCTTTAATTAGATTTTAAAGTGCATAAAACCCAGCCAACCTGCTAAAGGAAAACACATACTAAAAATAAACATTAAAAATTAGAAAAAAAAAAAATGTAAATGAAATCTTAATGTTTTTCTCCAACCCCTCTACTTCTTTTCCATGGAGAAGGAATGACAAGAAGTTTAAATTCTTATCCTCAAGTGAGAAAAGGGGACATTATAGAAAAAGAATGACATTCTTTGATCCACTAACATACGTTGTGAAACAGTGCCTAAAACTCAAACTCTTTATAGATGGGAAACAGATTTAAGTTGCTGGATAACAAATGAATGCCAGGCACTAGCTGCAATTATCAATCTGACATTGATAAGATGATATAGAGGACACTAAATAGATCATTCTCAAGAAATTGAACATACTAGTAATGCCACGCAAGTGATTATCTTTAACTTAATGAATGTTGTATACTTCTCATCTACTCTACTTTCTATATTGATGTTAAACCAAGGTACCAAATACAAACTTAGAATCAAAGTTTTTATTGAAAATGATATTAAATATTATAAATTTATATCCCATTGATATCGCATGACACATATGTGGCCACAAATTTGTACTCAACCTTGATGCAAAGTTTAGAAAATCTAAAACCCGCAAAATTTAAATTAGGATTTCTTTACGAGGCATGATTTTCTTTGTAACTATTGGGAATGATAACTTCTTAACTAATTTTTTACCATCAAAACACATCTAAAACACTTAAAACTGGAGAGATTACTAACAATCTCCAATGCCTATAAAATTCAAATTACAACAAAGTTGTCAAACATTTCCTTCACTACTGAAACAATCAACTGAAATGTATTGTATACTTTGAGGATATAGGCATCTTATAGGAGTGAAAAATAGGAGAATGATATTAGTTCTTGGAAATTCTTCGTGGTTACTTATTAGTCATAAGCAATTTCATCGTAAATAATAAAATTTTGCATTTGGGATCTGAATGTATCAAGGGGTTCTGAGGAATGCTTTGGGTCACATCTTTGAGAGACTTGATAGAATATTTGTTATGCATGCCTATGGGAATAATTTTCAGCACTTTAAATTCCACCAAGAGTTTTTGAGCCTTCAATCTTATGAGGGTTGTCTCTTTCTTCTACAAGAGCCACTTTTCCACCTCAGAGGACCTCATCGCAAAACTCCATCAATAAAAAATACTCTGCATTGCCAATTTTCTATGGACGTTAATTGAACCATTCAGTAGTCACCAATATTAATCATATTTCAGCTAGTCACGAGAACAAAAGAAGGTTTTTCCACTCTGTTTCCTTCTAGTCATACGCATTGAAACCGACGTCTACTTTCTTTCTTTTTTCCCTTTGGTTTCTATTGCCAACCATTCTGATTATTTTTTATCCAAAGATATATGATGATTAAAGATGTTACTTTTTACTCCTTTTTTTTATTATTACTTGGCTATCTATTTCCAACATTATTAAATAATTTTTCTCGTTTGTCAACATTACTATAATTTCTTATTTTCTTTTGCAACAGGTGCCTTAGGTTGATTTTGCACATTCGGGGTTGCACTTGGTCTACTAACTCCTTGTTGTGCAAGAGTGGTCTAAGAAACAACTATATTAGATGGTTTCCCCTCCTCAATGTTCCATTTTTTTACTGTGTATTGGCAGCCAAAACCTAGAAAGGAGGCTGAGTAACTCTGCATAAATATTTTGTTTTCCAATTGACCAACGACATTTTCGTTGGAGGTACATCTTGTTGGTTTTCTTGTTGCTAATTTCCGTCTTGACTTGGGTCTTGGGACATTCCGATGATCTGCAACATTAGGGTCTGATTCCGTGCACCATTGCAACACGTCGATTGATTGTGAGGTAGATTGCAGGGGTAACACCACTCGTACTCCTGTGCTATGTTGTTTTGAGTTGGAACCAAGGATTTTGATGTTGAAATTGCATTTGGATCATATGGTCAGAATGGCCTCGCAGTTTGAGGTTGTCCTTGGTTCAGATTTTGATTTGTAGCCTACTTTGGTGGTCTATTTATATGATATGGGGACCTGGCTTGATACTGAGTTTGAGGCGGATACGATCTAGAACTCTAAGCTTGGTATCTCTTGATCGTCACTAGCTCATTTCTTAGGTTTAGTAGTTGTTTCATAACCTTGGAAGTACTTGAAGAAGTAGAAGCCTCGCTGTTGATGTGATTTCCCGAAGTTGGAACACGATTCAACTTGAGTGTTTTAATAGTTGTAATATTTCCCATGTCTGGTGGCCTTGGTGCTAGCTTACCAACTTGAATAAAATAGTTTTCCACTCTGATAGCTATGTCGTAAGCCCATCACAGCGTTGTTCCTCCCATTGATTGGATCATCATAGAAATATCAGAATTCATACCCTTCAAGAAGTAAAGGAGCACTCCTTTGAAAGTTGGTCTGACAGCTAATGGAGTCGTATCCCATGTCCGCTAGAAATGGAAGTTAAAATCTGCCATTTTCTCATTTGGAGCCCTTTTAATTGTTTCAATTGTTCTCAAAATGATAGATTGTTTTTTGTATCTCCGAAATAGTTGTAAAGAGATTAACACAATTGATTCCAATTTTGAATAAATCCTGTTGTTAGGCTCCTAACAACATTGTAAGGCCTTACCCTTAAAAGATGAAGCTAACAACTTGACCGCAGCATCCATTTCATGAATTACACAGACATTGGTAGTGTCCTGGATTTTGTAAATAGGATTTGTATGGTTTTCTCCTATGAAATAGGGAATGTTCTTTATTGTTTCAACTGGAATTGAATTTTGAACATTTAGGGAAATTGGACTACTTCCTGTGAAGTTGATGAATTGATTAGGTGGTTGTTGTTGTACATGTGCCATTATTATTGGGCTAAGAACCCTGGTTGATTGGAGAAAATATCTACCAAGTGGTGGTGTAGATAAAGTCCTGTTAGGTGGAGATGGTGATATTTTTGGCCTTCTTCCTCTCCTTCCTCTTCCAGGTGATAATTGAAGGTAAACAAATAATCCATCTTCTCTAGTATCAGACCTAGTTTGAATTCTTCTCATGTACTTAAGCAACTTGTTTTACATGACCACTGAATTCTATCCCTTTGGAGTTGCCAGATGTATTGGGAAATTAGCCTCAAAATACCAGGGTTTTGCCAAGTCACACAAAAAACTTGACAAAATTAGAATGAAACTTTGAAGGACCTATTTATTTGGCTTTTTGGAGGTTGAAAATTGTTTTGAAATGAGAAAACTGAAAAATAGAAAATGCAAGAATTCTGAATGTATAAAACCCATAGTTACGTGAGATGGGGGGATGGTGGGGGGATGGCTAATTAAAAAGCTATATAAATATTTAAAATATAAAGATATAGTGACGAAATTATATAAATAAGCTGAAATAAAACCATTTCAGATTTAAATAAGGTGAAACTTTAACTCATAAACATCAAATACATTCCTTAATACTCATGATTCGTTCAGAAATTTGCAAGAAGTTGCTTGGTCCAAAAAGGTGCAAAAATTGATTTTATGAAAATAAGAAACATATTGCCATCAATGCATAGAGCTCAAGAAAATATGCATTTTCGAGAAAACGAAAACTGAAATGGAGCCACATATGAAAGTTATGGCACATGTAAGTTTTTGTTGCTACATCTTCTAGGACCCTTTCCAAAAATGGTAATGTTTTTTCTATGCTTGTGTTTTTTTCACCAAAAATCCAAAAAAGGAAAAAAATGACAAAAAAATAAAAAAATTCATGGGGGACGTTTGGACGTACCCCTCACATTTCCCATGTCCCCCTCATGTCCCCCCCACGTTTCCCCATCCCCGGGATGTTTCCCAATATTTTCAGACGTCCCAAGGATGTTTCCTAGAAAAAAAAGGGAAACATTTCCCCCACGTCCCCAGGACATCTAGGACGTGTCAAAATAGGGGGGGTAGGCGCATCCCCACATAACACTGCTAAAACCACGAAATCCGAAGTTTGGAGAACCCCAAAATCCTGAAACTTGAAAGTATGAAATCTTGAGATGTCTAAAATCCCGAAATCTCAAAACCCAAAATTCAAAAAACTCCCAAATTTCAAAAATCAAAATTTCAGAAACCTAAAAATACCCTTCTAAATATTATCCTCCGATCTATCAACTAATGAAATTTGGACTTGTTTTGACCAAGTTAAGCCCTTGAAAAATGATTTCAGAGTTCAGCCTGAGAGTTGAAAAGTCTGAAATTGGAAATCTGTAGTTTTTTAAGTCTTAATTTCCTTAAAATGCCTTCAAAGCTCATGGAATGACAACTTGGTCCTTCTGGTCATGCCAAAATTGTTGATGCGTAATCACAGCATCCCTGATTGTTTGTAACTCAATAGATTGAAACTATTACTGTAATTGCTTAACATGGAGCTTTTCCCAAAGTGTGGGACTACACGATCGAGAAAAATCTATGGATGAAAGCCGGTTCATATTCTTCTATTCTGAGACACACACTCAAATTGTAGAGGATCTATCCTAAAATCTACTTTAACTTTCCAAGGAGACATGGTTGAAAATATTACAAGAAATTAAACCTAAGCTACATGTGGTGATACATTTTTAGAAATTTTGAAAGTATATTTTCTTTTCTATGGACACACTCTTATATGTAAGGATATCGAATAGGATGAATTTTCAACACTAATAAGTCTCTATATAAAAAATTCAATTGCACCATTAAACACAGATTGTTGGCAGATGATATGTAACACAAGTTTGTATTCACTGGTTAAGCTAAAATTCAATGAACACAAGACATGGTTGAACTTAATGGTACAGTTTTAATGTTCTTACACTACTATATGTAATTGACAATGCAGCTTACAATGACCAAGAGTCATTAATTTTGATTTAGGGTTTGAATGTAGGAAGTGCGCTTGTAGTTTGACTCCAGTATTGAAATCACTTACATGTTTTCGAGAAGCTATTCAGGGTGAAAGCTAAGATTCTTTCAATCTTTCATGCTAAATGAACCTTGTCTTGTACAATAAATACGAAGACTATTATCTGAGAAGTTAGAGAGAAGAATTCCGTATAATCTTGCTCCAATTCTGTGCAAAAAAATGTTGTTAAATTTGTTTTTGTAACAACGATGCAGTTCCACTGTAAAATGGATACCACACTTCATTGTTTCGCACATTTTCGTCGTTGGACCAGTGATGATTTAGCCCATACCTCATTAGATTGGTAAGATGAGAAATTTGTACAATTCAGTCGTGAATCAATGGCAAGTACTATGTCTGGTAATAATTAGATTATCAACACAGATCACTATAATAAGGCTATGACCATCAATATGTTGCAAATACAACATTGTGGTCAAAATTTATGGTCATTTGAAGTTGAAGTGTGTCATACTACGATATATGTCAATTATTGATATTCTTTCTCGGACTATGAACATGCATCGAGACCTTGCTTCAGATCTAAAATGTTCAGACTTCCTAAGCATTTGCACACAAGCTTGGGAGTTTTGATCCCCATGTCTGATATTCGAACATCCTAGTTCAGACTGCCAAAACCATGTCGTGTTATATTGTTCATCGGGTCGATAAAGATAGTTCTGAAATTTTGAGGAAGGCTGACAGTTGGGCATTCCATCTCGATGTACCTCCCACTTTAAATATATGTCAGATTTTCAAGATTTCAAGATTTTGGGGTTTTGGGAGTTTGGAGTTCAGGATTTTTAGCAATAGGGGCATGTGTCTCCCAATAGTTGATGTCCTTCTTTTGAGTGAAACCCTTAGCAACCAATTCGGGATTTCAGCCTTATAGGTTCTCAGATTTTGGGACCCATCCAAAGCGAATTTGGGTCCTTATAAACCTTCTGCTACATTTTAACAGTATTTTTCCTACCTCATGGATGGATACCAACTCCCGACGTGTCAATTCTTCAAACTTCAATGCATCATCATTTCCCTATATCCTTCTCGCACTCATGCTCTGCCTACTTTAGCCTCCTTATAAGATAGTGGATCGACAAGTGGCCATGACTCCTAGTCATGAGTGAATCAAGCTGTCTGTCTTTCACTGTCGTTTATCCTCCATGTGGTTTTCCAATTCCACCTTAGGGGAATCCTTAGCCTAACGTAATTACCTATTAGAGGATATTCATCTATCGTGATGAGTATTGCTTGTTTATAGGTTGTCATTCCCTCCTGTGATAAATTTCATTACCGATGAATGTCAAGATCTTATCTTTGGACTAAGATTGACTAATTACAAATTGTATGGATAATAGTCATCTAACAACTCTTGAAATGCTCCTTTGCGCACCATGCTTTCCGTTGTTGTGCATTATTCCCGATACTGCTTCCAAAAAACAGACCCCTATGCACAGTTCATTGCTAGGGTTCGAAGGACTAATAGAAGTTGTTAAGACCATGGACCATCTTCAGATAACCCATGGGGTTTATATGGTTTCTGTTGAAATTACAATTTCAGCCCTGGAAAGTGACATCTACATTGGCATTAGGAGAACTAACCTTCCTAGTCTGAGGCTTTCAATGCAAGATTGAAATAAGGGTTGAACCTTTGAAAAATCCCAAACTAGGTAAACATGTAAGCTGTAGCACGCTTACCATAGAACTTGTTAGACCACAACTCCATCTTCTTCCATTGTTGAGAGATTTGGTACACGCAAGAAGACAACATTAGCAACCTCAAATGAGGAACATGACTAAACATCTTGAATCACACCATTTGTTATCTCAACTATCACCTATTCCTTGCAATTGTTAGTGTCATGAACCTAGGGTCCATAATTGAGATAGAAGCTCATCCCGAGAAAATACTAGAAGGCGACCCTTTGGATCAGGTCATAGATCAGCCACTAGGCCTATTTTTGTATGACGAGCTCATCCAAGAACTCACAATCTAATCAGATATTGGAGCAAGTGAGCTTTGTGGGGCAAAGTATTTCTAGAAGCTATGCACGAATACATAGATCCGAATCCTGTACCAGAGACCTTTTCACTCGATCGAGCTTTGACCTTGTTATTTTCCTTCCTAAGGTCCTTCATCATCTTCGTGTAGCCAAGTTCTCCTTATGTGCCATAGATTTAGGTGCAAAATGTGTTGGGGAACATGACCTTATCTTCTTTTCTTGTGTTCGACTAAGGGGTCAGCTAGGCCTTTGTGATTACCCTTGACATCACCATTTTGACAAACCTTCTTGCTCCTACCATGATGGGTTAGTTGGTGTTCACTTGGACACCCATCCTATGTACAACCGTTCACCTAGATGGGATTTCTGCTTGTCAGTTGTTGTTCCATGGATTGGTGACATATGCAATGGTTGCTTCAAACCAGATCCATTTGCCCAACTCGATGAAATTCCCTATGTCAGAAAACCAATAGTGAACACAAATATTAAAATATTTGACCTTGAAAGTGCTAACATTCGATCACTTGTGCATGTTGAAACAATAAGGCGGATAATCGATGGGCATGTGTATGGAGCCTCTTAGACTTTCCATCATGATCACAGATCTCCATAGAGACTAGACTTTTCCTTCTTATCAATGAGGGTTTTCCACTCTCTCCTAGCAATGGTGCTTGTTATATCCTTTGATGCTGGTTAAGTAATATTAATAGGCTGATCAAAAATGCCTTGGACTCGTTTTTGAAATAGAGTGAAATGCATCTTGAAGAATAATAGCAATCAAAAGTATATTTCCTAAAGAGATGCTTTTTCCATTGGAGGACATCCAAGAAGGTCCCTATGGCACAAGCTCCAAACGGTCCCGTAGCACCTTCCAAGGAATCCCTTTCGACAGATGCCAAACTTCTCTCTATGGTAGCTTTCCAAGTGCAACAACCTTTAGAAACACTATAAATGAGCTAGTGGTAGAAGAATACGACGCTTCTCGTGCCAAGGATCCGTGGCCATCAATTGGAGATCGTTATTCAGGTAAAGGTAAGAGTGCATTATAGTGAGGTGTTTTCATAATTGTGAAGATAACCCCATATAGTGGTGATGAAGCCAAGCAATATAGCATACTCAGCGAGAGGACATTGCCCTTTTATTCCTTGGCACTAGTATTCGCCATGAAAAATTGCTAGAACCTACAGATAGCATGATGTTCCAGGCGAATACGTCACGAGCCTATAAGGCAAATAGGATCACAAGTTTTTAGCGAATACTTGCGAGTTTTTGGCGACATAACTCGTGATATTTGTTGAAGATTTGATAAAAAAAGGGTAGATATTTTACAGGTTGAACATTTGATGTTTTTTAAACAAATTTGCGTACTTTTGAAGTTGATGAGTATTGCCGAATATTTGCCGAGTGCTTGCAAGAAGTTTTCGCTGAGCTCGCACATTTTCTTTGAGGTTTGACACGAGCTATTTGCAAAATACAACTATGTGAACCATTGGCATGTGCTACGCAAGCATGCGAATCAAGAGTTGGAATAATCAAAATTGTTACAATCCTTAGATGTCTTGATCTACAAAACCACCAAAGTATACAACTGCAAAATTGTAAGGTATGAGGCGAGGTCTTTGCATCAAACATTTGCATTGACCAAAACTCTAGTTTCATCATTGTTTAGGCAATTTGGTGTACTGAAAGCACAATTGCACTAAGACTAGGTGTGAAATTTCTTCATATTTCTACCTTAAATCAACTGTTTCTAGTTACATCTAGTGAAACTTTGCTACCCCACATATTTTCTTCCCTGCCAAGGTTTTCCAACCATCAAGATTTTTAACTCATAGAAGCTGCCCATTCTTAACAATTAAGCGGTGTGATGCAACCTAGTATCTTAAGAATCCTAATAGGATTCTTTGGGTTATCATCTTAGAGTAGTAGAGAAAACATAATGACTGATTAACC
The DNA here is from genome assembly GCA_019776745.2 of Taxus chinensis. NCBI lineage: Eukaryota > Viridiplantae > Streptophyta > Pinopsida > Cupressales > Taxaceae > Taxus > Taxus chinensis. The sequence continues at coordinate 122,623,455 of CM034154.1, forward strand.
TTACCAACATCTGTAGCCTCATATACTTATCTAAAAAAGGGGAGATCTTTGATGGTCTAAAAAAGCCCATATAGCTTCTCATCAGCTGACCAAGGTGCTGTGTTCTTGCACAACAGTTGCAAACTCCTCTTATTTGACTGCTTGATATCGTTAGGTTGGATACTCCCTTTTGGTAATTCGGCCTTTGCTGAGAGGTCTTGCTTTTGGCATGCATCTCATTGCATATGATATGACAAATAAATTTTTGCCATCATGCATGCATTGACCAACTTCCAACAATACTTGGTTTATGGGATGTTTGTGGTTAAAACTGATCACAATAGCTTGAAACTCTTTCTTCATAAAAAGAGTTAATGACCTACAATTAGAGTGGGTAAGTAGACTCCAAGCATATGATTTTGATATCGAATAGGTCAAGACAAAAAATAATGTGGTAGCGGATGCCTTGTCAAGGAAGCCACCTCCTAATTCATTTCAAGATGTGGTATTACATGATAGGAAAAAGGAATCAAGTTTTCAGATCAGCCAAGTTCCCAATTGCTTAAGGAATAACCATTTTGGGAAGGGAAGACAATAATGCCCCCTTTTTCAAATTAATGTTGAATTAGGACTTCTTGTCACTCTCTTCCTGTGGCCAAGAAGAATAATTGAACAAGGGAAGTAATTGAACTTCATTTCAGTTTTTTTTTTTAATTATTTTAAATGTTTTTATTTGATGTTTCACTCCTTAAGGCAAGTTGATTAGGGTTATAAGACCCCAACAAAATATTAGAAGATAAAGTTAATCTTAAAGAGCTCGGTTCTCACCCAAGGGGTCTTGGCACCAACCATGGGATATAAAAGGAGGTTGTTTGGCCTCATTTGGATATCATATTTGGATAATATACGCTTATATTCGGTTTTTTGGGCTGATTGCTCAATTCCTTTCCACTTGAGGATGAAATCCATCTTATGTGGCATCCAAGGAGGACGAAACCCTTCTACGTGGCTTAGTGGAAAACAAAAACTCTTCAAATTGGTGAATTGAAGACATCTATTGAAGACTCTCTTGCTGATCAAGATCAAGGGCATCAAGAAGAAGACTTACAAGAGCTTTGACATAATTTTGAAGCTCATCTCGTAGGGAGCAACTAGGGTTTGAGTGTGATTTGATGCCTTATAGGGCACACAACTCATTTATTCTTTGATATTATGATTTATCATATTTTAAAAGGATTGAATCTATAGTTTGGTTATTTTTGGAGGAGTTTATCTATCATTTTCGGCCCTTGTTTGTGGTTTCCCTACCGCTGTCATAAATTTACTTACAATTGGGTATTATCTCTTGTTTTCTTCATTTCTTTGAAACAAATTGAATGGATATTGTTCTCGTACTTGAAATAATTATAGTTAACAAGTATTTTCAGCTGTTGTACATGGTTATATAGCGAATTATAGTCCCAATACAGTTAGCTACTAGGGTTTCGAGGACTATTAAAACTGCTGTTATAAAAATAAAAATTTACTTTACTTGCGGTTTGTGTGGTTTTCTTGATTTACAGTTTCAGCCCTAGAAAGGGACATTACACCAATTGTCAAATTTCCCGCTATCTCACTGAAGTGTACATCATAGTGCAAAATCTTGTAAGTTCCTTTGGCAGATATCCTGCATTCAATCTATCGATTTTTCAGAATATATTACATCCCTTGCTTTCTTTTGAGAACACTGAGAAAGAGGGCGTTCTGGGCATTGACTTGAACGCAAGATGGAATCCAATATAATCTCTTGATTAATGTTTTAAATTAAGAAAATATGCATATCTATACTTTTATGCAGGTTCCACTACAGAGATGATCTAGATATGTATCTCACGTAGCAGTGAATTCAAAATTTGTTACAAACACTGAAGATCAATGAAGGAGAATCTGAACCTGCTATATCAAAATAGAGACACTCTGATATAGGAGTTCCAAGCTAAATTAAACACAAGATATCAGCTAAGAGAATTTCCTACAGTAATTGAGAAAATTCAGTACAAGTTCCAGTTGCTTTTCTTACAAAAATGCAGGTTAAACATGGTTTTATGTAGCCACCTAGCTCTACATATTTTTGGTAAGGTTCATAGAAAAGATACTACTTAATGATCCGATTCCCTAAATTTTTAATTTGTTTTGTGTTGTGATTGAGAGGATGTTCCCAACTCTAAATGTATGTCATTATTATAGCTTATATGAGAAAAACTAGCTTGAAAACAGCTAGTCTTGTTAGGTATTCCGGTTTTGGTCATTGTCTTAAAAATCAGTAATTATCTGTCCCCTTACACGAGCATGATAGTTGGACATAAAGACGTCCCTTGCACGGTTCTTGTTTACACATTAGAACTTTCGGGCACTTCACAGTAAAACAATAAATCACATCACTAATTTGTTTGAGATGGTTCTGGTTTGCATAGGAAAGATACTACTTAATGATCTCATTCCCTAAATTTTAAATTTGTTTTTTGCTGTTATGATTGTGATTATGTGCACAACTCTAAATGTATGTCATTATTATAGCTTCAGAGAAACTAGTCTTGTTAGGCACTCCGGTTTTGGCTATTGTATTGAAAATTATGTGTCCCCTTGCCGGACAAAAAGGCTTCCCTTGCATGCTTCTGGCTTACACATTAGAACTATAAGGCACCTCATGGTATAGTTTCAGTGATTCATCATCTCTAAATATACGGTCTCTGATGGCAACAGCCTACTGACCTGTTAAAAATTGACCCAGTCATGTTGTAAGATGATGGAATCACTATCTTTCATGGGAGTCCGAGGGAGCTATAGCAGTTATGTACGCTCGTTTTGTTGTTGGCTGTTTTTTCCAGGCTTTACTCCAGTAGGCTGGCCAGGGCCAGAAACTAATACCTGCATAGTACTTTAGGCTTACAAATGGGAATAAGCAAAATTAGATTTGAAAAAAAATATATTACTAACGTCGTAGAGTGATAAAATTTCAGAACCGGCTATAATTCTGGTGCATGGTTATCAGATTTCTTACTGGCATTACAATTTTCTGCAAAAAAATTCTCCACGACACCCTCATTTTGAGTAATTGTAAAGGTGCATTGATAAGAAAACAAGAATATCAAGGTATAAGAAATCAAGGTTTCAGACTAGGAAATGGAAATGCTTCATGCCCCAGTATACTTTCCGTCAACATATATAACTGCACTTATCATATAAGAGTTCTGAAGTCTGTAGTATGACCTGCAAGTACTGTAAATGTGGATGTCGTTGACCTTCAACAATCTAAACCCATTATTCAGAAGCTGCAGCTGCATCAAAGGAAATAAAAGGTAGAATTAAAGCATTGCACGTGGAAACCTATAATGTGACATGCACTATCATTCTTGTTACTTTTGAATGCATTACAAAAGGCAATCCTGAAGTTGGTCAATTCCCCCAAGAAGAAAATGTTGGAAATATGCATGCACCATGCATTGCTAATTCCAACCCTAGCTATTTTAGAAGGATTAAAAATAGATTTAATTTACTTTAGTTTAGCACGAGTCTTGTTTTAGTTAAATTCCTATTTTTAGGTTAAGATTTAATTCAAATAATAAATCTACTTTATTGTAGAGCATGCAACTGTTTTAAAGGAAGAGTTTAATTTTAGAATGCTCTATTTTTAGAGCTCTAGAAGCTTATTTATTAGCAGCAGTTTGTTATTGTTTTACAAGCAAGGATGCACATTGAAAGCACACAGCTGCACGCACAGCTTGATTGTAAAGAGCTGAAGCTTTGAGTATGATGAAGCTTTCATTAATGGAGATTACGGACAATAGTACTAGTTCGAATATTCTTCTATTTATGTAAGTTATTGAATTGTTTTGTTTAGTTCTTTTATGTTGTTTGCTTTATAAGACTGCAGATTTTTTACAAATTGATATTAGAGCGAGGTTCTTCCAAAAACTTATTAAATTGGTAGCAAGCTATGGCTTCTACATCCGACATGCAGACACCACATTGTAATGAAAAGAATTATGAATATTGGTTGTTGACCATGAAGGCGCTATTCAGATCTCAAGACACGTGGGAGATCATTGAAGATGGGTACACAGAGCCCGCGGATGCAGCAGCATATACTGTACTTTCTTAGGCAAAGAAAGATACTTTGAAGGAGTTACGAAAGAAGGATGGCAAATCTCTTTTCTATATTCATTAGGCAATGCATGAAAACATTCTTCCGAGAGTGGTAGTAGCCAGTCAAGCAAAGACTGCATGGGACACGTTACAAGTTCTATATCAAGGTAAGGAGAAAGTAAAAATTGTCAAGCTACAGTTACTTTGTAGAGATTTTAAGAATTTAGCAATGAAAGATTCAGATTACGTACAATCATTTTTTAATTATGTAGTTAGCTTAGTCAATCAAATCAAATCCCTTGGTGAGACTCTTGAAGATAGAAACATTATTGAAAAATTGCTTAGAAGTTTGCCTATGAAATTTGATCCTTTAGTTGTTCCTATTGAAGAAACTAAGGATCTGAGTCAGTTTTCTATTGATGAGTTGCATACATCATTAATAAATAATGAAAAAAGGATAAATCGATCACATGCAAGTGTAGATTAGGATTTTGCATCTCAAACATCAGGTAGTTGTGGCAAAAGAAGAGGTAGTTTCAGCCCAAGAGGCAAAGGAAGAAGTCCATATAGAGGACATGGAAGAGGTTCATCAAGCTCAGGTGGAAGAGGACAGTATCAAGAATAGAGTTATGGTCAGAGAAAAGATAAGTCTCATGTTCAATGCCATTATTGCAAAAAGTATGGGCACTATGCTTATGATTGCAAGAAAAAGCAATATGATCAGGAGAGACAAAATCAAAATCAGGTTGAAAGTTCTATTTCTAAACCTATGTTTATTACATGCACAAGGATTTCCGAAGCAATACCTTCTCTATCCCCTATTGAATGTAATTTGTCAAAAGAGAGTCCATGTGATGTATGGTATTTGGATTCAGGTTGCATTAATCACATGACAGGTAATCTAGATTTGTTTTCTAGTTTGGATGATTCAGTTAAGAGTGATGTAACTCTTGGAAATAACAACATTGTGTCTGTAAAAAAAAAAGACATGGTTAGTATTCTAGTAAGACAGCGGGAGCAAACAAGTATGCAAGATGTTTACTATGTTGTAGGTTTGAACATAACCTTATGAGCATTGGACAACTAGTACAGAAAGGATACCGAGTCTATATGGAAAACAATGAGTGCGTGACTGTGGAAAAAGCTCCTAGCACTCAGTTAATTGAAAAAGTGAAGATGAGCAGCAATAGGATGTTCCCATTGATATTAAAACCTGAAAAAAAAAATCAGATTTGTTTGCAGCAAAATTAGCAGCTCAGTTTGTAGCCAAGTCCTGCGCTAAGTCAAATCAGCTTTTTGTTGAGTCCTGCGCTCAAACACAAGAGTTCTGCACTAAGGTAACAGAGTCCTACGCTGATGTAACAAATTCTTGTACCAATGAAAATCAGGTCCACACTGCAGAAAGTAAATCTTGTGTTTGTTCCTATGCAAATACAGTTGAGTCCTGTGCTGAAAGAACACAATTAGCTTTTCATTCAGTCATGAAGAATGAATCATGGCTTTGGCATCTAAGGTATGGATATTTGAATTTTGGAAGTTTGAATTTATTACATAGAAAGAATATGGTTAAAGGTTAGCCATTGATTCAGAAACCGAAAAGGTTATGTGAAGGTTGTATTTTGGGGAAGCAACATAGAGATTCGTTCCCAGTTGTCAAAACAACAAGAGCAAGTGCACCACTTGAGATTGTACACTCAGATTTATGTGGACCTATTCTGACAACTTCTATGGGAGATTGTATTTACTATATGACATCCATTGATGATTACACAAGGAAGACATGGGTTCGTTTTTTGAGAAATAAAACAGATGCCTTTAATATATTTCAGTAGTACAAGGCATTAGTGGAGAAGCAAAGTGGATACTACACCAAAGTTCTCAAAACAGACAGAGGAGGTGAGTATGTTTCTAATGAGTTTATGAATTTTTGCATATATCATGGTATACACAAGAAGTTTACTACCAGGTATACACCACAGTAGAATGGTGTGGCAGAGAGGAAAAATAGAACCATCATGGAGATGGTGAGAAGCATGTTGAAAGAAAAACATCTTCCAAATGATTATTGGGAAAAATCAGTAGCAAATTCTATTTATATTTTAAATAGGTATCCAACAAAAGTTGTTACGAACATGTTTCCTCAACAAGCATGGACTAACAGGAAACACAGTGTTTTACATTTCAGAGTGTTTGGTTATGTATCATATGCACATGTACTTGATGAGCTAAAGAAAAAGTTGGACAACAAAGGAGAAAAGTGTATTTTTTTTGGGTATTCAGAAAATATAAAAGCGTACAAGTTGTATAATCCAGTCACTGGAAAGGTTATGAATAGCAGAGATGTATAGTTTATTGAGAATGAAGAATGGGATGGATGTATAGAGAAAATAGTGAGTATAGAAACAACTATTCCACATGATGATATGGCAGATGAAATTTTAGAGCAACAAGGTATTGTATCTATAAATCTTGGACATGCACCACAAGTTCTAGCACAAGCTATACCTCCATCTACACTCAGAAGGTCACCAAGATTTCATCCATCTTCAGCCATGGAAGACACATCACAGAGAACACCAGAAGGTACTCCACCATAAAGTAGTCATGGATAGAATAGTCCTGCGCAGTGAACAACAAGAAGTCTAAGTGAGATTTATAATGTTCATACAACTAATTCATTTTCAGTTTTTGCATTATTTTCTCAGGCTACAGATCTAGTATATTACGAAGAGGCTATAAAGAATGAAGTTTAGGAAAAATCCATGGATGATGAGATCGATGCTATAGAGAAGAATTAGACATGGGAGCTGATGGATCTTCCAAAAGGAAAGGACGTGATAGGAGTCAAGTGGGTCTACAAGAAAAAATACAATGCTGATGGAAAAGTATAGAAACACAAAGCAAGGCTAGTTGCAAGAGGTTTTACGCAACAATATGGAGTTTACTACAATGAAACATTTGCACCAGTAGCACGTTTAGACACGGTAAGAATGGTTTTAGAAATTGCAGATCAAAGCAAATGGCCTATTTATCAAATGGATGTTAAATCAACATTCTTGAATGGATTCCTTGAAGAGGAAGTTTATGTAAATCAGCCAAAAAATTATGAGATAGAAGGTCATGAAGGAAAAGTATACAGATTGAAGAAAACACTCTATGGCCTCAAGCAAGCACCTAGAGCTTGGTACAACAAAATAGATTATTATTTGATTGAGAATGGTTTCAATAGGAGCAGCAGTGAGCCTACCTTATACACCAAGATAAATGAGCATGGTAAAATTTTAATTCTTTGTTTATATGTAGATGATTTGATCATTACTAGAAATCTATCTACAGAATCATTCAAATCAGCCATGAAGGAGTTTGAGATGACAAATCTTGGTCTTATGCATTATTTTTTGGGCATTCAAGTTCAACAATTAGAAAGTGAAGTTTTTATCTCACAAGAAAAGTATGCAAATGATGTTTTGAAAAGGTTTAACATGTTGAATTGTAAGCCAATTTCAACACCAGTAGTAGTAGGTTTGAAGTTGATCAAAGAGGATGAAAGATCATTTATGGATCCAACATTGTTTAAAAAGTTGGTCGGAAGTCTTATGTATTTGATGGCCACAAGGCCTGATATCATGTATGGTGTGAGCCTCATATAAAAGTTCATGGAATCTCCAAAATATTCACATTCGCAAGCTGGAAAAAGAATTTTAAGGTATGTCCCTGGAACAAGGAATCATGGAATTCTTTATTCAAATTCAAATGAGTTCAAACTCATTGGTTATACAGATAGTGACAGTTCTGGAAGTATAGATGATCGGAAAAGCACATTTGGCTATAATTTTCACTTTGGAACACGAGTGGTTTCATGGGCATCAAAGAATCAGCCCATTGTCACATTATCTTCAGCAGAAGCAGAGTATGTAGTAGCAACAAGAGCAGCATGTCAAGTTGTTTGGATGAGAAGAGTGTTGATAGATTTACAACATAAACAAGAGGAAGCTATGCAGATTTTTTGTGACAACAACTCAGCCATATCGTTGTCCAAAAATCATGTTTTTCATAAGAGGAACAAGCATATTGATACGAGTTATCATTTCAGCATGGAGCTGGTAAACATCAAGGAAATTCATATTGAATTTTGTAGATCTGAATATCAGTTTGCAGATTTTTACAAAGGCTTTGGCAAAATAAGTTTTTGAATATTTGAGAGACTATTTGGGAGTTTGTGATCCTGCGCATGGAAGATCTTAAAAATTAAATGAAGCTCGAAAAGAGTGAAAGCTATAGTTTGAAATTAAGGGGAAGTGTTGGAAATATGCATGCACCATGCATTGCTAATTCGAACCGTAGCTATTTTGGAAGGATTAAAAATAGATTTGATTTTCTTTAGTTTAGCATAAGTCTTGCTTTAGTTAAATTCCTATTTTTATGCTTAGATTTAATTCAAATAATAAATATAATTTATTGCACAACATGTAACTGTTTTAAAGCAAGAGTTTAATTTTAGAATGCTCTATTTTTAGAGCTGTAGAAGCTTATTTATTAGCAGCAGTTTGTTATTGTTTTACAAGCAAGTAAGGATGTGCATTGAAAGCACACAGCTTGATTATAAAGAGCCAAAGCTCTGAGTATGATGAAGCTTTTATTAATGGATACTACGTACAATAGTGTTGGTTCAAATATTCTTCTGTTTATGAAAGTTATTTAAATGTTCTATTTATTTCTTTTATGTTGTTTGTTGTATAAGACTGAAGATTTTCTACAAAAAAGGTTAATCTACTTAACAACTTATGACTGACAAAGATACCCTCGGATTATATAATTTGGAAATAACCAATAATATATCAAGGGTTGCCTCAATATGCTTATGACAATATGTTACATGACACTTTTTGTTTGTACAGAAAATTCAGCTCATATTTAACAAATAAAATGCAAAGTACGGTATACCTTTATGGTGTAGCGTCTAACTATTCCACCCTAAAATGAGAGGAAAGAATTTTTAATATGGATCTCATATCAAGAGAAATAATGTTCTTCCTATACAAACCGAGCCTACCATGGACTTGAGTCACTAAATCATCCATAATATAAAATACCTCCTTAGAGTCTCAAAAGGTAATACTATCTCATTTTCCAAATGTATGGGAGATTATGTAATGTACTTTTCTAGGGTTTAAACAAAGAAAACCCTAAAAATCAGATCTGAAAATACACCAACACCCAATTAAAAATAATCTTATTTTTATAACATATTGAACAATATTAGAAACCCTAGCAGTAAACTGGAAATTACACTTTTATGGTATCAAAATCAGCTTAGAACATTAACTAATATCCCTCAAGGACAGTGAATTGTACCAGTGATCTGCAAATCTATACTTTGAAAACTTACAAAACCACACAACTGCTATTCCTACTTCCAATTTGCTTGAAAATGATAATTCTGAAACTTAGGGGATGAATTCTAGTGCTTAGAACTACTTGCAGAAAATATAAGATGAATAATTCAACACAAAATTACAATATTTTTTATCCTGAAAAACCCCTTGTTTGAGGGATAACCCGTAAAGAAGAGAAATTGCTCTTTCTTCCTAGTCTTAGATTGGCCAATTAAAATGATTACAGATTATAAAAAGCTGAAGAAAGACAACAATGTTACTTCCACCCTCCTTAGTTGTTTGCTCTGCTCATACAACTTGCTTCTACAACACAATTAAAGAACCATTGGTTTCTTGCTCACTTCTCCCATCAATTCGTGCTCAATTCTACTTACTCCCCTTGTATTTATAGCTTTCTCCATATGTCTTGCCATGTACTAGAGAATAGGAAGATACAGATCCCATACGTTCAAAATCCGTAAATGTTCACGTGTTTATTTTCTTTGTTTTAATGAGTGACAGGACTTTTGATGAATGCATAGGGGCGGTTATGCAATCATCGCGGTGAGTCTGTCACATAACCATTTTCTTTTGTTTCTTCTTATTTTTCTTTTTCATTTTTTTTGCTTTGATGAAGTTATGTTTTTCTCGATCCTTATGGATCACAACTCCCTTGCTCAAAAGGATTTTTTCCCCACAAAATTTTTGTGGAGGAGTAGATGAGGAAACAATTCCCTCATTTTCTCCTTCACATACCACCAGTTTTGCCTTGGTGTCTTCCCCTTGATTCCAACCTGCGAAGACTCGTGTGGACATATCCTTGTTTCCCTAACCTTCATTTATGATACTACATCCTCCTCTAACTCACCCCTAGAATCCAAGATGCAATCCTCTATAGAAGGTAGAAAATAACATTTTTCTTCCTCATTAAGCATAGATGGCTCATATAGGTGCAATTTCTCACAATTTACTACCATGTACATCCACATAAAGTGTGGCAAACAAAGTTTGAAAGAATTTTCTCCAACCTTCTGCAGTACAGTGAAGGGTTCATACTGTAGTTACTTGAGTTTTCTTGTTTGACCTTGTTGTCTTTTCTTGCTCAAGTATAGCTAAACCTTGTCTCTGACATGAATTTTGTGCTCTCTAAAATGTTTATCATGTCTAGCCTTGTACTTGGTTTCAGAATTCTCCAATTGTTCTTTCACCTTGAGATGGATTTGTCAGATCCTCTCAACGAACTTCGCTGCTCTAGTCACTTTCGAATCATGTATTTCTCCTTCTTCATGTTGTACAACCGTCATGTCCAATGGATTGGTAGGTAGATATCCTAAGAATATTTTAAAATGTGATTACATACTAGATTTATGTAACACCCTATTGTAGGAATGTTGAATGTAGGCTAAAGACTATTCCCAAGTCTGTGGATATTTGCTATTATACCCTCTAATCAGTTGTACCAAATTCATGTTCACTACCTCTATTTTCCCATCCGTTTTGGGATGGAAGGTCAGGTGTCTCTATAAAATTGTGTTCATCTTGTCCCCCAAAGTAGTCCAAAATGTCCCCAAGAACCTAGAATATTTGGCAAACCAAAATGCATACATACATTAGCAAAAATATTTGAACTGCCTCACATCCTTTTATTGTCTTTTTATATGCCATAAAACACACATTATCTTAAATCTATCTACAAGATATTGGAAATCATGGCCATGTCCATATATAGGAAGTCCTACTATAAAATCCATAGAGATATCCTCCCATGATCAAGTAGGGACTGATAAAGGCATATACAATCCTTTCTTCCTGATTTTAAGCTTTGCTTGTACAACAAAGTTTACATCCTCTTATGAATTTAGATACTTTTTCTTAAATATTGGGCCGGTAAACATAGCTGAGCAAGTGGGCCATGGTGTTTTCAACTCCAAAATGTCCTAATATTTTTGAGATATGTGTTTCCCTCATCAATAGAAGCCTTTCTTCTTTTGGCACACAAAACTTCCCCCATCAGTCCAACAACCCATCTTTGAGATAAAAATAATCAATACCTATCTTTTTCAGCCCGCTTGGACTATAACTAATGATGTCACCCCCAAATATTTTTCTTGAGCATATGCCTCTCCATAAACTTCCTTCATGAAGGGATCGACATGAGAGATAGTGGCAAAACTAGAAATTTTCTCTTGTGTGGACAGCCTAGACAACATGTCTATTACCAAATTTGTGCTACCTTTCTTGTATTTGATAACCAAATGGAATTATTGGAGGAACCCCATCCAATTGTAGTGCCTTGTATACAGAAATTTAGATTGTGCTTGCAAACAATGGAGAGGTTTTTGGTCAGTGTGCACAATGGTTTCTTTACCAAAAAAATAATGTTTCTATTTCTTTATTTCCTAAACTAGTGCATACATTTCCTCATCGTATACTGAATATCCCTTGATTGCTGAAGTGAAAGTTTCAGAATGATAACATACTGACTTACCTCACTGTATCAACACTAGTCCCATACGATAATCGATGGAACCTGTCTCTACTTCAAAGACCTACTGCAAACCAAGAAGAGCAAGTATTGGAGTATGTATAATTTTGTATGTTAAAAATTCAAAAACCTAGTCTTGTTCTTTACCCCAGTCAAAACCCTTACTCTTTTCGGCCACTGCGGATAGAGGTGTTGCAGTAGCGGACAATCTCATAATGAACTTCCTAATGTCTTATATTTCTTCCACAAAACTTCTAGTATATGTGGCTCCTATTGGTGTTCACCAATTTATGATGACTTCCACCTTCTTTGGATCCACTCGTAGCTATCCTACTCTAGCCACGTTCTGAATATAGATAAGTGATTGTTTGACAAATTAACACTTATTCATGTTACAGAACATTTATTTCTCCTTGAGAAATTGCAAGACATGCTATAAATGTGTTAGATATTCCTCCCATGTGGCACTAAAAATCAGAATATCATCTAAATATGCAATGACACATGTATCTATGAATTCCATTAATACATCATTCATCAATCCCATAAATGTATTAGATGCATTACATAAACCAAATGGAAGTACTAACCACTCATACAAACCCTATCTTTTTTTAATGCGGTCTTCCATATATCCTCCTCCTTCATCATAACTTGGTGATAACCAAACTTGAGATTCGACTTTTTGAATAACTTTGCATGTTGAAGTTGGTGCAAAAGATCATCTATGCATGAGAGTGGATATATGTTCTTAATGGTAATATTTTCCAAAACACGGTAGTCGATGCACATTCTCCAAGACATCCTTCTTTGGCACCATCACAATAGGCGAACCATGTGGCAAGGTGCTTGGTCATATCATCCCTTGGCCTAATAGCTCTTGGAGTTCTTTCTTTACTTCTCTACTCTCCAATAAGGATCTCCTATACAACCTGATACTTGGTAGACGAGACTCTGAAAACACCTGAATCTTATGCTCTACTTCTCATTTTGGTGGTAGCCCACTGGCAGTTTGGAAAAATTCTAAAAATATTGAATTATGCTATCCAAATCCATTATCCTTTGGTGAGAAACATTTTTAATTTCTACCCCACCTTGTTTATCCTTCAATAAAAAAAACAATTATTATGATTTTCTTGAATTAGGCACTTCGCTTGGTTAACACATACCATAGCAAGTTTTGGGTTACATTCATGTTCCTAGATGTTGTAACTGACTCCATCCTTGACCTATCTGTATTGATTCTCCCTTCTCATGAATATTGCATCCCTAATAGATAAGTAAGGAGTATTGAAAACAACATCAAAGGCATCAAGTAAAATTACATCAGCTTCTAAAACATCTATATATTGAGAATTGATCCCAAACTTGAACTAACATATTTATGTTGTCTGAAATTCTAAATCCTTCTTCACCCATTTCAAAGGATAACGATGTGGATTCTCATAACATTCTTTACAACCACATCAAAAATAAAATTACATTGAGAATAAGTATCATCCAAAGGATTTACCTTAGTCCTTTTAATATGGATATTGATTTGAAATAGCTTAAAGATTTCTTCCACTTATTCCTTGTTGTTCATGTTGGTGGTTGTGCATCCCAGCTAGTCATCTAGATCAAAATTATCCTCTATCTCTACCTCCCCATCTATCTTTACTATTCTCATGAACTTCTTGGAGTTCGTAGTTCGGTTCTTTGGATGCAATTCTATAGGAAACTTCCAACATGTATCATCAATATAACCACTTAAGACCATTACAAGGCCTTGATGAAGGCAAGAAGGATAGCATATGCCACAGATTTAATTCTAAAATAGCAATTGTAGATGTTGATTTTCAGAATGGGAAGGTTCAATTTACAATCAATTACATTACTTGTGTTTTGGAGATTAAGTCAAGTGCAAGTACAATTAATTCAGATTGTTTCCTTATGGTTAAGTGAAATTACATTATGTGTTAAATTTTATAAGTTTATTTGACATCATGATTATGGAAAAGAAAATTAAAAATCTCATAGAAAAATATAATTTCATTTATTCATAAATAAATAGTACATTGATCCCATGCAAAGCGTGGGATATGGCTATGATCAAGAAAGATAATGCATATAAATACAAAGATAAAAGCGTGATGGATGAGTAAGCCATCATTACCTAAGTTTGAAGGTCGCTGCAAGTTTTCTGGACTTCACAAAGCTGCTGCTCCAAGTACTTGAAAGGAAAAAATGGGAAGGGGTTAGAGCTCGGGGTAACTTATCTCTCATGTTGCCAGTTTTATATGTATATGCATTATCGATTATGATAACGGAAGAAAACATTGCTGTAGATACTAAATCATCCTTTTCATATTTTATAAAGTTCTAGGACAACCATGTAAATTGCAATCTTTAGGTTCAAATCAGCTCATCAAAGATACAATTTCAATCCATGAAAAGAAAGATAAACAAGTATGCAAGGAAGAAGTAATCATTCAATAAAGTAAATTACGAGATTCAATGTTAAAATGAACATTCAAGAACCTAAAAAAAATATCTATACTCTATAGGGTACATATAGTTTCAATGTACATGTATGAAGGAATTAAAAGAAAGTCACAACACAAGTATATGGTCAAACACAAATTACAAATAAGAACAATGGCTACAACAATGTACAAACTTTTCCCAACAACCATAAGGTAACCAGAAGCTCAAGTGTTAATGACAGAGCTCCTTGACCTCAAGCAGATTTCCAAAAGCTTGAGCTTCAAACCTATGGTCAGCCATATCAGGAAGGAACAACCAGCCCCTAGAAGCTTATCTAGATCACAAAGAAAAACCAGATTCCCACTATCTCAGGCTGGAAACATAGAGAAGTTGCGAGATACTAGGTCAAAGGAACATGGCGGCAATGGTAGGGTTTTATAGAGTCACCAGATGCATCCAAATGCGTAAAATGACAAAAGTTTGGAAATTTTAGGGTTTTGGCCCTAGTTTGGGTTCAGTCCAAAATGGGTAAAAGATTAACTATGGTGATCTAACCATAGTTAATTATCATTTTAAAACCTGATTCCTTCCAAATGCCCAGAGCTCGAATATGGAGAGCTAACGAGCCATAATACACAAAGATGAGAAAGAATGGTCGAGCTACTCACACAGAGGAAATCCTCGAAGGAAAATACCCTCAACAAGTTACAACATACCGCTATCCATTGAAAAGTAGGACACATTGAGTTAACGACAAGGTAAGAGCTCCACCAGCAAATGCTAATTGAGAAAAAAAATGCACTTAAATCGTGCATGATGTAGATCTCGAATGTCAAAAGTACACCTCATAACAAAAGAAATGGCGACGAAAATGTATAGAGTTTCCCCCACATCCGTAAGGTAACCAAAATCTCAAGTGTCAATGACATAAATCCTTAAGCTCGAGCACATTTCCAAAAGGTTGAGCTTCACACCCTTGGTCGGCTATAACAACAAAACACGACCAGCTCCTAGAAGCTTAACCAGGTCAGAAAGAAAAACATGATTCCCACTATCTCAAGCTGGAAACACAAAGAACTAGTGAGATACCAGCTCAAAAGAACATGGAGGCCATGGTAGGGTTTTGTAGAGTCTTCATAACCATCCAAATGTGCAAAATGACAAAAACTGGGCACTTTTAGCATTTTGACCCTAATTCGGGCTATGTCAAACATGGGTGATAGATTAGCTATGGCTATCTAACCATAGTTAATAATCATTTAAAAACCTTATTCCTTCCCAATGCCTCAAGGGATGAACCTTTATCAAAGATTTAATGATTAGATACTTGCATGGGGTATTAACTATGACTATCCAAGTTAATCCCATGAAATGGCAATGATGCATGTGTTTGCCTTTCAAAAGTCCGCAAGTCAAAGATGTTAGGGCATGTGTTCCAAAGTTATAGGCTAATTATTTCACTTTCATGCATGAAAGCAGATAAGACAAGTAGGCCAATTAATCCAAAGATGGAGTAGTGTAAAAAATAGACTTGTACCTTACTTTTTGCAAAGAATAAGACAAAGTAACCTATGGGGATAAAATAGGAATGCCACTTTTACAATTGATTACTCAAAAAATTCCTTATTTTTTCTAAGCTACCTTAAATTTTTTGAGCATGTCTGGCCACTTTTTTTTATACATGGAAGGAGTTAATAAGTCAAATACAACTTGAATGAAGGTGGAGAGTGGACTGAGTAGGCTATTTTCAGCCTTGTGTTCATTAAAAATTTGTATTTTTGTAAGAAGGAAAAAGTCAAACATGTGGAAAATTATTTTAGGATGCTTGTGCTATTTTTGGAGAGTTTTGGGGATTGGGATTTTGTATTTAAATTTTTCTTTTACAAGAGCATTAGTGAGCTCATTGTTCTGGTCATGTGCTTAGGTCATGCCAATGTTGTACCATATCACCTATTTGATGAATAAAAACTGATTTTCTCAACTTGCAGCTTTTAAAAGCATGTCAAAACAATTTATTGGTATGTTTAGTGAATATTTATTTCCTTTGCATGCATGTGAATTGTTATAACACTTCTTTTAAGGTTTTTGTGAAACTTTACAGGTCATTTAAGAGAAGATTTAGTGTATCAATCAGCTTGGAAGTGGAAATACACCCTCCCATGCTTGAATGAGAACTTATGTATGCCTTTTGTGAGTGTCAAAGTCAGTTAAAATACAATTAAAGTGAGGCTTGTAGGTCTTTGCCAGTTAATTAGTGTGTGTTGTGTGGATTTGAGTTTCCTAAAAATTTGGTGTATCACCCCTTTTCCACTTTCAGTTATTTCCAGTTCATATTTGGTAGTTTTAGGTGATCCCTCAAGGGAACCAACACGCTCTGGAGGTTCTCCTCGGTCTGACACACCCTCAACTCAGAGGAGATCCCATTGTATTGGCCGAAGTTAGAGTTAGATATCCTATCTAGATCAAAGGTGAACTTCATACCGATAACACTTATTAGACATAAGAAATGGCCACCACATTTTAAAATTATGTAGTTAAGAGAAATAATGTTTAAGTTATTTTTAGCAATTTGACAGTCTTTCACTCACAACGACATGCAATTCTTTTAGAATAAGTTGCATGTTTGTTATCTATTAATAGCATTAGTTTCTTTCATTATGTGTAACTCTCTATGAGGAAAGGTTGAAGATAATTAGGCACAACAGTAGTTATATGTGTTCGAGACCTCTGAAGGAGATATTATATGCTTTGTTTCAATAAATATCATATTTCTAGTGATTAATATTGTTTCTTCGCAGAGAAGCAATAAATAATATTCTTTTGGATTCATGTGTGAGCAGTTTTGTTTTTTGACATTTTTCATCCGACTGCTAGCTCCATCTATAGGGAAAGAAGAGTGAAGCCAAAGCATCAACAATAAGAGTCATACATTACTAGAAACCAAAATGGGAACATGATAGAAAAATGAAGATTTGTGTATGTGGTGCTATAAAAAATTAAGAAATTGTTTTCTGTACACATACATATTACATATGTAATGGACCATTTTCTCACTTGAGGTATTGGTTATTGACAAAATTCTATTACTTGGTAGAATCGTGGAATTTGTACATTAAGTGACACCATTAAGAAGCATCCCAAATTTTCTAACTATTTTTATATTTCATTCATATTTCCCATTAAGAAGCATCCCTGAATAAAATAATTGATGTGCCTCATTTATAAACCTCATTTTATAGCCACGTTTTAAAAAAATTGTTTTATTAATCCATGCATGTGTAAGCACTATTGCAAGAAATCTTAATTGTCAATTAGTCATATTTTATGATTCATATCCAAATCATGGACCATTTTGTTGAAAGTTGTGTGGACAAATTTTTTGTGTCTGTGTGGACATATTTTCAAGAGAAATACAAACTTGCTCAAACTATAAACTGCTTAGTGGTTTTCTATCCAATCAAGATGTGCAATTAATCATTGTAAACTACACTAACAATGTTTTGTGGCTTTCCTTGTTAGTTTATCAGGCCACATGAGAGTTTGAAATTAAAACTAAATAAAAAAACATAATGTACGTCTGTAACAACTGCAATCAAATATGATATCTCATGTCATCCTACATGTTTGTGTTATTGTCTATGCATGAATTTTAAGATAAGTCAACTCTATGAATTGTGTTGGACTCGACCTCATCGAGATAAAGCAATCTTAGGGGGAAAATGCCATTAAGGAAACATGGTCCTATAGTTGAAACGGTTCTTGATCACATAATACTAAAACATAGTTGTCCTAGTACTATCTAATAGTTGTCAAATTTTTTACCCAAGACTGACCAATTACACCATGACATGTTAGATTCACAATTACTAACTACCCAATGTACAACTCACATTCATGTACAACTATTGTGTCAATAAAAAATTCTCATTGTAAATCAATTCAAAATTTCACCTTCATCTAACTAAACACACAAAATGAAAAATATATATTAAACATAAGATGAGTCAAGTGTCGTATATATTCCAAGTGCTGATGTGCTATGATTTCGGTGCCATATGGATACCAAATTAAAGTGGTCCACTACCGGTATACCTCACATATACATCCCAGGTCAAGCCAAGGAATAGATATGACACATGTGGAATAGAGCCGATAAATAGAATAGCTTTCTACAGGTGGTTGTTTCCAACATTGAGCTTACTCAGGGTTACGACTTGCTATATTACTTTAGAAAAGAACTGTCACATAGTGATTCATCAACTCTGTTAATGCAACCTGTAAATTGACACATCAAAATGATGTGCACGCATTGAAATTTATTTTGTTTATAACATTAAGACATCCTCTAAGTGCTTGGAATTGCTCCTCCATAGCTAGGATTGGATTATGGATATAAATAGTAAAACCAATTAATTTATATCTCGTTGTTGGAATAAAGATTTACACATGGTGGTTTCATAAAGGAATATAACAAAAATATAGAATTTGGGTCAATCACAAGGCATGTGCCAATAGAAATCAAAGTCTTCACACATTATCTTTCTTCTTTCCAAGTTTCAAATTGCCTTATCCATTACATGTCTTAGATGTAGTTTAATTATCAGGGAGCACTTATATTTCAATATAATTAAGTTGGTCATAAATAAATAAATTTAGTTGATGATATATAGATATACTCGCAAAATATGATCCACATTTTATAGCTCATAAAGTAATGATAAAAAAAATCAATTACTACAGCAAGTTCATTTGATTCTAAACCAATAATTTCCTACTTTGTTGACATTCCAATTGTTGATTTCCATATGGTAAGCATAGGCATCTTAGAAACATTTGTGTTGAACAATAAACTTGACTAATGATCCGCTATTTCAATGTTTTTTCAATCTATACATAGGGGCATACCATTACATGGCACTTGTTAAGTATGCAATGGGTAAGGGTATAGTTTAATGGTAAATTTATAAATAGAACAATTTTATTTTATACAAACAATCTTACAAATGCTGAAAAAAAAAGTCAGAACAAGGTGAAATACAGATAAATTGCCACGACTGCTATTGTTTGATAGATTTGAGATACATAGACCGTTCGACTCTAAACTTCATGATTAGACTAGTTTGAACTACTCACTGAAATGGTCTATAGAGCCTCAAAATGGAAACTGACTCAAGCACAAAACTTGAAACCTTTAAACATAAAGTCTTAAAAGTCTGTGTCTAAAATTTTGGGTAGTTTAGTCCAAAGAAATCCGCAAACAATTTAACCAAATTTTAAATTTCAAGATTTTAATATGAGTTTGATGCAAAAAACATGAAAATAAAATTAAAATTTATAGTCATTTTTTTATCAAACTAAAAATATTAGTGTGTTGAAGTTGGAGGTTTAACCAAAACTAGAAAAACCGTAAAATTTTTTCCATATTAATAATTTTCCAACCACAAAAATGTAACTTTTCTATTTGCTACATTTTCTATATTTTTAATCTCTATCTTCATTCTCCCCATATTAATAATTTTGCAACCAAAAAGATGTCAAAATTTTATAAGAATGATTATAGAATCCCTTTTCTAAAATGACCACTCACATGAATGTTTTTTCCGAAACATAGACAATTATATACTTTCCTTTGAATACAAACTCAACCATATTTATATGAATTAAGTATTATTTGTACCATTTGTTGGAAAAAAACCTTGGACTTAATCCAACTTCACAGCAGTTTTTACATGTTGAAAACAATTAGACAAGTTAAATTCAAAAATTTCTTTCATCACGCAACCTTTATAAAGCTTCAAATGCACAATAAATATGATATTATGACATTTGACCTATAAAATGGTCATAAATGTCGAATGAATTTAAAACCTAAACCCAATTAATGACAACAAAGCGTGATGTAACCACTTGTCAGACACACTTGAGAAAAAGGTCATCACATGTTTTGAACTAGCCAAGTGAAATCGAGGGAGCCAAGGGTCCTTCATTGCAAACATTCATCGGAGGGAATATACCTGGGGTAGAGCTGCAAAATAGAATGCGTATACAATTGGGGAAAAAGTGTGAAGGCTGCTAGTGAGGGAAGAGTGTGAAGAGTTACAAGGACTCCATCCTCAAAGCATGTGTAAACCAAGTGTAGGATAGTAAATTCCAAGCCATGAGAAATGATGAGCTTACATGTGGTATAAACTGTCACCATCCACTTGGTGATTCACATGAGTGACATGCAAGTCATGAAGAAGAAACTCCCATAGACCATGTCATGGTCTTGTCAAGTCATTAACCAAGTCATCCAAAATTTGTGAAGTTTCATGATTTGTGAAGGATTCCACCACCTTATTATCTTCTCAAAAGCAATGTTAAAAGTTGAATTTAGAGTATTTGGAAAGCAAATGTCGGGCATTGCCAAGGATGATGTCAATTTTTGATGCCATGAATTTTCCAAATTTGATAGCTTTTATGATAACCATCGAGTCCCCTTCAATGCAAATTCGATCAATGTCACAACTAAGAGCCAAATGTACACCATGAATTGATGTTGAAGCCTCCACATCATTGCATGTCCCATCTAGGAGGTGGAAAGAACCAACACGAATCAAGAAGCCATAATATTCGTTGATGCATGCAACCCCAAAGATCATTAGGCACCTGAAAAATGAAGAGTTCGTCTGTCTCAACCTCCTGGAGAGAACAAAACTAGAAAACCCTCTCCATGCAGTAGAGCTAGTGTTCCCCAACTTGAAGTCTATGAGAGCCCACTCTGAACTAGCCTAAGGGTATGCGCAATGCCTCCAGCAAGTGTTTTGATATATATGTGGGTTGGCTAATAAGCCAAACATTGATGATTCTATGTTGATCCTACTTACTCGGTAGGAGATGGACAAGAAGGCTCATGGAGTATCTGTAAGGTGGGATGTGGTCCATCTGAATCTCAAATGAGCCAAGAAATTGCAAGACTTAGACATACCAACAACGATGCAGACCACTATAGTAAGAAAGAGCAATAGCCTCAGAGGAACGATAGGCAATGTAGAGATATCTATCCCTAGGTGCATAGGAAGTTGGAAGTCCCCAAACTTGATGCAAAAGAGAAACAACGCTAAATATGTGTTAATAATGATATTTTTTATTGTATGATGACATTCAATAGATCATAGATAGATGATAGATGAGTAATGAAAATAGCATTATATAATAGAGATTTCATAAATTGTGATAGATGTATGGAATAATAATGTTTTACTCTTGTTAATGGAATTAACGTAGTGTCTTAATAACAAAGCAAATTTAAAATTTGGAATGCCAAATGGAACCCTTAAATTTTGGCTTTTTCATGTTAAAATATGACGGGGCTGGGTAATCTAGGGATCTTTAGGGCTATGTGAATCATCAGGGATTTTTCTGGCTCCTTGATTTATGTTGGTTCTTTACAGCTCTTGGATAGGACATGAAATGATGGGGAGGTTTTAACATCAATTTGTGGTCTACATTTGGATTTTAGTTGTGAGATCAATTGAATTTTCATAGAAGGGGACTTAATGGTCATAAAAATGATATCAAATCAATAAAATTCAAGGTGTGGAGAATCAACATCATCCTTGGCCATGCTGGACATCTATTTTTAAAATTCTCTGAATTCAACATTTAACATTGCTTTCAAGGATATAATATGGTGGCGGAATGCTTCGCAAGTCATGGAACTTAACAATTTCTAGATGGCTTGGTTGATGACTTGGCAGGGCCATGACACGGTCTATGGGAGTTGATTCTTCATGACTTTCCATCCACTCTTGTGAATCTCCAAGTGAACGGTGCCAGTTTATACCATATGTAATCTCATAATTTATCTTGGATTGGAATTTATTATCCTACCTTTGGTTTAGACATGCTTCGAGGATTGAGTCGTAGTAAACTCATCACATGCTTACCTCACTAGCTACCTTCACATTTTTTCCACATTGTATATGTATTTTGTTTTGGAGCTCTACCCAAGCTATATTCCTCCGATGAATGCTTCCAATGGAGTACTCTTAGCTCCCATGATTCCACCGAGCGGGTTCAAAATGGTAGATGACCTTCTTCTCAACCATGGTTGATAAGAGGTTACATTAATCTATCATGAATTAGGTTTAGGTTTTAGTTTCATTAGAAATTTTTGACCATTGTATAGTTTGTAATGTCATATGATATTTGTTTTTCATTTGAGATTTCATAAAAAAATTCCTATTGAAAGACCTTCACGCATTTAAATTGTCTGATTTTTTTCAGTATGTAGAATATGCTATAATTTGGTTTTGGTTTGAGGTTTGTTTTCAAAAAATTATGCAACTACTAGTTAATTAATGTAAATCTGGTTGATTTTAAATTCAAAGGAAAATATATTCTTGTCTAAGTTAGAGAGAAACATTCATATGAGTGGTCATTTTAGGAAAGTTATTCTTATCTCATTATTAGAAAATTCTGACATTTTGGTTGTTGTAGAATTACTAATATGGGGAGAGTGAATATCTATATTAAAAAAATAGAAAAAATAACAAACGAATAAATTACATTTTTTAAACATAAAACATGACTCTTTAAGAAATATCAAGAGTTCACGGTACAATGCAACTCTGAAGTAGCTAGAATAATTTTCTCTATCCCAGAAAATTTTTACAGCTTTGCTAGATCTGGGTAAACCTCTAACTTCAACACATTAATATTTTTAGATTTTTACAAAAATGAATGCAAATTTTAAGTTATTTTTACATTTTTTCATCAAACAATAAGAGAAAGCTCAAAAGTTTAAAGTTTGGTTAAATTATTTCTAAACTTTTCTTGACTTAAATGCTAAAAAATTTTAAATTTTGAGTTTTAAGATTTTAAGCTTAAAGGTTTTGAGTCCTGTGCTAGAGTCGATTGGCATTTTAAGGATTTTCCATCCATTTCACCGAATAGTTCAAACAAGTCTAATCGTGATGTTTAGAGGTGAACAGTCTGTTGTATCTCAAGTCTATCAAACAATAGAATTTGTGAACATTTATGTGTATTTCACCTTCATCTAACTTTTTTCTTTTTTAGTGTCTGCTAGGTTCCTTGTATAAAAGTAAATTGTCTCATCTATAACTTTGTCATTAAATAATACCCTTAACCTTTGCGTACATAAAAAATTCTAGGTAATCACTTATCCCTGTGTATAGGTTCAAAAACCCTTGTAGTATGGAATCATTGGTCGAATTGATTGTTCAACATAGATGTTTCTAATATGCCTATGGTTTAGAATCCAATGAATGTGATGTTGTACTTGACCAAAATTATATATTTTTGTTTAGATTCCTATATAAAACCACCAAGTGTAAATATTTATTCCATTAGCGAGATATAAATTAATTGGTTTTACTATTTATATTTATAATCCAATGCTAACTAAGTGGATCCAAGCACCTTGAGGATGTGTTTATGTTGTAAACAAAATAAAGTTCATTGTGTGCACATCATTTTGGTGTGTTAGTGTATATGTTACGTTGACGTAGTTGATGAATCATTATGTGAAAGTTATGCTCTAAAGTAATATAGCAAGTTATAACCCTAAATAAGATTACTGTTAGAAACAACATCACGTAGAAATCTATTGTGTTTATCATATCTATTCCACATTTTCCATACCTATTCCTTAGTTTGAATTAGAATGTATATGGGAGGTATACCAGTAGTGGACCACCTTAACTTGGCATCTAAGTGTTACCAAAATGGTGGCACATCACTCAACTCATCTTTTATTTAATATATATATATATATATATTTTAGTGTGTTTAATTAGATGGAAAGTCACATTTCAAACTAATTTAATATGATAATTTGTGATTGACACAATAATTGTACATGAGCATAATTTGTACATTAGGTAGTTAATAGTTGTGAATCTTACATGTCATGGTGTGATTGGTCATTCTTTGGTAAAAATTTGACAACTATTGGATATTACTATGATTACTATGGGGTAGTATTATATGATCAAGTACCATTTAAACTATAGGACCATGTTTCCTTAATGGCACTTTTCCCCTAAAATTTATGTATCTCGGTGAGTGTTAAGCGTGGCACAATTGGTAGCACTGACATGTCTTAAAATTCATGCGTATACAATGAAAAACAATGTAGGATGACATGAGATATCCTATCTAATTACAATTGTTACAGACATATAGTATGCCATTTTGTTTTGTTTTAATTTAAAACACTCCTGTGGCCTGATAAACTAATAGGGAAAGCTATAATACATTCTCAACAGTTTACAAATTGAGTAGGTTTGTATTTCTATTGAAAAACTTTGTTCACAGAGGTACAAAAACTTTTTCAAGAGAACTTTAAACAAAATGGTCCATGATTTGGATATCCAACATAAAAAATGACTGATCAAGAATTGAAATCTCTTGCAATAGTGGCCCGGACATGGTCACAAAAGTTTAGGTATTTTGGAAAAAATAAGGTACTTTTTCATTAATCAATGGTAAAAGTGGTTTTCCTATTTTATCCCCAGAGGCTATTTTGTCTTATCCTTTGCAAAAAGCAAGGTAAAAGTATATTGTTGTTATTACTCTATTTGTTTTGGTTCTTTTCCTTTCTCCTGGGAACTCATTTTGAGTTTTTCCCACTCGCAATTTGTATATTGTTTGGGTTGTAGTCCCATTGACCTAATTTTATGGTCATTCATTATACATTAATATATCTTATCTTATCTTATCTTTGGATTAATTGGCATGTTTATCTCACCTTCCTTCTTGCAATAAGGTGCAATAATTATCCTATAACTTTGGAACACATGTCGGGGCATCTTTGAATTTTTGACTACTAAAAGAAAATCATATGCATCATTGTCATTTGATTGGATTAACTTGGTTAAGAATAATTGACACCCCATGTAAATAATTAATCATTAAAGCTTTGCAAAATGCCCCTCTTAAATCACCATAGATAATATTTCACCCTTGTTTGACTTAACCATAAGGAAATAATCTGAAAGAATTGTACATGTGCTTGAATTAATATCTGAACGCAAGTAACACCACTAATTATAAACTGAACCTTCCCATTTTGCAAATCAACATCTGAAATTACTATTTCATAAATAAATTGTTCATGTTTTCTATCCTTCCTGCCTTTATCAAGGACTTGCAACAGTCTTCTAAGGTTGCTGCACTGTTAGGGTAAAAACATCATGAAGAGGCCACATATGTGAGGCATTGCATCCTAGAACAACACTTTAAGCTATTGATTTTCTATATGCGAGCTTTATTTTGTCCTAAAAACAAGGAACTGAAATTTTTTTGGTACCCTGTACCGATGATTGACTAAAAATGGTCAATAATAACTAATGGGAAGGTTTTTTTCATTCCACATGCTTTGTGCCATTTCCATAATGGTATGATTCTTTATTTTAGCCACACCATTTTGTTGGGGGTTTACGTGTTAGTGAACTATCTCTTGATGCCACAGTTACTACAATAATTAGAGATCTGTCGTTAATTCTTCCCCACTATTAGGTCAAAGTACCTAGAGATAGTAACCACTTTTCTTTTCACCCTTTATGTTAAAATGATAGAAAAATTTGAAGCATTTTAGTTCCTACTTTATAAAATAAATCCATGTGTGGTGAGATAAATCGTCAATAAAGTCAAAAAATTATTATTATTAATGAAGGATTTCTTTTGCATCCCTCCATGAATGTCAGCATGGATAACCTCAAGAGGATATTTTGCACTCCATGTTTTGTTCACTGAAAATCCTTCTCGGTGCTTCCTATTGCTTTCCAAGTGCACAACACGAACACACTTCTTCCTTTTGGTTGAATTACCGGAAGTCCTCTGACCATTTTCTACTAGTGAAGCAAGTTCAATCCTTAAAATCTCAGACATCTATAGCCTTTTTGCTATGACCAGGTCATACATGATTTCTTTGAGGGCATGTAGTTTGTTGGGTAATAAATTACATAGAATAGCATATGGTTACTTTAATACAATGACATCCCCCCTTAAGATGTATTTCAATGAAGGGAAGGATAGAGGAATCATTGAAGTATTCCCCCTTGATGATAGTTTATTTTGTGGCTAAAAGTTTCTAAAGTTGAACATTTTTTTGCTCAAGTAAGGGATGTGTTAATATATTGTTGCCTAACTTGCACTCAATTCCATAATTAGTAGTATTGTGCAGATAATGAAGAATGCGTTTAGTATCCTATCAATGGCTTTCATGGGGCTCTTAAGTGTCATGTGATATTAGATTCAATGTAAAAGAGATATCAGGACATGTATAAGTAAACTCTAGTAGACTTCTCACCAACTGGTTGTAAAGTTTTTCATTAAATAAAGGAGAAAACTTAGCGAAACGTTTGACCCCATGTTGAAAAGGAGTCTTTGGAGATTTGTAATTTTACTTGTAGAAGTGACACAAAATATCTTAAGTATATTTGGATTGATGAAAAAAATATCTTTCTCAGACTATGAAATTTATAGACCAAGGAAAAAAAGTAACAAAAATACGAAAATCATCTCAAAATACTTCATTAAAACTGGGCGTTCAAATAATGAATTTTACTCATATAAGCTATTGTAATGATTCAGTCATCAACATAGAGTACTAGTATTAGAAGTTTCCTGTATACTTTTCTTTGTGTGGAATAGAGGGTCAAGGTCACTCCGTGTAAAACCAAAATTGATAATAAATGTGTTGATCTCTTCATACCATGCTCAACGAGCTTGTTTCAAGCCTATTAATCTAGAAAATCAATTTATCTTTTGTCGTGGCTTGATTGATGCTTTAAAAAGAATACTTACAATGTTATACATGTGAATCAGTTACACTCTTATGCAATAAGGTCATTGATCTAGAATGGAATTTAATCGCTAAAAATGTTATAGATCCACATTCAATTTCTTCTACTGTTGCATCTTCTTCACCTCTTCCATCTGTTAAGTACTCTTAACGGTCTCCATCTTCAACAACTCGCAAACATGTGCCATTTCCTCCACCAATTAAGTGTCCTCATTCTCCTCCACCACATCTCTCTCTTTCTAAGTCTTTTCCACATCCTCCTCAGGAGCCTTTAAATTTATATCGTTATGTTAAGCCTCATGATGTGCTACGTGTTTTGCTTGATAAGTGCTTAATTCACTTGCCTTATAATCAATATCATCCTTAGCATTTCTTCTATCACTATCGCGATCATCCTTATTACAACTATTATGACATCATTGTCTATTGTGATAATGAATATCATGCCCTTAATGGAAAATTGCAACAATTAGAGGACAAGGGTGTCATTTCCTTTGGCACTCACTCTCTAGAGAGGTTTATTTCTCTGATTCCAAGAAAGTGTGCCACTACTCCAATTCACTTATCTCCTCCACCTACTTCTATGGTCGTTATTTGTCCACCACCTAAGTTCATCATTCATGCACAACCTCCACCTCACACATCCACGGCTGTAGCATCTCATATGCCGCATAGTGCTCCAACTTCACATGGTCTTCTTAAGCCATTAACATCTGTTCTTCCCACAACTGCATCTCCCATCATTGGCACCATCTCATTGGACATTCATTTTGGCTCATATACTCATGTTTCTTCTACTTCACATGTTTCCACTGCTCCATGCCCTTTTAATCTCTGGTAGGTGATTCTTTTTATCTCACTGGCTAGTGATGCTCTCATGTTCTTACTGTTGAAGGATTTTCTATAGTAAGAACCCTGCTGTATCTTTACATTATACACTTCATTTATCTATCTATCAAGTGTACACTATCACACCATTTCCCAATGATGAACTCTTACTTTATGGTTTGCTCTTTATTGTTGAGGGGTCTTATATAAATGATCTTCATTGCATACACATATGCTGGGGTTCATCGCCATCCCCCCCTATTCGTTATTCTTACACATGATTACATACAATCACTTCAATCACATTGTTTTATTGTAGTATTTGATGGAACATGTGGGTGGGCTTGGGTTCTTAATTTCCACTGAATGCTCTGCATTCAGAGTGATCAATTATGTTATGCTAGTTCCATATAGAGAAGTGTGACCCCTACCTCATGTTGTCTCCATGGCCACTAAATACTCCATTTCACACAGGAATGATTCTCTTCTTACTAACGGATATATTTTCAAATTTTTATAGACAATCTCTCATATGAATCTTTGTTCTGCCACCTTCGACATACTAGTGGAAGACGTAATTTTTGCATATATTTCTATCAGAACTATATACATCATAAACATGAGTTCACTCTCGTAGAAAGGCTTGTGACATATTTATCACATAATAGTCCATCTTGTCCTTTTTTTCTTTGAATCTTAGATTATGTTTTTTTGCATACAGTAAAATTTGTTCCATGCCTCATGTTTTTTTTTCTTTTTCTATTTTTTGCCAAAGGAAAGTGCTTTGATACCATTCTGCTCATTTTATTTTGTTGATTGTATTCACAACTGATGTTGTGAATTGGGTTCGTGAATTGGGTCTGGGTTTTAGTTTCATTCGGAATTTATGACCATATTTAAACCTAATGTCAAAATATCATATTTATTTTGCATTTGAAGATTTATAAAGGTTGCATGATGAAAAACCTTCCTGAATTGAAGTTGTCTGATTGTTTTCACCATGTAGAAACTGTTGTAAATTTGCTTTAGGTCTAAAGTTTGTTTACAACAAATGTTGTAACTACTTAATTAATATAATTATTGTTGAGTTTTAATTAAAAGGAAATTATATAATAGTCTAAGTTTGGAAAAAACATTCATGTGAGTGGTCATTTTAAAAGAGGAATTCTTGTCTCATTCTTAGAAAACCCTTACGTTTTGGTTGATGCAAAATTATTAATATGGCGAGAGTGAAGATCAAGATTAAAAAGATAGAAAATATAACAAATTGACAAGTTACATTTTCGAAATGAAAAGCATAACTCTTTAAGAAATGTCATAAGATCGCGGTGTTGTGCAAACTTTGAAGTAGCTATAATAATTTTGTCTCACCCGGAAAAACTTTACAATTTTCTTAGCTTTGGGTAAACCTCTAACTTCAACACATTAATATTCTTATATTTTCAAAAATAATGACTGTAAATTTTAATTTTATTGTCACTTTTTTGCATCAAAATTTTATAGAAAGCTTAAAATTATAAAGTTTGGTTAAATTATTTGTTAAATTTTGTCTACTAAACTGCCCAAAATTTGAACTAATACTTCAAAATTTTAAGCTTAAAGATTTTGAGTTTTGTGCTAGAATCAGTTCCCATTTTAAAAAAATGTAAGAATGGGAAGAATGAAGTGTAATGAAATGCTGTAAAAATTTGATTTTATGAAGTGGAGAATGTGAAATATTGGCATATAACATTGCGGAATGTGTCATACGATAGTGGGAGAAATTATGAACTGAATTCAATAGACGGGGAAGAAAACATAATAGCGCAGCTTAAGATATGATAGAAAATGTTTGTCCTTTATTAGTTAGAAGAATATGTGACCCTTAAGGATGTATATTGCATATTGTGGCTATAAGTTATGGGTGAGAGAGTATATGTGATGGCCATTGTGGATTCTCAAATGTAGATTTGAGTAGCTAGGTGATATTTTACAAGTACACGGGTACAAAAAGAGACCAATATTAGCTTTGGATGACATGATAATATTGGGTGTTCGATGATTGCGGAACTTCATTGCAATGGTCATTGCTTCATCAATGTCACTAGAGGTTGGAGGAGTGTTCATCTTATATAAGATGCATGCTATCGGTTGGTGTATAGAGATGGATGACGCTAGGTATGAATTGGTGTGATGCATGTTTGTGCATTTATATAGGAACCTAGATTGCTATAATGAGGCCCCTTGGTGGACCACGTGTAGAGTGGGCGAGGCCTAAAATATTCCTTGCGTGATGGGATTGTGTACGGAGTAGGAGGCTGAACACTAATATATATAGATCGATGCTTTGATCATTTAGGGCCTGTGGCCATTATATGGAGGTCATATCGAGACTATGGTGGATGGCTACATGATGGAGTAGACCGATGTTGTATTCGACATACTATGTCATTCAAGATAGATTTACTAAAATTACTGAGATAATTCAGGTAGATCATGTATCACGTCAATTTGGGATGACTGACAATGTGCTCGTTAAGCCCTATATATGGGTGCACACAAATACAACGTCAAGAAGATAGGGAGTGAGAAAAGGACCTTCAGGAGCACATCTAGTGCTCACACATATAAATGAGATGGATGCAGTCCTAGAGCCCATACAGGTAGATGACATAGGATGCACCGCGGCATATTGTGCATTATGGGTAGTGCACCAATGGGTATTATTGTTACTTGTTGTTGTGGATATGGTGGGATTAGCTCCAGTTGGAGTAGAGGAATAGGCTCCAGTCCGTGATGACAAAGGTATAACAACAATGATAAAAAAGTGTGAGTATTTGATAGTTGTGGTTCTTTATTTAGTTGTTTGACTATATTGTATCATGCCTAATAACTAATGTGATGTTCAGATGATTGCAAGGGATACTTATTGGTCGTTGATCCTTGATTCATATATCCACATGTTTATGTGGAGTGTACCTATGTATGGCTTTTTAGAGGTGGTATGTTGGAGGGAGTGAGTAGATTCCACTGCGAGCGAGCATGCCTACTTGTTCAAGACAATGGTGATAGCGTCATCAACATGTACCATATTTTTGAGGGAATGTGTCGAGGCATGAGTTGAAAATCAGCGAACTAAGGAGGTTATAGGGAGAGGGGCCCTAGTGCAAGATGTGTCCACAAAGCAAGTAGAGCTACAATGTCGATTCACATAGCATTCAGTCATGTTAGGCTTATTACATAGATGGATGGAGATATATGGGGGCCACCACCAACATCGTAGATTGAGTGGCAAAGCATCTAGTTTTAGAGATCCTATAATTGTACCCAGTTATAGTCATGACGATGTATGACATGTATTGATGTAGCAATGTATGGGGGCTTGCCCCCCAATGATCTTATTTTTGTAGCTACAATTTTTGATGATATATATAGATGGATGATAGATATTATTGTGTTGTGTTGAAATTTTTCAATGTGATGTAATGATTGTTGTGTATATGTAGTTGTTTTATTTTCATCACATAAATGATGATATTCTTGTTATTGGTAAAAAATACTTCTTGTTCTGGATGGAAATTTGAATTCTAACTTGGACCGAATCAATGGGATTCCCTCTAAGTTGTGGGCGTCTCAAAATGAGGGAAACCTCTAGAAGGGCTAGCTCCCTTTGATGAATCTCTCAAAATATGTATTTTTAATGAGTTCAAGGTTAGTTGACATAAAAACTAAAAATAATAAAAGGTGATACACAAAAATTTGTTTGAGGGTCGTATTATACCAAACACTTGATAAAGGACACAAAATTTGAAAAAATTTCACTCCATACTCTATCTATTGAATTCTAAATTCACAAGGCTCTTGAGTGCACTTTTGTGTTTGTAAAACAAATAAGTAAGATCCTATAGGTGCTAAGAAACTAAAACATGCAATACTAATTAATAATATTCACTTGTGCATACTTTCAATCTAATGTAATACACTGCAGAAACACTCTAAATATGGACTAACAAATTAGGTTAGTATATTCATCAAGGATTCTTCATACAAATTTGCAACATAACAGTGCAAAAACATTTCCTCTCTTGTGCTTTGCAAGAGCACATAGTATATAGCAAAAGTATTCACCCTCTAGCCTCAAAAATAGAACATGCATTCCAACTATATCCCCATACATGCATACTTTTATCTTTTCACAAAAATATAATTTTCAAAATAAACAAAAAGCTAATAATAGATTTCCAACTTTCCTTCTCCCACAGTCGCCTCACTGTTGACTACTCAAACTCTTTTCTTTGGAAACTGTACGGAATCCTTTATAATGAGCAAGGTTACAACTAGAACTTTTGGTTCTCACTTGCAAAAGTTATTTTTGGATTTTTGTTTGCACATGTAAAGAAATGAATTTTGTCCTTTATGGAAACACTATCTCCTATCTCTTGAGCATCACATGGATTTATGGTTGGCATAAGTTGACTATTGTAGATTACATGTAAGTAATTATAAACCCTTTTGACAATGGCTTGTATTAAGACCAAAAAATTACCTTGAGCCACTTTTCACGTGATAATGTGGCATGATCTTGAAAATGTCTGATTGAATTAACTACAGTTGAAAGTAACCACATGGCATGGTAACTTTGATGAATAATTGAGTAATTAGGGTAAAAAAACCCTAGATCCTTCGCCACCTCTAGATAATTGAGTAATTAGGGTAGCATATATGATTTTGACACCTTTGGAAAATTCATTAGAGAAGAAAGGAAAACCCTAACGCTCTTGCAAATGGAGTCCATGCTTTTCTGGACTGGCATTATGCATTTTGAGTTGGCCATGAAGGTTTTGATCTTTCTCGTCTCTGATTTTTTGAGTTTGAAGTGGAGGTATTTGTATTATCATGGCGTCCGTATTCGAGCTCGGCCTTACGGTGATTCCATGTATTTGTTGGAGTTGGTTTTGCATAATATTTACTACCATGGGTGGATGCTCGAGTCTTTGAGTTTTTAGATGAAGGGTTTCGAAATATGTGCTTTTTTTTGGGTTCGTGTTGTCATGGGAGAAACCTTTGAGCTTTTCCCTTTGGATCTCTGTATTTTTTTGTAAATCAGTGCTTATTCCATGAGCTAGGTTGCTTCCTTTGGGAATTTTTTTTGTTTTTTTCCCATGGACTAAGCTTGTTTGGTGTTGAAATGATAGCTACAACTCAAAATATGTTATTTCTATTTGGCTCTAGAGCTTGGCCATGGAAGCTTGTTGGTGACTACTTGTGCTTGAGACGAGATGAGTTTTTGTTGAGATGATCTTCTGAGACTCCTATGAGGCTATTACACCCTACTTCTACCATTGTCTTGAAAAGAAGGTAAGGCTTGTCTCTATAGGTACTTAAAAATTTTCCTTGCTTCAGAACTTTTAAATCTAGGATTTGTCTATATTGATTCATATTTTCTCTTCACAAAACTCATGGGTATATTTTTTGTCCCCCTTTAAATAATTTCTGAAAAAGAAACCAGCTTCCAAAATTTTATTACAGATCTATTTGAGCTTTTGATTATACATTATTTTGTAAGTAATGGGTTCCAGTCGTTTAAGTGTTATGCTATGATTAGACCTAAGTTTGTTTGATGTAACCTGCATATAGTTTGTGTTGAGTCGTTGTTCATTATTGGGATCACTTATTACCCTAGCCTTTAGATTATTGGCCGCCATTCTCTTGTAAAATTTTTTCCTCTGGTTTCAAGCTCATTTCTGCAAGTTCCTTGTTGGAACTCCTAAAACTTAGTGGTGACCCCTTCCAATACTCACAGTGGATTCAAAACTGAGGTAAATCATCTTCTCTAACTCTACAATACTTTTTCAACCATTTCTCGAAAATCATGGCTATGTTGAATCCTACTGATCTTAATAGATATGAGCTCTATTTATTCTGATTCATTTTGGATGCCTATGAGTTATTATGGTCTTTTATTTGATTTTCAAGCTGGGTTCTAGATTTAGCACCATTCTTTGACTATAGACACCATGTATCTAGTTTAGATCTGGGTTGTGGCCATTTTCCCTCAAGATATGAGTTTACATATTTCTCATTCATGTGAGGCTTTGGGATTATGTATTTCTAGTGTATTACTTTCTATTTCACAACTTATAGTGTAAGCTTCTCTCAGCACTTTCCATTTCCATTGCGGTTGTTGGTTTCAAGTTCAACTCCCTAAGTTCTTTAATGTCTGTCCAAATTCCATCTCCAAATCACAACTGAGAGTGATGCATAATGATAATCTTGAAAATGTACCTTACAAAATATTGTGAAAGAATGCATGTGACGTTTTTCTTTGTTGAGTTGTAAATCTCTCTTTTATGGTGATCTACTTTTAAATTTGAACTCTTTATTCTTCAAAGATAATTATGAACCTTTATTTTAAACTGTGCTATACAAATATATTTGTTGTCTTCTCATATATGTTTCCCTTTAGATGGTTAAATGTCTTGAATGCCGCTCTTGGTTCCCAAATAGGTATATTCCCTGCTCCATGTCTTGAAGATCTATCTTCCAATAAATAATTTTTTTTCATTCATATTAAGGAGGTCTTATCTGTTGGAGTTAGCACACCGGTTGTACAAACAATATATCAGATCTAAGCATACATGCAAATAAAAATAGATATTCTACCAGAAGAATTATACAAAACAATAGACATAAATCAACACTAGATTTAACGTGGTTCACCCATTGTGGGCTACATCTACCAAGAAACAAGCCAATCTATTATCCAAAGCTTTGACAAGATATACAATGAAGATTTATAATCTTCCACACATCTCAGATGTTCAATACTTTCTTCCTCAAGCTTTTTCCTTCTTCACAAAGAATTCTCTTACACAATTATCTTGTAATTATGATCAATCCTCTCCTCTAAACCATAGCTCTATTCTTTAAATAGTCGTTTAAGACTTTAGGGTACTTAGCCATGAAATTACATTCATTAAATCTATTCCAATGTTAAAAATAGAATAAAACCCGAGAGTTAATTAAAAGCTCGTCGCACAGGTAACCGATGTCGGTTCTACCCAACTGTCGTCAGTTCCAACTTGCCCTGACTGATGACAGTCACACTCTACTAATGTCCGTATATCCTGACCAATGCCGGTTACTGTATTTTCCAACAAGTTCTAATTGCATGCTAAAACATGAGTAATTTAGCTCGATACTCAACAATCTCCCACTTGGAGATTAATTACTGCACTATACCTTTATAATACCATTCTTAGTTCCTCCTTAGGCTTTGTTTCTTCCTCTTCAAGTCTCAAACTCAAAGAACAACAGAAGTGGAGTGTAGCTCTGACTTCTCCTTTGGTAACGTCTTTGTTAGCATATCTGCAGGGTTCTTGCTCATGTGAATCTTTTCCAGATTCAACTATCCATCTTCCAATACCTGTCATATGAAGTGATACCTCAACTGAATGTGTTTCATTCTTGAATGAAATGTTGAGTTCTTTACCAAATGAATTGCACTCTAACTGTCACTGAACAGTTCACAATTACTTTGCTCCTTTCCCAACTCTTCCATGAACCTACTTATCCATATCATCTCCTTGTTAGCCTCAGTAGCTGCAACATACTCTTCCTTTGTAGTAGACAAAGCCAAAACCTTCGGAAATCTCGAAATCTAGCTAACTATCATTCCACCTACTATGAAAATATATCTAGTAGTGCTCCTTCTACCATCTAGATCTCCAGCCATATCCAAATCAACATAGCCACGTAATGAAGTATCTGAACCTCCATAGCATAACTACATGCTAGATGTCCCTTTCAAATACCTGAGTATCCATTGGACTGCTTTCCAATGCTCTTTACCTGGATTAGCCATATATCTACTCACAACTCCCACTGCATGTGTAATGTCTGGTCTTGTACAAACCATAGCATACCTGTGACTTCCAACTTCTGAAGCATATGGCACTTGTGTCATGTATTTGACCTCCTCTTATGATGAAGGTCACTGATCTTTACTCAATTTGAAATGTCTAGCCATAGGTGTGTTAACAGGCTTTACATTCTACATGTTGAACCTTTCTAACACCTTGTACATATAATCCTCCTGAGACAAATACAAATTCTTGTTTTTCTTGTCTCTATGTATTTTCATGCCAAGGATTCTTTTTGCATCTCCCAAATCCTTCATTGCAAAAATCTGAGCTAGCTTTCTCTTAAGCTCACCTATGTCTTGCATACTAGATCCTACAATAAGCATATCATCCACATACAGTAAAAATTTAATATAGCTCTCATTTTCAAGCTTCTTGAAATAAACACAATGGTTGGATTCACATCTCAAGTAACCATGCTCATGCATAAAACTATCAAACCTCATGTACCATTGCCTTGGAGCTTGCTTGAGCCCATATAGAATCTTTTTCAACCTACACACTAATTTCTCCTTACCCTTGACTTCATACCCAAACAACTGCTACATATAAATATCTTCATCCAAATCACCATGAAGGAAATCCGTCTTCGCATCTAGTTGCTCTAAATGCAAATATTCTACTGCAACTAAACTCAATATAATATGAATCGAGGTCATCTTAATAATAGGAGAAAATATTTCACCAAGGTCAATACCTGTCTTTTGTGTAAATCCCTTTACTACAAGCCTTGCCTTGTACCTTTTTTGTCCACCCTCTTCTTCCTTAATTTTGTAAACCCACTTGTTCTACAATTTTCTCTTTCCTACTAGCAATTTAACCAAATCTCAAGTCTGGTTCTATTCCAAAGATTTCATCTCCTCATCCATGCCATGCTCCCACTGAACGTGAGTTTTATCCTACATTGTTTCTTCAAATGTTTCAGGTTCACCACTATCAGTCAATAATAGATAAGGTGAAAATATTTCTAGAAGTTTACTTACTCTTTGTGACCTTCTCACAGGGAGTTTGGGGTACCGGAGGCTCAATCTGGAATTCCTGGAAATTAGTATCAACTTCTGATAGTGATCGATGATGGTCATGTCTAACCAACGTTGGTTTGGCTAACCGACACCGGTTCAAATCCTCTATAACCGTCAACGGTTCATCTGACCGATGTCGGTCAAGGCCTAACTGACCACGGTTACTATGCATTTCTGTAGGTTGTTCTTTAAAACACAAGAGTTCATTTTCATCAATAAACTTCTCAATTTTCTCATCCTTTGGTACCAAAATTTGATCCTTGTACATTCTCTTTTTCATTCCATCCAACATCACGACTCCTAAAATTTTTAGAATTCTCTAAATCCCAAAAATAAAAATCGAAATCACCAGATCCATAACTAATGAAAGTGCACCTCTTGGATTTTGCATCCAATTTTTTTCTATTTTCTCTATCAACATGTAAAAAAGCTTCGGAACCAAAAAATTTAAGATAAGAAAGATCTACCTCTTTTCTGGTCCATGCTTCCTCTGGTATTGCACCATCTAGTGAACTTGAAGAGCCACGGTTAATCAAATAAACCATTGTAACTACTTCTACCCAAAACTGCAAAGGCAATCCAGAATGTATCCTCATACTTCTAGCTCATGTTCCATGATTGTCTTATTCCTTCTTTCTATAACATCATTCTCATGTGGTGTTCTTAGAACCATTCTTTCTCTACATATCCCATTCACTGAACAATAATCATTGAAAGTCTTACTACAATATTCACCACCATTGTCAGATATAAGGCACTTTAACTTTGAATTTGATTCATACTCAACAAGGGCTTTCCAATTTTTAAAAGTTTCAAAAACATTAGATTTTTGTTTAATACAATAAACCCATACCTTTATTTTAGCATCATCAATGAAAGTAACATAATATTGGGATCCACCATGAGAAGCTACCTGAGCTGTTCCCCACACATCTGAGCGTACAAGCTCCAATTTCTGCTCCTTCATAGTTGCCCCAACTTTGAGAAATTTCACTATCTTTTTTTTTCCAAAGATACAGTGCTCACATAAATCAAGATCCAAATTTTTCAAATCTGATAACTTACCCTTAGCCTTTAATATCTACATTCCTTTTTGACTCATATGACCTAATGATTATGCCACATGCATGCATCTAAATCTGAAGTAGGTAATGCAGAAAAGGAATCAATAATACAGGTAGATAAATATAATGTTCCTAGCTTCTTACCTCTTACCACAACAAAAGCACCCTTGGTAACTTTCCAAGAGTCTCCTGTAAAAGTAACCATGCAACCAGATTCACCTAGTTTCCTTGCAGAAATAAGAATCCTCTTGAGGTTTGTCACATGTCTCACATCTTTCAATACCCATTTATTTTCATTCTACAATTTTAGATGAACTTTTCCTTTATCAGTAATATTGCAAGGTTCATCATCACCCAAATAGACATGCCCAAAATTGCCCTGGACATAATTTCTGAAATAACCCTTATTAGGAATTGCATGGAAAGAACCTCCTGAATCTAAAACCCATGATTCAATTCTACTATCTAAAGAAAGAATAAGAGCATCTTGTATTACCTCTGATGCGGCAAGATTTACCTCTTTACCTTTTTTTGGATGTTGATTCTCATTATTTTTTGACCAAAAATCTTTCTTTGCATGTCCTTTCTTTCCACATTTCCAATAAGTAATTCCCTTACCTCTGGATTTAGATCTACTATCCCTTGACTTTGATTTCCCATTACTCTTACTCTTTGATCTCTCCTTCTACCTACCCCTGCTTTCTACATTAAAAGCATTTCCAGATGATGTTTCCTCTGTACTTTTCCTGCGAATTTCTTCATTCAAGATTATAATAACCACATCATCAAAATTTAAAATATTATTAGCAAATGTTGTATTACTAACAGCCATTACCAAGTTGTCCCAACTATCAGGCAAAGAACATAAGAATAAAAGTGTTTTTACTTCATCATCAAATGGTATTGAAACTGATTTTAACTAATTTACAATAGATCAGAAATCATTCAAATGACTAGAGGCAAATTCACCTTCGTGCATCTTAGAACTAAAAAGTTTCTTCATCAAATAAACTTTATTTGAAGCACTAGGTTTTTCATATAAATTAGCAAGAGATTTCATTAAGTCTACTGTAGAATCCGCTTCTGTAATATTGGAAGCCAAGGATGCTGTCAGGCTCAATCTTATAAATCCCAAAGCCTTTTTGTGAAGAATCTTCCATTCTTCATCAATCATCTTTGTAGGTCTATACTTCTCATCCAATGGTAAATACAAATCTCTCTGATACAGATAATCCTCAATCTGCATCTTCCATAATTGATAATTTCTATCGTCAAACTTCTTTACCTTGTATTTATTATCTTCTATCATTGTTGTAGCTCCCACTCAATCAGAAAACCCTCTGTGAGTAAATCATTCAACATACAAAACCCTCAAACAAGGCTCCGATACCAGTTGTTGGGGTTAGCACACTGGTTGTATAGACAATATATCAGATCTAAGCATACATGCAAATAAAAGTGGATATTCTACCAGAAGAATTATAAAAACAATAGACATAAATCAACACTAGATTTAACGTGGTTCACCCAATGTGGGCTACGTCCACAAAAAAACAAGCCAATCTATTATACATAGCTTTGACAAGATATATAATGAAGATTTATAATCTTCCACATCTCTCAGATGTTCAGTGCTTTCTTCCTCAACCTTTTTCCTTATTCACCAAGAATTCTCTCTTACACAATTATCTTGTAATTATGATCAATCCTCTCCTCTAAACCCTAGCTCTATGCTTTAAATAGTCATTTAAGACTTTAGGGTACTTAGCCATGCAATTACATTTATTAAATCTATTCCAATGTTAAAAATAGAATAAAACCTGAGAGTTAATTAAAATCTCGTTGCATAGGTAACCGATGCCTGTTCTGCCCAACCGTCGCCGATTCCAACTTTCTCTGACCGATGATGGTCACACTCTAACCGATGCCGATCTATCCTAACCGATGTCGGTTACTGTATTTTCCAGCAAGTTCTAACTACATGCTAAAAAATGAGTAATTTAGCTCCATACTCAACATTATCTACTTAGTTGTGCTCCATGAATATACATTCTTTGATTTGAGGAGTTGAAAGCATACTTCTATCTTGAATGTTAGCATATTCTAATCAGTTTACACTACAAATATGCACTTGCAATTATCTGTTGCAATCTTTAAGGATATCCAAAATGAACTTGCAACCTATTTTGAGGATGCCAATAGTTGTGCTATATGTAGTTTTTCGATCTTGTTTCTTTCTTGTTCCCTGTGCCTGCACACTTAAAAAACTAGTTAGAAAATATGGGGTAACCTATTTTCATTCTCATCCTTCTGAATTTTCTTTCTTGAAATGCTTCTGAAAATGGAGGCTAGATGTTGTCGAGTGATAGTGACATTTAGTTTGTGATTCCATTTTGATTCCTTCTCATACCTCTCATTTGTAATTTTTTAACAAATTCATAAATGTTAAAATGTAAGTACGTGGTTAGAGAGTAACTCGAAGCTCTAACAGTCAGTCTTCTTTGTTTGTCAATACGTGCCTCAGAGGTAGAAAGAAGCATGAAGATGATGAAGATGCAAGAAATGAGCGTGGGGGAACCAACTCATCCAAGAAATAATGGGTTTCCTCTCTCCTCATTCATTTACAACTCTATCCATATGCATTTTATTTTATTGTACACATGAGTTAGATCCCATGACTTGTGTGGAAAACATTGAAATATCATTTCTTGATGAATAAATGAAATTAAACTTTGTAATTGAGTTGTCTATTTCCTTTATATTTTATTATTATAGCTGGTAATCGTGGAATGAACTAAGTAACTCAAAACATAATTAATATCCTTCACACATAAGAAATAACAAGAATTAATTCACTTGTACTTGAAAACTGTACTTTTCTGAATGCAAACAACAACTATATTCGTTGTTCAGGGTCCAATTTTTGACATCTAGGGCTTCTCACGCCTTCATCACGGTTGTGCACTAGTCTTTCGAGGCTTCTACATTTCTTTGCTGAAAGTGACACTTGGAATGGCAGCATATGTGAGGTGTTGCACCATGTAATAGCACACATAGCTTCGTTTTTG
This sequence comes from Taxus chinensis, assembly GCA_019776745.2. Taxonomy (NCBI): domain Eukaryota; kingdom Viridiplantae; phylum Streptophyta; class Pinopsida; order Cupressales; family Taxaceae; genus Taxus; species Taxus chinensis. The sequence goes on from CM034154.1 coordinate 122,664,579, forward strand.
CTTTTCATCCTTCCCATAAATGACTATCTTCTAGCAATAGAAACAATTTACTACCCATACCCAATGATTGACTCAAAATGGTCACCAATTCTCAAATGTACGAGGATTTTGATTAGGTCATAGATTAATGAGTAAAGAAACTTACATTGTGTAAAATTCATTTGATAAGTAGTGGTATATGTTTGCATGAAATGAATATTGTGATAAAACAATGCGACTGAAATGATAGTATGTAATTACGTGTAAGCATGAAGAAGAGGGGGGGAGAATAGAAATGCCCCCTAGCATGTGTGTATAAAATGAAGCTCATTTATATATGACTCCTAAACAATCAAGAATGAACAAACCATAAAGAAAAAGTGTGTCATGAGGAAATGTTGTGATAGTGTACGTTTGATAAATAGATCAATGAAGCATATAGCGTAGAGATGGAGCAAGGTTTATATCGTAGCAAATCCCTCATCAATCTTGTAAGAATAAGAATGTGTCATCAGGAGGTGAGGTGAGACATATCACCTACCAAAGATAAAGAGGGCATGGAGTGGTGCAAGCATGTGAAGTGGAAGCAACATGAGTGTATGAACAATGTACATGTTCACTACAAAAGCCGAGTATAACGGCACTATTGTTGGACATGAGTCAGTATGGATTTGACACATACTTTACAAGTATGGATATTTATAGACCCAACCCACAAAAATTTTGTGTGACAATTAGAGATACGAAGAGCACATTGAAATTCACATGTGCTATATTTAGAAACTATTACAAGACAAGGTTGTTAATTTTAAATTCTACTAAATAAAAGATCATATTACAATATATTCACACATCCCTTGCTCGAGAAAACACTTTTTCAACTTTTCAAACTTTTGGGAACCAAATAAAGTATCATTAAGGGGGAATTTTTCAATGATTCCTCTGTCCTTCCCTTCATTGAACTACATCTTAAAGGGGATGTCATTGTATTAAAGTAATTGTTATCCAAAATTCACTTCCTAAAGTAATTTTTATAACTTACATAATTTCTTCAGCCTTGAGCAAGAAAAAAAGGTTCGAGGCTAAAATCAGGTTTTGAGGGATCCCTTGACTTTTCTATAACTTCCCTATCCATAGAAAAATCCAAAGATTTAATGAAAAATTGCAAAAAATTGAAAAATTGAAGTCAAGGGCCTATTTTAGTGCAAATCAGGTTTGAGGCTACAGATGGAACCAATGCAGATTGTACCGGGATTCATCGTACCTAGTTCAGATCCAATTTACAAAGGAGGCAATGTATTATGGCTAAGTCAGCTTCTGGCATCCCAGAACACAAGTTTAGTCGGGCCACCAATTCCCTGCATCACCGAAGTTATCAAAAATCTGAAATAGCCGCAACCAGAGAAATGCAGAAAAAATGGATTAAAATATCCTGAGTAGTTTGTGCAAAAATTGGGACAAAAGTACGTGTGGGCCTTGAAAATCTTAAATAACCACAACCAGAGAAATGTGGAAAAAGCGGAATATTTTTTCCCGCACGGTCCGCATGACAATTGGGGCAAAAGTACCTGAAATCACCAAAATCGCTACACTCAAAGAAATGTGGATATTTCTAGAGTCAACGGCCCACTTGGCCCAGTCAACAATGGACACGCAGGAACAGAAAATCTCGAGTCGGTTGATGCAGAGAAAGGATTCCTAGACAATCGAAGTACCGCAGGGACGTGAAATCCTCACAAACCCAAAAATTCTGCATATCGAAGGAATCAGAGTACGATGCAAATAAGGTGGAATTTGGCAGCCTAGGTGGCCCTTGTGCCATAGGAACATGAGCTCCATAGAAATCACTAATACCTGCATGTCAAAGTAAAAGGGAGTAAACAACCAGTGTATTGTGGATCATGATAGCTTGCATGGAACATCCCAACCCTAAACTTTAAATGGTCATAAATTTTGACCCAAAGCTCCATTTTTAACAAAATTTAACTTTTTAGAAAGGGCATGACATCCATTTTTAATGAGAGTACGTGGGTGAAAAGCAAAGAAACATATCCATCTCCAAAAATTTAAATACTCAATCCTGTAAAATGCAAGAAATATTTGGCAAACTCAAAATAGCTTCTCACACCTAGAGGACCATAACTTTTGCAATTATCAACTGAATTGTGAAAAATTTGTACAGTTGGAATCCTGGATATGAGCCTGATGCACAGGGATTAAAAAATCTGAAATTTTATGAATAATTGATGGTGATTTTTCTGAAAACATGGTCAAGTTCATAACAATGATCTTATTGGTGGTTGGGAGGACATTGAATGAGCATGGGAAATCATACTTTCACTACTACAAGTTATGAGAAAGCATGGGGAGTCTTGTGCAAGAAAAATGCCATCATTTCACTCCATTTATGACCTCTTGCAAAGGGTTGAAAAGCATATTGCAGAATTTCAATCCTCTCTTCTAAACTATATAAATAGGAATGCTAGGCTCATTATAGAAGGGGGATTGTTTTTGAGTAGTAAAACTCTTGAATTTTTGTTTTGTGAAGCTGATGCACTGCAAGCCCTTATAGTGAACTCCTTGTATGGTGATCCATGCCTTTATTTTGTAATAGATTGAACTGTGTATATCAATAAAACAATTGATGCAAGTTTGTGGATATATATTCCCTTGTTGTGTTTGTTTGCATTCTTCTTACCTCTTCAACCTTATTGCAAATATATTGTCTACCTTATGCTCTTGCAGGGATTCATTATCACTGTGTGTGTATGAAATATTATTGTGAATGCAATTTCTATACTGTGGAGAACTATTACCACCCTCTCTAATATGTACTTTACTTTTATTTTTCACACATTAGAAAGATACTCTCATTCCCTTTCTATGGTGTATCACCGCTTTAGTGTAGGCTTTGTTTTCATGCTCTCTCTCTCCCTGGTCCCTTGTAAACTTAGATTAGGATAAGATAGTTTCACCTGCATTAGATTATATTTTGGTGGTTAATTTAGGGGCAAGAACGAGCTTTCTCTAGAGGTCTATCTCAAGTAGAAAGTCTTATGACTTGGAGATAGTACCCATGTTACCCAGTCACACCATGTGCTCAAGTACACACACTTGTGGAAATCGGAGGATGCTATTATTTGGTGATAACAGTAACCATACACTATTCTATGTAATTTATTACCCAACATATTACATGCCCTCAAAGAAACCACATATGATTTGGTCATGGAACAAAGGATATGGATATCTGACCTTTTAAGGATTGAGCTTTCTTCACTAGCAAAAAATGGTCACATGACTTCTAGTAATTCATCCAAAAGGAATAAGTTTGTTCTTGGTGTGCACTTGGAAAGCAACAAGTAGCACCGAGATATATTTTCAGTGAACGAAACATGAAGTGCAAAAGCTCCTCTTGAGCTTGTCCATGCTGATATTTGTGAAGGGATGCAAAAGAAATCCTTCGGTAATAATATTTATTTTGTCTTTATTGACAATTTATCTCGCCACACCTAGAATTATTTTATAAAATAGAAATTAAAATCCTACAAATGTTTCAAGCATTTTTAGATAATGGTTAAAAAGAAAAGTAGTTTCTATCTCTAGGTAATTTGAATTGATAGAGAGGGAGAATTACAAACAGATCTTAGATTTCTATAGTAATTATGGAATCAAAAGATAGTTGACTAACATCTACACCCCCAATAAAATGGTTTGGCTAAAATAAAGAACCACACCATTATGGAAATTACACAAATCATATTGAAGGCAAAATACCTTCCCATTAGATTCTTTTCGACCATTTGTGGTCAATCATCAGGAGAAGGTACATAAAAAATTTCAATTCCTTGTTTTTTGGCCACAAAAAGGATAGCTTATAGTAAATAATTAGCTTAAAGTGTTGTTCCAAGATGCAATGCCTCACATATATGGCCTCTCCGATATGTGTTATTCACCAAAATAGTGCAACAACCTTGGAAGACCACTGCAAGGCCTTGATGAATGAGAAAAGCATAGAAAATGCCAAGAATTTCATTCTGAAATAGCAATTTCAGATGTTTATTTATAGAATAGGAAGGTTTAGTTTATAATCAGTGGTGTTACTTAAATTCCAGAGATTAAGTCAGGTGCATGTAAAATTAATTCAGATTATTTCCTTATGGTTAAGTGAAATTACATTATGTGTTGAGTTGTTTAAGTTCATTTCACATCATGATTACGGAAAAGAAAAGTAAAAGGAAATTAATTAGGTCATAGTAGAAGATAATTTCATTTATTCATAAATAAATAGTACATTGATCCCATGCAAACTATGGGATATGGCTCTTATCAAGAAAGATAATGCATATAAATCCATAGCAGAAAGCTTGAGGGATGAGTAACCCGTCATTGCCTAAGTTTTAAGTTCACTCCAAGCTTTTCGGATTGCTCAAAGCTTTTGTTCCAAGTACCTGAAAATAAGAAATTCAAAGGTGTTAGAGCTCGAGGTCACTGATCTCTCATGTTTCCAGTTTTATATTTATATGCATTAGCGATTACAATAGAGGTAGGAAAGAAACACTGACACATAAACTAAATCATCCTTTTCGAATTTTATAAAGTTCTAGGATAGCTATGGAAATTGCAATATTCAGGTTCAACTCAGCTCGTCAAAGATATAGTTGCAGTCCATGAAAATAAAGAAAAACAAGTATGCAAGGGAAAAGTAATCATTCAAGAGAGTAAAGTAAAACGAAACAACATGGCATATTGTATGTCTGTAACAACTATAATTACACATGGTATCTCATGTCATTATACATATTGGTGTTTTTGTTTATGCATGAAGTGTAAGACATCAACTCTATCAATTTTTTTAGTCTTGGCATTCTTCGAGATAAATCTATGTTAAGGGAAAAGTGTCATAAAGGATACATGGTCCTATAGTTGAAATGGTTCTTGATCATATAATACAACCCCATAGTTGTCATATTTCTATCTAATATTTGTCGAATTTTTACCAAAGAATGACCAATCACACCATGACATGTAAGATTCACAACTATTAACTACCTAATGTACAACTTATGTTCATGTCAAAGTATTGTTTCAATCCAAAATTTTCATTTTAGAACAGTTCAAAATATGACTTTCCATCTAACTAAACACACCAAAGGAAAAATATATATTAAACACAAGATGCGTCAATTGTGGTATATATTCCAAGTGTTGATGTGCAACCATTTAGGTGCCACGTGGATACCAAGTTAGGGTGTTCCACTATAGGTATACCTCCCATATACATTTGAGGTAATTCCAAGGAAGAGGTATTAATTTATCGAAATCACATCACCCCTGATTGTTTGCAAGCAGATGGTTGAGGCAATCAGTGTGATTCGTCAAACATTGAGTTATCTTAAAGTGTGGGACTTTGCAATTGGGATAACCCTCTAGATGAATTTTGGTTCCTATTCCTCTATGTTGATACACACATCAAAACTGTAGAGGATCTACACTAAAATCTACTCTAACTTGCCAAGGAGACAACTAACAAAGGTGATGCACCAAAAGGAATGTTGAACACATGCATTGCATGGACGTGGAGACCAAAATCAGATTTAGGAGGATGAAAACACACCATAGATCAATTCACTGATGAGAATCCAATAACCATTAAACATAAACCATTAAACATGTAATGCAATAACCATGGACAAGTAACCAAGATTGCAATGAGAGATCAGAAGAAAACAATGAACATAAGAGAGGGTTGAAATTCATCCACAGACTTATATTATTTCTCCACAGATTTGATATAGTGAATTACAAAGGCCAAGAGGAAAAAACTTGCATTAGAACTTGAATGGGAGGTTTGAACTCCAAAAATCCATGTGTAGACAAGAGAATAAGGGAGGGTGCAAAGAAAAATTATTCCAACATTAGAACAGTTCCCCTCCTTACAATATATAGGAAAAATAAGAGAAGGGAGAGAGGGAAGAAACTTGAAATATTTCAACCACCCTAAAATGCATTAAAATATCCTGTAACAATGATGGGTACCACTGCAAAACCCATACCTCCATTTGTTATGCCTTGTTAGGCGAGAAAGGAAGCCCATACTTCATCATTATGGTAGGTTAAAAACCTAGAACATCGTATAAAATGGCAGACTATATTTCTTCATTTTGAATAACTTAGTCTTACTTAAATTTTAGACTTTTGGGCATCTTGACACTAACAATTTTCCAAAAAGTCCTTTCTTGCACAAATCTGAGCTCCCAGTCAAAATTTATGGCAATCTTAATATTGGGGTGCCATACTGCACTAATGGCGAGTGGTTGGCTTTGTTTCATTAGACTCCAAAATGCCTCACAACCTCTGAAATCTAAAATTTTAAACTTTCAGGCATTTTGACTTTGGAGGTTGTACATCTATTTGAGTGCTTGAAACCTCTGAACCTCCAAAACCCCAAACTCTGAAATTCAGACTTTGGATTTCAAAAGTTTCTCCTTTCAGGATTTAGGTTATTGTTCATTGTTCAAGTTGGCTTGAGAGTTCCAAAAATCCGAAACCCGAAATTATGAAACTCCAAAAACCCGAAGTAGAGTTTGACCCCAAAAATGCCAAACCCTTTTAGACTTTAGAATTTTGGGATTTCGGGCATTAGCTCATGCTTTTACATTTTCTTGCCGAAGAACCCCAAACCTCTTAACCTCTAAAGTAAGAAATTTGGACTTCGGAGTTTGGACTATAAAAATATGATCCACAACATCATTGACCTCAAAGTCAAGTTTGACCCCGAAAATGTTGAACCCTTTTGAACTTCAGAGTTTTAGGATTTAATGCATTAACTCATGCTTTTGAGTTTGTTTAGCAAAGAACCCCGAACCTCTAAGCCTCTAAATTCTGAAATTAAGACTTCGGAGTTCGGACTCCGAAAATCCAATCCATGGCATCGTTGACTCCGAAGTCAAGTTTGACCCAGAAAATGCCATATCCTTTCGGACTTTGGAATTTCGGGATTTCTGGCATTAGCTCATGCTTTTGAATTTGTTTTGTGAAGAACGTCAAACCTCTGAACCTCCAAAGTCTGAAATTCAGATTTCAAAGTTTGGAATCTAAAAATCTAATCCATGGTTTCGTTGACACAAAAGTCAAGTTTGACCCAGAAAATGCCAAACCCTTTCGGACTTCAAAATTTCGGACCCTTTTGTTTTTTTTATAAACTAGTTCTCCACCGAAACTCCAAAATCTAAAAATTCCAAAGTCTGAAAACTTAGGACTTTGGAGTCCCCATTTTTCCACTTAGCTCAACTACAAGCTTCCTTCAATTCCTTTCCTCCGACATTGCTACCAATGTCAAGCCGTCCTACAACCTGTTTGGCCAATTTTGAAATGTGAGCTTCCATGACTAAATCAATCCCTCCATTTTCTCAGTGTGCAAGTTCATGTTTTTAAAATTTTTCCTAAGCGGTAAAATTTGATAACAAGTATGGCAAATGCGAAATAGATTTGATAAACAAAATAGCTTTCTACGTGTGGTTATTTCTTACAGTTCGGCTTGCTTTGTCACTTTTGAGTAGAATTGTCAAATAATGATTCATGAACTCAATCAATGCAACAAATACACTAACACATCAAAATGATGTGCACACATTGAGCTTTATTTTTTTTACAACATTAACACATCCTCCAAGCCATCACGGCTAGTATTAGATTGTGGATATAAATACTAAAAAAATTAATATATATATTGTTGCTAGAATAAATCTTTACACATAGTGGTTTATAGAGAAATCTAAACCAAAATATAGAATTTGGGTCAATCACAAGGAACGTGCAAACAGATATCAAAACCTTCAAACATTATCTTTCTTGTTTCCAAGTTTTAAATTTTCTTATCGATTGCATACTTTAGATGCAGTTTAATTCTAAGGGCACACTTATATTTCAAGATACTTAAGTTGTTCATAAGAAAATAAATTTAATTGATGATCTATAGACAGAATCACGAAATATAATACACATTTTAGAGCTCCTAAAGTAATGACAGCAAAAATCAATTACTACAACACGTTCTTTGGATTCTAAACTAGTTACTCCCTACCTTATTGACATTCCAATTATTGATTTACATATGGTAAGCATAGGCATTTTAGAAACATATGTGTTCAACAATCAATTCAGCTAATGATTCCCTACATGTATTTTTAAACCTATACGTAGGGAGAAGCCATTACCTAGAACTTGTTAAGTATGCAATGGGTAAGAATATTGTTTAATGACAAAATTATGGACGAGACAATTTACTTTTATCCAAGTAATCTAGTAGATACTGAAAAAGGAAAAATTTAGATAAAGGTGAAATACACATAAATGCTCACGACTACTATTATTTGATAGATTTGAGATACAACAAACCGTTCACCTTTAAATGTCAGGATTAAACGTGTTCAAATTGTTTAGTGAAATGCTTTGAGAAGCATCAAAATGGAAACCAACTCCAACACAGATCTCAAAACCTTTAAGCTTAAAATCTTACAAGTCAAAATTTAAAATATTCGACATCTAAGTTCAGAAAATCCACAAATAAATTAACCAAACTTTAAAATTTCAAGTTTTCTATTTTTGTTTGATTTAAAAAAGTAAAAATAACTTAAAATTTATAGTTTTTTTTTTAAAGTTTAAAATGTTAATGTTTTGAAGTTAGACGTTTACCAAGAGCTATCAAAGCCGTTAAATTTTTATGAGTGAGAGAAAATTATTGTAGTTACTTCGTAGTTGCACAACACCACAAACTATTCTATTTCTTGAAGAGTCGTGTTTTATGTTTTGAAAATATAATTTATTTGTTTGTTACATTTTCTATCTTTTTAATCTAGATATTCAATCTCCCTATATTAATAATTTTGGAACAACCAAAATGTTAGGATTTTCTAACAATGAAATGAGAATCCCTTTCCTAAAATGACAACTTACATGAATGTTTTTCCAAAACTTAAACAATAATATACTTTCCTTTGAATTCAAACTCAACCATATTTACTTTAATTAACTAGAAGTTGCAAAATTTGTTGCAAACAAACCTCAGACCAAAACAAAATTCACAGCAGATTCTACGTATTGAGAACAATCAGATAATTTAAATGTGTGAAGGTCTTTCATCACACATCTTCTATAAAGTCTTAAATGCAAAATAAATATCATATGACATTGCAAACTATACAACGGTAATAGATGTCAAATGAAACTAAAACCTAAACCCAATTCATGACAACAAAGGGTTGTGTAACCTCTTGTCATACATGGTGAAGAAGAAGGTCATCTCTCATTTTGAATCAGCCAGGTGAAATCAATGGAACTAAGGGTCCTCCTTTACAAGCAATTCATCGAAGAAAATATAGCCGGGGTAGACCTACAAAACAAAATGCAAATACAATTTGGAAAAAAAGTGTGAAAATAGCTAGTGAGGTAAGCATGTGAAGATTTTACTAGGACTCCATCCTTCAAGCATGTATAAACACATGTAGGATAATAAATTCCAAGCCACGAGAAATTATGACCTTACATGTGGTATAAACCGACATCGTCCACTTGGTGATTCACAAGAGTGGAGGGAAATTCATGAAGAAGAAACTCCAATAGACCATGCCATGGATCTGCCAAGTCATCAACCAAGTCATCCAGAAATTTTTAAGTTCCATGACTTGTGAAAAATTCCACCGTATTATCTTCTTAAAAACAATGTTAAATGTTGAATTTGGAGAATTTGGAAAATAGATATCGGGCATGGTGAAGCATGATGGTGATTCTTCATGCCTTGAATTTTCTTGATTTGAAAGAATTTTTTATGACCTTTAAGTCCCCTTCAATGAAAATTCAATCGATGTCACAACTAAAAGCCAAATATAGACTATGAATTGATGTTAAAGCCTCCACATCATTGCATGTCCCATCCAAGAGGTAGAAAGAAACAATATGAATCAAGGAGCCAGAAAAATCCCTGAGGATTTACATACCACAAAGATACCTAGATTACCCAACCCCGTCATAGATTAACTCAAAAAATCTAGAGCCTGAGGGTTCCATTTCTCATTAATATTTTAACATCAATATGTTATTGAGACAATATGCTAATTCTGTTAACGAGATTAAAACATTATGGTGATAATAGAGCATAGGGTTGCCTTGGGTTCTGAATGTCCATTAAACACTCTACATTTGGAGTGCTCTGTTGTGTTATGCTAGTTCCACATAGAGAAGTGTGATCCCTATCTCATGGTGTCCCCATGGCCATTATAACCACCATGCGATGCTTAAATGCCCCATTCTACACAAGAAGGGTTGTCTTTTCAATTTTTTATAAAAAACAACTCTTGTGTGAAGATTTATTCTACCACCTTCCACATACTAGTGTGAGACATGGTTTTTCCAGCTATTTCTTTCAGATCTATATGCATCATAAATATGATTCACTCTCGTAGAAAGGCTTATGAAATTTTTATCAAATAACAATCCAACTTGTCATTTTTTTGCTTCAAATATTTCAGTTTATCGTTTTGTAGATGGTGTGATTTGTTGCATGCCTTGCCTTTTGTTTTATTTTTTTCTTTTGCCAAAGATACAATGCTTCAATACAATTCTATTCATTTAATTTAGTTGATTGTGTTCACAACTAATGTTGTGAATTGGGTTTATATTTTAGTTTCATTTGACATTTATAACCATTCTATTATCATAATATCATATTTCTTTTTCATTTGAAACTTTTAAAAGGTTGCATGATGAAAGACATTATTGGATTTAAATTATCTAGTTATTTTCATTTTGTAAAAACTGTTGTGAATTCGGTTTAGGTCTAAAGTTTGTTTACAACAAATGCTTCAACTGTTAATTAATTAATATAAATATGGTTGAGTTTGAATTCAAAAGGAAAAAATATAATTGTCTAAGTTTGGAAAAAAAATTCATGTGAAAAATCATTTTTAAAAAGGTATTCTCATCTCAATCTTAGAAAATCCTCACATTTTAGTTTCTACAGAATTATTAATATTGGGAGAATGAAGATCAAGATTAAAAAGATAGAAAATGTAACAAACAGACAAGTTACATTTTCGAAACAAAAATCAAAACTCTTTAAGAAATGCGAGAAGATTGTAGTGTTGTGCGACTCCGAAGTAGCTACAATATTTTTCTCTCACCTGGGAAAATTTTACGACATTCCTAACTCTGGCTAAACCTTAACTTCAAAAAACTAAGATTCTTAACATTTCAAACAAATGACTCTAAATTTTTATTTTACTTTAACTTTTTTACATCACACTCTTATAGAAAGCTTAATATTTTATAGTTTGGTTAAGTTATTTGTTAATTTTATGGACTAAACTGCCTAGAACTTTAAACTTAGACTTTAAGATTTTGAGCTTAAAGACTATGAATTTTGTGCTGAAATTAGTTACCATTTTGAAACTCAAAAATTGAAACTCACTATAATCAATAGTAGTGAAAAAAGATGAATAGTAATTCTATTTAACTTGAGTAAGTGTGATTTTTATCTCTGAGCTTTTGATGATGCCCCAAATTAGAGCAACAAGATTGGGTCGATTTGAGATGGTGTCAATGGTTCTGGTGATACAAATGAAAGATAAAATTGTTAGTATGATTGTTATCAAATAATTTGTAGAAATCAGCTCAGTTTTTAGAGTTTTTGCAAATATTCAGTTTTTGAATTTTTAGGCATTTTTTACTTGGGCAACATCGAAGAAGTCGCTAACGTAATTTGAGACATTAGTGGCTAGATCTAGGAATTGATTACCTACTCTTGGGTGCCTACAACCTGTTGTTAGGAACTGACAACCAAGAAGGTTGGTTTTGACCTAGAAAGTGTCCAATGTGAAAATTGATGCTTATAGATTTTAGTAGCAGTTGATTTTAGCAATAGGTGTTAACTTTTTTTTTTATGGTGTTTTGTGTTGTGTAGAGGAATATCCATTTGAGAGAGTTCTATGGAGGTCAAGACTTGAGTACACTCTTGAGATTAGGCCTATTAGATGTAGAGTGGAATATACTAGATCGTGTCAGCCTGCGACACATTGCTAAATTGGGGAAGGTACCCCATAATATGTTGATGAATACTGCATTGTGTGAGAGGTGGTGCGAAAACACTTGTAATTTTTTGGTTTCCTACCAGAAAGACGACTATGACCCTAGAGGAGGTATATTACATATTACGGCTGCAAGTTATGGGTGAGAGAGTATACATGATGGCCATAGTGGAATCTCAGAGGAAGATGCAAGTGTCTAGGAAAATTTTCAGGTACATTATTACAAAAAAGTGACCCATATTAGCTTGGATTCCATGCTAAGGTTGGGTGATCCACGATTACGGAAGTTCATTGTAGTCATTATTACTTCATCAATGGCACTAGAGGTTGGAGGAGTGGGCATCTTGTATAAGATGCATGATAACGGTTCTCTTATAGAGAAGGATGGCATGAGGTATGTGTAGGTGCGATGCATGTTGGCACATTTTTACAGGGACCTATATTGCTATATTGACACCCCTTTGTGGGCCACGTGCAGCGGGCGAGGCCTGATATATTCCCTATGAAATGAGACGGTGTCTACATTAGGAGGTCAGCCACCAATATATATTTATTGGTGCTTGATCGTATGGGCCATGTGGCCATTATATGGAGTTCATATCAAGACTATGGTGGATGGCCTGATGATGGAGTAGACCGATGATGTATTTCACTTACTATGTAGTTAGAAGATAGATTTAATGAAGTGGCTGAACTATTTCAGGAAAAGCTTGTATCATGTCTATTTGGCATGGCTGACAATGTGTCCCTATAGCCATATATATGGGTGTGAGCCACTAGAGCGCTGAGGAGATGGGGAGTTAAATAGGAACCTTCAAGAGCACATCTACTGCCCCCATGTATAGATGAGGTGGATGTAGCCATAAAGCTGCTATAGGTGGATGTCGCAGGCTGTACTGAGGCATATTGTGCATCGTGGGCAATGCACCGATGGGTGTTATTATCTCTAGTCATTGTGAATTCAACGATAGCACTGCTAGTTGGAGTAGAGGTGTAGCCTATAGTCCTAAATGACAATGGTATAGAAACAACGATAGCAAAGCGTGATTATTTGATAGTTGTGGTTTGTTATTTAGTTGTTTGATTAATTCCAAGGATTTGTAGTTTTTTGATGTGCATCACATAAATGATAGTATTCTCGACTGTATGATGATGTTGATTAGATAATAGATTAATGACTAATGAAACTTGCATTGTATAATATAGATTGGGGAAATGGTGATAGATGTATGTATGAAATGAATAATGTGATAAAATTGTGTGATTGAAATGATTATATGTAATAGCGTCTAACCATGATGAAGAGGATGGAAAGAATAGTGATGCCCCCTAGCATGTGTTTTTACAATAAGGATCATTTATATAAGACCCCTTAACAATCAAGAATGAACGAGCTATGAAGTGAGAATACATCATCAGGAAATGGTATGATAGTGTACGCTTGATAGATAGATCAATGAAGCATATAGCACAAAGATGGAGCAAGGTTTTTACTGTAACAGATCCCTCAATAGTCATGTAAGATCTTTAAAAACTATAAGAACAAGAGTGTGTCATCGAGAGGTGAGGACAGATGAATCACCCACCATAGATTAAGCGGACATGGAGCAATAGAAGCATGTGAGGTGGAAGAAACATAAGTGTATGAGCCAAATTGAATGTCCAATGAGATGGTGCCAATGATGGGAGATGCAATGGTGGGAAGTATAGATGCTGACGACTTAGAAGCCCATGTGAAGTAAGAGCATTACATGGCAGATAAGATGGTGCAGTAGTGGATGAGTGAGGTGGAGATCGTGCATGAATGGTGACCTTAGGTGGTGGATGAATAACGACCGTAGACACAAGTAGAGGAGATAAGTGAACTGGAGTAGCAACACACTGTGGAATCTAAGAAATAGAATGCTTTGGAGAGCGAGAGCCAAAGGAAATGACACCCTTTTCCTCTAATTGTTGCAATTTTGCATAAAGGGTGTAACAGTGATTATCACAATGGCCATTGATGCGATGATAGTTGTAATAACGACGATCGCGCTAGTGATGAAAGTGATGTTTAGGATGATGTTGATTAGAAGGCAAGTGAATTAAGTGCTTATCAAACAAAGCACGTAGCACATCATGAGGTTTAGCAGAATGTGCTAAATGCAATGGCTCCCAAGGACGAGATGGCTTAGACTTAGGTGGAGAGTGACGCAATGGTGGAGATGAAGGACACTTAGGTAGTGGAGTAGATGGCACATGCTTATGAGGTGGAGGAGATGGATACCTTGGAGGACGCTTAACAGATGGAAGAGGTGAAGAAGTAGAAGATGCAACAATAAAAGAAATAGAAGGGGGATCTATAACATGTGTAGTAATTAAATCCTATTCTAGATCAATGACCTTATAACATAAAAGTGTAAATGATTCGCATGTATCTTATTGTAAGCGTTCTTTTTAAAGCAGGAATCACGCCACGACAAAAGATAAATTGATTTTCTAGATTAATAGGCTTGAAACAAGCTCCTCAAGCATGGTATGAAGAGATCAACACATTTCTTATCAATTTTGGTTTTACACAGAGTCCCTTTGTCCATATAGTCTACACCAAGAAAAGTAGATAGGAAACTTGTAATACTTGTCCTCTACGTTGATGACTTAATCACTATAAGAGCTTCTATAAAGCAAATTCATGATTTGAACACCCGGTTTTAATGAAGTATTTTGAGATGATTGTTATAGGTTTGTTACATTTTTCCTTGGTCTACAAATTTCATATTCTGAGAAAGGTATTTTTGTCATCAATCCAAATATGTTTAAGATATTCTATGTCACTTCTACAAAGAAAACTACAAGTCTTAAAAGAATCCTTTTCAATCTGGGATCAAAATTTTTGCCAAGTTTTCTCCTCTATTGAATGGAAAAATTTATAACTAGTTGGTAAGAAGTCTTCTACAGTTGAATTATACATGTCATGATATCTCTTTTACATTGAATATAATATCATGTGCAAGTTAAGAGCCCCATGAAAGCCATTGGCAGGCTACTAAATGCATTCTTCAATATCTAAATAGTACTACTAATTATGGAATTGAGTGCAAGTTAGGCAACAAAGCCTCAATTTCTAGTTGTGCTTTGGGAGAAAAAAAGTGAAAAATCTTGCCCCTTATGGTGGGAAAACAACGGTTGAAGGCTAAAAAAATAGTGATTGGGCGGGAGATCGAGACAATCATAAGTCAACTACAGAACACATGTTCCATCTTGTGAGAGGTCTCATGAATTTAGTCTTGCAAAAGGACTACCATTGCTTTGTATACTACATAAGTTGAGTATAACGACACTCTTATTGGAAATGAGTCAGTATGGATTCGACACATGCTTTCCAAGTTTGGATATTTACAGACCCAACCCGCAACACTTTGGTGCGACAATTAGAGACACAAAGAGCACATTGAAATTTGTATGTGTTATATTAAAAAACTAATATGAAAATAAGGTCGTTGATCTCAAATTCTACTAAATAAAAGATCAGGTTACAATATATTCACACATCCCTTACTCAAGCAAAAATTTCTTCAACTTCAGAAAATTTTGGGCACCAAAGAAAGTGTCATCAAGGGGGGATACTTCAATGATTCCTCCGTCCTTCCCTTCATTGAACTACATCTTAAGGAGGATGTCATTGTATTAAAGTAACCATACACTATTCTATGCAATTTATTACCCACCAAACTACATGCCCTCAAAGTAACCACATATGATTTGGTCATGACACAAAGGCTATGGACGTCTGAGCTTTTAAGGATTGAGATGGCTTCACTTGTAGAAAATGGTTAGAGAACTTTTGGTAATTCAACCAAAAGGAAGAAGTTTGTTCGTGGTGTGCACTTAGAAAGCAACAAGTAGCACCAAGACAGAATTTCAGTGAACCAAACATGGAGTTAAAAAGCTCCTCTTGAGCTTGTCCATGCTAACATTTGTGGAGGGATGTAAAAGCAATCCTTCAGTAATAATATTTATTTTTGTCTTTATTGACGATTTATCTCACCACACATGGATTTATTTTCTAAATTGGGAATTAAAATCCTCCAAATGCTTCAAGAATTTTAAAATATTGGCTGAAAAGAAATGTTGTTGCTATCTCTAGGTACTTTGAATAGACCTGGTGGTATGGGATCTTAGGAAATTTCCAAGCAGGTAAAGTGTCTGATTCGTGTTGTATATCAACAGTAGAATTAACAAGAAAGACATCAGATAGACTTATAAGATCTTGATCTTCATGTTCTCCATGAATAATGGTATGATCGCCAAACTCCATTACTGTTACTGATAAGAAACTCTTCAACATGGCTTACGGTATCGGCCTTCAACCTAAAACTGCACACATCCACGATGACTTGAAAAATGGGAGGCTCACCTCTTTTCCTGACTTACGAGGTATACACTTATTTCGCAGATGAATAAAACCAAATCATACACCAGATATCAAGATAAAACACAACAAAATAGAATCTTACCAATTTTATTGATCATCAAAATCTATTAAGCTCTGATACCACTCTAAACCAAGCTCTAAACAATATCTAAACATAGTCTAAACCAAGCTCTAAGATTTTAGCATTCAATCTCTAAACCAAGCTCTAAGATTTTAGCTTTTAGTATAAGAAGTTGAAAAAGTATAAGTTTTCTAGAAAAATATATTCAAAAGATGTCCCATATAGAAAGCAATATTTCAGGAAAAATAAATATATGGGAAAAAAAAAAGAAAATTTATAAGTACTTACTTTATCTATAAAGGAAAGCACTATGCAAATGAGTGCCCCGAGAAGGATACAGAGAAAGGCAAGGCAAAAATAAATATGCTAACAAAAAAAGGTATAACGGATCAGGATTATTATTTCATCTCTGATTCTGACTGCTATTGTTCTGATATCTCATATATATCTTCAAAAGAAGATTTTCAAGTAAATATTATAGAACATACTGAGTCAAATTCAGTATAGTACAGAATCTGGATATGATTCATTTCCCTCTTTTGTAAATATGATTGCTATTTTTCCTCATCCTCTCATGCCTGTGTCTTCTGAAGTCATATTTAAGTAGTTAGAGCTAAGGCAAAGTGAATTTGAAGATTGTCGCACAAAGGATACTGCTAAGAAGACTTTTCTCTCACAAAAAGTCAAAGAATTAGAAAGAAAGTATATAATTCAAGTCAAAGCTGAAAATGAAGCACGAGAGAAAGGAAAAAGAGGAAGAAAGATAGAAATGGTCTCTTCAATAAAGGTCATCACCTACTTCAAGGCCTCCTATACAAGGATGTATTCTTCAAAGACAAACACCTTAGAGAGGAAGAGGTCGTGGCAGAGGAAAGAAGATACTCTCCACCGAAGAGAAGCTTTCCATTCTTATTTCGAGAAGAATATCTGGATAATGAATTTAAGGTAAGTACTTCTAGCACAAATGTTAGAATTCTAGCACCTGAAACAATGAGATTGTGGAGAAGGAATAGAATAGAATTTTCTACAAAAGGTGATTGCTAAAGCTACAAATGAATATAAGAGACTTGTCGAAGAAGAAAACAAGGAGAAAAAATAAGCTGAAGGTGATGAAAATTTTCTAAAAGAAGCTTATCAGTAAATACTGCATCAAGATGCAGAAGAATCAGTGCCAATAGAAGAAATTAATACAGAGGTATGTACAATAAAAGGAGCCCAAAATCCTTTTATTACTCTCAATATCTACATTCCAAATATCAAGCCATATTCTATAGATGCAACGATAGATATAAAAGAAGATATAAGTTTTCTTAGAACCAAAGTGATACCTCCATATTGTTGGACTGAGACATATTTAAAAATAAATTTTGATAAGAAAGAAGTCAATTCTAGATATACAACATATGTGCCTATCAGGATAGAAGGATATGAAAGAAAACTACAGTTTTATCAGCATGACATGCTTTCATATGATTTCTTGATAGGAGCTGATGCTTTATAGGAATGTGGCACTTTTAAGTTTAAATAAATATTTTATATCTTTATTCGATCCTAATGTTCAGATCCCAAGAAATTACTCATTTAGAACCATCATTCCTCTACCTAAGCGAAAGAAAGAATCCAATCATGAATGGATTCATAAATTTATAGCCTTATGTAAAGGTAATATTGATGATATTGTTGCAAAGATCAATAAATATCTTTGTTCTGATAATCCTCATATTTTTATTGAAAGAAAAAAACATTACTGTTCACTAGATTTGTAGTTTCAGAAAGATGACAAAGGGAATGATATCATTCCAAAATTCAAAACTCATCATAAAGGCATGATCCCTTTTGAGAGAAAGGAATGCCATGAACAAATTAAGAAGCTAATCCAAGGTGGTTTCATTAAAGAATCTAACTCCCTTTGGGCATGTATAACTTTTTATGTGAATAAAAGAAGTGAACAGATTCGCCAAAAGAAAAGACAGAAGCACCTAGGCGCTCACATTCCTCTTGGGAACTCATGACCCTCTCTACCCTTTTCTTACCCTTTTGGGTCTCTTTTATCTCTTGGTCATCTTTAGTACTTTGGGTTAGGCTTTCAGTCATCAATTACAAAATTCAAATAAGGGAATCATATATATACTTATTTACTTCTCCAAAATCAGGGGCTAAGCACTAAGCATTAACTATTATCACCTAATCTTTAATCACAGACACAATTTCATAACAAGGACACATCTAAGACATCCATACAAGCGGAATGGGGCTCCATCACTCGGTACGCACAACATATGAGGGGAATTTCATCTTATTCCATCTCACACATTTGCATACTTGGAGAAATTTAGATCAAGCCCGCTATCATGGTACAACTTACATAAGGGCAAGCTAGGGCATCATTACACACACATACACACATAATTATATGGATTCTGAGATGTAGTGCACCGTTTGGTCATAAAATCACTCTTCGGGTGACCACCGGGGTCAGTCCGAATACCCATTTTGAATCTTATTTGTTAGGTTTGATGTAGATTGTGGGAATGTGCAACTATTTATCTATTTTGTAGGTTATAAGTATAACTAAATACATTGGAGCTAAACCAGAGTGACAAAAGAGATCATGCAATTGTGAAGTTCTTCCAACCTAGAAAAGACATCATTCCCTTTAGCATCTTTCAGTGGACACTAGTACCCAGATCAGTCACTAGTACCCAGGCACTCCTGTGCTCACATAAAATTATGAGGATTATCGAACAAAGATTTTCTTGCATCATTTCTAAGTTCTATAACCTCAATATTAGTCGTGATGACACTGCTATCCAGTATGTTATCAATCCAGTTCATGATTGCCTAGATCATCTTCCAGATTGTGTAAAAATCAGAGGAAGTCATGGTTCTGAATGAATACTTGCTTAGGGATTTTACATCATTAAATAAAGATATAAAATCTTTCCATTAATACTAAAGTGCCACATTCCTGTAAAGCATCTACTCCTATCAATAAATCATATGAAAGCATATCATGCTGAATAAAACTGTAATCAGTTTGCTTTCATATCCTTCTATTTGATAGGCACATATGTTGTATATCTAGAAATTGCTTACTTTCTTATCAAAATTAATTTCCAATTTGGTTTGATATATATCATAGATGTGAGCTAATATCTAAGTGGTGATAATATCCCTGGTATTCCTGTATCAGGGTTACATGTGAAATATGTCAAAGCAATTGATATTTGAGCATTGTAGGTGACTACATAGTAATAGATAATGATGCTCGTAATAGAGAGCTCCTGGAATTTAGTAGCACATGCCACATGCATATAATGGAATTTATTAATAATGGTGTACTGAAAACAAACAACGGACCCTAATGATGCAGAATATAATATAGAATAGTTGTTGTTCTTGTAAAATAATAATCACGCTCACTTCTTTCTGATACCTGTTTTCTTCTAAACCAAGTCTCTTAAACTCAAGCTCTAAGCTTTGAGCAATCACCTTTTGTAAAATATTCTATTCTATTCCTTCTCCACAATCTCATTGTTTCAGGTGCTGGAATCACAACATTTGTGCTAGAAGTAGATACCTGAAATTCATTATCCAGATCGTCTTCTAGAAATAAGAATTTGGAAAGCTTCTTCTTACGTGGAGAGTATCTTCCTCCTTTGCCACGACCTCTTCCTCTGTAAGTTGTTTGTCTTTGACAAATACATCCTTGTATAGGAGGCCTTGAAGTAGGTGATGACCTTTGCTGAAGAGACCATTTCTATCTTTCTTCCTTTTCTTCCTTTCTCTCTCGTGGCTTCATTTTAAGCTCTGACTTGAATTATATAATTTATTTCTAATTCTCTTACTTTTTGTGAGAGAAAAGTCTTCTTAGCAGTATCCCATGGGGGAAAATCTTCAAATTCACTTTGCCTTAGCTCTAACTACTTAAATATAACTTTAGAAGACACAAGCATGAGAGGATGAGGAAAACTAGCAATCATATTTACAAAAGAGGGAAATGAATCATATCCATATTTTGTACTGTCTGAATTCGAATAAGTATGTTCTATAATATTTACTTGAAAATCTTCTTCTGAAGATATATATGAGATATCATAAGAATTACAATCAGAATTAGAGATTAAACAATAATCCTGATCCGTTATACCTTTTGTTGTTGGCATGTTTATTTTTGCCTTGCCTTTCTCTATATCCTTCTTTGGGCATTCATTTGCATAATTTTTTCCTTTACAGATAAAGCAAGTAGGCATAAATTTTCTTTTCTTTCCCATATATTTCTTTTTTCTGAAATATTACTTTCTATATGGGACATCTTTTGAATATTTGTTTCTAGAAAACTTATACTTTTTCTGCTTCTTATACTGACCCTTCCCCTTTGAAAAATATGAACACTCTTTACAAGGTTTCTTAATTTTGAACTTGTTCTGGGGTTTACAACCAAATGGGTCAAGATCTAACAATTGACAGAATATAGTTCCTAAGGCTTTTCGGGCCTTAGCAACTTCCTTGTGGTCTTTCTTTTCTTGGTAGAGATGAGCATTAATCTCATCTATGATTTGATTTAGAGCACGAAGAATCAATTCTTCAGTACTTCTTCCATGCAGGGATTTTTTATTCTCTGTGGCAAAGAATGTAGGGAAAGATTCTATATAGCGGATTCTCATAGTAGGATCATTTATATTTCTAGAATTATAATATAACTTTTGCATGTAACACTGATACTCTTTAATCCTAATCATGTCACATAATCTGGCTCTTAAGAATAAAGAAGTATTCTTAAGCTTATCATTATCAATAGTTCCTAGAAATTCATGAATGAGAGCTGTGGTCAATGAAGCATATCCACCAGTCATAATTTCTTCTTGGTGTGGATGAGCATCCCACCATTCTTTTACTATACCAACAAATCCATTTGCAATAACCTCAGCTATAGTTCTAGGATCTTTCTTATATAACAAGAGTTGAGAATTAGCCCATCCTATGATCCCATATATTAACTCCTTCACTTGTTCAGGAGTAGAGAGCAATCTAGCTTATACCAATTAGGCTGCAAGGTTTGAGTTCTTGCAGTATGATGTAGAGGCTCTAGATGTTGACGCTCTTGAAGTTTCCTCCATCAAAACCATACTTTTATCTTCTTCTAGAAGAAGCTTAGCCATACTGACTGATCCTTTATGTGGATTATTTTTATCTATGATGAACAAAGGACTATGTTCCAGTAGAATAGTCTTATGACGGGTCAAAGATCCGAAAGAGTTGACGACTTCCTGTTCAGGATACTTTATGCGATGAATGTGGTTCTATTTCTTTTGGCTTTTTTGTATTGTCCATAATTTTCTCTATTTATGGAATTATCTCAGCGAATATGATTTACATGTACTCTTGAACTTGGTCAAATTTGTGACTTAACTCAACAGTGGACTCATGCAACATGATGCAGACTATTTCGTACAATCTTATGGGTAGTACCTAATTTAGAAGCAATGTCTTTTCTAGTATCCTCAGACTGGCTAATGAGGGGTTGAACAACATCAATGACTTCTCTCGATACAATCTTGGGAATATCAGGACAGGTAGATACATATCTAGCAGTATTCTCAAGAATTTTATCAAATTTTATCATATGGGTAGTAACATCATCGAATATAGTATTTAATGATCTAAGGGCAGAAGATATATCTCCTTTCTGATGGAGTTCTATGGCTTTTAATGTCTTTTCAATATCTGCTAGAATAGACTCTTGATATTGCAGACGATCATGTACAGACTTGACAACTTTATTCATCTAGTTTGACATTTTTGAAGACTAAGAATGGTATACATGATCTGTCTACAGTTCTTTGATACTAAAAGATAGCCTTTTGAGTTTCATTCAGATGATAAGACTTCACTACTTTCAAGAGACAGAAAATATGCAGAAATATTGGTTTCTCTATAAGCCATACTAATAGTTGGACCATTAGAAGGGACATACTTTTGCTTTATAATTTTCTCACAATCTTTACACCAAAGGTAATCTATATTTGGATCATGAATCAAACTATTACGACTACAAATATAAGTCTATTCTTTCAGGGATTTTCTCGAAGGTTCAGCTGTAGAGAAAATAGAAGTATTTGATCAAAAAGAACTAGATCATGATATATCATACACAGGTTTTTTAGATCTGAAAGACAGAGTTACATTCAAATTAGACTCATTTACTACTGTAGCATTTTCTAGCTTAGGCTAATTTTTCTCAAGAAACTTTTTAGATAGGGTCCATTCTTGTGGAACTTTAATTTAGAACCATGAGATAAGTTCGGGCTCTATTTTTTGACTCTCTATACTTGTATGACTCAACACGCTTTTGCCTTTATAAATACCATGCTTGACTATAGGATGCATCGTGTTAACAAGGTGGTAGATGACCTTGTAATGAATAACCAAAGGATAAGCACCAAGTTTCATATGAAGACCTATGGTAGCAAGATGTAGTCGTAAAACTTATTTTAGTAAATCCTCTTTTTGTAGGCTTACTGGATAATTTGGATAGACCTAAAAGGATATGTGGCCATTATGAAGACCACTTTGAATAGTGGCTAAAAGGGAATATTTAAAGCTTTCAAAACACAAATCCATGAGACAGCATAAAACAAAAGCATTTAAACCACGACAAAATAGTGGAGTAATACCTATTTGTACACAACCTATATGAGAAAACTTAAATGTTTTTTTCTTTTTAAGAGACTGAATATCAGCGGGATCTACAAGAGATATGTCATACTTATGACTGGAAGTTTGAGAAACTTGGATAACAGACTCACGGGTCTTTAAAGTAGTAGCAAATATCAAATAAAAATTGAGGGGGAGAATTAATGACAGATCTTTGATTTCTATAGTAAGTGTGGCATCAAAAGACAATTGACTAACATTTACACCCCCAACAAATTGGCATGGCTAAAATAAAGAAACACACCATTAGGGAAATGCAACAAAGCATGTTGAAGGTAGAAAACCTTCCCATTAGTTATGTTTGTCCATTTTTCCCCAATCATTGGGAGAGGGTAAAAAAATTCCGGTTGATTTTTTTTTTAACAGAACAAAAAATGGCTTATAGGAAATCAGTAGCTTAAAGTGTTGTTCTAGGATGCAATGCCTCGCACATACGGCCTCTCTGAGATATCATCTTCTCCAGTGCAGCAACCTTGTAAAACCATTGCAAGGCCTTGATGAAGCCGGGAAGCATAGCAAATTCTAAGAATTTCATTCTAAAATAGCAATTTCAGTTGTCTATTTGCAGAATGGGAAGGTTCAGTTTACAATCAGTGGTGTTACTTGCATTCCAGAGATTAAGTCAAGTTCGGACTCTATTTTTTGACTCTCTATACTGGTATGACTCGCCACGCTGCTTGCTTTAGAAATGCCATGTTTGACTGTAGGATGCATTGTGTTAATAAGGCGATAGATGACCTTGTAATGAATAGCCAAGGGACAAGCACCAGGTTTCATATGCAAATCTGTGGTAGCAAGATGTAGACGTAAAACTTATTTTAACAAATCTTCTTTTTGAAGGCTCACTGGATAATTTGGATAGACCTCAAAAGATATCGGGCCATTATGAAGACTAGTTTGAATAGCAGCCAAAAGGGAATCTTTAAAACTCTCAACAAGTAAATCCATTAAACAGCATAACACAGAAGCATTTAAACCACGACGCAAAAGTGGAGTAATACCTATTTGAACACAACCTATATGAGCAAAATTAAATGTTTTTTTCTTTTTAAGAGACTGAATATCAGCGGGATCTACAAGAGATATGTCATACTTATGACTGGAAGTTTGAGAAACTTGGATAACAGACTCACGGGTCTTTAAAGTAGTAGCAAATATCAAATGAAAATTGAGGGGGAGAATTAATGACAGATCTTTGATTTCTATAGTAAGTGTGGCATCAAAAGACAATTGACTAACATTTACACCCCCAACAAATTGGCATGGCTAAAATAAAGAAACACACCATTAGGGAAATGCAACAAAGCATGTTGAAGGTAGAAAACCTTCCCATTAGTTATGTTTGTCCATTTTTCCCCAATCATTGGGAGAGGGTAAAAAAATTCCGGTTGATTTTTTTTTTAACAGAACAAAAATGGCTTATAGGAAATCAGTAGCTTAAAGTGTTGTTCTAGGATGCAATGCCTCGCACATACGGCCTCTCTGAGATATCATCTTCTCCAGTGCAGCAACCTTGTAAGACCATTGCAAGGCCTTGATGAAGCCGGGAAGCATAGCAAATTCTAAGAATTTCATTCTAAAATAGCAATTTCAGTTGTCTATTTGCAGAATGGGAAGGTTCAGTTTACAATCAGTGGTGTTACTTGCATTCCAGAGATTAAGTCAAGTGCAGGTACAATTAATTTAGATTATTTCCTTGTGGTTAAGTGAAATTACATTATGTGTTGAGTTGCTTAAGTTCATTTCACACCATGATTACGGAAAAAAAAAGTAATAGGAAATTAAAAAGCTCATAGTAGAAGATAATTTCATTTATTCATAAATAAATAGTACATTGATCCACAAAAGCTGTGGGATATGGCTCTTATCAAGAAAGATAATGCATATAAATACAAAGCTGAAAGCGTGAGGGATGAGTAACCCGTCATTGCCTAAGTTTGAAGGTCGCTCCAAGCTTTCCGGACTGCTCAAAGCTGTTGCTCCAAGTACCTGAAAAGAAGAAATTGAAAGGGGTTAGAGCTCGGGGTCACTAAGCTGTCATGGTGCCAGTTTTATATGTATATGCATTAGTGATTACGATAAAGGAAGGAAAGAAACATTGCTGCAGAAACTAAATCATCCTTTTCAGATTTTATAAAGTTCCAGGATAGCCATGTAAATTGCAATCTTCAAGTTCAAATCAGCTGATCAAAGATACAGTTGCAATCTATGAAAAGAAACACAAACAAGTATGCAAGGAAGAAGTAATCATTCAAGAAAGCGAAGGACTAGATTCACTGTTAAAATGAACATTCCAGGATCTCTACAAGGTACATACAGTTTCAAGGTACAGGTATGAAGGAATTAAACGAAAGTCACAGCACAGCTATATGGTCGAACACAGATTACAAATAAGAGCAAAAACATCACTGTTCCAGGACATTTCAGGTTTAAAAGTAAAAGATGAAATTCCAGATTACATTTTCAAAGATACATACAACTAGAATAAACAGATCTTAAGATTCAGCTACAGGCATATTTTTGACGGAGGCATGTAATTTTCAACAAGTAAAGGTTACGAAAGAGTTTGAAATGAAGCACAAATATCTCGAAGACTTGCATTTTAAGCCTGTTGTAGCTATTTATACAAGAGCTAATTGAGCATACATGAGTTCAACAAAGTGCCTGTCAAATAAATATTGATAATCAAAGTCTCTGAAAGCATCAAGTTAGTTGAATAATGTAGTTTGCTACCATAAACTAAATGGTTTCAAAGGAATCATAACAAAGCCACAGTCCATATCTACAGTCCCTATTATATTCACAGCAACCATTCATTTGCCATACAGCTTTAAAGAGGAGTAAATCTTCAAAAGTGTACTTCAGAACGTGCTTACAACAGGTTAAAGATGCAAAGCTTTCGAAGTAATTTCCAGATATGCAAAAGTCCAATTTTACAACATATATCCACTCAAATGAGGAGGAACAAATTCATACTCATACACTACATTCAGGAAGGATAAAAGTGTCTTCTCCATAAAGCTTCCAATTAGTTATTTCCAACAAATACAGATTTTTGCATCTAAAAGCCGAAGGTATAAGTTGCAGTATAAAAGGGAAGGGAGAAGAATGCTTTATAAGAACCGTTCCATTTTCAGATGAAGCAACAATGACTGTGATTTATGCAGAAGAAAAGATCGAATTTAAAACCAGATCACTAAAATCTCGAGTCTACATAAGAAATAGATGAGTTGCTAAGTATGAAGGTACAGAAATTAATGAAGCAAATACAAACGTATCAATACAGTGTATGACTAATTTAAAGATCTGTGCGAAAAAGGAAGCAAACAGAAGTTACAAAGCAAGCTGCAAACAAGAGTTTGAAGATACGCAACCGTAGCTATATATTTGGGCAAACCAAAACCCAGTTTGGGCAACACATTGACAAAGCAACCAGATCTACCCTAAATATCATGAGTTCGAATTAAGCTAAACTGAGCTCTTAAAGAGGATGAGTTGGGATGAGTTGGGTCGCCATACCGAGCTCATTCATATGCCAGCACTCAGATTCCAGAACCGAAACGTGGAAATCGCATAGCAGGTTGCATCAATTGCCCAGTCAACAGAGAAGTGCAGCAATGGCGGCCAACTTGAGCAACGGGCAGCTTTAAAATAATCCAAAAGGCAGGTTCAGGCCAGAAACACAGAGAACCAGCGAGATACCAGCTCAAGAGATCATGGCGGCCATGGTAGGGTTTTGCAGAGTCTCGAGAAGCATCCGAATGCGTAAAATGACAAAAGTTTGGCACTATTAGGGTTTTGTGGCTAATTCGGGTTAACTCAAACATGGGTGAAAGATTAACTATGGTGATTTAAGATGGACCTTTTTCAAAGCTTTAATGACTGGCCATCACACATGAAGTGTGCAATGATAATGTCAAAAGAGAAATAATGGTAAGCGTAAAAGGAAATTGAAGCAGAGAATGAAGCGTTGTATATCGATTAAAGTTGTTGACAATAAGTAAAGACAAATTAGGTGGACGGAATGATTTGTCACAAACAATGTACTGCCAACGTTTTTAAAAAATAAAAATAAATTTAAATTTAAAATAAAATATGATAAAGGCTATGAGGTTTGACACGCTAATGGGTGAGTTGAAGGAGTCAGCTTTGTATGTGGAGTAGGTGGCCTGCAACTTGTCATGGTCCTTGCCCACTAATTCAATACTTTATTTGGAATCCAAGGCCCTAAATCACGCCGAAACTCATGCTAGTGTTGAAATTTTGGCAGTAATTGGATAGTTACAACAAGGGTGGTTGAGTGTGCTAGTAGGAAAGAATGGGTTCCCTCACACGCATTTAATCCAACCACCAAAAATGCAGTCAACACACCTTCTAACCTTCCAGTCGACCCATATGAGCAAGCTCCTAGTCTGTGCAAGTGGAGACTTTGTAGAGGCTTTAGAATCATTTGCAAATGTATCCAACAGATACCTACCCAATCCATTACCTCTACATACTTGCGTCATGGCCTCATGGAATGCGTTGAGTGGATAATTTACACAAAATGGTATTCTAGAGGTTGCGAGTGTTCTTTTCAGGAGAAGTTTGTGGGTTCATGGGTGCCACGGTTGCAAGGAAGTAAAATATGCATATATCCTATTTATAGCCATCCTAAAATAAGTACTAGTGTGGGTTGAATCACTTAAGTGCACAGAGATATACTTGTAATTCTATTATCTCCTCATATTACTATATACAAATTGATCCGTCTGAAATTATTTTTGTACCTGAAGTGGCTTTTATTATATATGAAAGGGAAGAAAAAAATTGTTGTTGCTGTTATGTTTAATGTATACAAAAGAGAAGAAGGAGATGGAGGTTAGGAGACTCCTCAATTGGGTATAACCTTTGGCTTAAACTCTGCATAAAAAATGGGGTGGCCATTGTTTTTCAAGCTCCCTATTATGGTAGTTATTATCTTGTTTTGTATCAACTGGTTTAAATGGACTTTTGAGTTTTAATGCCTCGCGTTCAGTTTAGAGTGCCCTTACCCAAGCAATGGATTTGTTCCTTTGTTGGTCCTTTGATGCGAGCTTTTGAAATAAATATTTGATAGTTCAGGTTAAGGAGCTTGGAAAATATGAGATTGATATATGATTCTACTCTCAATATCCTGAAGAATACACGTATATACACAGGCTTTACATATGTGAATTCTTCCTCAAGTATATGAAGAAGAGAATGACATATATGTGTTGCATGAGGAAATGTGTCTACAGATACCAAGATGATATTTTACATGCCTACCAAGTGTTGAGAAGAGGAGGTTTGAAAGAAGATAACATTGTGGTGTTTATGTATGATGACATAGCAAAAAATGGAGAAAACCCCAAGCGGGGTACTATCATCAATCATCCTCAAGGAGTTGATATCTATGTAGGTATTCCAAAGGATTATACAGGCGAGAATGTCATTGTGGAAAATTTGTGTGTTGTTGTTCTTGGTAATAAAAGTTCAGTAAAAGGGTGGAAGTAGAAAGGTTTTCAATAGGGGTCCTAATGATCATATTTTCATTTATTAATCTTATCGTGGAGGGGCTAGAGTTCTTTGGATGGCTCTCCCACCTTATCTTTATGTACATGATTTTATGTAAATATTGAAAAAGAAACACTATGCCAAAACCTATAAAGAAATGGTAATCTACATTGAAGCGTATGAAAGTAGAAGCATTTTTTAAGGTTTTTTACCAAAAGACCTCAATATATATGCTTCAATACAAGCAAATGTTGAGGAGAATAGCTGGGGGACAGACTATCTTAGAACGGAGCCTTATCCTCCTCTAGAATTTGATACATGTCTAGGAGATCTTTATAGTGTTGTGTGGATGGAAGATAGTGAGATGCAAAACTTAAAGGAAGAAACCTTGAAGAAGCAATATAACCTTAAGATATACAATATGGACTAGGTGAAAATGGCTTTGAAACATCTCCAACATCTATAACCAGCTCATGTATCACCAAAACCACTTATCTTATATCATCTATTAATTTTGGTGGAGGCCTGTAAGCACCTCATTCTTCCCTTGCAGCTGTGTATGCAAAGTGCGGAATCGTTGAGACCGCTCACAATATATTTGTCAAAATGTGAAAAGAACTGTGATTTCACAAAATGCTTAATCGTGATGGAGAATTGAATCCCTTAGTTTCAATCAACTTTGCTCTATAGGCATGGTTCATCTCTCCCTATCTCTCATAATTTTTGTTTTTTAGTTGTTCCTTTGCAGCGAAATAGAATTTTAAAATGTAGTAGTATCATAGAATTGATAGTTTTAAATAAACTTGTTTTCAAAACAAAAAGATGTCATACCGTAGCTTACACAATTAAAATATTACTTGATAGACAACCATGAACTCAAACGCTCAATTGTGATGATCTATAAAACTTCATAACTAAACTAGATTGCTACAATAACCCTTTTAATTGTCAGGATGAAGTTGAGTTCCCTGTAAATATGTTAACTATTTCTTTATTAAAATAAACAAATCACGATTTTTCAAAAAATCGCAAGTCAACCTTCGTAAATCTGGAAAAGAGATGTTAAGTTTCTTCCATGTTCATTGTTATGTGAGGATTCACTTAAAAACTTTATTCAACCTTGATTGATTGTTTGTGATTTTTTCGACTCTCTGCTAGAAGCCCTATGACCTCTTTTTGAAATTTTAGGAAGCTACCAAAGTGAAAAGTTGGCTTTCTTTTTGAACCACCATTTGAATCCTAGACAACAAAATGCTTATCTTCCTTCACAAACCTCTAGAATTTTTACTTGAAAATTTCCTGGAACATTCAGTTTGGGGAAAAATACTCTTCTTCATAGTTTGGAAAAGGAATTTTATAGGTCTTCGGTCACAATTTGATTAGGTCAAAACTGGACCAATTACGACCGGTGGCTCAAGAAAACCTATCGCCTTTTCAAAACAGTTTGTTAGTTCTCAGTCCCGTTGACTCTGGTGACTTATTCATATATAGTGGAACTCATAGGAATGTTCTCATTGTGTGTTCGTCCATCAAACATCTTTTTTGGACGTGGGACCATGAGCCTTCGAGCTAACTTTTGATCGTTTACAACTAGGTAAATTATGACCGATGGCCTCAAAAAAATGGCAGCCAATCATAAACCGTTCACCAGTTCTAAATGTCATTAGTTCCTATAATTTATGTGTATAGAAGGACACATAAAACTCGCCTATGTTATGTTTGTTCATCATAGGACAACATTGGAAAATGGTTTCTTCACCTCCAATCCTAAATTGAATGTTTTTGCAATGAGTAGGAAAATATAAAAAACCAAAGTTGTAGGACCTGTGTTTGGATGCCAAACCATAGTGGAAACTTGTTGACACTTGTAAATAACTACCTGAAACTCTATTGTGTGATTGTCATGTGAATTTGAACTTTTGGCAAAATACTGTTTCTCTCTCTTTCATATTTATTTCACTCGCATTGGTTAAGAAATGAAGTGAATTGAAATGAAATAAATATGTATCTCCAACCTTCTCCTTTCGAATTCAAATTATTAATATTTTTATGTAAATAAGAAACTAAAAATCTTGATTATGTTAGATTTGGGTGGATGTCATGTCAGCGATTTATCACTGATTTTATGCTCACATAGTTTTAAAGGATGGAAGTGAGATGGTGAAAAGGCGTGGTGTAATCCAATCTTTATTATTGTAATTTATATAAGCTATTGAAAAATGTATATATGTGTAATGTATTGCAATGTTACAGAAATTTATATTTGAATTTTGTAATATGTATGAGATGCTAGTTGTTGGTACCCAAATTTAATTTCCTTCAAAGACCGAGCAACATCATGGATTTGACATGACACTCAGAGGAAGATACATAATCATACATGCCATTTTGTAGCTGGGGAAGCAATCTATCTAACTCGTTAGCACTCAGGTTTTGAAAGGGGTGGTTAGCGCCTTAAAAGGATGTGATCTGATCCTAACTATTTTAGGTTGTGCCTTTCAACCAAGGTAATAGAACATATTTTGTAACCTTTGTTATTGAAGAATGTTGGTAAATCCTTCTTTTGCATAAATTTTATAGAGAAGACCTTGGGAAAATATGATCAACACACCAAATCTGACTCTCACGAGTTGTCACTTTCAGATCATGGAGATATTTTCACAACAAGGAAAAGGTTACTAAAGACATTTGGGACCCTGATTGCTTCTGCATGTTTTGGTAATGGAGATTATGCATTTGTATACACATAGGACAAACAAGGGTAATACCAGTAGGATTGGTTGTTTTTTAATATTTTTTTTCTTGGAGGTGGGGCTGGATGATCGTGATTCACCAGATCCTTGAGGAATCTTACAAAATGGAAGGTTAAACCAACAAAATGCCACCGAATAGCTAAAGTTTTTCTTTAACTAGAATATGTGCTTCAATAGAGGCTGAGATTAGCACTTTTTCACACAATCTTTAAGATTCTATCATGAAGGCTCAAGTTAGAAAATCCAACAAAGCATCAAGATCTGAGTCAAATCGCGCCTAAGGTACAGCCAGAGGCTTACAGACAATCTCTGTCAATAGATGAAAGAAAAGTGATTTTAAATTATTTATTCCAATCCCGGATGAAATCTCTTCTGAGAAATGAAATTGCAGATACCACTAAACTATCAGAAGGATCGAGGCCTGTGTGATTGAATCAGATTTTAATACAAGATTGCAACAGAAACAAGAAAAACTACTTGCATACATTCAGAATTAAAACATACATATTTTTCTCAAGACAACACAGAATAACTTGAATTTGATTAAATCTATCAGTAGGGGAAAGTTTCTAGAACAATCCCAGAGCTTGTCAATGGCTGTACACTTGCAACTAGCTTGACATGATCAGATTTAATACAAAAGAGATATGCAAGTTTCTGAAACGGCTTCTTAAAATGATGGGCTATGTCAATCTTTTTTTATTAGAAAATTCAGTCATGACCCCTAACACTCCAACTATTTGCATGAAAAATTTGTGTCATTTATAACATTTACAATAGATCCCTTTTCCCTACCAAAAATCAATATCTTGAGTGCTATGAGTGCTTTCCATGATCACAATCGCTATTCCCATAATCAAATCTATAAACAATTGTCAGGTGCTTGAGGGGGTAAATCTCATCAAATATCTCCTGCATTCAAATCCTTTGGTAGATCACTCTTTCATCAATTCACCAAGCACTTCCACCTCTAATCTATCAAATTTAGCTCCTTACGTGCTTGGGAGAAGAAAAACGGAAAATCTGGTTGAGCACGATAGTTAGACCATTTTAATGGTGAAAGACATCTTCTAGATCTCCCCACCAAACTCAAATATCAACAGTAACTCCCATCTCTTTCTGGGATGTAGGAGATACTAAGAAATCATGAAGACTCACACTTTCAGGTGTGTTTAAGTAAAAATGTGGGGAAAATTAGATTCAAACTCTCGGCTTCCTTTTATCTTTACTTTGAATTTGGGCCATCCACGTGGAAGATTCAAACTTTAAAAAAACAAACCCGGGGATTTCCTCTGAATTTTTACAAATTTTGGAAAAATGGAAAAATTTCACATTTTGTTCCACACCTCTGACCTCAAGAAATGAGCCTGACACATGTCTTGAGGTGGGTCCCAAAAGAACCGTGATCAAATTCTGCGATTTCACCACTTTTTTGAAAAAGGGAAAAATTTCCAAGTTTTCCCCGGAGCTCCACCCTTGATAAATGCTTCTGACACGTGTCCCAATGTGGGTCCCAACGGAACTACGCTTGCTTTTTTACTTTTAACTCTTTTCTCTCAAAAGGAAATTTTTTCAAATTTCCTTCGCGGGTCTGCACCTCTGCCTTTGACTGGAGCAAGCTTTGACCTTTCCTTTATCGGGCTTATGGGCCATTTTGATGTTTTAATCTTTTGAACCTTTGGGGCAAAAATTTCAAGTTACCCCCGATGGTCCGCTTCACCGCTCCTTTTGACTTGTCAAACTACCATGTGTCACTATTACGCACCTTGAGATGGTCCCCAAAAATTGAGACCTTGAATAAGTGTGGGCCCGCCTCGTGTCCTCTTGGCACTTCTTAGAAAACCTTAAGGCTTCAAAAATGATTTGGTGGGGGCGCTCTTCCATTTTAGAATTTACTCCATTTCGCCAAGAAGGAAAAACATCCAATTTTCCTTCGAAATCTTGCATCTCCGCCTCCAAATTTTCCAAGCGTCCTTCTACGGGGTCAAGGTAAGAATTTTTCCCTACCACTTAAATTTTGCTTTAATCAAATCCTAGCGGGGTCATGGGGCGGGTTCAAACTTTTTTGCCAAAATAGCCACAAATAACAAGTTCAAAAAACAAACCCGCCACTCCCCATCCAACTGAAAAGAACCACGTAAGCACCAAAAGAAGCAATCAGATTTGAGATGGGCTACGGGACCAAATTTTCCCTTTTCCCCAAAAAGTAAAAAGTTATAAGTTAAAGCAATCACCTGTCATCCCCTAAACAACCAAAGGGATCCACGATTCTTGTCCATGCAAGGATGTAAATTTGACCAGGAGAAACACCCGTCAAAATGTAAAATACATAAAAACGATCATTTGAGCCTGAAAATGAAAATTTCTCCAAGGATAGAGAATTTAGAAATATTACAAGGCTCAAATACGTCCATCAGAGACACATCCATTCATTTTTCTTCAAGTGTTTATGGCAGAAATGATGAGGAATACAAATCTCGGCCGTGGAGAGTGGAAAATATTTGATAACCTGAGTTTTTAGATGAACATACAACGTGAGACCCAAATTACAGAACTTTTCCAGAGGAACAAATAAATAAGGAGAAAACCATGGACCCATAAGTGATCTACGACCCAGGAACAAATTAAAAATTGCAAAAAATATTAACCAACCACAACATGGGGAAAAATAAAGTGATAGAGGCCATAAATCAATAGATTTTCAAAGGCAAACTGGGGTGATAATATTTTGAGCACCAACATCGGCTCTGACTCGGGGATGGGCACTCCCTATGAGTGTCACAAGAACAAAGGTAGACTAAGTTCCAAAAATATCCATTGGGCAACAGAGTTAATTTGTAGAGCAAAGAAATAGAGCCATCTCCCAAAAAATGAAACAGAGAAACAAACAAAGACAGGTCATCGAGGACCAAAACAAACAAAAATGCAAAAGATAGGAAATAAACAAAAAACTATACACTATACACAAGATTTATGCCTTAATTTAGGGGAATCAATCCAAAAAATGCTTCAAATGCCTACCATTAACAGGTAATTCGAGCAGTTCACCATCTAAGTCCTTGAGGAAGAAGGTATGCTCACCAATCTTGATATCAATGGAGTAAGGGCCCATCTATAATGATTCAAACTTTCCATGCTTGCCCTTACCTTCATGCTTTCTATCCCATAGCAGCACAAGATCTCCAGCATTGAAATCCCTGGGATTGACCTTCTTGTCAAATA
Source organism: Taxus chinensis (assembly GCA_019776745.2). Taxonomy (NCBI): domain Eukaryota; kingdom Viridiplantae; phylum Streptophyta; class Pinopsida; order Cupressales; family Taxaceae; genus Taxus; species Taxus chinensis. Next base: position 122,699,325 of record CM034154.1, read on the forward strand.
ACTTCTTGAGCCTTGCTCTGAACTTGACATTCCTCTGGTGGGATGCCCTCCTCTCTTCATCAATCTCAACAATCTCTTTAATGCGAGCATCATAAGGACTTACCTCTTGATCTTCCAGTCATTGCATAAATTGATATGAATATAGTTTCATATGAATGGGTGGCAAGGCCTGAGTCCCATATACCAACTTAAATGGACTCTTTCTAGTGGCTCTTTTAGCAGTGATCCTATCAGCTCAAACAACAAACTTCAACTATTCACCCCACTTTCTCTTGTTCTGTTCCAATGTTCTTTTGATAATCTTCAACAAATTTTTATTATTGGACTTAGCCTGTCCATTTCCTTGGGGATTTTAATTAGAGGCATATGTTAGGTTGATCCCATATTCTTTTCACATTGACACCAAAGGTTTAGCTCTAAAGCTCATGGAATTTTCAGCAACAATCTTGACTGGCACCCCAAACCTGCAGATTATATGGTTTAATAGAAAATAAATGACAATTTGGTGTGTTGCTCTTTTGGTGAGGATTGCCTCCACCCACTTGGTGAAGTAATCAGTGGCTACAAGAATCCACTTATGGCCAGCACTTGAAGGGTCTAAAATCTCACCAATGAAATCCATTCCTCATTCCTTGAATAGGGCTTCAATTGATACAAGATGTAAAGGAAGGGAGCCTGAAGCTTTCAATCTTCTAGAGATGCACTGGTAACTCTCACATCTTCTAACCAAAAGAATTGTATCCTTGAAGAGAGTTGGCCACCAATAACCAGCCCTCAGGATCTTATGTGCTATTACTCTTGCAGCAAAATTCCCTCCACAAACTCCTCCATGGAGATCAGCAATTATCTTGGGGGATTCTTCTTCAGTAATGCACCTTAAGAGGACTCCCTCTGGGTTCTTCCAAGCTAACCCATAATCAGTGACGACATATTTCTGGGAAGCCAACTTAAGAGCTCTTTTCTGGTTCTTACTTAAATACTCAGGGTAGTATAAGTGTCTGAGATAGAAAATTACATCCTTGTACCACTCAAAACTCATCAACCTTTCAAAAACACCTACCCTTTCTTCTTATACCTCATTTACCTCAATAGTTTTCAAGTTGCTCTCATCCATAAGCTTAGCTAAGCCCAAACCTCTCACCAACTTCGTGGTTTGGATATCCATATCATATACTTGTAACTTGTTCACCCACTTGCATCTTTTGCTTGAGACTTCCATCTCTGACAAAATTTCCTTCACCATGGTGTGGGGAACATAAGCAACCACTTAAGAACTTAGAATGTACTTCATCTTAGCCCCCTGCAAGGCCTTACTGAAAAAGGCTATTGGCCTCTTAGCCCCTTCATCATTTTTTTGCAATAGCACAGAAGCAATAGTGTTCTCTAAAGCAAAGGAAAATAGTTGGAAAGGTTTTATATAGTCTGGAGCTGCCAGAATAGGTGCATGCTTTAGTGCCTCTTTAATCCCATTGAAAGCTTGGATGGCAGCCTCCTCCCATTTGATGACCTGGTCTTTCTTCAGCATGGAAGTGATTGGAATGGTCAACTTAGAAAAGTTTCATATGAATCTTCTGATGAAGTTTGTATGCCCAAAGAAGGACTGAATTCCTTTCTTGGTTCTTGGGATTGGGACCTTGTTGATGGCCTCTAATATTTCTAGATCAATCATCACTCCTTGTGAAACAATGTGACAAAGAAACTTTTCCTTTTGCACTCCAAAATGGCACTTCTTTGGATTGAGTGAGATGCCATATTATCTACATCTTATCAGCATCTTCTCCAAGTGCAGCTGGTGATCACTTCTCTTCTTGGAAAATACACTCACATCATCCTTGTAGACACCAATAAACTCATTGATGTAACCAACAAAAGCAACATCCATTACTCTTTGAAAGGTGGCTCAAGCATTCATCAGACCAAAGGGAATCTTGACATAAACATAGGTCCTCTAAGGAGTAGTAAAGGCTATCTTGATCCTTTCTGATTCCTTCACCACAACTTGGTTATAACTAGAGAAACCATCCAAGGTGGAGAGAAACTCAGAACTAGTCACTAACTACAGTATTTTCTCCATTTTTGGTAAAGAATTATTATCCTTCGTTGATGCTCTATTTGGCACTAGGTTTGTAACCCAAGAAGAATACCTTGCGGGCTGAATAATCCCTCCATCCCTTAGTTTTGTTAGTTCCTCTTACATTTTGAGAGATAAGAGTGGATTTATGGGCCTCTGCTTCTACCTAAATGGTTTTGTATTAGACTCCAAGGGAATCTCGTGCTGAAACAGGTCCTCTCTGTATGCTTTTAGTTCAAAACAGGTCCAAGCCATGCAATCCTCGTATTTCTTCAACAATTGGATGTATGACTGCTTCTCCTCCTTGCTGAGATTACTACCTAACCAAATTTTCCTTGGCTTCTCCTTTGTGCCAAGGTCATTCTCCTCAATATCCCTTGAGGCTTCTATGCATATGTTAACAATGCGATTAGCATTATCAAAATTGGACCCAAGAGCAACTAGTCCTCTATGAATGGTATTTGTTTTTAGCTGGATCATGCCCTTGCCAAACACTATTTCCTTTCCTTCTATTGTACATACCATTGGCTCCAAATCAATGCATTGATCAAAAAACTCTCCCTTGTTCTGCAAAAATCTTCTGATCTGAGCATCATCATCAAAAAACTTCCAGTGTTAATGTTTTCAGGGACAAAAGATCTTGTCAATACCTCAACATCATATTCATAATATGGAGACATTGTACAATTTTCAAACCGAGACCCTAACACTACAAGATTGTCTACCAAGTCATTGAATTTCCTATCATGATGCATTATGTTGAATTAGTCAAACATCTCAATAAGACCCCAAACTACATTTTTATACTGTTTCATTCGTAGATTTTTTGTGACATATAATTTCCTGACTTGTTTCACAATTAATTCTGAGTCTCCTTTGACAATGATGTCTTTGATACCATATTTCCAAGAAATTATTAAATCCAACAACAGTGTCTCATACACAACAATGTTGTTGGTGCACTCAAAGTTGAGTTTGAAGGAAAAAAAAAAATTTTCTTGACCAGGAGAAAGTAGAACAACACCAGCACCATTCCCAAAATTGGAGCAAGCTCCATCAAACAATAGAGTCCAAGGAGATCCTTCATTCCCCAATCTTGTGTTCCTTTCCATCAGTAAATCCTACAAAGTTGTCAGCATCAACATTTGTGTACAATACTTCATAGGATACATTGTTGGGATCCTCTATAAGATGCAACATTTTCTTTTCTCCATACAACCTGACAAGGCTTCCTTCAATTGGAATGGTGGCATAGGACATATCCATTTGGAAACTCCCACCAAAACTAGCAACCCATTTTCTTGATATTAGCATGCCCCACTTGGCTGGGCAGTCAACAATGACAACATCAAGTTTTAAATTTTTACCTAGGTAAGCTGCAAGTTGCACCACCAAACCCTTCACACATCCCACTATTGGCACTTCTCTGGAATCCATGGCAGTGCACTTCCCATATGCTACTGTCACTTTGATATTCAGCTTGTTCATGACTTCTCGAGGCATGACATTACATGATGCCCCTGAATCAAACAATGCAGATGTGTAGCAGTCTGTCCTTAATGATCAAAGTGGTGAAGAATGGATCCAAATTCATCTGAGAGTCCACCAAATATGTCCCCAAATAGACCTCAGGCGGTTCACCTAGTTCCTCCAATACTGGTGGTGTTTCTAATTCTTGAATGATTGGAGGAGTCTCCACAATATTTACATTTTTTCCCAGGGCAGTCTTCTCTTCTTTCAATCCCAAGTATTCAAATGCTCTCTTTTTATGCTTAGGAATCCTAAGCAACTCAACAATTGGAACAGAGAATTTTATTCAACTTAAAACTTGGGCAATATCAAATGGGGCGTTCCTTGGCAAGGCAATATTGGAAGGAAAGCCAACACACTCATTAGGTGGTACAGGATTTTTGATAACTTGGGCATGAGGAGGGATATGATTTTTGTTTAGAACTGCAGGGCTTTTAGCAGATGCCTCTTTCTTAGGAGCCTCTTTAGGAATGTTTTAAAGTAAGGGAGATTTTGGCTTGGCTTGAGGCCCTGTCCCTTTGACAACCTTACTTCTTGTGTTATATTCCTTCTCTTGAGAAACAACAACATTCATCAGTAATTGTCTATCCTCCCCAGATGGAATTCCTCCATCATCCTTCTTTATCATTAAATCCCTTAAATATTCAAATTCATTATTGGGCAATTCAAAATCTTGTATAGTATCTACTTCTAAAATATGAGAGGGACGAAGAATAGGTACCCTATGAATGCAGTCCCAAAAAGTGGCAACAGTCTGGGCACTTATCACCTTAGTTAAAGTTGCCCCTTGTTGTAAGCTTGTGGAACAACCCATCATGCAAACATCATCATCATTGTCATCAGCTTCTTCTTCTTTCCGATCTTCTTCACAAGGAGCATGAGGTATGAAACATTTTTCACACCAATCAATGATATCTCTCTCCTCCACAACAATAACTCTGGTAGCCAAAGGATCAAGCACCATTCCGTTTTCCCTACCTTGGGGCTGCCTGTTTCCAAATCCAACAGGTCCTTTTCCTCTATCATCAGATCTTTGGTGATTTGTAGACCTTTCTTGGCCTTGTTGCTTGTGTTGACCTTGTGAGTTCTTCCCAATTCCCTTCTCATCCTGGGCTAGTTTTTAGGAAATTTCCTTAACAGCTCCTGCCAAAGTTTTCACAACCACCTCCAAATCAACATCCTTGCTTGTTTGAGGCTTTTTGGGTTAACCAGCTTTACACCCGCCATTTTTGGAGGCTTTATAATTGCCTTGATGTTGTTCTCTATTGGCAGAGCCAAGGTGAAGTCCTACCTCAAATTTGTGGGGTTATTGTTTCTTAAGTAATATGCAACATTTTTATCAAATGCATCAGAATATTTGATCAAACATGACTCGTCACAAGGCCTTATCCTAACAGGAAATCTCCTCAAGGTCTTATTAAACCTTGTGTTGAAATCATGTACTTACTCATTAGGATTCTTTTTGATGTTTTCAAATTCTATCAAAAGAAACCTAGGGTCAGTTCTATTACCATACTACAATCTAAATGCATTACTCATCTCAGTCCAAGAATAAATAGAGTTATCTGGCAATGCTTTATACCAGTCCCTGAATCGTCTTCCATGGTATGGATAAACAACTTGATATATACATCTTCATGTTCAATCTCAAATTCTTCCATCATATTGATAAAAATATTTAGATGTTGATGACCAGTTATAGCATTTTTTCCTTGGAACTTTGGCATTTTGCTCCTTACATCTTGAGGCACTGTATTTGGATAACAAGCCATTCCCACAAAATTTATAGGTCCAAAAGTGTTTACATAAAATGGAGGTATGGGTGGGGGTTGGGCCATACCGTTTTGAGGAGGTGAACCTGGAGGGGTGAAAAATTGATAAGGGGTTGAGTGTCCTTGGAACATAGGAGTATAATTTTCAAAATGGATACCCCCCAAAGGCCTTGTCTCTTAGAAATCCCTATCAACCTTAGAAAAGATAGGTGTAGAAAGTGAAGCAAACCATTCAAAATCAAATGAAGGCCCTTCTCTATTTGGAGAATTTAATTCCATAAAGAGGTTTCCTGATTTAGAGTCACTTGAATGACAGTCTTTAATGATAGGATGATCACTTTCATCAATAGAGATCCCTCTTCTTGTCTGTTGTTCTCCCACAAATCTCTAGGATTTTCTTCCTTCTGATTTTTCTTTTCCTAGCTCTGCATACAATGTCCTAGCAGGATCCCTAACAAAGAAATATCCTCTTCCTACTAGCTTTGCCAATGTTAGTAACAAATCTAACATTGACAGAGTTTTAACACACTAGTACTCATTAAAAATTAGATCGACAGGGAGTCACCACTAATGATTTCCACCCTAGTTGTGCAAATGAACTAAATATGATCTTTCAAATGTCTTTTAATGCTAGAAACTTGAAATGGAAAGACTCTAAACTTTCTTTACCCAGATTTATCAAATGAAAGCTAGTGCACTAGGTGTGAAAACTAAAAGAACTACACATGGTACTTAGAGCAATCAAGAAGTGTTTTACTAGGGTCTAGATGTGAGCTGTAAGTCCTCAGAAATGGCACCAAAAGTGTGTTGGTACCCAAATTTAATCTCCTTTCAAATACTGAGCAACATCACTGTTTTTGAACAGGACAGCTTAGAGACAGATAGATCATGGTGATGTCATTTTGTTATGTAGCCGGGGATAAGCAATCTAAATGGCCCTCTGTTAGCACTCAAATGTCAAGAAAGGGGTGGATAGCACCCTTAGGAGGATTTGATCTAATCCTCACTATTTTAGGTTGTGCCTTTCAACCAAGGTAAGAGAATCCTATTTTGTAGCCTATTGTTTATGGAGGAGATTCTTGTAGATATCCTTCATGGTGCATATTTGTTATAGATAAAGACCTTGAGGAAAATATGATCAATGCACAAAAAATATAACTCTCACAAGTTGTCACTTCTAGATCAGTGGAGATACTCTCTAGGATAAGGTTCAAGGCTACTAAATACATTTGAAATCTTGATTACTTTCTGCATGCTTTGGTAACATGGAAGATTGTGCATTTGTATGCACACATAGGACAAACAAGGGTAGTATTTGTAGTATTAATTATTTTTTAAATAAATTTTTTTTGTGGGAGGTGAGGTCGGATGAACTTGGTTCACCAGATCCTTGAGAGAATATTACCAAATGGTAGGTTTAACGAACAGAATGCCACATGATAGCTAAAATGTTTCTTCAACCAGAATATGTGCTTCAATGGAGGCCCAGATCAACACTTTATCATACAACCTACTTGAGATTCTATAACATGAAGGCTTGAGTTAGAGAAGTCCAACAAAGCATCAAAATCTGATGCCAAATCACGCCTAAGGTACACCCAGAGGCTTACAAACAATCTCTTGTCAAACAAATGAAATAAAAGTGACTTTAAATCATTTTATTTCACTTCCTAGGTGAAAGCTCTTCTGAAGATATAAAATTGCAGATGCCACTAAACTGTCACAAATATTGAGACATGTGTGATTTAATTAGATTCTAATACAATATTGCAACAAAAAAAAGAAAAAACTACCCACATACATTCAGAGATTTGAAACAGACACAATTTTGCTCAAGAAAACACAAAATAACGTGTATCTCGATCAAATTTATTTATTAGGGGAAAGTTTCTAGAACAATGTCATCAGATCTTGTCAATGGCTGTACACTCGCAACCACCTTGACATGATTAAACTTGATACAAAAAGATATATACATGTTTCTCAGATGAACTTCTTCAGAAAGGGATGGGCTTTGTCAAGATTTTCCTCCTAGGGAATTCAGTCTTCGACCTCTAACACTCCAACCATTTACATGAAAAATTTGTGCTATTTATAACATTTACACAGAGCTCCATTTTCCCCCAAAAAAATCTAGACATTGAGTGCTACCAATGTTTTCCATGATCACGATCGCGATTTCTGAAGAATCAGATCTATAAAAAGTCATCCAGGTGCTCGAGGGGTCAGACCTCTTCGAATATATCCTACATTCAACTCCATCCTCTGAGTAGATCATTATTTCTTCAATTCACCAACAATTTCTGCCCCTAATCTATCAAACATGGTTCCTTCCATGCTTAGGAGAAGAAAAACATGAAAATCCGATCGGGCTCACGATAGTCAAACCATTTTAATGGTGCAAAGACATCTTCTGGATCTTCACCACAAAACACAAATATCAATATTAACTCCCCTCTCTGCTTGGCGTGTAGGAAATACCAATAAATCATGAAGACTCACACTTCTAGGCATGTTTCAATAAAAATGGGGGGAAAATCAAATTTAGACTCATAGTTGTCATTAATCTTTACTTTGAATTTGGGACGTCCACGTGGAAGATTCAAATATTTAAAATAGACCTGGGGGGTTCCCTCTGAATTTTTATAACTTTTGGAAAAATGGAAAAATTTCACATTTTATCTCTGCACCTCTACCCTCGAAAAATGAGCTTAACACGTGTCCCAATGTGGATCCCAAAGGAACCGCGACCAAATTCTGCCATTTCAGCTCTTTTTTGAGAAAAGAGAAAAATTTCCAATTTTTCCCCGCAGATCTCCACCCTTGAGAAATGCTTTTGACACTGTGTCCCAATGTGAGTCCCAGGTGGAACTGCACTTCCTTTTTTACTTTTAACTCTTTTCTCTCAAAAGGAAAACTTTCCAAATTTCGTCCATGCAGGTCTGCACCTCCGCCTTTGACTGGAGCAAGGTTTGACCGTTCCTTTATCGGGCTTGTGGGCCATTTTGATGTTTTAATATTTTGAACCATTGGGGGAAAAAATTTCAAGTTTCCCCCATGATTTTCTGCTTCCCCACTCCTTTTGACTTGTCAGAACTACCACGTGTCACTATGGCACACTTTGAGATGGTCCCCAAAAATTGAGACCTTGAATAAGCGCGGGCTCGCCACGTGTCCTCTTGACGCTTCTTAAAAAAACTTAAGGCTTCAAAAATAATTTGATGGGGGAACACTTCCATTTTAGAATTTACTCCATTCTACCAAGAAGGCAAAACATCCAATTTTCCTTCTGAAATCCCGCATCTCCGGACCTTAAACTTTGTCCAGGTGTCCTTCTACGGGGTCAAGGTAAGACTTTTTCCCTGCCATTTAAATTTTTCTTTAATCAAATCCTTGGCGGGGCCACGGGGCGTAGGTTCAAACTTTTTTCCAAAGTAACTAAAATGAAAAAGTTCTAAAAACAAACCCGTCATGCCCCATCCAACTAGAAAAAACCACGTAAGCACCAAAAGAACCAATCATATTTGAGTGGGGCTACGGGACCAAATTTGCCTTTTTTCCAGGAAAGCAAAAAAATTATAAGTTAAAGCATTCATCATGCCATCCCCTCACCAAATAAAGGGAACCACATTTCCTATCGATGCATAGGATGTGAATTTGACTGGGAGAAATGCACTCGTCAAACCATAAAATATAGAGAAATGACCATTTGAGGCCGAAAATGAAAATTTCTCCAAGGACAAAGAATTTAGGAATGTTACAAGGCATCAAATACCTTCCATTAGAGATACATTCATTCATCTTTCATCAAGTATTTAGGGTAGAATACAACAAGGGTAGAACATATCCCAACTGTGGAGAATGGAAAGATATGGGAGAAGCCCAAGTTTTTTAGATGAACAGAGAATGGGACACCCAAATTACAGACCTTTTCCAGAGGAACAAAGAAACAAGGAGCAAACCATGGACCTATAAGTTATCTACGACCCAGGAATAGATTAAAAATGGCAACAAAGATTAACCAGGCACAACACGGGGAAAAATAATGTCATAGAGGCCATAAATCGATAGATTTTCAAAGGAAAAATGGGGCGAGACTATTTTGAGCACCAACACTAGTTTCAGGAATGCCTTGGGAAATGTGCATTTAATCATAGGTACCTTTTTGGATTTATATTTTCGTATGGCATTTAAAATGAATTTGAATGTAGTATCTTATAGTGCATTTCTAGTTTACAATAGCTAATTAATTAATTGGTGTGTTGTGTTCTTTACCTTAAAAATGCTATAAAGAAACCTAAGTAAATTAGCCAATCCTAGTACAAATATTATGTATAACTAAACCTCAATTGAATAGGAGGTTAACTTGTGGGTATAAAATGGTAAATAACTCCTTGCAAGTGAAATTGATTTGAAATATGTTGACTTTAGAGAACCTAGAAACATGGAATCTTGGTCTTGTAAGCCTTTGTAATGCCCTTTTATGACACCAAGAATCTAATAAATTTCACATGCGGAATCGCAAGATGCAGAAATTTGTGATCTTACCTTGAACACAAATCACTTGCGGTTCATGTGGAGTTTAAAATTCTTCCAACAATGTACTTATTCAAGATGTTAGGAAAGAACTTTCGTAACTCTTTTGTTATAATTTGATGCCAATAATGAGACCATAGTGCAATGTAAGATTAAAACATATAAGAGTAAAACAAGAATTGAGGTTAGGAATAATGTAACTATTTGAGCTTTTATAACTCAATTAGTCATTTTCTTCTGTTAAAAAAAATTATGAATTGCCTTGGTGACATCAAACTTCAAGAAAATAAAAGATATATATAATCTAAATAAAAATTCTTGACTTGGAAATATGTTGCATGGTTTCAACAATTCATCGAACTATATTAACTATGGTAAGGAAATAAAGATACTGTGATCAGAGAATGTTTATGGAAAAGGTACCTTAAATCTAAATCTCCCTTGAATCCTAATATTTCTTCCTGACATCACATCATATTCACTTTTGTAGTAAGGGTAAAATTTAAACATATAATAAACGTTGAGAAACATAATCTTATCATAAGACCGAGCGAATTAAGAAATTTGTAGGTGATTTGAAATATGCCAAATAATTATGTAAGTTATGGATATTGTCATTATAGATCAAGAGCCAACTTAAATAGTTGAACAATAAGTTGAATGTGAAATGAAATTAAGAATCAGTAGGTAGAAAAAGGATAAAAGTGTCCTTGAAAAATAATGTTCTTGGAATGTTAATCGTAACCAAGATGTAATCATGGTAATGATGTGTTGTGGGTTTGCCAATCCTTGAGTCCTTTCTTTTTGTGGTTAGGTCATTGGTAGCATTCATTCCTTGGGGAAATTATGGCATTGACATTTATATGGTATTATCTTGTGTCTATGTGAGTCGATGGCTTATGTAAGTGTCTTATGCATTGTGGAGTTTATCTATTTGGAGCCCATGTGGTGTTGTGTAGTAAGTAATGTAAGTCAAAATAAAATTATCTGGTATTTTTATTGTTGTATTTGTGTGTGATAATTGTGGGCATGACAAAAAATGTCACCGATAAAGCTAGTAGCACCATTAACAAGACATGTTTCAACCCACAAATTTGTACAAAACACGACTTTGTAATTGACGCAAAGAAAAGTTTATTGGAAATCAATCTTTGAAGTTCTTCATGGTGATAACATCTTGAGATGGGATAGAGGGGGAGTGCATCATAAAGAGCATGAACTTTATTCTACATGCCTTCATCTTTAAAACTCACATCAATCTTGGACACTATTGCTCCATTAATGATACACTTCTTCGGTTGCTCATCGATGCCTCTCGATTTGTCTTGCTACTGCACCTCGAACATCTTCTTCTTCATTACTATTTCCACAATCACATGTGCTTGGGTTTTAGGTAGATGTGGGATGTTTAAAAATAAAATGCTTGGAGCTCACCATTAAACATGCCTTGGTTACAACAATTCTCAGGTAATTTGCTTTTTAGTTCACTCTTGATTCTCTTTCCATAAATTAATATTCTTTTCCAGGTTTATTATCCCTTTCATCACTTTCGTCATTGCCACAGTTAGTATGGCTTCAAAATTATTGTATCTGTGGAGTTCATCAGTAGATGTTCAAATGAATACACTTGCTCAGAGGAATGTGTTTGTGGACATCATGCGACCACAACAGTTATTGTTGTCGTCACCACAATCAATATGGCTTCAAAAGTATTGTATATGTTGTTGTTTTTTTCATGTATTTAACAACAAAATAAAATTTGAATGGGGAAAATAGACCCATGTCAAACAAATGAACCACCCCAGTTAGGAGCTCTTTAAAACCCAAAGCAAAACATAAAGAGTGACACATCCTAAGAAGAATTTTCAGACCTGTCATTTTCCTTGTATAATAATAGAATCACTTTATTTCAAATCGTTGGATCAGGTCATCAGACCAGGTCACCACGTCATCTAAAGGAAAGGAAAAGTCACATCAGAAGGACCCTAAACCTAAATAATAGTTTTGCTCCTGCACCTGTCACCGCTAAATATTGGGCTTGTTGGTGCTCAATTTAATCTCACCCCGTTTGCTCTAAAAAAATTCCCAATCTTCCTTGTTAGTCTTATTTTCTATTCCCCCGAATGGATGCGTGAAAGGTTTTCTTCATTTGTATGTTGTTGAATATCCTTCTCCCTGGGCATGGATCATATTTGGGCCTTGTATCAGTTTCAAATTCTTTGTCCTTAAAGAAAAATTTAATTCTGGGCACAAATGGTGATTTCCCTGCATTTTACAGTTTGATGAACGTGTTTTCCCCATCAAATTATATCTCTCCAGCTTTGGCTATGTGGTCTCTTTTGATTAGATGAGGCGCGTCGGGTCTATTTTATAACTTGTAACTTTTTGCTATGTTTACAAAAATATCAATTTGGCCCCACGGCCTCGACAGTCTTTGATTCGCTATTCAGCAAATATGAAGTGGCAGGGAATAAGTCTTACTTTGACCATGAAGAAGGACACGAGGAAATTTTTCATGTTACAAGTGGGAAGGCGGGTCGGCGGAACATTTTTAATTTTTTTTCCTCTTTGTATAAGGGATAAAAGTTATGAAATAACCCGCAACTCCATCGGGGCCCACATCAAAAGTTAGAAGTGGAAAGGCATGTCGTTTGGGCCTTTAGAAACTCTAAGACCCACTTCAAACTCAAAGCTTGGACACGTGGAGGGCCGATGCTCATTTGAGGATCCCCCTCTGGGTCCTACCTTAGCAGTTGCACTAAGGATACATGTGGAGGCTTCCGCTGGGTCCTCTCTATACTTGAATTTTTCAAGCAACTTTCTAAGGCTTGAGAAACTTTGAGGGCCCGCACTTGTTTGGCCACCTGCCCCTGTACATTACTTCTGAATAAGCACCAAAGGGACACGTGGAGGTTTCCACTAGATCCTATCCATACTTAGAATTTTCAATGGCCGAAGAAAATTTCTCAGACCCTAAGCACGTGGCACCTTCCACTAGTCCTTAAAATATTTCAACAACTTTTTCGGACTGAGAAATGTGGTGAGCTTGTGCTTGTTTAGGATATCTGCTTTCGGGAACCATATCAAAAATGCACTAAAGAAACACATGGAAGCTTCCACTAGCTCATTTTTATACTGAGACTTTCTAAAGGCTAAAAGGTAATTTTCTTGGGCCCATGGCATGTGGAAGGCTTGCGCTTGTTTGGGAAATTTCCTCTATACTTTACCTTTGCAGTTGCGCCAAGGAAACACATGGAGACTTCCGTTGATTCCTCTTTACACTTGGTCAACTAAGACTCATAGCACAGGTAATGTGGGATAATCCATGCATGGAAACTCAATTCTAAGAGGCATGAATGTAGGCATCCATGCAAGGGCACTCATTTATCAAGGTGTTTCCTTGAGGGTGAAAAGGATTCCTTGTCGGATCGAGCTATACAGAGTTACCTAAAAATGATTAAAAAGTGGATTTCTCACATGATAGAATAAAATAATGATTAGAAGAATTGTCAAAAGGCTATGGTGTGGCATCCTAGTCATGGTTGAAGGTATGAGAAACATGATTAGTTCATGATTCGTCCACCTGGCTACATTGGGTGTAAAATTGTTAAACATCACTTTCTGAGACAAATTGGTAAAAACCAAAAGATTCATCGAATATTATTCTTTTTGGGGGGGAAATTGGGGATGAGTGAGCAATTGAATTGTATAAATGCAATGAGAATAATCTTTCCTAAGGTCGGGGGTTTAATTTTTACAAGAAAATTTGAGAAATCCGGTCTTCCTAAGAGACTATCTGAGAAACCTGTTAATTTCTTGTGTTTTAGATTTCAATCATGTCAAGATGGTTACAATTTTAAAGTGATTGAAAAGCTCTGAGATTGTTCAAGAAACTTTCCCCTACTGATGAATCTGATAAATCATGAATTAATCTATGTTGATCATGGGAAAAATTGTGTTTGCTTTTATTTCAAAATGTCTTTCAAATATTTTTTCTTATTCATGTTGCAATCTTATATTAAAAACTCTCTGAATCACACAGGATCTTGTCCCTGTGATAGTTTATTGGCATTTGTAATTTCATTATGAGAAGAGCCTTCATCCTATAATGAGATAAATAATTTAAAATCACTTTACTATCATTTGGTTGATAAAGATTGTCTATAAGCCTTTGAGTGTATCTTAGGCATGAGGAACCAGGGGTATTTAATATTTAATTTAGTCTTTAGCTCGAGCCTTCGTGTTAAATTCTCAAATATTGTGTGAAACTGTGCAAATTTGGGCCTCCATTGATGCACATGTTCTGGTTGAAGGAATATTATAGCTATTCTGAAGCACTCTAACATTTATTTTTCTAATTTTTGTGAAGGTTCTCAAAGATCTTGCCAAATAAATTTTATCTTGCTTAATCTCCCACCAAATAATATTAAAAAATAATGAATCCTACCTAAACTACCCCTGTTTGCCTTGTACGTCCACAAATGAATAAATTTTACTGCCAAAATATGCAGAAGTAATCAAGATTCCATAATGTCTTTAGTAACCTTAACCTTGTTTAGGAAATATCACCATTCTTTAGAAGTGACAACTGATGAGTGTTTAATTGTGGTGCATTGATCATACTTTCTCAAGGTTCCCCTAAAAATTTGTGCAAAGAAGGATCTCTTCATGTCCTTCACCAACATAGGTAACAAAATGAGGCCTCTCACCTTGGTTGAAAGGCATGACCTAAAGTACCGAGGATAGATAAAATCCTTAATGAAGGTGTTATCTATTTCTCCAATTCCTAAGTGATAAAAAGTCAGATGAATCCCATCCCTGACTACAAAATTACTCATATCGTGGACTGTCTATCCCTAAGCATCCTACCAAGTTTCGTGATGCTGCACAGCCCCCGCAGGAGAATCAATTTGGATACCAACAAGGATGACATGGTTAATGACAAAGATTATTATGCCAAATTTTTATGCATAAATGTGTGTAAGGTGTATGGTGGATTGTTCATACTTCACTGATCAACTTCTCATGATCGACGATGGTCTATCACTTGTTAGAGGGAGGGGGATTTCTCCTAATGAATACAATTTTCAATGTAAAGAACTACAACCATGTACTGTAGTCCATGGTTAGGTCTATCATTGTTCCTCTAACGGCATGGCCTATGGCCCATGTGATGTGATTATCTTGACTCGTAGTAGTTAGGGGCCCAACAAGAGTGAAAGTGAACAGTTACACCCATTCACATTCCCATTTTTTTGTAGATCGAATTGAATAATAAACCAACAACACAAAACTGACAATATCGTACACCTTGTTCCCTCTCACCAAACAAAATTTATGACTCTTCAATCATGACACCAACACAAACATGACTGAAAACAACCCGAAACATTTTTTGACACACTCGATTTCCCCTGATCTCCTACCCCCACCATCGCTCCTCTTCCTATTTTTCGTCTAAGTTTTTACAATCAAACTCCTCTTGAATTATATATATATATATATATATATATATATTTATTGAGTTCCATTTATTCTATTCAAGCAAATAATACTTAATAATCAAGGCTTTCCAGTTTTAGAGAGCTTGACTTTTGGTTTATAATTGTGATCGAGAATAAACCTTCCCCAATACTAATGTGACTTCCACACATGGATGATCTCTTCAACGGGTATTCCCTTGGTCTCTAGTAGGATAATGTAGATGAACATGCTCATCAATAACACCCATCTAGGGAAGAAGACGAACAATCTGAACTTGAAATGGAAAAACATGGCCAAGAAAGCTTGGACGATGATGAAGGTGAACAAAAGGTTAATAGAAAAATTGATATTCTACCCCACCGATCATATTTCCAAGGAGAAAATTTCACTGGTAACTAGCCATCCCAGAGGCCCTCATGACCTTCTAAGATCTACGACATATATGCATACCAAGATCACCACCAATATGGATATTCCTTTGTCTAAGGTTCCTTCTTTATTGGATCCGAATTTCTTTCCAATAATTGTTGTAATCACAATCTGCAAAAACAATTTTGATAATTTAATATTTTAATCTAGTAAAATCATCAAATCAAACCCTGACTAGAAATTGATGTAGGAGCATCATTTGTTGAATAATCCTTTGAAAGGAATTAAGGACTTGTAAACTTTTCATTACAAGTCCTAAGAGTAAAAGTTTGAAATTGTGACATAACTTCTCCTTGTAAAAATATAAAAAGGTATAAAATAGGAGTTTAGTTGAGAATTAGTTGTCATATCTTCTTGGTCTACGTAGGAGGAAAACTAAGATGATCTAAAGCTATTCCATTATCAATATTTAGTCATGGTTTAGAATATCACTTAAATTCTCCTTAAAGTGTGAATGAGAAGATCCTTTAAACTTAGGAATTTTAGGCTTATAAAAATATTCCACAACTAATTCAGGGACAAAGAAAAAAAAGGGTAATTCAAGCTCATTCAAGGATACTCAAGGGTGGAAAGGTTGAATTATTACCTTGAAGAGTCATTATGTAATGTTAAGGAGAAGAATAAAGGAAAAAATGTGATTATATTTATGTGTTCTTGATATATTTCTTTCACTCATGGGTATCCATACTATGGTATGTGATGTCAAGTTTGTTTGAAAGGGATATCTCCATAAAGGAAGACTGAGCTCTCTCATGTTTTATGATCTCAAGAATTTCTTCCAAACAGTGGTGTCTTAATGATTGCTCTTGTTAAGTGCTGAAATGCGCTACAAGAATAGGGGACCAAGATGGTGAATGAATTATACATAATTTTAATGGCTCATTCATAGAATTCATATTTTTAAGGGATTCAAACAAGAGTGTAAGAAGGTGGAAATTAGGTAACTCAAGTATCTATCTTTGTATTGAGGTTGATCATTAAGTCTAGTGCATTTTATAAGCTTCTTTAATGATGAAAACCAATGAAAATTAGGTTTGGTATTGTTTATTGGTAGTTTAGACATGATGTGAAATAATATTTAGTCCTTTAATCCAAATCTTGGAAGCTAAGAGAAAACAAATTACAAATTATCAGGATTTGTTCAAAATTATAAAAGTAATCACATGCACAGTTCAGTCACATATAAAGTAAGATATATTTTATAGATTTGGGGTATCCTCTGTTCTTAGTGTCAGAATAAGGTCCTTCCTGATGCTAAGAGGAACAATATTGTAGAGTCTTAAATCTTGAATTGATCTCATATTGAAGTTATAACTAATTTTTGGTCTCTCGGGAAGACTATATGCGATAATGGAGAGTATGCTAGGACAAAGGAATTGGAGCCTCAAACCACTTAAATTTATCATAAAAATCCTAATATAGAATCTTAAGATCACCACCTTGAATATTTACAAGGAATATTTCAATTCCATTGCGTGTATTCCCTGATATTCTTGACAAGTGATTAAGAGGACTGTAACCTATGTATGCATGTGATAGGGCAGTCTAAGAAGTAAGAAAAATATGAAATTTCAAGTTCTTCAAGTAGTACTGGTAAGTGTATCATGAATAAAACATGAGAATATACCTTCATGATAAATCTCAGGACTTGAACTAATCCACAATTTAGTTCTTCAAGATAAATAAATGCAAAAAAATGAGATATGAGGAGTTAGACAAAGAGTTAAGCCATGAAATTTTTCCAACATGTCTAAGGGGTCAAAATACAACTTTGGGAAGTGATAAAACCTTGTAGGTAAGGCTATGAAATGATTAGCACTAGTGGAGCAAGAAACTTTTCCTCTAGAGATTTATAACACAATCATTCCAAGAAGGATTAAGAGGAGGTTTTGAGGTCCTTGAATGCATATTTACGTTGACTCTAAAAATGATACAAGTGTGTGAAATAGGGATAAATTACAAGAAGCCTTTAAGAGTTCAAAAGAGAACTGGAGCAAGAGAGGTAGTAAGGCACATGTAAGGTCAAGTGAGGGAAATTTAGTACCAAGAAGAAAAGCTTTGAGTACAAAGTGTCTTAAGTCATTTTGAAGTTATTTAATAACCCAAAGTGAGCTATTTGAACAAGGTAAAGTGTAACGCCCAAATTTTACACAAAAATACAACAATAAAAAATACTAGAATAATAATTTTATTTTACTAACATTGCTCACAAGACAACACGGCAAGGGCTCCAAGTAGAGAAACTCAACAACACATAATACACTTATATAAGTCATCAACTCACATAGACACATGAAAGCACAATATACATGTTGATGCCACACTTTCCCCAATGAATGAATGCTAGCAATGACCCAACCACAAGAAAGGGACCCAAGGATTGACAAACCCATAACACATCATTACCATGATTACATCTTAGTTAAGATTAACATTCCAAGAAAATTATTATGAAAGGATAATTTTATCCTTTTTCCACCTACAAATTCTTAAATTCATTTCATGTTCAAATTATAGTTTGATCATTTAAGTTGGCTCTTTATCCCTTACGACAATCTTCATAACTTACATAATTTATTAGCCATATTTCAAATTGCATATAAAGTTCCTAATTTTCATGTTCTTATGTTAAGATTATGCTTCTCGAACGTTTATTCAATGTTTAAATTTTACCCTTGATACACAAGTGAATATGAAGTGATGTCAAGAAATAAATCTTAGGATTTAAGGGAGATTTAGATTCAAGATATCTTTTTCCCATAAACCTTCTTCGATCACGATATATTTATTTACCTACCATAGTTAATATAGTTTGATAAAAACTTGAATCCAGTCAACATTTCCAAGTCAAGAAAATTTATTTAGATTTATAAATATCTTTTTTTTTCTCGAACTTGATCTCTCCAAGGCAATTCATATTCTTTTTAACACAAGGAAATGTCTAATTGAATTATAAGGAATCCAAGAGTGGCATTATTCCTAACCTCAAATCATGTTTCACTCTTGTATTCTTTACTCTTACATCACATTATGGTCTCATTATTAGCATTGTTTTATAACAAAAGGAGCTATGGAAGTATTGTCTAACATCTAGAAGAATTACATGATTGCAAGCTTTAGAACTACACACGAACCCAAAAAAAAAATTCAAAGTAAGATCCCATGTTTTCACATTTCACGATTCTGTAAGAGATATTTCTTTTATTCCTAATGTCATAAAAGGCATAATAAGGGATTATGGAACCAAGTTTTCAGTTTCCTAGTTTCTCTTAAGTCAACATCTTTCAAATCAATTTCATTTGCGAGTTACTTAACATCTTCTACCCACAAGGAATTAATTCGATGATGAAGAGAATTTCTAGATCAAACTTGGTAGTCGACTAGGACACTAAGGAGGTGTTAGCTCTACTTAATCCATATCTTGCAGGGTTACACAACATAGTTTTTGCTTCAAACAATGGCTCTTAAGTTATAGAAATGAACTAATGAATATATTTCTTAGGTGTAGTACGATAAATTTTAGTTGTGAAGATTAAATATCTTATAAGACGATAGCGCTTTGCAAACTAATATGGTTGGAATGAGAGAGAGGGTACAACAAGTTTAAACATTAACTTTGTTAGATAAACCCATCTCAAAAAGCTTAATTTCAAGAGTAGTTGGGATCTCTATTACCTAACAGGTAAGTCAGACTTGAATAGAATATATTCTTCTTACTACACACATGAAAACCAATCCTATAAGGGAACCACTTACTATAGAAAATGTTTGATCAAGTCATTCTTAACTGGTGGTTTCGCGACGATGTTGCTAAATATATAGGCTATGGTGCTAACTAAACTAGGTTTCTTATTTAGTTAAGATAGAAGGTGTCATCGAGCATACATGCTTAAGTTCATTCTAAGGTTTTTAGTTTTCTATGTAAAAAGAATAACACAAGAGGGTTAGTTATACACAATTTTTTTACTAGGGTTGACTAATTCACTTCAATTTCTTTATAGCATTTTTAAGGTAAAGAACACAACACATCAATTAATTAATCAACTATTACACACTAGAAATGCACTATAAGATATTACATTCAAATTCATTTAACATATCCAACTTTTTCCATATGCAAATCCAAATAAAAAAGGTACCCGTGATTAAATGCACATTTCCCAAGGCATTCCTAAAACTATCATCTCATACATATTATGGAATTTCAAATATAAATTTTAGTAACATGGCAATACATTACACATATATACATTTTTCAATAACCTATATAAATTAAAATAATAAACAATAGATTACACCACGCCTTTTTGCCATCTCACTTCCACCCTATAAAGCCATGTAAGCATGAAATCAACGATAAATCGCAGGCATGTCATCAACCCAAATCTAACATAATTAACATTTTTAGTTTCTCATTTACATAATAACACTAATAATTTGCATTCGAAAGGAGAAAGTTACAAACACAAATTTATTTCATTTAAGTTCACTTCATTTCTTAACCAAGGAGAGAAAGAAATAGGGAAGAGCAAGAAAGACTATTTTTCCAAAAGTTCAATTTCACATAATAGTCATGCAGTAGAGTTTCAAGAATTTAATTATAAGTGTCAACAAGTTTCTATGATGTTTTGACAACTCGATAGGGGTCTTACAAATTTTTTTTTGCGTTTTCCTACTAGTTGTAAAAACATTCAATAAAGGCTTGCAAGTTAGGGATCCACATTCAAATGTTATCCTTTGATGACCAAACACACCATGGCTAATTCTACATGTCCTCATATACACCAAAATTTAATAGGAACTGACAGGATTCATAACTGGAAAATGGTTTACGATTGGCGGCCATTTTTCTGAGGTCATCAGTCATAATTGGACTAGTTGAAAATGATCAAAAGTTATCTCAAGGGCTCACAAAACCATCTCCAAAAAAAACGTTCGATGGAGGAATGTGCAACGAGAAATTTCCTACAATTTTCCCTATATATGGAAAAATTTTCAGAGTCGACGGAACTGAGAATGGGCAGACGGGTTTCAAATGGAGATGGGTTTTCTAGGGCCACGGCTGTAATTGGTCTAGTTTGATTTAGTAAAAAATTGTGACTGGAGGCCTACAAAAATCCTTTGACAAAATTAACTAGGAATCTTATTTTCCCAAACCAAAGGTTCCATGCAATAGTCTAGTAAAAATACTAGAGGTTTGCGAAGGCGGGGAAGCATTTCATTGTTCAGGGACCAAACGGTGGGTCAAAATGAAAGCCAACTTTTCAGTTTCAAAAACTCCCTAGAAGTCCAAAATGGAGTAATAGGGCTCTTATAGGAGTGGTGAAGAGAGCTCAAACGGTCAAAAAAAATTGAGCTAATTCTTGACATGAATCTCTACATAACACGAAACACATACGACGCTTGACATTTATTGTACGGGGCTCAAAATGTTGTTTTGCAAGTCTTTTAAAATTGCATTTTTCTAACTTTACAAGGTAGACAGAAATGGTTGTTTTAGTTAACTCATCTATCTCTTGCCAAAACCAATGGACATGAGAAACAAGTTTTGACTCCCTAGGTTTAACAATGCTTAGGGTTGTAGTTGTAACACAGTTGAGGGTCAAATTGAGAGTCCGTAGAAAAATCAGGAGGTGTTGTTTTATCGATTGCACTAGCCATATTGTTAAAATATCCAATTATTTGAGTATCTAATAGTTTAATATTTCTATTATATTGCAAATGAATAACCACATTATACAAAAATTATAAGATATAAAGGTAAAGAGACCATTCGTGGAAGTAGATGGGTTGGTCTTATATGTCTTCGCCCTTCCGATCGACCATTCACAGAAACTGTAAAGTGCTACCCCCACGTGATTGACCTTCATTGAGTCATTATCTCTTATTTTGGTTCAAAAGTGATACACACATGCAAGTAGCATCTTATTCAGACAACCTTTCCTTATCGCCCCAAATAGTGTTGAATACGCCTTTAGTAAATTTGTTGGTATATTTTCTAAGATCCTTCTAAAGTCATCTTGTTCTCGCCTTGAAGTAAATAATGACATACATTCTTATTTCATTAGTCACCAACATATACATGGATAACAAATCAAAATTATAAAGGAAATTTATCCTTTAGGCCATAGCATTAACACTCATAACACTTTCATTGGTGATGTCATTTGTTAAAAAAAACTTAATATTAAATTCTTCAACTTTTAATACATAGAATTAGAGTCAATCAACACTCATAACACTTATAACTGAAGATTAATGGCTTGAAGTTTATGATTCCCTCACTATTTCAAAAACAATTGAGGCCATGAACATGATAATCAAGTAATAAAAATTGGCACGAGTCCCCTGTGTAGTTCGTGACAAACAAAACATGACCTTGAAGCCAAGTAACAACACAAATTCTAGCTAGGATATAATTTGCAAGAGAAGTAAGGATGTCTCCGCAACCGCCACTGTCAACATGCCAACACCTACAAATCTTTCTTGTTTACACTCATGTTCACAAAAACCAATTTTTTTAAAGACATTCTGTCAAATAGTTCATGTGCCTATGTATGCTCCCACGTCTTGCATCCATGTCAGCTAGAGCATTTGCGACCACAACATTGATAAAAAAAATCTCTCTGTGTGTATTCTTTGTTGGATGTCGATATCCAAATCCAAAGCTCAGATTTTGGCACTAGCTGGGAGGAGGATGGACAATGTGAATTGATCAGGTTGGATCCTATTTGTTGCAATGGTGAAATAGTTTGATTGTTTCATGAGGAAACCCATGTCTTCTATACATTGTCATTCGTGTAACTATCCAATTTATGCTAGAATTGCAACATTATTTGGGATTCAGCGTAATTGCTACATTTGGACTTCAATAAAGTGTTTGTATTATTATCTAAGGAAAGTGATAGGTTTTTGTGGCTGTTGAGGGTTCCCATGTTATACATCTTCTCCTGCTACATGCCAAATTCCCTCTCCCACACGCCTCTAACTACTCACCATAAATTCTCAAACCTCTCTCACTCAACTTCCCCTATGCTTCCCATCATTTTTAATTTAGTTTCATTTTATTATTTTTAATTTAAAACAAATGTTGGGAACTACGTAAAGCTTTTGGGATAATGGATATTGGGAGCTATAAGAAAAATTTCTCAAGTTGAACTAAAATATAAACAAGAAGCAATAAAGAGCAGGTAGTTTGAGTGAACCATGAATGAAATATTACTTTGATATAATGATGGATACAACTGTAGATTTGGAAGGCCAAACAAATAATTTAGCCATAGAAATAATTTGACTAACTAATATTGATCTACATCTATAGAAATTCATTTACTCGGTTAGAGAAGCATAGTGTTTGATGTAGTGCCCACTTCCCTTTGACACCTTTTGATACTGATCATGATACTGTTGATTATATTGTGGACATGATTATGGACTTTATTATAGTATGATGTTAGATGTTAAACCATGGATTATTGTTGACTTGATTTATTTATGATGAATGATGATTATTAGAGGCATTTTGGATATTGATGTTGATATATTAATTAACATGGTTATACTATGGATGTTGTTCAGACATGTGATATTTGGATATCTGAGAGTAAACCTAGAAATGGAAATTATTTGATGATGAATATAGTTGTTGAGTAAAAATTGCAAATGATCTTGTTGGTTGCTTAGATGTTCTTGTGACTCGTATATCTGGGATGATTTTGAAAATTTTATTTATATTATTTTGGGATGTTTCTGGTATGGTCTACATGAGGCTGAAGGAGGTATTGTGGTTCATGCAGGTTAAAATATCACAACAAACATTGGGGGATTGGAGACCAACCACATTGAAATTCTAAAATGAATTCAACAAGGTCACCATAGCAACTAGTATTTGTTTCTATGTGTTTGTGTGTGGTGTTAAGGATTCCCATGGGGGGATCACCTTTAAATGTGACCAAGGGGTTATGCGTTTTTATTTATTTGACCATTTTGTTTAATGTTGCATGTGTTTATTTTGTGATGCATTTGCCCCTTTCTTTATTTATTAAATGTTTTATTAATATTGTGGGTAAGCATGTTTTTAATAATTATTAATTAAAAAATATCATGAGAAAGTAATTATTAGAGTTGTTTTCCTTGATTTAAAGTGTTGTAAGCAGATGTGTAAGTGATGTGTAAGTTAACTTTTGACTGTGAAACACTTCATCTTCTTGGAAATTCGAATTTTTCCTTGAAGGCTGATTTTGGAGGATTGTGGGACAAGTTAAACTTGTCCCATACCTCTTAAATTCATTTACCAACCATACCTTATGGTTGAAGATTTGAAATTTGACTTTTATAATGCTTTTTGAGAAGGCAATTTTTAAGTATTAATTGCACTTTTCTTACATGATTTAATTTTAGTCCTTTGGGGTGTGGGTTGGATTTGAGTGTGTAAGTAAACTATCATTTTATTCACCCACCTAGTTTATTATGCATTGAGAGAATGAAGTTGACTTTTGTGGGTTCGGTATTGAGGATGTGTGATGTGGCATCCTACATGGATCCATCTCATCCTCATCCCTTCCCTCTTCTATAAAATTCTAATGCCTTTCCTTGTTTTGGGTTGCTTCACTTTGGAGACTTCATTCTTGGGCAAATTATTTTGTTGTTTTGGATCTCTTGCTTTGAAGAATTTTTTTGGAAGATTGTTGCATACTTGTGCTTGGCTGATTTAGAATTGCTTGCATTAGGATAAAGTTTATTGGTGTGAGAATTTGGAACAGCTCCATCATGGAGAGGTAGGAGCTTGGCTCTTGAAATGCTTCTTTTTTGTTTATGAAAATGTTAATGTGTGAATGTTTTGGCATGTTTGTGGATTGTTAGGTAGATGGCCTAGGAATGGTGTAGGAGAAGACTATGAGGTTTATTTTGTGGGAGGCACAAATGTGTTTTAGGGAGGTATAAGGGAGGAGGCAGTTGGGATTTGGGTTCCACCTTACAAAGAAATAGATTGCATTTATTTACTTGTTATGGGGTGACATAAGAGGTTGGGGATGTATGAGGAAATGTGAGGAATAAGGGGTACTTGGGGAGGCATAACAAATGTCAGGGTTTTGATATACTATATTTTGGTGGTTTGTAATTCAGGTGGTGATACCCATTTCCCCTTTTGGGAGGCATAAGAAGAATCCCCCATAGTTTCTTGATCTTTTGGCTTTTTGATGAAGCCTCAGTAATGTTTGTCATGCTTTAATGTAGTTGTAAACTACATTATGTTTTGGACTGTGTTTTTGTTGTGAAAATGTTGCTTGTGTGTTTGTGGAATCCTGTTATTGCCATGAGTTGGATCACATATTTTATTGCATTGTGGTTTGCGTTTGGGTTCCAATGAAGAAGTATGGATTCTCCTCTTCATTGGATGTCTTGTTTGGGTGGAGAGCGTTGCCTTTCCCCTACTCCTTTTTGACCAAATTGGAGGAATGAGAAATACACATGTTGCTATTCTAGAGCTGAGAAAAAGACCGTTTGACAGTCCCTTGTGAAATGAAATATTATTTTATCCCTTTCCCACTTTAAAGTGGATGATCTATATATTAATTGTAATGGAAAGATACTTTGTATGGACAATGAAAGTTGAAATTTGAAATGTAAAAGAGTTATACTCTGTATTCTGTTTTTTGAAAAGAATGTGAAACAATGATACATATTTTGTATGTTGTATTTTGAAATCAAATGGAAAGGAAGTTATAAGAGTTTCATTTTAATTAATGGAAGTGTTTTCCTTGTTCATATGATATTATTTCCATTGGAAATCTGTGTTTAACATGCATTATGATATCCCTATTTGGAAAGTGGAAAAGTGAAAAACATGAGGAGAAAATGTATTATTCTGCCTTGTTTACAATATATGATTTTGGAAAAAATAGAAACTACATTCTTGTTTTAATTTTTGATTAAAAGAAAGAAAATTATTTATGACCAGCATGGGATGAGTTCAATGTTTTATTTCATGGCAAAAGAGATAGTTAATTTCTATTTTGTAAATGTATACACTTCTTTCAATTCACTGTATACTTTGTAAAATTCCTTTATCATATGTTCAAATAACCCTACAAATAGATAAAAGTAAAATGAAATAATAAATTGGAATTAATGATGACAAAATGATCCCAAACCAAACTAAAAACAATTAAGGAAATGTCTTGATTATCTTCAAATCGAGCCAAGGCAAATCTACAGGATTTTTGCTGTAAAAAGCAACTTGTAATTTCAAAATGTAGATCAACCCAACAATATTGCACTTGCAATCGATCCTATCACCTTCCCAATGGAAACATCCATGTCTATTTGACATGTTGAGGGAGAAAGAATGACAAATTTGAACAAAATTTTGTAAGTTAAAATTTACTAGTTCGCACTATAAAAGCCTGCAGATCGTTTTCATTAAATTGACCCCATAAATTTTATCAAAACATAAATTTAATGAATCCTGGGAAAAGAGGACATTGGGAGCTTTCCAGAAAGTCCTCGTTTTCCAAAAATTGGGCTCTCTATCAAAATTTATGGCCTTCTGAAGTTTTTCTTCACTTGGCATGAAAAAAAAAAATTGGGAAATATTTCCTTGGTGGACTCGCGGGTCCAAATTTTTCCCGTAGCACTTCGGAATTTTTTTTGAGAAATTTTTCCTAATTTTCCCCACCACCCTACCAACCCATAGCCAATCAAAGGTTGACATGTGGCACCATGAGGCATTGGCGGAGGGGCGGATCACTTTTTAACTTAGCGCTTCAGAAAATTTTTGGGAAAATTTTCTAAATTTTCCTCGCTGGACTGCAGCCAATTAGGAGATGTCACATGGAGTCATGAGGTATTGGTAGAGGAGTAGGTTCCTTTTTACCTTTTTCACTTTTGAAAAATTTTGGGAAAATTTTGTAAAGTTTCCCCGCTGCCCCACAGCCAATCAGGAGTTGCCACATGGCATTGCGAGGCGTTGACAAATGCACGGATGAGTTCTACCCTTTTTTCCTTTTATGGAATTAAAAATATTTTATCCCCACTACCCCATTTTCCAGTGTTGTCTTAGGAAACCCCACATGTCCCTTGCGGACTCGCGGGAGTGAGGGTGCAAAGGTGGTTTTTCACCCTGCACGGGAAATTCCCAAGATATCTTCCACCGCCCTACCAACCCAACTCCTTCCCTGGGAAAACTCCTCCCTGCATCCCATAGATCCGTTGTGGGGAAATATTTCTCTCCGTGGCCCGCAGACTCACCCCTGGAGCAAATTTTCTGCCCTGGCCCTGCAGGCTCGAATTTTCGATGCTAGGCCTGCCGGCCCATAACATGAGAAATATGAGGAGTTATGAGGACTTATTTATATCAATGGAAAGGTGAGGAAATTTCCCATCCAATATGAATGATTTAGGGAATTTTTTAATGCATTAATTTTGAGAAAAATCAATTTGAATCTTTAAATCCTATTAGAGAGTGGGTATGGTGAGGAATTACCCTCTGACCCTAATTAAACTTTCTAACCATAAATTTTGGGACATTATGACCTATAATAATTGTTAATAAAAGAAAATTATATTCTAGTGGATTGAAATTGTTCAGGAATTTGTTAGTGACAACTATTTTTTGTAACTTGGTTGTAGACTTTTTTAAACAAAACAAAATTATTCCATAATTTTTCCCAACTAATCCTAGGTTCTTCTTGGGTCTTAAGTGGGTTTTTTTAGCGGGCATCACATTTAATCCTTTGAATGATTGATAAGGAATGATGTATTTGAAATGGCTAAGCTAGGATGGCATCATAAATTAATCAACTCTAGAACCAACCTGAGATATAAACATTAGAACCCCTCCCTCCATGAACAAAAATCTTCTGCCAACTCTGTCAATGCATAGGATGGACACCAATGTGGCAACAATATTAACAACTCTAGTTATAAAAGTAAAATATAAGGAAATATTGTTACCAAAGCCTAACATTTTAAAAAAAAAACGTGGGGATAAAACATACTGACATTAATCACCATTAGTTGTTAGAAGAAGCAAATGGTGATGGCCATGACTAGATAAGGCTTGTATTACCTCCGCAAAATATACTTGAATGGATGTTTCACCACCTTGGAATCCTCTCTCGCCTGCACCAGATCATTGTACTTGACCTGAATGTCATCAGTGCTTCAGATTCTCCTCAACATGTTCTTTTCCTTTTCATGATGCCCTCTTTCAAACAAACTGTTGGGGTTTTCTGGCAGCCTTAATGATCTAATTGTCACTATGCCTACCAGAATTTTCACAAAGCCAAATATACTAGCCACCCCTACCCACCTTGGATCTTCTATGTGTCGTAATTTATCAGATTAGTGGAAAATATGTTAAAATTGATAAACAACTGGAAGCACATGTTCAAAGCTCCTCTAAGTTTGGGAGGTGCTATTTATGAGAGATACAATGGCACCGACTACCAAACCACATAAGAAATTAATTAATATTTAGCTTAAAACCAAGACAATAAAAAACATAGTTGTTGTATGAAAAATTTCCCCAAGCTGACCTAGTTGGCAAAATCAATGCCAATACCAAGCAAGATGTGTCCCACGATAAGCATGCCCACATTGAATGCAATGCCATCAATGGCTACTCTTGATATTTTTCACACCCCATACGAAAAAGCTCAACTTTTTTTTTTAAGTTTCTTAGATTGATCGAGTTACATGTTTGACTATGTTTTGGGAAGCCATCTCAGAAAGGGATACAATTTTTATTATTTGGTTTTGGACACTCTTGAAAGTCACATTTGGATCAAAACTACAACTTGTGTGTAGTTGCAAAAAGCTATGCCTCATAGATGTAGCCATTCCAATTTGTTACCTTCATTAGAACTATGCAAAAACCATAAAAGACCATTGCAAGGCCCTGAAGAAGGAAAGAAGGGAGACATGTATCATACGTAATGTTTTGAAGCTTCAAACAAGCTACATGTTTGAAGTAGGAAAGGTGCAGTTTTACAAACAACTTGCATTTTCAAAGAACATCAAAAGGTACATTTGACTTTAATTTATTTCCATGATTAAGTGAATTATTTAAGTTTTTTGAGTTCTATAAATTCATTTATTATCCATATAAATGAAGAAAGTACATAAAAAGAAAGACGTACACCTCATTACATGAAAATAGTCTATTTATTCATAAGGAATAACAGTACAGTAAACCCACACAAGCTGTGGGAATAACTCTGAAAGAAAGTGCATGAAATAAAAGTGTATGTATTTAAAGCCTTGAACAAAAGAAGAAGGGAAATTCATCATTTCTTGATTGGATGGATTTTCCCTGAACTATTTGGTTTCAGACTTCTCTTCCCACTCTCCTTTTCATTCTTAGAAGGTACCTGAAAAGTTAAGCAACAGTCTATTAGAGCTCTGGATTACATCATTATCTTGTATTCATAGTTTTAGATAAATAAAATTTCATGAACATGAACGTGAAATCAGATATTATAGAAATTAATAAATGTAGAATGTTAACCTCTGAAACATTCCACAGGGAAAAGAAGAGATAAGATACATTAGAAAGGCTAAGACAGAATCAAAAAGAACATCTCATAGTGTTGTTTTTAGAATTAAGTACATGAAATGTTGTTATCATTTTTTGATTTGAAAGAGTAAAGCAAATATTCTCATAACAGTACTAGGAGTCAAGAAATATTTTCAATGCATTTTGAAGTACAAATCACATCAAATTTTATAGAATCTAATAGTCATTTTGAATATTTCCATCTATTGCCAAGATCAAAGCTACAAACTCTCAACAATAGATGGAAAGGAAACTAAGCCTATCATCAAGAGAAGGAAATCATAAAGCTTGAGTGCTACAGAAAAAATAGTACAACGCATCTGAAGAAAATAAATATTCATCAAATCATTCAAGGAATGATAATATTTTTTAAGAATGAAAAGACACGTGCAAGTTCCCATAGTCAGTTATCAGTCAAGGAGGTACAACATTATACATTTTTCAAAGCTCAAGGTCACAGAAACCTTGTAATTTATGTAGAAGAAAATACATATTGTTACAAATTTTGTAAGTATCAGAAATGAAATGTATTGAGGATATAAAATTTAGTTCTAACTAAATACAGTAAGTGATCCATTTGAATGTAGTACATAAGGAATACGTTGGTTATATGATATATAATTCTCAAAATAGCTCTCTTAGTAAGATGAAAATGCTCATATCAGATACAACAATGCAGAGTGATCTTGATGCATCAAGGTATATCGTTCAAACTTCATCAAATCATAAAAACTCACAACAAACTACAAAACAACTACTGTCAAATAATTCATGCATACAAAA
Organism: Taxus chinensis; assembly: GCA_019776745.2. Classification (NCBI taxonomy): domain Eukaryota; kingdom Viridiplantae; phylum Streptophyta; class Pinopsida; order Cupressales; family Taxaceae; genus Taxus; species Taxus chinensis. Next base: position 122,729,488 of record CM034154.1, read on the forward strand.
TCTTCATTCGATAGTAGATCAAAGTGAAAATCAACTTGACCTAGTTATTTTAAGCACTCATATCCAAAACAAGGATCAAAAGAGATAGCCAGATCTAATGTTACAATTTTAAATTATAAGATGGAATGGACTATGTGAAATTATAATGAGAAAGGAACTTTAGAATCATGTAATCATCTCATTAAGTATAGTTTAAAAATACTGAACAAAAGAATATAGAATAATCAAGATTGAAGCTAAATCATTGCATCAATTGTATTTTCAAGATACAACTCAGAAGAAAATTTCTAGCAAAATCAAGTAAGGAAAGGAACAACATAGAGGTAGGGAAAAGTAGAAAAAAGAATTTTCATGAGAAAATGTTGTGAAATACGCAAAATCTTTAGCTGAAGGATTTCACAATGGAACAGAGGTAAGGCACTCGGGTAGAGATTTCAAGACCAAAAGACCACAATACTCATTTCATAAAGTTCCCAAACATATAACTCAAGCTCCAAAAGTAAGTATAACCGTTTACGTTATTAAACCTAGATGAGTTGTTCCAAAATCGGAAATTAAATGTTTCAAATATAGAGTTACACATGCATTTACAATGAAGCCATGAGTTAAATGACACAAATTAGTAGTGTTTCGAACAACCCAAAAGATTTGAATAGCTAACACCCAATTCCATGATACCAAGCGAAAGTAGATAAGACGCAAATGTAAAACCACGAACCTCCAATTAAAACTAGTTTTGTACTGTATCACTTATTTGATGAATAAAGACTGATTTTCTCCACTTGTAGCTTTTCAAAGTGTGTCACTTTGCATGCATGTAAATTGTTATAACATCTATTTTAAGTTTTTGTGAAGATTTATAGGTCATTTAAGTGCAGCTTTAGTGTATAAATTACCTTTGAAGTGGAAATATTCACTCACATGCTTGACTGAGAACTTTTGCATGCATTTTGTGAGTGTAAAAGTTAATCAAACCACAGTTGAAGTGAACCCTACCGGTATTTTCCAGTCAATTAGTGTGTCTTATGTAGATTTTAGATTCCTAACAGTTTGGTGCATCACCCCTTTTCCTCTTGCAGTTATTTATAGTTCATTCCTAACCCTCAACCCCATAAATTTCAATAGTTTTAGGTGAGTCATAAAGGGAACCAACCCACTGATGCACCCACAACTAAGAGGAAATCCCATTGTATCGGTCGAATTCAAATTCAAATAGCCTATCTAGATCAAAGGTGCAATTTAGACTGATAACAATTATTGGATAAAAGCTATGGTGACGACATTATATAATTTAAATCATTGTCCCACTACATCACTTATGAATTTTACTCCAAAGGAAGCTTGGAGTAGTTATAATCCCTGTATAGATCATTTTTGTGTTATTGGTTGTCTAACTGTTGACCATTTTTGGTCAAACATCAGGTATGGGTACTAAAAACATTTCTGTTACTAGAAAGAAGACATTTATGGGAGGATTGGAAGAAAACATGCAACTATGTGTGTTTTTGCAAGGTGAAATGCCTCACATATGTTGTCATTCCAAGTGTCGTCTTCAGAAAAGATATGCAGAAACCTCAAAAGACTAGTGCATAGCCTTAGTGAAGGCAGGAACACTAACCACTGTCAGAAGTTGAACCCTTAAACAACAAACATAGCTGTTATTTGCATAACATAAACGTACATTTTTTAGGTAAAGGTGCATTAAATTATTGTTATTTCTTTATTTTTGAATAAAATTAATTATGTGTTGAGTTGTTTACTTCATTCCACAAGTTATTATTTCAGTGATTAAATGCAAAAGGAAATAGACAACTAGATAGGAGAATTTAATTCCATTTATTCATAAAGAAATAATGTTTCCCACACAAGTCGTGGGATATAACTTATGTGTACAAGCTAAAATAAATACATATGCATAAAATTATAAAAAAAAATGAGGAGAGAGGAAGCCCATCATTGCCTAAATGATTTGGTTTCCCTGCTCTCATTCGTCACTTCTATCCACATCATCTCTTTATTCCTCTTATCCTCTTCCAGAACTGCAACACCTATTGAAAGAAAGAAATTTTTGTAAGAGCTCTGGGTTATCTTTCTGCCTATGTACTTACAGCTTCAGATATATAAATTTCTTCAAGAAAGTACAAAAAAGATACATGAGAAGGAACTAGAAACAGAATCACGAAGTTCATGTCGTTATCACTCATGAGTATCTAACTACCATTTCTAGAAGCATATCAAAAACACATAATCAAAAGGATGAGAATGAATGACTACTACACCATATTTTTCTATCTATCTCTTTCAACTGTGCAGGTATAACGATAATAAAATAAAGCACAATCATTCAAAAAATGTGATCATCAATACATATCAAAGATAGAGTATATATGATGCAATTAATAAATGATATAATGATGATTAAGCTCAAAATATTCTAATGAAATGGAGTAAAGAAAATGTCATCTATGACTTAGCCATGATTGAACATTAAAGGAATGTGGATTTCAAGAACTCAGAAAAGAAAGATAGCTCAACTCAGGGACCAAGCTGAATACAAATTTCCAACTATAAACGAAACCCATCCAGTGGTTCGAAGTTAAAGTAGTGTTTCAAGAAGGTATGAAGTTTACATGCTTCCATATATTTAGAACATGTCATTTATTATTGAAAAGAACATAGGTAGCATCAAGTTCAAAATATAGTTGCACAGTCAAAGGAACAACTATGCCATTCATGTGATCAAAATAAAATTAATAGCTACAGATGCAGATTGCAAGGTTTAGGTTCCATGCTTTCTAGACATGGCACATTTGATCTTTCAAAATAGCTAAAAGTCACACAGGTGCCATCTTATCAATTTTTATGCACTAGGTATGAAGTTGAGAACACAAACACAACTTTAGAAGAGTATGTCTTGTTACAATACAATTTTCCAAAAGTGATCATAGAAATGCGTGATCATTTTCTGTCAAAGAAGTGCAGATTTTCAAAGGGTTTCTAACATGAATTTTCAAGATTTTACATAAACGGTGATAAATAGTACAGACACATAATGAGAATTTGAGTCTTTCACAAGGTTTGATATCGTTAATGCATTGTGGGTACAAAATGCAATTAAGGTTCCATCATCTCTATTTCAACATGTCTAGTTTTTAGGAAAAGGGTTTCAAATTGCAATTTACAGGGGTAAAAACTCCAAATAGAAGGAAATTTTAAATCTATAGTAATCATTTCATGAAGAGGATCACATCATGATAAGACAATCATACATATACAGGCAATAGAGATTTATAGTTATGCCAGGTATAATTTCCTGATTCTTTTACATGATCTACCAAGCTTCATTCGAGATTTCATTATGCATGGAATCAAAACAACAAGCATCTATAATCTTTTAAGTGAAATATAGGTTTCACAAGAACACATCTAATCAAATCGATAAAGTACAACTCCTAGCTCAGTATAACTTCTGAGTGCTCATGAAGAATAAATAATGATGATCAATTCTTAAGAGCTAAAGTTAAAATTTGAGGTTTACATAGATTAAATGAGTGCAAACCCAATAGGCACCAATGTACATCCAGATATGAGATTATTGGAAAAGCAACTAGGCATTAAATGTGCAACTAGTTTCTATCTTCCTCCAGATTTATTTCTTTGACATCTCATATTTGTATTTAATTATGACAACTACATATTTACTGTTTGGTTGAAAAATCTCCTTGAATATATCTTGTCAAAGATTTTGTGATGCCTTATAAGGATTTTTTTTTTGTAAGTGAATTTTATTAAAGTATCATGTTTTATTGTGTAATAGTAGGAGGAAAAATAAGATTTAGGAGAAGAGACAAATTCCTACATCAAGCCTGGACTGGTTTTGCTGAAAGAAAAACTACATTATCAAGTTGGTATTGTATAAATGAAAGTTTTGTGTGCAACTGTAGCTGTTATTCATTTCAGGAGAATATAAATGTATTGCTAATGCCATTTGAAGTCCATATCTCTATTATTTGAAGCCAAGATTGTTGTTTTACTTTTATGTTATAAATTTCTATAGTTTCTCCTCTCTTTCTGTCTTCTATATCATTAAAAATATGTTGTGTTTTATTTCGTATTGCTATCTATTGTTGTCTATAGATTCTGTAGATCCTTAGATTTCCTTTATATGGTATCAGAGCTAGGCTAAACCCTTATTTTATTTCTTTTCTAGGTTTTTAGTTTTTCATTTGGCATCCACTAATGACTTCTACATCTGGTGCATCACTAGTTAGTGTGCAAACTCCTATTTTCACAGGAATAAATTACGAATATTGGTCTTTGACCATGAAATCCTTGTTTCGGTCTCAAAAAATTTGGTAAATGGTTGAAAATGGTTACCAAGAACGAACATATTAGGTAACATATAATGCTCTTACACAAGCTCAAAAGGACACCTTGAAGGAACAAAGGAAGAAGGATGGGAAAGCACTATTTTATATCCATCAAGAAATGCAAGAGAACATACTCCCAAGAGTTGCAATAGAAACGCAAACCAAGGAAGCATGCGACACACTCCAAATTGCTTATCAAGGAATGGACAAGGTTAAAAATTCTAAGTTACTGATCCTTAGAAGAGAATTTGAAAATTTGTTAATGAGAAACTCAGATTGGGTAGAATCTTTCTTTACTCATGTTGTTGGTCTGATTAATCAAATCAAGTCCCATGGAGAGGTCATAGAGGATAGGAATGTTGTTGAGAAGGTGCTTTGGAGTCTCCCTTCTAAATTTTATTCTGTAGTTATGGATCTAAAGGAAACCAAATATTTTATTAAGTTTAGTGTTGATGAACTTCATGTCTCTCTTATCAATCATGAATATAGAATAAATAGATTAAATACTTCAGTAGAAAATGCATTTTCATCTCATCTATCTATAACCCATGGAAGAGGAAGGAGGATTTTCAGTCGTAGAGGTGGAGGGAGAAGTTCTCCTAGAGGTGGACATGATAGTAGTCCTGCAAATGTTAGTGGTAGAGGTCAAAATTAGAATTTCAATAACCCAAGTGGCCAAATATTTGACAAGTCATACATTCAATGTCACTATTGTAAGAATTTTGGGCATTATACTCATGAACGCAAGAAAAAATAATAATATCAGTAGAAAAAAGGTCAAAATCAGCCAAACAGTACTCTCACAGGTGACATGTTCATTACATGCACTAAGATTGATGAAGCAATCCCTACAAACTCTCCAGTTGAGTGTAATGTTGTTCAAGAAATCCCATATGACATATGGTTTTTAGATTCGGGTTGCAGTAATCATGTGACAGGTAATAAATATTTGTTTTCTAGCTTGGATGAATTAGTTCAAACTGATGTTACACTTAGTAACAACAACATTTAGTAACTATTTTGGGAAAAGGTATGGTTAATATTCTAATTAAAAAGGGGGAGTTGAAATTTATGCCTGATGTATATTATGTTACTGGTATAAAACACAACTTGATGAGTATTGGACAATTAATATAAAAGGGCTATAGATTGTATATGGAAAATAATCAATGTGTTATTTTGGAGAAGCTTCGAACATATTTGATCATCGCCAAGGTACAAATGACTATAAACCGCATGTTTCCTTTAAAAATAAGGCCAGCTATGAAAGAAAAAACAGATCAAGATGTTCATGAAACAAATAATGTAAATTTTGGAGCAGCCTTTAAGGTAGAAGATACAAAATCAGCAGTAGCCAAAGACATCTACGGAAAAGTTCATGATGGATATGGAAAAGTTCAAGACAACTACGGAAATGTTCAAAACAACCTCGGAAAGTCTTAAGAAGAAAAAGATTGTTCTGAAGAAAATCAAGCATCGTTTCAATTGGTGATAAAGGATGAGTCTTGGTTATGGTATTTTAGATTTGGGCATTTATATTTTGGAGCACTGAAACTACTACATATGAAAAATATGGTGAAATATTTGCCTCTAAACGAGAAATCAGAAAGAGTTTTTGAAGGTTGTATTATGGGCAAACAACATATAGAGTCATTTCTAGTTGGCCAGTCAAATAGAGCTAGAGCAACACTTGAGATTGTGCATTCAGATATTTGTGGGCAAATGCAAACATCGCCTATAGGAGGATGCACTTATTTTCTTACTTTTATTGATCATTTCACAAGAAAAAGGTGGGTTTATTTTTTAAAACAAATTTTTTGATGCATTTGCTTATTTTCAGAAGTTCAAGGCACTTATGGAGAAGCAAAGCGGCAACTACATCAAGGTTTTAAGAATGGATAGACACGGTGAATTTATATCTAACGATTTTATAAATTTTTACAGATCTCATGATATATACAAGCAATTTATAGCCCGCTATACACCTCGGCAAAATGGTGTGGCGTAGAGGAAGAACCAAACAATTATGGAGATGGCTCATAGCATGATGGTAGCCAAACACATAAAGACTCATTTCCAGTTGGTCAGTCAAATAGAGCTAGAGCACCACTTAAGATTGTGCATTTAGATATTTTTGGGAAAATGCAAACACCGTCTATAGGAGGATGCACTTAATTTCTTACTTTTATTGATGAGTTCACAAGAAAACATTGGTTTATTTCTTAAAACAAAAATCTGATGCATTTACTTTATTTTAGAAGTTCAAGGCATTTTTTGAGAATCAAAGTGGCTACTACATCATTGTTTTAAGAATGGACAGAGGTGGTGAATTTATTTATAATGAGTTTCTAAATTTTTACAGCTCTCATGGCATACATAAGCAATTTACAGTCTGCTATACACCTCAGAAAAATGGTGTGGCGTGTTGGTACCCAAATTGATTTTCTATCAAATTTTGAGCATCATCACAAGTTTTGGCAGGAATCTTAGAGACAGATAGAGCATTGTGAGTTTTTTTGTAGCTAGGGATGAGATCTAACTGGCCCTCTATCACTCAGATGTGGAGAAAATGGATAGCACACTGGAGAGGATTTGATCTATCCTCACTATTTTAGGTTGTGCCTTTCAACCAAGGTAAGATAACCCTTTTGTAGCTATGTTGTTTATGGAGGAGATGGAGATGTCCTTCCTAATGAAGTTGTTAAGGAGACCTTGAAAAAAATATGATCAATGCAACAAAATCTAACTCTCACGAGTTGTCACTCTAGATAGTGGAGATATTCTCTAGGCAAGGTTCAGGATACTAAAGACATTTGGAATCCTGATTGTTTCTGTATGTTTTGGTAATAAAATTTATACATTTGTATACACACATGACAAATAGGAGTAGTATGGGTAGGACTAGTTGTTTTTAAATAAGTTTTGGTGGGAGGTGAGGTAGAATAAACTTGATTTTCCAAATCTCTAAGAACTCTTACAAAATGGAAAATTTAGATAAAAGAATGCTTCAGAATAGCTAAAATGTTCCTTTAACCAAAATATGTACTTGAGTGGAGGCCCAAATTAGCACTTTTTCACACAATCTATGATATTTTAACATGAAGGCTTGAGTTAGAAGACCCAATAAAACATAAAAATCTAAGATCAATCACGCCTGAGGTACACCCAGAGGCTTACAAACAATCTCTGTCAACAAATGAAAGAAAAGTGATTTTAAATCATTTATTTCACTCCCAGATGAAAGCTCTTATGAGAAATGAGATTGCAGATGCCACTAAACTATCACAAGGATTGAGACCTGTGTTATTAAGACAGATTTTGATACAAGATTTCAATAAGAACAAGAAAGACTATTTGCAGACATTCAGAAATGAAACAAACACATTTTGCTCAAGATCAACACAGAATAACTCGATTTTGATTAAATTTATCAGTAGGGGAAAGTTTCTAGAACAATCTCAGAGCTTTTCAATGGTTGTACACTTGCAACCACCTTGATATGATCAAAATTAATACAAAAGAGATATACAGGCTTCTTAGATGGCTTCTCAAAAGACAAGCTTTGTCAAATTTTCCTCTTGGGAATTTTCTTCGACCTCTAACACTCTAAACATTTACACAAAAAATTTTTGTCATTTATAACATTTACAATAGAGCCTCTTTTCCCCCAAAAAATCCTGACATTGAGTGCTACCAGTGCTCGTCATGATCACGATTGTGATTTCCAGAATCAGATATGTAAAAATTCATCAGGTGCTCAAGGGGAAAATCTCTTCGAATATCTCTCGCATTCAACTCCTCCTTCTGGTAGATCACTCTTTCTTCAACTCGCCAACCATTTCCACCCCTAATCTATCAAATCTGGTTCCCTGCATGCTCAGGAGAAGAAAAATGGAAAATCATATCGAGCCTAAGAGTTAGACCATTTTAATGGTGAAAGACATCTCCAGATTTTCCCCACCAAACTCAGATATCAACATTAACTCTCCCCTCTATTTGGCGTGTAGGAAATACCAAGAAATCATGAAGACTCACACTTCCAGGCATGTTTCAATAAAATGGGGGGAAAATCAGATACAGATGCACAACTGCCATTAATTCCTACTTTGAATTTGGGTCATCCACGTGGGAGATCTAATTTTAGACTGGGCCCAAACGGGTTCCTTTTTTCCTTTTACAACTTTCGAAAAATGAAAATTTTCACATTTTTTCCACACCTCCGCCCTTGAGAAATGAGCCTGACATGTGTCCTAAGGTGGGTCCCAACAAAACCGCAACCAAATTCTACTATTTCACCTCATTTTTGGAAAAGGGAAAATTTTCCAAGTTTTCCCCGTAACTCTGCCCTTGAAAAATGGTCTCTAAAATGTGTCCCAATGTGGGTCCCAATGGAACCACGCTTCCTTTTTCACTTTTAACTCTTTTCTCCCAAAAGGAAATTTTTCCAAATTTCCCCCAAGAGTCCACACCTCCGCTGTTGACTGGAGCAAGCATTGACCTTTCCTCTATCGGGATTGCAGGTAATTTCGATGATTTTAGTCATTTGAACATCAACGGCAAAATTTCCAAGTTACCTTCGATGGCCCACCTCCTGCCTCTTAACATTTTCAAAGCCAACCTTGACCTCCTTCTTGTCGGGCTTGCCGGCCATTTTGAGATTTTAATCCTTTTGATGACAAGAGGCAAAAAATCCAATTTACCTTCGATGGTCCACTTCCCCACCCCTTTGACTTTTCAAACTGCCACGTGTCACAATGGCACATCTTGAGATGATCCCCAAAGATTGAGACCTTGAATGAGCATAGGCTCGCCATGTGTCGTTATGGCGCAACTTCAAAAAACTTAAGGTTTCAAAATGATTTTCCGGGGGCGCACTTCCATTTTAGAATTTTATCCCATTTTTCCAAAAGGGAAAAACATTCAACTTACCTCCAAAGGCCCACATCTCCACCATTAGCTTTGCCACGTGTCCTCCTGCGGGGTCAAAGTAAGACTTTTTCCATGCCGCTTAAATTTTGCTTTAAATAGAGCCTAGCAGGGCCATGGGATGAGTTCAAACCTTTTTCTGAAGTAGCCAAAAGGAAAAAGTTCAAAAAAAAACCCTCTGTGCCCCATCCAATTAGAAGAAGCCACGTAAGCACCAAAAGAACCAATCAAAAATGAGCAGAGCCATGGGACCAAATTGCCTTTTTGCCAAAAAAGCAAAAAGTGATAAATTAAAGCATTTTTCCGCCATCCCCTAGCCAACCAAAAGAAGCCACATGACCACCAAATGCTGAGGAATAACTTTGATAGGAAAAAGAAACCTGTCAGACCGTCAAAATACAGAAAATCACCATTCACGCCCAGAACCTGATTTTTGCTAAGGATGATTTTTAAAATAAAAACAAAAACAAGTGAATCATGGTTCTGAGCATCCCTTTAACCATTGATTTTGGATTTTCAAAGGCATAAAAGTATAGATTAACCATTCTCGAGCTTCCATGGTTGGGGAAAATAGGAAAAATGGAAAAGCCCACAGATTTTGAAGAAATTAGGGCAAAAACAGGGCAAGCTTGGAGAATTTTCAAGGACGGACATAACAATGGATTCTAAAACAATTCAAGCCATTTCAAGTGGAGGTAGAAACTTTCAGAACACCCACATCGAGAGAAAAAATTTTTTAGAACACGTAGATCAGAGGAAAATAATGGTAAATGGGGAAAAACAAATTTGAGCACCAACATCGGCTCCGACTCGGGGATGGGCACTCCCTGCGAGTGCCGCAAGAACAAAGGTAGACCAAGTGCCAAAATATCCATTGGGTGATAGATTCATCCTACAGAGCAGAGAAACAAAGCCATCTTCCAAGAATGAATAGAGAAACCAGTAGAAAATAGGTTACCAGGGACCAGAACGAGCAAAAACACAAAAGACGGGAAACAAACCAACAAACTATACACTGTACAAATGATGCCCACCTTGATTCTAAGAAAAAAATCAAGGAAAATCTTCAAGTTCCTGACATACTAGATATGACCATGCCAAAAGGTTCTGATATGTTTTCATCAACTGGAAATATACCTCTTTTTCTTCTTTGTTCAGTTTGTAAACCATCCATGTTCTCTGAAGCTCCTCCATTGTGTTTAGGTCAAATTCTTTAACATTTTTCAAGGCTGAATCATAGACCAAATTCCCATAGAAAAAAACATACTTAGGAGCTCTATTTTCAACATTTTCATACTTCCTGAAATCCACAAAACTCACAAATTTGTTAAGATCAGCATCTGCTTGTAAAAATTCATAAGATGCATTGCTTGGGTCTTCAATCAAGTACAACATCTTCTTCTCTCCATATAATTTCACCAAGTTGCCTTCAATGGGGATAGTGGCATAAGACATTTCCATTTTCACACTACCACCAATACTTTCTACCCACTTTCTTGACAACAACATCCCCCACTTGGCTAGGCAGTCAACAATCACTACATCAAATTTTTAAGTTCCTTCCAAGATAAGATGCAGGTTGCACATCCAGATCTTTGACACATCCCACCACTGACACCTCTCTAGAGTCCATGGCATTGCGCTTCCCATATGTTGTTGTTACTTTGATACCCAGCTCATTCATAACTTCAAGAGGCATGACATTACATGAGGCTCCAGAATCAAACATACAATTATGTAACATATTGTCTTTGATAACCAGGGTAGTGAAGAATGGATCCACATTCAGCTGGGATTTAACCAAAGAAGTTCCTAAATAAACCTCTGGTGGTTCCCCCAGCCCTTCCAACACTTGTGGCTTTTCCAACTCTGCAATAGTAAGGGGAATCTCAACCTTGTTTACATCTCTTCCTTGTATGATCTCTTCCTCTTTGAACCCTAAACATTCAAAATCCCTCTTCTTGTGCTCAGGGATCCTAAGCAGCTCAAAAATTGGGACAGGAATTTTGATTTGACTCAAAACTTGGGCAATGTCATATGGAACAAATTTGGGTAATGCAGCACTAGGAGAAAGATTTACAAATTCATCAGATGGAATGGGATTCTTTTTAGTTTGGGCATGGGGAGGAACACAAGTTTTACTTGGGGAAACAAGATATCTACCATATGCATTTTTCTTTGGGGTTTCTTTGGTAAGCAATGGAAATTTTTATTTGTCTTGTGGCCCCTTGGAAACTTTACTTCTAGTATTGTGCTCCTTTTCTTGGGAAACTACAACATTCATTAATTGTTGCCTATCTTCTTTTGAAGGAACTCCTCCATCATACTTTTCAATCATTAATGCCCTCAAGTATTCAAAATCATTAGTGGGAAATTAAAAATCTTGTACAGTGTCTACTTCTAAAGTATGAGAGGCAGGAAGAGGAGGTACCCGTTGGATGCAATCCCAAAAAAATATAGTATTTCTAGCACTTGTTACCTCAATTGAAGTTGCTTCCCTTGGCGAACTTGTAGGGATCTCCATCATACAGGCATCATCATCAATTTCATCATTTGCTGCTTCCTCAACTTCTTACTAGTCTACCCCACATGGAGCATGGGGCATGAAACATCTATTACACCAATCAATGACATCTGTCTCCTCCACAACATCAACTCTAGCAGCCAAAGGATCAGGCACCATTCTATTTTCCTTGCCTTGGGGCTGCCTATTTCCAAATCCAACAGGTCCCTTGCCTCTATCATCATATCTTTGGTGATTTGTGAACCTGTCTTGGCATTGTTACTTGTGTTGACCTTGTGAACTCTGCCCAATTCCTTTCTCAGCTTGGGCTAGTTTGTAGGAAATTTCTTTGACAGCCCCTACCAAAGTTTTCACAACTTCCTCCAAATAAGTAGCCTTACTTGTCTGAGGCTTTTCTGGGTTAATTAGTTTTACACCCTCCCTTTTTAGAGGCTTTCCAATTGCTTTAATATTGTTCTCTATTTGCATAACCATGGTGAAGGAATGCCTCAAATTTGTAGGGTTTTTGTCCCTTAAGTAATATGCAACCTTTTTATCAAATGCATCTGAATATTTGATCAAACATGATTCATCACATGGCCTTATCCTAATAGGAAATATCCTCAAGGTCTTGTTAAACCTTGTGTTGAAATCATGTACTGACTCATTAGGATTCTTTTTGATGTTTTCAAATTATGTCAAAAGAAACCTAGGGTCAGTTCTATCACCATACTACAATTTAAATGCATTGCTCATCTCAGTCCAAGAATCAATAGAGTTATCTAGAAAAGATTTATACCAGTCCCTTGCATCCTCTTCCAGAGTATGGATAAATAACTTGATATATACATCTTCATGTTCAATCTCAAAGTCTTCCATCATATTGATAAAAATCTTCAGATGTTGATCACCAGTTATAGCGTTGTTTCCTTGGAACTTTGGTGGTCTGTTTTTTACATCTTGAGGAATTTCATTTGGATAACCAGCCATCCCTACAAAATTTATAGGTCCAAAGGTATTTACAACAAATGGATGTTTGGGTGGGGGTAGGGCCATGTTGTTTTGAGGAGGTTACCCTTGAGGGGTGACAAATTGATAAGGGGCAGAAGGTCTCTAAAACACAAGGGTAAAATTTTCAAATTGGATATCCCCTAAAGGCCTTGTTTCTTTGAAATCATTATCAACTTCTAAAAAGATAGGGGAAGAATGAGAAGCAAACTTCTCAAAATAAAATGAAGGCCCCTCTCTAATTGGAGAATTCAATTCCAGAAAGAGGCTACCTGATTCAGAAGCACTTGAATAGCAGTCTTCAATGATAGGCTGATCACTTTCATCAATGGAGATCCCTCTTCTCATCTGTTGATTTCCCACAACTCTCCAGGATTTTATCCCTTCTGATTTTTATTTTCCTAGCTCTTGGAAATAATGTCCTAGCAGGATCCCTAGCAAAGAAATATCTTCTTCCTTCCAGCTTTGCAAAGGTTAGTAACAAATATCACTTGACAGAGGTTAAGACACTGGTATTCATTAAGAATCATATCCACAGGGATTCACCACTAAGGATTTCCACCTTAGTTGTGTAGATGCACTAAAATATGATCTGTCAAATGTTTTCCACACTAGAAACTAGAAATGGAAAGATTCTAAGTTTTCTTTACCCATATTTGTCAATAAAAGCTAGTGCACTTAGTGTAGGAACTGAAAGAATTGCACACAACACTTGGATTATATAATAAGTGTTTTACAAATGTTTGAACATGAACTTACCATGTGTCCTTGAAAATGATGCCTAAGGTGTTGTTAACATAGATATGAACTGAAATGAACCAAGAAATAGTCTCAACAACTATAAGTCCCCGAAAATGGCACAAGTAAGGTGTTGTTAATGGGCTAAATAGATATGAACTGGAAATGAATTAGGAAATAGTCTCAGCAACTCAAATATGTCCCCTAAAACGGCACTAGTAAGGTGTTGGTACCCAAATCGATTCTCCCTCAAAGTCTGAGCAGCATCACAAGTTTTGGCAGGAAGCTTAGAGACATATAGATCATGGTGAGTCATTTTGTAGCTGGGGATGGGATCTAACTGGCCCTTTGTCACTCAGATGTGGAGAAATGGATAGCACCCTCATGAGGATTTGATATATCCTCAGTATTTTAGGTTGTGCCTTTTAACCAATGTAAGAAAACCTTTTTGTAGCCTATTGTTTATGGAGGAGATGGAGATGTCCTTCCTAATGAAGTTTTTAAGGATACCATGAAGAAACTATGATCAATGCAACAAAATCTAACTCTCATGCAGTTGTCACTCTAGATAGTGGAGATATTCTCTAGGCAAGGTTCAGGATACTAAAGACATTTGGAATCCTGATTGTTTCTGTATGTTTTGGTAATAAAATTTATGCATTTGTATACACACATGACAAAAAGGGGTAGTATGGGTAGGATTAGTTGTTTTTAAATATTTTTTGGTGGGAGGTGAGGCAGAATAAACTTGATTTGCCAAATCTCTGAGAACTCTTACAAAATGGAAAGTCTAGATAACATAATGCTTCAGAATAGCTAAAATGTTCCTTTAACCAGAATATGTACTTGAATGGAGGCCCAAATTAACACTTTTTCACACAATCTATGAGATTTTAAAATGAAGGCTCAAGTTAGAAGACCCAATAAAACATAAAAATCTAAGATCAATCACGCCTGAGGTATACCCAAAGGCTTACAAACAATCTCTGTCAACAGATGAAATAAAAGGGATTTTAAATCATTTATTTCACTCCCAGATGAAAGCTCTTCTGAGAAATGAGATTACAGATGCCACTAACCTATCACAAGGATTGAGACCTATGTGATTAAGACAGATTTTGATACAAGATTGTAATAAGAACAAGAAAAATTATTTGCAGACATTCAGAAATGAAACAAACACATTTTTCTCAAGATCAACACAAAATAACTTGAGTTTGATTAAATTTATCAGCAGGGGAAAGTTTCTAGAACAATCTCAGAGCTTTTCAATGGTTGTACACTTGCAACCACCTTGACACAATCAAAATTAATACAAAAGAGATATACAGGCTTCTCAGACGGCTTCTCAAAAGACAGGCTTTGTCAAATTTTCCTCTTGGGAATTTTCTTCGACCTCTAACACTCCAACCACATTTACACAAAAAAATTGTGCCATTTATAACATTTGCAATAGAGCCTCTTTTCCCCCCAAAAATACTGACATTAAGTACTACCAGTGCTAGCCATGATCATGAATGCGATTTCCAGGATCAGATCTACAAAAATTCACCAGGTGCTTAGGGGGTAAATGTCTTCGAATATCTCTCGCATTCAATTCTCCTTCTGGTAGATCACTCTTTCTTCATCTCACCAACCACTTCCACCCCTAATCTATCAAATTATGGTTCCTTGCATGCTCGGGAGAAGAAAAATGGAAAATCATATCGAGCTCAAGAGTCAAACCATTTTAATGGCAAAAGACGTCTCCAAATTTTCTCCACCAAACTCAAATATCAACATTAACTCTCCCCTCTATTTGGCGTGTAGGAAATATGAAGAAATCATGAAGACTCACACTTCTACTAATGTTTTAGTAAAATGGGGGGAAAATCAGATACAGATGAACAAGCTGTTGTTGATTCCTACTTTGAATTTGGGTCATCCACGTGGGAGATCTAATTTAGAGCGGGCCCGGGTGTTTCCTTTTTTCCTTTTACAAAATTTTGAAGAAATGGAAAAATTCCACATTTTGTTTTGCATCTTCACCCTTGATAAATGATCCTGACATGTGTCCTAAGGTGGGTCCCAATGGAACATGACCAAATTCTGATATTTCACCACATTTTTTGGAAAAGGGAAAATTTTCCAAGTTTTCCCTGCAGCTCCGCCCTTGAAAAATGGGCTTGACACATGTCCCAATGTGGGTCCCAGTGGAACCGCACTTCCTTTTGCACTTTTAACTCTTTTCTCCCAAAAGAATTTTTTTCCAAATTTCCCCAGAGAGTTCGCACCTCCATTATTGATTTGAGCAAGCGTTGACCTTTCCTCTCTCGGGTTTGTGGGCCATTTTGATGATTTTAGTCATTTAAACATCAAGGGAAAAAAACCAAGTTTCCCCCGATGGCTCGCCTCCCGCCTCTTCACATTTTCAAATCCAACCTTGACCTCCTTCTTGTCAGGCTTGTGGGCCATTTTGAGATTTTAATCCTTTTGATGACAAGAGGAAAAAAATCCAATTTTCCTCCGATGGTCCACTTCCCTGCCCCTTTGACTTTTCAAACTACCACATGTCACAATGGCGCATCTTGAGATGATCCCCAAAGGTTGAGACCTTGAATGAGTGGGCTCGCCATGTGTCATTATGGTGCAACTTCAAAAACCTTAAGGTTTCAAAATGATTTGGCGGGGGCACACTTCCATTTTTCAATTTTATTCCATTTTTCCAAAAGGGAAAAACATTCAACTTACCTCTGAAGGCCCGCATCTCTGCCATTAGCTTTGCCACATGTCCTCCTATGGGGTCAAAGTAAGACTTTTTCCCTGCCACTTAAAATTTGCTTTAATCAGAGCCTAATGGGGATGTGGGGCGAGTTCAAACCTTTTTCCAAAGTATCCAAAAGGAAAAATTCTAAAAAAAACCCACCGCACCCCATCCAATTAGAATAATCCATGTAAGCACCAAAAGAACCAATCACAAATGAGCGGAGCCACGGGACCAAATTTACCTTTTTGCCAAAAAATAAAAAAGTGATAAGTTAAAGCATTTTCCCACCATCCCCTGACCAACCAAAAGAATCCACATGACTGCCGAACACTAAGGAATAAATTTGACAAGGAAAAAGACACCCATCAGACCATCAAAATACATAAAATCACCATTCATGCCAAGAACCCGATTTTTCGCCAAGGATGAATTTTTTAAAAAAAAACAAAAACAAGTGAATCATGGTTATGAGCATCCCTTCGACCATGGATTTTGGATTTTCAAAGGCATACAAATATAGATTAACCATTCTTGAGCTTCCATGGTTGGGGAAAAATAGGAAAAATGGCAAAGCCCATGGATTTTGAAGAAATTAGGGCAAAAACAGGGCAAGCTCAGAGACTTTTCAAGGAGGGACATGACAATGGATTCTACAAATAATTCGAGGCATTTCAAGTGGAGGTAGAAACTTTCAGAACACCCACATCAAGAGACAAAATGTTTCAGAACACGCAGATCAGAGGAAAATAATGGCAACTGGGGTGAAAGAAATCTTAGCACCAACATGGTAGAGAGGAAGAACTAAACAATTATGGAGATGGCTCATAGCATGATGGCAACAAAACACCTACCTAACGAATATTGGGCTGAGGTAGTGGCACCTTCTATTTACATCATGAATAGGTGCCCAACAAAGAGCGTAAGGAACAAAGTTCCTTAAGAGGCTTGGATAGGAAGGAATCATAGTGTCTTTCATTTGAAGGTATTTGGTTGTGTTCCATATGCACATATTTCAAATGAGTTGAGAAAAAAAATAGATAATAAGGGACAAAAATGTATATTTATTGGATACTCAGAGGAAACAAAAACATATAAGTTGTTTGATCTTATCAATAGGAAGTTTATAATCAGTCGTGATGTTCAGTTTGTGGAGGATGAAGCATGGGATGGAAGCATAGAGAGGACTCCATAATTGCAGCTACTGTCCCTAATGACAATATGGTAGATGAAGTGTCTCAAACACAAAATTTAACTCAAACAACTTCTTCTAATCTCGGGATGGTACCATAAGTTGCAACTCAAGCTACACCTTCAGTCAAACCAAGGAGATCTTCAAGGCTGTTATCCAAACCAATAGGGAAGAAAACTTCACAAGCATCTAGACAAGTATCTACATCAATTGGTATCCCTGGAGAAACACCATCTAGCACTCCAAGTAGTTCTTCATTTCCAGATCTAACTCTAGCAAGCAGGATGCCACGGAAAACAAGGAGTTTGAGTGAGTTGTATGATGTTGAAAGAAAAAATTCATTTTCATATTTTTCTTTATTTTCCCATATTGATGATTCATTAACATTTGAAGAGGTTGTGAGTAGTGATATATGGGAACAAGCCACGGATGAGGAGATTTAATCCATTGAGAAGAACCAAACATGGGAATTGGTTGAATTTCTTGAAGACAAAGATGTAATTAGTTTCAAATGGATTTAAATACTAAACAAGATGCTGATGAAAATGTGCAAAAGCATAAAGCAAGGCTAGTTCCAAGGGGCTTTACTAAACAACCTGATATAGACTTCAATGAGACATTTTCTCTTGTTGCTCTAGTGGACATAGTTAGGACTGCATTAGCTATTACTGCCCATAATAAGTGGCTTGTCTATCAAATGGATGTAAAGTATACATTTTTAAATGGCTATTTAGAGGAGGAAGTGTATGTGGAACAACCACAATCATATGAGCTACCAGGTCATGAAAACAAGGTGTACAGGTTGAAGAAGGAACTCTATGGATGAAAGCAAGCTCCAAGAGCTTGGTACAACTGCATTGACTCCTATGTCATTCAAAATGCTTTCCAAAGAAGCAGTTGTGAACCAACATTATACATCAAAGTCAAAAAACAAGGTAACATTTTAATTTCTTTCTTGTATGTGGATGATCTAATATTTACCAGTGATTTAAACATAGATTCTTTCAAATCAGTAATGAAGAATGAATTTGAAATGATTGATTTGGGTCTTATGAGATATTTCTTTGGGATTGAAGTCCATCAATAGAATGTTGGTATATTTATTTCTCAATATAAATATGCAAATGAAGTTTTGAAGAGATTTAAAATGGCAAAGTGCAAGGTATCCCCAACACCGGCTATGACACAAATGAAATTAAGCAAGGAAGATGATGGAGCATGTGTGGATTCTACATTGTTCAAGAGGCTTGTTGGAAGCCTTATGTATTTAATGTTGGTACCCAAATTTTACCTCCTTCAAAGACCGAGCAGTATCATGGATTAGACATGACACTCAGAGATAGATAGACAATCATGTATGTGATTTTGCAGCTGGGGAAGCAATCTATCTAACTTGTTGGCACTCAAGCTTTAAAAGGAGTGGGTAGAACATTAAAAAGGATGTGATCTGATCTTAACTATTTTAGGTTTTTCCTTTCAACAAATGTAAGAGGACCTATTTTGTAACCTCTATTATATGAAAGGAGATAAAGGTACCTTTCTTTTACATATATTTTATAGAGAATACCTTGGGGAAAATATGATCAATGCACCAAATATGACTCTCACGAGTTGTCACTTCCAGATCATGGAGATACTTTCACAACAAGGTAAAGGTTACTAAAGATATTCGAGACCCTACTTCCTTCTGCATATTTAGGTGATGAGGATTGTGCATTGGCAATACACACATGACAAACAAGGGTATTATGGGTAGGATTGGTTGTTGTTAAATGAATTTTTGGTGGGAGGTTGGGTAGGGTGAAACTAGATTCACCAGATCCTTGAGGAACCTTACAAAATGGAAATTCAGACCAACAGAATGCCACATAATAGCTAAAATGTTTCTTCAACTAGAATATGTGCTTCAATGGAGGCCAAGATTAGCACTCTTTCACACAATCTTTGAGATTCTATCATGAAGGATCGAGTTAGAAAACCCAACAAAGCATCAAGATTTGAGTCAAATCATGCCTAAGGTACACCCAAAGGCTTTACAGACAATCTCTGTCAACAGATGAGAGAAAAGTGATTTTAAATCGTTTATTCCAATCCCAAATGAAAGATCTTCTGGGAAATGGAATTACAGATGCAACTAAACTGTCACAAGGATTGAGGCCTATGTGATTAAATCAAATTTTAATACAATATTGCAATAGAAACAAGAAAAAATACTTGCATACATCCAGAAATAAAACAAACAAATTTTTCTCAAGACAACACAGAAAAACTAGAATTTGATTAAGTCTATTAGTAGGGGAAAGTTTCTAGAATAGTCTCAAAGCTTGTCAATGGTTGTACACTTGCAACCACCTTGACACAATAAAGCTTAATACAAAAAGAGATAACCTAGTTTCTCAGATGGACTCTCAAAAGACAGGCTTAGTCAAATTTTCCTCTTGGGAATTTTCTTCGACCTCTAGCACTCTGACCTCCAACTTCCAACCTCCCAACCATTTGCATGAAAAATTAATGCCATTTATAGCATTTACAATAGAGCCTCTTCCTCCTAAAAGACAAAAAAGTTTAATGCACCAGTGTTCGCCATGATTCTTTCGTGATTCTCATAATCAAATCTACAAGAAGTCTCCAGGTGCTCGAGGGGGAAGATCTCATCGAATATATCCCACATTCAAATATTTCTTTGGTAGATCACTCTTCCTTAAATTTTCCAACCACTTCCACCCCTAATTTGTCAAATGTGGCTCCTTGCATGCTTAGGAGATGAAAAATGCAAAATCCAATCAGGCACAAAAGTCAAAACATTTTAATGGTGAAAGACATCCTCCAGATCTTCCCACCAAACTTCAGATATCAACATTAACTTCCTTCTCTACTTGGCATGTAGAAAAGACCAAGAAATCATGGAGACTCACACTTCTAGATGTGTTTCAGAGAAATGGGGGGAAAATTAGATTTAGACTCATAGCTGTCGTTGATCTTTACTTTGAATTTAGGCCATCCACGTGGTAGATTCAAACTTTAGAATAGACCCAGGGGCTTCCCTTGAATTTTTACAATGTTTTTGAAAAAATGGAAAAAAAATCCATTTTTCTCTGCACCTCTGCCCTCGGGAAACGAGACTTGACATGTGTCCAAATGTGATTGGAGCGGAACTGCGGCCAGATTCTGCCATTTTACTCTCTTTTTAGAAAAAAGGAAAATTTTCCAAATTTTCCCCACAGCTCCGCCCTCGGGAAATGAGCCTGACACATGTCCAAATGTGATTGGAGCGGGGCCACACTTCCTTTTTTACTTTTGACTCTTTTCTCCCAAAGGAAATTTTTCCAAATTTCCCCCTGAGAGCCCGCACCTCCGCCATTGACCTGGGAAAAACATTGACCTATTTCCCTCATCGGGCTTGTGGGCCATTTTGAGATTTTAATCCTTAAGGAGGAAAAAAATCCAAGTTTCCTCCGATGGTCCACCTCCCCACTTCTTTGACTTTTCAAACTGCCATGTGTCACCATGGTGCACCTTGAGATAGTCCCAAAAATTTGATACCTTGAACGAGCACAGGCTCACCACGTGTCTTGTTCCAGTGCAAGGTCTGTTTAAACACTTGAAGCTTAGCGGAAGGCACCACGTGTCATGCTCTGAGGCAATCTCCTTTTGGTCATTGAAAAGTCTAAGAAAAATGAAAAGTGAGCAGAGGTCCCTCCACGTGTCATCCTATGTGCTTGTTTAAAATGAAACTCAAGGGCTGGTCCCACAAACATGCAGGGTACCTCCACATGTCTCCATGGTGTAACGTCAAGATGGTGCCCAAAGTGGAGACCCTAAATGAGCGCAAGCTCGCCATGTGTCCTGTTCTGCCAAACTACTCCAACTGCATAAATTTTTTGTCTAAGTCTGGGCCAAGTAGTGGAAGCCTCCACGTGTCCTCCCGGCGCTACTCCAAAGTAAAACCAAAAAGTAGATCTTCAAACGAGCGTCGTGCCTCCATGTGGACAATTTTGAGTTAAGGCTTTCCATGAATTTTTTCTAAGTACCCAGCTGAGCCACATCAAAACCATGTCCCCTGTAGATAAAGGATGTAAATTTAACAAGGACAAATGTCAAACCTGTAAAGGTTGCATATTCCTTGTAGATACAAGGATATAAATTTAACTCGAAGAAACTCTCATCAAACTGTAAAATATAGAAAAAATGACCATTTGAACCTGGGAATGAAATTTTCTTCAAGGACAGAAAGTTTAGAAATGTTACAAGGCTCAAATACATTCTTCAGGGAAACATCACATTCATTTTCTTCAAGTACTTAGGAAGAAATGATAAGGGAGACAAATCCTTCGACCATGGAGAATAGAAAACATAGGGGAACCTGAGTTTTTGATGAACAGAGAATGGGGGACCCAAATTATAGACCTTTTTCTAGATAAACAAAGGAACAAGGAGAAAACAATGGACCCATACATGATCCTTCAACCCAGGCCTGACTAAAAAAAGTAACAAAGATTGACCAAGCTCAACACGGGGAAGGATAAAATAATAGAATCCGTAAATCAATAAGTTTTCATAGGTACAAATGGGGCGAGACAATTTTGAGCACCAACATAGGCTCCAACTCGGGGATGGGCACTCCCTATGAGTGCCACAAGAACAAAAGTAGACCAAGTGCCAAAAATATCCATTGGGAAATGGAGTCATCTTGTAGAGTAGAGAAACAGAGCCATCTTCAAAAAAAGACAGAGAAACCAGCAAAAACAGGTCACCGAGGACCAGAACGAGCAAAAACACAAAAACAGGAAACAAACAACAAACTATACACTATACAAAAGTTTTACCCTGATTCAAATAAAACAATCAAGGGAAATCTTTAAGTGCCCTCCATCCTAGATATGACCATGCCAAGAGGCTCTGATATGCTTTCATCAACTGGAAATATACCTCCTTTTCTTCTTTGTTCATTTTGTAAACCATCCATTTTCTCTTAAGCTTATCCATTGTGTTTTATTCAAATTCTATAACATTTTTCAAGGCTGAATCATAGACAAAGTTCCTAGAAAAAAAAATATACTTAGGAGCTCTGTTTTCAACACTTTCATACTCCCTGAAATCCACAAAACTCACAAAGTGGTTAAGATCAACATCTTCTTGCAAAACCTCATAAGATGCATCACTTGGGTCTTCAATCAGGTACAACATCTTCTTCTCTCCATATAATTTCACCAGGTTTCCTTCAATGGGGATAGTGGCATAAGACATGTCCATTTACACACTACCACCAACACTTGCTTCCCACTTTCTTGACAACAACATCCCCCACTTGGCAGGGTAGTCAACAATCACCACATCAAGCTTTAAGTTCCTTCCAGGATAAGATGCAAGTTGCACAACCAGATCTTTGACACATCCCACCACTGGAACCTCTATGGAGTCCATGGAAGTGCACTTCCCATATGTTGTTGTCACTTTGATTCCTAATTCATTCATGACCTCAAGAGGCATGACATTACATGAAGCTCCAGAATCAAACATACAGTTATGTAACAACTTGTCTTTGATAACCAGGGTAGTGAAGAATGGATCCACATTCAACTGGGATTTAACCAAAGAAGTTCCTAAATAAACCTCTGGAGGCTCCCCAGGATCTTCCAATACTTGTGGCTTTTCCAACACTGCAACAGTAAGGGGAATCTCAAACTTGTTCACATCTCTGCCTTGCATGATCTCTTTCCCTTTGAATCCTAAATATTCAAAAGCCCTCTTCTTGTGCT
The DNA here is from genome assembly GCA_019776745.2 of Taxus chinensis. Taxonomy (NCBI): domain Eukaryota; kingdom Viridiplantae; phylum Streptophyta; class Pinopsida; order Cupressales; family Taxaceae; genus Taxus; species Taxus chinensis. The sequence goes on from CM034154.1 coordinate 122,752,727, forward strand.
CAGGGATCCTAAGCAACTCAACAATTGGGATAGAAATTTTTATTTGACTCAAAACTTGGGCAATGTCATATGGAACAGATTTGGGTAAAGCAGCACTAGGAGAAAGATTGGCAGAGTCATCAGATGGAATGGGATTCTTTTCAGTTTGGGCATGGGAAGGGACACAAGTTTTGCTTGGGGAAACAAGCTCTCTACAAGATGCATTTTTCTTTGGGGTTTCTTTGGAAAGCAATGGAAATTTTGACTTGGCTTGTGGCCCCTTGGTAGCTTTACTTCTAGTATTGTGCTCCTTTTCTTGGGCAACTACAACATTCATTAATAGTTTCCTATCTTCTTCTGAAGGAACTCCTCCATCATACTTTTCAATCATTAATGCCCTCAAGTATTCAAAATCATTAGTGGGAAATTAAAAATATTGTACAATGTCTACTTCTAAAGTATGAGAGGGAGGAAGAAGAGGTACCTGGTGGATGCAGTCCCAAAAAACAACAGCAGTCCTAGCACCTATTACCTCAGTTGAAGTTGCTTCCCTTGGTGAACTTGCAGGGGTCTCCATCATGTAGGCATCATCATCATTATCATCAGCTTCTTCCTCTTCTTTCTGATCTTCTTCACAAGGAGTATGAGGCATGAAACATTTGTCACACCAATCAATGACATTTGTTTCTTCATAACAACAACTCTAGCAGCCAAAGGATTAGGTACCATTCTATTTTCTCTTCCTTGGGGCTGCTTATTTCCAAATCCAACAGGTCCCTTGCCTCTGTCATCAGATATTTGGTGATTTGTGAACCTATCTTGGCCTTGCTGCTTGTGTTGACCTTGTGAGCTCTGCCCAATTCCCTTCTCAGCTTGGGCTAGCTTGTAGGAAATCTCTTTGATAGCCCCTGCCAAAGTCTTCACAACTTCTTCCAAATCAACAACCTTGCTTGTTTGAGGTTTTTATGGGTTAACCAGATTTACACCTTCCCTCTTTGGAGGCTTTCCAATTGCCTTGATATTGTTCTCTATTTGCAAAGCCATGGTGAAGGCCTACCTCAAATTTGTGGGGTTTTTGTCTCTTAAATAATATGCATCCTTTTTATCAAATGCATCAGTATATTTGATCAAACATGACTCATCACAAGGCCTTATTCTAATAGGAAATCTTCTCAAGGTCTTATTAAACCTTGTGTTGAAATCATGTACTGACTCATTAGGGTTCTTCTTGATGTTTTCAAATTCTGTCAAAAGAAACCTAGGGTCAGTTCTATCACCATACTACAATCTAAATGCATTACTCATCTCAGTCCAAGAATCAATAGAGTTATCTGGAAATGCTTTATACCAGTCCCTAGCATCCTCTTCCAAGGTATGGATAAATAGCTTGATATATACATCTTCATGTTCAATCTCAAAATATTCCATCATATTGATAAAAATATTTAGATGTTGATCTCCAGTAATAACATTATTTCCTTGGAACTTTGGCATTTTGTTCCTTACATCTTGAGGCACTGGATTTGGGTAACCAGCCATTCCCACAAAATTTATAGGTCCAAAGGTGTTTACAACAAATGGAGGCCTGGGTTGAGCCATATTGATTCGAGGAGGTGATCCTGGAGGGGTGACAAATTGATGGGGGGCAGAGGGTTCTTGGAACACAGGAGTATAATTTTCAAAATGGATACCCCCCAAAGGCCCTTCGTTTCTTGGAAATCTCTATCAACCTCAAAAAAGATAGGTGCAGAGTGTGAAGCAAACCTTTCAAAATCAAATGAAGGCCCCTCTCCAGCTAGAGAGTTCAATTCCACAAAGAGGTTACCTGATTCAGAGTCACTTGAATGGCAGTCTTCAATGATAGCCGATCACTTTCACTTTCATCACTTTCATCAATGGAGATCCCTCTTCTTGTCTGCTAACCTCCAACAGCTACTCTCCAGGATTTTCTTCATTTCTGATTTTGCTTTTCCTATCTCTGGAAATAATGTCCTAGTAGGATCCCTAGCAAAGAAATATCTTCTTCCTTTTAACTTTGCAAATATTAGTAATAAATCTGATTTTGATAGAGTTTTAAGACACTGGTACTCAATAAAAGATCAGATCAACAGGGATTCACCACTAAGGATTTCCACCTTAGTTGTGTAAATGCACTAAATATGATCTGTCAAATGTCTGTCAATGCTAAGAAACTAGAAATGGAAAGATTCTGACCTTTCTTTACCCAGATTTATCAAATAAAAGTTTGTGCACTAGGTGTGAAGACTTAAAGAACTGCACACAGCACTTGGAGCATACAAGAAGTGTTTTACCAAGGTTTGAAAATGAACTACAATCACAATGTCCCCAACAATGACTCCATTTATGTTGGTGTTTTTGACGGGATAAATAGATATGGACTGGCAGTGAATCAACAAATCAATCTCTCAATGAAACTCTAGAATAACAAATCCCTGGCAATGGTGCCATTTATGTTGGTACCCAAATTTAACCTCCTTCAAAGACCAAGCAACATCATGGATTAGACAGGACACTCAGAGGTAGATAGAAAATCATGTATGTCATTTTGCAGCCGGGGAAGCAATCTATCTGACTTGTTGGCACTCAAGATTTGAAGGGAGTGGGTAGCACATTAAAAAGGATGTGATCTGATCCTAACTATTTTAGGTTGTGCCTTTCAACCAAGGTAAGAGAAACCATTTTGTAACCTCTATTATAGGAAAGGAGATACATGTACCTTTCTTTTGCATGAATTTTATAGAGAAGACCTTGGGAAAAATATGATCAACAAACCAAATATGACTTTCATGAGTTGTCACTTTCAGATCATGGAGATACTTTCACAATAAGGTAAAGGTTACTAAAGACATTTGAGACCCTGCTTGCTTCTGCATGTTTAGGTGATGAGGATTGTGCATTGGCATACACACATGACAAACAGGGGTAGTATGGGTAGGATTGGTTGTTGTTAAATTAATTTTTGGTGGGAGGTGGGGCAGGGTGAAACTAGATTCACTAGATCCTTGAGGAACCTTACAAAATGGAAAGTGAGACCAACAAAATGCCACATAATTCTTCAACTAGAATATGTGCTTCAATGGAGGCCCAGATTAGCACTCTTTCACACAATATCTAAGATTCTATCACGAAGGATCAAGTTAGAAAACCCAAAAAAGCATAAAGATTTGAGTCAAATAATGCCTAAGGTACACCCAAAGGCTTACAAACAATCTTTATCAATAGATGAGAGAAAAGTGATTTTAAATCGTTTATTTCAATCCCAAATGAAAACTCTTCCAGGAAATGGAATTGCAGATGCCACTAAATTATCACAAGGATTGAGGCCTGTGTGATTGAATCAGATTTTAATACAAGATTGCAACAGAAACAAGAAAAACTACTTGCATACATCTAGAAATAAAACAAACACATTATGCTCAAGACAACACAGAAAAACTTGAATCTAATTAAGTCTATTAGCAGGGGAAAGTTTCTAGAATAGTCTCAGAGCTTGTCAATGGTTGAACACTTGTAACCACCTTGACATAATAAAGTTTAATACAAATAGAGATAACCTAGTTTCTCAGACGGACTCTCAAAAGACAGGCTTAGTAAAATTTTCCTCTTGGGAATTTTCTTCAACCTCTAGCACTCTGACCTCCAACTTCCAACCTCCCAACCATTTGCACAAAAAAATCATGCCATTTATAGCATTTACAATAGATCCTCTTCCTCCTAAAAGACAAAATATGTTTAATGTACCAGTGTTCACCATAATTCTTCCATGATTCACATAATCAAATTTGTAAGAAGTCTTCAGGTACTCGAGGGGGAAAATCTCATCGAATACCTCCCACATTCAACTCCTTCCTCTAGTAGATCACTCTTCCTTCAATTTTCCAACCACTTCCACCCCTAATCTGTTAAATTTGGCTCCTTGCATGCTTGGGAGAAGAAAAATAGAAAATCAGATCGGGCACAAAAGTCAGACCATTTTAATGGTGAAAGATGTCCTCCAGATCTTCCCACCAAACTTTCATGATATCAACATTAACTTCCTTCTCTACTTGGCATGTAGAAAAGACCAAGAAATCATGGATACTCGCACTTCCAAACATGTTTCAGAGAAATGGTGGGAAAATAAGATTTAGACTCATAGCTATCATTGATCTTTACTTTGAATTTAGGCTGTCCATGTGGTAGATTCAAGGCTTTAGAACAGATCCCGGGGGCTTCCCTTGACTTTGTACAACTTTTCAAAAACATGGAAAAAAATTCCATTTTTCCCCACACCTCCGCCCTTCGGAAACGAGCCTGACACGTGTCCAAATGTGATTGGAGTGGAACCATGGCTAGATCCTGCCATTTTACTCTCTTTTTGGAAAAGGGAAAATTTTCAATTTTCCCCACAGCTCCTGCCCTCGGGAAACGAGCCTAACACATGTCCAAATGTGATTGGAGTGGGGCCACGCTTCCTTTTTTACTTTTGGATCTTTTCTCCCAAAGGAAATTTTTCCAAATTTCCCCTGAGAGCCCATACCTCCACCATTGACCGGGGGAAAAACATTGACCTTTTCCCTCATCGGGCTTGTGGGCCATTTTGAGATTTTAATCCTTAAGGAGGTAAAAAATCCAAGTTTCCTCTGATGGTCTACCTCCCCACCTCTTTGAATTTTCAAACTACCACGTGTTCATGGTGCACCTTGAGGTGGTCCCAAAAATTTGATACCTTGAACGAGCAGCAGGCTCGCCACATGTCCTTGTTCCGAAAAGGTCTGTCTGAACACTTGAAGCTTAGCAGAAGGTGCCACTGTGTGTCATGCTCTGAGGCAGTCTCCTTTTGGTCGTTTAAAATTCTAAGCTAAATGCAAATTGAGCGGAGGCCTCGACATGTCATCCTTGACACTTGTTTAAAATGAAACTCAAGGGCTGGTCTCCAAACATGGGCGGTTCCTCTACGTGTCTCCATGGTGCAATTCAAGATGGTGCCAAAAGTGGAGACCCTGAATGCGAGTGCAAGCTCACCACGTGTCTTGTTTCGCCAAACTACTCCAACATAAAATTTTTTTCCTAAGTCTAGGGCCAAGCATTGGAATCCTCCACGTGTCTTCCTGGTGCTACTCCAATTGGCCGAACCTAAAAAGTAGATCTTCAAACGAGCGTCGTGGCCTCCACGTGGACAAATTTTGAGTCAAGGCTTTCCATGATTTTTTTCTAAGTACCCAGCTAATACGTGTCCAACTAAAATGTTCCACGTCCCTTGTAGATGCAAGGATGTAAATTTTACCAGGAGAAACGCAATCGTCAAAACTGTAAAATATAGAAAAACCAACCATTTGAGCTTGGGAATGAAATTTTCTTCAAGGACAGAAAGTTTAGAAATGTTACAGGGCTCAAATAAATTCTTAAGGGATGCATCAATTCATTCTTCAAGTATTTATCGTAGAAATGATAAGGGAGACAAATATCCGACCATGGAGAACATAAAACATGGGGGAACCTGAGTATTTGATGAACAGAGAATGGGGGACCCAAATTACAAACCTTTTCCAAAGGAACAAAGGAACAAGGAGAAAACCATGGACCCATACATGATCCTGAACCCAGGAACTGACTAAAAATAGCAACAAATACTGACCAAGCTCAACACAGGGAAGGAGAAAATGACAGAGGCCGTAAATCAATAAGTTTTCATAGGCAAAAATAGGGTGAGACAATTTTGAGCACCAACACTTAAAAGCGAAAAGGCCTAAGATTATGTACAGTGTAAGTCTGATTCCAAGGTTTATGGAATCTCCGAAAGACTCACATTGGCAGGCCGGTAAGAGGATATTGAGGTATGTAAGTGGTACAAAGGATTTTGGTATATTGTATTCCACTTCAGATGATTTCAGCCTTGTTGGGTATACCGATAGTGATTGTGGGGGCAACATAGATGATAGAAAAAGTAATTCTAGGTATACTTTTCATTTGGTACAGGTTTTGTGTCGTGGGCATCGAAGAAACAACCCATTGTGACTCTTTCTTCAGCTGAAGTTGAGTATGTGGCAGCCACTAGTGTTGTGTGTCAAGCTATTTGGATGTGAAGGATATTGAAAGATTTGATTCAAGCTTAAAAGGAACCCACTACAATATTATGTGATAATAGTTTATCCATAACATTATCTAAAAATCATGTGTTTCACAAGAGAACTAAGCATCTTGATACGAGGTATCATTTTATCAGAGAGCTTGTAAGCAACAAAGAAATTTGTCTTGATTTTTGCAGGCCGGAAGATTAGTTAGTTGACATATTTACAAAACCATTGGCGAAAGAGACATTTGAGTATTTACAAGTTGACATAAATGCAAGTTTTGTGTGCAGCTGCAACTGTCGTTCATTTCAGGAGAATTTAAATGTATTGCTGAAGCCATTTGAAGCCTAGATCTGTGTTATTTGAAGCCAAGATTGTTGTTTGACTTTGCTGTTATAAATTTCTATAGTTTCTTCTTTCTTTCCCTATTCTACATCATTAAAAATCTGTTGCGTTTTATTTCGTATTGCTATCTATTACTGTCTGTAGATTCTGAAGACCCTTGAATTTCCTTCAGAGATCATACAATGTTATGTCAAGCCAAGCACAAATTAGAGAATGCAAGAATGAACCCAACACTCTCAAAAGCAAATCATGACGAGTAACAGAAAGCAATTTCAGCTCAAAGGACGAATCTTATCACTTATTCTTTGATGCAACAACAAGCTTTACAGAGAGGAAAATAGAGGCACATGAGGATTTATTCATAACAAAGCGCAATACCTAGCACAGCAAATGAATGAGAAACAGAGCACCTCGAGCTGTCAGGAAGAGGGACCAACAAATCTGGGTGAAAACAATGCACAATCAAGCAAAACACCGCCATGGCGAAGTCCAATTCGAATAGGACTCGACCCAGAAGGAGAAAAGGAGAGCTATATTTGTTAACAAATTGGTTTACATCGAACCAAATATGACAAAGTTCAAAGCCATATCTAAAATAGCAGCTCGTATAGAACCCAAATCTAAAAAACAGTTGTAAACATTTACCTGAAGCAAATCTGAGCTACGAAACGCAACAACTAGGGTTGGATAAAGCAAATCACTTGTAGCTCTAAGATAGAGGCAAAGGACCAACTTATGACAGAGCTTACCCAGCAAGCTATGTACACTAAGAGACCGAAAATACAAAGATAAGACTAAATCGACGTACCAAGCATGGCTGAGTAATACCAGGGCCAAGCTAGTGACGAGTCCCTCAGAGTAGATTCATACCCAATAGAGAGGGCAGGATACAACAATATGGCGGCCCGGCGGGCCATATTTTTATGCAAAAGCAGAATCAAATTTTTAAAACCAAGTAAAGCCGTGAATGAGAAACGGTGAGAAAAATGACTAAACCCAGATTACAAATCATATTTAATAAAAAAAAACATCTGTCGCTTATCAGGGTCGAACTGTGGGCTCAGGGTACGAACCAGTAAGGCAAATACTTAGCAAAACGTTCATGCACGTTCGCACCCAGGCAAACCCACGAAACCAACAACAAGAGACATCCGAACTCGCATTCCCAGAAAAGAGAGCTCAAAACATGATCATAAATGTCGGCCAAACCTTGGTGAGATTACAGCCATAAATAAAGGCCAGCCATTGCAGCGGAAAATGTAGAAGCCAGGCTTGAAAAAGGCACAAAATCCCAAAACCACAATGGCGGACAAACAAGGCAAGGTATGAACCAGAGATTGCAGAAGGATCCATGGCAGCCACAACTCTCCAGCAATATTTTACCCTTTTTCCATCAAGGAAATAAATGCGAAGGTTAAATTTTTTAGGGTTTTTACCCTAATCCTTGAATGGTTGACCAACTTTAACACAACTATACTCGGTGTGGTTAGGCTAAAAAGCCCTTTTTGCCATACCTTTGGATGAGATCATGAAACCTCAATGTTTCAAAACATTAAAACTAGCAATCGTAACCGAAGTGTACGATGAAAATACTGAAGGGGATACGTCGAAAAACTAATACTGCAAAACGAATAAAAATAAAAGGAACAAGGTCAATCATGAAGGGTTAGAGGAGGAGAAGTTGTAGGTCAAGAGAACTAAGAACTGGTTTCGTGAAACAGTGTTAAACTCTTCATTTCTATAACCACATCCTATTTTTGTCAATCGTTACAAGGGCAAAAGGGGTGTGGTGTGCAAGGAAACAAGGTAACATATTTTAGAGATATGTTAGAATATAAGGAGTATTCAATCAATATTATCAATGTCAATATACGTCTATAATTTCCGTGCTTCTATTTTTCAGGTATTAAAATGACTATTCTATTGTTGAGTTTTATTTGCTCCACATTATCATCTACACGCCACTTGCATTTTGCACATAAGTGGAATTTGTAGTTAAAGGGGTCAAATAAAAAATGGCGAAATTCCAACAGGATGCAAGTTTGACACCTAATATTAATGGGGACATATAGAGGGGTCACTTAGTCAACACCATTAATTTGTCTTTCACTTCTAGATGCTAACAGCTGACCCTTACACAACTGAAAGAAGTGGAAAATTAAAAGAAAAATGGGGGAGTTGAATATGGGAATTCAATATAAACATGTCCCATACCTATTACATGGCTCAGATTGTTCCGTAGCAAAATACATTTGCTACCTGTGCTCATTTTATCTTCTTGACATCATTCACATTATGTATATGAGTGCGATTTGCGATTAAAAGGGTTAAAGAAGAGGAAAACCTCAATAGGTTCTATGTTTGAAACCCAACAAAAATGTTGGCTTGTTGTACAAATGTGTACTCCCCTTTTCACTTTTAAGCTTGATCAATTGCAGAAAAACAAAGCAATGCACGAATAATCAAGGATAATTGAACCCCTCCAACAAGTAGGAATATGATTTCTAAGTAGACATTATCTTCTAATGGTAAACTATAAAATTAGACTCCATACATTTTCTTACATTGTTTAGTGCAATCTACTCATTGTATGAGGTCATGATATACATATTTGTTTGTTAATTTTTCATTCTATTTCAAGTTTATTTAGTAAAAACTACTTGGGATTGATTTTTGTGATTATGGGTTTTTTTTGTAGATTTTAGTGACTGGCATTGTGTCATGGTTTAGATTTCCTGTTCTTGTGGCTATTGCATCTAGTAGAATAATCGGCGAAACTTTATGAAGCTCTATTTGCTAGATCTATGCTATGCTTTATTGTTAAGATTGCATTATTCAAACGAATGTGACTTATGCTTATGAGCGAAAATATAAAATGGAGTAAATCCAATTTGTTCCACATTGGAAACACAACTACAATGTTTGTTTATTGTAGCACTTTTTTATATTTTTAAGCTCGAATAATTAAATGAAAACAAGAAATGTGTGAACAAAGACAACAAAACATTCCTCACACCCTATATGTTAACTTTATAAATTCACTAAAAGACTACCCTACATAATCATGAAACAATATAATCCATGATAAATTAGTTGCACGGTTATTTTTTAAAGAATAGGTATCAGCACTATTTATTGTGGCACTCGTCCAAGAAGAAGGTGTGATGCATGGAGGTGGCTCGAGTAATCAAATATATCTGTCTACTCCTTTGTTGTAGCTCGCTCCTTAATTTTATATCAAAGCTCTAGAATTTTAAATATTTAGACCTATTTTCTTACAACTTCTACCACAACAATCCCCCTACGTTAGACAAGATCCACAACAAGGATTAAAAATAATTCCAAAAGTGCTAATTTTAAGTTGTAATAGAGCATAAGATGTACAAAGCATCACAGTGTTAATACATTACAAACCCTTACATATTTTTAAAAATAGTTGTATGATGTCATTTTGAAAAAATGGCATTGAGGTTCATCACACATAGCATTAATCTAAAGCTTTACGAACACTTCAATATTTCTGAAAATTACATGAGAGTAAAGAAGGGTGAAGAGAATTTACTAGCATGTTGCCATCACAATGTTGAGGCTCGACCATTTTGGTGGTTCTGAAAATTTCTTATGCAATGGTCTTTTAAAGGCCTTGGATGATGAACTTGAGCACTTGGCCTACTCTACCTTCAATGGCTTCATAGGATTCACCATCACATTAACGGGGGTTTATGCAATATTTAGACGGTTGTAGGTGTGATACTAAACTTCACGAGAAAGAGCTTTCTCTGAGGGTTGAATGTAGGACTCTATGCAAAGCAATGGAAAAAGACTAGATGGGAACAAAAATATAATTCCAAAAACTGCAAAAATGCCACATTTTAACATTATTTGAACATATATTTTTTTGTTATTCACTAAATTATAAGAAGTAAAAAATAATTAAATAGAACCCAATCAAATTTTAGAATTTGTTTTGAAGGGAAAAATTGATTCATATATATTCATTAATATAAGAATCCACACACACACACATATACATATACATACATACATACATACATATATATATATATATATATATATATATATGTGTGTGTGTGTGTGTGTGTGTGTGTGTATACATATATGTGTATATACATATATCTATATATCTATATCTATATATATATATATATATATATATATATATATATATATATATATATATGCACACACACACACACACACACATATACACTTCCTCTAGCTTAAAACTAATTAATATACACATTCATATTCATATGTTTTAAAGTATAAAAACTATAACTGATCCATATACTTCCTTGACCTTAAAACTAAGTCATATTTAAGTATTCATTCATATGAAATCGTAGCAATATATGTGAGCATTAAACGCTGCTTTGTATTTCCTAAATGTGGTGGACATAGTAACTGACACTAAACCACCTGCAAGAATGTCGAACCTCTACATTGCAAACACTACTACAATGAACCCTACTTGAATTTTTTGGTTTACGTATTTGAACATGATGGTGGTAGACAAGGCATTGTCGTAGTCGATATCGAACCCCAGCCAAAATTTGAAGATACAATGCGATGTGAATGCCAAAAGAGATGTGGTGGAAGAAGGAAATTTGGAAAAGGGAAGTAAACTGGGAAGCACAGTTGTTCTTTTTAATGTATCTAATTTGTTAGTTATATGGAGGAAAACAGAGAGGAACATAAGTCAAAATTAGTATGGAGGGTGGTGTTGTAATTTGTGGGAATGTTACAGAGGAATAAATATTTATGGTAATTATTGAAAGGAAGTTTCTTGAAATGCAAGTGAAGAGAATGAGAAAATTTTGCAAAAAATGCAGTTTAATGAACGTAATTTTTATATAGAGAAGGAAAAACCGATACGGACACCAAATTTTTTTTTACAAAGGGGATCTGAAGGAGGATAGAAAGTACGAGACAAGGGAGACCCTGTATGGTATTCTCTCTACTAGATCTATAGGCTTATGGGTAGTTATAACACACATATGTGTAAGGGTAATTCACATACGTGTTGTAGGGGACAATTTAGAGATAGAGAGATGTTGATCATATGTGGTGTGTAAGGGTCACAATTTCGTTCACATTTGAAATTAGGGTTTCTCTCTAGATATGAGGGTAATTATTAAGAGTTTGGTTATCAAGAGTCTTGATGGTTTCATCTATCAACATACACTGGAGTTAAGGATTGCAATTGGATGGTGTTAAATCTATTGGATAAGACAAAGAAATGAATTAAAAGTTTGAAATAAGATGGTAAATAAATACTTACATGTCCCACATATATTTGATGGGTGAAATTGTTCTTACCAAAATAATTTTTTTTTATATGTGCTTCACATTATTGTCTTCATTTCACTTCCATCATTCATATGAGTGAAATTTAGGCTTGAATACTAAAATTATGAATCATGAAAGTATCATCCATTTCAATGCTAGACTAGTATAAAAAAATTAGTATGAGTCTCGTAACGAACTACAAAGTTAAAACCATGATAAATGAATGATTATACATTCCTTGTTATATCAAACAACAAACATATGTGAAATGGTTATGACGTAAGTTACATGCTAGAGTTTTGTTTTTCTCGATCTTTCACTAGTTATATGAAAAAATTCTTGAATTATTTATATCAAATTTTTTTATTACCTTATTAAAATGGATTAATGGTTATGTCCATGTTGGTGGGTCTTACATTCCGTCATACTAAAAGTGGTAACTGTTTGAACCTTATAATATTTCCACCTAACATGATTAATGGTGTACCTTGTTAATAGTGGGATGTTCTAATTGTGTTTCACTCCCTTGGACATAAATGTGAGTAGTCCTCCTTATTAGGTATTTCAAGCCATGGTACCTTTTACCTCCTATCTCAACATGTGTATAATTTGTGATCCTTTTGATTTAAGATAAATAAATTATGTCTTGTCGTATAAAGTGATTGGTGTCTCTTGTGTTGACATGTTAGTTTGGGAAAGGATCACTTATCATCAAAGTGGAAATATTTTTAAAGTGTTTAGGGTTTCTAAATTAGGATTGGTGTTTGTGTGTTTGATATTTGAGTACAAATTTAAGTTATAGAAACCTTGTAGCAAAGATTATGATTAGTACTACCATGAAAATATAATTGAATATTTTCGAGTTATAAAAGTGCTTCCAATGAATAGTTTGCATCCTTGCAAATGTTTCTGCTAGTTTAGGTGTTTCCCTTGTTGTTAAACCGCGTCTTGTGTGGTCCTAAATTTGCCAGACCTATGAGCAGGTGTGTTTCCTCATACAAAAATTGGGGGCATGATTGGTAGTTGTTAAAACTTGTCTAAATAATGAACATTGAAGTATAATATAACCTAAATAGAGATTTAACCTTCTATTTTCTTTTGTACTGCACCTATGTGTGACTACGTGGACCCTGTATGTGTGTAACCCTTCCTCTTCTTATTTGACCTTGGTTTTTATTCTTTGGGATTCAATTAGAAAATTCTTGTTTAAATGCTTAGTGTTGTAACTTGGTTAACCTCGTGGAGTATACTTTGTAGAATCAAAAATTTGTAACATTGTTAGAGGAGAAGGTTTAGTTTCTATGGCTAGCAATCTCTCTTCTCTTTGTTTAATAGCGTTGGACCAAACTTGGGTTCTAGGAACCCACTTTTGTTGAAATACATAAATCATGTGAAGGGTGTGACTTGTATTCATATGAATTTTTTCCCTGCCTCTTTTGTGTGACTTCCAAGAGGAAGTCAAATCTAAGGGGAGGAGGGTGTAATGCCCACTCCTCTTCAACACTGATTATACTATGATTTTAATTTCGATTGATTAGAGACATGAACCTTACTGTTATATTTTAGTTAGCATTTTAATAAGACTCGAGGGACATCATGATTACTATTATGTTTTGATTTTTACTTTGGACTATATGAGTGTATTGTGGAACCTGATGGACATTTAAGGATATGATGATAATCTAGAATGGTAACTTTGTTATATACTGACATTTGATTCTTGACATATTGAGTATATTCAGAGTATTGGACTAACCACGTGGTCTTATTGATTTTGTGAGTTGCTAACAATATGATGGTATTAGGGATCAGTAATATGTTGTTGAGTGTATCTAGTAGTTAGGAGACACATTAGATATAGGGAATTTCATGATTTTACAGAATGTGAAATTTGATTATTGATTATTGTGAATTAATTACTAGAGTAGAATTGAAGTGTTAAGTGAATTGCAAATAATTGATAAAAAAAATTCAGAAATTTGATGATAATGATTTAGCCACATTAAAAGACAATGTTAATTGACAGATATATTTGTGTTTTGTATTGCTTGATGTATATTGAGGATTGTTTGATGGATGTTTTATATGCATTGATTTCCATGACATATTGACATGGCCTTGAGGCCATAGATGTATTTTTGTTTGTGTATACACGGAAATTATATCACCATACATCGAAAGGGGATATGTGACCAACCCTAGAAGGATGTTGTGTGTTTGTAACAAGGGCCAATCGACAACTTGTGTGAGAGTTGTGTTATTGTTTGCTAGGTTAGGAGGTTTCTTATGGGGAGGGTGACCTCATATATGTGGCCTAGGGTGGTGATGTTTTCCTTTTATTTATTTTTTGTGCTTTAATTGGTGGAGCATGTTTTTAATAATTGAGAAAATTTACTCACTTTATTAACACTTGTTAATGTGTCTTAACTAGCTAATTTAACTTAAATTTTAAACTAAAAAGAAGAGGATACATATGGATAATAAATGGGGCAATTAGCTCTTGATTTGTGTGTGATTTAACAATTTTTTGTTGTGTACACTCTTTCTCCCTCTCCAAACCCGAAATTTGACTTGGATGGCACTTTTTGAGACTTGTGGGACAAGTAAACCATGTCCCTTGTCTCTCATAATCATCTACCAACCATACTTATGAAGTATGGAGCTGATTTTGACCATTCTAATACTTTGTTAAGTGTAAAAGGGAAAATAAAGTCACTTCTTTCTTATCACATTTATTTTGTCCTTGAATGGTATGGGGTGCATGTGCAGTGTGCATGTGGGCATGTCGTAACCTTACCTTTTTCATTAATTGCCTTGGTTTTGGGGTTTGACTTGTTTTTTTTGAGTGGGGGAATGATGAAGTGGCATCCTACATGGAGCCGCCTTGTCATCCCTACCTCTTTTCTATTTATTGGTGTGAAATTGGAGGAATGGATGTTACTTGTCTGATTTTTTTCTTGATTTCCATTTTGAAAATTTGGTCTTGAAAATTCTTGCTTGGAGCTTGAAGGAATGCTTTGGTTCTTGTTTGGTTTTGGAAAGGATTAAATCTTATAGATTCAAGATTGTGGAAGCTAGTATGGAAAGGTAGTACGAATACCTTACTCTTATTGTTTGTTGCAGATTTTGTATATGTGTGTGTGTATGTATTATATGGAATTTACATAATATGGCCCTAAGATGTGTGGGAGATAGAAAATGGAACAACTTTGGGAGGGAAAGGGGAAGTTTGTATGCTTGTGGAGGGAGCATGAGTAGGGTGTTCAACCTATGGAGAGTGAAAGGGTAAATTGTTATACCTTAAGTATTATGCATTGGGAGGGAAAAGGGTTATATTGTGTAGTTTGGATATGCACATGGATGTATTTTGGTTGGAACCCCTAACTCATTTATGAGCTATAAGGATGTGTTTTATTTCTTCTATTATCCCTTGGATATGAATGTAAGCATATGTGTTGGGTTTTGTGGCTTGTGTTGTTGTGTTTAGTGTTTAAAAGCATTGATTGTGTTGATTGTATGAGTGTTGAGTTGTTTGGTGGAATCCATTGTTGTGAAACTTGTCAACTGGCCTACACACTTCATGGTTCTTCGGTATGGGCTCAGGGGCCAATAATGAGGATGATTTATCCTCTTATTGGATTATAGGTTGGGTGGAGAGCATAGCCTACCCCTCTTTCTTTCTGATGTGATGAAAGATTTGAAGAGTTGATGGAGTGCAAAAGTTCAAACTATGAATTTGGGAGAAGCCATTAAAATGAATATGTGTATTTGAACCATTGGAAGGATCTCTATGTTGTAATTTGACAATATTGTCTCCACTTAGAGTGAAAGTTGTAAATCTTGTATTATCAAAAGAGGGCTTTGTATATTTCATTTATTAAAATTATAAGGTTATAGTGGAAAGGAAAAATATTAAGTTGTATATTTGTTGGGGATGAAACTCTCCAATTTTTTTATGTTATTCAAAGTTGCAATGTGTGTTACTTTAGAAAAAAAGGATGTTGTTATAAAGAGAAGGTTCTTGAGTTCCTTGTTGCATTATTGGTAAGCTTATAATTGAAAGGGATTTTTTATTTATATGTATTAAAAATGAATGATTTGAGTTAATCTATAATCAAATTTTATAAGAGAAACGGTTTCAACCGTCCCACATATATAAATAGAAGTGAAATTTCCTCCAATGCATAAATTCTTTAGTTGTTGTATAAAAGGGTTAAATTGAAAAATTGTTTAAAATATAACTATATATATATAGGTATAGTTGCATGTAATTTTACCAAATTCAAACTTATAGATTTAAAGACTTGCTCAAACCCTAATCTTACTCATTTAATAGAACAATGGATTAATACAAATATATATATTATTAATATATAATATAAATATTAATAATATATATATCATCATATTAAAAAAATATATATTGTTAAGTGTGTATATATTAATAAAAATTTGATCGTTATAAATATATATAGCTATATATCTTAACAAAGATTATAATATTAATAAAGGGTGGATTTATTATTAGCCGCAAGGCTTATGAACTTGAGATTTTCTATATAATATTTTTTTTTGCTAAATTTTTGACTAGATGGCAAAATCCCTTGTTGCTTTTAATTATATTATTTAGTGGAGTTGGGGGGCAGGGTGCCGACCCCTTCCCTAACCTACATTTTTATTAAAATGGGGAGTGGGGTAGGTGTTAGAAAAAATAACCCCCCTCCTTGAAACCCTGCACCACTATGGGCCGCGAACCCTTATAAACTCAATGCGCTGGTCATTAATATTGCGCGGCCAAATTGTGTGTGTGTGTATTAATCCAATTTAGATATAAATATATCTATATATACATGTTTATATATCCTTGTTTTATATCCTCAAATAGTGTATACATATAATTATAATGTATATAGATTCAAATCTTTAATAATAACCTCATCGAATGGTCAAATAAATTGGGGTAATAATACTCGCAATCTGAATACGGTAAAATATCCACAAATAAAATTCAAATAACCCTTGCAAACCCTAGGCGAGGGATGTAAAACAACTCCTCAACATGCGAGTATCCATACAAGAGCAATGAGAAACCTTCATTGGCCTCCATACTCCCAAAAACTACAAAATAAAAAATGAAATAAAATTAGGGAAAATGTGAATAAAAGAGCCTCATAAGGATTTTAGGGCATGTTGTAATCCACTGGCTTTGATAGATTTGATCTAATGGTGGAGGATGAACCCTACAACTTTAAGTGATGGGGAGTTTTGTGGGAATGAGATTAAATAAAAATGGTATAAGTAATATGTGAATGGGGCCACCTAGTGCTCTAGTGGGTTAGAATTAAATTGTGCTCTTATTGTTATAGTTAAATGAGTATATAAATGGCTTGACTTTAGCGATTAATTAAATGATATTGGTTATGGATAACTGAGATAATGATCCAAGATCATTAATTTAAATCTTAATTGATGTAAATGACTTTAACCAAGGAAATAATATAGCTAAGTTGCATGAGGAATGGACAGTTAACCTTGCATGGGTACTGTGTAAAATGAAACTTTCCAAGGTCAAATTACCGTGAAAATAATGATTAGTAAATTATAAGAGATCTATTATGTTTTGAGACTAAAAAATTGTGAAATGATTTCATGTTCCTTATTTAGATTCCAAAGATTAGAATGAAATACAACTTTGGATAACTTTAAACCTCAATTCTTACCTTTGATTTTGCAAGATCAAGTGTGTAAGTGATTGTTAATCATGGGTCCTGATTAAATTTTGATTGGACCCTAAAATTCAATTAGGATATAAGTCATATGAGGTCCATGCTCTGTCTTTCAAACTGATCTTAATATACAAATACACAATTAAGAATTATCAGTTGAAAGCAATTAATTTTTTCTAGTTCCACTCCAATACATGTGGATTTGGCACCATCTTTCGATAGTGCAACACCACTGTTTTGTAGTGGATAACCATTTCTTTAGTAGTCCCCTTCTTTCACATGAAGACTATGGAGAAATAGTTTTGAGATCCTCTATGTTCCTAGTCTTCCAAATCATACTTTCACATAATTGCATCTCCTCTGGTCAGACGGTTTCACTAGAGAGCATCTTATACCATGCTACACCCTAACCGACACACTATGTTTTAGCTTCCCCTTGGTAATATGAAGCTATGTCCAAGTTCAAAACACCTCTCAGCATTTTATGAAAACCCTTCATTATTTCCAACCTGACTAAGACCAAATGATCTGTCCATAACATCTCTGACTTCAATGAGTTTGTGTCACTAAAGGGTAAAGAAGGTTTCCTATCCTCCAAAATTGAGCATATAGTTCAAGACTTCCATGAACTTTATCCCTTCTGGAGAATGATCCGAAAGAAGTCTGCCTTATCGTGTAACAGAACTCACTATAATGGTTAAGATTCATTCAAAAATTATAGAACCAAGATGCAGATCCTAACCCTACATATCTAATAGAAAAGCCATTCCCACCTGGTGGAAAAGTTAGAACTGACAGGAACCATGCTTATTAATGACTACAGAGTTTAGGGCTAGCAAGGTCCATTAATGTTTATGGCTACAGGGTTCTCATTTTAAAATTGAAATGAAATACTTATAAAACTACTCTGCTTTTAGAAATTTAATGATAAAATTCCAACTCATTACTTTAATTATAATTTAAAAATGTAAAATAGTAAAATCTAAAAACATTGATAAACTAAGCAATTATCATAGATTGTACTAATGGATAACACTTAATAGGATACTAAATTTTAGAATTTAGTGAAGCGACATTTTGACGTATCCATAATAAATATTTTATGAATTTATTTAGTTTTATTAGTTAGCAAACAAAATTGTTAATATTTTATAGTCAACTGTTGTATTCTTAATAAGTATATTACAATAGTGCTATAATACATAGAAAAGTAATGGAAAATTTGTCAGGAGAGATCATACAAACATATAATGAATAATAGAAATTGAAAAAATTTAAATCTTTTTATATTGTAAATCTATAATGCAATAAACATTTTATAAACTATGTATAGTTCGAGATAATTATTTTAACTCTTATAACTATTTATAATCATTTAACTGGGAGACATACTAGACACTATTTAACTAATTAAGTTATAAAATTTAGATCATAAATAATTTAAATAATTCTATAATTACCTATTAATATGGGAGATAATATATTAGTAATGAACCTGCAAAATTCATAATTTAGAATAAATTCATAGATTTGAAAATAGTACAAATTTATGAACATTAAGATTTTATTTAAAAAATAAAATTTATTTTATTGATTATCATTTCTAAATTAATTTATATAATTAATTTTAATATTGCCAATTATATTAACAACATTGGATTAAAAAGGATGATTATATATTAATATAACATTACTAGGTATTAATCATGGATGATGGATTACCTAATGAAGGATAATGGACTTTGCAATGTAATACGTTATGCACATTATTCAGATTATTATAATTCTACATGCATTATTATCATGCATCACTATTAATCAAATTTATAGAATTAAATGGAATGGTCATATATTTTAATATTGGATAGTGCTCAATTCGAACAACACGCATAGCAAACTCACCAGCGCCAGGGTGCTCTCTACCTTCATTAATGATGGTCAATTCGTGAAATAAATTTTACGGTCCATTGGGATCATGCAGGATGTGGTGGAGTGGCTTGTCAAAATGCTCAACTGAAATAATATCCACAAAGAACACATTCAAAAAGCTATGACAGAGGTTGTTTACAACTTGGTGAAAAAGAATCAAAATTCAGTACGGGTGGCATGGATCCCTGAGGCTCTCGAGTTCATCACTTCATTGTTGTACAATGCCAAATAGAAGGAGGTCAAAAGGTGCTATGATTACTCAAGTTTCAGTCTAATTGCGCTACGCATCCTAAAAAACCTTCCCAATGACCACGAAAACCGTGCTAAGTGTAGTGCCCACTTCGACACTTTTGATATTGATCATAATACTATTGACTATATTATGGACATTATTATAGTTTTGATTCAGTATGGTGTTAGAAGTTAGATCGTCACAATGGATCGTTGTAGTGCTAACTTCCCTTTAACCTTTTGATATATGATGCATGATGACTGTATTATGAGACATTATATATAGATTTTGACATGTTAGTATGGACATGGTTAGATATAGATCATATATATATATATATATATCTAACCATGTCCATATATGATGTCATGATGATCTATATAAAATGTCTCTAACAATCATCATGCATCATATATGAATTAGAGTTAGCAATAATCCATGATATATATATATATATATATTTATGGATGTTGTTAGGACATGTGATATTTGGATATATTGAGTAGACCGAGAAAATTAAATTTAAAATTGATGATTATATAGTTGCTGATGAAATTGTAAGTGAGATTGTTGATTGTCTGGCTGTTATTGTGATTCATATATATATATATTGATGATTTTGAAATTATATTATATTCGTTTGGATGTTCTGATATGGCCACAAGGCCAAAGGGGTATTTGTATTGTGTAGGTTAAAAATATCACAACAAACATCGGGGGATTGGAGACCACCCACATTGGAATTCTAGATGAATTCAACAAGGTCACCATGGCAACTTGTATTGTTCATGTGTGTGTGTGTGTGTGTGTTTGATTGTTAGGGAATCCCATGGGGGGATTGCCTCTAAATGTGACAAAGGGTTATGTGTATTTATTTATTTGGTTTCTTTTTATTGATATTTGTATGTGTTTATTAAGTGATGTGTTTAGCCCTTTCATTATTTATTAATTGTGGTAAATTAATGTGAGTAAATATGTTGTTAAAATTAATTAATCAAATTGGGACATAAGAAATTAATTATTAGAGTTGTTGACCTAAAATTAAAGTGTTGTAAGAAAAGTGTAAGTGATGTGTAAATTAATTTTGGAGTATGAAACACTCCACCTCCTTTTGAAATTCGAATTTGTCCATGGAGGCTGATTTTGGAAGCTTATGGGACAAGTTAAAGTTGTCCCATACCTCTTAAATTTGTATTCCAACCTTACCTATGGTTGGAGGGTTTAAATCTAGCCTTCATAATACATTTTTGTAAGTCAAGTTGTATGCTTTTATTGTAGTTTCTTACATGTTTTCAATTTTAGTCCTTATGAAGTGTGGGTTTCATTTGAGTGTGTAAGTAGAACTGTCATTTATTCACTTGCTTATTTATTGTGCCTTGGAAATTGAAGTTGAAATATGAGTTGGAGTTGAGGATGTGTGATGTGGCATCCCACATGGATCCACCTCATCCTCTTCTCTTTCCTCTTCTATATATTCGAATTCCTTGGCTTATTTTTGAGGTTTTTTTTTTGCTTAACTTTTATCACTTCATTTTTGGCGACTTGCTTTGGGTTTTTGGAGCTCTTGAAAATTGGGATAAATTTGGAGTTTGTTGCAAACTTGTTGATTGTTGATCTCTTGGTTTGTGTTGCATTGGAGAGTTTGTTGTTTTGAACTTGGAACAAACTCCATCATGGAGAGGTAAGAGCTTAGCTCTTGGAAATACTCTCCTTTTATTTGTATGCATATGTGAATGGTTGAATGTTTGAATGTGTTGTTTTATTTGTTGGTTGGTTAAGTAGATGTCATAGGGATGGTGTAGGAGAAGACTATGGGGCATTTTGTGGGAGGCGTAAGTGTTTTGGGGAGGTATAAGTGTGGAGGGAGTTGGAATTTGGGTTCCACCTTACAAAGAAATAGCTTCCATTTCTTTACTCGTTATGGGGTGCCATAAGAGGTTGGGGAGGCGTAAGGAAATATGAGGAATAAGGGGTACTTGGGGGAGGCATAAGGGCATGTCAGGGATTTGAAATAAT
Source organism: Taxus chinensis (assembly GCA_019776745.2). Lineage (NCBI taxonomy): Eukaryota > Viridiplantae > Streptophyta > Pinopsida > Cupressales > Taxaceae > Taxus > Taxus chinensis. The sequence continues at coordinate 122,774,338 of CM034154.1, forward strand.
ATATATTTTGGCGGTTTGTTCTCAGGTGGTGATACCCATTTCCCCTTTGGGAGGCATAAGTAGCATCCCCCATAGGTTCTTACTCATTTGGCTTGCATGATGAAGCATGAGTGTATTTGTTGTTTTTTTCTATGGTGGAAAACTGTAGTTTTGTTTTGGACTGTGTTTTGAATGAGAAATATGTCTTTGTGTTGTGGAAGCCTATTGTTTCCATGAGTTGAAAAAAAAATTTCTTATTGCAATGTGGTTGGGGCTCAGGGGGCCAATGAAGAAGGATGGCATCTTCCTTTTCATTGGATGTCTTTGTTGGGTGGAGAGTGTTGCCTTTCCCCTGTTCTGTTGTGACCAAATTGGAGAATGATGGAAATTCATATTGCTGTTCTGGAACTGAGAAAGAAGACCGTTTGACAGTCCTTGCTAAGATCATTTCTTAATGTAACCTTTTCCCACTTGAAGTGGATGATCTTGTATATTGTTTGTGATGGAAAGATGTTATGTATGTGCTATGAAAGTTGTAAATTGAATAATGAAAGAGATATACTCTGTTTTTATGCTTTTGAAAGAATGTGAAAGAAATCATATTCTGTATATTGTAATTGAGGAATGAAAGAATAAATTGTAAAGGTATCTCTTTTGAATCAATAAAGGATTGTATTAATTTACTCAAATGAAATTATTGGGTATTAAAATATGATTGTTGAATGTATTTTGAAATTTTGTTGGAAGAATGAAAAAGTGAATACATATGGAGAAATCTCATAATACTATTTCTTTTTAAAATAAATGTTTTAGAAATTAGAATTGTAATTTGACATTTGAATACTTTGCTTGAGTCAACTTAGTATATTAGATTGGGTTGGAATGAATTCATAGTTTAAATTTGGCAAATGATAATAAATCTATTTGAATTTGAGCTATGTTAGATAACTTTCATACTGGTAATTATTAATCAGAAATTAAAAAAAAAGACCCTGAAACATCAAAAAGAAAAAATGAAATATCAAATTTTATTTGTAAGGTCAAAATGATCCCAAACACACCAAAATACTTATGAAAATTTTATAGAACCTTTGAAATCGGGCAAAGGCAAAATTGTAGACTTCCTTCTGTATAAAATTGATAAATTTCGAATGCAAATCAATCAAGCAAACTTAACCTTGCAATCTATCCTAAAATCTTCCAAGTAGAATCCTCCATGCTTGTTTGGTAAGTGGAAAAAGAATTAATGAGAAATTTGAACAAAATTGATAAGTTAAAAATACCAGTTCATTTTCTAAGTGACAGAAAGATGTTTTCTCAAAATTTACCCTTTAAACTTTATAAAAATCAAATTCCTAGTAATACTGTGAAAATAGAATGTCGAGAGCTTTCCAGAAAGTCCCCATTTTCCAAAAACTGAGTTCCCAATCAAACTTTATGGCCTTCTAAAGTTTTTACTTCATTTCAGGCTCAAAATAATCTAACAGTCAAATTTTACATGAATAAAATATTCTTGGGCGGACACGCGAGCTAAAACTTTCCTCTTTTTTCTTTTTCCCAAAAGGTGCAAAGTCATGAAGTTTCCTGCCACTCCACTAATCCGCAAGCCTTCATTTTGTCTAAAAATGATCTAAGTCCAAAAAGTTAATTTGGCATTTTTTCCTCCATGGCCCTGCTGCCCCTCAGCCAATCATTGATCGACACATGGCTTTGTTGGGCATCGGCGGAGGCTCAGATTGATTTTAACCTTAAGCACTTTCAAAAATAAATTTGGAATAATTTGTAAGTTTTCCCCGTATCCCCGCCGACCTAGGTGCTGCCACATGGCTTCACGAGGCATTGATGGAGGAGTGGATCTTTTTAAGCCTTAATGCCTTAGAAAAATTTTGGGAAAAATTTCCAAATTATCCCCACCGGTCTGCCAAACCACAGCTAATAGTTGGCTAACACGTGACATCTTCTCGCATCAGTGGAGGCGCCTGTTCCTTTCGACCTTTTTGCCCTTCCCTTTGAATAGTCAAATTTTCTAAATGTTCCCCGCTGAACCACTGACCTGCAGCCAATAAGGAGCTTCCATGTGGCCTCCTTGGCCATTGGCGGAGGTGTGGGTGTAAAATTTGCTATGTTCCAAAAGGGAAAAAGTGCTAAATGCCTTCCCCACTCTGCTGACCTGTGTCTGGGAAAAATTTTCTTCCCTGCTGCGCCGGTCCATAGGCCCAAGTTGGGGAAAATTTTCCTCCTCAGGCCCGCAGGCCCTCTCTTGGGAAAATTTTCACCCCAAGTTCCATCGGTCCATAGCTTGATAAATATGAGGAGTTAGGATGACTTCTTTATATGACTGGAAAAGGTGGGAAAATTCCCTATCTAATGGGAATGTTTTTAGGAAGTATTAATTGTGTTAATCATGGGAAAAATAAAATTGAATCTTTAACTGAATTCTGGGAGTGGGTAAGTAAGAATTTACTCTGGTGATTTTAAATATGTATTCCTTTCCCCCACTGTAATTAAACCTTGCTCTTGTCTTAGATCTTGTGGAATTAAATACCTTGGGTATTTAATTGTTTTAGTCCGTTAACGCTAAAATTTTAATCAGGGAATATTTAGCTAAAATGTCAATTTAATCAATGATTAAATTAATCCCTAAGGAGATTTGAGCTAGGTGTGGACTTATTACACTTGTTGCTTTATAATGTTGAATTAGTAATTATTATAATGGGAAAATTTATCAGTTGAATTTAATTGTCCTTGAGACTTTGGTTATTAACACTTTGAAAAAAAAAATTCATAATTTTGTAACTAAACCTAGGTTGTTCATGGGTCTCAAGTGGGAGATTTTAGCAGGTGTTACACTAAGATTGGAAGCAACAAAGACCTCCTTCCCAAAATCATAGGATACATATAGGTTGATTCCAATTTGACTAAGGCCCAGATTAGGATGTTGAATCACTCCCTGTAACTGCTCAAAATGTTTGCTAGTAGTTATAAGGCATAACAAGGAAGAAGTTGAGGAAAGAGATACTAAAAAATGTGTTCACAAGGAGAATTTTGAGAGATATTCTTCCGTTCATGGGATATGATCACCTAAGCCTCCAAATATGGGCCATTGAATCACTTTCAAAATAGTCCCATACTAGTTGTATCATTCCAAAAAATAAAAACTAAATCCGAAACATAGAGATTGATTCCCGAATAATCTAGGGAGTTTCGTAACATACTTCCCATACCCAAAACCACTATGTTACCTAACAAACTGCAATTCACATTATTGCTAGGAGAGGCATACACAGTGCCCACTGCACAAGAAATAATTCCAGAGAAATTGAATCGTTAAGTATATCTAAATAAAATAAATTATTTCGACGATGTACTCATGCAATCTAAATCGTTCACGTTTTATCAGTTGTTAGAGGAAAGAGGGCTCGACCCCATTGTAGAAACACCTTTGGCATAATCATTTACATATAAGAGGGGGATGATAGGGGGATCTAGATTCAATAGTTTCCATGATTAGTATATCCATCCAAATGATGAAAAAGGGCCAATGATGCCTAGCTTTTTGCATGTGAAGCCAAAGTTTGTTTTGGGACATAAAGCCAAAATTGAACCTTTTTACCTATGCATGTGCATAAAAGACAAAAACAAAAATTTAAAGGTAGATTGAAGTGCCAATTACTTTAATTTATTCAAAGGACGTCCCATACACTAGCCAAAGTCAAGGAAAAGTAGTCAACTGGGAGTTTGACTAAAGGATGAGTAAAGTTGGCAGGCTATTCTTAGGCTTAGTCTTATTTTAAAATTGTATTTTTATAAAGGCTAAAATTATGCATGTATGAGAGGGATCTTTGAGTGCATGGGCTATTTTGGGAGCCTTACTAGGTGAGTGAAATGCCTATATATTGTATGATTTCAAAAGCAACATGAGGGGGTGATTTTTAAATTGTTATGTTGTAGAATTGTATTGTCAAGCGTTGATGAAATAAAGAAGACTATTTATTCCTTTAAATTGAGATTTTTTTGTAGTGTGTCAAAGTAGATTTAAAGTTTGGAACACTGAATGTAATATTTTTTATATACACCACAAATTTACAACACCTATATTGCATAGTTTTGACTGTCTTGTTAATCATTTAAGTGCATTTAGATGCCTTAATGATTACAGAATTGGTTAGAAAAAAATTAAAGTGAATTTTTCAGCTCTTAAACCATTCATTAAGTGTTTTTTTACCATCTCAAGCCCCACATAAAATTTGGTGTATCAACTTTATTTCTTTTAGTTTTCCATTTTTCTCTAACCCTTAACTCAGCCAGATTTAAAGTTTCAGTGATTCATCAAAGGGAGTTAGCCCTTTCTTGAGGTTTCCCTCAATCTGAGATACCCACAACTTAGAGGGAATCCCATTGTTCTGGTCCAAGTTAGAAGTTAGATTGCCATCCAGATGAAGGAGTATTTTGGATTGATAACACTAGCATATGTATGTATTCTAGATGACAATTGAAATAAGTTGGCTGAAAAATCCCAACTTTTTATTTTATGGGATATTCTAATGAAACTAAATATGACAGATTTCATAATCATGTAACAAAGAAATGGATTGTAAGTTGGAATGTGCTTCTTAATAAAGGGTAGTGTGGTAGCGGCCAGAAGGTGTACATCAAGAAACTTTGGTAACTATGGAAAGAAAAGATGACATCAATACTCTTCTTCCCACAAGATCTTATGGAAACTTAAGCTCTAGGTCCAAGTCCTTCAAGAAACGTAAGAATCATGAGAAAATTTTATCAAAGAAATCTAAATATGAACCAAGTTTTTGATTTCTCTTCACTTATTGAAATTCAAATCAAACCAAATGTCTTTGAAGAAGCAACAAAATAGACAATGTAGGTTGAAGCTATGAATGAAGAGATGGATTTTTTTTTTAGAAATTATACGTGGGAATTGGTGTAGGTTCCAAAGATAAACAAGGGACAGGTGTTAAATGAATATATAAAGTAAAATATCATGTTAATGCTTTTGCAACAAAAGACGAGGAAATACTTTTTTCCAGGGGGTTTTTAGAGACACCTATAATAGGTTATTCTAAACCCTTCACTCCAGTGGAAAGACTTGACACCATCAAGATCATGTTGGCAATTATTGCACAACACAATTATATTGTATGTCAAATGGATGTGAAATCAACCTTCCTCAATGGACATATAGATGAGGAATTCTATGTGGATCATCCAATTGGGTATGAAATTAAAGACAAAGAACATCTGGTTTACAAATTACATAAAAACCATATGGAAGGTTGTGACAGGGTTAAAACAGGTTCCTTATGCTTGGTATGTGAGAATTAATAGTTATTTCTTGAAGAATGACTTGAATGGAAGCAACTCAAAGCCAACCTTGCATGTCAAACATATTATTTGAGAAATTATAATTTTTTCCCTTTATGTTGAGAATATTTTATTTTTAGAACTTCTAGGCAAATTTTGAGCAAAAATTACAAATGAATTTGAAATGTCAGATCAAGGGAAGAGGCATTATTCCCATCATGTGGAAGTGCAAAAGCATTCAAAGGGAACATTCATTTCTCAAGCCAAGTAATTAGCAGATTTATTAGGAAGGTATAAAATGAAGACTTGTAAGGCAGTTGCAAATCCATTAACACCTAATGAAAATTTAACCAAGGAAGATGCAATTTCCAAGGAAAATATCGCATTCTATACGAAAACATGACTGGGAGGTTAATTTGTCTCACTACAACTTGAGGCCAGATATTATGTATGCAATAAGACTAATCTCTTGTTTCAAGCAAGATCCACATGAATCTCATTGTCATGCAACAAAAATAATATTAAGGTATGTGAGTGACACCCCAAAAATTGGCATTATCTTATTCTGCTGAAAACTTTGAACTAGTGGGATACAAAGACCCTGATTGGGTTAAATCAATGGATGATCAAAAATCAATTTCTAGTTATATTTTCTCACTTGGAACCAGACTCCTAGAGTAACAAGAGATGAGAAACTGTGAATCTCTCCTCAGAAGAAGCGTAATACATCACTATCGCATGGATTAGAATGATACTACAAGATCTACAATTGGAAAAAGAACATCCAACTAATATTTATTGTGACAATAGAAGAACCATGTCAATGGAAAAGAATCAAATGTTTCACACTAGAATAAAATACATAAAGATCCATCATCTCTTTATTAGAAATTTTGTGTAAAATGGGCAGCTGGAGTTATAATTATGTCCAACATCTGAGAAAATTATCAATATCTTCACCAAATCCCTTCCAAGGGAATATTTTCCAGAGTTGAACACAGTTAGGAATTGCCCCGTTAATCGTGTCTAAGGGGAGAATAGAGGAGTTAACATGTTATGATAACCTTCATGTATGTATTTCACTTATTATGTAGTTAAGGTAAATAATGTTTAAGTTATTTTAAGTAAGTTTACAGTCTTTCCCTCACAACCACAAGTAAATGTTCTAGAATAAGTTGTATGTTCTTTATCTATTAATAGCATTAGTTTCCTTTAATATGTGTAACTCTATGTGAGGAAAGGTTGAAGATAATTAAGCACAAAAACAGTTGTATGTGTTCCCGACCTCTCAAGGAGATATTATATGCTTTGTTTCAATAAATACCATATTTTTAGTGCTTAATATTGTTTCTTTGTAGAGAAGCAATAAATACTATTCTTTTGCATTCATCTATGTGAGCATATATTTTCCAACATTTCCGATCTGGCTACTAGCTCCATCTTCAAGGAAAGAAGAGTGAAGCTCGAGCACCAAGAAAAAGAGTCATACATTACTAGAAACCAAAATGGGGACATGATAGAAAAAAGAATATTTGTGTAAGTCGCACAAGAAACAAATAAGAAACTCTTTTCTGTACACATAGATATAACATATGTAATGGACCATATTCTCACTCAAGGTATTGGTTTTTGAAAAAAGTCTCTTACTCAGTAAAATTATGGCATTTCTACATTAAGTGACGCCATGAAAAAGCATCCAACGAAACACACCAAATGAAAAATATATATTAAACCCAAGATGAGTCAAGCGTGGTATATATTCCAAGTGTTGATGTGCCACCATTTAGGTTCCAATTGGATACCAAGTTAGAGTGGTCAACTACTAGTATACCTACCCTATAAATCCTAGGTCAAGCCAAGGAAGAGGTATGGCACATATGGAATGTAGAAAATCTGCAGTCTTATACAACAAAAAACATAAAAGAAATAAAAAGAACAATTAAATAACTTGCATAAATAGAATAATATTCAAACCATCACTATTGTGCATGATATCCATTAATTAACTCATACTCAAAGCTTCGACTCAAATTACTGTTATCCATATTTCACCCCCTGGGTAGAATATTACATCGGCCACGACCCCATAGAGAAAGAACATGAGAAACCATGTTTAGATCCTATAGAAAGCTAGCAGAAAGATCCAGAAATGGAGTGGCGGAAGATGAGAGAGAAGAAATGACCCTATGCAGGAAAAAGTAACTGTGTCAAGCCATTTCATGCTTCAAAAAGTGTCCCCCTTACCCCAAAAAGTGTAAAAGTTTCAAAATGGGCCGCGACTCTGCCAAAGGGAAAAAGTCAGCATTTAAACCCGAGTCAAGACAAAGCTAAGAGGCAAAGGAAAATGTGAAAATTTTCCTTTTGACAAAGAGGCACAAAGGGAATAGTTGGAGCACATCTCCCCAACCAAACAAAGGGTGCCACGTATCCAAGCGGATCAGCGAGGCCGTGGCAATTTTCTCGATTTTGTGAGTCTCACAAGAATGGGGGAAAAGATAAATTTTGAACCCGCAAACTTGATTTTTCCCTAATTTGGCACACCTGGTGGGACAGAGAGAAGTCTCCATCTTATTACAGTAAGAATTGATGTACACTTGTTGTGGTTCTGGGTTTTAAGAAGTCCTAAAATTGTACATCTAGCGACTCCAAAAGAAACAAGTGCATTGGTTTCAGCAATCTAAGCAAGTTCATGAGAAGAATACAAACATGGTCAAGAACCAGAGAAGAGAGATTATTTGTCTATCTAGACTTGTCCCTAGATAGAGGGAGGGAAAGAAGAAGAGTCCAGAGGTCTCTATCCCCACCAATAAAAGCTTTATCAACACCTCCACCTACAAATCCTTTCTTTCAGTCTGCAATAGGGGTGCTCAGACTAATCAAGATGGCTCAGAAAAATCCTTATGTTAACTTCACCAGAAGTAGTCCACTCACATTGAATGCACAAAATCTAGTCTTTATTACAGTATTAAAGAGTATCCCATATTTCACTGGGGAAAATCAAACTTTTCCTGGTGATCATGTCCATGATATTGCAAATGTCTGTACAATCCATGAGATTCATGAGATGGACATTACAGTCAGGTTTCTTACCTCTTCACTCAAAGGGAAAGCTTCACAATGGTTTAGAAGCCTTGAGGCAGGTTATGTCCAAAATTGGAACCAGTTGTGCATAGCCCTCCACAACCACTTCAAAGAGAAAGGTGATAACTTATCATTACTGGAGCAACTAACAACAATAAAGAGAGCCCCAAATGAGCAACTAATAGACTTCAACCTCAGAGTTCAGTCAACTTGGGATAGGATTCCAACAATAGTAAATCCCACTAATGAAGATGCATTTTTATACTTTCTTAGGGTTTTAAATTCTAATATTTCTTTGATGATTCAGTTAACGGGGGGTACAACCTTGCCTGCAGCCTATAGAATTTTTATAGGGGCTGAGAACCATTTGATTCAAGCTGAAAAAATAGCTCCTATGCCATCCATGCCTCTATACCTCAAGTTAGGAAACCCAGATACTAGCCAAATGCCCACATTAGCCCTTGTACCTATTCCCAGGAGTCAAAGCTCAGCTAAAGCCTCCACCTCATCATCTAATACCTCAAAAGAACTTCAAGAAGTCACGAAACAACTTCAGAACCTAGGGAATGACTTAGTGACCATCAAGGGACAACAAGCCCAGAGCTCTAGGCCATATCATCCTCAGCCTCAGTATCAGGCTAGACCTCAATATCAACAAAATAGATCACCATCTCAGACTATAAATCAGAGTCAAAACCAAGGACAACCTTAAGCTTCTAGACCTTTCAGGTCTTATGATCCAAATACAGCCTCAACATCAAGGGCATTAGTTCTAGCATAGAATAGCATGACACAAGAGTATGAATGGTATTTTCCATGTATTTAGCCACATAATCAGTCAATGTGCTTTAATGGAGCACTAAATTAGGCTTTGATGGCACAAACAAGTATGGTGTTATAAGAACCTAGCCAAGAAAGGGATCAGTAACAAGGAGCTCAACAAGAGACATCTCCAGGTGAGACTAGGCTTGTAAATTGGAAAGCTGAGGATTTTTTTGGGATGAACTAGTCCCCTTCTCAAAGTGTGGCTACCAATACCCGATCCAAAAAGAGGAATATTCAAAAGGGCCAACCACTGAACTCAAGTGATCCTCAATCTTTCATCACTCGAAAAGGTCCTTGTGCTCTTGATGCAACTCCCAATATGCAAAGCCAACCCAAGCCACCTCCCAAATCCACTCAAGCACCAGTTGCGTCAACCCATGTGCAAGAAAAGAATGTTCCAGGGAATGGGTAGCAAAAGGATAACTCATTTAATATCATAAAGCAGATGAAGATGACAAGTGTGAACATTTCACTGTGGGAGTCACTGGCCATTCCAGGGAAGAAGGATTCATTACAAACCACCATACAAAATTGGTCAAGATCAAATCAACCCCCTAATCAGCAAAAGCGGGTGCCTACCAATTCAGGTCAACCTGGGAGGAACCACAGAGAACAAAAAGGTAAGAACCTAAGACTTCCCCCTTTCTATGTTTCATTGATTATCAGGGACAAGTTGGTGCACAATTGTATGATTGATTCTGGGGCAAGTAGTTTTGTAATTCCCAAGCAAATAACTGATCAACTGGGTCTCAAATATGAATTCATCTCTAGGAGAGTAGTATAATTAGATGGGACAACAGTGACAACTGTTGGAATCAACAAGGATCTGAGCCTCACCCTACATGCTTGCCCCAATGTGATTATATTGCAAAATGTGTCATTTATAAACTTGCCACCACATTTTGCTTTGTGTTTGTCTAGGGACTTCACAACAAAAATTGGATGCTATTTATCTTTTGATTGGTCACATATGCTCTTTAGAACAAGGTATGGGGCAAAGGCCACAATCAGATTTGAGCCCATTGTTTATTACCATATTGACTCTTATGTGCCAACCCCACTCAATGCCAACTGCTCAGCTTTTGATCAAGAAGACCTCCTGAACACTGGAGAGGAAGATACCAAGGTAGGATGCATCCCATACTTGACTCTAGATGAATGGGCCAACAAGATACATGCTTTTGACCCTTATAAGGAGATAGAAGAATCTGAGCTAGGTGTCTACTGTCTACATGAATAGAATCATCCTCTTCCTGCCCTAATTAAGCCAGAACATAAAGATGACAATGAGGTATGGAAATTATTCTTTGATGGATCAAGCAGTAGACAAGGAGTTAGAGGAGGAGCTATGATTGTGTCCCCCAAAGGTATGAAATATTATTCAGCCTTCATATTTCAGTTTTCTTGCTCAAATAACCCTGTTGAATATGAGACTTTAGTCCATGGTCTTCATTGGGCAAGGAAGCTAGGAATCAAGAATTTGTAAGTGTTTGGTGATAATGAGCTGGTTGCCAATCAATTCAGAGGAGTTAATGATGTCAAAAATGACCTACTCAATAACTAAAAGAGTAGATTATGGGATCTCATGGAGGATTTAAAAGCATTTAGCATTATGTCTATACCCATGAAAGAGAATGAAGCTGCTGATAGACTTGCAGTAGTTGGTGCATCATTTGATGTGGTAGACAACATCAAGAGAGAAAAAGGACAGCCACATATCCATGTGGATGTGAGACCAACAGTGCCATACAACAACACATGCTGGCAAGTGTTCAAGAATGATTAACAAATCATTAATTTTCTGCAAGAAGAAGTTGAATTCTCATCTAATAATCAAAGCAAATTAGAACAACAATATGGGAATCAAATAGTAAAACTACATACAAACAAGCTTCCCAAATGCTTAGTGACATTGGAGTCCATCTTCAATCCTAATGATTAGTTTAGAAACGAGAATGCTAACCTATAGATCAAAGGAGAAGATTCAGAGTTAATCCCAGTCGGAGAGAATAAAACACTTCAAATTGGTAAAGTGGCCACTAAGCAAGAAAGGTATGAATTCATATAACTTTTCCAATAATTTCCAGATGTGTTTTCTTGGAGTTATGAAGATCTGAGAGGGTTCAACCCAAAGCTAGCACAACACACAATTGAACTAAATCTAGCTACTAAGCCCATCAGGAAAAAGCAAAGACCAGTCAATCCACATATTGAGCCTCTGATGAAGAAGGAGCTAAAAAATTTGATAGAGGTAAGTATAATATTTCTAATAAAAAATTCAAGGTGGGTTGCTAATCTGGTCCCAGTTAGGAAAAATAATGGAGAAATTAGATTGTGTGTAGACTTTTGAGATTTTAACAAAGCTTCTCTCAAAGATCATTACCCACTCCCTTCAATGGAGTAGATTTTGCAAGTGGATCAGAGAGATTCTCTCTCTTAGATGGTTACTCAGGTTACAATCAAATCTTGGTGAAAGAAGATGATCAGTTCAAAAATGCTTTCACCACTAAATGGGGCACCTATGCCTAAATAGAAAATAAGGCATTTTAGACTCCATGACATCCCATATGTTTTCATTGATGGCATCTTGTTTAAAAGGGACATAAATGGTGTTCTGATAAGATGCATTGGGACAGATCAGGTTGAAAGAGTGTTACAAGAATTCCATGTTGGGATAGCTAGAGGTCATTTTGCTCCAAGGGTGACAACACTCAAAATCATGAAAGCAAGATATTATTGGCCTAAAGTGTTTAGTGACTTCTGCACATGGATCAAAAGATGCAAGAATTGTGCATTCTTCAAAGGCAAAGAAAAGCTAGAAGCACTTACATTACACCCAATTTCAATTGACCAACCTTTCATGGAATGGGGATTGGACTTCATTGGAGTCATCAATCCAAATTCAAGCCAAGGCCACAAATGGATTTTGATAGAAACTAATTATTTCACCAAGTGGACCAAAGCAGTGGCACTCAAAGAGGAAAATGAATCTAGCATACTAGATTTCTATGAAGGATTAGTGACCAGATTCGGGGTACCAACTACCATCATATCAGATAATTCATTGGCCTTCATAGGTTCTAAGGTCACAAAATGGGTAGTCAAGAACAAGATTTACTTGATCACCTCATCAAACTATTACCCTCAAGGTAATGGTCAGGTTGAGTCTACAAACAAGAACCTATTAAGGATCATCAGGAGAAATCTTGATGAAAACCAGAGGACCTAGCATAAAAAGCTCAAATTAGCCTTATGTGCTGATAGGAAAAAACCCAAAATATCCACAGGTAGCTCCCCATTCAAGCTTGTTTATGGTAAAGAGTTAGTGTTTCCTATATCATTAGAGTTTCCAACATTGGAACTCATGAGTCAATTGGAGATGTCTGATTTTGAACCAATAGAGGCCAGGTATGTAGAAATGATGGAGTTGGAGGAAACTAGAGAGCATGCACTCCAAACAATTGAGAAGGACAGGACTTAATTTAAAGATGCTTTGATAAGAAGGAAAGAACAAGAAAATTCTAGGAAGGAGACCTGGTGTTGAAATGAGATGTAGATCGAGCAAAACTATAGATCGAGCAAAACTGGGGAGACACTCCAAGTTCAATGCCATTTGGAGTGGCCCTTATATGGTCACAAAATGCAAAAGTAGAAATTATTTTCAATTATCTACATTATATGGCAAGGAGTTGTAGATTCCAATGAATGGGATCTATCTTAAGCACTGCTACTAATAGGAAAGTTCTCACCTTGTACATATTATCTTAGTTTCTTTTCCTCTAAGTGTTGGTGCACATTGTCTTGCTATCGTCTCCGTTACTTTTATCCTAAGTGCTTTGCATGCTCTACATGTTCTACTTGGAACATGTATGATTTTCAATTTTGTATATAGTCATGGTGATGTTTTGTTGCTCTTGCATAGTCCATTTAGAGAGGCAAATGAACCTTGGGTCAAAACAAATTTTTGCTCTCAAAAACCTTCATTTCGATATTTCTTGTGAAAAATTGAGAGCACCGATAGTCATGCTCATGAATCAAAGGCTGAATCCACATAAAATTGATGTCCTCGAATCCATGCCCAACGGATGCCAAAAGGGCCACTGATCATTCATCTAGCAGGAATATACCCATACGAGTCACCAAATTACTATCCATATTTCACCCCTAGGAAAAATATTGGATCGGCCACGACCCTGTAGAGAAAGAACCTATGAAACCACATTCAAATCCTACGAACAGGTAGCAGAAAGGCCCAGAAATGGAGTGATGGAAGTTGAGAGAGAAGAAATGACCCTATGCGGGAAAAAGTGACTCTGTCAATCCATTTCATGCCTCAAACCTATTTTACAAATTTACAGGTATACTCAATAATGAAATTGTAGAGGAAAAGAGAAAGGCATAGTGCCACAAAGAGGCCAGGAGTAAGAAAGGAGAAAAACGGTGAGGATTCAAATTTTTCGGGCGTAAAAACAATTTGGGAAAGAGTCTAAAATTGACTCTAAGTATGGAGAAGCAAGTGGAGAGAGCCACATGTCCTAACGACACTCCTCCAAAGATGAATCCAAAAGGAGAGGGGCTCAAACAAGCGCTGCATCTTCATGTGTCCTAGGCTAGAATGGAGGTAAGGTCAAATGGTCAGACGGGATAGGTCTCAAAAAATTGGCTAAGTATAAATGTGCAAGTGAAGAATGCCAAGTGTCAGCTTGGCACATCTCCAAGAGTTGGTCCAAAAGTAGAGACCCAAATGAGCATGAGCTCACCACGTAGCCTAGAACCTAAAGATAACAGGGGCTATTGAAAATTCCACAAACCTACAGAGGCTACCAAGTGTCAACTCGATGCTACTCCAAAGGAAAAATTTTGAACCGGACTTTCAAGCAAGCGTAAGGCCGCCACGTGTCCATATTTGAGAAAGGGGTAGAGTCGGTTGAATAGTCAATGCATAGGCTAGGCCGACGGAGGCTGCCAATTCTCTTTAAATGGTGCTAATTCAAAGTTAAATCCACAAAAGGGTTTCCAAACAAGCTCAGTGCCACCACGTGTCCCACGTCAAAGCGGGTTGTAGGGGAAAAATTTGGGTTTTTGCCCCTTACCCCAAAAAGTGTAAAAGTTTCAAAATGGGCCACGACTCCACCAAATGGAAAAAGTCAACATTTAAACCTGAGTCAAGTGTAGGCAAGGAGTTGAAAGAAAAGGTGAAAAATTTCCTTTTGACAAAGGGGCATAAAGGGAAAAGTTGTAGCATATCTCCCTAGCCAACCAAACGGTGCCACGTATTCAAGTGGAGCAACAGGGCTATGGGAATTTTCTAGATTTTGTGATTCTTTCAGGAAAGGTGGAAAATATAAATTCTAAACCTACAAACCTCATTTTTCCCTAGTATGGTTGCCATTTTTCCCATATTAAAGGAGGTACCCAGTTTTTAAACTGGTTTTCCCGCCCATTTTTATGGAATTGATGCAAACTTTGAAGGGGCATATCTTTCGACTCAGGGCTCAAAATATTACAAATCTGACATCGTTGGAAAGATTTCGACCTCATCTACACCATAGAGGCATGAAAGTTTAATTTTTGGGAGGTTAGGTGGGGGAAAAATGGGGAAAAGAATTCAGACCTTTAATGCAGGATCTCTTTCTTCCAACTACCAGATCATATTTGATCTGCTCTGTCATTTTCTCCTTTTTCACGACATTGAATGATGGCTTGGTGTAGTCAAGAAAGATTTGCAACAAATTTAATGGATGTCATTAGATAGTGGTGGTTGAGTTTGAAGTTTATTTTCTCGCTTCACTCTCTTTCTACCATCTGTATCTGATCTATAAATATAGGCTTGGGACTCATTGTAAAGGGTTAGACATTCTCTTTTCTTTTACAAGTTCCCCTTTCCTTCTAGCAAAGGACTCTTGGAGTTTAGACCTTTCATTAAAAATTTTATATGCTTTCTCCCCTCTTGGCCATTTATTAATGTATTATATCAATCTATAGAGTAATAAAAAAAGTTTTGTGATTGATTCTAGATCTTTTCTTGTCTTCTTTACTCTCATACGGTCTTTCATTATTAATCTGGTTATCTATGCAAGATTATTGTATGCATTTTATTCGGTTTGTGTCTATCAGCAAAACAAGTGTCCATCATTCCTTCGGTTCATCACCTCGTATTTTAGCTTTTGTTTTAATTTTTATATTGCTTCTATCCTTGTCTCCTTGGTAAATTTCAGATTAGGATTAAGAACATACCCTCTACAAGTTTCTACGTATGCACCTAAATAGAGGAATAGGAACCAACCTTTAATATGGAGAGTCTTCCTATTATATAGAGTCCCACACTTTGAGGAAGATTCAATGTTATGTGGATTACACCAAATGATTCTGCCTTAGAAAATCATATCCATAACTCATTTAGGGGTGCTATGATTTTGTACTAATAATTATAATGAAATCTGTGTGTGCAACAATTCTCTAATTCTACCTGTGCAGATTTCACACTTCTATGTGTGCATACAAAGAAATTACAATTGATGTTATTTAAATAGAATAACTCACCCACTAACAACTCTTCAACTGAGCATTCTAAATTTAAAATCTTACTTTAAAATAGTTACACACTGTGTAATAAAGTAGATTTATTTGAATTAAATATAATCCTAAAAATAGGACTTTAACTAAAGCAAGACTCATGCTAAACTAAAGAAAGTTAAATCTATTTTTAATCCTTCTGAAAAGCTACAGTTGGAATTAGCAATGCATGGTGCATGCATATTTCCAACACTCCCCCTTAATTTCAAATTGTAGATTTCACTCTTTTGGAGCTTCATTTGATGTTTTTGATTTGCCATGCACAGGATCACAAACTCCCAAAAAAGTCTCTCAAATATTCAAAAACTTATTTTGTGAAAGCCTTTGTAAAAATGTCTGTAAACTGATCTTTGGATTTGCAAAATTCAAGAAATATTTTCTTTCTGTTTACCAGATCCCTGATGAAATGATATCTTGTATCAATATGTTTTCTCCTCTTATGAAAAATATGATTTTTGGACAATGCTATGGCCGAGTTGTTGTCACAAAAAATCTGCGTAGCTTCCTCTTGTTTCTGTTGTAAATCTGTCAAGACTCTTCTCATCCAAACAACTTGACATGCTGCTCCTTTTGCTGCTACATACTCTAGTTTTGCTGAAGATAACATGACAATGGACTGCTTCTTTGATGCTCATGAAACCATTCCTCTTCCCAAGTGAAAGGTATAGCTAGATGTGCTTTTCTGATCATCTATAAATCCAACACTGTCACTATTTGTATAACCAATGAGTTTGAACTGATCTGATCTTGAATAAAGAATTCCATGATTCCTTGTTCCACATACATACCTCAAAATTTATTTTCCATCTTTCCAATCTGAATCTTTTTGAGATTCCATGAACCTTGATATGAGGCTCACACCGTACATGATATCAGTCCTTTTGGCTACTGGTGCAAATGTTTTGTCGTAGTCAACTCCATATTGCTGCGTAAAACCTCTTGCAACTAGCCTTGCTTTGTGTTTATGTACTTTTGCATCAACAGTGTATTTTTTCTTGTAGACCCACTTGACTCCTATCATGTCCTTTACTTTTGGAAGATCCATCAGCTCCCATGTCTCATTCTTCTCTATAGCATCGATCTCATCATCCATGGATTTTTCCCAAACTTCATTCTTTATAGCCTCTTCATAATATACTAGATCTATAGCCTGAGAAAATAATGCAAAATTGAAAATTAATTAGTTGTATCAACATTATAATTCTCACTTAAACTTCTTGTTTTCCATTGCGCAGTACTATTCGATGCAGGACTGATTTTTGGTGATGGAGTAGCTTCTAGTTTTCTCTGTGGTGTCTCTTTCATGGTTGAAGATGGCTGAAATCTTGGTGACCTCCTGACTGTAGATGGAGGTGTAGCTTGTGCTACAACTTGTGGTGTATGTTCAAGATTTGTAGATACAGTACCTTGATGTTCTAAACTTTCATCTATCATATCATCATGCGGAATAGTTGTTATAATCATTTTATTGTCTATACTTTCATCCCATGCTTCATTCTCAAGAAAGTGTACATACCTACTGATCCCAACCTTAATAGTGACTTGATTGTATAAATTGTACACTTTTGTATTCTCTGAATACCCAAAAATCATACACTTTTCTCCTTTTTTGTCTAAGTTCTTCCTTAGCTCATCAGGTAAATGTGCAAATGCTACACAACCAAAAAATATGAAATGTGAAACACTCTATTTCCGGTTAGTCCACACTTGTCGAGGAACCGTGTTCATAAAAAGTTTCATTGGACACCTGTTCAAAATATAAACAAAATTTGCTACTGCTTCTACCCAATAATCATTTGGAAGATGTTTTTCCTTCAACATGCTTCTCGCCATCTCCATGATGGTTCTATTTTTCCTTTCTGCCACATCGTTATGCTGTGGTGTATACCTGGTAGTAAACTACTTGTCTATACCATGATATCTACAAAAATTCATAAACTCATTAGAAACATACTCAACTCCTCTTTTCATTCTGAGAACTTTGATGTAGTATCCACTTTTCTTTTCCACTAATGCCTTGAACTGCTGAAATGTATCAAAGGCATCTGATTTATTTCTCAAAAAATAAACCCTTTTTTTCCTTGTGTAATCATCAATGAATGTCATAAAATAAATACCACCTCCAATAGAAGCTGTCTGCATAGGTCCACATAAATCTGAGTGTACAATCTCAAGTGGTGCACTTGCTCTTGCTATTTTGCCAACTGGGAATGAATCTCTGTGTTGCTTCCCCAAAATACAACCTTCACATACCCTTTATGGTTTTTGAATCAATAGAAAACCTTTAACCATATTATTTCTATGTAATTAATTCAAACCTCCAAAATTAAAATGTCCATACCTTAGATGCCAAATCCACGAGTCATCCTTCATGATTGAATGAAAATTTGATTATGTTCCTTCAGCATAGGACTTAACTATATTTACATAGGAATCGACACAGGACTCACTTGTTGTAGTGCAAACCTAATTTTGATTGGTGCAAGACTCTGTTACACTAGTGCATGACTCTTTTACCTTAGCGCAGGACTCATCTGTTTGAGCAACGCATGACTTTCCTATGAATTGAGCTATTGATTTTGCTATAAACAGATTTGATTTCTTCTTCTTTCTAGGTTTTAAAATCAATGGAAACATCCTATTTCTGCTCATCTTCACTTTTGTAATCAACTAAGTGCTAGGAGCTTTGTCCATAATCATACACTCATTGTCTTCCATATAAACTCGGTATCCTTTATGTACCAACTGTCCAACACTCATGAGGTTATGTTTCAAACCTACAACATAGTAAACATCTTACATACTTGTTTTCTCCCCTTGTCTTGTTAGAATACTAACCGTGCCTTTTCCTTTCATAGACACAATATTGTTATTTCCAAGAGTTACATCACTCTTAAGTGAATCAACCAAATAAGAAAACAAATCTAGATTACATGTCATGTGATTACTGCAACTTGAATCCAAGTACCATACATCACATGGATTCTCTTTTGATAGATTACATTCAATAGGGGATAAAGAAGGTACTTCTTCGGTAATCATTGTGCATGCAATAAACATTGGTTTAAAAATAAAACTTCCAACCTGATTTTGATTTTTCCTCTCCTGATCATATTTCTTTTTCTTGCAATCATAAGCATAGTGCCCATATGTTTTGCAATAATGGGACTGAACATGAGACTTATATTGTCGCTGACCATAACTATGTTCTTAATTCTGTCCTCTTCAACCTAAGCTTGTTGAACTATTGTCGTGTCCTCTGGATGGACTTCTTCCTCTGCCTCTAGAGCTGAAACTACCTCTTCTTTCTCCATGACTACCTGATGTTTGAGATGAAAAAGCATGATCTACACTTGCATGTGATCTATTCATCCTCTGTTAATGATTGATTAGTGATGCATGCAACTCATCAATATAAAACTGACTTATATCCTTAATTTCTTCAATAGTAACAACTAAAGGATAAAATTTCTTAGGCAAACTTCTAAGAATTTTTTTAATAATCCTTCTATCTTCAAGAGTCTCACCATGGGATTTGATTTGATTGACTAAACCAACTACACAAGTAAAAAATGATTCTACAGAATATGAATCTTTCATTGCAAAATTCTCAAATATCTATGAAGTAACTATAGCTTGGTGGTTTTTACTTTCTCCTTGTCTTGATATGTAAATTGTAAAGTATCCCATGTGGTCTTTGCTTGACTGGCTATTGCCACTCTTGGAAGAATGATTTTGTGCATCACTTGATGAATATAGAAAAGAGCTTTGCCATCATTATTTTATAATTCATTCAAAGTGTCTTTCTCTTCCTGAGAGAGTGTAGTATATGTCATTGCATCTGTAGGCTCTGGGTACCCATCTTAAATGATCTCCCACACGTCTTGAGATCTAAATAGCGTGTTGGTGCCTAGTTTGAAACATCCTTGTTTTGCTAAGGAGAAATGTGTTTTTGCCCTGTTTCGGAGGAAAAATAGTTTTGGGATTCTCATACACTTCAAATTTTACAAAAAAACAACTCGTTTTTGTGTTTGAGTGTTATGTGTTGTTTTCTTTTCCTCCATTTTGCACCATTTTAAGGGAATCCCTAATATTACTTTGCGTTTTATGCTAATTTTTCCCGTTTCAAACGCCTCTTCCATTTTTCCATTTTTTCTAGGCCTTTCGAGCTCAAAATTGTTTGATTTATATTTATTTTTCCTAAAAAATCCCTTTCCATGGTTGTAAATTTCCTAAAAACACTTTCCATTTGTCTTTTGATCAAAAAATTCTCCACGCACAAAGAAAAAAGAGATTTTGGGGGTCGTTGGAAATTTCTACATTTTTTTACGGTCATACGAGAGTCCTTTTCCTGTGAAATTCTATCTCATATACTTTTGCATACGTGGCCTTTTGTAATTGGACAAGGATCGGCCGGTCATTTATAAAAACTTAACAATTTTTTGTTTTTGGAAAAATGTACAAGTTGCCCCCACAACTACACAAGCCCCAAAGGAGGTACACATGTCACAGGTAGAGTGAAGGTGGATGGCCGGGTTGTTTGGTGCCTTAGAGCACTTTGGAAAATGCATGGAAATGAAGAAAATCCCCTAAGGCCCACATCCAATCAGAGGAGGACACGTGGCAGGCGGGGAGATGGAAAGCCATAGAAGTTTGATACATTTTAGCCTTTGGTGAAAAAGATTTAAAGTATAAAATTGGACTTCAAACTTGTAGCCAATGTGATGAAGACATGTGTTAGCATTAGAGAATAGAGCAGAAGATGGATCCTTAGAGGAAAGTTAGAATTTTCACCCATTTTGGAAAAGGGGGAGAAAATCATCAGAATGGACCCATGAGCCTGAAGGTAAAAAGTCAAAATTCATCTGAGGATTCAATGGCGGAGGTGTGGGCTGGCAGAGGAAATGTTAAAACATTTCCTTCGAGAAATATGATTAAAATATGAAATGAGAAGTGTTGTCCCTCAGCCAATCATATGAGGACACATGACCTACGCAAGGGCAGAGACACGAAGGAAAATTGAAAAACTTTCCTTTGTCTAAAAAGATGCAAAATGTGTAAAATTGAGCTACGACTCCATATCCAGTCATATTGCGCCATGTGTTAGATCCAAATTGCAAAGGGAGAGTGGCAGAGGAAATCAAGAAATTTTGCAAATTTTAAAAAAGTTGTAAAAAGGTCAAACGTGTCCCCGAGGCCCATTTTTCCCGGATCTGCCACATGCAGGGCTTAGATTCAAAGATAAGAACATATCAATGGTAGCTGTGCATTTCACCAGTTTGGATGCCATTTGAGCTCTAGGAAGTTTGGAGATGCATTTTTTGCATCAATCTTCATCAATTTTTTTGCCAATTCATGTTATTTTGGCCTACAAGGTTCGAATTAATCAATTTGGGGGTTCAATTTGTGAATCCAAGGCATTTTTCATATAAAGTTTTACTCTGGTTCGTAAAAAACGTGAATTACCAGATCTAAAGTTACAGAGTAAAAAATTGGTACAGAAAAAGATGAAATAATGAAATGAAAGGGGTTTACATGCATGGGGAATGAAAAATGTGCTTCCACTTTGAAGAATGATGAAAGTTTTGTAATGATTCACCTTCTAAAAGAACAACTAGCAACTTTTTGCAAGTTTGTTAAATGTCATTTTCCAGAAATATTGCAAAGCAAAGGTGCTTCAAACATTCCACTTTTGGAGGGAAGGTTTGAGGGGAAAAGTGAGTGAGTCAGTGAAAATGTATATATTACATGAATTTGTCATGCAAATGGTCGAAGAAACTTAGAATTTTCATGAGAAAATCTAGGAAGAATCCCATTCTCTAAGAAACCACTTGAGAACCATTTTAACTCCTTTTCGCACAAATTTGTATCATGTTAGGCTGATTGCAGATGTATAGCCACTAACAAGCTCTGAGATTGTTCTTATAACATTCCCTTGCTGATGAATTTTGTCATTATGGATTATTTTGTAATGTCTCTTGGTAAAATTTTCATTTACTTATGTTTTAGAATGTTTTCAATTTGTGTTTCTTGCTCCTGTTGCAATCTGGTGTTCGGAATTTGCTTTTGATCATGTAGATCTAATTCTAGTAATAGCTTAGTGGCATTTGTAATTCCATAATGAAAAGAGATTTCATCTAATGAAGGGATAGAAAAAATTTAAATTCACTCTACTCTCCTTAGTATAGATTTAATTGTAGAGCTTTGGGGGTACCTTAGGTCTGATAGAAAAAAAATTTCTAAATGCTTTGCTGATTCATTTAACTCAAGATTTTGTGATAAATCATTAGAGATTGTGTGGAAGAGTGCAGATCTGGGCTTTCATTTGATGTACATATACTAGTTGAAGGAACACCTTAACCTCTTTGAAGCATTTATGTTTTCTGAGTCTTTCATGTTTTACAAAGGTTCTCAAAGAAGTCGACAAATTCTGGTTAGTCTTGCCTGAATATCTCTCACCCCAAAATTCATTTCAAATTAACTCATCCTACCTATAATACCCCTGCATTGTATTGTGTGTCAACAATAGAATACATTCCATTTACAAAAATGCACAAAGCAAATCAAGATCATACCATGTATTTAGTAGCCTTAGCCTTGTCTTGAACGCATTTCCATCATTTAGTAGTGACAACTTTGTTGAGTTTGAATAATGGGAAATTGATCATGTTTTCTCAAGGCTATCTCCATACAAATCTGCACAGTACAAGGATATTTTTACCTCCTTCACAAAACAGAGGCTACAATATAGGTTCTCTTACCTTCATTGATAGGCACAACCTAAAATAATGAGGATTAGATCAAATCCTTCCAAGGTGCTACCCACTTCTTCAAAGAATGAGTGCTAACAAGTCAGATAAATTACTTCCCCAGCTACAAAATGACATATAAACCATTTATCTACCTCTAATTGTCTTGTAAAATCCATGATGTAACTCAAGTTGTGAAGGAGATTAAATCTAGGTATCAACACGCTTTTGGCATTGCTGTCGGGGAGTATTTTAGTATTTTAAAGCCCTGGTAATATGTTTTATATGATTTATGTGCAACTACATTGCTGAGCATTAATTTATGATCAGATTTATAATGAGGAATGAGAGTAGAATTATGAGTTTGATATGTTCAACTGTCTCCAATTTGTTGTTTCTAACTTTGCACAATAGTTGATAAATTGAGTGAAAGAAAATCATATCTATTCACAGCTTTACATAGTGCTAATATTTGCAATCATTCAATATATCTTCATAGTGCATTTGCACAAACTAGGATAAAAGTCCTTAGTGGCGACTCCTGGCTGTTATATTTTGGTAAATACCACTACCTTATCATACATTAAGTGAAGTGTGTCATATAAATCTGCAAACCTGGAAGGAAGAAGATCTCTCTTCAGGAGGGACCCAAGTAGAAAGCTATTTCAAGAATTTGGAAAGACAATTTTAGAGGAGAGAAAATTTTGGAAGGTTGTTGAAGGAAAAACTTCAAGCAAAGTTATATGGATTGGTGAGAGAGATCAACCTTTAATAGAGGATTATCACTCTTCTTCTAGTGATTCTCATTCAAGCAATCTTCTTATAAACTTGTTTACTTCAACTAGTGAAGGTCTTTCTACTATACCTAGTGAGTTCCTTCTTCAATCTACACCTGTGTGTTTCAATTCTAGTAAAACTTTCCAAGAAAATATGCACCTAGAGAATACCAATATTTTGAACCACATTCTTGAGCCCCAAAGACCTTGCACTCCTCATCAGCTTGTGTCACCCCCAAGATCACCTCCACCAGACAACATGGCTCAACCTTTGGCCTAATAAATTTTAGGGGAATGGTTGCTTATCCTAATTCTGTGCCTCAGGATGTTAGAAGTAGATTACCAAAGTTCCAAGGGAACAATGCCATAACAGGTGATCAACATTTGAAACTCTTTATTAATATGATGGAGGATTTTGAAATTGGATTTGAGGATGTGTACATGAAATTATTTATCCACACTTTAGAGGAGGATGCTAGGGATTGATACAAGGCTTTGCCGAATAATTCTATTTATTCATGGACTAAAATGTAGAATGCATTCAGATTGCAATATCATGGAAAAACTGATCCCAGATTCCTCTTATCAGAGTTTGAGAATATCAATAATAACCCAAATGGAACAGTTCATGACTTCAACACAAGGTTCAATAAAACTTTGAGGAGATTGCAGGTAAATTTAAGACCATGTGATGAATCTTGTTTGATAAAATATTCTGATGCATTTGAAAAGAAGGTTACATATTACTTGAGGGACAAAAATCCTAGCAATTTAAGGCAGGCCTTCACCATGGAACTTTAAATTGAGAACAATATCAAGGTTGTTGGGAAACCTCCTAAGAGAGATGGATTTAAATTGGTAAACCCTAACAAGCCTCAAGCAAACAAGAGTGTAGACTTGGAAGAAGTGGTGAAAACTTTGGCAGGGGCTGTTAAAGAGATTTCCTACAAGTTGGTAAGAGCTGAGAAAGGAATTGGACAAACTTCACAAGGTCAGCCTAGGCAACAAGCACAAGATAAATTTGGAAATCACCATAGGAATGAGCAGTGATTTGATGAAAAAGGTAAAGGACCTATGGGATTTGGAAATAGACAATCTCATGCCAAAGAAAGTAAGGTTGTGCTTGATCCGTTAAATGCTAGAGTGGTTGCTGTTGATGATGCAAATCATATTGACTGGTGTGACAGATGTTTCTTACCCCATCCGCCATTTGAAAAAGATCATCAATTGAAGAGGAAGCTGATGATTATAATATGGATGATGATGCTTGTATGATGGAATGTCCTACACACTCATGTTAAGGAGCAACATCTACTCAGGTGATAAGTGCATGGATTGCTCCTAGCTTTTGGGATTGCATCCAATGCATTCATTTTCTTCCTCCTCTTGTTTTAGAAATTGATAATGTATAAGCCTTTGAGCTGCCCAATAATGATTTTAAGTACTTTAGGGCATTGATGATCAAGAAGTATGATGGAGGTATACCCTTGGAAAAATATATGCAGCTACTTATGAACATTGTGGTTGCCCAAGAGGAGTATAACATAAGAAGTAAGGCTATCAAGAGATTGGGGCCTCAGGCCAAGAATAAAACCCCACTGATTTCGAATATCTCATAAGGGGATCCTAAGAAAGAAACATATGCTAAGAGCCGTGTTGTCCTAAGCAAATGTTATGCTTCACCCCATGCTCAAAATGTTAAAAACCTTATGCCATCTGATGAAATTTCCAGCCCTCCTTCCATTGTTGTTTTTCCTAAATACATTCCCTATGATATCACTCAAGTTTTGAGCCAAATCATGGTTAGTGTTCCAATTATTGAGTTGCTTAGAATCCCTGAGCACAAGAAGAGAGCACTTGAGTATTTGGGATTGAAAGAGGAGAAGGCTGCTGTGAAGAGAAATGTGAATGTTGTTGAAGCTCCACTTGCTATTACAAAAGTAGGAAAGACATCAGCATTGGAATAATTTTGTGAACCACCTGAGGTCTATTTGGGAACATACTTGGTAGATTCTCAGTTGAGTGTTGACCCTTTCTTCACAAATTTGATTATCAAGGTCTGGTTGCTACAAAATTGTATGTTTGACTCCAGGGCATCATGTAATGTCATGCCTTTGGAAGTTATGAATGAGTTAAATATCAAAGTAACAAAAACATATGGCAAGTGTACTACCATGGATTCTAGGAAAGTGCCAGTTGTTGGGTGTGTCAAAGGTTTGGTGGTGCAACTTGTAGCCTATCTGGGTAAGAATATAAAACTTGATGTTGTAATTCTTAGTTGCCCTGCCAAATGGGGTATGTTATTGTCAAGAAAGTGGGCTGCAAGTTTTGGAGGGAGTGGCCAAATGGATATGTATTTTTCCACCATTCCCATTGAAGGTAGCCTTGTAAAATTATATGGAGAGAAGAAGATGTTGAATTTAATTGAGGATCCAAACAATGCTTTGTATGAAGTATTATTTGTTGATGTTGATGTTGGTAATTTTATAGGGTTTGCTGATTGTAAGGAGCACAGGATGGATCAGTCTAAGTGTCTTAAAGAGGTAGGCTCACCATGGACCTTGCTATTTGATGGAGCTTGCTCCAAATTTGGAAATGGTTTCGGTGTTGTTTTAATCTCTCCAAGTAATGAGGAATTTGTTTTCTCCTTCAAACTTAACATTGAATGCACCAAAAACATAGCTGACTATGAGGCATTAGTGTTAGGGCTGAGGATTTCTTGGAAGTATGGTGTAAAATATGTTTTTGTAAAGGGAGATTCTGAGTTGGTTGTCAAACAAGTTAGAAAACTATATGCAACAAAAAATCAGCAGATGAAACAATACAAACATGTAGTTTGGGATCTGATTGAGATGTTTGATTCCTTCAACATTCTTCATCATGACATAAGTTTAAATATGATTGCTAATAAGCTAGCAATGTTGGGGTCTAGATTTGACAATTGTACCATTTCTCCATATTGTGAATATGATGTTGAGATACTCACTAGGCCTGTAGTCTCGGATAACATCAAGCATTGGCAAGTATTTGATGATGATGCTCAAGTTCAGAGGATTTTATAGAACCAAGGTGAGTTTGTGGATCAACATATTGATTTGGAACCATTGGTGTGTAATGTTGATGTAAAGGAAACCTTGTTTGGCAAGGATATCATTCAATTAAAGACTAACAACATCCCTAGAGGGCTGGTTGCTTTGGAGATAAATTTTAACAATATTGATTGTGTAATCAATAGAAACATGCTTGCATCTAGAGATGTTGAAGAGCAT
This sequence comes from Taxus chinensis, assembly GCA_019776745.2. NCBI lineage: Eukaryota > Viridiplantae > Streptophyta > Pinopsida > Cupressales > Taxaceae > Taxus > Taxus chinensis. The sequence goes on from CM034154.1 coordinate 122,800,912, forward strand.
GACTTGGGAACAAAGGAAAAACCAAGGAAGATTTGGTTAGGGAGTGGTTTAAACAAGGAAGAAAAACAATCCTACCTCTAATTGTTGAAACAATATCAAAACTATTTAGCTGGGTCTTATTTTGAGCTGAAAGCATATAAAGAAGAATTATTCCAACATGAGCTCCCTCTTGAGAAAGATGCCAAACCATTCAGATAGAAGAAAAGGCCAATTAACCCACTCCTTTCTATCAAAATGCAAGAGGAATTAAAAAAGTCAAAGGATGGAGGAATCATTCAGCCCACAAGGTATTCTTCTTGGGTTGCAAACTTGGTGCCAGTTAGAAAGAAGAATGGAGATATCAAACTTTGTGTGGATTTTAGAAATCTAAATAGAGCATCAATAAAGGAAAACTATCCTTTACCAAACATGGAGAACATGCTGCAATTAGTGACTGGTTCTGAGATGCTTTCTACTCTGGATGGTTTCTCCAGTTATAACCAAGTTATTGTTAAAGAATCAGAGAGGATTAAAACTACGTTTACTACTCCATGGGGAACATATGTTTTTGTCAGGATGCCCTTAGGTTTAATGAATGTTGGAGCTACTTTTCAAAGGGCCATGAATGTTGCTTTTGCTGGTTATATCAATGATTTTATTGTTGTTTATAAAGATTATATTATTGTTTTTTCTAGCAAAAGAATTGACCACTTGCAAAATTTGGAAAGAATGTTGATCAGATGTAGAGATTATGGCATTTCTCTCAATCCAAGGAAGTCCATTTTGGAGTGCAAAGAGCAAAACTACTTGGTCACATTATGTCTAAAGAAGGAGTTATGATTGATCCACAAAGGATAGAAGCTATCAGCAAGATCCCGGTTCCAAAAACTAAGAAAGGAATCCAATCCTTCTTTGGTCAAATCAATTTCATTAGAAGGTTTCTTTCAATTTTTGCTGAGTTGACTCTCCCCGTCACTTCCATGTTGAAGAAGGACCAAGATATCAAGTGGGAAGAGGCTGCCCTTAAATCTTTTGATGGAATCAAAGAATCATTGAAGCATGCTCCTGTTCTAGTGGCCCCAAATTACAAGAAACCTTTCCAAATCTTCTCCTTTGCTTTTGAGCACACCATTGCTTCTATTTTTCTGCAAAAGGATGATGATGGAGCTGAGAGGCCTATTACCTTCTTTAGTAAGGCATTACAAGCAGCTGAGTTAAAATAAACAATCATGGAGAAGTAGGCCTTTGCATTGGTGAAAGTAACTAAGGTTTTCATACATTATATTTTGAGTTCCAAAGTTGTTGCTTATGTTCCTCACACAATGGTAAACGATGTCTTATCAGAGATGGAGATTTCAAGAAAAACATGCAACTGGGTTAACAAATTGCAAGAGTATGATATGGAAATTCAGACCACAAAGCTAGTAAGAGGTTTGGGTCTTGCAAAGCTCATGGCTGAAAGTAATTTATAGAATGCTGAAGTAAATGAAGTAGAAGAAGAGAGGGTAGATGTTCTTGAAAAAATTTTGAACTCTGAGTGGTACAAGGATGTAATTTATTATCTTAGACACCTATGCTGCCCTGGAAATTTGAATAAAAATAAAAAAGAGCTCTCAAGCTGGCTTCTGAAATATATATCATTACAAACTTTGGGTTGGCTTGGAAGAACCCTGAGGGAATCCTCTTGAGATGTGTGACTGAAGATGAAGCTCTGAAAATAATTGCTGACTTCCATGGGGGAGTTTGTGGAGGAAATTTTACCGAGAGGGTTACTACACACAAGATTTTGAGGGCTGTTTATTGGTGACCAACTCTTTTTAAAGATGCAACTCAGTTGGTTAGAAGAAGTGAGAGTTGTCAACATTTCTCCAGAAGAATGAAAGCTTTAGGATCCCTTCCTCTGCAGCCTGTATCAATTGAAGCTCCTTTCAAACAATGGGGGTGGAATTCATTGCTGAAATCTCTGATTCATCAAGTGCTGGACACAAATGGATTTTTCTAGCTACTAATTTTTTCAAAAAATGGGTGGAAGCAATCCCCACTAGGAAGACAATGCACCAAGTTGTAATGGACTTCATATTGAATCATATCATCTGCATATTTGGAGTGCTAGTCAAGATTGTTGCTGGTAATGCCATGAGTTTCGGAGTTGGACCTTTAGTGGCAATGTGCAAAGAGTATGGGATAAAGTTCACATATGCTTCTAACCACAATCCATAAGGAAATGGACATGCTGAGTCTAGCAATAAAAACTTGTTGAAAATCATTAAAAGGACTTTGGAATTAAACAAGAAGAAGTGGGGTGAACAACTAAAGTTTTTTGTTTGGGTTGATAGGATCACTGCCAAAAGAGCTACTGGTAAAAGCCCATTTGAATTGGTATATGGAACATAAGCTTTGTTACCCTTGCATCTACAGTTGTCTTGATTTTAGTTTGTTTAACAACTTGAAGATCAAGAAATCAATGCATATGAAGCAAGGATTAATCAGATTGTTGAGCTTGATGAAGCAAGAACAATATCCCATCAAAGGCATGTCAAATTCAGAGAGAGAATGAAGAAGTTGTTTGATAAGAAGGTAACCCCAAGAGCTTTTAGTATTGGAGATCTTGTGTTGTTGTGGGATAGTAGGCATGAAGATAAGGGTAAACATGGTAAATTTGATGCTTTGTGGATGGGCCCATATTTAATTGACATAAGAATTGGTGAGAATACTTTTTTCCTCAAGGAGCTAGATGAGGAATTGCTTGACTTTCCTATTAATGGCAGAAATTTGAAGCATTTCTTGGATTGATCCCAAAAACTAAAGTTTCCATATCACTTGTACAGTGTACAGTTTTTTGTTTCTGCTCTATTTTTTATTATTTTGGTCAGTTTTTGGTTTTCCTTTGTGTGTGGCAGCCCTTTTTGTTGGTTTATTGGTTGGTTTTATGGATGTTTTGGCTTATGACTCCATTTTCCCACTGGTCTTTTGGCACATGGTCTGGTTCAGTTCTTGTGGCACTCGCTGGGAGTGCCCATCCCCAAATTGGAGCCAATGTTGGTGCCCAATTTGAAACATCCCTATTTTCCTAAGGAGAAATGCATTTTTACCCTGTTTCTGAGGAAAAATAGTTTTCAGATTCTCATAAACTTTGAATTTGACAAAAAACAACTCGTTTTTGTGTTTGAGTGTTATGTGTTGTTCGCATTTCCTCCATTTTGCACCATTTTCAAGGAATCCTCAAGTTTACTTTATGTTTTGCCTTAATTTTTCCCATTTCAAATGCCTCTACCATTTTTTCATTTTTTCTCGGCTTTTGGAGCTTGAAATTGTTCGATTTGTACTTATTTTACCTCAAAAATCCCTTTCCACAGTCGTAAATTGCCTGAATACACTTTCAATTTGTCTTTTGATAAAAAAACTCTTCAACCATAAAGAAAAAATTGATTTTGGGGGTCGTTGGTAATTTTTGCATTTTTTTACGGTCATACGGGTGTCCTTTGCCCATCAAATTCTAGCTCATATACTTTTTCATACGTGGTTGTTTGTAATTGGACAAGGATTGCTGGGTCATTTCTAAAAACTTAACGTTTTTATGTTTTTGGAAAAATGTGCAAGTTGCCCCGGTAGCTCCGCAGGCCTCAAAGGAGGTACACATGTAGCAGGCAGAGTAAAGGTGGATAGGTGGGTCATTTTGTGCCTTAGTGCACTTTGGAAAATGCATGGAAATGAAGAAAATCCTTTAAGGCCCACATCCAATCAGAGGAGGACACGTGGTAGGCAGGGAAATGGAAAGGTGAAGGAGTTTGTTTCAGCCTTTGGTGAAAAAGAGTTCAAGTATAAAATTGGACCGCAAACTCACATCCAATGGGATGAAGACACATGTGAGCATCAAAGCATAGAGCAGAAGATGGAGCCTTGGAGAAAAGTTATAATTTTTTCCCATTTTGGAAAAGGGGGAGAAAATCATAGGAATGGACCCACGAGCCTGAAGGTAAAAGGTCAAAATTCATCTGAGGAGTCAATGGCAGAAGTGCGGGCTGGCGGAGGAAATGTTAAAAATTTTCCTTCACGAAATATGATTAAAATATGCAATGAGAAGTGCTACCCCTTAACCAATCATATGAGGACACGTGTCTTACAGGCGGGCAGAGCCGTGAAGGAAAATTGAAAAAAATTCCTTTGTCTAAAAAGATGCAAAATGTGTAAACTTGAGCCATGACTCTATATCCAGTCATATTGCGCCATGTGTAAGACCCAGATCACAAAGGCAAAGTGGCAGAGGAAATCAAGAAATTTTGTAAATTTTCAAAAAGTTGTAAAAAGGTCAAAAGTGTCCCCGAGGCCCGTTTTTCCCGAATTTACCATGTGGAGGGCACAAATTTAAAGATAAGAACAAATCGACGGTAGCTGTGCATTTCACTAGTTTAGTAGCCATTTCAGCTCCAGGAAGTTTGGAGAAGCATTTTTTGCATGAATCTTCATCAAATTTTTTGCCAATTCATGTCGTTTTTGCCTGTAGGGTCTGGATTAATAAATTTGGGGGTTCAATTTGTGAATCCAAGGCATTTTTCAAATAAATTTTTACTCTGGTTCGTAAAAAATGTGAATTACCAGATCCAAAGTTCCAGAGTAAAAAATTGGGATAGGAAAAGATGAAATAAAGAAATGAATGGGGACTACATGCGTGGGGAAGGAAAAATGTGCTTCCACATTGAAGAATGATGAAAGTTGTGTAATGATTCACCTTTTGAAAGAACAACTAGCAACTTTTTGCGAGATTGTTAAATGTCATTTTCCATAAATATTGCAAAGCAAAGTTGCTTCGAATATTCAACTTTTGGAGGGAATATTTGAGGGGGAAAGTGAGTGAGTGAGTGAAAATGTATATATTGCATGAATTTATCATGCAAATGGTCAGAGATACTTAGAATTTTCATGAGAAAATCTGGGAAGAAGCCCATTTTCTGAGAAACGACCTGAGAACCATGTTAACTCCTTTTCACATCAAATTTATATCATGTTAGGTTGGTTGCAGATTTATAGCCACTAACAAGCTCTGAGATTGTTCTTATAACATTCCCCTACTTATAAATTTTGTCATTTTGGATTATTTTGTACCGTCTCTTGGTAAAATTTGCATTTACTTATGTTTCAGAATGTTTTCAATTTGCGTTTCTTGCTCTGGTTGCAATCTAGTGTTTGGAATTTCCTTTTGATTATGTAGATTTAATTCTGGTAACAACTTAGTGGCATTTGCAATTTTAGAATCAGAAGAGCTTTCATCTGATGAAGGGATAAACAAATTTAAATTCACTCTGCTCTCCTTGATATAGATTTGATTGTAAACCTTTAGGGGTACCTTAGGTCTGATAGAATAGAAATTTCTAAATGCTTTGTTGATTCATTTAACTCAAGAATTTTTGATAAATCATCATAGATTGTGTGGAAGAGTGTAGATCTAGGCTTCCATTTGATGCGCATATCCTAGTTGAAGGAACACCTTAACCTCTTTGAAGCATTGCTGTTGTCTAAGTCTTTCAAGTTTTGCAAAGGTCATCAAAGAAGTTGGAAAATTCTGGTTAGCCTTGTCTGAATATCTCCCACCCCAAAATTGTTTTCAAATTAACTCATCCTACCTATAATACCCTTGCATTTTATTGTGTGTTAAAAAAATAATACAATGCATTTACAAAAATGCACAAAGAAAATCAGGATCATACATGTCTTTAGTAACCTTAGCCTTGTCTTGAAAGCATTTCCATCATTTAGTAGTGACAACTCTGTTGAGTTTGAATAATGGGAAATTAATCATGTTTTCTCAAGGCCATCTCCATATAAATCTACACAGTACAAGGATATTTTTACCTCCTCAAAATAGAGGCTACAATATAGGTTCGCTTACATTGGTTGATAGGCACAACCTAAAATAGTGAGGATTACATCAAATCCTTCCAAGGTGCTACCCACTTCTTCAAATCCTGAGTGCTAACAAGTCAGATAAATTGCTTCCCTGGCTACAAAATGACATATAAACCATTTATCTACCTCTGAGTGTCTTGTAAAATCCATGATGCAACTAAAGTTGTGAAGGAGATTAAATTTGGGTACCAACATAGAGCCTTCATGGTCAATGACCAGTATTCGTAATTCTTTCCATTAAATTGTGGTGTCTTCATGTTAGATGTTGAAGCCATAGATTTCTACAATTTTAATAATTTGCTGGAAAACCTCACTCTGATACCAATTTGTAGGAAATATGCAATCTTATACAACAAACAACATAAAAGAAATAAAAAGAACAATTACATAACTTGCATAAAAAGAAGAGTATTAAAACCATCACTATTGTATGTAATCTCCATTAATTAACTCATACTCAGAGCTTCAGCTCAAATTATAATGAATTTTGTGCATGTAACACTTCTCTAATTCTGCATGTGCAGATTTCACACTTCTATGTGTGCATACAAAGCAATTACAATTGTTTTTATTTAAATAGAATAACTCACCCACTAACAGCTCTTCAACTGAGCATTCTAAACTTAAACTCTTTCTTTAAAACAACTACATACTTTGCAATAAAGTAGATTTATTTGAATTAAATATAATCCTAAAAATAGGATTTTAACTAAAGCAAGACTCATGCTAAACTAAACAAAACTAAATCTATTTTTAATCCTTCTAAAAATATATGCTTGGAATTAGCAATGCATGGTGCATGCATATTTCCAACACCGAATAGATCCGATAAACACAAAATCTTTCTACGGGTGGTTGTTTCCAACAGTGAGCTTACTCAAGGTTATGGTTTGCTATATTACTTTAGAGAATAATTATCACATAGTGATTCATCAACTCCATCAATGTAACCTATACACTAACACATCAAAATGATGTACATGCATTGAACTTTATTTTTTTTACAACATTAACACATCCTCCATGTGCTTGGATCCTCTCCTCCATAACTAGGATTGGATTGTGTATATAAATAGTAAAACCAATTCATTTATATTTTGGTGCTGGAATAAATCTTTACACATGGTGGTTTTATAGATGAATCTAAACGAAAATATAGAATGTGGGTAAATCACAAGGTATGTGCCAACATAAATCAAATCCTTGAAACATTATATTTCTTGTTTCCAAGTTTCAAATTGTCTTATCCATTGCATGCCTTAGATGCAATTTAATTATAAGGGAACACTTGTATTTCAATATACTTAAGCTCGCCATAAAAAAATTAATTTAATTGTTGATCTATAGAAAAAATCATGAAATATAATCCACATTTTAGAGCTTCTAAAGGAATGATAAAAAAATCAATTACTACAACACCTTCTTTTGATTCTAAATAAATAACTACATACTTTGTTGACATTCCGAATGTAAATTTACATATGGTAAACATAGGCATCTTACAAACACCTGTGTTGAACAGTCAATTTGACCAATAATTCCATACTTCAAACATTTTTTGGACCTATGCGCAGGGATATGCCATTACCTAATACTTGCTACTTGTACATAATGGGTAAGGGTATTGTTTAATGATAAATTTATAGACAAGTCAATTTACTTTTACACAAAAAATCTAGCAGATGTTGAAAAATAAGAAATTTGAATGAAGGTAAAATACAAATAAAGGGTCACGATTGTTATTGTTTGATATATTTGAGATACAACATACCGTTCACCTCTAAACTTCATGATTACACTGGTTCAAATTGCTCATTGAAATGGTCTGAAGAGCCTCAAAATGGCAACCGAATCCAACACAAAACTGAAAACCTTTAAGCTTAAACTCATGAAAGTCTAAAATCAAAATTTTGGGTAGTTTAGTGCATAAAAATTCACAAATAATTTAACCTAACTTTGAAATTTCAATCTTTCTAAAAGATTTTGATGCAAAAAAGTGAAAATAACTTAAATTTTACAGTTATTTTTTTTTTTTGAAAATTGAGAATATTAGTGTGTTGAAGTTAGAGGTTTACCCAAAGCTAGTGAATCCATAACATTTTCTTAGGTGAGAGAAAATTATTGTAGTTAATTCAGAGTTGCACATCACCGCGAGCTCCTTACTTTTTTTGAAAATTCATGTTTTTTGTTTCAAATATGTAACTTGTTTGTTTGTTACATTTTCTATGTTTTTAATCTGGATCTTCACTCTCTCCTTATTAATAATTCCATAGCAACCAAAATGTCAAGATTTTCTAAGAATGAGACGAGAATCTCTTTCCTAAAATGACCACTCACATCAATGTTTTTCCAAAACTTATACAATTATATTCTTTCCTTTGAATTCAAACTCAACCATATTTACATTAATTAAGTAGAAGTTGAACCATTTATTATAAACAAACCTCATACGTAAACAAAATTTAGAACAACTTCTACATGCTAATAAAAAATTGGACAATTTAAATGCAGGAAGGTATTTCATAAAACACCCTTTATAAAGCCTCAAATGCAAAATAAATATCATATTAGGACATTGGACCTATAAAATGGTCATAAATGTTTAATGAAACTAAAACCTAAACCTAATTCATGACAACAATTATGAATACTATAATGCCTACATTGAACACACCCAAATACAATAGTAAAAATACCAGGATAATTATTTTCTTGACCTACATTTCTCACTACACAACACCACAAGGCTCTAAGTAGAGAAACTCAACAATGCATAAGATACTTACATAAGTCATCGAATCACATATAAACATGACAACACCATATACATATCGATTCTACACTTTCCCCAATGAACAAATACTAGTAATGACCCAACCGCAAGAAGAAGGGACCCAAGGGTTGGCAAGCCAACACACATCATTACCATAATTACATCTTAGTTACGATTAAAATTCCAAGAACATCACTATCTAAGGATAATTTTGTCCTTTTTCCACCTATAGGTTCTTAAATTCATATCGCATTCAACTTCTAGTTTGACTATTTAGGTTAGCTCTTTAACCCTTACTGCAATCTCCATAATTTATATAAGTATTTTCCATATTTCAAATTGCATACAAAGTTCCTAATTCTATCATTCTTATGATAACATTATGCTTCCTAAATGTTTATTCAATGTTTAAATTTTACACTTACTACAAAAGTGAATCTAACATGATGTCAAGTAAGAAATATTAGGATTCAAGGGAGATTTAGATTCAAGGTACCTTTTCCAAAAACATTCTTCGATCACAGTATCTTTATTTCCATACCAAAGTTAATATATTTTGATGACTTGTTGAAACACTTCAACATATTTACAAGACAAGAAATTTTATTTAGATTATATATATCTTTTGTTTTCTCGAATTTTGATGTCACTAAGGCAATTAATATTCTTTTTAATACATGAAAATATTTAATTGAGTTATAAGGAATCCAAGAGTGACATTATTCATAACCTCAAATCTCATTTTACCCTTATATGATTTACTCTTACATCACACTATGGTATCATTATTAGCATTGTTTCATAACAATCGTAAACAATTTAACCAATACTTTTTACTAATAGATTCACTACTACAAGGAGTGAATCCTAGCATGAGATATCCCATTTCTTTTCTCTTATAGACTACAATACTAAACACATGTTGTAACAAAGACATCCACTTGTGTCATTTAAATCCCACCATGAGATCAATCATAGGAATATGACCCACTACCTTTGTTTGGTTTTGGGCCACTCACTAGGGTACAAAGGGCAATTAGGCACATGGGGTAATGAGACCCCCCCTTTTTTTAGTTTCTACACTTCTTTTAACTCAAATTATTTTAAATACAATTACATTTTCTCAGAGTTAAGTATAATTTTCACTCACAAGTTAACCCCTTAATCAGCCAAGGTTTGGTTTAATTCTAATAACAGCTAAGGATCTACTCCCTAACTATAAATGAGTTTAAGGTGAGAGGACACATTTATGCTAAAAAACCTTCATCAAAGACCAAGGTGTTATGTTGTTAGTAACCAAGGTAATACATTTACTTGCAAGGAACTAAAGAGATCGTTAACAAGAGTTAAGTCATAGTATAACTATTTCATTAGCTCCATTTGTGTTGTCTGGATCCAACAAGGAATTCATTCGATCATGAAGTTAATTTCTAGATCTAACTCTGTAAGAATTTGTAGACGTCTAGGATACTAAGGAGATGTTATTTCTACTTATTCCAGATAAATTTTTTCCAGGTCATTCTTAACCATCGGGTTCATGACAATAACGCTAAACATACCGGCTATGATGACAAATCAAAGTTGGACTCTTATTTACTTGACTAGAAGGTGCCATATAGTGTAAATTTTAAGTTCATTCTATGGTTTTAGTTTCTTCTATGATAATAAGGATCATGAATGAAGACAAGTTATGATTGAATCTTATGTTAGGGTTCACTATTGTGGTTAGATTCCTTTATTACATTTTCAAGGTAAGAAGCACAAAACCAATTATTTAATCATTTATTGTACACTAGAAATGCACTATAACATATTAAATTCAAATTCATTTAACACACACACACACACACACACACACACACACACACACACACACATGTATCAATCCTTTTTACCATACATAACAATGAATCAAAATTGAACCTATGATTAAATGCACATTTCCGAAGGTATCCCTAAAACTAACATCTCATACATGTTGGTAAATTTAGAATATAATTTTTGTAACATGGAACTACATTATATATATATAAATTTTACAATGACCTATATAAATTAAAATAATAAACAATGAATTACACAATGCCTTTTTTCCATCTTTCTTGCATCCTGCAAAACCATGTGAGCATGAAATCAATGATAAATCTCTCGCATGGTATCCACCCTAATCTAACATAATTAACATCTTTAGTTTCTCATTTACATAATAACGTTAATAATTTGCATTTGAAACGAGAGGGTTAGAGACACATTTATTTGATTTACGTTCACTTCATTTCTTAACCAAGGAGAGAGAAAGAAACAGGGAAAAAAGAGAAACACTAATTTGTTAAAAGATCAATTTCACACAAGTCACACAGTAGAGTTTAAAACAGTTATTTACAAGTGTTAACAAGTTTACATGTTTTTTTGCTAACACAATGGGTGTCCTAAAACTATTTTTTTATGTTTTCCTGATAGTTACAAAAACGTTCAGATTAGGCTCATAGGCTAAGAAAACACTTTCAAATGTTATCCTCTGGCGAGAAAAAATAATACACGTAAGCTTTTTTGTGTCCCCCTATACCCCAATAATTCCCAAGAATAGAAGAAATTTAGAACCAACAAATGGTTTACGATTGGCGGCAAGTTTTCTAAGGCCATCAGTCGTAATTGACCTAGTTGTAAACAATCAAAAGTTAGCTCGAGGGCTCAAATAACCATGTCTGAAACTGACATTCGATGCATGAATGCATAACAATAATTTTCCTACAAGTTCCCCTATATATGGATAATTCACCAGTGTCGATGTGGCTGAGAACTAGCAAATGCTTTTCAAATGGCGACAGGTTTTCTGGAGCCACCAGTCATAATTTTCCCAGTTTGACCTAGTCAAACTATGACCAGAGGCACACAAAATTTCTTTACCAAACTATCAAAAAGAGTGGTTTTCCCCAAATAGAATGTTCAAGGAAGTTATATACTACAAATACTAGATGTTTTTGAAAGTGGATAAGGATTTCATTGTCCAGGATTCAAATGGTGAGCCGATACAAAACCCAACTATTCAATTTTAACAACTTAAAAAAAATGCTAATGGGGTAACAGGACTCCTTAAGGAGTGAAAAAGAGAGTATGAACGGTCAATTGGGTTTGAACCTAAATCTTGTGGCAAATTTCCTCATGATGAGGAACACTAATGAGAGGTTACATCCCCTTTTTGGGTTTTAGAAGGTTTCTTTCTGGGTCCATGAATAACATGATTTACTATCTTTTATCATGAAACAATTGTTGGCTTTACGAGCGAACAAACTCAGCTCGCTAATAAAAGTGTGTTACAACTATCTAAAATGGTTACGAAGTTTTCCAAATCATGTCTGAAGGAGGTTTTAAGTTTTTGCTTGACTACCAAGCATTATTCAGGTTACATAAGTACTAGATGACATTTAACCATTTTTCCGAAACAACTTTATATAAAAAATAGTGGAATACAGGACAATTCAAAAAAAATAAATTTATTACTTTGCAAATGACACAGTTGAAACTGGCGAATCTGGTTCTGCATCTCAATTAGGCATTTCATCAAAAAGGTTACATGGTTTAAAAAATCAATTCTCAATCTGTGCATATTCCATAACCATCGCACTCCAAAAAGTCACGTTTTAGTGCCACATCCCATGGTGGCCATACTCCATATGTGCCAAGTGGTCTAAGAGCATCCAAACCCCATTTTTAGCAATTTTCAAATGCCTTTTCAACCGATCCATAGAAGCACAAGCTACCTTCCTTCAAAACAAGAAAACAAATATAAGCAAACTGGTTAGCACAGTTGAAATTCCCCAGTACATAAGCCAGAAACTGTTCAAGAGTTAGAAAGCATGTTATAGGGGTCAAAACTTCAACTCAGAAATAACATCCAAGACATTTAATTCACCTACTACGAACAATACATTTTACATACATGCAACAATTGTATAAATTTGGCTTTGCATTAGTCAATTATATATGCTTGAAAGTTTCAAAAGATTCATTTTTAATAGATTTGTATCATGCTATCAATGAGAAAACATTTGCGCCCCACTTACATCTAAACATCCCCTGAGCCACATATCTTTTTGGAATTTTATCAAACAGTTCAAATATCTTGTGTAAGGTTCCACATTTTTCCTACATTTCCACCCGAGCACTTGCAATTACAACATCTGATAACATATCTCTATGTATTATGTTTAGCAGGATGTCCAAAACCTATTTCTAGAGCTCGCATCTTGGCACAAGTAGTGAATACCTAGGAAAGTAGAAAGTGGTCAGGTTAGAGGCTTGCTTTTTGTATCTGTTGGCTAGATTTTCTACATAGCTGAAAACCTAGGCAGTCATGAGATAAATCTCCCTCATTTATTGGTAAGGCTCCCATGTAAGATTTGTCAATTAAATATGCTAGTATCTTTATGGGGGTATTATTCTAACCACGCAGCTCATGAACCATAGTTGTATAGTTTTGTAGTAAGTAAGCAGTTATTAAAGAAAGGAAATATCTAGTGAAGGAGGAAATAATATAAACACAAGAAAAAAAGAGGGAAGGTGTGCAACCCAATCAATAGATTACAGAGTTGATTACATGCACATAGACAGAACCAATAGATATTAACACAAAGAATTTTAAGCAAAGGCGGATTTCAGATCTAGATCTAAAACAACACAAAGTTTATAAGTAGATCCGAGATAAAAAGTTAGAAAAAAAATGTACCATGATGCAAAGTTCTCCACAAATCTACTCCTTTCTATTCCTTTTCTTCAAATAACTATTAGGAGTTTCAGCACAAAGTCTGGAATACAAGAATGTTGCTTACAACTTTTGATCAATAACTTGAAGGTTCTTCCTCTACTTATAACATTTAGAGGGGTAGTTACAAATACGAAGTTTTTAGTGAACTGGCACATATGGAAGTTATCAAGGAAACAACTGGCAATATCCCTCCTGGAATTCCTCTTTGCATGACATGCATGATTTGTAACTGAAGATAGAACCTTCTATTTTGCATGTCTGCCACCTATCTCTAAGTAATTGACTTCTTTACGTTATGGATTTTAAACCAATCACTTAAGTTTTATAATTTAATTGATTGCTCGATTACTTTTTCAGATAAAATAAGAGAAAGAAGAAGAAAGAGGGAAACTGCAGTCTTGTCCTTTTTCATATTTTGCATGCATTTGATTCTTTTTCCTTTGATTCTCACTAAACTAGATCTGGAAGAAGCCAGACTTGGAAGCAGCTAGATCTAGAAGTGGATGGATCTGGAAGCAAGTGATTGTGATTTACTTGTGGGTATTGCCTTTGACTTGTCTTCCTTCTTATCCTTGAAGCTTTCGTAGATCTTCTCATGTACTGCACCAGTGCAATGTTTGCCGTAAGTAACTTATCATTTTTATTTTTAATTGCATATGAGCAATTAAAAATTATTGAAAGCACTCTAGGTGAATGAAAATTCAATGAAGGCTTGAACTGGAAGATTGGGACCACATGCACAAGGTTTTGGAAGGAATTTTTCATATACTGACTTCTACACGGGCTGCATTAGAAACAAGAGGATGAAGCCTTTGCAATTATGGATCTGAATCTAGATCTGGATCTAGACGCTATGCATGATTTTGCTGATCCTTTTCTTTCATCATGCTTTACCATGGCTGGAGTAATCTTTGTCTAAGCAATTATTTTTCTTTTAATTATGCCCGAATTCTTTGTAATTGGTGCAGATTTGGGAATTTCTTCAGATTCAGAAGATATATTCAATGTATTGGACATTGATTTAAGCTTACTTTCAATTATATAAGAACCTATAATGAATACCTGTAATTAATTTAGACAAAGATGGAATCCAAAGCATGGACACTTGATTTTTATCATAAAAATCTGCATATAAAGCCCGCTGCCCTAAAATTTGAGGATTTGCTTGCATGTGAAGCAAGCATAAATATTGTCAACTTCACCTGAGCACTTGTACCACTATGCACACAATTAATTAGACTTAAATTAAGCTCCTTCAAACCTAGGTGCTAAACTTTGAAGCTTTCCAGTAGTGAAAACACCTTTTTCTCAGCATAATTCCTCCTTTGGGTGCCAAAATTACCTGGGCTGCACTCCTTTGCTAAAAAATTAATAACTCCATTAATATGACATCCCATGCTTATATAACCTTGATCATTCTATATTTAATAATTTCCCTTCCTATTTCTGGCAATTAATTAATTAAAAATTATGCTTTTCTCTTCAATTTGGGCACATATTTTGCGCATGCTCATGGCTGTCATTAAATAAATTAAATTTATTTAATTTTATCTTTCTACTTCTAGTCTACTTTGACTTCACACTATGCTTTGACCTCATGCACCAAAAATAGGAATTAATTCTATCAATAAATACTTTAAAAAGTATTATTTCTCCTCTAGGTGGGTTGCACCTTTTGCCATAGCTGATTTCTATTTTTAAAAGTCAATTTCTAATGGGATTATTCACCCTGCACCGTAACTCTAAAAATACCATGATCCACTTAAGTTGTTTGACTTTCATAATGGGATTTTTTACCCTGTAAGGCAGGTAAGAAATTCCCATCAATGCCTTAAGTGATTTTCTTTTATTTCACAATGGGAATTTTCACCCTGCAAGGCAGGTAAGAAATTCTAGCCTGCCTGCTGCATCTAATTTTTCCATATTGACTTAAGTGAATTTGCTTCCATGGGAAAAAGTACCGTACTAGGAAGGTAAAAAATTCTCACATGCCTGCTGCTACCAAAAATCCTAGTGTCGCTTAAAACCTTCCTTTCCCAAAAATGCGACCTGCTCAGAAGAGGCATTTTTTGTGCATGACTTTATCTTTTTAGAGAGACCCAGACCTCCTGTGGAAAATTCCTTCTGGCATAATGTCCATAGATGATCTCTAGATACTCCAGGAAACAAAACATACTGAACCGTCAAAGGAATTGACCTAGAGAAATTTCACATAAAACAAAATGAGAAAAATACCAAAACGTAAAACATTGTCAGAAGTCACAGATAAAGCCCAGGATTCATTCTTGGTGGAAACCCTATTGGTATATGGGAATATTGACATGTAAAACCTCAACAGGGTTAAACTGGAGCACAATTTACCTCAAACGGGGTTTAAAATAATTAAATAAAAATTTCTCATAGGCAAACCCCAGTGACACAATATAACGAGTTTGGGCATCTGGGTATTTGGTGAAATTGGCTTATATGGCTCTCTGGGAATATATTGACACAATAAAAATATTTTTTGGCAATAAAAACACAAAACGACCCATTATTTTAAAAGTCTGAAATTTTTAATATGGCGTAGTATCAGATTTTAGGGTGAAATTTGGGGACACCAGTTGGCTCCATTTGTGGACATCTATTCCTTTGTCAAAATGACAGGAGTAAAGATGAGATCCTAACATCTCTAGTTTCATATATTTTGTTAGGAAATAAGAGATAAAATATGTAGAATAATCCCTTACAGAATCGCAACAGTGGAAACTAATATGCAGAAAATATTACAGATCTCAAATAAAAGTGCAGAATAAATAACACAACATAGAGAGACAAGATTTAATGTGGTTCAGCCAATTTGGGCTACGTCCACCAAGAATCACTTGCTTAGATTTTATTACAAGCATCCACTCTCTCAATACAATACCCAGATCTGTTTGGAGCTATGCTCAACAAACTCTATAGAAGTCACACCTGAATTCAAAACACATCTGCAATACATTTGCTTGTCTATCTATCATATGCATAAGACCATATAAATAGACAACTGCTTAAGTAGTTTTACAAAACCATGGGTATCAAACAATGGGCAAAAACAAAACCGTCCCATAAACCTATGGGTAGCCGAAGAGGTGGTTTTACAAAACAATGGGTATTGAAAAACCATGGACCCAAAACCAGCCCATAACGGTTACCCATTACCCATGGGTTAATAAACCACCCATGAAAATTTTCTTCGGGGGCTTTGCCCTTGAACCCCCCTGACCCACTCATCGGCGAGCGGGACCACCATAAAAATACCCAAGTGTAACACATAGAAGGTGTACCACACTCTAACATGAAAATAGGCTCCATAAACATAACAATCTCCCACTTGGAGACTGATTTCCACTGAGAAATCTTCTCAACCCTTCATTGTCATCTACGAAGGCCAAAAAAGATAAACATAGCTTTAGTTTATCCCTTATGACCACCTTGGTCATCATGTCTACAAGATTTTGACTGGTATGAATCTTCTCCAACTTCAACTTATCTTCCTCCAAAGTTGTCCTGATGAAGTGATATCTCAACTATATATGCTTCATCCTAGAGTGGAAAGCAGAGTTCTTAGCTAGGTGTATAGCACTCTGACTATCACTATACATCTTACATTCGTCCTGCTTATGCCCTAACTCCTCAAGAAATTGTTGTAACCAAATCATCTCTTTGCTTTCCTATGTGGCAGCAACATACTCAGCCTCCGTGGTTGACAAAGCCACCAGCTTCTGTAGTTGTGAAATCTAGCTCACTGTTGTCCCACCTACAATGTAAATATAACCTGTCATGCTCCTCCTGCTGTCTACATCTCCAGCCATGTTTGAATCTACATAACCACGTAAAGTGATTTCTGATCCATTATAGCACAAAACTATCCCCATGGTCCTTCTCAAATACCAAAGGATCCACTTTACTACTTGGCAATGCTCTTTCCCTGAATCACTCATAAATCTACTCACAGCTCCCACTGCATGGGCAATATCAGGCCTAGTGCACACCATAGCATACATCAAACTACCAACTGCTGATGAGTAAGGTACCTTAGACATCTGGTTCCTTTCCTGCTCTATCTTGGGACACTGCTCCTTTGATAACTTAAAATGGCTTACCAAAGGAGTCCCAACCGGTTTAGCATCCTACATGTTAAACCTATCCAAGACCTTCTTAATGTACTCTTCCTGAGATAAATTCAACTTCTGTTCCTTCCTATCGCAAGTTATCCGCATACCAAGGATTTTTCTGGCTGCCCCCAAATCCTTCATATCAAAGGATTCACTTAGTTGTTTCTTGAGTACTTTTATTTCTTACATGTTTTTACTTGCAACAAACATGTCATCAACATACAAACACAAGATAATATAACTATCATCCTCAAATTTCTTTATATACACGCAATGGTCAAAATGACATCCAATATAACCTTGCTCCATCATGAAGCTATCAAACTTCTTATACCATTGACGTGGAGTTTGTTTCAGGCCATACAAGCTCTTCTTCAGTTTACACACCATCTCCTCTTTACCTTTGACCTCATAGCCCTCTGGTTGCTACATATATAGTTTCTCCTCCAAATCACCATGGAGAAATGTAGTTTTTACATCTAACTGTTCTAAGTGCAAGTCTTCTGCTACCACTATTCCAAGAATAGTTCTAATAGAAGTCATTTTTACTAGAGGAGAAAATATCTCATCACAATCTATACCTTATTTTTGTGCAAACCCCTTGACCACCAACCGGGCCTTATATCTTTTCTTTCCTCCTCCTTCATCTTTAACTTTGTACACCCACTTGTTCTACAATGCTCATTTGCCTTCCGGTAGCTTCACCGAATTCCAAGTCTGGTTCTCCATGAGAGACTTATGCTCCTCATCCATGGCTTGCTCCCACTTCTTATTGGCATCTACCTGCATTGCTTCATCAAATCTCTCTGGCTCTCCACTATCAGTGAGTAATAAATAATAAAGAGAAGGAGAAAAACATTCAGGTTTTTTTCTTACCATAGAAGACCTCCTCACTGTAGGAGTTTAGGGTTCCTGTTGAGTAGGTTCCTGAACTGATTCATGGGTCACTTTCCCATCCAGAAGATCCTCTGCCACTGCATATTCTTTCTTAGATTCTTCCCTGTTTTCCTGCAATTGTTGCTTATACATGACTTTCTCATTAAAGACCACATCCTTAGACTGAATGATTTTCTTGTCCTTAATACTCCAACATTTAAATCCAAAGTCATCACTACCATAACCAAATGAAAGTACATTTTTCTGATTTAGCCTCTAGCTTGGTCCTATCATCCTTTTCTATATGAACAAACACCTCACATCCAAAGACTCTAAGAAATGAATAATCAACTTTCTTACCATACCATGCCTCCTCAGGTATGCCTCCATCCAAGGCACTTGAGGGTCCTCTGTTTATCAAGTACATAGCTGTGCTCACCGCTTCTACCCAAAAAGAAAGAGGTAGTTCTGCATGTAACCTCGTGCTCCTAGCATGTTCCATTATTGTTCTGTTCATCCTTTCTGATACCCCATTCTGTTGTAGAGTTCCTGGAATCATCTTTTACCTACGGATTCCATTCTTAGAACAGTAATCATTAAATTAATTTCTGCAATACTCCCGTCCTTTATCTAGCCTGAGACATTTTAGCTTAAGACATGTTTCATTCTCTACTAAGGATTTCCATTTTAAAAAAGTGTCAAATACATCAGATTTTTTTGTAATACAATAAACCCAAACTTTCCTTGTTGCATCATCAATAAAAGTAACATAATAACTTGAACCCCCAAGAGATGATACCTGAGCTGCCCCTCACACATCAGAATGTACCAGCTCTAACTTACTCTCTTTCTTTGTAGGTCCAACCTTGAGAAACCTTACTCACTTATGTTTCCCATATATGTAGTTCTCATAGATATCCAAACCTGTTTTTGTATATCTAGGAAAATTCTTCTTTATGGTGTTCGTGCCCTTATGGCTCATGTGACCAAGCCTATAGTGCCATAATGTTGTATCTGCATCTGAAGCCACAAAATTACAATCATTAGTACTATCAGTGGTTAAATACAAGGTTCCAACCTTCTTACATCTTGCCACCACAAGAGCACCGTTGGTAACCTTCCAAGAGTTAGTTGTAAATATCACAGTACAACCATCACTTCGAAATTGCCCCACTGATATCAAATTTCTCCTTAATGTAGGGACATGTCTGACATCCTTCAACAACCATGTATTCCCATTCTGCATCTTAACCTAAACAAAACCTTTTTTAAGTATACTGCAAGGCTCATCATCACCAAGAAAAACATGCCCAAAATCCCCTTGAACATAATCAACAAAATAATGCCTATGTGGAGTAGCATGAAAAGAAGCCCCTAAATCTAAAACCCAAGATTCAGTAATATTATGCAAAGAAAGAATCAAAGCATTCTGACATACATTACCCGATGCCACATTTGCCTCCTTGTTTTCTTCCTGTTGTTTCTTCTTGTCTCGAAGCTCCCAACAATCCTTCTTTGCATGCCCAGACTTTCCACAGTTCCAACATACAATCTTGCTCTTGGATTTTGACCTTGCCTGATCTTTTGATTTTCCACGGTTTCCTCTATTCTTCTGTCTCCCTCTAGTTTCCACTGTCAAAGAATTCCCTGAAGTAGAGGATTCCCTAGAGCTTTTTCTTCACATTTCCTCACTTAGAATCACCTCTACAACATCCTCAAACTTCAACTTCGAGTTAGATGGAACCAATTTGCTTACCGCCATTACCAGGCTATTCCAAATTTCAGGTAAAGAGCACAGAATTAATAAAGCCCTAACTTCTTCATCATATTCTATTGTAACCGAAGCTAGCATATTCACAACCATATTGAAATCATTTAAATGATCTACTACTGAACTATTCTCAGACATCTTCATATTATACAACTTTTTCATTAAAAATATCTTATTATAGGCAGAGGGTTTTTCATACAACTTCCCCAATGCATCCATCAATTCTTTTGTAGTCTTTTCCTTTGAAACATTAAATAATATCGAAGATGCAAGACACAACTGGATCGTTCCAAGTGCCTTTCAATTTAACAAATCCCATTCCGCATCTATCATGCTTGAGAGTTTGTTTACCTTCTCAGACAATGGAGTATAAAGATCCTTCTAATAAAGGTAATCTTCCATCTGCATCTCCCAAAGACTGAAATTTTTCCCGTTGAATTTATCAACCCTAGATCTTCCATCATCTACCATATCTCCCACTCAAGCTAAAAAATTTCCCTATGATTCAACACTTTAGCAAACCAAACCATGCTCTGATACCAATTGTTAGGAAATAAGAGATAAAATATGCGGAATAATCCCTTAAAGAATCACAACAGTAGAAACTAATATGCAGAAAATATTACATCCCGGTAGGAAAGAAAGAAAGTGTCCATTCTGGTAGCTCTTTTGATCACGAAGGGCCATTTCCAGAGTGAATCAGATTTTCTGTGCATGCCTTTTTATTCATGTCTCTTTCCCCACCAGAGTACCTAGTCTCCGATCTCAAACTTCATTTCTCTGGCCTTCTTGTCAAATACCTTGGACAAGTCCTTATCAATTTCATTTGGTGGTGGCTCATTGTTTCTTCTCTATGTGGTGAGTAAGTCTTCATCAACTTCCTCTGTACTCAGATTTACCAACTGCACCTTTGAGGAAGAACTATCATCACATTCTTTGTTCTTATTCAGGTACCGATCATGTTTGTCGAATGTCCCTACTAAGGAAACTAAACCCTTGGGGATTTTGTTACCTTTTAGTTGGGTCACTCCACTACTGTCATCATAACCGGGATATGTTCTTCCTGTGATTATTTGTCATGGTGTTGATTTATTTCCTTCAACACACAACCTGTCAAAGTTGTCTTGCTTCAGACATGCAGATGTTTGTTTGTCTTCATTAAAATTTTTCCACTGTTCAACATTATCAGGGACTTTGGGGTGGTAGATCATCTCCACTTTATAGTTTCCTTGTCTGAATATAAACGGTGGTCTATCTGGATTCAATAGTGCAGTCATGACTGCCAAAGAATTTGCCTTGGAATTCTGATTTATTGGAATGAAGTCAATAGAGATGGCTACAAAATCAAATGTGGTAGAAAGTACTCTATCTCTATAATGCTCCAACTTATCTCTTTTGAATTGAATTTTCCCTCGAACCTGGTTTACTAGAATTTTATCATCTCCTTGGGCTTTGAGGAGTCTTACTCCTTTCTTTCTGGGTTGCTCCATTCCTAGCAGTAATGCCTCATACTTCGCCGTATTATTGGTGTTCTCGAACATCAGCTTGTGGGAGTATGGAAATATCTCATGATCTAAAGATATTAGTAGAACGCCGAATCCTGATCCAAAAGAGCAACAGGTGCCTTTAAACACCAGAACCAAAACTTTTTCAGCTTTTTTTGCTAGCTCTGGTTGAAATTCTAGTTCTGGTACAATTTTATCCATTTCCAAGAAATACACCCCATGGTCAGATTCCTAAAAAAGAATTATAGATGTAGGATCCTCAAATTTTGTCACCATGTACTTGGACTTCTTTTCTGGTTCTAGCTTCTAATTAATTCCTTTGAAAGCAATACAAGCATAGGACCAATCCATCTTTACTTCTCCTCCCAGCTCTTTGTAGAAGTTTCTGCTTAGCAACATCCCATAGGATACATGAATATTTGCAACTAGGATTGTCATCTTTTATCTTTTATCAGGAAAAGCTACCAAAACAACTTGTGCATCTTTGATTTGTTTGATTAAAGGGACTTTCCTCTCCATGGAGTAGTACCTTTTTATGGTCTTTATTAATGTAAGCCCAAGAACATCTACAACTTTAGCTAGCATGATATTATCAGAAGCACCCAAATCTAGAATGTAGTTGCTTAATTTGAAACCATTAATCAATAGGGAAACATAGAACGGTTCCACTCTTTTAGAAGATGGTGAGGATTTAACATCTGTAGTGTTGTTCTAGGGAGGAGTATCCTTGGGCTTAGGAAAAAGGCCTTTTGATGTATTGGATTGTCCTGGTGATTGTACATATTTGACTAGCCTATTTAATTGCTCAGGAAAGGCTCTTAAGCATTCAGATTCTAACATTTGAACTTTGATTTTCTTGACATGATAAAAAATGTCAAAAGAAGGTATAGATTTAGATACCTGAGCTGCTTTCTGTGGTTGAGATGAAGAACTCATATTCTTATTTCTGGGAGCTAAAGAAGAAGGTAAAGGGGCTTCCCCTTCTTTTTTTGTCAGCTAATGCTTTAGCTTGGTGAGTTTTTTGATCTTGTAAATACTACATATGTATGACCATGATCACCTTAACAAAGTTTCTCATCGTCATGTTCAAATTTTTAGTTCAGGTAATTAATGTTGGAGTCGCCAGTAGGAACTAAAAAATCATCATTCTCAAACTGATCAATGTCAAATTCTTGGTCTTCTTCATTCATCTCCACATTGTTTCTAGGAGCAACTTCAATTGCTAATCTTTTGGTACTAGTAATGCGGTTCCAGTTGTTGTTGAAATTCTGAGTAGGGGTAGTGTTGTTTCCTTGAGCCATTTGAGCCATTCATTTCTTCATCAGTAACATCTCATTTGCTAACTTTTGCAATAGTGAATTAGATGTGGTAGTAGAAGATGAACTTTCAGCTCTAGAAGTGCTACTCTTTATCTTTCAAGCCATGATGAGGTCATCTTCAATTTCAACCACCATGTTTTGGGCTACTAACAAGTTAGCAGGATGCGCTCTTCACAATTGATAGATTACTTCAGGAAGTAAAGCATTGATGAAGATTTTTTTTTTATTTTCATCATTTAGAGAAGCAAAATCTAGAATTTTGTAAAGTATTCTTTGGAATTTTGGAATAAAATCCCGCATGTGCTCATATGGCTCCTTCTTCAACTAAGTGAGTTGAGTTATCAAGGTACTGGAATCTTCAGCTGGATTGAACCTTTTCAGGAATGCATCCTGCATAGTAGCCCAATTGGTTATGGTAATAGGAGCTAGCCGATAGAACCATTCTCTAGCCAAGTCATGCAAAGTCTCTATGAAGACTCTGACAGATACATCTTCATGTTCAACTGCAAACACTCCATAAGATATGAAAAATGCAACCAAGTGTCATCTAGATTCTGCTTGCCATCTCCAAAGAATTTTGAAAAATTCTTTCCCATCCCTTTAGGTAGATCATGCATAAGAGGAGTCAAATTCAAAGGTCTAAAGGTTACACCCCATGGAATAGGCACTGCAGGAGCAAGTGGCTGATTTTGCATCATAAAAGAAGCACGTCTTCTTTGAGAATAGACTTGATGAATAATTTAAGCTTCTGGATTATGCTGAAGATGATCAAGATCTAGATGTTTTTACACTCTTCTTCCTAGTGAAATACTGAATCTACGGCTTCTAACTTGAGAAAGCTCTGGTCTGCTAATTTGTGTTGTTCCCCAGCGGAGTCACCAAAAACTGTTGGCTAGATTTTCTACATAAATGAAAACCTAGGTAGTCATGAGATAAATCTCCCTCATTTACCGGTGAGGCTCCCGTGTAATAGTTGTCAATTAAATATGCTAGTATCTATATGAGGATATTACTTTAACCATGCAGCTCATGAACCAAATCTGTATAGTTTTGTAGCAAGTAAGTGGCTGTTAAAGAAAGAAAATATCTAATGACGAAGGAAATAATATAAACACAAGAAAGAAAGAGGGAAGGTGTGCAACCCAATCAATAGATTATAGAGTTATTGCATGCACATAGATGGAGCCAATAGATATCAACACATAGAATTATAAGCAAAGACAACTTTCAGATATAGATCTAAAATAACACAAAGTTTATAAGTAGATCTGAGACAAAAAGTTAGAAACAAAATGCACCGTGACACAAAGTTCTCCAGAAATCTACTCCTTCCTATTCTTTTGCTTCAAAACGCTATCAGGGGTTTCAAAATTATGAGGCAAAAATTGGGAAAAAAATTTGATACCCTCTTCAACATATATTCAAAACAAAAAATTAGGGTTTTCACCCTAATTTTGGCTGAAATCACTGCTCTGATACCACTTGTAAGGATATTACTTGTATAAATCAGAACATATACAACATAATAACATGAGAGAACACCAAAATATAGATAAATGATGACAATATTCTCATATAATAGCTTTGCCACTTCGAGGGGGTAACCTCCAAAGCATATAAAAACACTCCAATACTCAATATGATTATTAACTACAACCTTCTAACCCCTATATATACCATTCTAACCTATGGCCAATACTGAGGCCGACCTCCTAAGCATAATAAATCATAAATGAATGATATAATAAGATAAGGGGATATGTGCCACATGTCGGCATCTCCATCAATACATATACATCATAACATCCTTTCCTTACGTGCATAACATTCCTTCCCTCCTTGACATGTTTAGTCCTCGAAACATAAGAGGTGATTCTTCTAAGTATATTCTTAAATTTTATCCACCATTCTTTAGCATCCATCTCACCATTTCCATAAAAAATTGTTATCCTCGTGATCATGATTAGGGTTTATGAATTCTGAAAATATTTCGGCAGAAGGATAAAAACAAAAACAACAAACCCTAACTGAAATTTCAAGAGATTTCCAAAAATATAAATTTTGATAAAAAATACCACAATTTGCTTCCTGAAAAGAAAATTAATGAAAAAATCTAAAACACCAATAACAACCGCAAAACAGATCAAAGGGAGCTGAAATTTTCATATATTCTGACTTAGATTGTTTCCAAATTATGATGAAAAAATTGGGAAAAAAGTCGATACCCTATTCAAGATATATTTGAAACAAAAAATTAGGGTTTTTACCCTAATTTTAGCCAAAATCACTGCTCTGATACCACTTGTAAGGATATTACTTGTATAAATCAGAACATATACAGCACAATAACATAATAGAACACCAAAATATAGATAAATGATGACAATATGATCATATAATAGCTTTGCCACTTCGAGGGGGTAACCTCCAATACCACTTCGAGGGGGTAACCTCCAAACCATACAATAACACTCCAATACTCAATATGATGCTTAAATACAACCTTCTAACCCCTATATATACCATTATAACCTATGGACAATATTGAGGCCAACCTACTAAGTATAATAAATCATAAATGAATGATATAATAAGATAAGGGGATGTGTGCCACATGTTGGCATCTCCATCAATACATATACATCATAACATCCTTTCCCTAGGTGCATTAGCAAAATCCCTCATTCTTCTCCTTGTCATGTTTCGTCCCCGTAACATAAGAGTTCATTCTTCTACACCATCCTTGCATAAATTTTGTGCACCAGTATTTAGCATCCATCTCACCATTTCCATAAAAAATTGTGATCTTTCATGATCATGATTAGGGTTCAGGGGTCTCCCCAATAATATTTCAACATGCATCCATCAGAATCACATCACACCACACCCTTACTGAAATTTCAATAGGTTTCTCCCAATATGAAAAATTTATCAGGAATACCACAATTTGCTATCCTGAATGGTTACCTCATAACCTTCCTAAAACACCAATGATATCCGTTATACAGATCTAATGGAGTCGCTTCTCACATATTCAGACTTAAGAGTTTTTCAACATTACCATGTCACAGTTGGGAAAAAGATTCCATACCTTCTTCATAGACTATCATTCGAATCAATAATTTTTGTACATACCTTCCCTCTATAGGTGCATCTTGTTCGACAATTTTTTTTTTGTAAAAAATAATCACCACTAACACCATATTTTTATTTCTCCTTCCTTGAAAAAATTATCACCCTTCTTATCATGAGGGTTTCACCCAAGTCTGCAACAACCTCCATTTACTCTTCTTCTTCATCTTCAACCAGGTATACTCGTGACTATTCCACTTGCCATCTATCCTATGTATGATAGTGTAGTCAATAACAATCTCTATGTCCTTTTTCACCACATCAATAATAGGTATACTTCCTTTAGGGGCTATTCAAACCCTATAATCCACTAAATCCTCTTCCTCTATAAATTCCATTACCTATTTGGTAGTTATAGCATCCTTCACCATACTTTACCTTCCCTTCTGCATTAGAGGAGTTTCTCACTTTTCTTGATGAGACAATTAATGAAAATTTGTGATCATAATCCTACCTTCTCTTGGTATTAGTAATAAAGTTGTTTTCTATCTAAATTTGTGTGATGATATGTTCTGATTAGTGTTTGTAGGTATATTATTTCTACATGCAATATTAATCCCCCTGTCTTATTTCCCACTCCCTTTCCAACCTACTCAGTAAATTCCTCCCTTGCAAGAAATTGCAAGCTTTTTCCATAATTTTAGTGTACTATTCCTATTGGATTTTCGACCTCTAGGCAACCCACAAATTTAACATTCATTAACACATAATAAAAGGAGATACACCATTCAAGCCGAGCGACCTAGAGTCTTAGAAAGTTGGTGGATACCCACCAATTCATCCATGTGAAGAATTATATCACCAACACAATGTATAACACTAATCTTCTTCCATCGCTGCTCTGATACCATTTCTGTAAGGAAAAGCCTTTGTATTAAAAAATCCCTCGTTCTTCTCCTCTTCCTTGAAGGGTAACAAGACCACCTTTACACCATCCTTGCATAAAATTTAAGTATTTTTCCCTCCATCATTTGTGATATTTCTATCATATAGTCAAGATCTCCCCAACAATATAATACATGCATCCATCATAATAACATCACACCATATCTTATCTTTATAGGTTTTCCCAATTGAAAACTTTATTAGGAATATTTTATCTATGGTTACCTCATAACCTTTCTTGAACCATGACATGTGATAGGGATATGGGTGATTCTCACATTTCAGACTTATCTTTATGAACCATCATAGTTAAGACCATATTTTCATAACTATCACCATCAGTAATTTTTTACATAGTTGTGTCATTTCTAGTTCAGGTGCATCCTACATTGAAAGATGAATAATTTTTTGCAACAAAATAATCACCAACATTTATGTTTAATTTATAATGATGATCCTTCATGTCATAAATATATGTATTATGTCATATATTCATCCAATCTGCAAAAACCTCCAGTTTCACTCTTCTTCTGATAAATTTGGTCAAATAGGTATCCATACTCAGCGACTATCTCTACTCACCTTCTATCCTATGTAGGATAGTTCAGATACTTACTGAAGAATATGTTGTAATAATTCCCTTTTTCACCACATCAATACTATATGTGATACTTCCTATTGGGGGCTATTGTAAACCACGTCCTAACACTAAATCCTCTAAAGATATTTCATCTAAATTCCCCTACCTCTTTGGTAGTATGACCGAAAAAACTAAATTGACCAGGTATTGTTCCTTCCAACTTCTGCAATTAGAGGATTTTTCACTTTTCTCTGATGAGATAATCTAACATGAGACTTTGTGTTCATAATGGTCTGGACCTTGTCTTGGTCTTAGTAATAAAGTAATGTTTTCTATCTAAATTTGTGTACGATGATATGTTCTTATTAATAGTTTGCAGGTGATACCTAGCCTTCTCTAACACATTTCATATTATTCCCCTTGTCTTAGAGGAGGAGGTAGTACATATGTTGAAATATTTCGGTCCATAGTTAAAACTGCAATCTGCTGGAAACCAAGCTCTATATTCTATCGTTTATTTGGTGTCTGGGAGCCAATGTTTTCTGTCTGAGGAGATGAAAAAAATAATGTTGGGGTCAGAGAGCAATGAGAAGCCATTTTGTGGGGGATTTGCATTTGGTTGTTGGAACTCTAATGGTGGATGATCTTCCACATGGATTTGAAGAGCCTAATAGAAGAAGAGGCATTGTTATGGGAGAGTGGGTGCCATAGAGGGAGATTCTTTGCCATCTACGTATGGGGCATTCCTTACAGATGCATAGTGAAGACTTTGCTAATCACAATGTCTTCAATTCACTGGAGAAGTATATTTCAACTTACATTGTCTTCAATGATGATACTCTGGTATGTCTAGAGTTCATTGTGTTATAATTAGCAAACTAATCGAATGATCTGCATATTTATTTATCTCAATTTGGTATCATGCAACGTGCATGATTATGTAAAATTTTACTACTGTAAATAAGGACTCCTAGGATGTCTTGGTGATAGGGATATTTTTTCGAGATGGGTGATGTATTTGGCTATGTCAAAAAGGCTATTAGATGTCCTAAAAATCTTTGGCTTTCTCTAAACATCTCAGTGGGACATCCCTTAACTTTAAAGAGACAACTTATAATGGGACATGTAATCACACTTACAAATCATTGAAACAAAAAAACAAACCTAATGCACTCCAACACTAGTGTTGAAGAACTATAAAACTATCAACCAAGCCCTAAATGTTGTTTTCTCAGTAGCAGTTTAGGAGAAGAGTGTAGACTTTAAAAAAAAGTGAAAAAATTATATGCATTATGAGAGTATACGTAGGGGTTTTGGGAAAAAATTGTAGGTTATGATGTCATTTTTCAAATGGTGTACCCATCCCCGTACATGTACTCATAGACATGTGTCATGAAACCTAGTTTTGCATCTTACTTATATCCTAGGAAGCTACAAGACATTGAATTTCCATTATGTATATCCAAGTGTCCCAGAGAATAGCTTTGCATCTTACCTGTATCCTGAGAAGCTACAAAAAATTGAATTTCCATTATGTATATGTTTTATAATGTCAATATTTTATAGCACTTACATATTGCATAGCATGGCAGGTTAGATTTTGTGACCTGATTAACTTTCCTTATAGCAATGATGTCTTTGACATTTTGTAGGGAATGACTATAGGGGTACTTTTAGGACTTCTTGCTTCATTAAAATTGACTAGTGGGAAATTGTATGATCACATGTTCATGTTTCTTGGAGTTGGAGAGGTAATTCAGACTCTTTTGTTAGAAGTTCTTTGGTTATTCCATAAATAACTGACAAAATGTCAGTATTTATGGTTCTTGATAAAGACCTTGTGACATAGTTTCCTATGCTAGAGCCTCAAAGAGTTGACCACCAATAAAATTTAAAATGAAAGATGTTAAAATTGTTTGTCAAATGCTAGATTGTTACTTGAATGTTATCATAAACTACTAGTCATAGAGCATAAGTTGAACATGTAGATATACATTGTATGATAAGTTTGACTATAAAATCCTATTTTATTTGCTAATTGATGCTTCAACAATTTCATATGTTTTTGGATTCTGGTTTTTCCCAGCCATGAATTGAATTAGCTTCTTTTTTCTAATAATTATATCACAAATTGCAATTCATGCACTGCCGATGATGGCCCAAGCATAAGTGTATTATTAAAGACCGTGCCAATGCATCATAGTGGAAAATACCAACATGAAGTAATATTCTTCTAATGAATTCTGAACACAATTTTGGTCTAGGGAGATTAAAGATGCAAGTATCATATAGCTATCACTAAATTTTTATCCATTATGGTATATTTTTTGTGGTTTTCATTTTGAAAATTAACAATTATGATGAATTTACATACAATTGCAATAGAGTTGAATGAATTTTATCCTCTTTCATAATTTATTATTTGTTTGCATTACTTATCATTGTCATTTCCTTGCTTCGAATAATAGAATATATCTAAAGCCTATAAATTTTGTTAGTTTGTAACTAAATTACATTCTTATTTCATCCTTCTTTGAACACAAAAAATTGTGAAAAAACATGCATGTAGGGATAAGTATTGTAGAGCCTATTGCGTTGGAAATAGCCAAATAGGTATTGTTGGATATGGATTTTCTTACTATTATATCTCAATGTCACATTAGTGTTTGAATAACTATGGTTTCATGTATCTACAAATTTCTCATGTAATTACTTTTCATGGCAAATATCATTAATCAAAGCTCACAAAAGGATATGGTTGGTCAACTCTATGGTATCTCTCACTTGCCCCTCCCATTTCCATGCATGCAAAAATTTAAATTTGACTCATCTTTGATTTGAATTATTAATATGGTTGCTGGAGTGTAAGGTCTCTCTTGTTCTCCCTCCTACACCCCTTACATTTTCTTGCGCACATGTTCACATAGAAATTTAAATTGTCTATGATCTGGTGGACTGTAAGTTAACTCTCACTTGCTCCTCCCATTTCCATGCACACAATAATCTAAATTTGACTTGTCCTAGATGTGAATTATTACTAGCAATATCACCTTTGGAGATATTAAAGGCCAATAGGCCTGTTAATTAAAAAAAAATATAATTACAAGTAATAAGAAATGAAAAAAATAAAATTATTATTTATATTATTATTGTTAACAATGATGAAAATTAAAATTAATAGAAATTAATGAAATTTAGTGATTAAAACTAACAAAAAGTAAAATTACAAAAAATCTAAAATAAAATTTAAATTATAATTACAATGAATAAAAATTTAAAAATAACAATATTATTTATATTATTATTGTTAACAATCAAAAAATAAATTTAATAAAAATGAAAAAGAAATAATAATAATTAAAACTATTGGAAATAAAAATGAACAAAATAATAACTAAATTAAATTAAAATTAAATGAATAAATATTAAAATTGATAAAAATTAAAACCAAAATTTATTAAAATTAAAACATTAACTAAAACTAATAAAAATTTAATAAAATGAATAAAAATAAATAAAAATTAACAAAACTTAACAAAAGATAACAAAAATTTATAATAAAAATTAATAAAAACTTATTTGAAATAACAAAAATTAATAAAAATTTGACAAAAATAAACTGTAACATTCACACTTTACACACACAATTGCAACAATAAAAATATTGGAATAATTTTTTTTGACTTACATTGCTTACTACACAACACCACAAGGGCTCCAAGTAAAGAAATTCAACAATGCATAAGACACTTACATAAACATGAAACCGCTCATACAATAGTATAACATTGGGCACCCATCAATGTCATACTTAAACGATATAAACTAGGACAATGACCCAATTAAAGTATGAAACACCGGGTAGGCATACTCCACAACATGACCTTTTTATTGTTTACATATTGATTACAATTAGGTTTCTATTGTATGACCTTATAGTTTTCAAGAGAATTAAACACATGATGTTTAAAATTTCCTATTTTACAATCTTCAATTACTTTTATTTGTATAGCAATAGTCTCTAAAGGAGAAAGCATGATTGATTCCTTTATCAAATCCCACCAACTATCCATAGATTATTGGTTAATTAAAGTCAATTTTAAGCAACTATGAGTCTCCCAATAAATCATTCTTACGTTAAAGATTGGTTTCTCACGCCATTGTTGTTTAGTTCCAAATTTAGTTTGAGTCAATTTAGCATTGACACATCATAATTTTTATTTTTAGTGGACTCTATATTGGCTTAAATTCCTAGTCCCACCAGGAACATTTTTTATCCATTCTTAAAAAAAATTGAATGTTTAATTTAACCATAAGGACTTCAAGTGAAATTTTATTCCTAAACCATTATCATATATACTATTTTTTTCATCTCATTTACATTGTTTCTTAGGTCTCTTATTAGCGTCTCTTTAACAAAAATAGTTACGAAATTACTTGTCTAACATTTTTAAGAAGTATGTGATTGGAAGCATTACAACTACACACGAACGAAAAGTTATTCGTTTCCACGGTAAGATCCCATGTTTCTGCATTTCACGATTCTAAATGTGAAATTAATTTTTTTCTTAATGTCATAAAAGGGCATAACAAGGGATTACGAGAAAAAGTTTTTAGTTTCCTAGTTTCTCTTAAGTCAACATATTTCAAATCAATTTCATTTGCAAAGAGTTACTTAGAATTGTCTACCCATAAGTTAACGTCCTAATCAACTGAGGATTAGTTTAATTCCAATAAACACTCAGGGCTGTACACCTTATTATAGATTAGATTAAGGTATGAAAACATCTTTACCCTATAAAGCCTTCGTAAAAGACCACGATGCTATATTGTCACTAGTCAAGGTAACACATTTAGCTTTGAGGAACTAAAGAGACCATGAACAAAATTTTAATTCACAGTATAACTATTTCACTAGCTCCATTTGTGTCATCTGGATCCCACACGGAATTCATTCGATGACGAAGTTAATTTCTAGATCTAACTTCTTAAGACTTGGTAGTCCACTATGATACTAAAGAAGTGTTAGTTCTACTTACTCCAAAAAAGTATGACCATGTCGTTCCTCACTATCAGGTTCACGACGATGTCGCTAAGAATACCAACTATGACACTAATAAAAAATTGGGATCTTATTTATCTAATCTAGAAGGTGTTATTAAGCATAAAGAATTAAGTTCGTTCTAAGGTAATAGTTTCTTCTATGCTAATAAGGATCATGCTAATAAGGATCATGCGAGAAGGGTAGATATGCACAAGTTTTAAACTAAGGTTAATTGTTATATTTAGGTTTTCTTTTTATATTTTCTAGTTATATAACACAACACTCTAGAGACTCCATCATAAATTTCACAAAAAGAATGCAATATAATCTAGGTTAAATTCAATTTCAATCAACACAAGATCATACTTTTACAGTACAAAACATGGAATCAAAAAAACACCTATATTTAGATGAACATTTCACTTAAAAAAAACATCTTAAAAATGTTTAAAAACTTCACTAATAAACCCTTCAATACTTCAAAAAATGTTGAAAAATCCTTTACCATTTCTCTTAACATATCTATCCAAACGCTTTTTCTTAACCATATGTAAATTTGAATCAAAAGACACTGATAGTTGAATGCACATTTCCCAAAGCACATATAAAACTAGCATGTCATACATATTTAAAAATTTCAACAAATAAATTTACTTTAACATAACAACACACACACACACACACACACACACAGATATATTTCCATTAACATACATAAATTACAGTAATAAAAAATAAATTACAACCACGATGTTTTCACCACCTTACTTGCATCATGCAAAACAATGTGAGCATGAAATCAATGATAAATAGATGGCATGGAATCCACCTAAATATAACATAATTAACGTTATTGGTTTTACATTTACCTTTTAGTAATATTACACACATGATAAGAGAGGGTTAGGGCATACATTCATTTTATTTCATTGTATTCCTTAACTAAGAGAGGAGAGAGAAAGAGATAAAGAAGAGAAAGGAACACTATTTTGCCAAAAGTTAAATTTCACACACCAAGTCACAAGATAGAGTTTCAAATATTTATTTACAAGTGTTATTAAGTTTTCCATGATAGTTTGTAACTTATCCAGGGTCCTACAACTTTCTTTTACACTTTCTTGATAGTTGCAAAAATGTGCAAATTAGGCTTGGAGGCTCAAAAACTGCATTCAAAAGCTACCTTCTGTTAGGCGATGCACAATGATTAACTTCCTACATGTCCTCATAAATACCATGAATTCATAGGCGCTGATGGAATTTGAAACTAACAAATGGTTTCCAATTGGTGACTAGATTTCCAAGGTCACTGGTCATAATTGGTCTAGTTTAACATAGTCAACAATGACCATAGTCCTACAAAACCCCCTTGACAAATTAGCCAAGAATTTATTTTTTCCCAAACTGAAGATTCCAAGTAGTTGTCCAGTAAAAATACAAGAGGGTTGCGAAGGAGGGCAAGCATTTAATTGTTCATGGTTCAAATGGCGAGCTAAAATAAAACCCATTCATTAACAAGAGTTAAGTAAAATAAAATAAAACTTTAGCTGTAAGGAAATTAAAGAGATCATTAACAAGAGTTAAGTTATAGTACAACTATTTCACTAGCTCCATTTGTATTGACTAGATCCCATAAGTAATTCATTCGATCATGAAGTTAATTTATGGATCTAACTTCGTAAGAGTTGGTAGATAACTAGGATACTAAGGAGGTGTTAGTTCTACTTATTCCATATATAGTTCGTCCAGGTTGTTCCTAACCGTTGGGTTCACGACGATAATGCTAAACATACCGGCTGTGATGAAAAATCAAAATTGGGCTCTTATTTACTTGAATAGAAGATGCCATAGAGTGTAAAGTTTAAGTTCATTCTACAATTTCAATTTCTTCTATGCTAAGAAGGATTATGCATGAAGACAAGTTATGAATGAATCTTATGTTAGGGTTCACTATTGTGGTTAGATTCCTTTATTACATTTTCAAGGTAAGAAACACAACACCAATTATTTAATCGTCTATAACTTGCAAATTTCAAATATAACTTTTTTGTAACATGGAACTACGTTATACATATATAAATTTTACAATGACCTATATAAATGCCAATAATAAACAACAAATTACACGAAGCCTTTTCACCATCTTTCTTGCATCCTGCAAAACCATGTGAGCATGAAATCAGTGATAAATTATTGGCATAGTATCCACCCTAAGCTAACATAATTAACATCTTTAGTTTCTCATTTTAATATAACATTAATAATTTGCATTCGAAAGGAAAGGGTTAGAGAAACATTTATTTTATTTCAGTTCACTTCATTTCTTAACCAAGGAGAGAGAAAGAAACAGGAAAAAGAGAGAAACACTAATTTTCCAAAAGATCAATTTCACATAATTCACATGGTAGAGTTTCAAAAATTTATTTAATAGTGTCAACAAGTTTCCAAGTTTGTTTGGTAACCCAATGGGAATCCTAAAACTTTTTTTTACGTTTTCCCAATAGTTACAAAAACATTCAAATTAGGCTAGTACGCAAAGAAAACGTTTTCAAATGTTGTCTTCCGATGAGAAAACATATGACGAGTAAGCTTCTACGTGTCCTCCTATACACAAAGAATTCTTAGGAACTGATGAAATTTAGAACCAGTGAACGGTATATGATTGGCGGTAAGTTTTCTGAACCAATCAGTCGTAATTGACCTAGTTGTAAATGATCAAAAGTTAGCTCCATGGCTCAAAAAACCATGTCCAAAACTAACGTTCGATGGAGGAACACATAACGATAAACTTTCTACATGTTCACCTATATATGGAGAATTCACCAGTGTCAACGGAGCTGAGAACTAACAAATGGTTTTCAAATGGCGACATGTTTTCTAGAGCCATCGGTCATAATTTATCCAGTTTGACGTACTCAAACTGTGACCGGAGGCCCACAAAATGTCTTTACCAAACTATAAAAAAGAGTGGCTTTCCCCAAAAAGAAGGTTCAAGGAAATTATCTAGTACAAATACTATGGGTTTGTGAAGACGGATAAGGATTTCATTCTTTAGGATTCAAATGGCAAGCTGATACGAAATCCAACTTTTCACTTTTAACAACTTTAAAAAAACGCTAATGGGGTAACAGGGCTCCTAAAGGAGAGACAAAGAGAGTATGAACGGTCAATTGGGTTCAAACCTATATCTTGAGGCAACTTTCCTCGTGATGAGGAACACTAACGAGAGGTTACATCCCCTTTTCGGGTTTCATAAGGTTGCTTTGTGGGTCCATGAATAGCATGATTTACTAGATTTTATCATGGAACGATTGGTGGGTTTACGAGGGAACAAACTCGGCTCTCCAATAAAAGAGTGTTATAATTATCTAAATTGGTTACGAAGTTTTCCAAATCATATCTGAAGAAGGTTTTAAGTTTGTACTTGACTACCAAGCGTTATTTAGGTTACATAAGTACTAGATGACATTTTACCGTTTTTCCAAAACAACTTTATATAAAAAATAATGAAATACAGGGTAATCCAAAAGTTTTTAAATTTATTACTCTTGAAATGGAAAAACTAAAGTATAATAATTATAAAGGAAAAGGTGAGATGAACCATTCCTGTCAAAGAACGACGCAATTGAAACTGACGAATCTGGTTCTACATATCAATTAGGCATTTCCTCAAAAGGTTGCATGGTTTAAAAAAAAAAACTTCTCAATCTATGCATATCCCGTAACCATCGCACTCCAAAAAGTCATGTTTCAATGCCACGTCCCATGGTGGCCATACTCCATATGTGCCAAGCGGTCTAAAACAATTCAAACCCCCTTTTTAGCAGTTTTCAAATGACTTTTCAACTGATCCATAGAACAACAAGCTCCCTTCCCTCAAAACAAGAAAAACAAATATAAGCAAACTGGTCAGGATAGTTGAAATCCCCCACTACATAAGCCATAAACCGTACACGAGTTGGAACACATGCTATAGGGGTCAAAACGTCCACGCAGAAAGAAGATCCAGGGCATTTAATTCACCTGTTCTGAACACACACATATTGCATACATGCAACAATTGTATAAATTTGGCTTTGCATTGGTCAATTATATATGCTTGAAAGTTTCTAAAGCCTCATTTTTAATAGATTCGTATCCTGCAATCAATGAGATAACATTTGTGCCCCACTTACAACCAAACATCCCCAGAGCCGCATATCCTTTTGGCATTCTATCAAACAGTTCACACGTCTTGTGCAAGGTTCCACATTTTTCCTACATGTCCACCCGAGCACTTGCAATTACAACATTTGACAAAATATCTCTATCTATTTTGTTTGGCTAGACGTTCATACCCTATTTCCAGAGCTTACATCTTGGAACAAGTAGCGAATACCTATGAAAGTGTAAACTGATCAGGTTAGAGGCCTGTTTGTTGCATCAGTGAAACATTGTGACAGTTTTCGTGAGGAAACCCCATAATCCACGCCTCAGTTCCTTGTTTATTGTTTGTTGATACAAGCCGTTCTTGGTAGATTTAGCCGATTATAGCTCATAAGGCTTGTGCATCCTTAATGATTTTTTTATTATAATACGGAAAAAAACATAGATTCAGCACACACAAAAAGGGAAAATATTCTCATTTCCCATTATGCTTCAATGGTGGCCATACCCTGTTCTAAAGTCCCATTTTTTATAAGCTAACCATGGAAGAAGTGGATCGAGTGACAATGCACAATACCGAAACGAACGAAATGATTGTAAATGCCACTAAATCGCTAGCATTGAATGCACCACAGACAAGCACCTCCTCCTGCTCAATGTTCTCCTTCATGCATGGCAATAAAATCGCTCTCTTGCTCTGCTAGAAAAAAGGCAGAACAAACGGGCAATAAATGAACCACCCAAAAAATGCTAAACATAATTCCACACACTAAGCAAATAATTCTGCACAACCAGCACAGGTTTACTTGGCGTGTTGAAATTGAAGTGTGGGATTTGATACTTAGCCAATACGACCACGAAGACTGAGAAAGCATTAAAAAAAATGGTTCATTGAAGCCGTAAGGATGTAAGGGATGGTCATGTCCTGACATATCTCCCTTCACACGCAAACCTCCAATGTCTCCAACCAATAAACCACCTGTCGGTTCATTCACCCTCTCCGCCAACTCCATTAATTGTCCGTTTTTTAACTTATTTATTTATTTAATTAATTTTACTATAATAAGGCAGAAGGGGCACTACAAATACAATCACCAAATTAAATGAACAAATTGGTATGCAAGCAGTGCATTTTGGTAAAAGACAGAAAAACAAAACAAAACGCTGGGCATGCAACAAATCCAACTGTCTACAAAAAGACAAAATGGAAGATCCAAAGCAAAGAAAAGAAGGCAAATTTGGACTGTTATATGTGTTAAAAATGTCACAAGCCTTTCTACCAAAGTGAATTCGTGTTTATGGTGCAGATATATCTGATAGAAATAGATGGAAAAACCGTGTCTTGCACCAGTGAGCCGTGGATGGTATCCCTGACTGGTTGTGATTTCATTTCAAATGGGACGACTTAGAAGTCGGAGTCATGTACTTAAAAGCTATTTTATGAGATAATATTAAAGTAACTAATATATTTGAATTTGGGGTGTAGGACGATGGATAAGTATTTGTTTAAACAAGTTTAGGATAGAACCCATTATTCATAGAACTAATTAGTGTTATGGAACTTCTCTTGTTCTTCCTACAATTTGTTTTTTAGTTTATTGGCACATGCTCTAATGATAAATGTAAAATCAATTGTAATTATTTTACTTAACTAGAAAGTAGTGGGATATTTATGTTGATAAGCATGTATATTGTTACATGAAAGGTTCTTAGCTTTGATATATTTAAGAAAATTCATAGATGACATTTCATGGTTGGGATATATTGGCATACAAGCATATCAAAATTATGTAGTGTATTGATGTACATGTTCGAAGTCTTTTATTATTAAAGGAAAACATGTGTAATAGTCAAATGGTCTCCAACTAGACCTGCCTCTCCACCCAAGATATTAATGTCGCTGATGAAATGTATAGCACAAGTGTTGGGTTTTCCCATAGCAGGTTCTAAGCTCTCCATCATTCAATATAGGGTGGCTAAATTGCTACATTATTTATAGTGGCTTCCCCATCATCAACATCTTGTAGGTTTATCTAACCCCTAAATTTCTCTTGTCAGATGACATATCCACTTCATGTTGTTTCCCTCATAAGGGTGCCATCTAGTGCTATTCACAGTTTATTATTATTTTGTACTAAGGAAGAATATAATGATTTTTTAAGAGAATATTTATGTAATTTGTAGGGACAACGAATATGTCTACACATGTTTCTCCTTCAGAATCTTTGACCAACACTGAAGATTTAATTTTCCAAATATTGCTCAAGCTTTTTCACTTGTGCAATAGCTAGAGAATTTTTTTGATTGGTTTTGTGTCTGGAGTCAAGGTTCCCTACATTTTGATGTATCCAATGTACATTTTTATTAATAATATTTAAAATTATTGAATTTGTAGCAACTCCCATACAATATGTGTTGACATTTATTCTTAATGTACCATGTTTTTTTGGAATGAAGTATCTTCTATTTTCTTTGTTCTTACATATTTGTGTAGCTATATTAATGTAGGACTCACAGTATTAAAGCACATAATAATGTAATTGTGACAATCCCAAAATGCTACAGAGCCATTAAAAATGAGATTTTTTAGTTTGGTGGCTATTAAGACAGATCTACAAACCAACACACAATGCATTTAAACCCTTATAATTCTACACTTTGTCCTTTTTTCTGGAAAACAATTGTGATCAAACTTGAAAATTGTATGGGAATGGTTCTCTAACAATGTAGCTTATCATACATGCCTTCCTTGAAGTCAACATTTGTTGTTCATGGATGGATTAACTCCCCATATGAAACATCAACAATATAGCCAGAGTTAGACTTCCCTCACTTACTCTCGCAAGGTATGATTTCACACATTCCTTTCTTCTCATCCTTTAATTTATTTCATTTTATTTTTCATTCTACTTTTTCCTATTCATACCTCATCACCCCTATCGGTGTCTCCATTGCAGATCTCCTAGGTACAATTTCTCATTCTAATATTCTTGTCGATGTGAATTTTACATTAGGATTATAATGTTTTTGTGAGAAGTGGTAAGGAATAAAACTGAATACCTCTTCAATTTTATCCAATTTGTACTACAATAAAAAGTTTAGATATTAGGAGGAGTGAAATTTTAGGTATCTTATCTTAATTTGGGATGATTAGATATTGATTTGTATATCTTTTAAAAACCTTGTTCGCGATATTGATAGATAATTATGTAAGAAATTGATTAGTTATAGGGCTTAAACCTCGAAGTGAATAAATGGGAAAATCATAGAATCACTATAATGAAAGCTCTTTGAGGCTTCTACGAAAGATCTTGGTAAGCAATGTCTTAGTGTAAGAGTAGTCCAAAAAAGTGGAATGGAAGATCATAGAACCACTATAATGAAGGTGCTTTTTTAGGATCACCTTTACATGATATACCGTGTTTTTCTATTATGAGTTATCTTCTATTTTCTTTGTGTTTGCATTTTTCGGGCTATATTAGTGTAACACTTATGTTGTTAAAATACATAATGTAATTGCAGCAATCCCAAAATGTTATAAAGGTGTTAAAAAATAAGTTTTTTTTAAGTTGGAGGCTATTAAGACATATCTAAAACTCAAAAAACATTGCATTAAATAGAACACTCATTCCTATCAATTATAAACATATAAATAAGAGCAATAATAGGTCACGTGTTCACATTCTAATGATAACAACACAAGCAATGGAAAGACAACTTAAGTGTGGGGGTTAGCTTAAGTGATACAGTCATGAAAAGCTCGCAAGATATAGAAAATATAGGGGTTCCCATCCCCATGTTTTTCAATAGATGAAATCACCCCCTACAAAATGTATTGAATTCATAATGACATAATTTATTGGGGCGGTGAATATGTGTACAAAATTTTTTCCTTTTGAATCTTTGACCAAAATTGAAGATTCAATTTTGTAAATAATACTCTAGCATTTTAAATTTTATAACAACCAAAGAAATGATTTTGATTGGTTATATGTCGAGAGTTAATATTCCCTACATTCGATGTATCCAATGTATATTATATTAATAATATTTGAAGTTATTGACTTTGTATCTACCCTTATAATATGTGTTGAAATTTATTCTAATATGTCAAGTTTTTCTATTCTGAAGTATATTCTATTTCATTATTTTTTACAAAATAAATTAGGTTTATTTATTTAACACTTATGTTATTGAAACACATCCTAATGTATTTGCAGCAATCCTAATAATTTATAAAATAGTTAATAAATAAGGCTTTTTAAGTTGGATGCTACTAAGACAAATCTAATGCTCAACAAGTGTTACATTAAACATGACAATTGTTCATATCAATTCTTAATATATAAATAAGAGGAATGTCAGGTCATGTTTTCAAATCGCAACAATAATATTGTTAACATATAAAAATATGAGTAAGTATGACAAATCCAAGGGTATTCATTAACAATGCAATGGGAAGCACACTGACTGAATGAATTATTATGGCATTGTTTTTCGATTTCACAACAAATATAATAGAGAACTTCAATTTATTATGTATGGTTGAGAAGGGCACAAAAAAAATGGAGATGCCTTCATTGTATACTATTTTCACCAATAATAATGACACCTGTGATGAGTCCATTTTTTTTGCACAAAATTCACTCACATGAAATTTTAAAAATAAATGTAGGGGCATTTAAACTCTTGTCATTTTACAATTTATCTTATTTTCTTGAAAACAATTGTGATCAAAATTGATAATTATATGGGCATGGTTCCCTCCCACTATACCTTTCCATACATTTCTTCCTTGAAGTCAATATTTGTTGTTCCACGGAAGACCAAAACTGCACTCTTCATTCCGCAGGTTAGGAGAATTCGTAGAATGCTATATTTTCCATAGCTTGTCTTTGTGTCTTTAATACTCATCTAATTTTTGGCCTCCCGAAGTCATTCCTTTTGTTCCACCACTCCGCAGATCTTGAGAAAAATTAGTTGCCTAAGTTTAAAACTTTGATAAGTTGCAAAAAATTGCAAGGGGTGCATTTTGAGTCAACAAAACCAAGTAAATGTTTCTTTTTTAAAATATCGATACGATATCTTTTAAGCATAAGGAATATCGCAAAGTTACTGGATATCAAAAGTAGCTTAAGGATTTCCTATGAGTGAATAAGACAATATATGCAATATGCCTTAATGATAGTCCTACTTCTTCAATCTCGTCTTTAAGAGCTTCGTGCTCTATATATCTATCTAGTAGCACCATTGGCCTCCACTAAAAACATTAATATATTAAAGAAATAACATGACGAGCTCAAAATTTATTCACTAAACTAATAAAGAAAGACACTCTTGAAGCATATAAAAGTTTTTACTATGCATATTGCATCATTAGAATAACAAAATATCCTTTAAAATTTTTACTTAAAAACAAAATACAAAAATAAAAACTATAAAGCAACGGGGATCTAATAAGCATGCACAAACACTATAAAAAAAAATTAGTACAATAGATCTTAAATAAATGAGGACTTTAGAGTTACTGAACTTATTTGAAAGTCAACTAAAGAGACATATTGGACTTGCGGTAGTAAGACATATATTTATAGAAATTTGAACATCATTTTTTGGGCTAATAGCAAAAAACATACTCGTCGCGCAACTATTCAAACTTTGTGTTAATAAGAATACCACTTGCATTATAGCATCACTCCTAGAGATCTAACACAACCTAAGAACTTGCATGGTAGTACTTTCTTTTGGATTGGTAAAGCACTTGGTTGATGAGTACCTCATAAATCTCCTTTGAATCATAATTGTAAACTCCATAAATGTAAATGCCATGTGGGTTTGGCACATGTGTGGATTACATGCCTTACTCATGCTTGGGTGTGGTGCGAAATTTATTAAAAAATGACTTCCTCATGAAAGGACTCAGTTGTGTCATTTGAGGGTGGACTCAAATTTATAAGTAGCTATTTTTCTAAGTTTTATAGACCTCCTTGCCTCATTGTCACTATCCTTGTGGTGCTTCAAAACATTCTGAAAAAATATTATTCTTCTCACTTTAACAATTATTGTTGTTTTCATGGGCAATTGAACATCTTTTGTTGCAAGTGGCTTGTTTCTCCTTGAAAACAATGGTGAAATCCACTTGAGGAGATATGTCTCCAAACTGTGGAAGCATGTGAATTATACGAATAAGTGCCTAGAATATATGTGGTTTCATGAATTGTAGTGGAGTCCACAACCTTTGTTAGCATCCCACTAACCTCTATCAAAATGGGAGATTTAGAATAGATCATTTTCTAGTGTTGCCCAATCTATCAAATTAGTAGGAAATGAGGCGTAATAGGACATGCTTTTCTCGGATGGTATACTTGTGGAGCCTAAAATTTTGACAAAGAACTATGTTTATCTCTATGATTTGAAGTTCTTGGATGACAATTTTCTCCTACTTAAAGTTTTTCTCTAGAGAAATTGTCTAGAGCCATGTGAGTTTTACTAAAATTCAAATTATTAAATGGAGGTATTTTTGTTAGATGTTGTTGCAAGTTCCTTTTATATATGTACGTAAAATGTGGAAGCATGCACAAGCCATGTGAACTATTCAACGAAAAAATATTGGAGAAAATACAATCTTATTTACTACAATGAATCTAGGATATGCATAAAATGGGTTTGTTGAAAGGCCTTGGAAATTTTCCAACAAATGCAACTGAAAACGTAAATCCAAACCCCACAATGTTTTCCACAATATTTTTGGCATGTTTCATAATGAGATCTTTAGTAAATGACATGGATCTTTGTCATAACATAATGGAAAGTTGTTTTGCTTAAGATGTAGTTATAAGTGTCATGGTAGATGTGTTAAAACAACATCATTGATTGTAGGATATGTATAAAATGATAGAGGAAACTGGCATCCTCACAAAGCATTGACATTATTTTGGTGAATGCAACAAAAAGGTGTTCAACCTAATGGGTTCATATTTTCTATCACATGAGTTGTAGTTGGTGCACTCAAAAATATGTATTTAAAATGTAGAATCATCCACAAGGCATGCAAATTGTTCAAAAAAACTCTTGAAGGAAATATGGTCCCATGAACTGCAATGAATGCAAGATATGCATAAACTTTGTTTATTGGAAAAGCCTTGGAAATTTTCCGACAAATGTAAATTGGCAACGTAAATCCAAACCCCACAACATTTGCTACAATCTTTCTAGATTGTTTCATAATGGGAGATTTAGTATAGGGCATGGATATTCAAAATAGCATAATGGGAGCTAATTTTTGTTTGTTACAACTATGGGTTCCATTACTCACATGTATGCAAAATGCATAAGAATATAAAAGGCATGTGCATTGTTTTTAAAAATTCCTGAAACAACTTCAACCTAATGAGCTATAATAGTTGTAGAATATGCACTAAATGAGTTTGTTGAAAAAACCTTATAAGCTTTTTGGCAAATGCATTTGGTAGGATTTTCTAGCATCCTCCCACATTGTGTCAAAATGGAAGCTTTACAATAGTTCATGGACATCCATCAAAGCACAATGGAAATATAAAATTTCTTAGATGTACAGTTGTACAACTTTTAGGAAAATGTAAATGCCAGAATTTTCTAGCATCCTACCAGCCTTTGCAAAACAGGAGCTTTAGAATAG
Organism: Taxus chinensis; assembly: GCA_019776745.2. Lineage (NCBI taxonomy): Eukaryota > Viridiplantae > Streptophyta > Pinopsida > Cupressales > Taxaceae > Taxus > Taxus chinensis. The sequence continues at coordinate 122,845,384 of CM034154.1, forward strand.
GACACAAAAATCCATCAACACATGATAGAAAGGTGATATTTGTTAGATGTAGTTGTAAGTGCACTGGTAGAGACACATGAAAAAATGAAATTATGCACAAGGCATGTGAACTAATAATCACAATGCCTCTATGAGATGTGATCTTTTGGTATGCAATTAATGCATGATATGCAAAAAATTGGGTTTTTTGAAAAGGGCTTGGAAAGTTTATAATAAATGCAATTGGCGGGTTTTTCCAACATCCTCCCATCCTGTGTCAAAATAGGAGCTTTAAAATAGGACATGCACATCCATCAAAGCATAATGGAAAGCTAATTTTTTTAGATGTAGTTGCAACTAACTAGGAACAATACACAAAGCACATTAAATATTTGAATAAATACCTCATTAAGATGTGGTCTCGTGGAATGAAATGAAAGCTTGAGATAAACACAAAAGAGTTATGCTTAAGAGGCATGTTAATATTTCAATCCCGTGCATTTCATATGTGTAAAGCTAGACTCAATGCCCTTTTTCAACATACTCCCATCCCATTCCAAAATGGGAGCTTTAAAATGTGGTGTGGACATCTAACAAGGTATAATGGAAAGTGTATTTACGAGGAATGTTGTAATTGTTAATGCTAATGGGCGATATCAACGAGACAATCAAATAATTATAAAAAGGTATGGCTCACACATGGACGATTAAAATGTGTTCCAAAAATGTATTGCATACACTCAGAGAGATACCAATATTTTATTGTCCAATTAATTTTATGTCATATGTGTGTGTGTGTGTGTGTGCGCGTGTGTATCTATATATCTATATAAATTAATGTGCTTTGACCTATAATATTATATAGCATATAGGGTTAGCCTATCAACAATAATTTTACACTAACTATTTTTCATAACCTTGTAATTTTATTCCATCATTTTATATTGGTGAAAGCTTTCCAAAGTATTGCATTCATTGTTAATTTATGTTGCCAAATGTAGTTCTTGGCTGAAATATAATTCGTTGAAATATTCTCAATTACAATTTAGTTCTTTTGTTGAAACTCTAATCTTCGCTAAAACATTCAAGGTTTCAGGTGTATTTCCGTACTTCATTAGATGAGGCATTTATATCTTGATTTGTATGTCAAACGAAGGGAATGTTGAGTTTTGGAATTTCTTAATGCAAATTTGATCAGCCATCCAACTAAATCAGCTCAGTTCAGAGTTCTATACTTCTACTTTTCTTAATTGTAGCTCTTGAGGAGAAATGTATTCCCATTAGTATTCTGTGTTATAAACCTTCAGAATGGAGGGTCATTCGGGGCCTTACGTCAAGCACATGTGGCCTCTTTGTCATGTCTATTCTCATGTCTTCTATCATTTGTAACTCATTTAGGATAAAGAGGCAGTACCTTACATTCCTAGTAAAGGAATAAAAGTAACAAATTGTAGAAAATGTAATAAGGAACGTTTATTTCTTGCAGCTAATTCCTCAAATTGTGATAAAAAGTTTGGTGACATTAGTAAAGTGTTAAGTGTAAAGTGGATTGATTTCATTATGTGTGAGAAGGTTGTTTATGAGTGTGGTTCATAAAGAAAAATGACTCACTTAATAATAACATCAACATACTATTGGTTTGTTTGGTCCACATAAATATAAAAAGTCTAATATATCATTCAATCTTATGTCAATAAGGGTGATGTCACTATGAAAGTGGTCCTCTTAATAATATAATGGTTGATAAGTTGGGATGATTATGTTTTCTTGCTTGGTCATTCCCTCTCCTCCTCCATGACTTAAAAGATATTATAAAGTTCCCCTTAAAAGCATAGCTTGCCACCCAATCCAAAATTCCTCTCTAGTGTATCTTGGAATTGTTTCTACACCTAAAAATCCTCATTCAAGCAAAAAAATAATTCTGCATTGGTTGGCTGGCTTGGTCCACGACAACGTATGAACACAATATGTCATAATATTCATGTTAGGGGTGATGCCACAATGGAATTGGCCCACTTATGAACATAATGAATGATTGGTTACTTGCACAACTCTATAAATCCGCATTTGGTCACAATTGTTTAGAATAGCAATTAGGAGTGAGTAGTGCAATGGAGACGCTAAAAGGGATGTGTTGAGGGACGCTAAGAGGTGAAACATTACAAGATTAAGAGGCGCAACGAAAGGGGATTGAGAGAGGATTTTTATAGGGGCATGGAAAATGTTGTGGGGAATGTATGTAAAATTCTTCTATCTTCTAAGAAGATATACATAAACTACATGCAATTTTTGTCAATTGTTTGAAGGAGGAATGAGGTGTGGTGCACAAATTGTTGAGGCAATGTACTTTTAAGATATCTCAAAAAACAATTCTCTTTGATCAATATTCACAATGTCAATAGTTTTTTTTTTACAGTGACATCCATTCTGTTTTGTGGAGAGTTAGAGTACATGGAGATTAAATACTAACATCCTAGAATTTCGATATTAGGCATGTTTTCTGGGTTCTTGGATTATGCGAGAGAAAAATAGTGTATTGGAAACATCCTTAGCCTCACATAAATTTGATGAATCCACTAAAGAAAGAAGTTTAAACATTTTAGGGAAATTAAAATTAAATAATGAAATGTTTTGATACAATGAGTTTTAGAATTTACAACCTACATTGTATTTCTAACAATGTCTCTCACATGTAGAATGAGGCGCACACTTGATGCAAGTGGAATCACAAGGGATCCAATAGATGAAATCATGTAAGATGGACAACCTACTTAAAAGCTTGTAATTCCTTAAATCACTCCACCATCTATCAAAGACAACATATAGACATAACCCTCAAGAGAATATATTATTGTGTAAACATATGAACAAGATATTTAGTCACAAACACATAAACTTAAAAGAAGTATATTGATAATGAAATTTAATGTATGTGTCAAAAAAAATAAAAATTTAATCAAAGAATGTGTTGATTTTTTTACGTAATCAATACCGACACTACATTATCTTAATTGTTTGCCATATAAATTCATAAATAAGAATGCTTCCTCACCTTCTTCATCACTATAAGAACACAACAATCTCAAGAATCACCTTCATGCTCACATAATATTTTATAAATTGGATCTTGCTTCATATCTATGTTAGTGTTGAATCATTTGGAAACAATAAGATGGGTGGTTTCTTGGTTAATTACATGTTTCACATAGGGATACGAGGAGATGAACCATAAAACATAGGCTAGTTTCACCAAGTTGGTGCTCATATTGGACAAAATGAAGTCAATGATATTGTCTAATAGAAATTTCTCACACTAGTAAGCCCCATGGGCATGAGTTGCAGTCTTTTCATGATCATCACCAATCAGAACAAGAGATCCTGTTTTGAACACTCTAAACTAGGAAAAATCTTGTTCCTTTTTTGACATATGATGTCTAACACAAATTCCTATACCACCACTAACACCCTAGTGAGTTGTTATTATGACCTAACATTGAGCACACCTTCACCTTCCATACCAACAAATTGGAGCCACCACCTTCTGTACACAGAGATTGGTTGCAACGTCAAAGGCTTGAGATAAGTTAATGATGGGTAGTGACATGTCCAATCAGGATATTTTTTCCCTGGGTTACAATGTGTCCATGTCTTTAATACATGGTTGTTACATGGCATCGATGTTAGCCCTTACTTTCATTGCTTATACTGAATATACATTAGAGTAAATATACAAACACTTAATGTTATTATTGTTTTTTTAATTATGGTTTAACATATGGGTGTTATAATCATATTCTAGTCTTCAACTACCGCATGTAGGGAAATGGTATATAATGTTCAACTCTTGCATAATTATTATCTATAAAGTTCGATATCGATCACGTCATTCAAAGAAAATAGTTCATGAGCAACGCAAATGACATTATGCATCATGAATCTAGTAAGTTTAATGTATGTCAGTGTTGATGCTTATGTAGAATCTACTCTATCGTCATTGTATTCAATATACACCATGCCATCTAATGAAATCACCAATTTTCCAACCAATGGGTAAAAGTTCCCATTCTGAAAAGACACATCACACACACACACACACACACACACACACACACACACACACACACACACACACACACACACACACACACACACACACACACACACACATATCCTCTCCATATACTCGCTCTTCCTCCACTCAAACGCACTTAACCCCTTTACACACCTTGTTGGGATGAGTTCCCTCGATCTCTCCTTCAACCAGATCAGCAGCAATATCCCAAGCACCTTAAACCTCTTAAATCTCTTTAACAGGCTCCACAGTTCGATCCTTGCAGGCTACAGTTATCACCCATTTTCCCAACCTAAAATCTTTTCAAGATGAAATAAAAGTAAAATAAGATACAAGGGGAGTGGTGAAATTTTCGTATGGGCGGAATTTTCAAAAGGAAGCAGGGTGAGTCCCCACTCCACAGTACAATGCTGCATGAGAAACAGTGCTGCCATTGAAAGAAAATGGAAAAAGAAAACCTCACGGAGTGTGTACACCATTAGTCAAGCGTTTGATAGTCAACATCCACGTTGGCAGTAAATGTTGAACGTACCGGCAAGATATGTTCAACATTCATATGGGCTTCAATAGTTTCACATTCATGATAGATCATCCTTCTCCTTCTTGGAAAGGATTTCCAAGCTCGGTTCCAGTGGAAAAATAGGTGGTAAGAATATTGTAGATGTGGACTTTGAACCCTTGGAGATAATATAACTATTTGATAATAGTTTATATTTTGATATTAGTTTTTTGGTTTTCTTGCTATGTTGAGGCCCAATGCTTATCTTGCCTTTGTTTTTCAATATTACTCTATACTTGCTAGACTTCTTCTTCTTTCCTTTAAGGGTGGGATCCCATCAATCCCCCTATTCATAGATCTGGACAAAAGCGTTTATCAGTCAAAAGAAAAAATTATTTTCCTCTTTTAATTTTTCCTTATCATATAAAAAATAAAAAGAATAGTCTTCAGGTTTCCATAATTAACTAATTCTTAAGTGGGGACATTACAATTTACATCAAGATAATATAAAGAGCTAGACAAATAACTCAAGATATAAAACATGTGAGAAACAATAGATTACTGAATAATTTTATAAATAGTAGAATTATCTCTATAAATGAGCCATAGAGTTTACAAGAGAATAATAGGAGAGTTGACAAGGATGTTCTTTAACACATAGATGAGAGAAAAACATATGATAAATAAAGTTGAAAATTGTAGGAAACTAATAAGGGTTGATGAGAAGGACATGCAAGTTGGTGAGGATAAAACATTCCAAGGTTTTTCAAGGAAACAACAAACAAGTCCACCTTGGTAGACATGAGATAGCAGATTATGACCGGGTAAGCGCAGGAAGTTGATGGACAAAAATGGGGTCATCCGTGGACGTCATATTGTAAAAAAAAATAAAATCTCAACTTGTAGGGATTATTAGCAATATGCGCATTCAAAATTAGAAAAAAATAAATAAATATGAATCGTAGCATCCATAATCTAGTTTCTAAAATAATAATTTTTTTTTTAAATGGACAAGTTTAGCTATATTAAACACTTACAAGTATATGACTTGGTTTTTTTTTTGAAAAAAACTTATATAAGATTGTAGCCTATTTACCCGCGATTTGGATGGTGAAATCTTGTTTTTTTTTTTTCATTTGGTGAAAAGTTAGATGTAGTTGTCTATCTTGGGATGGATTTTATTTTTTATTTTTTCAAGCAATATTTTTTTTAATGATTTTTTCCATGAAAGTGGTCTAAAAATATTTAGAAAACGGAGCGCTTTCTGTTTGCCCGCCATAACTATATCAAAATATAATATATATATATATATATATATATATATATATTAAACGTGTATAGAATTTGTCCACACTTGGGATGGTATAAGTTTTATCACATTTTGATAAGCAAAAAAAACGTTATAGTCTTAAATGTAGACATGAACATTCATGGGAAAATATGTCTTAAAAACCTATTGTTAGTAAAAAATTATAAAATGATATTTATCTTATTCTAATCACTTTAAAATCAATATTTCTACGAAGCTAATAGTCTCCCCTACACGATGGCACTGTTTTTGTGAAATTTTTTCAATTTTTTAGCATGGTTCAAGTCTTTGGAAGAGCAAATTTGAGGTTTTTTGACCTTTTACACTTCATAATGACCTTCCATAACTTTGGTTGGGGAAAAACAAAGATTTCCCGAGGCTTAGGTTTGGCAGATAGATCCGTGATCATGGTTTATAAAGCGCGATCATAATTTTTTTAACACAAACTATGATTGTGCTTTAGAAACCACAATCACGATTTATAAAGTGCACTCGCGGTTCATAAATCATATTTACACACATCCTAATGTCTGAATTACCATGTGATTTTTACTGTCTGACCTTACCGTACGAATTATTACAAAATTATGTCTTTTTCTACACATTTTTCTTATCACCGGAAGCAAAAAATCATGGGAGAAAAGAAACAAAGTCAAAAAATGAAGTCATTAAGTAAAAAAACACCAAACGAATTAGAGGCGAACAAAATTCAAAATGCTGAGCGAATGCGGAATCTTCATGAATCAAGAAGAGGTTCATCTTCAACCTCAACTATTGTAAGCAATGAAGAACTAGGTAATGTTTCTACGGTCAATGTTGAAGTTGAATTAAATACTCCTGATGAAGATGTTTTTACTGTCAATGTTGAAGAAGAATTGTTATCCAAAATTCACCCCCAAGGTAAATTTTGATAACATGCATCAAATTCTTTAGTCCCAAGCAATTATATTGATTCAGGGTGAAAAGTCATGTTTCTAGGGTCCCCTCATATTTTTTAACTCCCATGTCCAAGTAGAAGAGAGAAAGTTCTGAGGAAAGGTAAGAAAAATTGCAAAAAACAGGCTCGGGCCGGAAAAAATCATGAAAAATGGCTAAGTCTTAGTCCTCGCAAAGTTTGGGATGCACGGGACAAAAGTACGCGAACCGGCCGAACCGGGCGAAATGAGTCAAGGCAGCCCGAAACAGTTTGGGACGCGTGGGACAAAAGTACGTGAACCGACCGATTCGGCTGAAACTGGGAACTTCAGCATTGGGACATTCGGGACAAAGGGACGCGTGGGACGTAAAAAGCCGAAGCGGCCGAAGGCAAAGAAGAAAAGTCAACGTTTGGCCCGTGAAACTTCAAACGGCCATAACTTTTGACTCCGAGCTCCGATTTTCACAAAATTGGACTTTCTGGAACGAGCACGACGTCCTCTACGCCATTCTTATTTTTAATGAGGGTAGATATATTTAATGAAAGGAAACATATTCGGCTCCAGTCAGTTAATGCTCATTCCCGTCAAATGACAGAAAACGCCTGCCAGACCTCAAATAGCTGCCCGCACTCAGAAGGCCATAAATTTTGCATTTCTCAACGAAATCGCACAAAATTGGTATAGTTGGAATCATGGTTCCAAGCCCGATGCACAGAAATCAAGAAATTCCAGTTTTTATCAGAAATTGATTGAGTTTTTTAAGAAAACGTGGCCGGGTTCAGAACAGTGTTTTATTTGGTAGCTGGGAGTGCAATTAAGAGGCATGGCCATCATTCTTTCTCTGCTGTAGCACATGGGACGATATGGGGAGCCTTTTGCAAGTAATGTATAATCATTCCACTCAATTTAATGCCTCTTATAGGTGGTTGAAGGACAGATTTCGGGATTTCCATTTTCCCTTCTCTTCTCCTTCTCATTTTTTCTATAAATTGGAGTGTTGGGCTCATTGTAAAGGGAGAGTTTTTGGGTAGCAAAGCTCTGCCAAAATTGCTTTGTGAAGCTAGTGTGTTGTAGGCCCTTGTAGTGGACTCCTTGCATGGTGATCCAGGCCCTTATCTTGTAATAGATTGAACTGTGCATATCATGAAGCAATAAAATACCAGTTTGTGGATGTATCTTCCCCTGCTGTGTTTTCTTGCATTCTTCTTGCCCCTTTAATCTTTCTATAAGAATATTGTGTCTATTTATTATGTTCTTGCAGGGATTCATTATCATTGTGTATGCTTGGAATATTGTTGTGAATGCATTTTTGCTAGATTATGGAGAACTGTCATCACCTCTTCTAGTGTGCACTTTCCCTCTGTATTTCACACATTTGGAGACTACTATCACACTCTCCTTTTCTGGTGTATCACCGATTTAGTGTAGGATTTCATTTTATGCATTCTCTCTCCCTGGTCCCTTGGAAATTTAGATTAGAATAGTTAGCTTATCCTGCATTAGAGTAGATTGTGGCAGGTAGTTTAGGAGCAAGAACCAACTTTCTCTGGAGGTCTATCTCAAGTAGCAAGTCCCACAACTTGGAGATAGTACCCATGTTATCCAATCACACTGTGATTTCAAGTATACGCACTTGTATATCGCCACAGGCGTGCTGTGATTCGGTGATAACAAGAATTAAATACTCATGATGTAGCAAATGTTGAAATTGAAGGAGACAATGAAAATGTGAATAAGGAAATTCATGTTGAAACTATAGACATGCAAAATTAGACAAAAACACCTCATAGGATTTTACATAAGAAACCTAATTTTTCTATAGAAATTGATGAAAACATTTTGAAACCAATGTTTGACAAATTTTCTGAATGACAAATCAGAAGAAAATCCACTGAATTTTGGGATAATCATTTTGAAATTTTAAATTCTTCCTGTTGATGGTGAATCACAGCACCCCTGAATGTCTACAACTCGATGGGTTGAGACTCTCAGTGCGATTGCATAACATGGAGCTTTTCCGAAGTGTGGGACCTTGTGAATTGGGAAAGCTCTCCGGATGAAGGCCAGTTCCTATTCCTCTGTTTAGATGAACACATAAAAATGCAAAGGGTCTACTCTAAAACCTATTCTAACTTGCCAAGGAGACAGGGTAAGAAGATGCATAAAAAAAAACCTAAACTAACAAAGGTGATGCACCGAGGAATGAAGAAACACATGTCTTGCCAATAAACACAAACCATTAAAATGCAATGCAAGATCATGCACAGATAACCAGATTTACAATGAAAGATTAGGAGGATGAAAATGAACACAGAGAGGGTTGAGAATCATCCACAAACATGTATTATTTTCTCCAAAGATTGATACAATACACTATAACATTCCAAGAGGAAAAGTTGCATTATAGTTTTAGATGAGAGATTTGGACTCCACAAACTCACCTGCTAAAGAGAAGAAGGGAGGGGAAAAACAAGAATGTCCAACCTTTAGAAAGAATCCCCTCCTTAAAATTTATAGGAAGAATGAGAGAGAAAAGAGAGAGGAATTCCAAATCTACTCCAACTACCTCTAGGTTGCATTTAATTCATGTCATTATGGCGGTAGGTGAGAACCTTTGCAAACCCAAAAAATGGCGAATTGTATTTTTCATTTTTGAAGAAATTGTTCTCAACCAGTTAAATATATCTAGTCTTTCGAACTTTTTATCACTGAATTGTAAGCTTTCCGAAAATTTCAACCTTGCGTGAATCCGAGCTCCCTGTGAAAAGTTATGGCCATTTGAATATCTATGCCAGGGTTTGTTTTCTGTCGGGTTTGGGGTGTCAACACTCAAAATGTTGCACCTCCTAAAGATGCGCCTTGGTGCAACTATCCTCATGTCAACATACTCTTAAGTGCACCATAGGCAATGAAAATGTGGTGTTGACGTTTTGTGCTTTTCACCCCCAACCTGTGTCAGGGCGCGAATTTTCGCATGTCGACACCTTCTGATATGCACCCCCAACCTACGCCAGGGTGTGAATTTTCACATGTTGACACCTTTCGATGTGCGCCCCCAACTTGCACTAGGGCACGAATTTTCACATGTCGACACCTTCTGATGTGCGCCCCCAACCTGCGCCAGGGCGTAGATTTTTGCATGTCGACATCTTCTGATGTGCGCCCCCAACTTGTGCCAGGGCATGAATTTTCACATGTCGAAACCTTCTAATGTGTGCTAGAGGTGCTTGGTGACACAATAAATTTCAGGTTTTTGACAATGCAATGCACTTTCAAAACCTGAAATGAAGGATTTTGATTTTCCTTGATTTCCATATTCTTCTGCTCTTGACTATATTTACTCGACGGGGGAGATATATACAACAAGTTGGTGACTCAATGGGATCGCCTGCCTGCTAGGTAGAAGATCAGTGGCCTTTTAGCAATCCATTGGGAATGGAGTCATAAGGAATAATTTGAAACCAACTTGATCTCTGATCCCAAGCCTGATACCGTAACTCCTTTGAGAGCACACTGGACTGTAGAAATTCAACTCGAGAGCAATAAAACCTGTGCTGAAGCACTTAGGGAAATTGAAACCTAACTACAACAAGATAATGTGCATCTGCACTTAGAGGAATTAAAATCTAGGCTAATATTTACAACGGTAAACCTTTTCCTTTTAGTAGCAATGTTTAAGATAGATTATGTTAACCAGAATCGGAAGTTCTTCTCCATCCAATGTAGACAATTGGAAGGCATTACTACTTTTACATCCCATGACCATGTAGGGGCCACTCCAAATGGCATCAAACTTGGAATGCCTTCCTGGTTTTACGTGATCTGCATCCCATTTCAGAACTAGATCCCCTTCCTGGAAGGTCCTTGCTCTTGCCTTCTTATCAAACCATCTTTTTACTAAGGCTTGATCCTTCTCAATCGTCTGAACTACATGTTATCTTATTTCTTCCAATTCCATAAACTCTGCATACCTGGCCTCCATTGGTTCGAATTCAGACAACTCCAACTACTTCATGAGCTCCAATGCTGGCAATTCTAATGATATAGGCAATACTTCCTCTTTCCCATAGACCAACTTATAGGGAGAACTACCAGTAGACCTCTTTGGTGTTATCCTGTCAGCCTGTAACACTGATTTTAGCTTGGTATGCCATGTTCTTTGGTTTTCATCTAGAGTCCTTCTGATGATCCTTAGCAAATTCTTGTTCATGGACTCTACCTATCCATTACCCTGCGGGTAATAATTTGAAGAGGTGCTCAAATAGATTCCATTCTTGACAGCCCATTCTGTAATATTGGAACCTATGAATGCCAATGCATTGTTTGATATGATAGTGGCTGGAACATCGAACTTGGTCACTATTCCTTCATAAAATTCTAGTATGTTAGACTCATTTGCTTCTTTGAGCACTACTGCTTTGGTCCACTTGGTGAAATAGTCTGTTGCCGTGAGAATCTACTTGTGGCCTTGACTTGAGTTTGGGTTGATGACCCCGATGAAGTCCAATCCCCATTGCATAAATGGTTGGTCAACAAAAATTGGGTGCAGTGGAAGCACTGCTAGTCTTTATTTTCCCGTGAAGAGTGCACATTTCTTGCACTTTCTTATCCATGTATAGCATTCACTGAACATTGTTGGCCAATAATACCCTACCTTCATTATCTTGAGAGTTGTTACTCCTGGGGTGAAATGTCCTCTAGAATCTCCATCGTGAAAATATCATAACACCCTCTGAATTTGACCTGTCCTATTGCACCTCAATAGAACTCCATTGATGTCTTTTTTAAACAAAACACCATCAATAAGAACATATGGAATGGCTTGTAATCTGAAGAATCTACTTTTTCTTTGCTCAATTCTGGAGGGCATAGGCCTGTCTATAGGAAGTGTATCATATTCTGAGTCCAAAAAGGAGCGGGCACATCATCATTATCTTGTTCTTTTCCATCCTGTAATACCAAGACAATCTTTTTTTCATCACCTGCTTCAACTTGCTGATTTGAGGATAGTTGTTCATATAATCCCTTTCCACAGACCAACTTATTGACCTTAATTTTGATGTCATATTCCATGACACAAGTGATCCATCCTACATGTTTCTCATTCAAATCCTTGTTTAGAAGGAATTCATTGACTACCGCATGAGAGACCAATAATTAGATCTTGTTATTTGAGACTAGGTGCTTGAATTTCTTTAAGCTCTTGATCACTGCAAGGACATGCTTTTCAAAGAAAGAGTACCTAGTTTCATATTCTTCTAAGCCTTGACTAAAGAAAGCAACTGGTTGTTCTAATCCTTCTTTGTTTCACTGTACCAAGATTGCAGAAATTGTGTCTCTACCACCGAAGGCATATATCATGAAGTCCCTGGAGAAGTCTTGATTGACGAGAGTCGGAGCCTGAGATATAGCCTCTTTTATTGCCTCAAAACTTTCCTTGCCTTTAGATGTCCACTTAAATGCCATGCTCTTCTTTAACATCAGCGTTATTGGCTTTACGAGAGCTACAAAGTTTGGAACAGACCTGCAGACAAAATTGATCCTTCCTAAGAAGCTTTGAAGAGCCTTCTTGTGACATGGCAATGGCAATGCTTGAATTGCTCCAAATCTTGCTGGGTCAATCATCAACCCCTCATTTGAAACAATATTGCCTAGAAGCTTTCCTTTGTGAGCCAAGAATATGCATTTTTTGGGATTCAATGATACCCCAAATCTTCTGCACCTCTGAAATACTTGCCTCAAATGAAACAGGTGATCCGCTGCATTTTTGGAGAATATAGTGATGTCGTCAAGATATATCAGAACTATTTTGTTGATCAATCCCTTGAATGCCATATCCATCACCCTTCGGAAAGTGGCTCTAGAATTTGATAGCCCAAATGGAATTTTCTTGTAGGCATAGGTGCCACATTTGGTGGTGAAAGCCATCTTAAACTGGTCATCTTCTTTCACCATTATCTGATTATACCCTGAGTAGCCATCTAGGAGAGAGAATCTCTTCGAACCAGAAACCACTTGTAATATTTGTTCCATTGAAGGAATTGGGTAATGGTCTTTGAGAGATTCCCTGTTGAGGTCTCGGAAGACCACACACAGCCTAATTTCTCCACTCTTCTTCCTGACCAAAACCAAGTTTGCAACCCAGCTTGAGTGCTTGATTGGGAATATAATGCTTGCCTCTATTAGCTTGTTTAGCTCTTTCTTCATTAGAGGCTCAATGTGAGGGTTGACTGGTGTCTGCTTCTTCTTGATGGGCTTAGCATCTGGATATAATTCTATGGTATGTTGTGCCAACTTTGGATTGAATCCTCTCAAGTCTTCATAGTTCCAAGTGAAGACATCTGGAAATTCTTGGCAAAGTTGTATGAAATCTAATTTCTCGTGCTCAATGGCCACTTTACCAATTTGAAGTGTTTTTCCTTCCGCAACAATAATTGGCTCTGAATCTTCTCTCTTGACCTATATCTTATCCTTTTCCTTATGGAACTGGTCGTTAGGTTTTAAGATAGACTCAATTGTTACTAAACCCTTAGGAAGCTTGTTTGTCCACAGATGCACTACTTGATCTCCATACTACTGCTCTAGTCTATCCTAATTCCTAGCTGAGAATTCAGCCTCTTCTTGTAAAAAATTGACGATCTGTTGATCGTTCTCAAACACCTGCCAGCTTGTGTTATTATCTGGAACTGCTGGCCTCCCAATCACATGCATATGTGGTTGTGTTTTTCCCCTTCTGATGTTGTAAACCACATCAAACGTTGCTCCAACTGCTGCGAGCCTATCTATGACTTCATTTTTCTTCCTAGGTATGGACACGATGTTGAAAGCTTCAAAATCCTCAATGAGGTCCCATAACTTGTTCTTGTAGTTCCTCAGCATGTCATTCTTTGTAGCATGTTGTCCCCTGACTTTGGTTGATGATTAACTCGGTATCTCCAAACACCTGCAAGCTCTTTATGCCCTTTTTCCTGGCCCAATGAAATCCATGAATCAAGGCCTCATATTCAATTGTGTTGTTTGAATAGGAAAATTAGAAATGGAAAGCTGAATCATATTTGATGCCTTGGGGTGAAACAAGCATAACTCCTCCTCCTGCACCTTGCCTACTCCTTGATCCATCAAAAATAATTTCCATACCTCATTGTCATCCTTATGGTCTAGTTTGGTGATGCTAGGAATAGGCTGGTTTTCTTCATGTATACAATAGAATCCTAGCTCAGATTCTTCTACTACTTGGTAGGGATCAAAAGCATGTATGTTTCTCACCCATTCATCAAGAGTAAAATCTAGGATGCTTCCAAATTTGGTGTCAGCTTCATCTGTGCTTGGATAATCTTCTTGATCAAATGCTAAACAGTTGGCATTGATTTGGCTTTGAGTATGAGGCTCAATATGAAAGTTTCCAATTGGTTCGGATCTGATCGTGACCTTAGTACCATATCTTGTTCTGAACAACATGTGTGACCAGTCAGCAAATAAGTAGCCTCCAATTCTAGTTTTGAAATCCCTTGATAAGCATAGGGCAAAGAGTGGTGGCAAATCTATCACTGACACATCTTGCAAAATGGTAACTTTAAGGTATGCATGCAAGGTAAGATTAAAACCTTTAATCACTCCCACTATTGCTATTGCTGTCCCATCCAATTACACTACCCCCTTTGATATGAATTCATATTGGAGACCCAGCTGATCAGCTATTTGCTTGGGCATGATAGAACTACTTGCCCCAGAATCAATCATGCAATTGTGTACTAGTTTATCCCGAATGATTAATGAAATGTAGAATGGAGGGGTTTTCAAAACTTTACCTTGTTGTCCTCAATGATTCCCTTCAGGATGAGCAGAATTTGTGAGGACATTCTCTTGCATATGGACCTGCTGGTTCAAAGTTGACCAATTCTTCATGGCAGCTTGTAGAAGATCTCTTTGGCCTAGGATGGATAAAGATTCCCACATTCATATATTCACATTTGTCTTCTTCATTTGATCAATGATGCTAAATGGGGATGAAAGATCTCTTTGTTGTCCTTTATCCTGCACATTCCTTTCTTGCGCATGGGCAACAACATCTGGGATTTGAGTTGGCTTAGAAGGTGGTTTGTGCTATCCTTGCGTGTTTGGAACTGTATTTTTATTACCAACACCTTGTGGAGTGATGGAAGGTTGTAGATCACTTGGAGCCAATGACTGCCCATCACCAATATTCCTCTTCTTTTATCTTGTGTTAGCTGCTACACTCTGAGAAATTGTTTGATTCATGGCACAAAAATCCTCAGCTTGCCAATTCACAAGTGCGGTATCATTTGGAGTTATGTTTTGCTGAGATGTCCCTTGTTGCTGATTTGTTTCTTGACTCACTTCACCCTCTACACCAGTAGTTGTCACCATCAAGGCTTGGTTCAAAGCACCATTGAAGCACATAGATTGGTTGTGAGGTTCATTGCATGGGAAATACCAATCATACTCCTAAGCTATGTTGTTTTGCACTGGCACTAATCCTTTAGAAGCAGATGCAACATTGGGGTTATAGGGCTGAAATGGTCTATTGGCGGGAGGCCTTGCTTGGCTTTGATTTGCAGCTGGATTGGGTGGCCTATTGGGCTGGTATGGTTGCCTATTACGTTGAGCTTGAGGCTGATAAGAAGGTCTAAAGCTTTGGCTTGCTACCTCTTGAGTGTAACTAGCTCATGTCCAAAATTTTGTAATTGTTTCATGACCTCTTGGAGTTCATTTGAAGTATTAGAGGATGAAGTGGAAGTTTCATTTGAACTTTGATTTCTAGGAGTGGGAATAGGAGCCAAAGTGGGTGCTTGAATAGTGCTTGGATTTTCTAAGTTTGGATACAAGGGCATGGTAGGCCTAGGAGCCAGCTTACCAGCTTGAATAAGACAGTTTTCAACCCTAATGACAATGCTATAAGCAGCAGGTAAGGTTGTGCCTCCCATAGATTGAATTAACATAGAAATATCATAATTCAAAGCCTTAAGATAATATAGAAAATCACCTTCAGCTGTTGGCCTAGCAGCCACTAGAATCCTATCCCAAGACCTTTGAAATCTAAAGTTGAAGTCAGTCAGCTGCTCATTGGGATTTCTTTTGATAGTTGTCAATTGTTCAAGTAGAGATAAATTGTCTCCCTTTTCTCCAAACTGCTCATGGAGAACTATGCATAAATGATTCCAATTTTGGATAGAACCAGCTCCAAGGATCCTAAACCATTACAATGCCTTTCCTTTGAAAAAAGATGCTAGCAATTTGACAGCAACATCCATTTCATTTATGTCATGGATTGCACAAACGTTAGCAATGTCTTTGACATGATCACCAGGAGTGGTATGATTTTCTCCAGTGAAAAATGGAACGTTCTTCAATGCTGCAATTGGAACTGGATTCTATGCATTGAGGGCAAGTGGGCTGCTACCAGTGAAGTTGACAAAAGGGTTTTGTTGTGCCATTCTGATTGGCCTGAGAACCCTTGTTGATTGGATGAAAGGTCTACCAGGTGGAGGGGTTGATAAAGTCCTGTTAGGTGGAGATGGTGATCTTTGTGGTCTTCTTCCTCTCCTTCCTCTACTTGGTGACAAATGCAAGTAGAAAAATAACCCTTCTTCTTGAGTATCAGACCTGGTTCAAATTCTTCTCATGTACCTGGGCAACTTGTGTTGCTATACCACTGAATTCTATCACTTCGGAGTCACCAGATGTGTTAGGGAACGAGTCTCAAAAGGCTGCATTTTGCCAAGTTACACACCAACGTTGAAAAAAATTAAACTCAAAATTTTGAAAGACCTGTATATTTGAGATTTTAGGGTTAACAATTTTATTTGGAATGACAGTCCCGAAAACCTGAAAATGCCAGACTTCCGAAATCTCAAAATCTGAAATTCAAAAAACTCTGAAAAATTGAAAATCAAAATTTCAAAAAAACTAAAGATACCCTTTTGAAGATTACCCCCAGATCTATTAGGTGGTGAAATTTTGACTTGTTTTGAGCAAGTTAAGCACTTCAAAATTGATTTTAGAGTTCAACCTGGAAAGTGAAAAATCTGATATTGGAGAACTTGTAATTTCTAAGTCCAAATTTCTAGAAAATTCCTTCAAATCTTATGGAATGACCTATTGGTCCCACCAGGTGTACAAAAATTTTTGATGGTGAATCACAGCACCCATGAATGTCTGCAACTCGATGGGTTGAGACTCTCAGTGCGATTGCATAACATGGAGCTTTTCCCAAGTGTGGGACCTTGTGAATCGGGAAAGCTCTCCGGATGAAGGCCGGTTCCTATTCCTCTGTTCAGATGCACACATAAAAATGCAGAGTGTCTACTCTAAAACCTATTCTAACTTTCCAAAGAGACAAGGTAAGAAGATGCATAAAAAAAACAAACCTAAAATAACAAAGGTGATGCCGCGAGGAATGAAGAAACACCTGTCTTGCCAATAAACACAAACCATTAAAATTCAATGCAAGATCATGCACAAATAACTAGATTTGCAGTGAAAGATTAGGAGGATGCAAATGAACACAGAGAGGGTTGAGAATCATCCACAAACATGTATTATCTTCTCTAAAGATTGACACAATACACTACAAAATGCCAAGAGGCAAAGTTGCATTACAGTTTTAGATGAGAGGTTTGGACTCCAAAAATTCACCTGCCAAAGAGAAGAAGGGAGGGGCAAAACAAGAATTTCCAACCTTTAGAAAGAATCCCCTCCTTACAATTTATAGGAAGAATGAGAGATAAAAGAGAGAGGAATTCCAAATCTACCCCAACCACCTCCAGGTTGCATTTAATTCATCTCATTATGGCGGTAGGTGAGAACCTTTGCAAACCCAAAAAATTACGAATTGTATTTTGCATTTTTGAAGAACTTTTACTCACCCATTTAAATATATATAGTCATATTTGGATAGAGGACCTCATAAGCTTTCCGAAAAGTCCAACCTTGCGTGAATCCGAGCTCCCTGTGAAAAGTTATGGCCATTTGAATATCTGTGCCAGGGTTTGTTTTCTGTCGGGTTCGGGGTGTCAACACTCAAAATGTTGCGCCTCCTGAAGATGCGAATCAGCACAACTATCCTCATGTCAACATACTCTTAAGTGTACCATAGGCACTGAAAATGTTGTGTTGACATTTTGTTCTTTGCGCCCCCAACCTGCGCTAGGGCGCAAATTTTCGCATGTCGACACCTTCTGATATGCGCCCTCAACCTGTGCCAGGGTGTGAATTTTCACATGTTGACACCTTCTGATGTGCACCCCCAACCTGTACTAGGGTGTGAATTTTCACATGTTGACACCTTCTGATGTGTGCCCCCAACCTGCCCCAAGGCACGAATTTTTGCATGTCGACACCTTCTGATGTGTGCCCCCAACCTGCGCCAGGGCGCGAATTTTCACATGTCGACACCTTCTAATGTGTGCTAGAGGTGCTTGGTGATGTAATAAATGTCAGGTTTTTGACCATGCAATGCACTTTCAAAACCCGAAATGAAGGATTTTGATTTTCCTTGATTTCCATATTTTTCTTCTCTTGACTATATTTACCCGGGGGGGAGATATATACAACAATTCCCAAATATGTCAGTTTGTTCTTAGTTTGATGAAATTGATTAAAATGAGACCTACATTAAACACCTTAGGATTGACAACATTTAATATATGTGGTCAAACCTCTACAATTGTTGAAAACCTTCATGATGGATATCACACTGTTGGTGTCAAGAGACGTACTAGGGATAGTAATATTGTGCGCCGTGTACTTTGTACTAGTGTTGCAAGTGAATCAATAAAAAAATAATGTTTGATTACACAAACAAGTCGAATGTTGTAAGTTAATCCACAAAATCTAATGAAAGCAATTGAAAGACGTAATATCCTTTAATCACTCGATAACGCTGATTTTTGGGTATTTTTTACTAGAGCACTGCGTAAGGACAAAATAATTATGATGCTATAAGAGAAGTTGTTATTCAATTTTGGCATGATAACACTAGAGTTTCACCTAATACAAGAGATGTTATAAAATTGAGAGTTGGTTCTACTAATCGTGAATCACATCCAAAGCGTTTCTTAGATATGACTCAAACTCAATTTTTTCGTAAGTTTGAACAAGAGAATCTAGAAATTAAAATTAGTCAACGTTTTTTTGAAATGTTGAAACCATTCTATGTGAAAATCAACCATGCTTGCACCACTTGTTGTTGTAGGTAACATGTTGAATTTGCGATGCATTATGCTAAATTTTTAGGTATTCGTTCTATTTTTCATTCTGAAACTATGTTATTGGAATGTGGTGTTCAAGTTCCACCAATATCTTCCAGGGATTTCATTCCTACTATATTTTGTGAAAAAGAAGTTGTATAATTTTTTTATAGTCAGGATCATTTAGATGGAAGTTATAGTACATGCGGCGGATTACCTAAATTGGAAAGTTGCATCCATGAGAAAATTGAAGGTACAATAGGACATAATTTAGTTGAGTTTGATAAATATAAATCAGTCGCATACCATTTGAAAGTTGGAAAAGAGTTTAAACAGTGTGAGCTAGTTACAGAACAAATGCCTGTTTTCAAATTTTTGAGAAAATTTAAGGATGAAATTCTTTATGAGTATGCTATGCATACACATAGAGCTCGATGGTTGGATGAATAGTTCAAGATATGCAAGGACACATTTACTATTGGTACTATTGTTTCAGTGGTCGATTTTGCAGAGAATTACACATTGCAACCACAAATGGATGTTCAATTGCAATATTACAACTCAGTACAAGTTGCCATTTTTGTGCATATAGCATTTCTACGTTCTCGTGATAGTACAGAGAATGATCAATTTTTTTTAAGAGAGTACAACTTTTATATCAGTGATGATTGTACTCATTCTACTGAATTTGTGTAAGGGTGTTTCCAGTTATTTTATGGAAACTTGTATGATAGGGACATCCACTTCAAACAACATTATATATGGTTAGATAATTACACATCTCATTTTAAGAATGCATGAATATTTTATTGGATGAGTAGAATGCACGTCAAGATGGGTGTACAACATATTTAGAATTTCACTGAGGCTGGACATGGAAAATGAGAGCATGACGGCAGAGGGGCATGTGTGAAAAGAGATTTTGGAAGAGAAGAGTTGAAGTACAAAGATGGTGCTAAATTAAAAGATGTAAAGAGCATAGTGGAATGGTGTATTGACAACATGGCCTGAGGTTCTCAAGAAAATTCCACATTTCATAGATATTTTTGGTTGATAGAGGAACAACAAATTGTTAACTATGAGGATTGTATGACACTCACTGGGTCAAGTGATATGCACTCATTTTGTAGATCAGACGCTACTTCGTGGGCCATATGGATAAGAAATTTGACATGTTTTTGTGCATCTTGTATTGAATTTGTCACTGCTGAGTGTGATTCACAAGAGTGGGTGGATGGATGGATTTATAGGCCTCTAACTCCACTTCCTAGTTATCAACCTTCATAAGCATTACAACTTCATTTTGCAGATGAAGTTACAACACCCAAGGACTTTGATAAAATTTTGATTTTGGTACGACAAGGTATTTATGGTTATTTATTTAATTTTTGTATTGAGTTATGTCCATTGAAATTTTAATATGTAATTTAAATTTGAGATGTTCAACCTTTGTTTTTTTGTAGGACATGTGTTTGCAATTATTGTGACAGAAGACAATGAAGAAGGAACAGACTATTTCTTATGTCGTTGCATCGAGGAAAGAAATAAGTTTACTTCTCGTATTATAGATGGTGAAAATATTGAGTATCCTACAGGGTTAGTGGTAGTTACTGGAATTGTTGATGGCGAATCACAGCACCCCTAAATATCTACAACTCGATGGGTTGAGACTCTTAGTGCGATTGCATAACATGGAGCTTTTCCCAAGTGTGGGACCTTGTGAATCAGGAAAGCTCTCTGGATGAAGGCCGGTTCCTATTTCTCTGTTCAGATGCACACATAAAAATGCAGAGGGTTTACTCAAAACCTAATCTAACTTGCCAAGGACACAAGGTAAGAATATGCATAAAACATAAACCTAAAATAACAAAGGTGATGCACTGAGGAATGAAGAACACCTATCTTGCCAATAAACAAAAACCATTAAAATGCAATGCAAGATCATTCACAAATAACCAAATTTGCAGTGAAATATTAGGAGGATGAAAATGAACACAGAGAGGGTTGAGAATCATCCACAAACATGCATTATTTGCTCCAAAGATTGATACAATACACTATAAAATTCCAATAGGCAAAGTTACATTACAGTTTTAGATGGGAGGTTTGAACTCCACAAATCTGCTTGCCAAAGAGAAGAAGGGAGGGGAAAAACAAGAATGTCCAACCTTTAGAAAGAAGCCCCTCCTTACAATTTATAGGAAGAATGAGAGAGGGAAGAGAGAGGAATTCCAAATCTACCCCAACCACCTCTAGGTTGTATTTAATTCATCTCACTATGGCGGTACGTGAGAACCCTAGCAAACCCAAAAAATGGTGAATTATATTTTGCATTTTTGAAGAACTTGTTCTTACCCAATTAAAGATATGCATCATTGTGTGAATCCGAGCTCCCTGTGAAAAGTTATGGCCATTTGAATATCTGGGTCAGGGTTTGCTTCCTGTCGGGGTGTCAACGCTCAAAATGTTGTGCCTCCTGAAGATGCACCTCGGCGCATCCATCCTCATGTTAACCTACTTTCAAGTGCACCATAGGTGCTAAAAATGTGGTGTTGACGTCTTGTGATCTGCGTCTCCAACCTGCGCCAGGGCGCATCCATTTTCATGTCGACATTTTCTTACCTGTGCCATAGGCGCATCCATTTTCATGTCGACATTTTCTTACCTGCGCCATAGGCACATCCATTTTCATGTCAATATTTTCTGCTTTGTTCCTCCAACTTGTGCTAGGGCGCGACTTTTTGCATGTCGATATCTTCTACTTTGCACCTCCAACCTGCACAAGGGCACAACTTTTTGCATGTTGACATCTTCTACTTTGCACCTCCAACCTGTGCCACTGGTGGCGTAAATAAATGTCAGCTTTTGAGTTTCTTTGATTCCCATATTCTCCTGTTTGTCTATATTTACCTGAGGGGAGATATATACAACAATTTGGTGACTCAACGGGATCACCTGCCTGCTAGGTAGAAGATCAGTGGCCTTTTAGCAATCCATTGGGCATGGAGTCATAAGCAATAACCTGAAACCAACCTGATATCTGATCCCGATCCTGATACCGCAACTCATTCTCCAAGAGCATGCTGAACTATAGAAATTCAACCTGAGAGCAACAAAACCTGTGCCGAAGCACTTAGGGAAATTGAAACCTAACTACAACAAGACAATGTGCATCCGCACTTAGAGGAATTGAAATCTAGGCTAATATTTACAAGGGGAAACCTTTTCCCTTTAGTAGCAATGTTTAAGATAGATTCTGTTAACCGGAATCAGGAGTTCTTCTCCATCCAATGTAGACAATTGGAAGGAATTACTACTTTTACATCCCATGACCATGTAGGGGCCACTCCAAATGGCATCAAACTTGGAATGCCTTCCTGGTTTTGCCCGATCTACATCCCATTTCAGAACTAGGTCCCCTTCCTGGAAGGTCTTTGCTCTTGCCTTCTTATCAAACCATCTTTTTACTAAGGCCTGATCCTTCTCAATCATCTGAACTGCATGTTCTCTGATTTCTTCCAATCCCATCAACTCTGCATATCTGGCCTCCATTGGTTTGAACTCAGACAACTCAAACTGCTTCATGAGCTCCAATGTTGGAAATTATAATAATATAGGCAATACTGCTCTTTCCCATAGACCAACTTGTAGGGAGAATTACCTGTAGACCTCTTTGGCGTTATCCTGTCCACCCATAATGCTGATTTTAGCTTGGTATGCCATGTCCTTTGGTTTTCATCCAGAGTTCTTCTGATGATTCTTATCAAATTCTTTTTCGTGGAATCCACCTGTCCATTACCCTGCGGGTAATAATTTGAAGAGGTGCTCAAATAGATTCCATTCTTGACAGCCCATTATGTAATCTTGGAACCTATGAATGCCAATGCATTGTCTGATATGATAGTGGCCGGCACACCGAACCTGGTCACTATTCCTTCATAAAAGTCTAGTATGTTAGACTCATTTGCTTCTTTGAGCGCTACTGCTTCGGTCCACTTGGTGAAATAGTCCGTTGCCATGAGAATCCACTTGTGGCCTTGGCTTGAGTTTGGATTGATGACCCTGACGAAGTCAAATCCCCATTGCATAAATGGTTGGTCAACCAAAATTGGGTGCAATGGAAGTGCTGCTAGTCTTTCTTTTCCTGTGAAGAGTGCACATTTCTTGCACTTTCTTATCCATTTATAGCAGTCACTAAACACTGTCGGCCAATAATACCCTACCATCATCATCTTAAGAGCTGTTACTCCATTGTGAAAATCTCGTAACACCCTCTTAATTTGACCTGTCCCAATGCACCTCAATAGAACTCCATTGATGTCTTTTTTAAACAAAACACCATCAACAAGCACATATGGAATGGCTTGTAATATGAAGTATCTCCTTTTTTATTTTCTCATTTCTGGAGGGCATAGGCCTTCCTGTAGGAAGTGTATCATATTCTGAGTCCAATAAGGAGACGACACATTATCATTTTCATTTTCTTGACCATCCTGTAGTACCAAGATAGTCTCTTTTCCATCACCTACTTTAACTTGCTAACTTGAGGCTAGTTTTTCACATAATCCCTTTCCATGGACCAGCTTAGTGACCTTAATTTCGATGTCATATTCCTTGACACGAGTGATCCATCCTACACATTTCTCATTCAGATCCTTGTTTAGAAGGAATTCCTTGACTCCCGCATGAGATACCAACAATTGGATCTTGTTGTTTGAGACTATGTGCTTGAATTTCTTTAAGCTCCTGATCACTGTAAAGACATTCTTTTCAATGAAAGAGTACCTAGTTTCATATTCCTCCAAGCCTTGATTATAGAAAGCAACTGGTTGTTCTAATCCCTCTTTGTTTTGCTGTACCAAGATTGCAGAAATCGTGTCCCCACCACCGAAGGCATATAACATGAAATCCTTGGAGAAGTTTGGGTTAATGAGAGTTGGGGCTTATGAGATAGCCTCTTTGATTGCTTCAAAACTTGCCTTGCCTTTAGATGTCCACTTAAATGTCATGCTCTTCTTTAACATCAGCGTTATTGAATTTACGAGAGCTGCAAAGTTTGGAACAAACTTGCGGACAAAATTGATCCTTCCTTAGAAGCTTTGAAGAGCCTTCTTGTGACTTGGCAATGGCAACGCTCGAATTGCTTCAACTCTTTCTAGGTCAATCATCAACACCTCCTTTGAAACAATATGGCCTAGAAGTTTTCCTTTATTAGCTGAGAATATGCATTTTTTGGGATTCAATGATACCCCAAATATTCTACACCTCTGAAATACCTGCCTCAGATGAAAAAGGTGATATGCTGCATTTTTGGAGAATATAGTGATGTCATCAAGATATATAATAACTATTTCATTGATCAACCCCTTGAATGCCATATCCATTTCCCTTTGGAAAGTGGCTCCAGCATTTGATAGCCCAAATGGCATCTTCTTGCAGGCATAGGTGCCCTATTTTTCGGTGAAATATGTCTTGAACTGGTCATCTTCTTTCACCATTACCTGATTATACCCTGAGTAGCCATCTAGGAGAGAGAATCTCTCCGGACCGGATACTACTTGCAATATTTGTTCCATTGAAGGAAGTGGGTAATGGTCTTTGAGAGATGCCCTGTTGAGGTCTCGAAATTCCATGCACAACCTAATTTCTCCATTCTTCTTCGTGACCGGAACCAAGTTTGCAACCTAGCTTGAGTGCTTGATCGGGAATATAATGCTTGCCTCTATTAGCTTGTTTAGCTCTTTCTTCATTAGAGGCTCAATGTGTGGGTTGACTGGTCTATGCTTCTACCTGATGGGATTAGCATCTAGATCCAATTCTATGGTATGTTGTGCCAACATCAGATTGAATCCTCTCAAGTCTTCATAGCTCCAAGCGAAGACATCTGAAAATTCTTGGAAAAGCTGTATGAAATATGATTTCTCCTGCTTAGTGGCCACTTTACCAGTTCGAAGTGTTCTGCCTTCCCAAACCTTGGCTCTGAATCTTCTCTCTTGACCTGTATGTTAGCCTTTTCCTTATGGAGCTGGTCGTTAGGGTTGAAGATAGAATCCAATGTTACTAAACCCTTGGGAAGCTTGTTTGTCTACAACTGCACTACTTGATCACTATACTGCTGCTCTAGTCTTTCCTAATTCCTGGCCAAGAATTTAGCCTCTTCTTGCAAAAAATTGATAATTTGTTGATCATTCTCAAACACCTGCCAGTTTGTGTTATTATCTGGAATTGCTGGCCTCACAATCACATGCATATGTGGTTGTTTTTTTTCCCTTCTGATGTTGTCAACAACATCAAACATTGCTCCAACTGCTGTGAACCTATCTGCGGCTTCGTTTTTCTTCCTGGGTATGGACACAATGTTGAAAGCTTCGAAATCCTCAATGAGGTCCCATACCCTGTTCTTGTAGTTCTTCAGCAGGTCATTCTTTGTAGCATGTTGTCCTCTGACTTGGTTGATGATTAGCTCACTATCCTCAAATGCCTGCAAGTTATTTATGGCCTTCTTCCTGGCCTAATGAAGTCCGTGAATCAATGCCTCATATTTAGCAATGTTTTTTGAACATGAAAACTAGAAATGAAAAGCTGAAAAATATTTGATGTCTTGTGGTGAAACCAACATCACACCACCTCTAGCACCTTGCCTACTCCTTGATCCATCGAAAAATAACTACCATACCTCATTGTCATCCTTATGGTCTGGTTTGGTGATGCTAGGAATACGCTAGTTTTCTTCATGTATGCAATAGACTCCTAGCTCAGATTCTTCTACTTCTTGGTAGGGATCAAAAGTATGTACCTTACTTTCCCATTCATCAAGAGTCAAATCTGGGATGCTTCCAACTTTGGTGTCAGCTTCATCTGTGCTTGGATAATCTTCTTGATCAAATGTTGAACAGTTGGCATTAATTTGTCTTGGAGTATGACGCACAATGTGAAAATTTGCAATTGGTTTGGATATGATTGTGACCTTAGTACCATATCTTGTTCTGAACAACATGTGTGATCAGTTAATAGATAAGTAGCCTCCAATTCTAGCTGTGAAATCCCTTGATAAGCATAGGGAAAAGAGTGGTGGCAAATCTATCACTGACACATCTTGTAAAATGGTAACGTTGGGGCATGAATGCAAGGTAAGACTCAAACCTTAATCAATCCCACCATTGCTACTGCTGTCCCATCCAATTGCACTACCCCCTTTAATATGACTTCATATTGGAGACCCAGCTGATCAGCTATTTACTTGGGCATGACATAACTACTTGCCCCTGAATCAATTACGTAATTGTGTACTAGTTTATCCCCAATGATTAATGAAACATAGAATGGAGGGGGCTTCAAAAATTTACCTTGTTGTCCTCCATGATTCCCTTTAGGCTGAGCAGCATTTGTGACAACATTCTCTTGCATATGGACCTACTGGTTTGAAGTTGACCAATTCTTCATGGCAACTTGTAGAAGATCTCTTTGGCCTGGGATGGATAAAGATTCCCACATTGATATATTCACATTTGTCTTCTTCATTTGATCAATGATGCTAAATGGGGATGAAACATATCTTTGTTGTCCTTTAGCCTGCACATTCCTTTCTTGCACATGGGCAGCAACAGTTGGCATTTGAGTTGGTTTAGAAGATGGTTTGGGTTGTCGTTGCGTGTTTGGAACTGTATTTTTCTTACCAACACCTTATGGAGTGATGGAAGGTTGGAGATCACTTGCAGCCAATGACTGCCCTACACCAATATTCCTCTTCTTTGATCTTATGTTAGCTACAACACTCTGAGAAATTGTTTGATTCATGACACAAAAATCCTCAGCTTGCCAATTCACAAGTGTGGTATCATTTGGAGCTATGTTTTGCTGAGATGTCCCTTGTTGCTGATTTGGTTCTTGACTCACTTCACCCTCTACGCCAGTAGTTGTCACCATCAAGGCTTGGTTCAAATCACCATTGAAGCACATAGATTGGTTGTGAGGTTCATTGCATGGGAAATACCAATCATACTCCTGAGCTATGTTGTTTTACACTGGCACTAATGCTTTAGAAGTAGATGCAACATTGCGGTTATAGGGCTGAAATGGTCTATTAGCGGGAGGCCTTGCTTGGCTTTGATTTGCAGCTGGATTGGGTGGCCTATTGGGCTGGTATGGTTGCCTATTATGTTGAGCTTGAGGCTGATAAGAAGGTCTAAAGCTTTGGGCCTGCTGCCTCTTGAGTGTAACCATCTCGTTTCCTAATTTTTACAATTGTTTCATGACCTCCTGGATTTCATTTGAAGCACTAGAGGATGAAGTAGAAGTTTCATTTAAACTTTGATTTCTAGGAGTGGGAATAGGAGCCAAAGTGGGTGCTTGAATAGTGCTTGGATTTTCTAATTTTGGATATAAGGGCATGGGAGGCCTAGGAACCAGCTTACCAGCTTGAATAAGACAGTTTTAAGCCCTAATGGCAATGCTATAAGCAGCAGTTAAGGTTGTTCCTCCCATAGATTGAATTAACATAGAAATATCATAATTCAAAGCCTTAAGATAATATAGAAAAGCACCTTCAGCTGTTGGCCTAATGACCACTGGAATCCTATCCCAAGACCTTTGAAATCTTAAGTTGAAGTCAGTCAGGCTGCTCATTGGGAGCTCTCTTGATAGTTGTCAATTTTTCTAGTAGAGACAAATTGTCTTCCTTTTCTCCAAACTGCTCATGGAGAACTATGCATAACTGATTCTAATTTTTGATAGAACCAACTCCAAGGCTCCTAAACCATTGCAATGCCTTCCCTTTGAATGAAGATGCCAACAATTTGACAACAACATCTATTTCATTTATCTCATGGATTGCACAAACGTTAGCAATGCCTTTAACGTGATCACCAGGATTGGTATGATTTTCTCCAATGAAAAATGGATTTTTCTTCAATGCTGCAATTGGAACTAGATTCTATGCATTGAAGGCAAGTGGGATGCTACCAGTGAAGTTGAAAAAAGGGTTTTGTTACGCCATTCTGATTTGCCTGAGAACCCTTGTTGATTGGATGAAAGGTCTACCAGGTGGAGGGGTTGATAAAGTCCTATTAGGTGGAGATGGTGATCTTTGTGGTCTTCTTCCTCTCCTTCCTTTGCCTGGTGATAGTTGCAAGTAGACAAATAACCCTTCTTCTTGAGTATTAGACCTAGTTCAAATTCTTCTCATGTACCTGGGAAACCTGTTCTGCTATACCACTGAATTCTATTCTTTTGGAGTCACCAGATGTGTTAGAGAATGAGCCTCAAAAGGCTGGATTCTGTCAAGTTACACACCAAACCTAACAATATTAAAAAAGAATTTAAAAATTTGAAGGACCCATAAGATACAATTCTTTCATTCGGTTATCGGGTCTTCTTGTGCAGCTACTAATCCCCGAAAGGTATAGGTGAAACCCTAATCCCTAAACCTTAAACTTACTAAACCTGAAATACACCGTGTTGGAACTTGGGACATGCTCGACAAGTGGGAAAACCTGAAATACTAAAAACTATGAAATTTTGAAAGTCAAAATCTCAAAAATATAATAATACCCTTTTGAAGATTACCCCCCGATCTATCAATTGGTGAAGTTTTGACTTTTTTTGAGCAAGTTAAGTCCTTGAAAATCAATTTCGGAGTTCAGCCTGGAAGGTAAAAAAAATTGAAATTGTAAAACTTGCAATTTCCAACTCCAAATTTCTTGAAGAAAAGTCCTTTAAATCTTGTGGAATGACCTCTTGGTCCCACCGGGTGTGCCAAAACTATTGATGGAAAATCACAATACCCCTGAATATCTGCAACTCGATGGCTTGATACTCTCAGTGCGATTGCATAACATGGAGCTTTTCCCAAGTGTGGGACCTTGTGAATTAGGAAAGCTCTCTGGATGAAGGCCGGTTCCTATTCCTCTGTTCAGATGCACACATAAAAATGTAGAGGGTTTACTCAAAACCTAATCTAAATTGCTAAGGAGACAGGGTAAGAAGATGCATAAAACATAAACCTAAACTAACAAAGGTGATGCACCGAGGAATGAAGAACAAATGTATTTCCAATAAACACAAACCATTAAAATGCAATGCAAGATCATTCATAAATAACCAAATTTGTAGTGAAAGATCGGGAGGATGCAAATGAACATGGAGAGGGTTGACAATCATCCACAGACATGCATTATTTGCTTCGAAGATTGATACAATACACTAAAAAATTCCAAGAGGCAAAGTTACATTACAGTTTTAGATGGGAGGTTTGAACTCCACAAATCTACCTGCTGAAGAGAAAAAGGGAGGGGAAAAACAAGAATGTCCAACCTTTAGAAAGAATCCCCTCCTTACAATTTGTAGGAAGAATGAGAGAGGGAAGAGAGTGGAACTCCAAATCTACCCCAACCACCTCTAGGTTGTATTTAATTCAGCTCATTATGGCGGTAGGTGAGAACCCTAGCAAACCCAAAAAATGGTGAATTATATTTTGCATTTTTGAAGAACTTGTTCTCATCCAATCAAAGATATCCAACCTTGCGTGAATTTGAGCTCCCTGTGAAAAGTTATGGCTATTTGAATATCTGGGTTAGGGTTTGCTTCCTGTCAGGTATCAATGCTCAAAATGTTGCACCTTGTGAAGATGTGCCTCTTGAAGATGCACATCGGCGCATCCATCCTCATGTTAACCTACTTTTAAGTACGCCATAGGTGCTAAAAATGTGGTGTTGACATCTTGTGATTTGCGTATCCAACCTTCGCCATGGGCTCATCCATTTTCATGTCAACATTTTCTTACCTGCGCCGTAGGCACATCCATTTTCATGTCAACATTTTCTTCTTTGCGCTTCCAACCTGTGCTAAGGCGTGAATTTTTGCATATCGAAATCTTCTGCTTTGTGCCTACAACTTGCACCAGGGCACGAATTTTTGCATGTCGACATCTTTTGGTTTGCGCCTCCAACCTGTGCCCGGGTGGAAAAACGTAAGATAGACGATGTCAGGTAATGAAACTTTCTTTGATTCCCATATTCTCCTGTTTGTTTATATTTACCGATACGTAGATAAAGTACAATCTACTATTTTCTCTTTCAATAGCATCCATTTCGAGAAGAAATCTATTCTTCTGTTTAAAAGTGGCTAAGATAGAGAGTGTTTCTGAGACACATAGAAAAATACTCTTATATTCACATCTAGTTCTAGCGACAAATATTCAGCTGTATAAAAATGGAGGAACAACCTTTGATTTTTTTAAATTCTGTGGGAGTTTCTTGATTCAGATCCTTTTAAGGATAACCATTATCCTATCTATTCAGACTAAATCTCATCCTAGTGAATTCATTGTGAGTGAATTATTTCAAGGCCTGCAAGAGAAATGAACAATGAGGAGCTATCATTACTAACATATAAAGTGAAATCAGGGAAAGTATGGTTAATTGGCTCTATTGATAGAAGGTGTCATACAAGAGAATATTGAATCTTACTTCCAAAGAGTAAAAGATAACTGAAGATATCTAGTAGGAAAAGTTCTAAAATGATTTGAAAATTAAATTTCTTTGACTAACACTTTTATGTTTAGGTTAGTAGTGCCATAAAAGCTACCACCTTCATGTGGTTGGTACTGTTAGTGTTAGTGCAAAATCACAGCACCCCTGGATGTAGATCAGGCTTCTAGGTTGATCACTCAGGCATCCAGTGTGATTGCACAACATGGAAACCTCTCTCCAAGCGTGGGAATTGTGAAATTGAGAGAGGAATCTCCAGAGAAGTCTGGTTCCTGCTCCTAAACTACCTACCACAAGCTATTCCAGTGCAGGCAAGCTAATCTAATCCTAATCTAACAATACCAAGGAGAGAGAGAGAGAGAGAGAGAGAGAGAGAGAGAGAGAGAGAGAGAGAGACAGGAAAAGAACAAAAGCCTACACTAAAATGGTGATACACCAGAGAAGGAGAATGTTGGACATCTATCAAAACTGCCATGGGACAAAGAGAGGTGAGCAATGGGAAGGATGGACAGATGCATCATAGGCCCAAGGATAGATTTCACATAGAAAATGTCCCAAAAACTCCATGAACACAGCTCCAAACCTGCAATGAACATTCAAACATGCACAAATACCTGCAATGAAGAGAGGCAAGAAGAGAAATAAGCAAAAATGAGCAAGGATGGATAGATGCATCACAAAACACGTTTTGTTGCTCCAGAAGTTTGCACAGAACATCATTTCAATAGTAAAAGGAAAAAACGCCATTACAGAGCAAGGGAGGAGGTTCGAACTCCATTTTCAACCCTAGAGAAGAAAAGAAGGGAGGGCAGAGCAGAAAAGATGAACAACTTGTTATGTCTTAAAATGATCCAAATCTGGCTTTATACAATGCATGGGTCGAGCCCAGGAGACAGAAAACATAGGAAAACATGTAAGCAGCCCAACCATTGACCAAAATGCATTCTTCATTAAAATCGGTGGTTGAGACATCACTTCTGGCCATGCTGAAGAAGAATGCGACCCATGTGCATTAAAACTGGTTGTTGAAACGTCGCTTCTGGCCATTATCACGCGTCAGAGCTGTTTCTCAATTTTCTCTCTCCAGACTGCACCAAAATTCGAGATTGATCCCAAAATCATGTAGAGAATTTCATAAGCTTTCCGTTGATATAAAGAACGTGCAAATCCAAGTTCTAGATCGAAAGTTATGGAGGGTCTAAAGTTTTAGGGCACAAAACAGGCGAAAACGTGTTTTGAAATCTTTCCCGCGCTCTGCCACCTGGATGACACGTGGCACGCATTGATTGGTCGCGTGATTCTCTCTCCTCTGCCTTTCAGCAGGATTTCTTTTGAAATTTCCTTGTGGGCCCTAGCTGGGACACGTCGCACTATCCCATTGGTTCGGGCCGACCCTTCAAAACTCACCCTTTGACTTTTTGACCTTTTCCCTTGTGACACGTGTCATGATTTGGTTGGTTCTCGGCCCTTTCGGCTCCTTCGCGTCCACCACGTCCATTTGTCCCAGATGTCCCAGTGCTGCTTGGAACAAAATCCTCCGATTTGCCCGATTTGGCCGGTTTGCGTCCATTTGTCCCACTTGTCCCTGTGCTTCGCGGGACAAATTCTTCCGGTTCACTCGATCCGGCCGATTCACGTCCTCATGGCCCAGATGTCCCATTTGCCTCCGGACTGTTGTGTCTCATTTCGGCCGAACCGGCCAGTTTGCGTCTATTTGTCCCATAGTTCCGGTGCTACAATTCCCCGTTCCAGCCGAACCGGCCGGTTCGGGTCCTTCACGTACCTTCGTCCCATATGTCCCTAAGACGACCTTGAGAAGGACTTAGCCGATTTTCACGATTTTTTCTGGATCAATCTACTTGCCTTCTGTAACTTTTTCTGCATTTTCTCAAAGCTCGTTCTTTTCGACCTAGACAGGGAAGTTAGAAAAATTTCTGAAGGGACCCTAGAAACATGATTTTTGCCTTGGATCAATCAATTTTCCTGGGACTTGAGAATCTAATGCATGTTATCAAAATTTACCCTAGGGGTGAATTTTGGATAACAATTGGCGACTCAGTGGGGTTACCTGCCTGCTAGGTAGAATGATCAGTAGCCTGAAGCAATCCATTGGGCATGGAGTCATAAGCAAGCCTGCAACTGATCTGAACTTTGAAAACCTCCCTCTGAGCCACTTGAAACCTATTGGACATGGAGTTGTTCTCACCAAAATGCCATTGGAAAGAACTGTGCAAGAGCAAAACCAGCACACCAAAACTATGTACAAATTGAAAATCATACATGCTCCAAATGGAACATGCAGAGTGTGCACAAGCACTTCTTCTGCTGAAAGCAAACCTTCCTACTCTATTGTAACTAGGAGCAAAGGCAAGCTAAACAAACCCTGCAACTGGTTGTGCAAAATAGCTTCCTTTCTTCAAAATTGGCAGCCATGCAATTGATTTGGCACTGATCATGGCTGTTTGGATGGATGGAAAATCAACAAGAAGCTGGTCTTCTATCTAAATCATCAAGGTGTCAGCTGAAGGCAAATTCAATACCTCTTTTAGTTGCTCTGCATTTGGGTTGAAGAGGTATGACAGCTGATCCTTGATACTTTGTAGCTCAGCCTCATGCTCAGAAGAAAGCATGACTAGTTGTGACTTCTCCTTTGGCTCCAATGAAGCCAAATACCTGATTAGGCAAGGTCTGATCCATTGAGTATGCCCGTTGCTGTGATTTTCAACTCCAAGAATGGAGTTCTCTTGTAGACCCTCCTGAATGGATGGTGTGGAAGAAATGGTGAAATTCCTCTGTCCTTTCTTTTCCTCCAATGAAGAACGTGAAAGATTAAAATCTTCCAATCTTGATTCCGAAGAGCTATTATAAGATGCTGGCTGTTGTAAATGAATGCCCTCCTTCATGACAGCAGACTCAAGTGTTTAGAGTGTGGATGATGAAAGAGAGAAAGGTGGAAACTCAACCGGCTCTTCTCCATCAAAACAGTTCTCCAAATCTGACAGATAAACTGCCTTATTGCTGTCCTGCTGCAAATATTCAACTTCCTCCATGGTGTCTTCTTGATCTGTAACTTGACCACCATGGTTTCTTTCTCCCTTCAACATTGAGTTTGAGAGGTCAAACTCCTCTTCAGCACTGGAACTTGAGAGAGGTGAAGTAGAAAGAAGAACTGAAGGTTCTCCTATAGCCTGCTTTGTGCTTAGGGCTCTTGGATCTGCAATTTTCTCCCCCACAGCTGGAATGTTCTCCTCTTCTTTTGGATTTGGAGCAGCTTCTCCTTCCTCCAATGTTTGAAGACAATCTTGCTCTTGATTGAACTCTTCCTCCAGCATGAAGTTTGTCAAGTCAAACTCTTCAATCTGCTGCTCTAGAGGACAAGTTGGGACTGCAAGATCTTCTTCTTCTGCTGCAACAAAATCAGCCCTGGCAACCATTTGTTCAACCTTAGCCTCTTCTGTAGGTTTAACCATCAAGGGGATCTTTGTCATCCCAAATCTAAGAGCCCAACTCTTCAGGACTTTGAATTTCTTCATCTTTGTTTGGCTTCTATTTTTGCTGTTGTTTTCCTTGACTGGCATTCTGATTTTCATCCTCCCAACATGGATTTGGGAATGCAAGAGGAGGGATGGGTTGTAACTCAAATGATTTGACATTTTTTTGTGGTGGCGGAGGAGGTGAAACCTCTTGTTTCTTTGGAGTGGGAGGTATTTCATTTAGCTCTTGTGGAGAGGATGACTGTTTGGAAGGAAAAAGGAAAGAAGAATTGAGGTGTGGTGGAAGACTGAGAGGTGGAGACATGGGATCGACATTTGGGATAGCAGATGGAGAGTTTAAAGCTTGACACTGCTGAGATGAAACAGATTGGGAAAGAGGAAAAGAAAAGGCATGAGAAGGTGTGCTTACTCATTGACAAGGTTGTTGAATACTCCTCTCATACACCTCTATTTCTTAAATCCACTTTGCAAGAAAAGGCAACATTGCAATCATGAAGTCAATCTTCTCCTGAGGGCTGTAATGCCTTGGAAAAGGTCCCACCCATGGACAAGGTGCTCTGCAACTGATTCCAAATGCTTTCATCTGTGCCTGAGCCCTGGACTGCACTATGTTTACCTCCATCTTTTGGACCTTCTCCAACAGACCAGCATCTTGCATCTGATGGTCTTCATTGTATGCATACTCTTGCTCTTGGAAGGCTCCATAGCCAAACTGACTTTGGCACTGCTGCTCATATGGGTATGCATACTGATCTTGAATCTACTCAAAATGTTGATTTGGAGGATTTGTAAAACATGTTGGAGGTGGAATATACTGCTGTTGTTGATGTGAATTCCATGATGGAAATGAAGTCATGATTGCACAACTTCATAGAATGAGAGAATGATGGAAGAGATGGAAGGAAGAATGGATAGAAAAAGAATGAAAATGAATGGAAAGGAAGGTCTGCAACTTCAGAGATGGGTTGTTGACCAGATGGAGTCGCCAGATGTGTTTGCAAGTGCCTCCAAAGGCTGAAATCTTCACAGGAACACACCAACCTGCAAAAGATGAAGTGGAAGACCTCTAAGGTCCCACCGGGCATGCCAAAACTTTTAGTGCAAAATCACAGCACCCCTGGATGCAGATCAAGCTTCTAGGTTGATCACTCAGGCATCCAGTGTGATTGTACAACATGGAAACCTCTCTCCAAGCATGGGACTTGTGAAACTGAGAGAGGAATCTCCAGAGAAGGCTGGTTCCTGCTCCTAAACTACCTGCCACAAGCTATTCTAGTGCAGGCAAGCTAATCTAATCCTAATCTAACAATGCCAAGGAGACATAGAGAGAGAGAGAGAGAAAGGAAAAGAACAAAAGCCTACACTAAAACGGTGATACACCAAAGAAGGAGAATGTTGGACATCTATCAAAACTGCCATGGGACAAAGAGAGGTGAGCAATGGGAAGGATGGACAGATGCATCACAGGCCCAAGGATAGATTTCACACAGAAAATGTCCCAAAATTCCATGAACACAGCTCCAAACCTGCAATGAACATTCAAACATGCACAAATACCTGCAATGAAGAGAGGCAAGAAGAGAAACAAGCAAAAATGAGCAAAGGATGGACAGATGCATCACAAAACACGTTTTGTTGCTCCAGAAGTTTGCACAGAACATCATTTCAATAGTAAAAGGAAAAAAACGCCATTACAGAGAAAGGGAGGAGGTTCGAACTCCATTTTCAACCCTAGAGAAGAAAAGAAGGGAGGGCAGAGCAGAAAAGATGAACAACTTGTTATGTCTTAAAATGAGCCAAATCTGGCTTTATACAATGCATGGGTCGAGCCCAGGAGACAGAAAACATAGGAAAACATGTAAGCAGCCCAACCATTAACCAAAACTCATTCTTCATTAAAATCGGTGGTTGAGACATCACTTCTGGCCATGCTGAAGAAGAATGCGACCCATGTGCATTAAAACTGGTTGTTGAAACGTCGCTTATGGCCATTATCACGCGTCAGATCCGTTTCTCAATTTTTTCTCTCTAGAATACACCAAAATTCGAGATTGATCCCAGAATCATGTAGAGAATTTCATAATCTTTCCGTTGATATAAAGAACGTGCAAATCCGAGCTCTGGATCGAAAGTTATGGAGGTCTGAAGTTTTAGGGCACAAAACAGGTGAAAACGTGTTTTGAAATCTTTCCCGTGCTCTGCCACCTGGATGACACGTGGCATGCATTGATTGGTCACGTGATTCTCTCTCCTATGCCTTTCAGCGGGATTTCTTTGGAAATTTCCTTGTGGGCCCTAGCTGGGACACGTCGCAGTATCCCATTGGTTCGGGCTGACCCTTCAAAACTCGCCCTTTGAATTTTTGACCTTTTCACTTGTGACACGTGTCATGATTTGATTGGATGAGCAAGGCCCTTTCAGCTCCTGTCGGGTCGGGATTCTCGCATCTGCATTTGTCATCGGACTGTCCCAGGATGGCTCGACATATGCTTCAAAGTCCTCCGATTTTCCCGAAACGGCCGCTTCGCGTCCAGATTATACAAATTGTTCCTTTGCTTCGTCGGGACAAATTCCGACCCCTCCGACATGATCCCCCTGCTGTCGGGTTTCTTGACCTCTCTGACATGGCCTTGGTGAGGACACGTGGCAGCTTCTCATTCGGACTATTTCGAGTCTCATTTCATGTTTTCGAACCGGCTCCTTCACATACATTTGTCCCACGGATTGTCCCAGTGCTGTCTGGGACAGAAACTTCCCCGATCCGCCCAAACCGGCCGGTTCGGGTCCTTCACGTACCTTCGTCCCTTATCTTCCTATGACGACCGTGAGCAGGACTTATCTAATTGGCTCTAGGCTTTTTTCTGGCTCCTTCAGCGATCCACGTGCCCACTGCGTCCCTTCGTCTCGGATTGTCCCAGTACGAACTCGTCTCTGTTTCGTGTGAACTGGCCTGTTCGCGTCAGTCACGGCCCAAATGTCTGAAGTTGACTTCCTAGAAACATGATTTGTTCTCATTTCGGATCGATCAATTTTCCTGGCCGACTTTACGTACTTCACGTACTCTTGGCCCAAATGTCCCGAACTGTCTAGCTCAGTAGTTAGCCAATTTTGTTTCCTCCTTCGGCCGGATCAGTTTCCTACGTCCCACGCGTCCTTCTGGTCTGACTGTTCCGGTGCTACAATTCCCCGTTCCGGCCGAACCGGCTGGTTCAGGTCCTTCGTGTACCTTCATCCCATATGTCCCTAAGGCGAACTTGAGCTGGACTTAGCCGATTTTCATGATTTTTTCTGGATCAATCTACTTGCCTTCTGCAACTTTATACTGGCTCAAACTGCACTATTTCACACGTTTGCAAAAAATAAGGGCAGTGAGAGCACAGATCTGGAAGGAAAAAAAGAGAGAGGCTATTGTAGAGGGTCCCTACGTTGAAGTGGTTGGATCAGGTGAGACATATCTAGTGCCAAGGAGTTTTAGTAGTCACCGTCGAAGTTGAACAATATTTTTGTCTCAGGGCTCTTAAGGAAGTTACGCCCGAACGAAGTAGCCCGGCAGAAGAGAGAAAGAAAGAAGAAACGGGGACCTTTCGTGCACCAAACACACCTCCTCGAGGATGCACTGGCACCCAGACGTTGTCGGTTGCATGGGTTTGGTGCCACGACCCATGTTTGAAAATAGCATTTGACAACCTTACGACACTCTCAAATTGAACTATTTCACCCGTTTGCAAAACAATAGGGCAGCGAAGGAGCGAATGAGAACGATTTGAAGTAAAAACCTGAGAGAGAAGAGGCTATGTAGAGGGTCCTTTCATTGAGGTGTTAGATTAGTGAGACATCTTAGGTGCCACGGGGTTCCATGAGAAATAGCTTCCCTTTCTCAAAATTGGCAGCCATGCAATTGATTTGGCACTGATCATGGCTGTTTGGATGGATGGAAAATCAACAAGAAGCTGGTCTTCCATCCAAATCATCAAGGTATCAGCTGAAGGAAAAATTCAATACCTCTTTTAGTTGCTCTGCATTTGGATTGAAGAGGTATGACAGCTGATCCTTGGTACTTTGTAGCTCACCCTCATGCTCAGAAGCAAGCATGACTGGTTGTGACTTCTCCTTTGGCTCCAATGAAGCCAAAATACCTGATGGGCAAGGTCTGATCCTTTGAGTATGCCCATTGCTCTGATTTTCAACTCCAAGAATGGAGTCTTCTTGTAGACCCTCCTGAATGGATGGTGTGGAAGAAATGGTGAAATTCCTTTGTCCTTTCTCTTCCTCCAATGAAGAACATGAAAGATTAAAATCTTCCAATCTTGATTCCAAGAGAGCTGCTATAAGATGCAGGCTTTTGCAAATGAATGTTCTCCTTCATGACAGCAGACTCTTGTGTTTGGAATGTGGATGATGAAAGAGAGAATGGTGGAAACTCAACCGGCTCTTCTCCATCAAAACAGTCCTCCAAATCTGACAGATAAACTGCCTCATTGCTGTCCTGCTGCAAATGTTCAACTTCCTCCATGGTGTCTCTTGATCTGTAACTTGACCACCATGGTTTCTTTTCACCTCCAACATTGAGTTTGAGAGATCAAACTCCTCTTCAGCACTGGAACTTGAGAGAGAGTGAAGTAGAAAGAAGAACTGAAGGTTCTCCTGTAGCCTGCTTTGTGCTCAGAGCTCTTGGATCTGCAATTTTCCCCTCCACAGCTAGAATGTGCTCCTCTTCTTTTGGATTTGGAGCAGCTTCTCCTTCCTCCAATGTTTGAAGACAATCTTGCTCTTGATTGAACTCTTCCTCCAGCATGAAGTTTGTCAAGTCAAACTCTTCAATCTGCTGCTCTAGAGGACAAGTTGGGACTGCAAGATCTTCTTCTTCTTTCTGCTCAAAATCAGCCCTGGCCACCATTTGTTCAACCTTAGCCTCTTCTGTAGGTTTTAACCATCAAGGGGATCTTTGTCATCCCAAATCTAAGAGCCCAACTCTTCTAACTTTGCTGCACAAAAAATCAGTTTCTTTGTTCATCTTCTGTTTAACCATCAAGCTCTTTGTTTCCCAAATTTGGCTTCTTTGTTTGTTTCTTGACTGGCCTTTTGATTTTTTCAATTTCTTCTTCCCCACATGGAATTGGGAATGCAAGAGGAGGGATGGGTTGTAACTCAACTGATTTGACATTTTTTGTGGTGGTGGAGGAGGTGAAACCTCTTGTTTCTTTGGAGGGGGGTATTTCATTTAGCTCTTGTGGAGGGGATGACTTTGAAGGAAAAAGGAAAGAAGAATTGAGGTGTGGTGGAAGACTGAGAGGTGGAGACATGGGATCAACATTTGGGACAGCATGGAGAGTTTAAAAATTTGCAAGTCCAAATGAGATGATGCTGCTTGAGTAATGGGAAGAGAAAAAGAAAAGGCATGATGGTGTAGAACTTACCCATTGACAAGGTTGTTCAACACCGAATGTATAGGCCTCTATTTCTGCTGTCCATTGTGCAAGTTGGGGCAGCATCTTTATCATGAAGTCCAGCTTCTCTTGAGGGCTGAAGTGTCTTGGAAAAGGGCCTCCCCATGGACAAGGAGTCCTGTAAACCATTCCAAAGCTCTCATTTGAGCTGTTGCTCTGGACTGCACCATCTTTACCTCCATCTTTTGGATTTTCTCCAACAGACCAGCATCTTGGATCTGATGGTCTTCATTGTATGCACACCCTTGCTCTGAAAGCTCCATAGCCAAACTGACTTTGGCACTGCTGCTCTCATATGGGTATGCATACTGATCTTGAATCTGCTCAAAATGTGATTTGGAGGATTTGTAAAACATGTTGGAGGTGTGATATACTGCTGTTGTAAATGTGAGTTCCATGATGGAAATGAAGTCATGATTGCACAACCTCATGGAATGGGAAAGAATGAAAGAGATGGAAAGAAGGATGAACGGGAATGGATGGAAAATGGGTCGACAACTTCAAAAATGGGTTGCTGATTAGATGGAGTTGCCAGATGTGTTTGCAAGTGCCTCCAAAGGCTGAAATCTTCACAGGAACACACCAACTTACAAAAGATGAAGTGGAAGACCTCTAAGGTCCCATCGGGCATGCCAAAACTGTTAGTGAAAAATCACAGCACCCCTAGATGCAGATCAGGCTTCTAGGTTGATCACTCAGGCATCCAGTGTGATTGCACAACATGGAAACCTCTCTCCAAGCGTGGGAATTGTGAAATTGAGAGAGGAATCTCCAAAGAAGTCTGGTTCCTACTCCTAAACTGCCTGCCATAAGCTATTCCAGTGCACGCAAGCTAATCTAATCCTAATCTAACAATACCAAGGAAAGATAGAGAGAGAGAGAGAGAGAGAGAGAGAGAGAGGAAAAGAACAAAAGCCTACACTAAAATGGTGATAACACCAGAGAAGGAGAATGTTGGACATCTATCAAAACTACCATGGGACAAAGAGAGGTGAGCAATGGGAAGGATAGACAGATGCATCACAAGCCCAAGGATAGATTTCACATAGAAAATGTCCCAAAACTCCATGAACACAGCTCCAAACTTGCAATGAACATTCAAACATGCACAAATACCTGCAATGGAGAGGCAAGAAGAGAAACACGCAAAAATGTGCAAGGATGGACAGATGCATCACAAAACACGTTTTGTTGATCCAGAAGTTCCACAGAACATCATTTCAATAGTAAAAGGAAAAAATCGCCATTACAGAGCAAGGGAGGAGGTGTCAAACTCCATTTTCAACCCTAGAGAAGAAAAGAAGGGAGGGCAGAGTAGAAAATATGAACAACTTGTTATATGTCTTAAAATGATCCAAATCTGGCTTTATACAATGCATGGGTCGAGCCCAGGAGACAGAAAACATAGGAAAACATGTAAGCAGCCCAACCATTGACCAAAATGCATTCTTCATTAAAATAGTTGGTTGAGACATCACTTCTGGCCATGCTGAAGAAGAATGCGACCCATGTGCATTAAAAATGGTTGTTGAAATGTCGCTTCTGGCCATTATCATGTGTCAAAAAGCTGTTTCTCAATTTTCCTCTCTCCAGACTGCACCAAAATTCGAGATTGATCCCAGAATCATGTAGAGAATTTCATAAGCTTTCCGTTGATATAAAGAACGTGCAAATCCGAGCTCTGGATCGAAAGTTATGGAGGTCTGAAGTTTTAGGGCACAAAACAGGCGAAAACGTGTTTTGAAATCTTTCCCGCGCTCTGCCACCTGGATGACACGTGGCACGCATTGATTGGTCACGTGATTCTCTCTCCTCTGCCTTTTGGCGGGATTTCTTTTGAAATTTCCTTGTGGGCCCTAGCTGGGACACGTCGCACTATCCCATTGGTTCGGGCTGACCCTTCCAAACTCACCCTTTGACTTTTTGACCTTTTCCCTTGTGACACGTGTCATGATTTGATTGGTTCTCGGCAAGATTTCGGCTCCTTCGCGTCCACGGGATTCACCTCCATTTGTCCCGGACTTGGAGGATGTCCCATGCTGCTTGGAACAAAATCCTCCGATTTGCCCGATTTCGGCCGGTTCGGGCCGCGTCCATTTGTCCCAGATTAGTCCCATTTGATGCTTTGCCCCTCGGGACAAATTCATTCCGACCCACTCCGATGTCGGCCGAGCTTCGGGCATTCTTGGCCCTCTGACATGTCCCACTTTGCCTCCGGACTGACTTGTGTCTCTTTTCGGCCGGTTCGGGCCAGTTTGCGTCCATTTCACGTCCTTCGCGTAGTTCCGCATTTGCTCACAGATGTCCCAGTGCTGTACTGGGATTCCGGCTTCCGATCCGGCCGGTTCGGGCATTTCGCGTCCATTTGTTCCACTTATCTGTCCCGATATGCTACCCTCTTCAGCAGTGCAATCAAATTTTCTCCTCAGGCTTGGATCGGCTCCTTCAGTGATCACGTCCGCATACTTCTGTCCCACTCATCCCGGATTTGCCCAGTGGGCCGAACTTTCTCATTTCGGGCGGTTCTGGGCTGTTCGCCGTCATTTCTGGCCCAAATCGTCCCACCTTGTGCTGGACCAGGACTTGCCGATTTTTCAATTTTTACTGGGTCAAACTACTTGACCTTTCTGCGTACCTTCTCCGCACTTTCTCAAAGCTTGTCTTTTCGAACTGTCTAGACAGGGGAAGTTAGAAAAAATATTTGAAGGGACCCTAGAAACATGATTTTTGGCCGGATCAATCAATTTTCCTGGGACTTGAGATCCCTTCTGATGCATGTTATCAAAATTTACCCTGGGGGGGTGAATTTCGAATAACAGTTTGGCGACTCAGTGGGGTACCTGCCTGCTAGGATAGAAATGACCAGTAGCCTGAAGCAATCCATTGGGCATGGAGTCATAAGCAAGCCTGAAAACTGATCTGAACCTTGAAAATCTCCCTCTGAGCCACTTCTGAAACCTATTGGACCTGGAGTTGTTCTCACCAAGATGCGATTGGAAAGAACTGTGCAAGAGCAAAACCAGCTCGACCTGGATAGGGAAGTTAGAAAATTTTCTTAAGGGACCCTAGAAACATGATTTTTGCCCTGGATCAATCAATTTTTCCTGGAGACTTGAGAATCTAATGCATGCAATCAAAATTTACCCTGGGGGTGAATTTTGGATAACAAAACTATGTACTAGGTAGAATGATCAGTAATTCATTGGGCATGGAGTCATGAAAATCATACATGCCACTTGAAACCAAATGGAACATGCAGAGTGTGCACAAGCACTTCTTCTGCTGAAAGCAAACCTTCCTACTCTACTGTAACTGGGAGCAAAGGCAAGCTAAACAAACCCTGCAACTGGTTGTGCAAAATAGCTTCCTTTCTTCAAAATTGGCAGCCATGCAATTGATTTGGCACTGATCATGGCTGTTTGGATGGATGGAAAATCAACAAGAAGCTGGTCTTCTATCCAAATCATCAAGGTGTCAGCTGAAGGAAAATTCAATACCTCTTTTAGTTGCTCTGCATTTGGGTTGAAGAGGTATGACAGCTGATCCTTGATACTTTGTAGCTCAGCCTCATGCTCAGAAGCAAGCATGACTGGTTGTGACTTCTCCTTTGGCTCCAATGAAGCCAAATACCTGATTAGGCAAGGTCTGATCCGTTTTGAGTATGCCCGTTGCTGTGATTTTCAACTCCAAGAATGGAGTTCTCTTGTAGACCCTCCTGAATGGATGGTGTGGAAGAAATGGTAGAAGTTCCTTCTGTCCTTTCTCTTCCTCCAATGAAGAACATGAAAGATTAAAATCTTCCAATCTTGATTCCAAAGAGCTGCTATAAGATGCAGGCTGCTGCAAATGAATGCTCTCCTTCATGATAGCAGACTCTTGTGTTTGGAATGTGGATGATGAAAGAGAGAAATGGTGAAAACTCAACCGGCTCTTCTCCATCAAAACAGTTCTCCAAATCTGACAGATAAACTGCCTTATTGCTGTCCTGCTGCAAATATTCAACTTCCTCCATGGTGTCTTCTTGATCTGTAACTTGACCACCATGGTTTCTTTCTTCCCTTCAACATTG
Organism: Taxus chinensis; assembly: GCA_019776745.2. NCBI lineage: Eukaryota > Viridiplantae > Streptophyta > Pinopsida > Cupressales > Taxaceae > Taxus > Taxus chinensis. The sequence goes on from CM034154.1 coordinate 122,888,865, forward strand.
AGTTTGAGAGGTCAAACTCCTCTTCAGCACTGGAACTTGAGAGAGGTGAAGTAGAAAGAAGAACTGAAGGTTCTCCTGTAGCCTGCTTTGTGCTCAGAGCTCTTGGATCTGCAATTTTCTCCCCCACAGCTGGAATGTGCTCCTCTTCTTTTGGATTTGGAGCAGCTTCTCCTTCCTCCAATGTTTGAAGACAATCTTGCTCTTGATTGAACTCTTCCTCCAGCATGAAGTTTGTCAAGTCAAACTCTTCAATCTGCTGCTCTAGAGGACAAGTTGGGACTGCAAGATCTTCTTCTTCTGCTGCAACAAAATCAGCCCTGGCCACCATTTGTTCTCAACCTTAGCCTCTTCTGTAGGTTTAACCATCAAGGGGATCTTTGTCATCCCAAATCTAAGAGCCCAACTCTTCAGACTTTGAATTTCTTCATCTTTGTTTGGCTTCTCTTTTTGCTGTTGTTTTCCTTGACTGGCATTCTGATTTTTACAATCCTCCCAACATGGATTTGGGAATGCAAGAGGAGGGATGGGTTGTAACTCAAATGATTTGACATTTTTTTGTGGTGGCGGAGGAGGTGAAACCTCTTGTTTCTTTGGAGTGGGAGGTATTTCATTTAGCTCTTGTGGAGAGGATGACTGTTTGGAAGGAAAAAGGAAAGAAGAATTGAGGTGTGGTGGAAGACTGAGAGGTGGAGACATGGGATCAACATTTGGGACAGCAGATGAGGAGTTTAAATGAGATGATGCTGCTTGAGATGAAACAGATTGGGAAAGAGGAAAAGGAAAGGCATGAGATGGTGTAGAACTTACCCATTGACAAGGTTGTTCAATACTCCTCTCATAGGCCTCTATTTCTTAAATCCACTTGTGCAAGAAAAGGCAGCATTGCAATCATGAAGTCAAGCTTCTCCTGAGGGCTGTAATGCCTTGGAAAAGGTCCCACCCATGGACAAGGTGCTCCTATGCAACCGATTCCAAAAGCTTTCATTTGTGCCTGAGCCCTGGACTGCACCATGTTTACCTCCATCTTTTGGACCTTCTCCAACAGACCAGCATCTTGGATCTGATGGTCTTCATTGTATGCATACTCTTGCTCTTGGAAAGCTCCATAGCCAAACTGACTTTGGCACTGCTGCTCATATGGGTATGCATACTGATCTTGAATCTGCTCAAAATGTTGATTTGGAGGATTTGTAAAACATGTTGGAGGTGTGAATATACTGCTGTTGTTGATGTGAATTCCATGATGGAAATGAAGTCATGATTGCACAACTTCATAGAATGAGAGAATGATGGAAGAGATGGAAGGAAGAATGGATAGAAAAAGAATGAAAATGAATGGAAAGGAAGATCTGCAACTTCAGAGATGGGTTGTTGACCAGATGGAGTCGCCAGATGTGTTTGCAAGTGCCTCCAAAGGCTGAAATCTTCACAGGAACACACCAACCTGCAAAAGATGAAGTGGAAGACCTCTAAGGTCCCACCGGGCGTGCCAGAACTTTTAGTGCAAAATCACAGCACCCCTGGATGCAGATCAGGCTTCTAGGTTGATCACTCAGGCATCCAGTGTGATTGCACAACATGGAAACCTCTCTCCAAGCGTGGGACTTGTGAAACTGAGAGAGGAATCTCCAGAGAAGGCTGGTTCCTGCTCCTAAACTACCTGCCACAAGCTATTCTAGTGCAGGAAAGCTAATCTAATCCTAATCTAACAATGCCAAGGAGACAGAGAGAGAGAGAGAGAGAAAGGAAAAGAACAAAAGCCTACACTAAAATGGTGATACACCAAAGAAGGAGAATGTTGGACATCTATCAAAACTGCCATGGGACAAAGAGAGGTGAGCAATGGGAAGGATGGACAGATGCATCACAGGCCCAAGGATAGATTTCACACAGAAAATGTCCCAAAACTCCATGAACACAGCTCCAAACCTGCAATGAACATTCAAACATGCACAAATACCTGCAATGAAGAGAGGCAAGAAGAGAAACAAGCAAAAATGAGCAAGGATGGACAGATGCATCACAAAACACGTTTTGTTGCTCCAGAAGTTTGCACAGAACATCATTTCAATAGTAAAAGGCAAAAAACGCCATTACAGAGAAAGGGAGGAGGTTCGAACTCCATTTTCAACCCTAGAGAAGAAAAGAAGGGAGGGCAGAGCAGAAAAGATGAACAACTTGTTATGTCTTAAAATGAGCCAAATCTGGCTTTATACAATGCATGGGTCGAGCCCAGGAGACAGAAAACATAGGAAAACATGTAAGCAGCCCAACCATTGACCAAAACTCATTCTTCATTAAAATCAGTGGTTGAGACATCACTTCTGGCCATGCTGAAGAAGAATGCGACCCATGTGCATTAAAACTGGTTGTTGAAACGTCGCTTCTGGCCATTATCACGCGTCAGAGCCGTTTCTCAATTTTCTCTCTCCAAAATGCACCAAAATTCGAGATTGATCCCAGAATCATGTAGAGAATTTCATAATCTTTCCGTTGATATAAAGAACGTGCAAATCCGAGCTCTGGATCGAAAGTTATGGAGGTCTGAAGTTTTAGGGCACAAAACAGGTGAAAACGTGTTTTGAAATCTTTCCCGCGCTCTGCCACCTGGATGACACGTGGCATGCATTGATTGGTCGCGTGATTCTCTCTCCTCTGCCTTTCGGCGGGATTTCTTTTGAAATTTCCTTGTGGGCCCTAGCTGGGACACGTCGCACTATCCCATTGGTTCGGGCTGACCCTTCAAAACTCGCCCTTTGACTTTTTGACCTTTTCCCTTGTGACACGTGTCATGATTTGGTTAGTTCTCGGCCCTTTCGGCTCCTTCACGTCCACCGCATCCATTTGTCCCGCATGTCCCAGTGCTGCTTGGAACAAAATCCTCTGATTCACCCGATTCGGCCGGTTCGCGTCCATTTGTCCCACTTGTCCCTGTGCTTCGCGGGACAAATTCTTCCGGTTCGCCTGATCCAGCCGATTCGCGTCCTCATGGCCTAGATGTCCCATTTTCCTTCGGACTATTTGGTCTCATTTCAGCCGAACCGGCTGGTTCGCATCCATTTGTCCCACAATTTCGGTGCTACAATTCCCTGTTCCGGCCGAACCGGCCGGTTCGGGTCCTTCACGTACCTTCGTCCCATATGTCCCTAAGACGACCTTGAGCAGGACTTAGCCGATTTTCACGATTTTTTCTGGATCAATCTACTTGCCTTCTGCAACTTTTTCCACATTTTCTCAGAGCTCGTTCTTTTCGACCTGGACAGGGAAGTTAGAAAAATTTCTGAAGGGACCCTAGAAACATGATTTTTTCCTTGGATCAATCAATTTTCCTGGGACTTGAGAATCTAATGCATGTTATCAAAATTTACCCTGGGGGTGAATTTTGGATAACAGTTAGTAGAGAATTTTAAATTCTCAAAGCTAAGAGAAGCTTTCATTGTTTTACAAGAAAAGAGAAGCAATTAACAACTATTTATGTACTTGTGGAGGGGGTTCTTAGCTCTGGAGGAGATAGCCCAAAAGCACATAGTGCTTAGAGAACCAAAAGAAATCCTCCCAAAGTGTTTACAAGACCATACCTACGGGTGTGCATAATCGGTTTGGTGCTACGACCCAATGTTTGCAAAATATAGCGTTTGACAACTTTATACTGGCTCAAACTGCACTATTTCACACGTTTGCAAAGAATAGGGCAGTGACAGAACCGATCTGGGAAGGAAAAAAAGAGAGAGGCTATTGTAGAGGGTCCCTACGTTGAAGTGTTGGATCAGATGAGACATCTCTAGGTGCCATGGAGTTTTAGTAGTCACCCGTCGAAGTTGAACAATATTTTTGTCTCAGGGCTCTTAAGGAAGTACGCCCGAACGAAGTAGCCCGGAAGAAACGACCTTTCGTGCACCAAAACACCACCTCCTCTAGCATGCACCTGGCCACCCAGACGTGTCGGTGCATTCGGTTTGGTGCCACGACCCACTGTTTGTAAAATATAGCATTTGACAACCTTACACTGGCTCAAATTGAACTATTTCACACGTTTGCAAACAATAGGGCAGCGAGAGCACCGATTTGGGAAGTAAAAACCTGAGAGAGGCTATTGTAGAGGGTCCTTTCATTGAGGTGTTAGATTAGATGAGACATCTCTAGGTGCCACGGGGTCCAAGTAGTCACCCGTCGAAGTTGAACGATATTTTGGTCTTAAGGCTCTTAAGGGACTATGCCCGAACGAAGTAGCTTGGAAGCAACGACCTTGTCGTGCACTGAAACACCACCTCTAATAGTGTTCACCTAGCCACTTGAACGTGTCGTCACATTTGGTTTGGTACCACGACCCACCGTTTGCAAAATATAGTGTTTGACAACCTTACACTGGCTCAAACTGCACTATTTCACGTGTTTGCAAACAATAGGGCAGCGAGAGAACAAATTTGGGAAGAAAAAACCTTAGAGAGGATATTTTAGAGGGTCCCTATGCCAAGGTTTCAGATTAGATGAAATTTCTCTAGGTGCTATGGAATCCGAGTAGTCACTTGTTGAAGTTGAATGATATTTTGGTCTCAGGGCTTTTAAGGGACTATGTCTGAACGAAGTAGCTCGGAAGCAATGACCTTGTCACGCACAATAACACCACTTCCTCTAGCATCCACCTAGCCACCTAGACATGTCAACACATTCATTTTGGTGCCACAACCCACTGTTTGCAAAAAATAGTGTTTGATAACCTTACAATGGCTCAAACTGCACTATTTCACGCATTTGCAAACAATAGTGCAGCGAGAGCACCGATATGAGAAGGAAAAAACAAAGAGAGGCTATTTTATAGGGTCCCTATGCCGAGGTTTCAGATCAAACAAGACATATTTAGGTGTTACGGAGTCTGAGTAGTCACCCATCGAAGTTGAACGATATTTTGGTCTCAGGGTTCTTAAGGGACTACACCCGAACGAAGTAGCCCAGAAGCAAGTACCTTGTCGCGCACTGAAACACCACATCCTATAGTGTTCACCTAGCCACCTAGACATGTCGGCGTAAACGATTTGGTGCCACGATGTCCTAAGGCATGACTTCTCACTCCTCGCCTTTGTTCATTTCCTAGGACTCAAAACATTCAATGTCACTTGTTTACCTTCTATCTCTTTTGTTCTCTTTGGACTTGCCTATGTCCTCTTAGGTTCTTCATCGCTGTCCTTTCTTTACTCCCTTGAGCTATGTTGTTGTGGTGATCTCTCTCCGTCCTCTGCTACCCCAGCTATGTGCTTACATGCTCATTATGTTTGCATTGTAATATGGTCATGCTGTTGGCTACCTTAAAATTTTTTATATACTTTTCATCCCTTAATGGGTATCTAATACCCTAATTATCATGCTTTGAAGATTCACAAGAATAAATCATTCCCTTGTTATTCTAATAGTGGATTAAGTACTTAAATATAGGTCAAGAATACTAAATGGAGTTGAAATTAAATAAGCCATAATTGCTAGTGAAGCAAGAACTAGTGAAAAGTGGTGAGTAAAGGTAAGTCATGTTAAAGGAATGAAATGCATTTATTCATTATTTCTAATAGTATGGTGAGAATTTGAACATATGAATAATATTATCAATAAAATGCTAAGGCAAGTAGCTTCAAGTTTGCATATTTGGATGGAATTTTAGAAGGAGAGTGAAGTGGACAATCAATTCACTTATGAAGCATGCTAAAAGAAGTGAAGGAAACAAATAAGTGAGAGCCTATGAAGGAATAAGAGGAAAATAATTTCCATGCACGATAAACATGAAGAAGAGAAAAGAATTCTCATAATGGAGAACATAGTAGGAAAGAAGAATAAGGGAGGAGAAAGGAAGTGCAAAATGAAATTCTTAGAGAATAAATAGGTACTTATTCAATATGAAATGGGAAACAAGAGGAAAGTGGCGAGAAAAGGTAAAATTTTAGTTTGAGGTAAGCATGTAATGGCTGTGATCAATAAATGAAGAAAGTGAAGGAGAGAGTGAATACTTGTTGTACATGAGGAAATACAAAGGCTTGAGGAGATATTTATGACAGGATATTGAAAGCAACAGGAGACAAGTCAAGAGAAAAAAGAGTGAACAACGGAAAAATAAGAAGGAGAAAGAAATCAGTCTTGAATACATACAAGCAAATAAAAGGAAAGAGAGGATGGTAATTCCAAGAAGAAAGAGAAAAACAATGAAAATGAAAGAGAGAAGTGAATCTACTTTAAATGATAATCAAATTGAATGTTTAACTTATTAGTTGATTGGCATATAACACCAAATTATAAAGAGATAAGGTGTGTACATCTATTGATTCCCTTAATTTCTTTAAAATAATGTAAATGCTTCCCTTAATTTCTTAACAGTTGTACCATGCAATGTTTCACCATAAGTAACGTTATATTCATATAGTTCAAGATGAACTCTACCTCGCTTATTTCTATCAATGTTCGCATTAGTTGATATGGAACAATTGAGTGTTAGCTTTAAAAGAAAGAAAAGTAATTACGTATTTCCCTTTTGTAGTTCACCTAGCATGGTTTTGCTTAACAATTGTACCATGTAGTGCTTTGGGACATGATTTTTTAATTTTAAATCAAACATATCTATCTAGAACTAATAAATGGTTATGAAAACATACATAGAAGGATATCATACATGCAATGAAATCAAATCAAACATATAGAAGTAATATCGTTATGAAAACCAATAGACATGGATATATAATAATCAAACAAAGTGTGCTCCAGACACACGTCTCTGAAAATACGTAAGTTTATAACATGTGTACATCTCGAACTAAGTGTGTCATAATGTATATAGGACCACATGTGGTCGCAAAAGGCTATATATATACAATGGACTATATGAAGAAACATGTTCACTAGGACCAGATGGCCCATATATATATATCTATGCACATCCAGGTGGACTATGAATCTATTCATGAAACATCTTCCCTCTCTTTGGCCTACTAGAAGTAGCACATCCATGACTTGGGGATGTAGTGGAGGGAGATGCCACTATGGATTTCATCCATGTGGTCTTAGGCATCTCTAAGAAGGTCTGCAACCTAACCTACACATTCATAAACAACAAGTTTTTAACACCCAAAATTTTAAAATACATTCAAAATTTAGAAACTTGTACAATTTAGTTAAAAAGTATGTGAAATCTTACCGTAATGTCAAGATCCCTATAAATTTGTCATTGACGCATCGTAGAGACAACAGTAGACTCACGAGGGGTAAGCTACATACAAATAATTAATTTTCAAATTAAATATTTCACATACATACAAAATTTGATATTAAAGATTTAAGTAATAAGAAATATTGAACCTCCAAAATTTAACAAATTTGAAAAATTATACCTCAGTTAGTGGATTTATAGATGCTATGGTAGTATTTACAGTAGCCTCCACAGTCTACATATATGGAGGAGTCTCTCTGTCAGTCATAAACTATACAAAAAACATGTAAAAATCAATATTAAAATCTACATGACTGCACCACATAACAGAGGTCCAAAACATGTAATCCACGTGAACTTCCACAATTAGAAACAAAGTGTAAAGAGAAACTAACTTGCATAAAACTCATGTGAGGCATGTCAGTACCCTTAGTTCCTAGAGTAGATGATGACCCACCAGGGTCATGTGTATACAAGACAAACATATTAATATGTACAACATATACGTGAAACATTATAATAATAATCTAGTGCAATCAAATGAAATTAAAAATGTAAGTTTGTACAACTTGAAACTTACGTTTGAAACATGCCTAGCTGCAGTAGCTAGCATGTCGACGCTAGATGTTTCCTTTACCGGCTCTTGCTATTTACAATTAAAAAAAAATAGTTTTTTACATGTATGTACATGACGTACAATCAAATACATATATATTAAAATCTCAAACATGTGAATTAAACTATTGTATATATATATATATATATATATATATATATTATTTATATTTATTTGAAATTTACCTGTGAAAGATCAATATCAGTGGCACCAGTTCCAAAGACATCCTCCAGCATCTCATCTATAGAAAAGAAATCATGTGAACCAAAAAATGATGTCTCACCCATAGTGCATATGGCACCACAGGATCCACAGTGGTGTGATGCACTAGAACTAGAGCCTCCACCAACATCACCTAATGTAATTTGGTCACTATGCTAGGTCAGAGTGTCAGTGAGCTCCCTCAATGCATGCAGTGTGTCAATCTCCACAACCTCCTTCATTGTAGGAGGGATAACTGAAGGCAGTGGGGGTTTTGGGGCATGAAGGATCCTTGGTTGACCTATACATGCACCAAGTCTACTCTGTGCAGAGCCACCTCCTCAACCAAAAAAGTCAGAAAAGTTAAAATAATTCGAGACCTCATTAAGCATGAACTTACAATATAATTTCTTCAAAAAATAGAGAGGAACCTCATTTTTGTTACATGGTGGATAATAAAAAACCATCCACCATCGGTCATGAAAATTGTTTTTGATTCGGTCATTGTGGCACCAATCGATTGGGAACTGTTTGCAAGTAGCTGCAGGGGGGGGCATTGGTTCTCGGGTTAGTAAATAATTCAAAAATGAGGTCTTTGCCAATTTTTTGTCTTTTATGGCTACATGGGATAATTTATCCGCATACCTCCGCCTACAATTACCTTTAAAGGCATTCCATCTATGTATTTGGTTGGTTGCGGAGTCGACTTCGCTAATCAATGTTTGCAATGTGTTGGCTAAATTCATGCAGGACGGATTTGTGACATGATTTTGTCTTATAGTCTGAATAAGGTTCTCAATAACAATTTTATTTTCGTGGATTCTTCCAATGATATTATCTTGTGTTTTTGCTAGTTCACTGGGGACAAAAGGAGCCATAGGAGGCAGATCTATGTTTGGAGGGTTTTAAGGAATGTTTTAAAAAAACACATGAAAATGCAAAAGAAAACCTTAAATGCAAACAAAATGATTAAAATCGGTGGCTTACCTCCTTGTCTTGGTGGCATGGTTGAATCTATCGTGATCCAGAATTCCAATCAGCAATTTTGAGGTGGTATTCAAAGCTCCAGTGAAAAAAGTCTAGGAGAAATCGCTATTTGAAATGAAAAATGTGGAAAATGAGGACTCGAGGGACTACTTTTTTTGTCTCAAAGTTTCACGATCGCGGTTTATAACCGTGCTCACGGTTCTAAACCATTATCGTAGTTTTAGGTTCGATTATTGCCAAACCCAAAATTCTGGAAACCACGATTGCGGTATATAAACTGCGATCGTGGTTCCTGAATTTTAGGTTTTTATGTTCACGAAATTGTTCACCAACTTCGTGCACTTACCCAACCCCTTACTTAAAATATAGATACTAGTGGTGATTGGTGGTGTTAATCACCACTTTATTTATCCTTTTATATGATATTGGTGCTAGTGGGCTGAAAATTGTCTCCCATCACAATACATATGTTCTCCTATATACCTCCCTCCACAATCGGAAAGGAATTTCATTCAATGGATCATATCATATCAGGTTTGATTCCCATAAAAATATCTCAAGATATTCATAGGTATGACCCTATTAAAAGTTACTATCATAGGACCCGCCCCACAACATCCATATACACATGTCACACATGTCATAATTCTGATATCCATAGAATCGAGGATGGTATTTTTGAGGACGGAAAATTCCATTACCAAGTTGGATTCCATCATTCAAATCTTGTTCAAAATAATAGGGAACCGTGAATCTCAAATTCCTCTCCTTGGAGAATGTATAGTATAACCTGATTCATATGTCAAGAAGCAAGAGGAATGTTTAGAAAAATTGATACATGATGATGAGTTTCAACAGTTTCATCTTCAAAACATTGAGTAGGTTTAGGAGGTTATACAAGAGTGATTTAATGCTCTTAACAATCCCAAGTAGTATCAGTACCCACAAACCAAAAGCTCTAGTTCCACTCAAGGCAAGGAAATTGATTGGAATGTTCTACTTCACCATTCTAATATGCCAATGTCAACTATTCTAATGGATGTGACAATCAATTGGAATGTTCCAATTTACCATTCTAATATGACAATGTCAACTCTTCCAATGAATATGGGGAGGTGCTCCAAAACAAAATATCTATTGGTACCCCACATTTTGTAAAAATATTACAAGGTTTCCACATATCTTTGTAAATGGTTGTCTTTTACTATTTTATTTTATCTAGTTCATGAATAAAGCTAAAAGTGTAGGAATCTTTTCTAGCCCTTATGATTTTTGTTAATGATTTTCTTCAGGTGAAAGATCATCCATGACTGATGCATAAAAACGTAAATTTTAAAGTCGTGGAAATTGTGGTTGCTCGTGTTTTGTTTTGTATGAGCTAGATGGTGTTTTGCAATTAGCTTTTTACATCAATACAATAATTTTGAATCCCTAAAAAAAATTATCGTGTCAAATTTTTATGTTATGTACATCCATACTAAACCCTCTATGCACAGTCTAGGATGATGCATTATATTTTGCATTGACAATTCCCTCTTGAGTTGATGATAGATTAATGCATTTTAAGAGCCCAATCGAGTATGAGGACACTACTAATCCAATGTTATTTTTCCACCTAGATTAGGTGTAATTCAGTTCATCTAAGGTGTAACATTAGTGTTTTGCTTACCAAGTTCTATTTATGGAAATGAGAGATTGAAAGAGTCCAAATTGTGACATTAGGATAAAATAAAATCATAATGTCAATTGGAGCCATGAACTTTTAAGCCCAAACCACAACCAAAAGATTGAGATGATTGTGATATTGCACCTATAGAGGATTTTTATATTAAGTTTGATGATGACAATGCTCATATCCTTGACCTGAGGGCTACCAAGTTCTAGTTGTGGCAATGAGAGACTACAACATTTCAAAATTCAAATTGTGAAATTAGGTTAAAACAATATGGTGGAGTTGATTGGAGCCATATCCATTTGGCCATAACCTCGACCAGAAGATATCATTGATTCTTGGAAAACGTGCACAATGAAGTATTTTAATTTTTCTAAATTAATCATTTGAAAACAATAGTTTTATATGTATCAACCTTCCACAAAGATCTAGAATTATTGTTTCAAATATAGTCATAACATTCTTTAAAATATCATTATGACACTACTTTTCGGAACAAAAGGAAAACAACATTGAGCAATAGAATTCTGCAATATCTTGAGTGATTTTCCCGATTCTTACTTTATTGTGTGGCCATAGACAAAAAGAAAGTCAATTGTGTATAGTTTTTCAATTCAACACTCTTTTTCACTAAGTTTTTTAACATTCACATAAATAGTTAGATTAAACACAATAGTTGAATGGAGATGGGTTTTATTTTAATATTAGAATTAAGAAAAAATGTTAGTTTAATAATAATAAATAAATAAAATCTCTTTATATAATTTTTTTTTACTCAGTTGTGTTTAATTTGTATTCGCTAGGGAAGTCCTCAATAATGTAGATTAATAAAGACAATATAGATGTCATTTATATATTAAAGGTGATTGTTTTTTTGGTCAAGTCTAAATACATCGAATTCAATTCTTTAAACTATTTATTAATTTAATTGAACCCACTTTCCCAAGTTCATAATTTGGGTCAATTAACTTGTAAATGTAAGTCCACCTATGAGATGTTTGGTAAGGCACTTAAAAATTTTCTTGACTTATGATATCCTCTCTCAAAAGGAGGTTTAAACTTGCATGGCATAATTCCTCCTCTCAACTTTTATCATTATTATAACATTTATTCATTTAATGTACTCTTTTATTATAGATACATATAATAAATATATATGTATACACCCTATACAAACATGCAAAAATATTCATAAAAAAGGCAAGAAGCCTTGTAGAACTTACCATGTAAATTTATATTTGGTTTTACAAATGTTTTTATATACACTTAATTTTGTTTCTATAAGTAATATTGTTATTTTGGGAAGTTTTAAAAAAATGGGTATCTTTTTAAATTTTATCTTACCATTTTGTACTTTTTAGTATTATTGTCAGAGTTATATTCTACATTCTTATAATCATATCACGTTCATATTGTATGATCACAATACCTTGTATCTCTCCCCCCTTAGCAAAGTAAATCCACCTACTTTCTTCATTCTCAATAATAGATATTTGAAGTCACCACACAAGTTAGTATTATCTACCTAATCAAAGGGCTAGTTAGTGGACACTAGCTATCTAACATTAATGTAGTTTATTTATTTATTTGCATTGATAATATAAGTTAGATTCAATTATTATAGATATGCATGAGTCCCAACCCACAAATCAAAGATATAGAAGTTATGAGATGAAACAAGAAAACTATTATTAAGAAAGTCAACATTCGATCACACAACTTTTTCTTTTAGAAAATTTTCTACTCCTCTAGCGTATCTGAAATATTTTTTAGATTTATGAGAACTTAATTTGATCATATTTACATTTTTTGTTGACAATCATCACATCTCCAAGTACACATTTCTTGTCTTAGATTTATGTAAAATATCATCTACAATGCTATGCACCTAGGGAAAGGATGTTATGATGTATATGTATTGATGGATATGCCGACATGTGGCATACGTCCCCTTATCTTATTCCTTTAAATGCATCCATGAAACTAAAATATGGTATCTTCCTTCTTGGGAGCTATAATATCTTCTTCTGCATCAATATCTTATTTTTCTTCCTCTTCTTTATAGTCTTCTTCAACTTCTTCTGCGTTTGATTCTTCAATATATGCTACACCATCATCTTCCCTTGAATATTCTTCACCTTCCTCTTCATCTTCTTTCTCTCTTGATTCTTCAATATATTCTTCCCCATCATCTTCCTTTGACTCTTCTTCCTCTTTGTGGTCCCATCTATCCATAAAAAGTTGTTCCATTTCCTCCCAAGACCAATCCTTCCTGTCATTTTTTAACTCAGAAAAACAAATCCATGCAGGACCACCAAGATAATGTGAAAACCTATTCCTTGTCATGAAATATGAGAAATGTATATTCTTAAATTTTATCCACCATTCTTTAGCATCCATCTCACCATTTCCATAAAAATTTGTTATCCCTGTGATCATGATTAGGGTTTAAGAATTATGAAAATATTTCGGTAGATGGATAAAAACAAAAAGAAAAAACCCTAACTGAAATTTCAAGATATTTCTGAAAATATAAATTTTGCTAAAAAATACCACAATTTTCTTCCTGAAAAATTGAATTTATGAAAAAACCTAAAACACCAATAACATCCGAAAAACAAATCCAATGGAGCTGAAATTTTTAGATATTATGACTTAGAGTGTTTCCAAATTATGATGCAAAAATTGGGAAAAATTTAGATACCCTCTTCAAGACATATTAGAAACAAAAAATTAAGGTTTTTGCCCTAATTTTGGCCGAAATTACTGCTCTGATACCACTTGATAAGAAATTTGCATATAATAAATCTATAAATTGTATAATATAACACAACACTAGATATATGGGGGGACAAGATGCCCAAATATGTAGAATAATACCCTTAAGGTAGGGCAACACCATACAATGCTCTTTAAGGAAGGAGTAACTCCACAATCTCCCAAGATGCAAATCCACTTCAAGGGGGACACCTCGAATATACCTCTACCAAGTAGAATAATCAACTCATACATACATTACCTAAAAATCAACTCATACAAACATAAGAGTAATGTATGTATGAATTGATTCTTCTACTTGGTAGAGGTATATTGGAGGTGTCCCCCTCAAAGAGGATTCCCATTGTAAGGATATTACACTTCAGAACATATATAGAAAAATAACATGAGAGAAAACCAAAATATAGATAAATGATGATAATATGCTCATATAAGCTTTTCCACTTCGAGGGGGTAACCTCAAAACCATACAATAACACTCCAATACTCAATATGATGATTAACTACAACCTTCTAACCCCTATATATACCATTATAACCTATGGCCAATACTGAGGCCAACCTCCTAAGCATAATAAATCATAAATGAATGATATAATAAGATAAGGGGATGTGTGCCACATGTCAGCATCTCCATCAATACATATACATCATAACATCCTTTCCCTAGGTGCATAACATTCCTTCCCTTCTTGACATGTTTCGTCCCCGAAACATAAGAAAAAACCATGTAATGAGTGTGTTGTAAATTTTTACACACTTTGCGCCATAATCGATCATCCATCCATATGTGATCCTGGTAGATGATACATATCTGAATTAATATCCATATTCCATTACACTACTCTGATTCCATTCGAGACCATATTTTATCATCCTTGGATTCCATGCATAACCAACATAGGGATTCAATGCATAACCATAATAAGGATTCCATGTATAACCATAATAAGGATTCCATGCTTCATAATTGTTGCTCCATTAATCCCCTATATAAAAAAAGTGATTATTCCTCCAATTGCCTGTATATCTATATTGGTTGGAAATATGATGTTCCCTGGGATATCTTCATGATTTTTTTCTCTCATGTTGACATGGATTTCCATATGCTACAGTTGTAGTATCATCAACCTCATCAACCTGTTTCTGAACTTTCTTTTCTTCTTCCACCTTTGCATTTGATATTTTCTTTTTCTCTTAAGTATATGAATCATCATTTCCTTATTTTTCTTCATGTTCCTCTTTTAAATCATCCTTATTCCCTTCTTCTCCATATTCTAAATCATCCTCATGGTCTATATTGACTTTTCTTTGATTTCCATTAAGCTTGATATCCTGTAAAGTGACCTTCTTCTTTTTGTACCAAATCTTCATAAACTTATTTTTCATATTAATATTCATTGTCCCCAATGTCTCTAAACAGGGATACGCAAGAAAAATAACCAAACCATCCATATATAAGGAAAAAAAATCTGAATGTAAAGTATATTTGTCCATAGTAAGTTTTAAATCTTCAAAAACTTGAATTTTCTTACCATTCACTTGAGTTTCTTTGATATTACTTTCTTGAACATGTAGATGTTGAGCCATATCATTTTTGATGAAGTTATATTTGTTGTTAGGGTTTATGGAAACAATTATCTTATTCCTTTGAATGCATCCATGAAACTGAAATATGGTATATTCCTTCTTGGGAGCTATAATATCTTCTTTTGCATCAATATCTTGTTTTCTTCCTCTTCTTCAACTTCTTTTGCGTTTGATTCTTCAATATATGCTGCACCATCATCTTCCCTTGAATATTCTTCACCTTCCTCTTCATCTTCTTTCTCTCTTGTTTCTTAAATATATTCTTCCCCGTCATCTTCCTTTGACTCTTCTTCCTCTTTGTGGTCCCATCTATCCATAAAAATTTGTTCCATTTCCTCCCAAGACCAATCCTTCCTGTCATTTTTTAACTCAGAAAACCAAATCCATGCAAGACCACCAAGATAATGTGAAAACCTATTCCTTGTCATGAAATATGAGAAATATATATTCTTAAATTTTATCCACCATTCTTTAGCATCCATCTCACCATTTCCATAAAAAATTGTTATCCCTAGAGGTGATCATGATTAGGGTTTAGGAATTCTGAAAATATTTTGAGCAGATGGATAAAAACACAAGTAATAACGTTAGCCTAACTAAAATTTCAAGCACTTTCCAAAAATATAAATCTTGCTAAAAAATAACACAATTTGCTTCTTGAAAAGGAGGTGCGGGGAACTTTTCTGAAAAACCTAAAACACCAATAACATCTGCAAAACATATCCAATGGAGCTAAAATGTTAAGATATTCTGACTTAGAGTGTTTCAAAATTATGATGTAAAACTTGAGAAAAAATTAGATACCCTCTTCAAGATATATTTGAAAAAACAAATTAGGGTTTTTACCCTAATTTTGGCCATGAAACCCGCTGCTCTGATACCACTTGTAAGGATATTACTTGTATAAATCAGAACATATACAGTAGAATAACATGAGAGAACACCAAAATATAGATAAATGATGACAATATGCTCATATAATAGCTTTGCCACTTCAAGGGGGCAACCTCCTATACCACTTCGAGGGGGTAACCTTTAAACCATACAATAACACTCCAATACTCAATATAATGATTAACTACAACCTTCTAACCCATTTTTGTCTATATATACCATTCTAACCTATGGCCAATACTGAGGCCGACCTCCTAAGCATAATAAATCATAAATGAATGATATAATAAGATAAGGGGATGTGTGCCACATGTCGGAATCTCCATCAATACATATACATCATAACATATTTCCCTAGGTGCATAGCATTCCTTCCCTCCTTGGGCACATGTTTCTTCCCCGAAACATAAGAAAGTTGATTACATCTAATGTATGTTACTTAAATTTTATCCATCACTTTGCAGGCCATCTAATCTTCCAATTATGTAGTGGTCATGATAGAGGAATTTCATATTTGAAAATATCTCATCTATTCGGATAAAAACTTACCCTATTGTAAAACTTTCTCATTTCTGTAAACCCATATTTTAGGACATGGGGAAACCTTGCAAAATGGTTAATCTCATAAATTAACCTTGTACAGCCATTCACATCTCGCATAACAAATCCAATAGAGATTAAATTTTCATCAATGTAATGGATTGTGATATACATAGCATTTCTGATTGATGATTTTCAAAATTATGAATAAAAATTATGATACCCTCTTCAACCCTTGATCATGTTTGATTCAAAAAATTAGTTGCCTATCCTTATTGGTTGTTGCCAATTATGATGTGCATGATATCCACTTGTAAATTTATACTTATATGTTGAATGTGTTTCCATGGATAACATTTGAGTAAATGAAGATTATCTATGTGACAATTGGTCATATAATTCTTTTCCACTTCCATTTCCCTTCTATTTCTCCCTCAACAGAGTATTTCCACAACCCATCAATTATCCTCCCTTATCAATATGATGATTAACTACAACCTTTTAATGCATCCTTATTCACCCTCTCTCTCTCTCCATGATCCCTTGGAATACATCCTAGAATGAGTGATAGTAATTAAGATTAGGAAGATGGTGCCAACCTTCGATCTTCATCTTATAACATGCAAGTCATCAACTTTCCCTAGGTGCATAGTCCATTCTTCCCGTTGAGATACTTCTTACATTGCCAAAACATAAACTTATTTTTCTATTAGTTATCGATATTGTCCTACCAATAGGTTTGAAGCATTACTACTTCATTTCATCAAACATTTGTTATCCTTGTTGATTCATCCATTATTTAGGAATTCCAAAACATTTGTAGATGATACTAATCCAAACAACCCATTTTCTAAGTTGTAGATTTCAATCCATCCATTTCATCCATTTTTATTTCCAAATTTTACTTACCATTCATGAATTGTGCAATCTTTGAATTCATTTCCATCATGGATATCTAAATGTGTAACCAACAACAATGTTTATTTCATCTCCAAGTTATACTTCCACCTTAGATCTTTTTATGATGCAAAAATCAAAATCTTGCATACCCTTGAGAAGATTCAAATAGCTTGGTTATCCAAATTGAAATATAGTGTATTTTCCTAAGAGCAGGAGCTATCCAAATCATATTTTTTCATGTTCACTTTGTAAGGATATTACTTGTATAAATCAGAACATATACAACTTTGAATAACATTCTTCAACACCAAAATATAGATAAATGATGATAATATCTTCATATAATAGCTTTTCGACTTTGAGGGGGCAACCTCCAATACCACTTCGAGGGGGTAACCTCCAAACCATACAATAACACTCCAATACTCAATATGATGATTAACTACAACCTTATAACCCCTATATATTCCATTCTAACTCTATGGCCAATACTTTGAGGCCGACCTCCTAAGCATAATAAATCATAAATTTGATATAATAAGATAAGGGGATGTCCTGTTCACCATTTTCTAGCATCTCATGTTAATCTCCAAATACATCATTACCATCCTAGGAATCCCTAATGTCAAAATTGTTCTTTCCTTGAGATAAAATTTCATCCCCGAAAATATGAGATTCTTGTAAGTATATCATTAAATTTTATCCACCATTCTTTAGCATACATCTCACAATTTCCATAAAAATTTGTTATCCACGTGAACATGATTAGGGTTTAGGAATTCTTAAAATATTTCGATAGATGGATAAAAACACAAAGAACAAACCCTAACTAAAATTTCAATAGCTTTCTGAAATTATAAATATTGCTAAAAAATAACACAATTTGCTTCCTGAAAAGTGAATTTATGAAAACACCTAAAACACCAATAACATCCACAAAACAGATCCAATGGAGCTGAAATTTTTTAGATATTCTGACTTAGAGTGTTTCGCAAATTATGATGAAAAAATTGGGAAAAAATTCGATACCCTTTCAAAATATAGCCGAAACAAAAAATTAGGGTTTTTACCCTTTTTGGACGAAATCGCTGCTCTGATACCACTTGTAAGGATATTACTTATATAAATCAATAACATATACAGTAGAATAACATGAGAGAACACCGAAATATAGATAAATGATGACAATATGATCATATAATATACCCTTAAGGTAGGGCAACACCATACAATGCTCCTTCGAGGGGGCAACCTCCAAATACCACTTCGAGGGGTTAACCTCCAAACCATACAATAACACTCCAATACTCAATATGATTATTAACTACAACCTTCTAACCCCTATATATACCATTCTAACCTATGGCCAATATTGAGGCCGACCTCCTAAGCATAATAAATCATAAATGAATGATATAATAAGATAAGGGGATGTGTGCCACATGTCGGCATCTCCATCAATACATATACATCATAACATCCTTTCCCTAGGTGCATAGCATTCCTTCCCTCCTTTACATTTTTCATCCCTGAAACATAAGAGTTGATTCTTCTAAGTATATTCTTAAATTTTATCCACCATTCTTTAGCATCCACCTCACCATTTCCATAAAAAATTGTTATCCCCGTGATCATGATTAGGGTTTAGGAATTCTTAAAATATTTCAGCAGATGGATAAAAACACAAAGAACAAACCCTAACTGAAATTTCAATAGCTTTCCGAAAATATAAATTTTTCTTAAAAATACTAAAATTTGCATCCTGAAAAGTGAATTTATGAAAAAAACTAAAATACCAATAACATCTGCAAAACAAATCCAATGGAACTAAAATTTTCAGATATTTTGACGTAGAGTTTTTCAAAATTATGATGTAAAATTGGGAAAAAAATTCGATACCTTCTTCAAGATATATTCGAAACAAAAAATTAGGGTTTTTACCCTAATTTTGGCCGAAATCGCTACTCTGATACCACTTGTAAGGATATTACTTGTATAAATCAGAACATATACAACAGAATAACATGAGAGAACACCAAAATATAGATAAATGATGACAATATGCTCATATAATAGCTTTGCCACTTCGCGGGGGTAACCTCCAATACCACTTCGAGGGGGTAACCTCCAAACCATACAATAACACTCCAATACTCAATATGATGATTAACTACAACCTTCTAACCCCTATATATACCATTCTAACCTATGGCCAATACTGAGGCCTACCTCCTAAGCATAATAAATCATAAATGAATGATATAATAAGATAAGGGGATGTGTGCCACATGTCAACATCTCCATCAATACATATACATCATAACATCCTTTCCCTAGGTGCATAGCATTCCTTCCCTCCTTGACATGTTTCATCCCCGAAACATAAGAGTTGATTCTTCTAAGTATATTCTTAAATTTTATCCACCATTCTTTAGCATCCATCTCACCATTTCCATAAAAATTTGTTATCCCCGTGATCATGATTAAGGTTTAGGAATTTCTAAAATATTTCGGAAGATGGATAAAAACACAAAGAACAAACCCTAACTGAAATTTCAAGAGCTTTCCGAAAATATAAATTTTGCTACAAAATACTAAAATTTGGTTCCTGAAAAGTGAATTTATGAAACAACCTAAAACACTAATAACATCTGCAAAATAGATCCAATGGAGCTAAAATTTTCAGATATTCTGACTTAGCATTTTTCACAATTATGATGCAAAAATTGGGAAAAAATTTGATACCCTCTTCAATATATATTTGAAACAAAAATTTAGGGTTTTTACCCTAATTTCGGCCGAAATCGCTGCTCTGATAACACTTGTAAGGATATTAATTGTATAAATAAGAACATATGCAGCAGAATAACATGAGAGAACACCAAAATATAGATAAATGATAACAATATGCTCATATAATACCCTTTCCATGTCAAGGGGGCAACCTCCAATACCACTTCGAGGGGGTAACCTCCAAACCATACAATAACACTCCAATAGTCAATATGATGATTAACTTCAACCTTCTAACCCCTATATATACCATTCTAACCTATGGCCAATACTGAGGCTGATCTCCTAAGCATAATAAATCATAAATCATAAAGCATAATAAGATAAGGGGATGTGTGCCACATGTCGGCATCTGCATCAATACATATACATGATAACATCCTTTCCCTAGGTGCATAGCATACAATATCATGCGCAGGTTGTGTCATTTCTAGTTCACGTGTTTCCTACATTAATGTGGAATAATAATTTCAAAAAAATAATATAAAATTTAATTTTAATTTATAATGATGATTTCATGTCATAAATATATGTATTATGTCATATATTAAATTGAAATTTATTTTCAATTTTTCGATAAATTTGGTGAAATATATCCATAATCATAAAATCTTTACCCTAATAATGTTTTTAATAATTCAATACTTAATGAACAATATGTTGTAATAATTCAATATTTCATAAAAAAATACTATATTGATATTTATTGATGCAATTGTATCCATATAAAAGTAAATATGTAAAGATATTTCATCTTTTTCTCCTATCTCTTTAATCATATGAAGAAAAAACCAGATTAAGGTATTATGGCTCCAACTTCTAAATTAAAATGTTTTATCTCTCCAATCCCCTTCTATCATGTGACATGTCTTAAATGGTTGGATTATATAACTTTAAAAAAATAATGTTTTCATTTATTTTTATGCCGACTGGTGTTCCTAGTTGGAGTGAACCTTGCCTTCTCTGACACATTTTAGGGAATCAATGGTGTAGAGGAGGAGGTAGTACATACATTGAAATATTTCGGTCCATAGTTAAAACTGTAATCCGCTAGAAAACCAAGCTCTGTATTCTATCGTTTATGTGGTGTATGGGAGCCAATGTTTTCTGTCCAAGGAGGAGATGAAAAAAATAATGTTAGGGTTAGAGAGCAACGAGAAGCCATTTTGTGGGGGATTTGCACTTGGTTACTGGAACTCTAATGGTGGATGATCTTCCACATGGATTCAAAGAGCCTAATAGAAGAAGAGGCATTGTTGTGGGAGAGTGGGTGCCATAGAGGGAGATTATTTGCTATCTGCGTATGGGGGTGTTCGTTACAGATGCATAGTGAAGACTTTGCTAATCACAATGTCTTCAATTCACTGGAGAAGTATATTTCAACTTACCTTGTCTTCAATGATGATACTCTGGTATGTCTAGAGTTCATTGTGTTATAATTATCAAACTAATCGAATGATATGCATATTTATTTATCTCAATTTGGTATCATGCAACATGCATGATTATGTAAAATTTTATTACTGTAAAAAAGACTCCTAGGATGTCTTGGTGATAGGGATATTTTTTTGAGATGGGAGATGTATTTGGCTATGTCGAAAAGGCTATTAGATGTCCTAAAAATCTTTGGATTTCTCCAAACATCTTAGTGGGACATCCCTTAACTTTAAAGAGACAACTTGCAATGGGACATGCAATCACACTTAAAAATCATTGAAACAAGAAAACAAACCTAATGCACTCCAACACTAGTGTTGAAGAACTATAAAACAATTAACCAAGCCCTAAATGTTGTTTTCTCAGTAGCAGTTTAGGAGAAGAGTGTAGACTTTAAAAAAATAACAAAAAATTATATGCATTATGAGAGTATACGTAGGGGTTTTGGGAAAAAATTGTAGGTTATGATGTCATTTTTCAAATGGTGTACCCATCCCAATACCTGTACTCATATCCATGTGTCATGCAGCCTAGATTTGCATCTTACTTATATCCTAGGAAGCTATAAGACATTGAATTTCAATTATGTATATCCAAGTGTCCTAGAGAATAGCTTTGCATCTTACCTGTATCTTGAGAAGCTACAAAACATTGAATTTCCATTATGTATATGTTTTATAATGTCAATATTTTATAGCACTTACATATTGTATAGCATGGCAGGTTAGATTTTGTGACCTGATTAACTTTCCTTATAGCAATGATGTCTTTGACATTTTGTAGGGAACAACTATAGGGGTAATTTTAGGACTTCTTGCTTCATTAAAATTGACTAGTGGGAAATTGTATGATTAGATGTTCATGTTTCTTGGAGTTGGAGAGGTAATTCAGACTCTTTTGTTAGAAGTTATTGGGTAATTCCATAAATAACTGACAAAATGTGAGTATTTATGGTTCTTGATAAAGAACCTGTGACATAGTTTCCTATGTTGGAGCCTCAAAGAGTTGATCGGCCATAAAATTTAAAATGAAAGATGTTAAAATTTTTTGTCAAATGCTAGATTGTTACTTGAATGTTATCATATACTACTAGTCATATATCATAAGTTGAACATGTAAATATACATTGTATGATAAGTTTGACTATAAAATCCTATTTTCTTTGCTAATTGATGCTTCAAAAATTTCATATGTTTTTGGATTCTAGTTTTTCCCAGCCATGAATTGAATTAGCTTCTTTTTTTTAATAATTATATCACAAATTGCAATTCATGCACTGCTGATGATGGCCCAAGCATAAGTTTATTATTAAAGACCATGCCAATGCATCATAGTGGAAAATATCAACATGTAGGAACATTCTTCTAATGAATTATCAACACAATTTTGGTCTAGGGAGATTAAAGATGCAAGTATCATATAGCTATCACTAAATTTTTATCCATTATGGTATATTTTTTGTGGTTGTCATTTTGAAAAATAAACAATTATGATGAATTTACATACACTTGCAATGGAATTGAATGAATTTTATCCTCTTTCATAATTTATTATTTGTTTGCATTACTTATCATTGTCATTTCCTTGCTTTGAATAATAGAATCTATCTAAAGCCTGAAAATTTTATTAGTTTGTAACTAAATTACATTCTTATTTCATCCTTCTTTGAACACAAAAATTTGTGAAAAACATGCATGTAGGGATAAGTATTGTAGAGCTTATTGTGTTGGAAATAGCCAAACAGGTATTGTTGGATATGGATTTTCCTACTATTATATCTCATTGTCACATTAGTGTTTGAATAACTATGGTTTCCTGTATCTACAAGTTTCTCATGTAATTACTTTTCAGGGAAAATCTCATTAATCAAAGCTCACAAAAGGATATGGTTGGTCGACTCTAAGGTATCTCTCACTTGCCCCTCCCATTTCCATGCATGCAAAAATTTAAATTTGACTCATCTTTGATTTGAATTAGTAATATGGTTGGTGGAGTGTAAGGTCTCTCTCGTTCTCCCTCCTACACCCCTTACATTTTCTTGCACACATGTTTACATAGAAATTTAAATTGTCTATGATTTGGTGGACTCTAAGTTAACTCTCACTTGCTCCTCCCATTTCCATGCACACAACAATCTAAATTTGACTTGTCCTAGATGTGAATTATTACTAGCAATATCACCTTTGGAGATATTAAAGGCCAATAGGCCTGTTAATAAAAAAAAATTATAATTACAAGTAATAAGAAATGAAAAAAATAAAATTATTATTTATATTATTATTGTTAACAATGATGAAAATTAAAATTAATAGAAATTAATGAAATTTAGTGATTAAAACTAACATAAAGTAAAATTAAAAAAAAATCTAAAATAAAATTTAAATTATAATTACAATGAATAAAAATTTAAAAATAACAATATTATTTATATTATTATTGTTAACAATAAAAATAAATAAATTTAATAAAAATGAAAAAGAAATAATAATAATAAAAACTATTGGAACTAAAAATGAACAAAATAATAACTAAATTAAATTAAAATTAAATGAATAAATATTAAAATTGATAAAAATTAAAACCAAATTTGATTAAAATTAAAACATTAACTAAAACTAATAAAAACTTAATAAAATGAACAAAAATTAATAAAAATTAATAAAAATTAACAAAACTTAACAAAAGATCACAAAAATTAATGAAAAATTAATAAAAACTTATTTGAAATAACAAAAATTAATTATTTTTTTGACAAAAATAAACTGTAACATCCACACTTTACACACACAATTACAACAATAAAAATATTGGAATAATTTTTTTTTGACTTACATTGGTTACTACACAACACCACAAGGGCTCCAAGTAGAGAAATTCAACAATGCATAAGACACTTACATAAACATGAACCCACTCATACAATAGTATAACATTGGGCACCCATCAATGTCATACTTAAATGATATAAACTAGGACAATGACCCAATTAAAGTAAGAAACACCGGGTAGGCATACTCCACAACATGACCTTTTTATTGTTTACATATTGATTACATTTAGGTTTCTATTATATGACCTTATAGTTTTCAAGAGAATTAAACACATGATCTTTAAAATTTCCTACTTTACAATGTTCAATTACTTTTATTTGTAGAGCAATAGTCTTTAAAGGAGAAAGCATGATTGATTCCTTTATCGAATTCCATTAACTATCCATAGATTATTGGTTAATTAAAGTCAATTTTAAGCAACTATGAGTCTCCCAATAAATCGTTCTTATGTTAAAGATTGGTTTCTCATGCCATTGTTATTTAGTTCCAAATTTAGTTTGAGTCAATTTAGCATTGACACATCGTAATTTTTATTTTTAGTGGACTCTATATTGGCTCAAATTCCTAGTCCCACCAGGAACACTTTTTATCCATTCTTAAAAAAAATTCAATGTTTAATTTAACCATAAGGACTTCAAGTGAAATTTTATTCCTAAACCACTATCATATATACTATTTTTTTCATCTCATTTACATTATTTCTTAGATCTCTTATTAGCATCTCTTTAACAAAAATAGTTACGAAAGTACTTGTCTGACATTTTTAAGAAGTATGTGATTGGAAGCATTACAACTACACACGAACGAAAAGTTATTTGTTTCCAGGGTAAGGTCCCATGTTTCTACATTTCACGATTCCGTGAAATTAATTTTTTTCTTAATGTCATAAAAGGGCATAATAAGGGATTACGGGACAAAGTTTTTAGTTTCCTAGTTTCTCTTAAGTCAACATATTTCAAATTAATTTTATTTGCAAAGAGTTACTTAGAATTGTCTACCCATAAGTTAACCTCCTAATCAACTGAAGATTAGTTTAATTCCAATAAACACTCAGGGTTGTACACCCTATTATAGATTAGATTAAGGTATGAAAACATCTTTACCCTATAAAGCCTTCATAAAAGACCATGATGCTATATTGTCACTTGTCAAGGTAACACATTTAGATTTGAGGAACTAAAGAGATCACGAACAAAATTTTAATTCATAGTATAACTATTTCACTAGCTCCATTTGTGTCATCTAGATCCCACACGGAATTCATTTTATGACGAAGTTAATTTCTAGATCTAACTTATTAAGAATTGGTAGTCCATTATGATACTAAAGAAGTGTTAGTTCTCCTTACTCCAAAAAATTATGACCATGTCATTCCTCACTATTAGGTTCACGACGATGTCGCTAAGCATACCAACTATGACACTAATAAATACTTGGGATCTTATTTATTTAATCTAGAAGGTGTTATTAAGCGTAAAGAATTAAGTTTGTTCTAAGGTAATAGTTTCTTCTATGCTACTAAGGATCGTGTGAGAAGGGTAGATATGCACAAGTTTTAAACTAAGGTTAACTATTATATTTAGGTTTTCTTTTTATATTTTCTAGTTATATAACACAACACTCTAGAGACTCCATCATAAATTTCACAACAAGAATGCAATATAATCTAGGTTAAATTCAATTTCAATCAACACAATATCATACTTTTACAGTACAAAACATGGAATAAAAATAACACCTATATTTAGATGAACATTTTGCTTAAAAAATAACATCTTAAAAATGTTTTAAAACTTCACTAATAAACCCTTCAATACTTCACAAAATGTTGAAAAATCCTTTACCATTTCTCTTAACATATCTATCCAAACCCTTTTTCTTTAACCATATGGAAATTTGAATCAAAAGACACTGATAGGTGAATGCACATTTCACAAAGCACATCTAAAACTAGCATGTCATACATATTTAAAAGTTTCGACAAATAAATTTACTTTAACATAACAATACATACATACATACACACACACACACACACACACACAAATATATATATAGATATATATATATATATATATATACACACACAATACATACATACATACATACATACATACATACATACATACATACACACACACAGATATATATATATATATATATATATATATATATATATATATTTCCATTAATATACATAAATTACAGTGATAAAAAATAAATTACAACCACGACATTTTCACACCTTACTTGCATCATGCAAAACAATGTGAGCATGAAATCAATGATAAATAGATGGCATTGAATCCGCCTAAATATAACATAATTAACATTATTGGTTTTACATTTACCTTTTAGTAATATTACACACATGATAAGAGAGGGTTAGGGTATATATTCATTTTATTTCATTGTATTCCTTAACTAAGAGAGGAGAGAGAAAGAGATAAGGAAGAGAAAGAAACACTATTTTGCCAAAAGTTAAATTTCACACACCAAGTCACAAGATAGAGTTTCAAATATTTATTTACAAGTGTTATTAAGTTTTCCACGATAGTTTGTAATTTATCTAGGGTCCTACAACTTTATTTTACACTTTCCTGCTAGTTGTAAAAATGCACAAATTAGGCTCGGAGGCTAAGAAACCATATTCAAAAGCTACCTTCTGTTAGGTGATGCACAATGATTAACTTCCTACATGTCCTCCTAAATACCATGAATTCATAGGAGCTGATGGAATTCAAAACTAACGAATGGTTTCCAATTGGTGACTAGATTTCCGAGGTCACTGGTCATAATTGGTATAGTTTAACATAGTCAACAATGACCATAGTCCTACAAAACCCCCTTGACAAACTAGCCAAGAATTTGTTTTTTCCCAAACTGAAGATTCCAAGTAGTTGTATAGTAAAAATACTAGAGGGTTGCGAAGGAGGGCAAGCATTTCATTGTTCATGGTTCAAATGGCGAGCTAAAATAAAACCCAAATGTCTATTTTTAGAAACTCCTCAAAAGTGCAAAATGGAGTAATAGAGCTTCTAGAGTAGCAATGAAGAGAGAAAAAATGGTCAAATGAGGTCGAGCTAATGCTTGATGCGAGTCTCTACATAAAAAGGGATACATACAATACATGACATCTCTTCTATGAGGATCAGAGCATTATTTTACAAGTCTCTTGAAATTTCATTTATCTAACTTTGTAATGTGGAAAAAAAATTCTTTTAGTTGAAGACTCATCTAGGTCTCACCAAAACCAATGGCTCAACTACCACCTAAAATTTTTGTTCCTTTTAATAACAGTAGCCATTTGATTATTCCTGTTTATCATGATATATATGTTGTTATCTTAAAAGGATTACCCTCATATAGTGGTGAAAATCATATTACCCCTGTTGAGCATATTAAAGACATTGCAGCCCTTTGTTCAGTCCATAATATTACTCATGAAGATGTACATTTAAGAATTTTATATGCATCATTTAAAGAAAAACATTACAATGGTACTGGAATTTAGAAGTAGGGACAATAGTAACTTGGGATGAATTGGGAAAATTATTTACTTAAGTAGTTTCAAGACAATTTTGACCATTTATCTCTAATAGAGTAGGTTTCCACAATAAAAAGAGATCCTCTTGAATTGATGGCCATCTTTAATATTACATTTTCTAGAACTTGGGAAAGAATTCCAGCTAGTGTTAAGCCTCAAGATAATGATGCATTTTTATACTATCTCAAAGCTTTAAATAGTGACATTACAGCCATGATACAGTCTATGGGAGGAACTACACTTCCAACGGCTTATGATATTGCTATCAGAGCTGAAAATAACCTTATTCAAGCTGGAAAGTTAGCTCATAGGCCCTTAATGCCTATTATGGAAGATTTGGCACAAGTCGCACAACCTATTACCATAATAGAACCTATTGTTGCAACACCATAAGATGAAGTACTTAAGGTTTTGCAAAAAAAAATACAAATGAAATAACAACATTAAAGAGACAATTGACTCAACATAACATACCTTATCAAACACCTTATCAGTAGAATACTTAGCCATACTAGTAAACTCAAAATTACAAATAACCTTATCAACCAAAGCAATTTGATCCTAAGCTCTTAGTTCAGCTTGTGCCCTTGTACTAGTCAATATAGCCTGAGAACAATGGTGTCCACCTTGTAATCAACCTCATTCAACTTTTAATTTCCC
Source organism: Taxus chinensis (assembly GCA_019776745.2). Classification (NCBI taxonomy): domain Eukaryota; kingdom Viridiplantae; phylum Streptophyta; class Pinopsida; order Cupressales; family Taxaceae; genus Taxus; species Taxus chinensis. Next base: position 122,917,494 of record CM034154.1, read on the forward strand.
AAATGCATTCATGAATTTGAGCCTTCTTGCACAACCTCAATATGAAACATTATACATGCCTCAAATGAAGGGTGGGTAGAAATATGCTTAGAGTAAGAAACAACCTGAACAAAACTTAGTTAGTTTTGGAGAAGAATATTTCATTGCAGTTACAACTAGGTCTCAAGATAAAGAAAAACAACATAAAGGACCTGTTTTATCTACAGTTACTGACAAATCAACAAGTACAGGTCAAAAAAACAAGATATAGTCTTGTTTTTCCTTCAAAATCATCAAGCATTTCAGCTCCTAAAGTATAACAAAAAGAGTTTCAACCTGATCCTAGAAGATTGCTCATACCTCAAATTTCAAAAGCTGCTAAAACATAATCAGTTTTTGCTAAAGCTTATGCTAAAACCGTATAAGCTATCTATAATTTTTTTTGCTAATTTTAATATTTTTTAGGTTATGAAATAACATAATATTGGCATTTCATTATGGGATGCTTTAAATTTTCCAGGACAACAAGATTTACTTTCTCAAGATCTTGCTAAGTTGTATATTTCTTCGATACTAGCAGAGAAAGAAACTCATAAAGAAGATATGGTTCTTGGAATAGTTGATCAATAATGCATGAAAGACGTTAAGTAGATGGCATCAAAGGTTCTAAATGCTTATGATATTAAACAAACACCACCCTTTTATCTATCTTTGATTATTGGAGATCATTTAGTTCATAATTACATGGTTGATAATGGTGCAAACAACATAGTAATGCCTAAAGAAATTGTAGAAAAGTTAGGCCTACAGTATGAACATACAAAAAAGAGTGTGTAGTAGCTAGATGGTAAAACAAAAAACATAGTTGGTGTCATAAAAAATTTAGAGGTAACATTACATGCTTGTCCCAATGGTTAAATTCTTCAAGATGTAATTGTTATAGATCTACCTCTCTACTTTCCTTTATGTTTATCAAGAGATTTTACAACAAAGATAGGAGGTTATCTTTCTTCAAATTGGTCATTTATTTTCTTCACTCTAAGGTATGAAACTAAAGTTAGAGTTAATTAAGAGCCTTTGAATTGATTTACTATTGAACCTCATGCTTCAAATGTTGTAGAAAATTATGTAGCTATAGATTAGATTAATTTTGATGTCATAAAACATGTTTATGAATTAGATGGTGTTTCTAACTTGTTTATGGATGAAAAAACTCAGGAAGAACATGCTTATGATCCTTTCAAGGAAGTAGGAGAACATTTATTTTATGTTTATTTTTTACATGAGGAAGATACACCTATTCCCTTGTTGTCCAAAATAGAAAATACAATAGAAGGATTATGGAAGCTTCAGTTTGATGGAGAAAAAAATAAAAAAGGACAAGGTGTAAGTTTGATGCTTACTTCTCCTTCAAATGAAAAGTATTTTTAATCTCCAAGTCTACAATTTTCATGTACCTATAACGTAGATGAATATGAATCATTAATTCACGGCCTATAATAGGCCAGAAAGAGAGGAATTAGTATGTTACATGTTTATGGTGATTATGAGTTAGTGAGAAATCAAGTAAAAAACTTTAATGTTTGTAAGAACTCATTGTTGAAATTTTACAGACATATATTTTTAGATTTAATTTATTATTTTGAATCTATTAACATAAATCAGTCCTAAGAGCTATAAACAAACATGCAATAAAACTTGCAGCAATTGGAGCTAGCTTTAAAGTGTTAGAACAAATTGAAAAAAACAAAAGACAATAACATATAAAGCTTATTATAAAACCTTCAGTTCCTGATAATGAAGAAAACTAGCAAGTCTTTGAAGATCATGAAAAAATATATAAATTTCTGCAACAAGAAGCTGAATTTTCTATAGTTAATCAAGAGAAAATACAACACTTATATGGTGACAAAATTGTTCAATTCAAGACAAACAAGCTACCTCAAGGCTTTGTCACATTAGAAGATATTTTTAGTTCAGATGATCAACTCGAAAAAGAAAAAGGAAATATATCAACTCATGAAGATAATTATGTGGAGATCTCAGTTGATGATGAAAAGCAACTATTCATTAGAAAGGTATGTTCATTAGCTGAGAAACCATCTTTTATCAGTTTATGAAAAGAATTTAAAGATTTTTTTTCTTGGAAATACCAAGATTTGAGAGGATTTGATCCCATTTTAGCTCAGTATACCATAGAATTACAATCAAATTCAAAACCAATAAGGAAGAAACAAAGGCATGTTAATCCTAAGCTTGAGCCATTAATGTGGAAAGAGTTATCAAAGTTAATTGAATCAAGTAATATCTTTCCAGTTAAATATTCAAGTTGGGTAGCTAATCTTGTGCCTGTTCAGAAAAATAATGGTGAAATCTGGCTGTGTGTGGATTTTAGGGATCTTAACAAACCTTCATTAAAATATCATGTTGAGTCAAAATCACAGTACCCCCGAATGACCTTGGATCTTAGTGGGGAATTCTGTGTGATTGCATAACATTTGACCATCTCTCAAGCTGTGGGACTTGTGGACTTGAGATGGACCTCAGGAGAAGGCTAGTTCCTACTTCCTAAACTACCTGCCACAAGCTACTCTAGTGTAGGAATTTTTTTTATCTATCCTAATATAACCATTCCAAAGAGACAGGGAGAGAGAGAGAGAGAGTGAAAGAGAGCCTAAACTAAGCAATGATATACCAAAAAAGGAAGTGGGTGATCACAAATCGAACTTCCTAAAGTGGAGAGAGGTAAAAAAAAGAGAGGGTGGACAAGGTGAACCATAGACCAGAGATAGATTCAGATGGAACACCACTTCAAAATCCATTAAACACAACTCTCAGAATCTACAATAAACATTAGAACATGCACAATATACCCTATAATGATGAGAGGTGAGAAGAGACGATAAAATAAGCAAGGATGAACAAAATTCATCATGAAACATATTTTATTGCTCCAAAAGTTCACACAATACATCATTAGTGGGAAAGAGGCAAAAAAATGTCATTACAGAGATATGAGAAGAGGCTAAAACTCCACTTTTAACCCTAGGGAAGAAGAGAGAGGGGGGCAAGAGAGAAGCAATGACCAACCTTTAGAAATTGCCCCTCCTTTACAATATATAGTAAGAATAAGAGAGAGAGGAGGGAAGAATTTGAACTCTACTCCAACCACCCCTGGAAGCACATTGAATCCACTTACCATAATGAAGAGCTATACTGCAACACCCATACCTCTATCGATGTCCCTTACTGTGAAAGAAAGTGCCCCATTCTTCATCATGGTAGAAAGTGGGAGACTTGACATCCCCTTAAAATAGTGAGCCAAAAAATTAATGGAGGCAAGTGAGAAGTTGGTGCCTAGAGCTTTCCGAAAAATCCTCTCCCACTCAAATATGAGTTTCCAGTCAAAAGATATGGTTATCTAAAGATTAGGGTTGCGAGCGCACAATATTTAAAAGATTCTATCCATATAGGGGCCACGTGGTAGCCTTGCGTGTCATGGAGATTCAACCCCTTCCTTTTGATCTTGAAATTGTACCAGACTAACATGTGGTGGCTTCCACGGGCTCTTCATTCTCCTCTGTATTTTTCCTAAATTCCTTCTATTGGTGGAGACACTATACCTGACCCAAGACATGTGGAGCCTTTGCGTAGATTTGGAAATTGCCCCAAAAATTTTCTTTTGAATTTGTGTGGATGAGACACTTGGAGGCCTTTACAGGCTTTTGGACTTTTCAATGGCCAACCTTACCTTTTCAGAATCTGACCACATGGTGGGATGATGCTTGTTTGGGGACTGCCTTTTGGGTTGCACCTTTGAAATTTCACCAAGGAGACACGTGGCTCCTTCCACAACTTTATTTTGTTTCTTTGTGTTTTTGCTAAGTCCTTTTGTTTTGAGGGGCTATATGTCTAACCATAGACATGTGGAGGATCAATTCACATTTGAGAACCAGCTCTAAATTCTACTTTTGAAGTTATGTCGTGCTGACACATGGCGGATTCCGTGGGTTCTGATGTTTCCTTTCCAATGACCACTTCTTCCTTTTCGAGCTCTAGACACGTGGAGGGCTAGCACTTGTTTGAGCTTCCGCTTTGGGTTGCGCCTTTGAATTTGTGCTACTGTGACATGTGGCACCATCCACCGGTTCTTCTATACTTAGCCGATTCCAGCTTGCTGCCTATTTGATTTTTGTTAGACCCTAGACATGTGGAGAGTTGGTGCTCATTTGAGTCTCCTCTTTAGGCCTTACCTTTTAAAATTATGTCGAGCTCACATGTGGTTCTATCCTCTGGCCATCTTATACTTAGTCGATTTGGGCCCGCTATGTCCCCCCTTTTTTACTCTGACCACATGGGAGGCCTACGCTATTTAGAGATTTCCCCTTGGGCTTGACTTTAGGAGTGGTGCTGTTGAGACATGTGGCACCTTCCGCTGATCTGTGACTTTACATTGGCTGATGAGTCCAGGCAAGCTTGTGGACCCGCACTTGAAAATTGCGCCATTTTGTGAAAAGTGTAAAAGTTCCAAAGTTCCCCAAAGACCCGCCGGCCCACATTTACAGGGGGAAAATGACATCTGCGGCCCTGCAGAACCACTTTTACACTTGGGAAAAAATTCCTCCATGGCCCCATAGACAAGCTATTCCCAAAATTCATCCTCGGGCCCGACGGCCCGCATTTTTCACTTGTGCCTTTTGCGAAAAGCACAAAAAATGCAAAAGTATCTCCCTCCACCCCACCAATCTACATTTTCTATTTCTGCCTATTAGTGCAAAGTCACAACACTACTGAATTTTTTCAACTCAGTGGGTTGATACTTTTAGTGTGATTGCATAACATGGAGCATCTCTTAAATCATGGGACATTGAAATCAAGAGAGCTCTCCAGATGAAGGTCGGTTCCTATTCCTCTGTTCAAGTGCACATATTAAAATTTTACAGATGATCTATTCTGAAACCTATTCTAACTTTCCAAGGAGACATGATTAAGAAGATGCAAGAAATTAAACCTAAACTAATAGAGGTGATGCACCAAAGGAATGTTGAACACCGGCTTTGCTATCAAACATAGACCATTAAAATGTGATACAACCACTACGCACAGATAACCAATAATGTAATGAAAGATCAAATAAAGCCAATGAACATTAGAGAGGGTTGAAACCATCCATAGGCATGTATTATTGTTTCATATATTGATGCAAAACATTACAATGGGAAAAAGGTGGAAAAATTGTATTACATTCTCAATGGGAGGATTGGACTCCACGAATTCGTCTGTAGATCAGAGAAGAAGGGAGGGCGCAAAACCAAAATTTCCAACCCTTTATAATGAGAAAATATCTTAACTTTATAGATGCAATAAAGAGGAGAAGAAAAGAAGCGGGAAACCTAGTTTGGAGCTCAGCTAGTAGCCATCAATGCTCCTATAAATCCACCCACAATCTATTAATTCCACTGCTATATGCTTGTTTGGCATGTTGAAGAAGGAAGAAGGGCGTATCAAATCAAATCTGATCTAGTTCTTGAAGCAATCAGATCATATAGTATTGGCATGAAGATGTTTTTCTACTTTTTACCCACCTAACCTTCTCGAAATTAGGGTTTCAGGCCTCCATAGCGTGGAGGAGGTCAAGATCTTTCCAACGGTGCCAAATTTATGGAATTTTGAGCACTGGATCGAAAGTTATGTTCATTTGAATATTTGAATTGGATTCGTACAAAATTGGAGAAAAACTACTTTCGCAAAATGGGTCCGTCAGCTCAAAATTCACTTTGCACCTTTTACACAAAAATTACAAAAATGCAAAAAATGCCATGTAGCCCCACAAGCCCGCAATTCACTTTTTCCAAATAAACATCTTCGGGTCCACTGGTCCTTATTTCCCATTTTGGTAAAAAGTCTCCCCCAGGCCCGCCAACCCACTTTTGGAAATAAATTCCTCCAAGGCCTGCCTTCCCGCATGTAATTAAGGCTTGACACGTGGCTTCTCTGGGCATTGGTGGAGGTGTGGCTTACTTTTAAACTTCATGTCTTTTCGAAACAAAATCCAAAATGTTTAAATTACCTTCGGAGACCCACCATCCCACTTTGACTTGAAACATGGCCATGTATAGAGCTGGCGCGTGTTAGGGGACCAATTTTGTATTTTTCTTTTGAAGTTGTGCCAAAGAGAAACATGGCTCCTTTTGTGGATTTTCTTTGTTTCTTTTTGTTTTGGTTAAGTCCTTTATGTTTGGTGAGGCCATATGTATGACCCGAAACACGTGGAGGGCTGACGTGCATTTGGGAACTGCTTCAAGATTTTACCTTTTAAATTTGCATGGAGATGACATGTGGAGGCCTCCATCATCCCTTCCATACTTAGATGATTTCAGCTACTGGCTCTGTCCCCTTTTTTGACTCGCGGACACATGGAAGATCAGTGCATGTTTAAGACTTGCCCTTGGGCCACCCCTTTTGAAATTGCATCGTTGAGGCATGTGGCACCCTCCACTAACTCTCCCCTCATCTTGACTTTTCAACTATCGACTCTATCCCTTTTTGTACATAGGACATGTGGAAGGATAGTGCTAGTTTGGGATACCCACTTTAAGATTTACCTTTGAAGATGTGTCGAGCTGACACGTGGCACCTTCCACGAGTTTACGATACATAACTGATTTAGGACGATGCCTTTTGACTTCTATTAGACCCTGACTACGTGGAGAGCTGGTGCTAGTTTGAGTCTCCAACTTGGGATCTCACTTTTGAAATTACGTTGAGTTAACATGTGGTTCCTTCCACTCGTTTGGACTTTTCAAAGACCAATTTGTCCCTTTTCAGGCCTTGGACACGTGGAAGCTCCACGCATGTTTGTGGTCTCCATTTTGAAGTGCCCATTTAGAATTTCACCAAGCTAAGGTGTGGCGCCTTCCATGAGTCTGTTGTTTGGACCCAAGTCTACTTATATGCAGATAAGTTCAGAAACATTGAGCCTTTCCCTAATTTCCTCCTGTGAGCCTCTGGTTCCTTTGACGTTGTTTTCCCCATTCGCTGACCATACTCCTCCATTTTCGAGTCTGTCTGCAACCTGACTATATGATTTGAAATGTGGGCTCATACGACGGAACTGACCCTTAGATTTCTTCCTCTGCAGGGTCAGGTTTGATCAATATTTCTGGAGGAGAAAAATTGGAATAACAATTTGGTGATTTACAGGGACATTTTCCCACTAGATGAAGAGACCAGTAGCCTTGGAAGTATCCATTGGGCATAGAGTCTATCTTGTGATTTCGAAAATGGTCTAGAACGACCTTCCACCATGCGCACTCTTTTCTTTGCTAGAAAATCTTGGATTCAATATTTGTGAGAGTAGAGAGTCGTCTGAAACATGGAAACTTCTCCCTCATTTGATTTTTTGCAACCTCACCTGTTTGAGCACAATAAAAACATCCAGACCTACTCCAATATGGATACTCTACAGATTTAGTTTCTTGTGGCCACAAGTCTTTTCCATGGGTGAGATGAACTTTAAATAAGCATACAAGAAGCAATAAAACATGTGCATCAACACTTAGGGAAACTAAAACCTAAACTATGACAAGACAATGTGCATACGCACTTGGAGAAATTGAATACCTAGGCTAATATTTACAAGGGTGAGAAACCCTTCTTTTAGTAGCAGTTTTTGAGATAGATCCCAGTGACTAGAATCTCTAATTCTTTGCTATCCAACTTAGCCAGCCGAAAGGCATTGCTACTTTTACATTTTGTGACCATGTAGAAGCCACTCCAAATGGCATTGAACTTGGAATGCCTTCCTATTTTTTCCCAATCTGCATCCCACTTTAGAACTAAGTCCCCCTCTTGAAATGTCCTTGTTCTTGCTTTCTTATTGAAGCTCTTCTTGATCGATGTTTGATCTCTCTCCATGATTTGTATTGCATGTTCTCTTGCCTCTTCTACTTCCATTAGCTCTGCATACCTGATTTCCATAGGTTCAAACTCGGCTAGTTCTAACTATTTCATGAACTCCAAAGTAGGCACCTCCAATGATATGGGCAATAATGCCTCTTTTCCATATACAAGCTTATATGGGGAGCTTCCTGTAGACCTTTTAGATGTGATCCTGTCAGCCCATGGAGCTGATTTGAGATTTGTGTGCCAAGTTCTCTGATTTTCATCAAGATTCCTTTTGATAATCCTTAGTAGGTTCTTGTTTGTGGCCTATGCTTAGCCATTACCTTGAGGGTAACAGTTTGATGAAGTTTTGAGGTATACACCATTCTTAACAGACCATTCAGTGATCCTTGTACTAAGGAATGCCAATTTATTATCTGATATGATAGTGGCAGGGGCTCCAAACCTAGTGACTATCCCTTCATAGAAATCAAAGATGTTGGATTCATTTACCTCCTTTAGCGCCACCACTTCAGTCCACTTGGTGAAATAGTTAGTTGCTGTGAGTATCCACTTGTGGCCCTAGCTTGAATTTGGGTTGACTACTCCAATGAAGTCTAGTCCCCATTGCATGAATGGCTGATTCATTGAAATTAGATGAAGGGGCAGGGCTGATAAATTTTCCTACCTTGTGAAGAATGTGCACTTCTTTCATTTCTTGATCCACGCGTAGCAATCACTAAACATAGTAGGCCAATAATAACCAGCTTTCATGATTTTGAGATTTGTTACTTGAGGAACAAAGTGGCCTTCTACTTCTCCATCGTGGAACTCATGCAACACCCTCTCAATTTGGCCTGTCCCAATGCACCTCAATAGAACACTATTGACATCCTTCTTAAAAAAGACACCACCAATAAGCACATATGGGATGTCTTGTAATCTGAAATATCTCCTCTTTGCTTTGTTCCATTCTAAAGAGCACAAACATGTTTGGAGATAATGCACCAACGATTGAGTCTAACATGGAATAGGTGCATCATTAGTTGGCTGCTCTTGATCATTCTGCAGTAGCAGGATAGTCTCTTCTTCATTTGTTGACTCGACTTGTTGCTTGGAAGCGAGATGCTCACACAGACCCTTGCCACGAACTGGCTTGGTCACTTTCATTTTAATATCATACTCCATTACATGATTGATCTGACCTACTCTCTTCTAATTAAAGTCCTTGTTTAGGAGAAAATATTTGACACCAGCATGAGACACTAGTAGTTGAATCTTATTGTTCAAGACCAAGTGTCTTAACTTCTTCAAACTTCTAATGACAACAAGGACATGATTTTCAATGAAAGAGTACTTTACCTTGTAATCCTCCAAGCTCTGACTGAAGAAGGCTATGGGCTATTCTTAACATTCCTTATTAGGTTGAACCAAGATAGTTGAGATTGTCTTTGACACTCCAAAAGCATACAACATGAAGTCCTTTGAAAATTCTTGGTTAATAAGGGTTGGGGCCTATGATATTGTGAGCTTGATGGCCTCAAAACTCTCTTTTCCTTCTACTGTCCATTTAAATGCAAGACTCTTCTTTAACATCATCGGTAAAGGATTCACAAGAGTGGCGAAATTAGGCACAAACCTATGAAAAAAGTTTATTCTCCCCAAGAAGCTTTGGAGATACTTCTTGTGTTGTGGCAATGGAAGTGTTTGGATGGCCTCAACTCTTTCAAGATCAATTGTTAACCCTTCTCTTGAGACAATGTGGCCCAAAATTTTTCCCTCATGTGCTAAGAATACACACTTCTTTGGATTTAATGACACTTCGAACCTTCTACACCTTTGAAATACCTGCTTTAGGTGGAAGATATGGTCTCCAACATTCTTTGAGAAGATGATGATATCATCTAGATATAACAAAACCATATTATTGATTAAGCTTTTGAATTCTAGGTCCATAGCTTGCTAAAATGTTGTTCTAGCATTTGATAGTCCACATGAAATATTTTTATAAGCATATGTACCCCATTTGGTGGTGAAGGATGTCTTGTACTAATCTTCCTCTTTCACCATTATCAGATTATAGCTTGAGTATCCATCTAGTAATGAAAACCTCTCAGAGCTAACTACAACCTACAATATTTTCTCCATCAATGGAAGTGGGTAGTGATCTGTTGATGTCGAATCACAACACCCCTAAATGTCTGCAACTTGATGGGTTGAGACTCTTAGTGCGATTGCATAACATGGAGCTTTTCCTAAGTGTGGGACCTTGCAAAATCGGAAAATCTCTCCGGATGAAGGCCGGTTCCTATTCCTCTGTTCAGATGCACACGTAAAAAATGCAGAGGGTTTACTCAAAACCTAAACTATTTTTCCAAGGAGACTGGGGAAGAGGATGCATAAAATAAAAACCTAAACTACAAAGGTGATGCACCGAGGAATGAAGAACACATGTCTTGCCAATAACACAGACCATTAAGACGCAATGCAAGATCATGCACAGATAACCAGATTTGCAGTGAAAGATCAAGAGGATGTAAATTAACATAGAGAGGGTTGAGAATCATCCACAGACATGCATTATTTTCTACAAAGATTGATACAATACACTATAAAATGCCAAGAGGCAAAGTTGCATTACAGTTTTAGATGGGAGGTTTGAACTCCACAAGTTCATCTGCCAAAGAGAAGAAGGGAGGGGAAAAACAAGAATTTCCAACCTTTAGAAAGAAGCGCTTCCTTACAATTTATAGGAAGAATGAGAGAGGGAAGAGAGAGGAAATCCAAATCTACCCCAACCACCTCCAGGTTGCATTTAATTTATCTCATTATGGTGGTAGGTGAGAACTCTAGCAAACCTAAAAAGTGGCGAACTATAGTTTTCACTTTTAAGAACTTTTTCTCACCTAATTAAATATATCTAGTCTTAGTTGGATAGAGGACCTCGTAAGCTTTCCAAAAAGTCCAACCTTGCATGAATCTGAGCTCCCTGTGAAAAGTTATGGCCGTCTGAATATCTGGGTCAGGGTCTGCTTCCTGTCAACGCTCAAAATGTTGCGCCTCCTGAAGGTGCACCATAGGCGCATCTATATTTGTGTCGACATCCTCTTAAGTGCACCAGGGTGCAGCTTTTTCCATGTCGACACTCTGTGTCATGCGACCTTAACCTGTGCCACTTACTTGTGCCTTGGCGCATCCATTTTAGTGTCGACATCCATTTCTGTGCGCCACTTACCTGCGCCTTGGTGCATCCATTTTCATGTCGACATCCATTTTCATGCACCCTTAACCTGCGCCTTGGCGCATATATTTTCATGTTGACATCCATTTTCATACACCCTTAACCTACGCCTTGGCGCATATATTTTCATGTCGACATCCATTTTCATGCGCCCTTAACTTGTGCCTTGGCGCATCCATTTTAGTGTCGACATTCTCTTATGTGCACGAGGGTGCAAATTTTGCAATGTCGACACTTTGTGTCATGCACCCTTTTTATGCACCACCTACCTGTGCCTTGGTGCATTCATTTTAGTGTCGACATCCATTTCTGTGTGCCACTTACCTGCGCCTTGGCGCATCCATTTTCATGTCGACATCCATTTTCATGCGTCCTTAACCTATGCCTTGGTGCATATATTTTCATGTCGACATCCATTTTCATGCACCCTTAACCTATGCCTTGGCGCATATATTTTCATGTCAACATAAATTTTCATGCACCCTTAACCTATGCCTTGGCATGACTTTTTACACGTCGACATCTTCTTACCTGCATGCGACTCAATAAATGTCGGTGTCTGAGTTTCTTTGATTTCCATATTCTTCCGTTTGTCTATATCTACCTGGGGGAAGATATATACAACAATTTGGCGACTCAATCTGATCACCTGCCTGCTAGGTAGAATATCAGTGGCCTTTTAGCAATCCATTGGGCATGGAGTCATAAGCAATACCTGAAACTAACCTGATACCTGATCCCGAGCCTGATGCTGTAACTCCTTCTCTAACAACACGCTGAATTGTAGAAATCCAACCTAGGAGCAACAAAACCTGTGCCAAAGCACTTAGGGAAACTGAAACCTAACTACAACAAGACAATGTGCATACACACTTAGAGGAATTGAAATCTAGGCTAATATTTACAAGGGTAAATCTTTTCTTTTCAGTAGCAATGTTTAAGATAGATTCCATTGACCGGAATCGGGAGTTCTTCTCTGTCCAATGTAGACAATTAGAAAGCATTACTACTTTTACATCCCATGACCATGTAGGGGCCACTCCAAATGGCATCAAACATGGAATGCTTTCCTAGTTTTTCCCGATCTGCATCCCATTTCAGAACTAGGCCCCCTTCCTGGAATGTCCTTGCACTTGCTTTCTTATCAAACCATGTTTTTACTAAGGCCTGATCTTTCTCAATTGTTTGAACTGCATGTTCTCTGATTTCCTCCAATTCCATCAACTCTGCATACCTAGCCTCCATTGGTTCGAACTCAACTAACTCCAACTACTTCATGAGCTCTAATGCATGCAGTTCTAATGATATAGGAAATACCGCTTCTTTCCCATAGACCAATTTGTAGGGAGAACTACATGTAGACCTCTTTGGTGTTATTCTGTCAGCCCATAATGATGATTTTAGCTTGGTATGCCATGTCCTTTGGTTTTCATCCAGAGTCCTTCTGATGATCCTTAGAAAATTCTTTTTCATGGACTCTGCTTGTCCATTACCCCGCGGGTAATAATTTGAAGAGGTGCTCAAATAGATTCCATTCTTGATAGCCCATTCTGTAATCTTGGAACCTATGAATGCCAATGCATTATCTGATATGATAGTGGCCAGCACACCAAACCTGGTCACTATTCCTTCATAAAAGTCTAGTATGTTACACTCATTTGCTTCTTTGAGTGCTACTGCTTCGGTCCACTTGGTGAAATAGTCCGTTGCCGTGAGAATCCACTTGTGGCCTTGGCTTGAGTTTGGGTTTATGACCCCGATGAAGTCCAATCCCCATTGCATAAATGGTTGGTCAACCAAAATTGCGTGCAATGGAAGCGCTGCTAGTCTTTCTTTACCTGTGAAAAGTGCACATTTTTTACACTTTCTTATCCATGTATAACAGTCACTGAACACTGTGGGATAATAATACCCTACCTTCATTATCTTGAGAGTTGTTACTCGTGGGGCAAAATTTCCTCTGGAATCTCCATCATGAAAATCTCGTAACACCCTTTTAATTGTATTTGTCTCAACGCACCTCAATAGAACTCCATTGATGTCTTTCTTGAACAAAACACCATCAACAAGCACATATGGAATATCTTGTAATCTAAAGTATCTCCTCTTTGCTTTGCTCATTTCTAGAGGGCATAGGCTTGTCTGTAGGAAGTGTATCATATTCTGAGTCCAACAAGGAGCAGCCACATCATCATTTTCTTGTTCTTGACCATCCTGAAGTACCAAGGAAATCTCTTTTTCATCACCTACTTCAACTTGCTGACTCAAAGCTAGTTGTTCACATAATCCCTTTCCATGGACCCACTTAGTGACCTAAATTCCGATGTCATATTCCATGACACGAGTGATCCATCCTGCATGTTTCTCATTCAGATCCTTGTTTAGAAGGAAGTCCCTGACTCCCGCATGAGAGACCAATAATTGGATCTTGTTGTTTGAGACTAGGTGCTTGAATTTCTTTAAGCTCCTGATTACTGCAAGGACATGCTTTTCAATGAAAGAGTACCTAGTTTTGTATTCCTCCAATCTTTGACTAAAGAAAGCAACTAGTTGTTCTAATCCTTCTTTATTTCGTTGTACCAGGATTGCAGAAATTGTGTCTCCACCACCGAAGGCATATATCACGAAGTCCTTGGAGAAGTCTGGATTAACGAGAGTTGGGGCTTGAGATATAGCCTCTTTTATTGCCGCAAAACTTTCCTTGCCTTCAGATGTCCACTTAAATGTCATGCTCTTTTTCAACATCAACTTTATTGGCTTTACGAGAGCTGCAAAGTTTGGAACAAACCTACGGACAAAATTGATCCTTCCCAAGAAGCTTTGAAGAGCCTTCTTGTGACTTGGCAATGGCAACACTCGAATTGCTTCAACTCTTTCTGGGTCGATCGTCAATCCTTCCTTTGAAACAATATGGCCTAGAAGTTTTTCCTTGTGAGCCAAGAATATACATTTTTTGGGATTCAATGATACCTCAAATCATCTACATCTCTGGAATACTTGCCTCAAATGTAAGAGGTAATCCACTACATTTTTTGAGAATACAGTGATGTTGTCAAGATATATCAGAACTATTTTATTGATCAACCCCTTAAATGCCATATCCATTGCCCTTTGGAAGGTGGCTCCAGCATTTGATAAGCCAAATGGCATCTTCTTGTAGGCATAGGTCCCCCATTTGGTGGTGAAAGCCATCTTAAACTAGTCATCTTCTTTTACCATCACCTTATTATACCCTGAGTAGCCATCCAGGAGAGAGAATCTCTCTGAACCGGATACTACTTGTAATATTTGTTCCATTGAAGGAAGTGGGTAATGGTCTTTGAGAGATGCCCTATTGAGGTTTCAGAAGTCCACACATAACCTGATTTCTCCGCTCTTCTTCCTGACCGGAACCAAGTTTGCAACCCAACTTGAGTGCTTGATCGGGAATATAATGCTTGCCTCTATTAGCTTATTTAACTCTTTCTTCATTAGAGGTTCAATGTGAGGGTTGACTGGTATTTGCTTCTACGTGATTGGCTTAGCATCTGGATCCAATTCTATGGTATGTTGTGCCAACTTCGGATCGAAACCTCTCAAGTCTTCATAGCTCCAAGCGAAGACATCTGGAAATTCGTGGCAAAGTTGTATGAAATCTGATTTCTCCTGCTCAGTGGCCACTTTGCCAATTTGAAGTGTTTTGCCTTCCCCAACTGGAATTGGCTTTGAATCTTCTCTCTTAACCTGTATGTTAGCCTTTTCCTTATGGAACTGGTCGTTAGGGTTGAAGATAGAATCTAATGTTACTAAACCCTTGGGAAGCTTTTTTGTCCACAACTACACTACTTGATCCCCATACTGCTGCTCTAATCTATCCTGATTCCTAGCTGAGAATTCGACCTCTTTTTGTAAGAAATTAACGATCTGTTGATCATTCTCAAACACCTGCCAGCTTGTGTTATTATTTAGAACTGTTGGCCTCACAATCACATGGATATGTGGCTGTGTTTTTCCTCTTTTGATGTTGTCAACCACATCAAACATTGCTCCAACTGCTGCGAGCCTATCTACGGCTTCATTTTTCTTCCTGGGTATGGACATGATGTTGAAAGCTTCGAAATCCTCAACGAGGTCCCATACCCTATTCTTGTAGTTCTTTAGCAGTTCATTCTTTGTAGCATGTTGTCCTCTGACTTGGTTGATGATCAGCTCGCTATCCCCAAACACCTGCAAGTTCTTTATGCCCTTTTTCCTAGCCCAATGAGGTCCATGAATCAAGGCCTCATATTCAGCTATGTTGTTTGAACAAGAAAACTAGAAATGAAAAGCTGAATAATAGTTTATGCCTTGAGGTGAAACAAGCATAGCTCCTCCTCTTGCACCTTGCCTAATCCTTGATCCATCGAAGTTTTTTCTCCATACCTCATTGTAATCCTTATGGTTTTGTTTGGTGATGCTAGGAATAGGCTAGTTTTCTTCATGTATGCAATAGACTCCTAGCTCAGATTCTTCTACTTATTGATAGGGATCAAAAGCATGTACCTTGCTTGCCCATTCATCAAGAGTTAAATCAGGGATGCTTCCAACTTTGGTGTCAGCTTCATCTGTGCTTTGATAATCTTCTTGATCAAATGCTGAACAGTTAGCATTGATTTGGCTTGGAGTATGAGGCTCAATATGAAAGTTTGCAATTGGTTCAGATCTGATTGTGACCTTACTACCATATCTTGTTTTGAACAACATGTGTGACTAGTCAACAGAGAAGTATCCTCCAATTCTAGCTGTGAAATCCCTTGATAAGCATAGGGAAAAGAGTGGTGGCAAATCTATCACTGACACATCTTGCAAAATGGTAACATTAGGGCATGTATGCAAGGTAAGATTCAAACCTTTAATCACTCCCACCATTGCTACTGCTGTCCCATCCAACTGCACTACCCCCTTTGATATGACTTCATATTGGAGACCCAGCTGATCAGCTATTTGCTTGGGCATGACAAAACTACTTGCCCCAGAATCAATCATGCAATTGTGTACTATTTTATTGCCAATGATTAACGAAACATAGAATGGAGGGGGCTTCAAAACCTTACCTTGTTGTCCTCCATGACTCTCTTCAGGCTAAGCAGCATTTGTGAGGACCTTCTCTTGTATAGGGACCTGCTGGTTCAAAGTTGACCAATTATTCATGGCAGCTTGTAGAAGATCTCTTTGGCCTGGGATGGATAAAGATTCCAACATTGATATATTCACATTTTTCTTCTTCATTTGATCAATGATGCTAAATGGGGATGAAAGATCTCTTTGCTATCCTTTAGTCTGTGCGTTCCTTTCTTGTGCATGGGCAGCAACAACTAGCATTTGAGTTGGTTTGGAAGGTGGTTTGGGCTGTCCTTGCATGCTTGGAACTGTATTTTACTTACCAACACCTTGTGGAGTGTTGGAAGGTTGTAGATCACTTGGAACCAATGACTGCTCTTCACCCATATTCCTCTTCTTTGATCTTGTGCTAGCTACTACACCCTGAGAAAATGTTTGATTCATGCCACAAAAATCCTCAGCTGGCCAATTCACAAGTGTGGTATCATTTGGAGTTGTGTTTTGCTGAGATGTCCCTTGTTGCTGATTTGTTTCTTGACTCACTTCACCTCTACGCCAGTAGTTGTCACCATCAAGGCTTGGTTCAAAGCACCATTGAAGCACATATATTGGTTGTGAGGTTCATTGCATGGGAAAAACCAATCATACTCTTGAGCTATGTTGTTTTGGACTGGCACTAATGCTTTAGAAGCAGATGTAACATTGGGGTTATAGGGCTGAAATGGTCTATTGGTGGGAGGCCTTACTTGCCTTTGATTTGTAGCTGGATTGGGTGGCCTATTGGGCTGGTATGGTGGCCTAGCCTGGTACTGTGCTTGAGGTTGATACGGCCTAGCACTTTGAGATTTTTGTCTTTTGATAGTCACCATCTCATTTCCAAGGTTCTGCAATTCTTTCATAACCTCTTGGAGTTCATTTGAAGCACTAGAGGATGAAGTAGAAGTTTCATTTGAACTTTGATTTCTAGGAGTGGGAATAGGAGCCAAAGTGGGTGCTTGACTAGTGCTTGGATTTTCTAAGTTTGGATATAAGGGCATGGGAGGCCTAGGAGCTAGCTTACCAGTTTGAATAAGATAGTTTTCAGCCCTAATGGCAATGCTATAAGCGGTAGGTAAGGTTGTGCCTCCCATAGATTGAATTAACATAGAAATATCAGAATTTAAAGCCTGAAGATAGTATAGAAAAGCACCTTCAGCTGTTGGCCTAACTGCCACTTGAATCCTATCCCAAGACCTTTGAAATTTGAAGTTGAAGTCAGTCAGCTTCTCGTTTTGAGCTCTCTTGATAGTTGTCAATTGTTCTAGTAGAGACAAATTGTCTCCCTTTTCCCCAAACTGCTCATGAAGAACTATGCATAACTGATTCCAATTTGTGATAGAACCAGCTCTAAGGATCCTAAACCATTGCAATACCTTCCCTTTGAATGAAGATGCCAAAAATTTGACAACAACATCCATTTCATTTATCTCATGGATTTCACAAACGTTAGCAATGTCTTTGACATGATCAGCAGGAGTGGTATGATTTTCTCCAGTGAAAAATGGAATGTTCTTCAATGCTGCACTTGGAACTGGATTCTGTGCATTGAGGGCAAGAGGGCTGCTGCCAGTAAAATTGACAAAGGGATTTGGTGGTTGTGCCATTCTGATTGGCCTGAGAACCCTTGTTGATGCGAGAAAAGGTCTACCAGGTGGAGGTGTAGACAAAGTCCTGTGAGGTGGAGATGGTGATCTTTGTGGTATTCTTCCTCTCCTTCCTCTTCCTAGTGATAGTTGCAAGTGGATGAATAGTTCCTCTTCTCGAGTATCAAACCTGGTTCAAATTCTTCTTATATGCCTGGGAAACTTTTGCTGCTAAATTACTGAATTCTATTCCCTTAGGAGTCACCAGATGTGTTAGATAATGAGCCTAAAAATGCTAGATCTACCAAGTTACACACCAAACTTGACAATATTTAAACTCAAAATTTTGAAAGACCTGTATTTTTGAGATTTTAGGGTTTGGAATTTGATTTGGAATGACAGTCCCAAAAACCCAAAAATGCCAGACTTCCAAAATCCCGAAATCTGAAAATACCAAAAACCATGAAATTTTGAAATTCAAAATCTCAAAAAACTAAGAATACCCTTTTGAAGATTATCCCCTGATCTATCAACTGGTGAAATTTTTACTTGTTTTGAGCAAGTTAAGTCCTTGAAAATCGATTTCAAAGTTAAGCTTGGAAGGTGAAAAATCTGAAATTGTAAAACTTGCAATTTTTTAAGTCTGAATTTCTTGAAAATTCCTTCAAATCTGTGGAATGACTTCTTGGTCCCACCGTGCATGCCAAAACTATTGATGTCAAATCACAACACCCCTAAATGTCTGCAACTAGATGGTTTGAGACTCTTAGTGCGATTGCATAACATGAAGCTTTTCCCAAGTGTGGGACCTTACGAAATCAGAAAAGCTCTCCGGATGAAGGCCGGTTCCTATTCCTCTGTTCAGATGCACACGTAAAAAATGTAGAGGGTTTACTCAAAACCTAAACTAACTTTCCAAGGAGACAGGGGAAGAAGATGCATAAAATAAAAACCTAAACTACAAAGGCGATGCACCGACGAATGAAGAACACCTGTCTTGCCAATAACACAGACCATTAAGAAGCAATGCAAGATCATGCACAAATATCCAGATTTGCAGCAAAATATCAATAAGATGCAAATGAACATAGAGAGGGTTGAGAATCATCCACAAACATGCATTATTTGCTCCAAATATTGATACAATACACTATAAAATGCCAAGAGGTAAAGTTGCATTACAGTTTTAGATGGAAGGTTTGAACTCCACAAATTCACTTGCCAAAGAGAATAAGGGAGGGGAAAAACAAGAATGTACAACCTTTAGAAAGAAGCCGCTCCTTACAATTTATAGGAAGAATGAGAGAGGGAAGAGAGAGGAAATCCAAATCTACCCCAACCACCTCTAGGTTGCATTTAATTTATCTCATTATGGTGGTAGGTGAGAACTCTAGCAAACCTAAAAAGTGGTGAACTGTATTTTGCATTTTTAAGAACTTTTTCTCACCTAATTAAAGATATCTAGTATTATTTGGATAGAGGACCTCGTAAGATTTCCAAAAAGTCCAACCTTGCGTGAATCCGAGCTCCCTGTGAAAAGTTATGGCCGTCTGAATATCTGGGTCAGGGTTTGCTTCCTGTCAGCGCTCAAAATGTTGCGGCTCCTGAAGGTGCACCATAGGTGCATCTATATTTGTGTTGACATCCTCTTAAGAGCACTAGGGTGTGAATTTTTCCATGTCGACACTCTGTGTCATGCGCCCTTAACCTGCGCCTTGGCGCATCCATTTTAGTGTCGACATCCATTTCTGTGCGCCACTTACCTGTGCCTTGGCGTATCCATTTTAGTGTCGACATCCATTTCTGTGCGCCACTTACCTACGCCTTGGCGCATCCATTTTCATGTGCCCTTAACCTATGCCTTAGCGCATATATTTTCATGTCGACATCCATTTTCATGCGCCCTTAACCTGCGCCTTGGCGCATATATTTTCATGTCGACATCCATTTTCATGCGCCCTTAACCTGCACCTTGGTGCATCCATGTTAGTGTCAACATCCTCTTATGTGCGTCAAGGTGTGAATTTTTCCATGTCGACACTCTCTGTCATGTGCCCTTTTCATGCACCACTTACCTGTGCCTTGGCACATCCATTTTAGTGTCAACATCCATTTCTGTGCGCCACTTACCTGCGCCTTCGCGCATCTGTTATCATGTCGACATCCATTTTCATGCACCCTTAACCTACGCCTTGGTACATATATTTTCATGTCGACATCCATTTTCATGCGCCCTTAACCTGTGCCTTGGCGCATATATTTTCATGTTGACATCCATTTTCATGCGCCCTTAACCTGCGCCATAGCGCAACTTTTTGCACGTCGACATCTTCTTACCTACGGGTGACTCAATAAATGTCGGGGTCTGAGTTTCGTTGATTTCCATATTCTTCCATTTGTCTATATCTACCTGGGGGGAAGATATATATAACATGATCTTTTAGTGATGCTTTTTTTAGATCACAAAAGTCTACACATAATCTGATTTTTCCACTTCTTTTCCTCACAGGCACCAAGTTTGCAACCAAACTTGAATGCTTGATGGGGAAGATGATGTTGGCCTCATTTATCTTGTTTAACTCTTTTCTCATGAGAGATTCAATGTGAGGGTTTACTGGCCTTTCCTTCTATCTGAAAGGATTAGATCCCAGATCCAGCTCGATAGTGTGTTACGCAAACCTTGGGTTGAAACATCTTAGATCCTTATAATTCCAAGAAAAGACATCTGGGAATTCTTGACAAAGTCAAAGGAACTCATATTTTTCTTGCTGGGTATTTACCTTGCCGATTCGTAACATTTTGCCTTCATCTATGGAAACAAGCTTTGAATCTTCACCCTTTACCTAAATATTTGCTTTCTCCTTTTGGAATTGATCATTTGGGTTGAAGATTGACTCTAAGGTTATGAGACCTTTTGGTAATTTGTTGGTTCTCAGCTGCACCACTTGGTCACCATACCACTGTTCCAACTTGTCTTGGTTTCTGGTGGAGAACTCAACTTCTTGTAAAAAAATGACGATTTGTTGATCATTATCTAAGACTTTCCAACTTTTATTGTTATCTGGAACAACTAGTCTCACAACCACTTTAATATGGAGCTAAGATTTCTCACTCTTGATACTCTCTACTACATCAAATGTCGCCCCAATTCTTTCCAATTTGTCCGCTACATCATTTTTTTTCCTAGGTATGGACACAATGTTAAAAGCTTCAAAGTCTTCAATGACGTCCCATATCAAATTTTTATAGCTCTTGAGTAGGTCATTCCTTACAGCATGTTGTCCTCTGACTTGGTTCACAATCAGCTCACTATCATCAAATATTTATAGATTCTTGATCCCTCTCTTTCTTTCCTAATGAATTCCATGGATCAAGGCTTCATGCTCTAATATGTTGTTTGAGCAAGCGAATTGGAAACAAAAGGCTGAGTAGTATTTCATACCTTGAGGTGAAACAAACATAGCTCCTCCTCTGGCTCCTTGTCTACTTCTTGAGCCATCGAAGAATAACTGTCATATGTCATTATTATCCTTATGGTCTAGCTTAGTGATGTAAGAAAGAGGATGATTCTCTTCATCCAAGCAATAGACTCGTAGCTCAGATTCCTCCATTTCCTTGTAAGGGTCAAAAGCATGCTTATTTCTTTCCCATTCATCAAGAGTCAAGTTTGGAATACACCCAACCTTGGTATCTGCCTCATAAGTGCTTGGGAGGTCTTCCTGATCAAAGGATGAACAATTCACATTTATTAGGTTGGGTACATGAGGCTCAATATGGAAATATGCAATGGGATTAGATCTAATCATAGCCTTAGCTCCATACCTTGTTCTATAAAGCATGTGCGACCAATCAACAGAAAAATAGCCTTTGATTTTAGTAGTGAAGTCCTTTAACAAACACAATGTAATGTGTGGTGGCAAGTCTATGACTGATACATTTTGCAAGATAGTCACATTGGGGCATGTATACAATGTGAGGGTCAAATCCTTAATGAATCCAACCATTGTTACAACTATCCCATCCAATTACACTACGCCCTTGGAGATGACTTCATAGTGAAGACCCAGATGATCGGCTATCTACTTCGGCATGAATGAGTTACTTACTCCTGAATCAATCCTATAATTATGCACCAATTTTTCCCCAATGATCAATGAAACATAGAATGGAGGGGGCTTCAGATTCTTACCTTGTTATCTTCCATGGTTTCCTTTGGGCCAAACTACATTGGTAAGCACTTTCTCTTATTGGTTGGGTACTGGTTTAAGGCTGACCAATTGGCCATAACATCCTACAACAAGTCCCTTTGTCCTAGGATATCTAATGAATCCCACATTGAGATGTTTACATTTGTCTTCTTCATCTATTCAATTATGTTTAATGGGAATGAACTATCTTTTTGGTGCACCTTTCCTGGTACATTCTTCTCTTGCACATGGGTCGTTACAACCGGTGCTTGAGTGGGTCTGGAAGGTGGCTTGGGCAAGCCTTGCACATTGGGAATTATAATTTGCGAGGTGAGAGAGGGCTGTGGAAAATTTGAATTGGAGGATTTCCCCTCTTCAATATTCCTCTTCTTAGACTGTGTATTTTCTACCACACTATGAGGAGGTGTTTGATTCATAACATAGAAATCTTCAGCTTGCCATTTGACAAGCATTGTCTCACTTGGAGGTGCCTCTTTTTGGGTTTCTTGCTACTGATTTTCCTCTTGACTGGGCTCTTAGGACACACCAATGGTTTGTACTATCAAGGCCTAATTTAGAGCATGATTGAAACACATTGAATGGATATGGGACTGACTGCATGGGAAACACCAATCATATTCTTGTGCCCTGTTGTTTTATGTTAGAACTAAGGCCCTCGATGTTGATGTTACGTTTGGATCATATGGTTGGAAAGGCCTAGCAGCTTAAGGTTTTCCTTGGTTTTGGTTTTGATTTGTAGCCTGAGATGGTGGTCTATTTTTTTGGTGTGGGGGCCTAGTTTGATACTAAGTTTGAGGCTGATATGGCCTAGAAATTTGAGCTTGTTGCCTCTTAATAGTCACTAGCTCATTTCCTAGGTTATGTAGTTGTTTCATAACCTCTTGTAGCTCTTTCAAAGTACTAAAATATGAGGTGGAAACTTTAGCTGAACTCTGATTCCTTAGAGCAGGTATGGGATCTAATGTGGGTGTTTGACTAGTGCTTGGAACTCCTAGTTCTTGATATAGAGGTGTAGGTGGCCTAGGTGTGAGTTTACTAGCATGGATTAAACAATTTTCAGCTCTAATGGAAATGTTATAGGCTTTAGGTAAGGCTACACCCCCCATGGATTGAATCATTAAGGAAATATCAAAATTTAAATCTCTAAGGAAGTATATAAAACCAGCTTCATCTGTCAGTCTTACGGCCACCAAAATCCTATCCCACGTCTGCTAGGATATGAATTTGAAATCAGTCAACTGCTCATTAGGATCCCTATTGATGGTTGTCAAATGTTCCAAAAAGGATAGATTATCTCCCTTCTCTCAAAATTGCTTGTGAAGATATTTGCACAAATGGTCCTAGTTCTAAATGGAGCCTGTTGTTAGACTCCTGAACTATAATGATGCTTTCCCCTTGAATGAAGAGGCTAACAATTTGACTGCAATGCCCATCTCAGTGATTTCGTGAATCACGCAGGCATTTGCAATTTCTTGAATGTGGTCACTAGGAATAGTTTGGTTCTCTTAGGTAAAATATGGAATACTTTTCAATGCTGCAACTGGGATTGGATTTTGTGCATTGAGAGAGAGTGGGCTACTGCAAGTGATTTGTACATAGGGGTTGGGTGGTGGATGTGCCATTATGATTGGCCTGAGAACCCTTGTTGATTGGATGAAAGGTCTACCAGGGGGAGCTGTCGATAAGGTTCTATTTGGTGGAGATGGAGAACTTTGAGATCTTCTCCCCCTTCTCCCTTTATCTAGGGAAAAGTGCAGATAGACCAACAATCCTTCTTCTCTAGTTCTTTATTGGGTCTAAATCCTTCTCATGAATTTGCTGACCCTGGGATGCTAAAACCAGTGGACTTTACCTCTTTTGGAGTCACCAGATGTGTAATTTCAAAGATTCTTAAAAGTTGATACCTTACAACAAGTGCACATCAATCTTACTGCAATCAAGATGGAGACCTCTTGGTCCCACTAGGCGCGCCAAAATTGTTAGTGCAAAATCACAGCACCACTGAATGTCTACAACTCAGTGGGTTGAGACTTTTAGTGTGATTGTATAATATGGAGCATCTCTCAAAGTGTGGGACTTTGAAATTGAGAGAGCTCTCCGGATGAAGGCTGGTTCCTATTCCTCTATTTAGGTGCACACATAAAAAGTTTATAGAATATCTATTCTAAAACCTATTCTAACTTGACAAGGAGACAAGGTTAATAAGATGCAAGAAATTAAACCTAAACTAACAGAGGTGATGCACCAAAGGAATGTTGAACACCGGCTTTGCTATCAAACACAGACCATTAAAATATGATACAACCACTAAGAACAAATAATAAATATTGTAATGAAAGATCAAATAAATCCAATGAGCACAAGAGAGGGTTGAAACCATCCACATACATGTATTATTGTTTCATAAATTGATGTAGAAAATTACAATGGGAAAAAGGAGAAACACTTGTATTACAGTATTAATGGGAGGTTGGGACTCCATGAATTCATTTATAGATCAGAGAATAAGGGAGGGCGCAAAACCAAAATTTCCAACACTTTACAATGAGCAAAGCTCTTACATTTATAGATGCAAAAAAGGGAGGAGAAGAAAAGAGGCGGGAAACCTGGTTTTGAGCTCAACTACTAGCCATCAATGCCCCTACAAATTTACCCACAATCTATCAAGTCCACTACTTTATGTTTGTTTGGCATGTTGAAGAAGGAAGAACGATGGATCAAATCAAATCTGATCTAGTTGTTGAAGTAATCAGATCATATATTAATGACATGAAGACATTTTACTACTTTTTATCCACTTAACCTTCTCAAAATTAGGGTTTTGGGCCTCCATGGTGTGGAGGATGTCGAGATCATTCTAACGGTGCTAAATTTGTGGAATTTCGAGTACTGGATCGAAAGTTATGTTCATTTGAATATTTAAATCGGATCCATACAAAAATGGTAGAAAACCAGTTTTGCAAAATGGGTCTGTGGGCCTTAAAGTCATTTTGCGCCTTTTGCAAAAAAATTACAAAAATCCAAAAAAATGCCATGCAGCCCCACAAGCACGCAATTCTCTTTTGTCCAAAAAAACATCTTCGGGCCCACCGGTCCGTATTTTCCATTTGGATGAAAAGTCTCCCCCAGGCCCACCGACCCACTTTTGGCAAATAATCCCTCCAAGGTTCACCTTCCCGCATGTAATTTAGGCTTTACACGTGGCTTCTCCAGGCATCGGTGGAGGTGTGACTTACTTTTAAAATTCATGCCTTTTGGAAATAAAATCCAAAAGGTTCAAACTGCCTCTGGAGACTTGCCTTCCCACTTTGACTTGAAACATGGCCATGTGTAGAGCTAACACGCGTTTGGGGACTTATTTTGGATTTTTCTTTTGAAGTTGAACCGATGAGACATGTGGATCCTTCCGTGGCTTATCTCTTTTTCTCTGTGTTTTGGTTAATTCCTTTTTGTTTAGCGGGGCCATATGTTTGACCCAAGACACGTGGTGGGCTAGCGCGCATTTGGTACTATCAACACCAATCCGGTACTATGATAATTATTCACCGGGAACTCCTTGTGCTATGATTATTTACTGATGCACAGACTTTAGTTTGGTGGATGTAATCTGGAAACAAAACAACAACATAACATAAGAATACCATCAACTATGATAAGACGGAATGATGCCAAATCTGAAATATCAAAGTAAATTATAATATTAACATGAAATTGTTACAATCTCACCCATGAGGTACTTCAAGTGTTATAGACTTCACTTGCCTTTCACCAAGACTATGGGAGAAACTTTACAATTACACCTCTTAATGGCTTCTTCAACACACCTTTAAATTGATGGCTTTCTTCGCACACTTCCTACAATATTTCTCACTACTTCCTTCTATGTTAAATGAGGGGGGTGGCCTCTCTATTTATAGAACTTCCAGGCTTATCCATCTTATCTCTAAGATAGGATAATAAATCCACTCTGACGAATCATATTCCATACCTTAACTCTTATTTGTACACGTAAGCTTATATGTTAAGATAAGATAAACCTTATCATTTTACATGGGTTTCACTTTTTTAGACTTTTTACAAATAAAATACACAAAATATTTATGACCTCACTCCTTGTCTTTATTACCAATATAATATTTATAATTCCTAATCATGTAGACCCTACTTTTCTAATTACCCAAACTTTGACATTTTAACATTTCCGGACCACTTACAACAAATATTTACTTTTTACAACATTCCTATTGTACTTTGAATGTTACCGTACTCCACATTATTGGCAGCACCGTACTGATGACACCATTATATTCTATCAAACGCTACTAATAATTATACTTAACAACATCCTATTCCTAATGCATACATTAATGAAATAGAAATTACGGAGGAAAATTTTAGTGTCGACATCTTCCCCCTTCCTAGCTTCTACTCCATCCTCGGAGTAGAATATTCTGGTGCTTGGAAAATCTTCAACTTGTCGTGGTTGACCCATTTCGTAATGGGAGTGCCATCCAATTCCTCCAGTTGGTACGTACCATTTTCATGCACAGCTACTATTTTGTAGGGCCCCATCCATTTTGGAAGAAATTTTCTCTGTCTTCTTCTTTTGTATTTGGAATCATATACTAGAACCAAGTCATTCACATGAAATGGAGACCACCGGATCTTTTTATCAAAGTATTCCTTCTGCTTCATTTTCTTCTTATGGCTTGTATCCTTTGCTATTTCTCTCATTTCCTCTAGCAAATGAATATGTACCAACCTTTCTTTTACTGAATCACTTTCATCCATCCTTTAATTTTTCATAACTCTCACAGTGGGAATATCAAACTCAATAGGAAGAACTGGATCAATACAATAGGCCAACTGAAATGGGGAGTATCCTGTTGCTAACTTTGATGTTGCCCTATATGCCCACAATGCTGCATGAATCCTTTTATCCCATTTATGTACCTGCAAGGCTGCATCTTTTGCTAGAATTTGACACAACACAAAATTTGTTCGTTCCACCTGTCCATTTGTGCTTGGCTTGTATGTTGTTACCTTCCTGTGCTTAATAGAAAACTTATTGACTAGGGCTTCTACCACCTCATTAATGAAGTGGCTTCCTTGATCTGTTACAATTTCTAATGGGCAACCAAATCTGGTGACAATGCGTTCATACATGAACCTTGCCACTTCATCCATGGAAGTTGTTTTCATTGGCCTAGCTTCAACCCACTTGGTTAAATAATCTGTGGCAACTACACTATACTTATTTTGGCGTGATGTAGTTGGAAGTGGACCTACAATGTCTATTCCCCACTTTTCAAAGGGACCAAGGGGAAGAATAGGACATAATGGAGCTGATGAAGTCTTACGGTTACCATGTGTTTGACAAATATCACATGTCCTACAATAATTATAACAATCTTTAAAAAGAGTGGGCCAGTGATAACCTGCATCCAAGATCCTTCTTGCAGTAAGTTGTCCAGAGAAGTGCCCTCCACATGTACCATTGTGGAATTCTTCTAACAGTTCCTTCCCTTGATCACGTCCAACTACCCTCTTGTACTATCCATCAGGTCCTATTCGAAATAATACTCCATGCAGAATAGAATATGGACGACTGGCTTGAGTAATCTTTCTCTTAGTCTTTGCATTGGCACCATCAGGAAACTTGAATTCATTCAGATAATTCCAAATATCTATGTATTCATTAGGGATTGTGTCAAGGGATAACAATGCTGGATCGGGGAAATCATCATCATCACAAGATGATCCTAAACCATCATAGGCTCGAGAGAGAGCATCTACATTGACATGCTTCTTTCCTGGCCTATCTATAATATCAAATCCAAACTCTTGTAGCAAAATTATCCATCTTGCTATCCTCCCTGATAGGTTAGGCTTATTTACAATATATTTTAGAGCCTGATGATCTGTTACAACTAGAAATTTTTTTCCTAGCAAGTAATTTCTAAACTTGTTTACAACAAAAATGATAGCCAGAGCCTCTTTTTCAGTTACAGTATAATTTACCTCGGCACTGCTCATTTTTCTGCTCCCAAAGTAAATTGGATGTTCATTCCCATTTTCATCCTTTTGGCTCAAAGTACTTCCTAGTGCTACATCTGAGGCATCAGTGTACACAATGAATGGCTTGCTCCAATCTGGATTCTTCAAAACAGGTGAAGACACCAGGGCTTCCTTCAATTGTCCAAAATCTTCGTGCGCCTTATTTCTTGGTTTATAAGTAACATCCTTCTTCAAGAAATGGGTTAGTGGCTATGCAATCTTTGAGAAATTCTTGATGAACCTTCTATAGTAACCCACATGGCCTAAAAATGATCTCAACTTACTTCTATTAATAGGAAATGGTAAATCTTTGATTTTTGAAACTTTATCAGGATCAGTACCAATACCATCTCTGGATACAACATGCCCTAACAAAACGCCTTTAGAACATCCAAAGACACTTTGTAGGGTTTAGTGAGGCTTGTGCTTCATCTAACCTTTAAAATGTTGTCTCCATCTGGTGCAGGTGGTCTAACTTGCTCCCATAGATGCAAAAATCATCCAGAAATACTCTGATGAAGGTCCCAATGTAGGGTTCGAACACCCTATTCATCAAACACTGCAATGTTGCTGGAGCATTACACAACCCAAAAGGCATAACTCTATAAGCAGACGTTCCCCAATGAGTGGTGAACGTGGTCTTCAGCTGATCTTTCTCTGTTATATGAACTTGGTTGTAGCCGCTATATCCATCAGTAAAACTATAGCACTCCTGGCCAGCTACTTCGTCCAAGATCTGATCTGAAAATGGAAGAGGGTAATGATCCTTCTTTGTTGCCTTATTGAGCTTCCTGTAATCAACACAAATGCGTAGCTTCCCATTCTTTTTTATTGAGATCACAATGGGAGAAACCCATTCTGAATTCTCCACAACAAATATGAATCCTGCATCAAGCAACTTATCTATTTCTTCTTTTACAGTACCATTTTTCATCACCTGAAAGTCTACCACACATACAACACCCAGATATTGCCACATTTGAAACTACACCTTCCGGTTTAGTTTTTCCCTTATTTAATGACCTTAACATAAGTGTCGAAGGGCGATCAATTTTTAAACCCAACATATTCATTACAGACTCGTTCATTACATTAACTGCAGCACCTCCATCAACTAATACATCATGAATTGTAATACCATTACATAATACCTCAGCTTGTGGAGCAGAGGGATCTGCCTCTGCCTCCAAAACAGGGACCTCAACCTCCTTCCTTCTTCGAGCATTGAGTCCACCTCACAACTCCCGCCTCTTCTCAGAAGACATAGCCAAGAGTTGACCATATGTAATATTTGTAGGCCTTTTGGATAGATCTTCCAAGATGGAGTATTGTCCTTGCCCCTGTGAAATCAGAAAATCCTGCACACCCAACTTTCTTCTCCTATGTTTCTTACTAGTTTCTTCTTTCATCTTCTTAGGATCATTTCCATCTTGATTATCTTTTTCTTTCTTTCTTTTTCGTTACAAACACATCTACTTCATTATTTATTCTCTTATCTACTACATCAAAAGAATTCACAGGTGCTTTTCCTTTATCATTATCTCCTTTACCAGATGTAGAAGCTCTATCTAGACAATTATACTTATAATAACCCTTTTTATAACAACCATAACAAAGAACTTCAGAAATATTTCTTTTTGGACCTCTATCTCCTCCCTGAGAACTAAATTCCTTTCCTTGAAGAAGATTAATAGTTAACTGACCCATCTTTTTGAGCAGATCTTCATACTCAGTAGATGTACTAGGAGAAATATTTGTGCTCACCAGGAGTGGTTGTGGATTCTGGACCAAAGGTGCTGGTGTAGGCTCTACTTTAGCAACAATTTCTTTGGGCTCCTCTTCAATGCTTTCTTTTTGCCTTCTTGTAATCTCCTTTGCTTGTTCAATGGTAGCTGGGCGGTCATACTTCACTCGTTGTCTGATCTCTGGCTTCATCCCAAGAATGAAGTGCTTACAGAGGAGATTATCCACACCATTCATCAACCCATCCGCTAGTCCTTCCTTCTGGATCTGGGCATCAAGCTTCCTCCTTAGCTCTAGAACACGAGCATGATAATCCCTTATCTTCTCCTTATCTCCTTGGGATAGCTTCGTGATCTCGATCATGAGATCTGCATATTTCTGTTGTTCACCAAATTCTTCAAGAAAACTTTCAGTTAATAAATCCCATGAATTTTTCCCATTATCACCTAGTGTTTCAAACCACCTAAGTGTTGAACCATCCAAAAAGGTAGGAAAAAATTCAGTCCATTGTTCCCTTCTTATAAGGCCATTACAAATACGAGATCGCTTAAACTCTTGAATGAAAGAAGAAGCATCTTCATTAGATTGAGCTGAAAAAACAGGAATCTTTCCCATTTTCAAAAGTAACCACCGTGAAATACCAACTCACAAGTACAATCAACAAGACTTATGTGTACAAATAATTGGAATCACTATACTAGAAAGTGACTTTACACCTTTCTACATTAAAATAGAAATGACCACGGTAAACTATGGTAAAACTTGACTTACTGCGGTAAAAACTGACTTTATTGTGGTAAACACTATTCACGGTAAAAAGTGAAGTTACTACGGTAAATACTATTCACGGTAAAAAAGTGAAGTTATTGCGATAAATACTATTCACGATAAAAAGTGACTTTATTGCGGTAAATACTATTCTAGCAAAAATGACTTTACCATAGTAACTACTATTCATGGCAAAAATGACTTTACCATGGTAACTACTATGCATAGTAAAAACAAGGTTACCTTCTAATTGATTTTTGACTAAGTGGGAATATCTCTCCAGAAAATCCACCAACGAGGAATGGTCCCGGTAACGGAACCAAAATGTCAACACCAATCCGGCACTATGATAATTCTTCATCGGGAACTCCTTGTGTTATGATTATTTACTGATGCACAACCTTTAGTTTGGTGGATGTAATCTGGAAACAAAACAACAACATAACTCAAGAATACCATCGACTATGATAAGACAGAATGATGCCAAATCTGAAATATCAAAGTAAATTATAATATTAACATGAAATTGTTACAATCTCACCCATGAGGTACTTCAAGTGTTATAGACTTCCATTTCCTTTCACCAAGACTATGGGAGAAACTTTACAGTTACACCTCTTAATGGCTTCTTCAACACACCTTTAAACTGATGGCTTTCTTCGCACACTTCCTACAATATTTCTCACTACTTCCTTCTATGCTAAATGAGGGGGTGGCCTCTCTATTTATAGAACTTCTAGGATTATCCATCTTATCTCTAAGATAGGATAAGAAATCCACTCTAACGAATCATATTCCATACCTTAACTCTTATGTGTACACGTAAGCTTATCTGTTAAGATAAGATAAACCTTATCATTTTACATGGGTTCCACATTTTTAGACTTTTTACAAATAAAATACACAAAATATTTATGACCTCACTCCTTGTCTTTATTACCAATATAATATTTGTAATTCCTAATCATGTAGACCCTACTTCTCTAATTACCCAAACTTTGACATTTTAACATTACCAGACCACTTACAACAAATATTTAATTTTTACAACATTCCTATTGTACTTTGACTGTTACTGTACTCCACATTATTGGTGGCACCATACTGATGACACCGTTATCTTCTATCAGACGCTACTACTAATTATACTTAACAACATCCTATTCCTAATACATACATTAATGAAATAGAAATTACGGAGGAAAATTTTAGTGTGGACAGTACCTGCTTCTAGATTTTACCTTTTAAATTTATACAGAGATGACACGTGGAGGCCTCCGCCATCCCTTCCATACTTAGTTGATTTAAGAGGTCGGCTCTGTCCCCTTTTCTAACTCTCAGACATGGGGAAGCTCCATGCATGTTTGAGAGTGGCCCTTGGGCCGCCCCTTTTGAAATTATGCCGTTGAGGGACATGACACCCTCTGCTAACTCTCCCCCCATCTTGACTTTTTAACTATGGATTCTTTCCCTTTTCAGACCCGGGACACGTGGAAGGCCAACGCTAGTTTGAGAAAGCCACTTTTAGATTTACCCTTGAAGATGCACCGAAATAACACATGGTATCTTTCACGAGTCTGTGATATTTAGCCAATTCAAGTTGATGCCTTTTGCCTTTTTTTTGACCCTGACCATGTGGAGAGCTGGCGCTAGTTTGAGTCTCTGCCTTGGGATCTCACTTTTCAAATTACGCCGAGTTGACACGTGGTTCCTTTGGCTCATTTGGAATTTTCAACGGCCGACTCTGCCCCTTTTTGGGCCTGGGACATGTGGAAGCTCCACACATATTTGAGGTCTCCATTTTGAAGTGCCCTTTTGGAATTGTGCAAAGATGACACATGGAACCTTCCACGAGTCTACTGTTCGGCCCCAAGTCTACTCATATGAGGTTAAGTAAAAAACTTCGAGCCTTTCCTTAATTTCTACCTGTGAGTCTCTAGTTTCTTTGACGCTTCTTTCCTCCTTCATTGACCCTTCTCCTCCATGTTTGAGTCCGCTTGCAACCTCATTATTGGATTTGAAATGCGGGCTTGTACGATGGAACTAACCCTTAGATTTCTTCTTGGGAAAGGATGGGTTTCATCAATTTTTTCAGGGAAAAAATTGGTATAACAGTGCCTTTTTTGAAACAGTGCAAAAAATGCAAAAGTATCTCTCGCCAACCCGCTAGTTCACATTTTCCATTTGCAAAAATTATTCCCTAGGCCTGCCAGCCCACTTTTGGAAAAAATCTTTCCAAGGCCCACCGACCCGTTACTTATGAAATATGAGTTAGAAGGACTTCTTTATATCTCTGGAAAGGGGAAGAAATTTCCTATCTGATGGAAATGCTTTCAGGGGGCCTTAAGTGCTTAGCACAAAAGGGGGGAAAATGGTGTTAGTTGACCCAAAATAAGTGTGAGCTTATTTTGGTCAACAATTTGGTGACTCATGGGGATCAGCTTCCTGCTAGGTGAAATGCTTAGTTGCCTTGAAGCATCCGTTGGGCATGGAGTCTTCCTGGTAAAAACAAATCTGATCTGAACTTTGAAAATATGATCCCTGAGCCACTTAGAAACAGTTAGAACTAGAGTTGTCCTCACCAAATGCTACTTCTAATTTCCTATGCATGAGAAATAAAATACCAAAACACACTATGTACAAAACTAGAAATCAAACACACCCCAAGTGGAATATGCAGAGTGTGCACAAGCACTTCTTCTGTTGAAAACAAACCTACTCCTATACTACGCTAACTAGAGAGAAAGGGGACTCAAACAAATCCTGCAATTGGTAGGGAGAAGTAGCTTCCCTTTCTCAAGAGGGACAACCATGCAAATGATTTGACACTGAATATGGCTTCTTGTATGAGTGAGAAACTGACTATAAGCTGGTCCTCCACCCAAATCATCAAGGTGTCAACTGGAAAGAAGACAAATGCCTCTTTTAGTTTCTCTTCATTTGGATCAAAGAGGCATTATATTTGATCCTTGGTACTTTGGAGCTCATCCTCATGTCCTGAAGCAGGCATGACTAGTTTTGGCTTCTCCCTTAGTTCCAATGAATCCAAGTACCTGATAGGGCATGATTTGGGCCTATGGATGTGCCCATTTCTCTGAACTTCAACTCCAATAATGGAGTCTTCCTGCAGACATTCTTGGGTGAGTGATGTGAGACAGATGGGATCCTCATGCTCTTTTTCTTCCTCCTCCTATGAAGAACATGGAAGATTCATATCTTCTAACCTTGGTTCCATAGGGATGTCATGAAGTGTAGGATATTGTCCTTGAATGATCTCCTTCATGGTAGTAGGTTCATGTGCTTGGAAGGTGGATGATGGAGGAGAAAATGATGTGATCTCCTCAGACTCCTCTCCATCAAGACAATCTTCCAAGTCTGACAGACAGTCTACCTCCTTGTTTTCCTACTGCATGCACTCGACCTCGTCCATGGTGTCTTCCTGATCTGTAATTTGATCACCATGGTTCCCGTCATCCTCAAACATGAAGTTTGAAATCTCAAACTCTTCTTTGACATTAGATCTTGAAGGGGATGAAGTGGGAGGAAGAACTGAAGGTTATTTTGTGTCCTTCTCAACACTTGGAGCCTCTAAAACAACATGGTTCTCCTCTATCATGGGTTCATGAATCAAATTAGGCCCTTTAGATGAAAGTGAATTTTTTTCAATAATGGTTTCTTCACTAAGTGGCCTCAACTATGATTTGATCTCTCCTAGTTGCCCCTTTTCAATAGGACTTGGAGTTGATTGTTTTTCTTCTCTCTTGACTTGTTGTGTAGCTTGGATTAGATCAACATCCTCTTCAGACATTGTGCCAACATGGACACTGCATTCATAGAAAATAGATTGTTGATCTTCTTACTCTTGTTCTTCTTCTTCTGCTGGAACCTCAGATTTAGCCACCACTGGCTCTTCAACTTTGACCTCCTCAGTAGGCTTAACCATCAAGGGGATTTTTTTAAATCCAAATCTGGCAGCCCAACTCTTTGGATTTTCTATCATTTCTTCTCTATTGGGTTCCTCTTCTTGATGTTCTTCTTGAATAGTATTTGGAATATCTTCCCCACATGGGATTGGGGATGCAAGAGGAGTGGTAGGTTATGATTCAATCAGTTTTGCTATTGTTTGTGGTGGAGAGGGAAGTGGAACTTGTTTTTTTTGGAGGGGATGACTCCTTAGAAGGGAAAAGGGTAGGAGAATTGAGATTAGATGGAAGAGTAGGGGATGGAGGAGGGAAATCAACACTTGGGGTAGGATATGGGAAGCTTGAAGATTGAAGCTCCGGTTGAGATGGCACTATTTGAGAAAGAGGAAAAGAAAATCTATGAGATGGTGGACTTACCCATTGATAAGGTTGTCTGGTATCAAGCTCATAGGCCTCTATCTCCTCAATCCATTACACAAGTTGGGGTAGCATCTCAACCATGAATTCAAGCTATAGTGTCTTAGAAAAGGAATGACCCATGCACAAGGTGCCATGCAACCAATCATGAATACTTTCATGTGAGCTATAGCCATGGAGTGCACCATGCTAGCCTCCATTCTTTTTATCTTCTCCATCAGATCAGAATTCTCTACATAACTGTCACCATTGTATGCATACCCTTGCTCTTGATAAGCTCCATGACCAAAATAGTTTTGATCCTGCTCATATAGGTAAGCATAATGGTTCTGGATGTGATCATAATGCTGATCTGGAGGAGTTGGGAAACACATTGGAGGATGAATGCACCGTGGTTGCTATAAGTGTGAATTCCAAGGTGGGAATGAATTCATGACTTCAAAACTTCATGGGATGGAAGAAGATGAAAGATGTGGAAGGGATAATGGATGAAAATGGAGGGGGAAGGTCTGTAACCTCAGAGATGTGGGTTTTTGACCAGATGGAGTCACCAGATGTGTTTTGCATGTGCATCAAGAGGCTGAATCTCACCAAGAACACATTAATATTGATGAAATGAAGTGGTAAGGTTCTTCAAACCTGTCCCACTAGGCGTGCCAAAACTGTTGAGTCAAAATCATAGCACCCCTAAATGGCCTCGGATCTGGGTGGGGCATTCGGTGTGATTACACAACATTGGACCATCTCTCAAGCTATGGGACTTGCAAACTTGAGATGGAACTCTAGAGAAGGATGGTTCCTTCTTCCTAAACTACCTACCATAAGCTACTCTAGTGTAGGAAAAAAACCTATCTATCCTAATCTAACCATTCCAAGGAGACATGGATATATATATATATATATATATATATATATAGAGCCTACACTAAGTGGTGATACACGAGAAAAGGAAGTGGCTAATCACCAATCCAACTGCCTAAAGTGGACAAAGGTGATTGTTGATGGCGAATCACATCACCCCTGAATGTCCGCAACTCGATGGGTTGAGACTCTCAATGTGATTACATAACATGGAGCTTTTCCCAAGTGTGGGACCTTGCAAATTAGGAAAACTCTCCAGATAAATGCCGGTTCCTATTCCTTTGTTCAGATGCACACATAAAAATGTAGAGGGTTTACTCAAAAACCTAATCTAACTTGCCAAGGACACAGGGTAAGAAGATGCATAAAAATAAACCTAAACTAACAAAGGTGATGCACCGAGGAATGAAGAACACCTGTCTTGCCAATAAACACAAACCATTAAAATGCAATGCAAGATCATGCACAGATAACCAAATTTGTAGTGAAAGATCAGGATGATGCAAATGAAAATAGAGAGGGTTGAGAATCATCCACAGACATGCATTATTTTCTCCAAAGATTGATACAATACACTACAAAATACCAAGATGCAAAGTTGCATTATAGTTTTAGATGGGAGGTTTGAACTCCACAAATTCACCTGCCAAAGAGAAGAAGGGAGGGGCAAAACAAGAATGTCCAACCTTTAGAAAGAAGCCCCTCCTTACAATTTATAGGAATGAAAAGAGAGGGAGAAGAGAGGAATTCCAAATCTACCCCAACCACCTCCAGGTTGCATTTAATTCATCTCATTATGGCGGTAGGTGAGAACCCTAGCAAACCCAAAAAATGGTGAACTGTATTTTACATTTTTGAAGAACTTGTTCTCTTCCAAATAAAGATATCTAGTCGTAGTTGGGTAGAGGACACTTGTAGATATTTTCGAAAATTCCAACCTTGCGTGAATCTGAGCTCCCTGTGAAAATTTATGGCCATTTGAATATTCCCCAAGTCAGGGTCTGTTTCTAGTCGGGTTACGGGTTCTCCTTTTCATTTGCATCGGGTTTGGAGGGTGCCTCAACATGTCTTCACCCCATGCTTTCCCAACTCTAAAACCTGATTTTCCTATGTAGTGTTTTGGGTTTTTGGAACTCCCAAGCATCGGGACATGCCTTGCGATTTTCATGCTTCATGTCTCATGTTTCCCGAAACCTGAAACCTGAAATCCTTTGTGTCGGGTTCCTTTGTGACAAGTTTTTGAACTTCTCCTACATATTTCCTTTGTTTCGGGTTTTTGGAACTTCTCTAACATATTTGCTTTGACATGGTTTTTCTACCTCTCCGACATATTTCCTTTGTGTTGGGTTTTTCTTTACCTAGGGGGTAGATATATATAACAATTTGGTGACTCAATGGGATTACCTACCAGTTAGGTAGAAGATCAGTGGTCATTTTAGCGATCCATTGGGCATGTGGTCACAAGAAACAACCTGAAACCAACCCGATATCTTATCTCGATCCTGATACCACAACTCCTCCGAGAGCACGCTGAACTGTAGAAATCCAACCTGGGAGGAACAAAACCATAGCCGAAGCTCTTAGGGAAACTGAAACCTAACTACACCAAGACATTGTGCATATGTTGTTATCTAAAATTCACCCCCAAGGTAAATTTTGATGACATGCATCAAATTCTTGAGATAGTCCGTTAACCGCAATTACTTTGACTTAGTCCAAAAAGTCATGTTTCTAGGGTCCCCTTATATTTTTCTAACTCCCCTGTCCGAGTAGAAGAGAGAAAGTTCTAGGGAAAGGTAAGAAAAATTTCAAAAAAACAGGCTCGGGCTAGAAAAAATTGCGAAAAATGGCTAAGTCTTAGTCCCCGGACAATCGGGACATGAGGGACATCTGAGCGCAAACCGACCGAAAGGCCACAAGGCGGTCTGCGTAGCATTTGGGACATCCGGGTCAAAGGGATGCGCGGGACGTAGAAATCCGAACTGGCCAAAAAATGGTAAAAATTGACTAACTGTTGAAACAGGCAGCTCGGGACAGTTGGGCCGAAGGTACGCGAAGTACGCGAACCGGCCGGATCGGCCGAAATGAGAACTTAAAGTCCCATAGACCAGCTTGGGAGAAAAGGGCGCGATTACCGGTAGACCTCTTTGGAAAATTTGTCAGCCCGAACAGCTGGGTAGCTTAGGTATGAGAGTACGTGAACCGGCCGGTTCGGCTGAAATTCTTAGGGAACTTTTGCACTGGGACTCTGTTGGGACAAATGGATACGCGCGGGAAGCGGATAGCTGAAGTACGAAAGCCAATCTTGATCAACCCATTTTGTAACTTGGAACCTATGAAAAGGGACATTGTCTGATAGCCCATAGTGGTCGGCAGTTCACCGAAGGTCATATGTCCTTCATAACAGTCTGGGACAAATGGGACAAAGGGACGCGAGGGACGCGAAAAGCCGAAGCGGCTGAAGGTAAAGAAGAAAAGTCAACGTTTGACCTGGATAACTTCAAACGGCCATAACTTTTGACTCTTGAGCTCCGATTTTCAGAAAATTGGACTTTCTGGAACTGAGCATGACGTCCTCTACACCTTTAAGCTAAAAGTTCTAATATAAATTTCCAAGGGATGAGGGAGAAATATATTCGGCTCCAGTCAGTTAATGCTCATTCCCGTCAAATGATACACCAGAAAACGCCTGCCAGAGCCCAAAATAGCTGCCCGCACTCAGAAGGCCATAAGAGGTTTTGACATTTCTCAACATAATCACACAAAATTGGTACCGTTGGAATTGTGGTTCCAAGCCCAATGCACAAAAATCAATGAAATTCTGGATTTGATAAGAAATTGATTGAATTTTTTAGAAAGAAAACGTGGCAAGGGTTCAGAAAACACATTTGGTAGCTGGGAGTGCAATTAAGAGGCATGGTCATCATTATTTCTCTGCTGCAGCACATGGGACAGAATGGGGAGAATTTTACAAGTAATATACAATCATTTCACTCAATTTAATGCCTCTTACAAGTGGTTAAAGGACAGATTTCGGGATTTCCATTTTCCCTTTTCTTCTCCTTCTCATTTTTTCTATAAATTGGAGTGTTGGGCTCATTGTAAAGAAGGGAGTTTTTGGGTAGCAAAGCTCTGCCAAAATTGATTTGTGAAGCCAGTGTGTTGTAGGCCCTTGTGCATATCATGAAGCAATAAAATACTAGTTTGTGGATGTATCTTCCCCTGCTGTGTTTTCTTGCATTCTTCTTTCCCCTTTGATCTTTCTATAATAATATTGTGTCTATTTACGTATGTTCTTACAGGGATTCATTATCATTGTGTAAATTGGAATATTGTTGTGAATGCATTTTGCTAGAACCAAGAACTGACATCACCTCTTTTAGTGTGCACTTTCGTTCTGTATTTCACACATTTGGAGCCTACTCTCACATGCCTCCTTTTTTGGTGTATCACCGCTTTAGTGTAGGCTTTAATTTTATACATTCTCTCTCCATGGTCCCTTGGAAATTTAGATTAGAATAGTTAGCTTATCCTGCATTAGAGTAGATTGTGGTAGGTAGTTTAGGAGCAAGAACCAACTTTCTCTGGAGGTCTATCTCAAGTAGCAAGTCCCACAACTTGGAGATAGTACCCATGTTATCCAATCACACTCGTAGTCAAAAGTTATGAGTTGAAGCATTCCGGACCAAACGTTGACTTGTATATGCACCTCAGGCCTTCGGTGCTTTGATTTTGGTGATAACATCACGTCCCACTTAGTCCCAATTATGTCCCAAGGCTGAATGGGAACTATTCTTCCGAAGGGCCCGAAACCTTTCCTTTGTCCCTTTTCTGCCGGTGTTTAAGTGATCTAGATTCCTTTCTTAACTGGAATTCGGGAGTTCTTCTCCGTCCAATGTAGACAATTGGAAGGAATTTCCTATTCTTACATCCCGTGTGCCATGTAGGGGCCACTCCAAATGGCATCAAACTTGGAATGCCTTCCTGGTTTTTCCCGATTGCATCCCATTTCAGAACTAGGTCCCCTTCCTGGAAGGTCCTTGCTCTTGCTTTCTTATCAAACCATCTTTTTACTAAGGCCTGATCTTTCTCAATTGTTAGAACTACATGTTCTCTGATTTCTTCCAATTCCATCAACTTTGCATACCTGGCCTCCATTGGTTTAAACTCAACCAACTGCAACTGCTTCATGAACTCCAATGTAGGTAGTTCTAATGATATAGGCAATACTTCCTCTTTCCCATAGACCAACTTGTAAAGGGAATTACCTATAGACCTCTTTGGTGTTATGTCCCAAATCAGCCCATAATGCTGATTTTAGCTTGGTATGCCATGTTCTTTTGATTTTCATCTAGATCCTTCGATGATTCTTAGCAATTTTTCCTCGCCCGATTTTTGTTCATGGACTCTTTTTATCCATTACCCTATGGGTAATAATTGGAAGAGGTGCTCAAGTAGATTCCATTCTTGACACCCATTCTGTAATCTTGAAACCTATGAATGCCAATGCATTGTCTGATATGATAGTGGCCGGTACACCGAACCTGGTCAATATTCCTTCATAAAAGTCTAGTGTGTTAGACTCATTTGCTTCTTTTAGCGCTACTACCTCAGTCCACTTGGTGAAATAGTTCGTTGCCATGAGAATCCACTTGTGGTCTTGGCTTGAGTTCAGATTGATTACCTTGACGAAGTCCAATCCCCATTGCATAAATAGTTGGTCAACAAAAATTGGGTGTAATGGAAGTGCTTCTAGTGTTTCTTTGCCTGTGAAGAGTGCACATTTTTTGCACTTTTTTCTCCATGTATGGTAGTCATTGAATACCCTGGGCCAATGATACCCTACCTTCATTATCTTGAGAGTTGTTACCCATGGCGCAAAATGTCCTCTGAAATCTCCATCGTGAAAATCTCGTAACACCCTCTCAATTTGATCTGTCCCAATGCACCTCAATAGAACTCCATTGATGTCTTTCTTGAACAAAACACCATCAACAAGCACATATGGAATGGCTTGTAATCTAAAGTATCTCCTCTTTGCTTTGCTCATTTCTGGAGGGCATAGGCCTGTCTGTAGGAAGTGTATCATATTTTGAGTCCAACAAGGAGTGGGCACATCATCATTTTCCTGTTCTTGACCATCCTGTAGTACCAAGACAGTCTCTTTTTCATCACCTCCTTCAACTTGCTGACTCAAGGCTAGCTGTTCACATAGTCCTTTGCCACGTACTAGTTTGGTGACCTT
Organism: Taxus chinensis; assembly: GCA_019776745.2. NCBI lineage: Eukaryota > Viridiplantae > Streptophyta > Pinopsida > Cupressales > Taxaceae > Taxus > Taxus chinensis. Next base: position 122,958,521 of record CM034154.1, read on the forward strand.
GATCTCAATGTCATATTCCATGACACGAGTGATCCATCCTACATGCTTCTCATTTAGATCCTTGTTTAGAAGGAAGTCCTTGACTCCCGCATGAGAGACCAACAATTGGATCTTGTTGTTTGAGACTAGGTGCTTGAATTTCTTTAAGCTCCTGATCACTGCAAGGACATGCTTTTAATGAAAGAGTACCTAGTTTCATATTCCTCCAAGCCTTGACTGAAGAAAGCAACTGGTTGTTCTGATCCCTCTTTGTTTTGTTGTACTAGGATTATAGAAATTGTGTCCCCACCACCAAAGGCATATAACATGAAATCCTTGGAGAAGTCTGGATTGATGAGAGTTAGAGCTTGAGATATAGCCTCTTTTATTGCCTCAAAACTTGCCTTGCCTTCATATGTCCACTTAAATGCCATGCTCTTCTTTAACATCAGTGTTATTGGCTTTACGAGAGCTGCAAAGTTTGGAACAAACCTGCAGAAAAAATTGATCCTTCCTAAGAAGCTTTGAAGATCCTTCTTGTGACTTGGCAATGGCAATGCTCTAATTTCTTCAACTCTCTCTGGGTCAATCGTCAATCCCTCCTTTGAAACAATATGGCCTAGAATTTTTTCTTCGTGAGCCAAGAATATGCATTTTTTGGGATTCAATGATACCCCAAATCTCCTACATCTCTGAAATACCTGTCTCAGATGAAAGAGGTGATCCGCTACATTTTTGGAGAACACAGTGATGTCGTCAAGATATATCAGAACTATTTTATTGATCAACCCCTTGAATGCCATATCCATTTCCCTTTGGAAAGTGGCTCCAACATTTGATAGCCCAAATGGCATCTTCTTGTAGGCATAGGTGCCCCATTTGGTGGTGAAATCCATCTTAAACTGGTCATCTTCTTTCACCATTATCTGGTTATACCCTGAGTAGCCATCTAGGAGAGAGAATCTCTCTGAACCGGATACCACTTGCAATATTTTCTCCATTGAAGGAAGTGGGTAATGGTCTTTGAGAGATGCCCTATTGAGGTCTCAGAAGTCCATGCACAGCCTGATCTCTCCGTTCTTCTTCCTGACCGGTACCAAGTTTGCAACCCAGCTTGAGTGCTTGATCAGGAATATAATGCTTGCCTCTATTATCTTGTTTAGCTCTTTCTTCATTAGAGGCTCAATGTGAGGGTTGACTGGTCTTTGTTTCTTCCTGATGGGCTTAGCATCTAGATCTAGTTCTATTGTATGTTGTGCCAACTTTGGGTTGAATCCTCGTAGGTCCTCATAGCTCCAAGAGAAGACATTTGGAAATTCTTGGCAAAGCTATATGAAATCTGATTTCTCTAGTTCAGTGACCATTTTACCAATTTGAAGTGTTTTTCCTTCCCCAACCAGAATTGGCTTTGAATCTTCTCCTTTGACCTGTATGTTAGCATTTTCCTTACGGAATTGGTCGTTAGGATTGAAGATGGACTCCAATGTTACTAAACCCTTGGGAAGCTTGTTTGTCCACAGCTGCACTACTTGATCCCCGTACTGCTGCTCTAGTTTGTCCTGATTCCTAGCTGAGAATTCAGCCTCTTCTTACAAGAAATTGGTGATCTGTTAATCGTTCTCAAACACCTGCCAGCTTGTGTTATTATCTGGAACTACTGGCCTCACAATCACATGGATATGTGGTTGTATTTTTTCCCTTTTGATGTTGTCAACCACATCAAATGTTGCTCCAACTACTGCGAGCCTATCTGTGAGCTTCATTTTTCTTCCTGGGTATGGACACAATGTTGAAAGCTTCGAAATCCTCAATGAGGTCCCATACCTTGTTCTTGTAGCTCTTCAGTAGGTCATTCTTTGTAGCATGTTGTCCCCTGACTTGGTTGATGATTATCTCGCTATCTCAAACACCTGCAAGTTCTTTATGCCCTTTTTCCTGGCCCAATGAAGTTCATGAATCAAGGCCTCATATTCAGCTGTGTTGTTTGAATAGAAAAACTGGAAACGAAAAGTTGAATAATATTTGATGTCTTGTGGTGAAATCAACATTGCACCACCTCCAGCACCTTGTCTGCTTCTCGAACCATCGAAAAATAGTTTCCAAACTTCATTTTCATCCTTTTGTTCAGGCTTAGTGATGTCAGGAATGGGTGAATTTTCTTCGTGTACACAATACATGCCCAATTCAGATTCTTCAATTTCCTTGTATGGGTCGAATCCATGACTTTTGTTTGCCCATTCATCCAAAGTCAAATCAAGAATTCCCTCGACCTTAGTACCTATTTCTAGATCATTTGAACACTCCTCCTGATCAAAGGCTAAGCAATTTACATTGATAGGACTTGGTACATGAGGCTCAATATGGAAATTGGAAATTGGTTCTGACCTGATTGTTTCTTTGGCCCCATACCTCATCTTGAAAATCATGTGTGACCAATATGCAGATAGATATCCACCAATTTTTGCAGTGAAGTCTCTTGATAGACACAATGCAAAGAGTGGCGAAAGGTCAATTACAGACACATCCTGTAGAACTGTGACATTAGGACAGGAATGTAGTGTTAGGCTTAACCCCTTGATGACCCCAACTATTCCTACTACCATTCCATCTAGCTGCACTACTCCTTTCAACACTGGCTCATACTTCAGACCCAGTTGATCCGCTATTTGCTTCGGCATCACTGAACTACTTGCCCCTGAATCTATCATGCAGTTGTGTACCAAGTGGTTCCCAACAATAAATAACACATAGAATGGTGGAGGCTTAAAATTGTTACTTGTCTGGCCTCCATCATGTTGCAATGCATTAGTGAGAACTTTCTCATGTCCCCAGTTTGATACATTTGAGGCAGACCAATTAGCCACTGCAACTTGCAATAAATCTCATTGCCCTGGGATCGCTAGTGATTCCCACATGGAAATGTTCACATGTATCTTCTTCATTTTATCGATGATGTTGAAAGGGAATGAATTGTCCTTTTTTTGTCCCTTGGCGCAACCTTTTCTAGAGCTTGAACATGTGCATGTGTTGAGCTACAATAGGTACCTTAGGCTGAAGTGACGCCTTGAAAAGGATGTTACTTAACTCCACAGAAGTCTTCCATTTGCCAATTGGCCAATGTGGTTTTTGTTGGAGGCCCTTCTTGTTACGTTTCTTACTACTGATTCTCTTCTTGGCTTGGTTCTTGAGGCACACCAATGGTTTGCACCATCAAGGCCTGATTTAGTGCACCATTGAAACACGCTAATAGATTATGAGGTAGATTGCAAGGGTAACACCAGTCGTACTCCTGTGCCATGTTATTTTGTGTTGGGACCAAGGATTTTGAGGATGTCATTGCATTTGGATAATACGGTTGAAATGGCCTAGCAGCTTGAGGTTGTCCTTCGTTTTGGTTTTGATTTGCAGGATGAGTTGTTGGTATGAGGGCCTAGCTTGGTACTGTGCTTGAGGCTGATACGGTCTAGAAATTTGAGCTTGTTGTCTTTTGATAGTCACTAGCTCATTTCCAAGGTTCTGCAACTGTTTCGTAACCTCCTGCAATTCCTTTGAAGTATTTGAAGGAGTCGATGCCTCATTATTGCTTTGATTTCTAGGGGTTGGAATGGGATTCAGTTTTGGTGCTTGACTGGCTGTAGGATTTTCCATATCTAGATAGAGAGGAATTTTTGGCCTTGGTGCAAGCTTTCCAGCTTGGATCAAATAGTTCTCTACTCTAATAGTTGTGTTATAGGCCCCTGGCAGCGTTGTCCCTCCCATTGATTGGATCATCATGGCTATATCTGAATTTATAGTCTTTAAGAAATAAAGGAATGCACCTTCGGCGGTTGGTCTAACAGCTATTCGAATCCTATCCCATGTCCATTGGAATCTGAAGTTGAAATCTATCATTTGTTCGTTAGGGGCCCTTTTGATTGTTGTCAGTTGTTTCAATAAAGACAAATTATCTGCCCTCTCCTCTGAATTGGTTATAAAGAGATGAACAAAGTTGGTTCCAATTCATAATAGACCCTGCTGCTAGGCTCCTAAACCATTGTAAGGCCTTACCTTTGAAAGATGAAGCCAATAACTTGACTACAACATCCATTTAATTTATTTCGTGGATTGCACATGCATTAGCAATGTCCTGAATGTGATCAATAGGAGTCAATATGATTTTCTCCTGTGAAAATAGGGGATATTCTTTAGCGCTGAAACTAGAACTTGATTCTGAGCAATTTAGGGCAAGTGGACTACTACCCGTGAAATTAACAAAGGGATTCAGTGGTAGATGTGCCATTATGATTGGCCTAAGAACCCTGGTTGATGCGAGAAAAAGGACTACTAGGTGGAGGTGTAGACCAAAGTCTTGTTAGGTGGAGGATGGTGATCTTTGTGGTCTTCTTCCTCTCCTCCCTCTACCTGGTGATAGTTGTAAGTGGAAAAATATCCCCTCTTCTTGAGTATCAGACCTAGTTTGAATTCTTCTCATGTGCCTAGGAAACTTGTGCTGCTACAACCGCTGAATTCTATCCCTTCGGAGTCGCTAGATGTGTTTAGAGAACAAGCCTCAAAAAGGCTGGATTTTGTCTAAGTTACACAACAAACTTGACAATATTGAAAATGGAATTTAAAACTTTGAAGGACCCAGAGGATACAATATTCAATTGGGAATTCGGGTCTTGTTGTGCAGCTGTTAATCCTCGAGAAGGTACAGGTAGAAGCTCAGGTCATGCAAGGCAACTTACAAAACCCAAAATACACTATGTGCCGGGAACTTGGTGAAAAATGCTCAATACCCGGGATAACCTGAAACACTAAAGAACCATTCGAAATCTTGAAACTCAAAATTAAAAAATTCTAAGGATACCTTTTTCATAGGAATTATTACATCCTGATTTACCAACTAGTGAGATGTTATTCCTATGTTTTAAGGAGAGTATAATCTCCATGAAATATCGATTATTCCAGGACATAACTCCTGGAAGGTGAACAACTCCATGTTATTTTACGTGAGATTTTGCAATTTCTCACAAGACTAATATTTGTTGAATGATTTGTTTACTCAACAACTCATGGAATGACCTATTTACTCACCCACTCGATAATTACATTTAAAATAATGTAATGGAATTATTACAAAACACATGATTATATTATGCAACTAGATGGGTTGTATAATCACTTACATAATATTCTATGTTCACACTACAACATAGAATATTCCTAACATTTGCCCCCTTAGTGTGAACATCGGGGTAAGAGCTCTCTGGAAACATCAAACTTGTCGGAGTAGCCATTACTATTGGATCTTGCTATTTGGATGCTTGCATGCTAATGATAGATCCTTGTCATATGAACATCTTCATCGACTGATCACCTTGCCAACGAAGTACCTGGTCCACCGAAGTATGGCAGTCAGAGGACCGTACGATAGTCTAGAGGACCGTAACGTAGATGATTTTCCCCTGTAAGGAATGAAGTCAAGCAGTTTGCTTCTTGCCAATAACCAAATAGACACATCAGGAACTGCAATGTTAGATCTATGCACAGATAACCACATTTGTAGTGAAAGATCAGGAACATGAAACTAGTTTCACACCCCTTGTGTATAAGACATCATCCACATAACATGAAATAAAATATGCATCACATCTGATCTGCGACCCCATACGTTGGTGAATGACGAAGAGGCAACGTTTGCATTTTCAGTCCTTCCTCCATGGGAGGTCCTTGAACTCCAACAAGAAAAGAGTCTACCATAGAGAAGATCCTCAGGGGACTAGGACATGAAATGTCCAACCTTTATCAGTTGAGTAGACTTCCCAAATTTCTTTTACAGATTTATAGTGAAATCCACATGATGTAGATAGGATTTTGATAGAGCCCAGATCCAAATGGTACCCCAATGCTCTCTGATCATTTTGCATTCCACTTTGCCAATTCATTTCCTCCAGTGGGTGGAAGTTGAATTAGACTTCACCACATCCCAATAGATCCTTTTCTATTAAATGTAATTGCAATCTGTAGTTGCCATGTATTGAAGATCTTGTCCTTCACCCAACTTAAATCATATCCAGATCGTAGTTGTGGACCTTACCCATCGATAAGGGTTTTCTGGTACAATACTGATGGGGGAAATACAAAATTGAATCAAGGTAATTTAAAATTTTATCATTGCTCATAGGCCTCTTTAACCTCCAAGCAAGTGCAAGAACTTGTATTAACAATCTCAACATTATTGAAAATTGGAGAAAACTTCTCCTAGTAGAAGCTATTGATGTGCTTGGAAATTTGATAGACTGCATAGTAAAATCCGTGCCATTTCTTCCAAACATGACGTTCTGGGTTCATGCTGAGCTATTTCTTCATGTAGTGCACCTTGACTAGCACATCCATTCTACACGCAAAGTTATCCAAAAAACCCAGCATTCTCGGAAACAAAAAATATGATCACCATTCTTTGCAGACGGATTTGATCATGATAAGCTCCATGACCAAACTAGTTCTTGCATCAAACCTGCTCATGATAGGTAAGGCATGAATGGTTCTAGATGTGATCATAATGTTCATAAAGAGGAATTGGGGAACATATTGGACTCTTTATTCTTTCTGGTTTCAAAGGAATTATTACATTCCATTTAAATAGGAGATGAATTCATGATTTCACTATACTTTAAGGAGATATAATCTCCATGAAATATCTCCATAGGGATAACTGGATGAAAATGGAGGGGGATGGTCTATTTTACCGTCAGAGATATTTGTTTTCTCACAAGACTAATATTGTTACCATGATTTGTTTACTCAACAACTGCATAACAATAGGTTGAATCTCACCCAGAACATAATTACATCTTGATGAAATGAAGTGGTAATTAATTATTACAAACACATATTACTAGGCGTGCCTAGATAACTGCTGAATCACTTACATGGCCTCAGATCTATGTGGGGACACTACAACATAGATGATTGCACAACACTTGGGACCATCTCTCAAGCTACCTGGGAAAACCTGAAATACTAAAAACTATGAAATCTAGCGAAGGATGGTTCAAAATCTTCCTAAACTATCTACCAGAAGCTACCCTTTTGTAGGATTATTCCCCGATCTATCCTAACTGGTGAACCATTTCCAAGAGACTTTTTTTAGAGAGAGTTAGAGCCCTTGAGAGAGATTGAATTTCGAGAGTTCATCCTGAGAGAGAGAGGAGAGAGGAGAGAGGAGAGATAGGAGTAGAGAGAGGCTTGCAATTTCTAAGTCCAAATTTCACTGAGGAAATTCCTTCATAATGGCTTATGACCAATGACCTTTTGGTCCCACCGGGTGTGCCAAAGGTGACTGTTGATGGCGAATCACAACACCTCCTGAATTTCTGCAACTCAATGGGTTGAGGACTCTCAGTGTGATTGCATAAAATGGATCTTTTCCCAAGTGTGGGACCTTGCGAAAATCGGAAAAAGCACTCCGGATGAAGGCCGGTTCCTATTCCTCTGTTCAAATGCACACATAAAAATTTAGAGGGTTTACTCAAAAACCTAATCTAACTTGCCAAGGAGACATGGGATAAGAAGATGCATAAAAACAAACCTAAACTAACAAAGGTGATGCACCGAGGAGTGAAGAACACCTATCTTGCCAATAAACACAAACCATAAAAATGCAATGCAAGATCATGCACAGATAACCAAATTTGTAGTGAAAGATTAGGAGGATGCAAATGAACACTAGAGAGGGTTGAGAATCATCCACATACATGCATTACTTGATCCAAATATTGATATAATACACTACAAAATTCCAAGAGGCAAAGTTGCATTATAGTTTTGAGATGGGAGGTTCTGAATTCCACAAATTCACCTGCCAAAGAGAAGAAGGGAGGGGAAAAACAAGAATGTCCAACCTTTAGAAAGAAGCCCCTCCTTACAATTTATAGGAAGAATGAGAGAGGGAAGAGAGAGGAAATCCAAATCTACCCCAACCACCTCTAAGAGTTGCATTTAATTCATCTTATTATGGCAGTAGAGTAGGTGAGAACCCTCGCAAACCCAAAAAAATGGTGAACTGTATTTTACATTTTTGAATAACTGTGTCCTCACCCAATTAAAGATATCCAGTCATTAGTTAGGACAGAGGACCTTGTAAAATTTCTGAAAATTCCAACCTTGCGTGAATCCAAGCTCCCTGTGAAAAAGTTATGGCCATTTGAATATTCCCCCAAGTCAGGGTCTGTTTCCAGTCGGGTTCAAGATTCTCCTTTGTATTTGTATTACGGGTTTTGGAGGGTTGCCTCGACATGTGTTCACACCCAATGCTTTCCCGACTCCAAAACCCAATTTGCCTAGGTAGTGTTTCGGTTTTTTGGAATTCCCAAGCATCGGGACATGCCTTGCGATTTTTCATGTTTCATGTTTCATGTTTCCCGAAACCCGAAACCTGAATTCCTTTGTGTCGGGTTTTTGAACTTCTCTGACATATTTTCCTTTGTTTTAGGTTTTTGAAATTCTCCGGCATATTTCCTTTGTGTTGGGTTTTTGAACTTCTCTGACATATTTCCTTTATGTCAGGTTTTTGAACTTCTCCAACATATTTCCTTTGTGTCGGGTTTTTCTACCTCTCTGACATATTTCCTTTGTGTTAGGTTTTTCTTTACCTAGGGGGTAGATATATATAATAGTGATAAAAAGAGAGGGTGAATAAGGTGCACCACAGGCCAAAGATAGATTCACATGGAACACCACTTAAAAACCCATTAAACATAGCTCATAGAATCTATAATAAACATCAGAGTATGCACAGTATACCCTGCAATGATGAGAGGTGAGAAGAGACAATAAAATAAGTAAGGATGGAAAAAATGCATCAAAAAACATATTTTATTGCTCTAAAATTTCACACAATACATCATTAGTGGGAAAGAGGTAAGAAAATTCCATTACAGAGCCATGAGAGGAGGCTTAAACTCCACATTCAACCCTAGAGAAGAAGAGAGAGGGGGGAAGGAGAGAAACAATGACAAACCTTTACAAAATTCCCCCTCCTCTACAATATATAGGAAGAATAAGACTGATAGGAGGGAAGAATTTGAACTCTACTCCAACCACCCCTGGAGGCACATTGAATCCACCTACAATAATGAAGAGATTTACTGCAACACCCATACCTCTATTGTTGTCGCTTACTGGGCAAGAAAGAGGCCCATTCTTCATCATGGCGGTAGGTGGGAGAATTGACAGCCCCTGAAAATAGCGGGCTAAAACATTAATGTAGGAAGGTGAGAAGCCAACTTTGAGAGATTTCCAAAAGTCCTCTCCCGCCCAAATCTAAGTTTCTAGTCGAAACATATGGTTGTCTGAATATTAGGGTCGCGTGAAGACAATATTTAAAAGAGACACGTGGCGGATTTCATGGGCTCTTCGGTCTCTTTTGTATTATGCGTGAGTCGCTCTTATTGGTGGAGACACTATGCCCAACACAAGACACATGGAGGCTTTGTGCTCATTTAGAAATTACCCCCATATTTTTCTGTTGAAGTTACGCAAATGAGACACATGGAGGCCTCCGCAAGATTTTGGAATTTTCAACGGATGACCTTACCTTTTAAGACTCTGACCATGTGGCAGGATGGTGCTTGTTTGGGGACTGCATTTTGGGTCGTACCTTTGAAATTGTGCCAAGGAGACACTTGGCTACTTCCGTAGATTTTTTTAGTTTCTTTGTGTTTTGGCTAAGTCCCTTTGTTTGGCGGGGCCATATGTCTAACCCTAGACACGTGGAGGTTCAGTGCCTATTTGGGAACCCGCTGTGAATGCTACTTTTGAATTTGTGTCGTGCTGACATGCAGAAACTTCCACGGGATCTATTGTTTCCTTTTTAATGACCGCTTATACCTTTTCGGGCTCTATACATGTGGAAGGCTAGCACTTATTTGAGCCTCTGCTTTGGGTCGTACCTTTGAATTTTTGCTGATGCGACAAGTGGCCTAGTCCACCGGTTCTTCTATACTTAGCTGATTCGGGCCTACTGCGTATTTGAGTTCTATTGGATCTTGGACACGTGGAGATTTGGTGTTCATTTGAGTCTCCTCTTTCGGCCTGAAATTTTCAAATTGCGCCAAACTGACACATGGTTTTGTCCACTGGCCCTCTTATACTTTTTCGATTTGGGCCCGCTCTATCCCCCTTTTTGACTCTAACAACGTGGCGAGCCTGCGTTGTTTAGACACTGCCCCTTGGGCTTGACTTTAGGATCGGCACCATTGAGACATGTGGTACCTTCTTCCGATCTAAGACTTTACATTTTCCAATGAGTCCACGCGGGCTCGCGGGCCTGCACTTGAAAACTGTGCCATTTTGCGAAAAGTGTAAAAGTTCCAAAGTCCCTCGTAGACCCGTCGGCCCACATTTACACTTGGGAAAAATGACATCCATGGCCCCGCATACTTGCTTTTACACTTGGGAAAAAATTCCTCCATGGCCCCACAGACCCACTTTTCCCAAATTCATCCCCGGGCCCACTGGCCTGAATTTTTCTCTTGTACCTTTTGCGAAAAGTGCAAAAAATGCAAAAGTATCCCTCATTTCCCCGGTGGTCCACATTTTCCATTTATGCCTTTTGTGAAAAGTACAAAAAATGTAAAAGTATCTACCATCGCTGCACTAGTACACATTTTCCATTTTCAAAAAATCTTCCCTAGGCCCGCCGACCTACTTTTGGAAAAAATCCTTCCAAGGCCCGCTGGCCCACTTTTGGCAAAAAATCCTTCCAAGCCCCGCCGGCCCTGTAACTTGTGAAATATGAGGAGTTAGAAGGACTTCTTTATATCTCTGGAAAGGGGAAGAAATTTCCTATCTAATGGAAATGCTTTTAGGGGGCTTTAAGTTCTTAAAATATGTAAAAATTCAGATTTAAGTAGAAAGGGGGGGGGGGCAAATGGTGTCAGTTGACCCAAAATAACTGTGAGATTATTTTGGTCAATCATTATCTGCTGCACAATATGGATCATATCTTAAGAACAGTTTCAGGTTTAGATAGGTTGTCCCTATTAGATGGTTATTGTGTGTACAATCAAATTCTTATGCATGAAAAATATAGGTACAAAACAACCTTCACCACAAAATGGGGAACTTATGCTTACAAAAGAATGCCTTTTGGACTTTCTAATGCTGGTGCAACGTTTCAGTGTGCAATGGACATGGATTTTCATAGCCAACTAAATAAATTCATCTTGGTTTATTTAGATGATGTTACTATATTTTTAAAGAATTGTGATGATCATCTTATGCATTTAAGGCATACTTTTCAGCTTTGCAGGCAGTTTGAAATGTCTTTGAATCCAAAAAATTCAATTTTTTTAGTACACAAAGGTAAATTTCTTAGACATATTTTTTCTAGGAAAGGTTTAGCTATTAATCCTTTCATAATTGAATCAATTTCACAACTGTCCTTTCCTCATCATAAGAAGGCATTACAAAGTTTTCTTGGAAAAATCAACTTTTTAAAAAGATTTGTTCCATATTTTCCAACATTGGTTAAGCCATTAATAGCTATGTTAAAGAAAGACAAAACTTTCTCTTGAACCAGTGAAGGAAGAAAAAGATTTGAGGCTATTAAATTAACTATTTCACAAAATCCTACCGTAAAAAATCCTAATTTTTATAAGGATTTCACTATGTATGCACTTACAGGACCTCAATCAATTTCAGCCATATTAACTCAGGTTAATGATTAGAGTACCAAACAGCCCATTGCTTTCTTTGGGAGAATTTTACATGACTATGAGACAAGGTACACTTTTTTTGAAAAACAAATACCTTTTATAGTTGGAGGACTAAAGAATTTCATGTACATGCTATTGAATAATAAGATACATGTTTTAGTCTCTCATTCAAGTGTTAAATAATTCCTATTGAACAAGGAATTTAATGAGAAGAGAGCATGCTGGATTAAAAAAGTTATGGAGTATGATGTTGACATCTGTGTTGTGAAAATAGTCAAAGGAAAAGGATTATGTGAAAATCTGATTGCTGATATGGAAGAACAACATGCTATAGACTCATTACAGTCATTACAACATGTTGCAATTTCATATCAGTAACTTGAAATTTTATTACTTCCTGAAAATTAGCAATCGAAACTCATCCCAAGGGTTCCAAGATCAAGTTGGATGTCATATATTATCATTTACTTATAACATGGTACATATCTAGAAGGTATGGACAATAATAAATGAAGGTATTTCAAATTACAAGTTTCACCTTATGTCTTCATTGAAGGTGTGTTGTTCAAAAGGGATATCAATAGAGTTTTGCTGCGTTGTATTGATTATGATATAGTGCAAAAATTATTATTAGAGTTTTATGAAGGACTTGTAGAAGGTCACTTCTCATCATGCACTACAACTCTTAACATCATGAAAGTTTTTTATTGTTGGCCCAACATATTGAAGGATTATTTTGCATGGATTAAATAATATAAGAAATGTGCATTCTTTGTTGGAAAAGAATGTTTAGCTTCGCTGCCCTTACATCCTATTTCAATGGATCAACCATTCATGCAGTGGGGTCTTGACTTAATTGGCATGATAAATCCACCTTCATCATAAGGACACAAGTGGATCTTGACTGCCACAGATTATTTCACATGCTGGACTAAAGAAGTAGCCTTAAAATAAGATAATGAGACTCCAATCTTATCATTTTATGAAAGTATAATTTGCAGATTTTGTGTTCCAGTAACTATCATTTCAAATAATGCCTTAGCTTTTCTCAGTGCAAAGGTAACAGATTGGGCTGTCAAGCATGATATTTATCTAAGTACCTCATCTAATTATTACCCATAAGGTAACATATTAGCTGAAATTAATAAAAAAAACCTTCTTAATATCATCAGAAGAAAACTAAAGGAAAACATAAGATCTTAGCATCTGATGTTGAATTCAACACTTTGGGCTAATAGAGTGACTCCTAAAAGACCATTTGGCAATTTACTGTATAAGCTTGTTTATGGAAGTGAGGCAATAATGCTTAATTTAGTTGAGCTCCCTGCATTGGATTTACTACATTGAATGGAATTACTTGAGAATGAGTGAATGCAGAACTTTTGGAACTACAAGAGCTAAGAAATCAAGCTCACTTGAATATGTAGAAGAATAAAAATAGATCAAGACAACATTTGAAAAAAAGGATAAGTTCATAATTTTTAATGAAGGAGACATTATGTTGAAGTGGGATGTTGATCATGTAAAGTCAGGGAACCACAAAAATTTTAATACCATCTAGAGTGGTCCTTATATGATTTAAGCTTGCAAAGAGCACAATGCATTTCAGCTTTCAAGGCTTAATGAAGAGGAAATTCCCATTCTTGTGAATGGTATGTTTCTCAAACAATGTTATTGAAAATCCTACAGTGTAGGGTTAGAGTAGTATTTCCTTTTCAATAAGTGTAGTTCATGCAGATTGCATTGTTTTTCAATTCAATAAGTGCATTCATGCACGTGATCTGGTTTACCAAATCCTTTCTCAGCTTTAGTTTATTTTTCAATAAGGTTGGTTTTTCAGAAAAGGATAGATTTTGATTATATGATTTAAATCCATTCCCAATGGACAAGAGTAAGGCACTGGTCTTGAAATAGGCAGGAAGCTTTCTCTGAAACATCACCAGAAATGTTGACAATATTTACACTTGTGGAAAAATGGAAAACTCAAAACTTTGTTTTCGATGGAAGGCATTGATGAATGAACTTAACTAAGGGGGGTACATGTAGTTTTAATTTTGTTTTCAGTTACAATAAGTGGATCAACAAAGAAAAAATCATATGTGTGCTATTGTAGTATGAAACACCTCACGTATGTTGCTATTCCATGTTCACCTTCATCAAAGATGCTCAAAATCTCCGAAAAACTAGAGTACAACCTTGAGGAAGGCAGAAATAACTACAAGCTCGAGGAGTTGGAATCTAAAAGAATACAAACATAGTTGTTGTTTGCATTACATATGTTCATTATTAAGTTACATATTATTAATTTAATCATTTCCTATGGTTAAGTGTTATTGTGTATGTTATTGAGTTGTTTAATTCATTGTACCATCATTACATATCATAAGAGATGAAAGTGAAAGGAAGTACACAACTCAATTACATTAATAATATCATATATTCATTAAGAAAATTCAATGTTTCCCACACAAGCCATGGGATGTAACTTATGATTATTGAAATAAAAGATAAATGTGCATAAATCTAAAAGCAAAAGAGTATAGAAGAAACCCATCATTGTCTTGGGTTTTCTTTGGTCTTCATTGCTCCAATTCCAACTCCATTATTTTCTTCTGCATCCTCCAATACCTATAATTTACCTGAAAGAAAAAAGAGAAACGACATCCATTTTTTGAGCTCAGGGTTTAATCTGTACTTATGTGCTATCTAGTTTCAAGAAAATGAACCATTTGAGATAAAAAAGCATAAGGTACATTAATGCAGTAGATTCAAAATTGAAAAGTACTATCTGGTAAAATCTCATGGTATTCACATGAATCATGATAGAGCCAAAAAGAAAGAGAAATAAATTCACTATGGAACATAAGAGAGGCCAAAAATCCTAATTGTTTTCTAACTATTTTCTTAATTGTGTAGGTACAGGCTGTATCAGAAGAGAACAAAATGCATGTTTTAAAAATTTTGTACCATCAAGTATAGGTTGCGTTCAATGAAAAAACAAAATTCAAGGACTACAGAAGAAGATTCATTCATGCCTTCACAATGTTCAAGGAGAAAAAAATAACCTGTTCAGAAGATAGAAATATTCACAATGACCTTAATATACTTTTCTAACGAGTCAACACATAAGCATGAAGTTCCAGAAACATGTAACAAATTCAGGAATATGGACTTAAATGAGATAAGTACATGTTGTAACCAAAGAAGAATCAAACAGGTTGCTAACAACCTTCAAGTTTCAAGTTCTTAACTTAACTAAGTGCTATGAGAAATAAAGACTACGGTCAGTTCACTATCATATAAAACCAATTATTGAATATAGGATGCGCTGCAATACTTCTGATATAATAGTAATATTACTTAGGAATATACTAGTAATATCAAAGGAAAACTTAGGAACTCAAGAAAAGATGAAGACACTACAATCATGCATTTGAATAATAGAATTTCATCATTTCTTGAACAAAAATTTGTTCCAGGAAGCAATCCAGAGTATTCAATACATCCATAGTTGAATAGCATAGTGACAACATGCTCATGATAATTTACTTTCATGCATCTAGAAACAATAATCATCTAACATAAGGCCTCAAAATTATCAGTTTTCAATGCGGGAAGTACAAATTTACAGTTATGCCAGCTATGATTTCTAGATCCTTTTACATGGACTACTAAGCTTCATTTAAGCTTTCATTATGCATGGAATCAAAACAGAAAGCATCTACAAGTGTATATCAAACAGTATGAAAGCTCAATGGATAGTTCACCTTTAAAGGTACCAGGTGGGCATATGGTTTCAAAGATCTGGCCAATCATAGCTTCATCAAGAAATGGAACAACATGCACAAGCTGCAAGTATCCAACTAAAGTATCTCATTGAACAATCATGTGAAGATTAACATGCACAAGCTGCAAGTATCCAACTAAAGTATCTCATTGAACAATCATGTGAGGATTTCATTATACATCAACAATAGGCTACAAAATTGTAACAAGCTACATGTTTTTAGCTACAGGCTACAGAAGGAGAAAGTACTCAGGAATGGATTGTAAAACATGAAGACCATATCCTTCAAAGTTTGGGAACAATTTCATAAGCCTTAAAAGAGACAGTACAAAATTGCATTATGCTCCAAGTACACAACTATGGATTTGAAAAGAAAGACAAGTTTTTCATGTCAAATGTACAATTTTAGTGTGCAAGAAGGAAGTAGTTAGCCAAGCATGTCTAGGTTCATCAAATAGACCAGATTGTAGAGTATGAAATAAAAGGAAAACATCAATACTTGGAGTTTCAGATTTCTAATAAATGTCTTCACAAGAGGTTCAGAGAACAATACAAATAAAAACTTCTAAGGAATGGAATGTTTTTTCCAAATCATAGCCACCGAAGGAAATTGATTACAAAGTATTACAATAAATAGAGTTTAAAGGAATGATAAGCAATTGCAAGATTCAAACTACTGATCTACAGTGAATTAGAGTTACCTTCCAAATCAAAGCCACCGAAGGATCATTACAAAGGTTATAATATTTCCAGAATGATAAGCAACAAGATTCACTACTGATCAAGGAATGTAGGTTCATTCATAAATTGAAGATTCAATTAAATATATTTTAGGATGAAAATCAAAGGTTATGCAAGCTTTATAATTAGATAAAGAGAGTACAAAAGCAAAATATTAGTTATATAACAAAGTTAACTCCTTATATGGAAGAATGTAGAATATCATTTTCAAAAGCATGACATAATATACATAAAAAATAATCAGGTACAAATGAATCAAAAGGGCACATTCACAGGTATGTAAGATGATCAAAATGACATCATCCTTATTAAAATAAGATACAACTATGTCAAAGAAGGTTATTGCACACGAAGCTATGTAAGATAAAGTTAGCAAGACATTATACAATCACGAACTCACGAGTTATTTTGATCCATTAATGTATATCCAGTCACTCAAATCTCAAATTAAGAATGATAGCTTCAACAATAGATATAAGATTGGAGTCATATTCGTGTGATATGCTTAGTTCCAAATTTCAAATACACCATGTAATTAACTTGAAAAATTGCAAATCAATGTATAGTAGGGCTTGAACACATAGAAAAGATTGGAGTCATATTGCCTTCAATGATTAGTTCCAAGATTCAAATACACCTTCATTAAGAAGCTACAAATCAAGTAGAGATATATTAATCAAGAATAATGCTTAAAAGCTTCGATATGTGCAGTTATGTTACCAAAAGAACATGGATCAAATACCATAATAATTTTTCGGTTGCAGCAGGAGTAAAACAAGCAAGGATTTTTCATATTTGATTACATACAACTGCATAGAACATGAACAACAAGGTTTGAATCATGTAAATACAACTCACAAATGAGTCTCAACTAAGAAACAAGGTATTTCCTGCATAGATTGCTCTTTATTATAGTGGTTGTCTTATTGAGAATGTTGGAATATTTGGGTATTAGCAAGATAAATCCATAAATGTAAAGCTTTGGCAAATAACAATAGCAGAGGAAAACCTAGATGGAAAAATGGCCATTTCCAATAAATGCACACAAGCATAACTTCTCACAAAAATATAAATACTCACAGTGCACAAAAGAAATAACAAAGCTCCAGAACAGAAGGTTCGAATTAGAAAATGGTAGTCGTTACTAATGAAATTCAAAACTCTCACAGGAAGAAAATTGACCCATTGAACGAATATTAATGCATGGCATCAGGGTAAGAAATAACTTCTCAATAAAAATAAACAAATTACTTCTTAGGGTTGCGACGATAAATTAGGATTTTCAAAAGTATTTTGCAAAATGGAAGGTTCGAATTGAGAACAATGGTAGTCTTTACTAATAAGTTTAAACTCATTCAAAACGTCTCAGCAGGACAGAAACTGGTGACCCATTCAACATAATTCTAAATCTCAGGCCGTCAAGAACATTAGAGTCAAAAAGGAATTGAAAAACAAAGAATTAGTGCCATTAAAGTTGAATAGATAATAGTGAAACCCTCAAATTGAGTTGAGTGTAATGCAGAAAAAACCAGAACCCCTCTACCTTTCTAAAAAACTCATTGCACAAGAGGAACTGGTTCAAATCTCATGTCAAGCCATGTAAAATCAAATATTTTGTCAAAGAAGTTTCAGATTGAAAATAGAGAGAATACAAAAGAAGGTGCATTCAATTGAAACCCTCAAAGTTTGCAGTTGACTAGTAAATGAGAACAAAGGTCCAGAACTTAAATCTTCTCATAAAAGACCAAACAACGGAGCACGAAAATCCTCCATTTTTTTTGAAGAGAGTTTCAGTATAAATCGAGGGAGAGAACAACCCAAGATAGGTGCAAAATGTGAGGTCTCAGATGCCTCAAAGTTTGCAAAACACTAAATGAGAGCATGGTAGATCTTAAGAGCTTATCATGGAAACAAATGAAAAATGAGCTAGTAGCTTCACTACCAGGAAATCTCATAGAGCACTGGAAAAGATAAATGAGTTAGGCAGTTTAGTTAGAGATACACTCATAAGGCTCACCACAGAGACTATAAAAGGCACAAATTCAAGCTCAAGGAAGCAAATAATGAATGCCGAGGAAAAATTTAGAAGATCTTTGCTAGCTCGAAGTGAGCTCTTATAATGGAAAAATGATTAGGGTTTGGTGTTTTACAAACTACAATTCAACCACCATTAACCACAGGTCAAGCAATCAACGACAGAGATGCGAAAGTACTAGGATCGATGAACTAGATCAAATGAACATCTTCCAACGCAAACCTTGATGAGTTATAAAACTCTACCATGGTCAATAAATGACATACAATACCCTAACCAGGTTTGGATCGATGCCACCGACATCAACAAAGGGTGAACTGGTGAGAATTCCATGCGAAACCCTAACTCAGGTTTGGTTCGTTAATGCCACCGACAGTGAGAAAGGGTTGAACTGTACAATATGAGAGGGGACTAGTCCCATGTAATAATTTCATTTTGTGTTGACCTTTTATAAAGGTCTAAATATGGTCGGTGATGACTAATATGAATGATGCCAAAAATCAAACCACATGCCATACTCAAATCAAAAAAGGAGGCCAATTAACGAATGATCATTTTTCCCATGACCAAGTCAAATAAGATCAATAATAGGTCAAGAAAAACCTTGTGCACTTTACCTTAGGATTTGCAAAATTACCTTAGTTTCTCCAAATAGATAAAGTAAAGTACAAATGGCATGACAAAGGAGACCAAAGAAATGTATTTGAATGATGCCAGATTCAAAAAAATATCATATTCCATGGCCAATTCAAAACAATGCATATTATTGTGAAGTGGTCCCCACAGGTCAAGGTTGGATTATTTTGCCAAGTAAAGGAAATCAAGGGCATTATTTTACCTTCACATGTGGAATTTTTGCATGCCTTCAAAAAGGAAAAAATTGGAGATTTTCAATTACCTCATTTTTCACAAAATAAAGGTATTATTTTCTTGCACATACCTACAGGTGGTCCCCACATTACAACTGGATAATTTTCCTAAGTGTTGAAGACGAAAGGAATTATTTTACTTGCACAAAATGTATTTTTGAATGCTTTTACAAGAGGAAAGAACAAAGATAAAACAAAAATACCCTTGCAAGTGGG
This sequence comes from Taxus chinensis, assembly GCA_019776745.2. Classification (NCBI taxonomy): domain Eukaryota; kingdom Viridiplantae; phylum Streptophyta; class Pinopsida; order Cupressales; family Taxaceae; genus Taxus; species Taxus chinensis. The sequence continues at coordinate 122,977,850 of CM034154.1, forward strand.
TGAATATACAAGTGGTACATCATGGATTAAATATGATTATTTAATCAACAAGAAGAAGACCAAGTTGCATGCACATTGGAAGAGACTTGAACAACAAACAAGAGGTATTATTAGCTAATTTTATTCACCCAAGTTATTTATTGTATTAAAAATAGAACAATCAACTACACTTTGACTAAGTGTATTTTTGTAATTAAGGCTATTAATGCCTCATTCTAAAGGCATGGCTATTTTTATTCCTTTATTTATTCATGATAAAGGCTAAAAATAACATGCATGGGAAATTAAATTGTGTATCCTATTTTTAGGAGGGGTTAGGTGAAGTATTTTTCTATATATTGGGTGTACTAGCAAAGCACAAGGAGGAATTTTTGGACACAGGAGTGTTGAAGCATATTTTTGCCAATTTTTCCCAGTGAATGAGAACTAGTTATTGCCTTTCCAATTATTTTCAGTGGTGTGTATCTTTCCATTAATTCTTGTGAATGTTAATTCGCTAATTGATTATATTACCTTGCTACAAATTTGGTGCTTTCTATACAGTATTAGTGTGTATGTTAGCTATTGAGTTGTTGTGAGTTATTCCCTCAACAAAAAAGTGTTTTCCTTAGGATCAAACTGAAAACCCATTGATTTTTGCATCTGTAATTTTTTTCTCAATTTTATTGTGCATATACTCAATCAAATCCATCAATCAATTTTGGTGTACGACCCCATTTCAATTTCAGTTGCAACCTTCTTTTAAACCTTCAAACTCAACCCCAAAAATTAGTTTAGGATACATCAATAAGAAAATGAACTTGATACCAGAGACTCACCTCAACAATAGGTATACCCACAGACTTGAGGTGTTTCCATTGTCTTTACAGAAGTGAGGGAGAGAAGCAAGCTTATAACCCTTGTTGATATACCTCAATCAAGGTGCACTTTTGAGAGATAACAACTACCGTATAGTGTGATGTACCTGCATAATAGTGTGATGTGTATGCTACTGCAAAGTATTTTTTTGGTTATTTCCCCCAATTGACTAATTGTTTCTCATATGACTGTACCTGTAAGGAGAAAATAATCAAGTAGTAAAATATGTATGTATGTATGTAAAAACACTATGTAAAAGACGCATGTGTATATGTAAATCTAAAATACACAAAATAGAAAATGTAAATGGAACACATGCACTTGATCCATGTTGAGAGAAAGGGTGTAGAAGGATATCCTTTATTTCCATGGTTTTTTGATCAGTATTCCGCTAATAGACTGAAGAAGTATAGGGAGAAGGATGTATCATTCTCTAACATTTAATTTTTCCTGAACGCAAAGAGATCTCTATACTCTCATAGTTTTTTTAGCAATCTGATGCCACGAGTTGAAGAAGTATAGGGAGGAATTCCACTGTATCCTCTAACCTTTAATTTCTTCCTAGAATGCTAAAGACATCACATCCTATAAAATCTGTTGTGTATAGGGTTCCTAGATTGGTCTAAACCCACTCACTGTAAATATCCCACAATTCCAATGGCATAATATACGCTGAAGTGTACCCACAATGCTGAGGGTGGATAACTTAATTGAATTGATCCCATAATGCTAAGGACAGAAAATTGAATTGTACTAAACCCATAACACTAAGGGTGAATGAATGTACTGAATTGAATTAATTATATTGAAAGAGAGCTCTGTAATATCCCACATGATGCCCCCTTCTTTATGGGCAGATGCGACATTGCTGAAAGGAGAATTCAACCCCAAAATAAGACCACCACATAACCCAAACTATATAAAGTTATTGGTAGAAACCATGGCACAAAAAAACAAGTGACTAGTCACGAACAAGTGTTAATACAAACAAGCATGCATATAGAAAAAACATGTAAAGTATGAAAACAATGTAAATACAAGATAGTAGTGCAAACACATAAGAAGAAAAAGTATATAACATAATGCTGGTAACAAACATGGGACACCACTCACAGTGTTGTAGGACACTCAAAGGCCAATCATGGGTGCATACAAGAAAACAAGTGTGCAAACCAAACATAGGGAAAGGCTTGCATACAAGAATAGAAAAGTAAAAGCAAGTAGGAACAAATAAATAAGTAGTCATAGTGACATATCATCCAAAAAAATAATTTCTTCACATCAAATACTAGTCAACATGTTAGCAGAAACCAATATGTCAATAATGTGTATAACCGAGTAATATAAAGTGATTAGTATAAAATGAAATAATAACACCTATGAGAATCGAATGTGGATTCTCTAGTGACCAATATAGGAAGGGTAGAAGGTGAACATAAATGCTACGTGTAAGAGACCTGTATTTGCATTCACAACTAGAACAAAGCATGAATGCGCATGTGTGTATGGTAATGATAATGATATATAAGAAATCAATCTAGCATGTGTAGTGAAGTGAACATGTAAAAACACTAGTAAACAAGATTAAATGCTACCAAGACAATAAAATATGTTGTGGATAGATGAAATGGTAATACAAGATGGAATTATAGGAGCTGCATGCTCACCAAGTGGATGGAAATGTATGCAATTGAGGTACATCTGGTTTTCCCCTTCAACAGTCAGGAATGAACCGTAAATGAGAGTGCGTCATCGGGAAATGGTTGTATTGCATGTTTTTGTTTTCTATCATGTTATGATGAATGTGTATATGCAACATGATAATGGTATGTGTTATAATAATGGTATGTGCATGAACCCTATAGCCTAAGCATATATCAAGACATAATAAACATATAAGTGATGATCTTTCCTATGACGTATATCACTATATAATGAATTGAGAAGGATGATGATAAATGCAAGTAGAATGAATTGTGATGTATCCTAAAGTGTATACCACTACCAAATGATAGAACGAGTGACTATTTAGCCTAAATCGTATGCCAGTACATGATGAGTAGAATAATTGATTATAATACAAGAGTGGTGATTTATTCTAAAGCGTAAACCACTACCACATGATAGAATGGGTAACCATTTATCCTAAAGTGTATGCCAGTACATGATGAGTAGAATAAGTGATGATAATTCAAGTAAGAGTGGTGATGTATCCTAATGCGTATACCACTACAAGAAGATAATTTTTTTGACAATCTAGACTAAAGCATATGTCACTAACCTAGAAATGTTACATGGTTGTAAGATGGAATAATGATAATGTAAGTAGAATAAGGTCCATTTGATTAGTAAACCCTTGATAGTCGATTATGGATTGAGTAATTAGAGTATGTCAAAGGGTGGTGGGTGAAATGCATAAATGTGTGATGACAATGAATGACCCTGTGATGAATGGAATGTGTAGGATGTAATGAAATATGTAGAAATAGTATGAATGCTAGTATTGTATACGTGGTGAATGCTAGATAGAGAATACATGTAAAATGGAAATGTATATAGTCAATGTGATTATCATGTAATGAATGAGAAATGTAAGATGATATGTGATAGGTTATGAATGTATGAATGTGATGAAAATATCATGTGGGAAAAATGTCCCATGTAATACGTAATGTATGTAGGTGACTCTAAGGTGTAAAATGCACGGGATGGGTAGATGTACCAAAAGTCATGGGTATATGGTGAATGTATGCAAGGTGTATTGTATAAGATGAAAATAACAAGCATGTAGACAAAAAGTGTGAGATATGCAAAGGTAGAATAAATGTAGAATGTAGTAGGTATGCTATTATGTAAGCGGTGTGAAATTTCATTATATGTAACTTACCTATGTGTAGTGTGTGAGGTTTATGTGTAGTATTACCTTAATAGTCAAGTGCGAACCATAACACAAGAGTGTGTCATCAGGTAATGAACGATGTTAATATGTGATGAGTATGCAAATGCAAGCATAGAAATTTATGATTATGCAAGGATAATATATGCACCTATGCAAATTTGATTATTGGGGGGGTTTTTTAGATGCTATCTCCTTGAAATATGTATGCGATGAAAATATAGTCAAGATACATTAAGTGGAGCAATGTAAGGATTAGTTTCCTTAACAAATATGATAGGAAACGATAGAGTAGTGTGACCCTAAAATGGTTCATCATCATAGTAAGCGTCATCTGGGTCCCAGTCGTTAACATATGTAGGGTCTATAATAGATGTTGGAATTAAAATTTTAATCCGAGGAGGTGGTAGAGGGACCTTGCATGGTGATGGTGGAATTTGTAATGTGTCTTGACCACGAGTAGGAGAATTAGTTTCTTTTAATGAAGTGATTGGTTGGAGATTATACTTGAGAGGTGGCCAAGTTACACTGAGTCTTAGAGGATGCCTCTTAGGCTTAGTTGGTAATGCAATATATGAATTAGTAGGAGATGATGGTGAACTAACTGTGAGAGGTTGTTGATTATGTGGACTTGGTGATACCGTAATTGATTGCTTAGGTGGATCTATACTAACCGAAGAAGGAGGAGACTTAGGATCCCATGCGGATGTAACCTTTGTAATATCATATTGTACAGTAAATGAAATAAGACCTTGAATCTCAAGACTTTTTATTATGCGATAAAAAGTGTGGAAATCATTGTCATTATGCCCATTAATTCAATGATAATTGCAATATGGACGACCTTGATATTTTGCTAACCGATAGGGAGAATAATGCTTCATATTTGGTAGAGTAATCAACTGATGATGAAGGAGGTGAGGAAAAATGTCATGTGGCATAGTAATATTCTCAAACATGAGATGCTAATAGAATGGTTTGTCTTGAGGTTCATTCATATGACATGTATTACACATAGAGTGCATATAAGATGGAGAAGGAACACAAAAATGTGATTAAGAAGTATCATTAAGCTATCAAATTTCAGATCTAAGAGATGTGATTGTGGATTCCATGGCTGCAAATTTATGTTGAAATAATGTATGCAAGGCTTGAATCGAGTCTAATAATGGTTGATTAGATGGAGGATCATTAAGAGTAGGGTTGACAAATAGACAATGAAACATAAAACTTAATTCAGGTTGTGGCATATTGTCATAGAAATATTTGGCGTCTAGGGATTTTTGTAAAACAACCTGGTAATTGGGATATCTCATAATCAAATCGGATAAAGAGATGTGACAACCCATGATAGAAGAAATAAGAGGAACATCAACATGAAAAGCGCAGGGTTCACTAAAATGATTAACTAAAAATGGAAAGAAATTATAGTAAATCTAACTAGCAACAACAAAGAAGAATAATAATAAACTAAAGTAAATACAACAGATTAAACCTAAGTAAATGACTCAAGTACTAAGAGAGAGAAAATATGAAACCCTAGAGTGAAAGAGAGAGAGAAGAGTGACTTATCTACTTACAAGAGCTCACTGAATTGTGTCGTAAGGCTAACTGGAAAATATTTAGGGAATAATGACTATATAGAAGTCCTGAAAGAGGGTGGATTTGAGTGATATAACTAGACTAGAGTGCCTGGGGGAGGATTGGGTTGCCTACAAGCACTCTAGTATGCAGAATAGGTGCCCTGGTTCAGGAAAAATCACTAAAACTTGTTTTCATAGGTTCACAACATGGTTGGTAAAATTTTCTACTGAACAGATAAAATCCACTATAATGTGTTGAATGCACCAAATAATCCAAGAGAGATAATTACCTTAAAAATCACATGAAACAAGTATCAAACCCATAGATAAAAATAGAATGCATATGAATAGGCCAGACTAACCTCAAATGTCACAACAATGGGCTTACTAACTAAGTACTACAATATATTTGAGACCCAAATGTAGTTCTATTGGTGTGTACAAACATGTTCCCTAGGTTCTCTTGTGCCAGTCACACTTTGTGAAGTAACGAGATAAAAACTAGTAAATAGATGTAGTGAAAGAATCTATGGAATAGAATAAATCCTTACTATGATGTGTGTGATGCAGATGAATGAACCTTATCCCTTTGTGATGGAACTAATCGATGCAAATGACCTCCAATGGATGCAACTCTATGTGAGTAATAGTAGTTACTAGTTCTTAGTACCTCATTATGGTCTCATAACTTTATATTTATAGGGTTTTCTTACAATAATTTTGCATCTAACCTAAATTAGGCAGACTAGAAGAAATTTAATAGTTATAATGGCTAGAAACTATCAAAACAGGCATGAAAAGTGGGAAAAAGGATCGAGGCACCCATGGTGGGACTAGGAAACCCATGGGTGCCCCAGGTTTATGGCGGAAACTATAGGATAATGAAATATACCTGGTTACCTATGTTGTAAAGGTCAAGGATGTCAAAAAAAAAAAAAAAAAGATGACCAATAAGGAGGGTTAATAAATATTGGTTTTACTCAAGAACCTTTAGAATAATAGTATGAGACCGAGACTAAATATTTCCCCAAAGTGTGTGATTTAGTGACTATAGAAGGGAATGATCATCATGAAAATAATCAAAAAGGATCACCATGAGTGGTTATGGTACTCATATCAATCTTACAAATGACGCATATGTCTTGATATTGTTTCTAAACACTTAATAAATACTTGGCGATGTTATCACATATTGAAATTTAGGGAGTGTATTTCATAGTACTTCAATGCAATTAGAGTTCAAGAAAATGGATCTCACCCTCAAGCATTCCTTCAAACCTCGTTCAGGGATCAATCCTTCTATATAGAGTAGGAAATCTATTTCCATGACTAGATATCAAGTGAAGATGGGTCTAGACACTCTAAGCATATTTCCACTGATGTGATATCTTCATCAGGGAAGTGAATTGTGAATTTAAAAAGGGTGTCATCATTTTAAAAATTTAAATGGAAATTTCATCAAGTAAGTTGAGGATCATCATATCTTAACACTATCATCATGTTCAAACCTATTAATGGAATAAGCCAAGATGAGCTAGTCAAGCTACTAAAGCATTCAAGACCATCATGTGTGAAGGATAAAGACATCATCTATCTCTGTGAGAGGTATATGAGAAAAGAGGTGTATGAGTATCTTGAAGTCGATTCCATCCAAGGATAATTCTAGAGCTAGGATGGGCAAGATGATGATATTCATATAGAGAACCATGTATGTAAGAATGATAAATATTCTAAGTTTCAATTGATGTCACTCACTTGGAAGTGTTCTTAAAAACTCATTTAAACCTTGTAGAGTGATCACATTTCAAAGGAGGAAGGACATTACAACCACCTCATTTAATTCCAACAGGTGGCCACATGACAAGAATATCATTCAGTGAGAAATCCTTCCATATACATGATGAATACCTATTTAAACAAGTGATAGATAATTATAAAATGGCTTGAGCATCATGTAGTTGATTTGTGATCACTAGGTTTAATTGTGGAGGCATAGAAAAGTAAGAGATTTATCGACACTCTTTTTGTGTAATTAGAAGAGAGAATAATGTTACCATCACAATGTAGATCTCATAACCGTGTTTCTAAACACTTAAGTCATCACTTTAGGTTTTAGAAACATGCTTTCAACTCATGGTAATTCAATTTTTAACACTTATTCATGTTATAAGTTTCGTCACTAAAAAACACAACCTGGGATGTTAAGAAGGCGTTTTAAACTTAAATTATTTTGCCCCTTCCTAATGAGATTGCAAACCATGCTAAAAAATTGTCTATTATTGACATTACCCATTTTATGAGGTATTTATCAACATTTAGAAAATATTCACCTATCACCATGTGCTGACCATCTCTTTAGAGCTTGTAAATTTAGGGTCATTTTTGTCTATAACCCAAAGGGGCAACTCCACTATTTTGAAATTCTTCATAAAACCTTAAAGTATTAAAGAAATATGGATGTTACCAATATGTATAGGATTTACATATATTTCTGTTTCCTATTTAGTTTCCTCTTAACTCCTAATGGAGCTCCCAAAATCATCTAGAGAAGTCAGATTTCACCATTAGAGTGTTTGTTCCCTGCACCTAGAAAAGCCGTGGTTGAGAAGTTTGTTCTTGAATGAGAAAATTTTTCATAAATATTCCTAAATTTCCTCCAACACTTCTAATATTCCCTAACATCACCTTAGAATGCTTAATATATTTCTTAAACTCTCTCATAGGGTGTTTGATTAGCTAGACCTTTTTAGGCCTCTAGAGGAAGTTATCTTCCATCAAATCACACTGAAATCATCAATCATCATATTAAATCAACTATACACAATGAAAAAAACTTAAAAACCTTGTTAATAATTTTTTTGATCTAGGTTAAGAGTGGTATTGAGGCAGAATGGCTAGAGGAACGATACACCAATGACTAGGAAGTGAAAGATTCAACTGTGGTCTTAGTTGTCATGCTAAAAGTTTAAATTTTTCATTCCATACATTTTTCATGACAACACCCTCTTACCACTTTCAAAAAATTCATTTTGGTAATGCATGAAATTAATATATTGGCGGATTGGCCATATATGAAATTATTTTAGGGGTTTCTTGTAAAAAACACAAAAGGATATCTGAAAAGTATGTCTTAATGTTGGTGTAGATTTTATTGCTTATGAATTATGTGACACTTGAATCAACATTCCTACTCCTACATTAGGGTGAGAATGTAACTAATTTACTAAGTATAAATATTAGTGAAATACCCGAGTTTCATTCTCCATATAAAGTAAATGAATGTGTGGAAGAGTTTTCACATTTTCACCTACTCCTACCCTACCTTTTGTTGAGGGTTATCAATATATCGATGTGATGCAATATTTTAGATTCTAACTCTTCAAGATACTGCTTATTATTATTTATAATAAATTAATAACTTATGGGGTCTTTGGATAGATCACCTTCTTTCCCACACCTTACTATTGTTAATCTATATTATAAGGATAAAAGGATTACATACATGCCAACATGGTAACTAAGGTCACTCCCTTACATTGCTGATTGTGAGGATAGCTCGAGTGTTCCTCATAAATACGCATTCCCTAAGCTCATAAATTAGTTACTCATCTATATTATGATTCTACCATATTATAAGATGAAATTATGGATTCAACTCTATGCTCATAGGAAAATTCATTAGTCCATATATTCTGTCACTTGTCACTACCTTTGGGAGTTGTGAGGTTTGTAGATTATAATTTTGACACATCTAACACTTCTACAAATGTTAGCTAACAATCTTAAATGTACCAAAACATAAACAATGTGTATATTCTTTCCCATGAAAGACATTGATTATAGAATTTAAAACCTAAAATCTTTAGGACGAATTCTGAAATCTTGAAAAATACCAATGTACTAATTGGATTAGAATACAAAAAATATCCTTTAAAATGTGACCGATGGAGCTATGAGACTAGTTCCATAAGGTTGAGAGTGACCATAATTTCTTATATTTATTAAAATAAATTTAAATTATAATAAATAATAAATTATTAATATTAATAATTGAAAAAAATATACTTAATAAATGAATAATAAAGTATAAAAATTAATAAATAGTAACAAAGTATTTTATTAAGTATATCCCTCATAAAAGCACATATACCACATTGCAAATAGGAACGCAAATGTGGTATAACATGCTCGTGTTATAGTGTGCTCACATTATAGCATCAGTGTGTTATAACACATTCATGTGATAACATGAGCGCATTTCATCTTCTATGGGTTTGAAATTCCTAATTAATAGGATTGGATTTTCATTTGATATCCCAGCATAAGGTTTGGACTGTGTAATCTATGAATAAATCCATGCTTTATTAAAAAAACATTAAAATCTCATGTGTACACCTTGATATCTCATGCTTTGTAACATAATATTCCAAAAATAATAACACTACGACATCAAGCTCAATTTTATGTTGGTGATGATATACTTCTTTCTTAAATTCAATTAGTTTAAAGATTTCATCCTTAATTTCTTTCACTATTGCCTTATTTTCTTGTAAGAATGTATGCATATGTTTTTGTACATAATTTATGATTTTTTCATCCAAATTTCGAAAAAAATGCCTCTTTTAAACCCCATTCTACATGCATAAAAAGTTACTTTTTTTCTCTAGGTAAGATAAGATATAGAGAGAGGGGAGGGGGATAGAGAGAGTAAGGTAACCTAGGGATGGGGATACTCATTGGACCTATATCTTAATATATTTTGGCATTATGACGTTCTGGGAAACGAAACTTGTGACATCGGTGGTGCAATAATGAAACAATGTTAGCCCTATATAACTATTTATCATCACTATAAGTCATTTGGAAATACCCCCACCCCATGAAGTTACGGGGGTGTACAAACACAAATTTAATTTTTGGGATGTTTAATCTTTAAAAAATTATAAATTCATCCAAAAATTATGAAAAATTAGTGGGACCTCATCCATGGTCTTCGTTAACTTTCTACCTAAGGTATTTTAAAATAATTTAAGTAACTCAAAAAATGGGGGTAACACACACAATAGGTTGTTATCTTTTTGACACAAAAATAAACATACTATGTGTGTTCACCACAATTGACGTACTTAATCTCCACCATTTTAAAAAAAAGTAGTTTAGAAACTGGATTCCGAGAACTACGGTACTTATTCTTATCACATTGTCAAAATTTTGAGCATATGCATGCAAAATTATTAGATGAATTTCAAGTTTTTCTGATTTTAGGAAAAATATGTCCACTTTTGATCCCGTTTTAGTCCCCCATTTCCACACACTTACGTTGCAAGAGGTTGAAATACCTCCAAAACACACAATTTTTTTAAAAAACCGTAGATGATTGAAAATAGTTACCTTTTCATTCGAGAATCCACATATGAAAGTGGTGGTGAGAACACCTATCCCTGATAATAACAAAAGTTAGCAGGTCTTCAAGAATGACCAGCAGATTGTCAATTTTATGCAATAAGAAGCTAAGTTCTCCTCCAAAAACAAAGACAAGTTACTAGAGCTGTAGTATGATGATCAAGTGGTGCAGCTGAGAACCAATAAACTACCTGTTTGTACTCTAAATAGTCTCACCCCATTTGTGCCTTTGAAAATTTATTTATTTGCAGCCTCTTTCATATTTTTAGTCAACTCCTGGGTCGAAGATCATATATGGGTCCATGTTTGTCTCCTCGTTTCTTTGTTCCTCTAGGAAGGTCTATATTTTGAGTCTCATGTTCACTGTTCCTTCAAAAACTCATGTTCTCCCATTATTTTTGTTCTTCACAGTCGAGATTTTTTGTTCTCTTCATTTCTTCCCTAAGTAATTGAAGAAGGATGAATTGATGTGTCTTTGAGAAACATATTTGATCCTTGTAACATTTCTATACTTTCTATCCTTGAAGAAAATTTCATTTCCAGGCTCGAATGGTCATTTTTCTGTATTTTACCATAGGACAAGCATTTCTCCTAGTCAAATTTACATCCTTGCATCCACAAGGAACGTGGCACCTTTTGGTTGGACACATCTTGGCTAAATACTTCAAAAATTCTATGAAAAGCCTCAACTCAAAAATCTAGCCACGTGGATGAACGATGCTCATTTGAAGATTTACTTTTTGGTTTGGCCTTGGAGTAGCATTGAGAGGACACATGGAGGTTTGGAGGGATAGAGACACATGGAGGCTTCTGCTGAGTCTTCCCATACTTAGTCTTTTTCAAAAAGTTTTGAGAGGTCTGGGACATGTGGAGGAACCATGCATGTTTGGGAATTGGCCCTCGAGTTTCATTTTAAAGTAGCGTGAAGAGGACACATGGAGGTTTCCACTTACTTTGCATTTTTCTTGGAATTTTCAACGGCCAAAGGAGACTGCCTCAAAATGACATGTGGCGCCTTCCGCTAAGCTTCAAGCATTCAGACAAGCTTTTCCAGGACAGGACACGTGGCGAGACCATGCTTGTTCAAGGTATCAAAACTTTGGGACCATCTCAAGATGCGCCATGGTGACACGTGGTAGTTTGAAAAGTCAAAGGGGCGAGGAGGTGGAAAATCAGGGGCAATTTTGATTTTTTGCCCCTTGACATGCAAATGACTAAAAACGTCAAAATGGCCCATAGGCTTGATAAAGGAATGGTCAAAGCTTGCTCTGGTCAATGGCGGAGGTGCGGAATCTCAGGGGAAATTTGGAAAAATTTCCTTTTGGGAGAAATGGATTAAAATCTCAAAATGGCCTGCAAGCCCGATGAGGGAAATAGTCAATATTTTTCCCTAGTCAACGGTAGAAGGGAAGAGTTGCAGGGAAAACTTGGAAAAATTTCCTTTTTTTCCAAAAAGAGGGTCAAATGGCAGAATTTATCCATGGTTTCAATGGGGCCCACCTTAGGAGACGTGTTAGGCTCATTTCCTGAGGGCGGAGGTGTAGAGCAAAATGATTTTTTTTTCCATTTTTCTAAAAAGTTGTAAAAATTCAAAGGAAGCCCCCGTGTCTATTCTTAAGTTTGAATATTCCACGTGGACGACCCAAATTCAAAGTAAAGATCAACAAAAGTTGAGAAACTGAATTTGATTTTCCACCCATTTTTCTGAAACATGTCTTGAAGTGTGAGTCTCCATGATTTCTTGGTATTTCCTACATGCCAAGAAGAGAAGGGAGTTAATGTTGATATCTGAGTTTGGTGGGGAGATCTGGAAGGTGTCTTTCACCATTAAGAGGGTCTGACTATCGGGCCTGATATGGTTTTCTGTTTTCCTTCTCTTGAGCATGCAAGGAGCCAGATTTGACATATTAGGGGTGGAAGTGGTTGGCGAATGGAAGGAAGTGTGATTTTGTAGAGGAAGGAGTTGAATGCGGGAGATATTCCCAAGAGATATGCCCTTGAGCACCTGGTGACTTTTTGCAGATCAGATCCTGGAAATCATAATTGTGATCATGGTAAGCTCTAGTACACTCAATGTATGGATTTTTGGTGGTAAATTATATTGTAAATGTTATAAATGGCGCGAAATTTTCATGTAAATGGTTAGGAGTTGGGAGTCTTTTGGAGATATCAAGGATTGATTTTTCTAAGAGAAAAAGCTTGACATAGCCCATCATTTTTGAGAATCCATCTAATAAACTTGTATATCTCTCTTTGTGTCAAATTTCATCGTGTCAAGGTTTTTGCAAGTGTACAGCCATTGAAAATATTTGAGATTGTTCCAGAAACTTTCGCTTGCTAATAAATTTGATCAAAGTTGAGTTATTCTGTGTTAATCTTGAGTAAAATATATTTATTTAATCTTTAAATGTAAGGGAATACTTTTTCTTGTATATGTTGTAATTTTGTACCAAAATCTTGTCCAATCACATAGGTATCAATCCTTTTGATAGTTTAGTGGCATCTGCAATCTCATTTCTTAGAAGAGCCTTCTTCTGGGAGTGAGATAAATGGTTTAAAATCACTTTTCTTTCATTTTGTTGACAAAGATTATCTATAAGCCTTTGGGTGTACCTCAAGCATGGTTTGGTTTGAATCTTGGTGCTTTACTGGGTTCTCTGACTCGAGACATCTTGACAGAATCCTATAGGCTGTATGAAAAAGTGCCAATCCAGGCCTCCATTAAAGCACATATTCCAGTTGAAGAAACATTTTTAACTTTTGTGGCATTTTGTTGTTTGAATCTTTCCATTTTCCATAATCTCTCAAGGATCAAGTGAGTTAAGTGCATCTTGTCTCCCCTCGCACAAAATTATTTTATTTAAAACAACTAATCCTACCGATACTACCCATGTTTCGCTCTATATACCCACACAAGACCAAAATCCATTTGCTAAAGTATGCAGAATAGATCATGATTCCAAATGTCTTTAGTAACCTTAGCCTTGTGTTGAAAAATATCTCCATAATCTGGAAGTGACAACTCATGAGAGTCAGATTTGGTGTGTTGATCATATTTTCCCAAGGTCTTCTCTATAAAATTTATGCAAAAGAAAGGTACCTGTATCTCCTTTCAAATAAAAAAGGTTACAAAATAGGTTCTCTTACCTTGGTTGAAAGACACAACCTAAAATAGTTAGGATAAGATCATATCATTTTAAGGTGCTATCGTTCTCTCCTCAAATCCAAGTAATAAAGGGAAAGTTAGATTTCCTCCCTGGCTACAAAATGACATATATTTATGATCTAGCTGCCTCTAAGCTCTCTGTTAAATCTGTGTTGCTGCTTGGCTTGAAAAGGAGAAAAAAATTGGATACCTACATTAGTGGCGTCGTTGCCGGGAACTATTTTTAATAGCTGGGAACTAATTTTCATCACTAAGGATAATATTCTATTTCACTGCCAGTTCATGTCTATTTGGCTCGTCAAGAACACTAGACATGCCATTGCCAGGGACTATTTTGAAATTTGTTGAGAACTGATTTGTTCATTGAGATACAGTTCATACTCAGACCCTGGTAAACATTTCTTGTATGGTCTAAAGTGCAAGAAATATTTTTTAAATATTATCCTATGTTCGTTCCTGTATGAACTTTCAAGTTATAAGTGTTGTATGCAACTTTTCCTATCTCTACAAGTTTTTTGCATGTATTCACTGATAAATCTTGGTTAATGAAGGTGAGAGCTTTCATTTCCAGTTTATAAGTGTTGACAGACATTTGACAGAGCATATTTTAGTGTATTTGCACAACTAAGGTGTAAATCCTTAGTGACGAATCCCTGACTGATTTTATTTTGATAAGGACCAGTGTCTTAAACCTCTGTCAAGTGAGATTTGTTACTAATATTTGCAAAGATGTAAGGAAGAAGATCTTTCTTTGCTAGGGATCCTACTAGGACATTGTTTCTAGAGCTAGGAAAATAAAAATCAGAAGGAAGGAAATCCTGGAGAGTCATGGGAGAACAACAGACAAGAAGAGGGATCTCCATTGATGAAATTTAATGTCCTATCATTGAATACTACCATTCAAGTGACTCTAAATCAGGTACCCTCTTTGTGAAATAGAATTCTCCAATTGGAGAGGGGCCTTCATTTGATTTTTAAAGGTTTTCTTCCCATTCTACCCCTATCTTTTCAAAATTTAATAGGGATTTCCAAGAAGCTAGGCCTTTGGGGGATCTCCATTTTAAAAATTATACTCCTGTGTTCCAAGGACCCTCTACCCCTTGTTAATTTTTCACCCCTACGAGGCCACCTTCTCGAATCAACATGGCCCAGCCCCCACCCAGACCCCCTTTTTTTGTAAACACCTTTAGAACTATAATTTTTTTGGGAATGGATGGATATCCAAATGTAGTTCCTCAAGATGTAAGGAACAAAATGCCAAAGTTCTAAGGAAACAATGCTATTACTGGTGATCAGCATCTAAAGCTTTTTATCAATATGATGGAATACTTTTAGATTGAACATGAAGATGTATATATCAATCTATTTATCCATACCTTGAAAGAAGATGTAAGGGACTGGTATAAAGCATTAACAGATAACTCTATTGATTCTTGGGCTGAAATGAACAATGCATTTAGATTATAATATGCTGATAGGACTGACCCTAGGTTTCTTCTATCAAGAGTTTGAAAACATCAAGAAGAATCCCAATGATTCAGTACATGACTTCAATACAAAGGTTTAATAAAACTCTTGAGGAGATTTCCTGTTAGGATAAGGCCATGTGATGAGTCATGTTTGATCAAATATAGTAATGCATTTGATAAAAAGGCTGCATATTACTTAAGAGACAAGAACCCCACAAATTTGAGGCAAGCCTTCACCATGGCTCTGCAAATAGAGAACAACATCAAGGAAATTGGGAAGCCTCCAAAGAGGGAAGGTGTAAAGCTGGTTAACCCAGAAAAACCCCAAACAAGCAAGGCTGCTGATTTGGAAGAAGTTGTGAAGACTTTGGTAGGGGTTGTCAAGGAGATCTCCTACAAGCTAGCTCGAGGATGAGAAAGGGATTGAGCAGAGTTCACAAGGTACAACAAAAGCAACAAGGCCAAGATAGATTTAAAAATCATCTAAAGAACTGATGACAGAGGACAAAGGACTTGTTGGATTTGGAAATAGGTAGCCCCAAGGCAGAGAAAATAGAATGGTACCTGATTATTTGGCTGCTAGAGTTTTTGTGGTGGAGGAGATAAATGTCATTGATTGGTGTGATAGATGTTTCATGCCTCATGATCCTTATGAAGAAGATCAATAAGAAGAAGAGGAAGCTGATGACAATGATGATGATGTCTACATGATGGGTTGTTCCACGAGCTCACAGCAAGGGGCAACTTCAACTGAGGTGATAAGTGCCCAGGACTGCTGCCATTTTTTTAGGACTACATTCATAGGGTACCTATTCTTCCTCCCTCTCATACTTTAGAAGTAGATGATGTACAAGATTTTGAATTTCCCAATAATGAATTTGAATATTTAAGGGATTTAATGATAAAGAAGTATGATGGAGGAATCCCATCTGAGGAAGATAGACAGTTACTGATGAATGCTATTGTGGCTCAACAGAAGGAATATAACACAAGAAGTAAGGATGTCAAAGGGGAAGGGCCTCAAGCCAAGCCTAAAGCTCCCTTACTTTCAAACATTCCTAAAGAGGCTCCTAGGAAAGATGCACCTGTTAAAAGCCCCGCAGTTCCAAACAAAAATCATACCCCTCCCCATGCCCAAGTTGTTAAAAATATTGTACCATCTAATGAGTGTGTTGGCTTCCCTTCTAATTCTACCTTGCCAAGGAATGTCCCATATGATATTGCCCAAGTGCTGAGTCAAATAAAAGTCTCTGTTCCAATTGTTGAGTTGCTTAGGATTCCTGAGCACAAAAAGAGAGCATTTAAATACTTGGGGTTGAAAGAAGAGAAGACTACCCTAGGTGGAAACATAAACAATGTGGAGACTCCTCCAATCATTGGAGATTTAGAAGACCACATTGGAGGAACTTCCTGAGGTCTATTTGGGGACATCCTTGGTGGACTCTTAGCTGAATGTGAGATCCATTCTTCACCACTCTGATCATCAAGGATAGACTGCTCCATAACTGTATGTTTGACTCAAGGGCATCATGTAATGTCATGCCTCTGGAAGTCGTGATGAGGTGAATATCAAAGTAACAATAACATATGGGAAGTGCACTACCATGGACTCCAGAGAAGTGCCAGTAGTGGGATGTGTGAAGGGTTTAGTGGTGTAGCTTGTAGCTTACCTAGGTAAAAATTTAAAACTTGATGTTGTCATAGTTGATTTCCCAGCCAAGTGGGGTATGTTTCTGTCAAGAAAATGGGTTGCAAGTGTTGGTAGGAGTGTCCAAATGGACATGTCTTATGCCACCATCCCAGTTGAGGGCAGCCTTGTCAGGTTATATGGAGAGAAGAAAATGTTGCACCTTATTGAGGATCCCAACAATGTGTCCTATGAAGTATTGTACACAAATGTTGATCCTGACAACTTTGTGGGATTTGCTGATGGAAAGGAGCACAAGATTGAAGAATGCAAATGTCTTGAACAAATAGGCTCTCCTTGGACTCTATTGTTTGATGGAGCTTGCTCCAAGTTTGGGAATGGTGCTGGTGTTGTTTTGCTTTCTCCAAGCCAGAAAAGATTTGTTTTCTCCTTCAAGCTTAACTTTGAATGCACTAACAACATTTTTGAGTTTGAGGCAATGTTACTAGGTTTAAGAATTGCTTGGAAATATGGTTTCAATGACATTATTGTCAAGGGAGATTCAGAGTTAGCTGTCAAACAAGTTAGAAAACTCTATGCCATAAAGAATCAGTGAATGAAACAATACAAGCATATAGTTTGGGACTTCATTGATATGTTTGATTCATTCAACATAATGCATCATGATAGGAAATTCAACGCCTTAGTAGACAAGCTTGTAGTTTTGGGGTCTTGATTTGACAACTGTACAATGTCCCCATACTGTGAATATGAGGTTGAGGTATTGACAAGACCCTCTGACCCTAACAATATTAAAAATTGGTAGGTTTTTTATAATGATGCTCAAATTAGAAGATTTCTATAGAACAAGGGAGAGTCTTATGATCAATGCATTGATTTGGAGCCAATGGTATGTAAAACAGAGGGAAAGGAAACCTTGTTTGGCAAAAGCATCATCCAACTAAAGACCAACACCATTCCTAGAGGGGGCTAGTTGCTCTTGAGTCCAAATTTGATAATTCTAACTACATTATTAATAGATGCATGGAAGGCTCGACAGATATTGAGGAGCATGATCTTGGCACAAAGGAGAAGCCAAGGAAGATTTGGTTAGATAATAAGCTCAGCAAAGAGAAAAAAAAATCATACATCCAATTATTGAAAAAATACCAAGATTGCATGGCTTGGACCTATTCTCAGCTCAAAGCATACAGAAAGGAATTGTTTCAACATGAGATTCCCTTGGAGCCCAACACAAAATCATTCAGGAAGAAACAGAGGCCAATAAATCCAGTTCTATCTCTTAAAATGCAAGAGGAAATGAAGAAACTAAGAGATGGAGGGATTATCCAGGCCACAAGGTATTCTTCTTGGGTTGCTAACCTAGTACCAGTAAGAAATAGAAATGGTGATATTAGGTTGTGTGTGGAATTCAGGAATCTAAACAAAGCTTCAATAAAGGACAACTATCCTTTACCAAACATGTAGCACATGCTGTAGTTAATAACTAGTTTTGAGTTTCTCTCTACCTTAGATGGTTTCTCTGGTTATAACCAGGTCATGGTAAAAGAATCAGAAAGGATCAAGACAACCTTCACTACTCCTTGGGGAACATATGTGTATGTCAGGATGCCCTTTGGTCTGATGAATGTTGGATCCACCTTTCAAAGAGCAATGGATATTTCTTTTGTTGGTTATATCAATGAGTTTATTGTTGTATACCAGGATGATGTAACCATGTTTTATAGGAAGAGAAGTGATCACCTACTGCACTTTAAGAAGATGTTAGTAAGATGTAGGGAATATGGAATCTCACTCAATCCAAAGAAATTCCATTTTGGAGTGCATAAGGAAAAGTTTCTAGGCCACATTGTGTCACAAGAAGGAGTGATGATTGATCCAGAAATAGTGGAGGCCATCGGCAAAGTCCCAATTCCAAGAACCAAGAAAGGAATTCAGTCCTTCTTTAGGTAGATAAACTTCATTAAAATATTTATATCAAACTTTTTTAAGTTGACCATCCCAATCACTTCCATGCAAAAGAAGGACCAGGTCATCAAATGCGAGGAGGCTGCCCTCCAAGCTTTCAATGGAATCAAAGAGCCATTGAAGCATGCCCCTGTTTTGGAAGCCCCAGATTATAAGAAAATTTTCTAGATGTTTTCTTTTTCTTCAAAAAACACTATTGCTTCTGTCCTGTTGCAGAAGGACAATGAAGGGGTTGAGAGGCCAATTGCATTTTTCAGTAAGGCATTGCAAGGGGCAGAACTAAATTACACCATTATGGAAAAGCAGTCATTTTCCTTGCTAAAAGAAACAAAGGTTTTTAGGACTTATATTCTAAGTTCAAAGGTTGTTCCTTATGTTCCCGATACCATGGTAAAGGACATCTTGTCAGAGATGGAGGTCTTAAGTAAAAGATGTAAATGGATGAACAAGTTGCAAGAATATGATATGGATATCCAAACCATGAAGTTGGTGAGAGGTTTTGGCTTGGCTAAGATTATGGCTGAGAGTAACTTACAGACTGTTGAGGTAAATGAGGTTGAAGGAGAAAGGGAAGGTGTTTTTGAAAAGTTGATGAATTATGAGTGGTAGAAGTATGTGATGTTCTATCTCAGGAATTTAAACTACCCTGAGCATTTAAGTAAGAATTAAATAAGAGATCTTAAGTTGGCTTCCTAGAAATATTTCATTACTGATTTTGGGTTGGCATGGAAGAACCCGGAGGGAGTCCTCTTAATATGCATTAATGAATAAGAATCCCCCAAAATAATTTTTGATCTCCATGGAGGAGTTTGTGGGGGGGATTTTTTTGCAAGATTCATAGCACACAAGATCTCGAGGGCTAGTTATTGGTGGGAAAATATCTTTAAGGATACAACCTTGCTGGTTAGAAGATGTGAAAGTTTCCAGTGCTTCTCTGGAAGACTGAAAGCTTCAAGTTCCCTTCCTTTGCAGCCTATATCAATTGAAGCTCCATTCAAGCAATGGGGAATGGATTTCATTGGTGAGATTTCAGACCCTTCAAGTGCTGACAACAAATGGATTCTTGTAGTAACTGATTATTTTACTAAATGGGTGGAGGAAATCCCCACCAAGAAGGCAACACTCCAAGTTGTCACGGAATTTGTGCTAAACAACATCATCTATAGGTTTGGGGTACCAGTTAAGATTATTACTGAAAATTCCATGAGATTTAGAGCTAAAACCTTTGGTGGAAATGTGTAAATAATATGGAATCAACTTGACATATGCCTCTAATTACAAACCCCAAGAAAATGGAAAAGTTGAGTCTAGTAATAAAAATTTGCTGAAGATTATCATAAGAGCATTGGAGCAGAATAAGAGAAAGTGGGGTGAACAATTGAAGTTTGTTGTTTGGACAGATAGGATCACTATCAAGAGGGTCACTGGAAAGAGTTCATTTGAGTTGGTATATGGGAATCAGGCCCTGCTGCCCCTCCATATGCAACTATGTTCTTATCAGTTCATTCAAAAGCTGGAGGATCAGGAGGTAAGTCCTTATGATGCTCGTATTAACCAGATTATTGAGCTTGATGAAGAGAGGAGGTCATCCCACCAGAGGCATATAAATTTCAGAGAAAATCTAAAAATTTTTTTTGACAAGAAGGTTAGTCCTAGAGCTTTGAATATTTGAGATCTTGTGCTACTATGGGATAACAGAGATGAAGATAAAGGCAAGCATGTCAAATTTGACTCATTATGGGTGGGCCCTTACTCCATTGACATTAGAATTGGTGAATACACCTTCTTCTTGAAGGATTTGGATGGTGAATTGCTCAAACTTCCTATTAATGGCAGCCATCTGAAGAATTTCTTGGATTGATTCCCCAGAATAAAGGTAAACATATTTTGTACAATGTATAGTTGGTTGTTTGTTTCCTGTTTTTGTGTTTTTTCTCGTTTTGGTCCTTGGTGACCTATTTTTGCTAGGTTTCTCTGTTCATTTTTTGTGATGGATTTGTTTCTCATCCTTGCAAACTAACTCTATCACCCTATGGATATTTTTTACACTTGGTATACCTTTGTTCTTGTGGCACTCGCAGGGAGTGCCCGTCCTCGAGTCGGAGCCAATGTTGGTGCTCAAAATAGTCTCACCCCGTTTGTGCCTTTGAAAATTTATTGATTTATAGCCTCTGTCATTTTATCCTTCCCCATGTTGTGCTTGGTCAATCTTTGTTGCTATTTTTAATTAGCTCCTAGGTCGAAGATCATGTATGGGTCCATGTTTATCTCCTTGTTTCTTTGTTTGTCTAGAAAGGTCTATATTTTGAGTCTCCCATTCCCTATTCCTTCAAAAACTCACGTTCTCCCATTATTTCCATTCTCCACAGTTGGGATTTTCTGTTCTTGTCATTTTTTCCCTAAGTACTTGAAGAAGGATGAATTGATGTGTCCTTGAGGAATGTATTTGAGCCTTGTAACATTTCTAAACTTTTTTTCCTTGAAGAAAATTTCATTTCCAGGCTTGAATAGTCATTTTTCTATATTTTACGGTTTGACGGGTGTTTCTCCTGGTCAAATTTGCATCCTTGCATCCCTAGGGGAAGTGGCTTGGCTAAATACTTAAAAAATTCTATGAAAAGCCTCAACTCAAAAAAATTTCCATGTGGGTGAACAACGCTCATTTGAAGATTTACTTTTTGGTTTGACCTTGGAGTAGCACTGAGAGGACATGTGGAGGTTTGGCGGGATAGACACACGTGGAGGCTTCTGCCGTGTCTTCCCATAATTATTATTTTTCAAAGATTTTTGGGAGGTCTGGGACATGTGGAGGAACCATGCATGTTCAGGGATCGACCCTTGAGTTTCATGTTAAAGTAGCATCGAGACGACATATGGAGGTTTCTGCTTACTTTGTATTTTTCTTGGAATTTTCAACGACCAAAGGAGATTGCCTTGAAATGATACGTGGCACCTTCCAATGAGGTTTAAGTATTAAAGAAATCTTTCCCAGGCTAGGTTACATGGCGAACCCGTGCTTGTTCAAGGTATATAAATTTTGAGACCATCTCAAGGTGCGCCATGGTGACACGTGGTAGTTTAAAAAGTCAAAGGGGTAGGGAGGTGGACCATTGGAGGAAATTTGGATTTTTTTCCCCTTGACATGTAAATGACTAAAAACATCGAAATGGCCTATAGACCTGATAAAGGAAGGGTCAAAGCTTGCTCCGGTCAATGGCAGAGGTGCAGAATCTCGGGGGAGATATGGAAAAATTTACTTTTGGTAGGGAGGTGGACCATCGGGGGCAATTTGGATTTTTTGCCCCTTGACATGCAAATGACTAAAAACATCAAAATGGCCCGTAGGCCTAATAAATGAAGGGTCAAAGCTTGCTTCGGTCAATGGTGGAGGTGCGGACTCTCAGGGGAGATTTGGAAAAATTTAATTTTGGGAGAAATGGATTAAAATATCAAAATGGCCCGCAAGCACGATGAGGGAAATAGTCAATATTTTTCCCTAGTCAACAACAGAAGGGTGGAGTTGCGGGGATTACTAGGAAAAAATTCATTTTTTCCAAAAAGATGGTCTAATGGCAGAATTTATCCATGGTTCTACTAGGGCCCACCATAGGCGGCGTGTCACGCTCAATTCTTGAGGGTGGAGGTGTGGAGAAAAATGGATTTTTTTTTCCATTTTTTGAAAAAGTTGTAAAAAGTCAAAGGAAGCCCCCAGGTCTGTGCTTAAGTTTAAATCTTCCACATGGATGGCCCAAATTCAAAGTAAAGATAAACGGAAGCTAAGAGTCTGAATCTAATTTTCCCCCCATTTTTTAGAAACATGTTTGGAAGTGTGAGTCTCCATGATTTCTTGGTATTTCCTACACGTCAAGCAGAGAAGGGAGTTAATGTTGATATTTGAGTTTGGTGGGGAGATCTGGAAGGTGTCTTTTGCCATTAAGAGGGTCTAACTATCGGGCCTGATCTGGTTTTCCATTTTCCTTCTCCCATGCATGCAAGGAGCCAAATTTGACATATTAGGGGCGGAAGTGGTTGGTGAATGGAAGGAAGTGTGATTTTCCAGAGGAAGGAGTTGAATGCGGGAGATATAAGAAGAGATATGCCCTCAAGCACGTCGTGAAATTATGTAGATCGGATCCTGGAAATCACAATTGTGATCATGGAAAGCACTAGTACACTCAATGTCTAGATTTTCAGGGGTAAAATCTATTGTAAATGTTATAAATGGCACAAAATTTTCATGTAAATGGTTAGGAGTTGGGATTCTTTTGGAGAGATCAAGGAATGATTTTTCTAGCAGAAAAAGCTTGACATAGCCCATCCTTTTTTAGAAGCCGTCTAAGAAACTTGTATATCTCTCTTTGTGTCAAATTTATTCATGTCAAGGTGGTTGCAAGTGTACATCCATTGATAAGCTTTTAGATTGTTCTGGAAACTTTCCCTTGCTGATAAATTTGATCAAACTTGAGTTATTCTGTGTTAATCTTGACTGAAATGTATTTATTTCATCTCTGAATGTGCAGGAATACTTTTTCTTGTATCTGTTGTAATTTTATACCAAAATCTTGTTCAATCACACATGTATCAATCCTTGTGATAGTTTAGTGGCATATGCAATCTCATTTCTCAGAAGAGCCTTCATCTAGGAGTGAGATAAATGGTTTAAAATCACTTTCCTTTCATTTTTTTGATAGCGATTATTTGTAAGCCTCTGGGTGTACCTTAGGCATGGTTTGGTTTGAATCTTGGTACATTATTGGGTTCTCTGACTTGATCCTTCATGATTGAATCCCATAGGCTGTATGAAAAAGTGCCAATCTGGGCCTCCATTGAAGCACATATTCTAGTTGAAGAAACATTTCTAACTTTTTTGGCATTTTGTTGTTTGAATCTTTCCATTTTGCATAAGATCTCAAGGATCCAGTGAGTCAAGTGCATCCTACCTCCCCTCCCACCAAAATTTTTATTTAAAACAACTAGTCCTACCCATACTACCCCTGTTTCACTTTGTATACCCACACAAAACCAAAATCCATTTGCTAAAGTATGCAGAACAGATCATGATTCCAAATGTCATTAGTAACCTTAGCCTTGTGTTGAAAAATATCTCCATAATATGGAAGTGACAGCCAGTGAGAGTCATATTTGGTGTGTTGATCATATTTTCCCAAGGTATTTTCTATAAAGTTTATGCAAAAGAAAGGTACCTATATCTCCTTTCAAATAACAGAGGTTACAAAATAGGTTCTCTTACCTTGGTTGAAAGGCACAACCTAAAATAGTTAGGATAAGATCATATCCTTTTAAGGTGCTATCCATCTCTCCATGAGTCCATGTAACAAAGGGACAGTCATATTTCCTCCCCGGCTACAAAAAAACATATATTTATGATCTAGCTACCTCTAAGCTCTCCATTAAATTTGTGTTGCTACTTGGATTGATAAGAAGAAAAAATTTGGATACCAACACTACCAAAGGGTCTTGTCACTTTGGAATCAATTTTCAACCCAAATGACCAATTTTGAAAGGAAAAGGTGAATATTTAGGTAATGGGTGAAGCTTCAGAGCCCATTTTCATAGAAGAAGGCAAAACGTTGCAGATTGGCAAGGTAAGCGCTCAACAAGAAAAATATGAGTTTATTCAACTTGTTAAGAGTTCCTAGATGTCTTTTCCTAGACCTAAAAATATTTAAGAGGCTTTAACCCAAAGTTGGCACAACAAACAATTGAGTTAGATCTAAGATCTAAGCTTTTCAAATAGAAGCAAAGGCCAGTGAACCCTCACATAGATCCTATTACGAGAAAAGAGTTGAACAAGATTATTGAGGCCAACATCATCTTCCGTATCAAGCAATCAAGTTGGGTTTCCAACTTGGTGCCTGTGAGGAAAAGAAGTTGAGAAATCAAAAAGTGTATGGATTTCCATGATCTAAATAGAGCATCACTCAAAGATCACTAACCACTTCCATCAATAAAATAGATCCTACAGGTTGTAGCTAGCTCTGAGAGGTTTTCATTGCTAGATGGATACGCAGGCTATAGCCAAATAATGGTGAAAGTGGAGGATCAGTTCAAGACAACCTTCACCACCAAATGGGGCACATATGCTTATAAGAAGATGCCATTTGGACTATCAAATTCTGGAGTCAAATTTCAGAGAGCTATGGACATGGCATTCAAAGGATTGATTAACAATATAGTTCTGGTGTATATAGATAATACCACCATTTTCTCAAAAAATGTTACAGACCATATCTTCCACCTCAGACACGTATTTTAGAGATGTAGGAGGTTCAGAGTGTCCTTAAACCCAAATAAATATGTATTCTTAGCACATGACGATAAATTATTAGGTCACATTGTCTCTAGAGAGGGATTGATAATTGATCCTGAAAGAGTTGAAGCCATCTAAAAACTTCCATTTCCACAACACAAAAAGTATCTCCAAAGATTCTTGGGGAGGATAAAATTTGTTCTCAGTTTTTTACCTGATTTTTCCACTCTTGTGAAGCCTTTAACAATGATGTTAAAGAAGCGTCTTGCATTTAAATGGACAAAAAAAGGAAAAGAGAGTTTTGAGGCCATCAAGCTCACAATATAACAAGCCCCAACTCTCAGTAACCTAGAATTCTGAAAAGACTTCATGTTGTATGCTTTTGGAGGGTCAGACACCATCTCAACCATCTTGTCATAGCCCAAAAAGGAAGGTTAAGAACAACCCATAGCCTTTTTCAGTTAGAACTAAGAGGACTACAAGGTAAAGTATTCTTTGATTGAGAAGTATGTCCTTGCTATTATTAGGAGCTTGAAGAATTTCAGACATCTGGTCTCAAATAATAAGATTAAACTGCTAGTATCTCACGCTAGTAACAAATATTTTCTCCTCAATAAGGACTTGAATGAGAAGAGAGAAATTTGGATCACCCGGGTAATGGAATATGATATTGAGATCAAGGTGACCAAGGTAGTTTGAGGCAAGGGTCTCTATGAATAGATCACTTCCAAGAAATAAGCTGAGTCAATGGATGAATAAGAGGTTGTCCTATTATTACAAAATGATCAAGAACAACTAGCTAATGATGCCCCTGCTCCATGTTGGACCCAAGGCTTGGTGCATTACCTTTATATAGGTTTGTGCCCTCTAGAATGGGACAAAGCAAAAAGGAGATACTTCAAATTACTTGCCATCCCATATGTGCTTGTTGGTGGTGCCTTGTTTAAAAAGGATATCAATATTTTCCTATTGAGGTGCATTAGGAAAGGCCAAATTGAGAGAGTGTTGCATGAGTTTCATGATGGAGAAGCAGGAGGCCATTTTTCCCCTCGCGTAACAACTCTCAAGATCATGAAAGCTAGTTACTACTATCCTACAATGTTCAGGGATTGCTACTCATGGATCAAGAAGTCCAAGAAGTGTACATTCTTCATAGGAAAAGAGAAGTTAGCAGCCCTACCCCTTCACCTAATTTAAATGGATTAACCATTCATGCCATGTGGACTAGACTTCATTGGGGTGATTAACCCAAATTCAAGTCAGGGCCACAAGTGGATACTTACAGCTACAGAATATTTCACCAAGTGGACTGAGGGAGTGGCACTAAAAGAAGCAAATGAATCCAACATCTTGGATTTCTATGAAGGAATAGTCACCAGGTTTAGAGTCCATGCCACTATTATATCAGATAATGCATTGGCATTCCTTGGTACAAGGATCACTGAATGGGAAGTCAAGAATGGTGTGTACCTTAGGACTTCATCAAACTATTACCCTCAAGGTAATGGCCAAACAGAGTCCACAAATAAGAACCTATTAAATATTATCAAAAGGACTCCTGATGAAAATCAGAGAACTTGGCAAACAGAGCTCAAATCAGCTCTATGGGCTGATAGGATCAAATCCAAAAGATCCATAGGCAGCTCCCCATGTAATCTTGTAGATGGAAAAGAGGTAGTATTGCCCATATCATTAGAGTTTCCCGCTCTAGAGCTCATGAAATGGTTAGAAATGGCCAAGTTTGGAGCCATGGAAATTAGGTATAGATAACTGATGGAAGCAGGAGAAGCAAGAGAGCATATAATGTAGAGCATGGAAAAGGATCAAACATTTATCAAGAAAAGTTTTGACAAGAAAGCAAGAACAAGGACTTTTCAAGAAGGGGACTTGGTTCTAAAGTGGGATGCAGATTGGGAAAATCCAGGAAAGCATTCCAAATTTGATGCCATTTGGAGTGGCCCTTACATGATCTCAAGGTGCAAGAGTAGCAATGCCTTCTAGATGGCTAAATTGGATAGCAAAGAATTTCACATCCCAGTAAACGGGATCCATCTCAAACATTGCTACTATAAGGTAAGGTTCCACCCTTGTAAATATTAGCATAAAGTTATTATTTTCCCCTAAGTGCATATGCACATTGTTTTGTTGTAGCATAGGTTTTGTTTGCCTAAGTGTTGTGGCACAGGTTTTGTTGCTCTAGGTTTACATTGTTATATAGTTCAACGTGCCTCCAGGTGAATGTGTCATGCCCTTCAGCATTTGCAATAAGGAGAGCCATAGTTTTTGTGATGGTTTCTCATTTTATAAATCAAACAAATACAAAACAACTAATATCAGGTCTCAAGCGTTCATTCCTAGATGAACAGGACTAGAAACAAGACACCAACCATGACGTTGTGCCCAATGGATACAATAAGGCAACTGATCTCTTCATCTAGTAGTTAGACATCCCCCACGAGTCACCAAATTGTTATCTCTATTTTTCCCTGGAAAAATTAATCAAACAGAGCCCCGTGCATAAAGAAATCTAAGGGATGGCTCTGTCACGCAAACCCACACTTCAAATCCAACAAACAGGTTGTAGGAGGGATCTATAATTGATACAGCAGGGTCGGGAAGGAGTTAAGTAGTGTTAAAGAAAACTAGAGGCCATAAGGAAAGAAATAGAGGAAAAACTTGAAGTCTTTAGGCTCTGTGAATGATTATGAATGAGCCCAAAAATTGGCTAAGTATGGGAGAATCAGTGGAAGCCTCCACTTCCTCGGTGGCACATATTCAAAGATTAAACTCAAAAATTAGACTCGAACAAGCACCAGAATTCCACGTGTCCCAGAGTCAAATAAGGGTGAATTTTAAGCCAAAAATGGTTAAGTTTAGAGGACTAGTGGAAGCCTCCACATGTTTAAAAGACACACCTTCAAGGGTCAAATAAAAAGGCAATTCGTAGACAAGCATGGAGTTTCCGCATGTCTCAGGCCCAGAAAGATAGAGCCAACCGTTGAAAAGTATAAACAAGCACAAGGATACCATGTATCAGCTCGGTACAATTTCAAGATGGGAGCCTAAGGTGGAGACTCAAACTTGTGTTAGCCCTCCACGTAGCCAGGGGTCAATAGAGGTCAAATGGAAATTAGGCCCAAAATTGGCTAAGTATGAAGGACGAGTAGAAGGTAACACGTGTATTAATGGTGCACATTTAAATCTAGAATTAGGTCAATAGACAAGCACTAGGCTAGGCTTCCACATGTCCCAGGTCAGATATATGGCCCCTCCAAGTAAAAGTACTTAGTAACAAACATGACAGAAAAAGAAAAAGCTGTGGAAAAAGCCACATGTCAGCCCGACACAACTTCAAAAGAAAAATTCAAAAATGGTCCCCAAACAAGTGCCAACCCTCCATGTGGCCATATTTCAAGTCAAAGTGGGGAGGCAGGTCTTTGAGACTAATTTTAACTTTTTGGCTCCGTTTCTAAGAGACGTATATTATAAAAATGAGTCATGCATCCGCTAATGTCCAAGGTTCCACGTGTCAGGGCTATATTGAATGTGGGCCAGCATGCCTCTGAGTTATTTTTTACCCAAATGGAAAATATAGACCGACAGACCTGAAGATGGTTTTTTTTGCAAAAAGTGAATTTTGGGCCCAAAAACCCATCTTGCTAACTAGTTTCCACCATTTTTGTATGGACCTGATTCAATATTCAAATAGACATATCTTTCGACCCAGTGCCTAAAATTCAACAAATATAGTACCATTGGAAAGGTCTCGACCTCGTTTACGCCATGGAGACTTGAAACTTTAATTTTGGCAAGCTTAGGTAAGTAAAAAATAGGAAAATGTCTTCATTTAATTAATACGTGATCTGATTTCTCCAATAACTAGATCTAATTAGATTTTATTCTCTGTTCTTCTTTCTTTAAAGCACCGAGCTAACATGGAGCAGAGGATTCGATAGTTTATGGGTGGATTTGTAGTAGCATTAATGGCTTGTAGCTGAGTTTCAATTTAGTTTTCCCACCTATCTCCTTCTCCTCTCTATGTTGAATCTATAAATGAAGGAGCTGCGCTTATTGTAAAAGGTTGGACATTTCCGTTTTCACTCTCCCTTCTTCCCTTATCTATAAGTGAAATTGTAGAGTTCTAAACCTCCCATTCAAGTTGTAATGCAATATTTTTATCATCTTGGCCACTATAATGCACTGTATCGACTTTTGGAGAAATAATATATGTTTGTGGATGATTATCAACCCTCTTGTGTGTTTATTTTCCCCTTCAAGTCTCTCATTGGAGTTTGGTTATCTTTACATGGCATTTTTATTGCATTTTTATGGTTTGTGTTAGCTTGCAAAATGAGAGCTTAACATTCCTTTGGTATATCACCTTGTTAGCTTAGGCTTTGTTTCTATATCTTCTCAAGCTTAACTCCTTGGTAAAATAGAGTAGGTCTAGAGTAGATCCTTTGTAATTTACTTGTGTGCACCTAAACAGAGGAATAGAAACCAACCTTAATCTGGAGAGTTGTCTCAACTCGCAAGGTCCCACACTTTGAGAGATGCTTGATGTTGTGTAATCACACTAAGATTCTTAACCCATTTGGTTGCAAACATTCAGGGGTGATATGATTCTACACTAACAGTACATCTGAAGCATGTCCTGTAAGATCTTATTTATCCACTCTGTCTCTCCATCTATCATAGGGTACTATGTTGTACTGAAGTTGATCTTCATCCCGAGAGCATGCTACATGGTGGTCCAAAAGTGAGAATTTTATAAGGGATTGCAATCACAAATGATATTTTGCGGAAATGGGTGTAGTCTAACTATCTCATCTAGATATACTCATGCCACCACATTAGCTGTATAGGTGGTTTTCATCGGAGAAAAATTAGCCACTTTCCTCAATATATCCACCGTGACCATGATGGCATCATGGTGGTATCTCGATGTAGGTAGCCCTATAATGAAATCCATGGAAATGGTATCCAATTTCCACTCTGGTATGGCTCGAGGATATAGAAGGCCATCTGGATGTTGATGCTCAGCCTTCACCTTCTGGCACTCTAAAAAATGAGACATACAAAAAGCTACGTCTCTCTGTAACCCTCTCCAAAGGTATACTTGTCTCAAATTATCATGCATCTTCTTCACCCCTAGATGGGCTGAATAGGGTGCATGATGTACCTCAACAAGGATATCCTGCCTCAATCCTCCATATGTGGATACATAGATCATACCTCTATGCCGAATAAGACCATATTACTCTAATGAAAATACATAACAATTCCCCTAAAGGTGTCTTTGAGACTCGATCACTGCTCTGACTGAAAGGTAGAAGTTGTAATGTGGAAGCTGCTGCAGAATCCTAGTCCTCAAGTTTGTACTAGCTGTTGTCACCATAACCAAATGTCTTTGATGAATCAAGGAATCTACAACAACATTTTCCTTCCCCTTCACATGCTCTATCTCAGTATCGTACTGACAAAGAAACTCCATCCAATGCCACTGACGATCATTGATATTGGGTTACATGAAGAGGTGATGAAGATTCAAGTGATCTATCCTAAGAATAAATCTCCTGAATAAAAGGAAATGTATCAATTGAAGAAAATTATGCAAAACTGCTACATGCTCAAGGTCATGAGTTGGATAATTGAGCTCCTAATCATTGAATTTGAGAGACTCAAATTCTACTACATAGCCCTCATGCATCTATACACCTCTTAATCTCACCAAATAATAATTAGTGCATATGAAGAAGTCTCCATGTGGATCTGGCACTACTAGAATGGGTTTTTTCTTAAGGAATTTATTCATTGTTCTGATGGTCTACTCACATCTATTTGACCAAATGAACTTATTCCCTTTCTATTAAAGGGAAGTGATCAGATGCGCAACATGAGAGAAATCCTGAACAAACCTCTTGTAGTAACCTACCAATCCCATGAAATTACACACCTCAGTCACACAAGTAGGTGTTGGTCAATCCATAATAGCTCTAATATTAGAAGGATCGACTGTGATACCTTCCCCAAAAATAATGTGGCCCAAATACTGAACCTCTTTCTTGAAGAATGCACACTTCTCTAGGTGACCGTATAGTTATTGCTCACGAAGACACTACAAAACCTTAGCAAGGTATTCCTCATGCTCCTCACATGTACGTGAAAAGATCAAAATTTCATCAAGGAACATGAGTATAAAGAGATCTATAAAATTCATGAACACCACATTCAACAAACACATGAACACTGCAGGGGCATTCATGAGACCGAATGACACAAATGTGAACTCATAGTGGTCATATCTCAGATGAAAAGTTGTCTTGTGGATATCTATCTTTGCAATCCTTAGCTTAAGGTAACTAGACTTAAGATCTATATTAGAAAACATGGTATCCCCCTTCATCTAATCAAATAACTTATTGATGCGAGGAAGTGGGTAACGATTCTTGATCATTACTTTGTTCAGCTGCCTGTAGTCCACACACAACCACAAGGATCCATCCTTCTTCATAAAAATCATTGGTACACCTCAAGGAGATACACTAGTATGGATTAGGACTTTCTCAAGAGGACCCTCATGTTGCAACTTGAGCTAATATACCTCAGCAGTGGTCATCCTATATAGAGCACATGAGATAGGTTCCACTCTCAAAACCAAATCAATTTGAAAGTCTATCTCAAGTGGGGGAGGTAACCTTGATAGCTCCTCAAGAAAAAAATCAGCAAACTCCCCCAAAATATGATGATCATCAAGTGAAGGTCCACTATCCCCATCCTCTGACCTATCACTAATTGTAATATCATACAATTTACACCCACGTTATGCACACCCATTAAGCTACATAGAAATAGTGCTAATAAAAATGAGTCTCCTAACTCGAGCTATTACTGATTCAGCTCCCAAATCATCTGCAAAAGACATAACCTTATTGTAATAATCAACTCAGGGTTTGTGTGCATATAACCAATCCATGTGCAAGATGACTCCATAAGAACCCAAAGGAAGAATGCAAAGATCCAAGGTAATGATGAAGATTCTTAGGTCCACTACACACTCCTTGACTATGGAGTCTAATCAAAGCTTGTCTCTATAAGCCATCTCCACATCCCAACTAAGTAACTACCTAACTGTCACTAGCCTACATGGCTCTACTAAAGATGGTATAATAAAAGAATCATACGAGCTAGAATAAAACAAAATAGAAGTAGGAATACCACTAAGTCTAGATGTAGTCTCAATGACCTTGCCTTGATGATATGCCTGACAGTTCTTGACCACTGCATATATTTGATGGCTACATCCCATGTCACCAACTGTAGGCTTAGAAATTGGTTCCTTATCATTGCTATTAGGGTTCTTTGGGCATTGTCTCTAACGTTTTCCAAGTACACCGCATCCATAACATTAGCCTGGTCCCCTCCAATGAGATGTGGCTCTAGTAGGTACTCTCATGGTTTGTGTTGTGGATCCTGATGATCATGTTATGAACTATTGTGTTTGTTACTAACGAGATCCTACTGACCGAGCTCTATGTTCTCCATGTGTCCTAATGGGTCCTCTAAAAGGAGGCCCCATACTCCATCCTCTCTAAGTATCAAATCTCCATGGAGGTCTAGAAGGTGGCCGAGTCTAGTATTGCTGCTACTAAGGTGGTTGCTATGGTGGCCTAGAAGAAGACTATGCAAAACCATGTCTACCATGAGGAGGAGGATTTTACCCCCTCAACATGCTATCCTGCATCTACTGAATACAGCTTTGCACTCTATCTCTGGCCTGCTATTTTTTACCCCTAGTCTCCTCTGTAATTTATACCTTCTCAATGGCCTCAGCTAAGTTCTATAGATAATGAATGTGTATTACACCTCTTAGATCTAGTTTTAGGCCCCTAATGAACCTGTGGATCCAAACCAGCTCATCCTGCTTGTAGTTGACATACTAAAGCGAGTCAAGAAACTAGCTCTCATACTCTTCTACTTTCATAGATGCTTGGTGTAGGTCATGAAACCCATTTATCCATTGCTAAATAAACCTCCTAGATATGTATCTACTCTTGAAATGCCCCTTGGAGTGCTCCCAAGTAACTATCTCTGAGTCTACATGGTCAGTCCTCAACTAGAAACCTACTCCATCCCTTAGAAGATGAATTGCAACATGACCCTTCATGTTGCTAGTAAATGGGAAAATCTTGAAGCATCCGGTCAAGCTCACTAACAAAGACTCTACCTAAAAAACCTCTTGTATCGCCAACATAATGAGACAAGCGTAGCTTTAGGATCTATCTGATATGATTTATAGTTGATGATTGTCGACCCCTAAGTCTATCTGCATGCTCATCCCTCTTCCTAGGGCTCCTAGCTCTATATCTATTTCCTAAAACCCTATCTCCATGTACCCTATAAGGTAAATCTTCTATAACTGAATCCACATGGGAGTTCTCTAACCTATTATAATTGATGCTACTTGAAGGGTACTAATCCTCATGTGATGGCTACCTATCATGTTGGCTAGGTCGTGCCCTTACTGCTCCACCTTGTATAACTGCATTGACATCCTACATTATTTGTAGTATCTATGGGAGTATAGCATCCAATGCTTACTCTATAGGTGTTATATGTAACTCCACATGGAAAATCCCCTTGTTTGGTTCATGCCTCCTACACAAACCAAGATGGGAGTTAATTTATCATCATCTAGGTTTTGTTTCAATTTTTCTAGATTTTCTACATTTTAAAATACTATGCAATGTTATGTGATCTAGTTTTAGGTTGTACTAGCTTAACTATTTTTGTTTTCAAGTTTTCTCAAGGGTCCAAGAGTTCAACCCATGGCTCTGATACCAAGTTTAATACCCTTTTTTGCATGCACAAAACCCAAGAAGAAACCCACTAAATAAGATAAGGAAAATTCCAGAATATTTTTTTTGTTTAAACCGGTTGCAACGAGATAACCTCCATCTAGATTTAAATAATTTATTGTTAATAATTTCTTCATTGTAATAACAATTAATTATCATTATTTTAATTCAACATTTTGGGCTTAAATCTCCTTCTAGGGTTCCTGTTAATTTTTTTTGATTAACCCTTACAAGCCATTAGATAAAATGCCCTTATTACAACATTTATTTAATTTAGTAACATATTTCCAAGGCATTTATTTAGATTTGATAATCTGTGGCTAAGGTCAAACTTAACCTATCCTTAAGATTTAGCTGAAAATAATTTAATCCCTATTATAATTTAATAAAATTCAAGGGTCAAGGGCCTTTTAAAAGTCACCAAACTAAACATTAAGGCCACAATTTAAACTTACCTCCTAACAACCCTTTAGTGGCCGCATTCACCAGTTGCACATACATTTTATTTAAAATCATATTCCCACAAAATCCTCACCTAAATTTTATAGGGAATATTCCCAACCATTAGATGGGTTCAATTAGGGTCCTTGGATCTTAGGGATTCAAACTAACCCTAATCATCCTTAAGAAAAACTCTTATTCATTTCTTTTGGGTTTATTGTCTCATTTTCATTTTGTAGGTTTCAGAGGAGAAGAAGAAGGGATGCCATGGAAGTATATTCAAGCTTAGGGATGGATACTCATTTTTTTATTGTTTTCTCTATTTGTAACCCTCTTCTATGGTTTTTTCTTTATTTTATTTGTAATAATAAACTTCATTTGTATTTTCCCTATTTGGGTATGGAAAATTTTTCCCCATTTTTAAATCTTGTTTGAATAAGTGTATATATACAAATGATTTGACTGTATAAGTATATATATATATATATATATATATATATATATATATATATATATATATATATATATACACACACACACATATATATACGTACACACACACACACACAGATGTGTGTGTGTGTGTGTGTGTGTGTGTGTGTGTGTGTGTGTGTACATATGTATAAATATTTTTATTTTATTTTGAAAAATCGAAAATTCCCAAACATGTATTATTATATATACAAGGCTATAGATACAAATATATTGATATTATATTTTATTGTTATTCAAACTGGCCACGGTTAAAAAAAAATTATATATTCCGCGTTGAATGAAACAATGGAGATTTAGTTTGGTTTTTGACAAGGTTTAATAATAGTGGCCATACATAATATAAGTGTCATTGTTTGATGGTATGGTTTTTTATTGTAGTGGGAAGGGGAGTTCCCAAGCCCCACCCCATCCCATATTAATATGGGTTGGGTGGGGGTTTGGAGACCTCCCCCCACCACCCTTTTCCATACAATAAACCCACATTCAATACTGTTTGTGGACACGATATTATATTTTCTCGAAACAATTTTTATTTTGTAAAATAAATATATATTATAATACATTTAATATATATAAATTTATATAATTATATATAGATACATTTACCCCTTTTTTGGGGTTATATATAAATGATCCTAACAAGTTATATAGTGTCTGGTAAAACTAGCAAAAGAAGCTAAAACCTTTCTACCTATTCATATAAAAGTGAAATTGTGACAACTAATAAAATTTCTCATTCAACCTACTATAACTTGTAAAGAGTATATATATATTTTTTCATTCTAATAATTTTAACTATTTCCTTTCTTAAGCATACTAAGGAATGTATCTATAATTTCAATATTTTGAATATTCCTTCTTTTCAATAAAAACAAGATCTATTTCCTTTATTTCACAATGAATAAATGACAACCATTTCAACAACAAGTATATTTTCAACAGGAATAACAATCTTTTAAATTGAACCAATCACACTTTGGAGGCAATAAATAAGCTTAGATTTAAAATAACTCCATTTCCATTTCATGTTTACTTCAAAGTTTCTACTTCATCTAAATAACGAAAGATTTTATATTTTCTCCTTTTTTTACAAGAAATAAAACATTTAAAATAAATTTTTTCATTCAAAACACTCTTGGTATAGTTTACAAGTTGAAGGGATTCTCAAAGTAACAAATGCACTTTTCCTTTGCCTATTTTTCAATATACATACATTTTGAAAACTTGATACTACTAAAACCTTTGTCAACACATTTACAAGACATTAAAAATATAAAAAATACAAGTTACAAGCCCTCCATTTAAGAGGAGGCAACATGGTAAAATTATTTTACAAAGAGGGATATCTTGTTGTTTTCTTCAAGGTGCTACAAAGACCAAATATTCACTTGAGCTCCACAATCTCCTCCAAATAAAAAACACATCAAAATTGGGAAGTAGCAAACACTCTCCACCCAACCAATAATCCAGTGAGGAAATGTCTTCTTCCTCATTAGCCCCCAATCCCCAAAAATGAAATAATAAGGGGTATTCGACAACCATTGGAAAACTTACATGGCTTCCACAATCACGTTCAATTAATACATTCAACATAATAAACAAATTACCAAAATCACAACAAAACAAGCAAGTTCCTAAGAGACATAAAAAAAACATGAGGATCTACTTATGCCTCCCAAGGATTTGGGTGCCCATTTTAAATCCACTAAGAAATCAATCACATACCCACAAAACTCTTATGCCTCCGTCCAAGAAAAATAACTCTTACGCCTCCCTAAATAAATAACCAAGATAAGCAAAAAATATCACTTATCAACAAGGTAGGACACCCCAACAAAAATCACTCCTAAAATACCCAATAATAATCTTATGCCTCCCTCAAAATAATCATTATTTCAATTTCCTCCTGCACATCCTAAAGGGTATTCTATTTCCGAAAATCATAAACATGTAACAATCATCCATTCACATTCATTTACACAAGAAAATAGCAAAAAGAAACAAGGGTGAAGACTCTACCTTTCCAGTGCAATAGTGTCCAAACCACAAGAAAGATCCAACCTTTCAGAGTCCAGGAAATCACAAGCCAATTCCAAACTCTAAAAAGCACACCAAAAATCAAGCCCTTTAAATGATGCAAGAGTCCAAATAAAATAAGTAATCCCAAAATTATCAAACTAACTTGAATAAATAGAAAATAGAGGAGGGAGAGGTGATGTGGCTCCATGTAGGATGAAAAATCATTTCTCTTCCACTTCACATCACATGGTCAAACCTAAACCCCAAAGCATAATAAATTGGTGGTTAAGGGAATGACAACCCTCTTACACACACAAATTCAAGCTCACGCCTCCAAAGGATAAAATTAAAAAATTATTTAAGAAGATGCAATAAATATCACCTTTTTTTCTTACAAACACTTAATGGGGTATATTTTTGACCCCTTAACCCATAGGCATAGTTGGGAGGTGAAATTAAGAGGTTTGAGACAAGATTAACTTGTCCCATAAGCCTCTAAAAATGGACATTAAGCCCAAATCCGAATTTGACATGCAAGGTTGAGTACACAACACTCAAAAGCAATAAAATTCTTTCAAATCCAACACAAATAAAGAACTACCTACCCACATTAAATTACCCCCTTTTGTCACATCCCAATTGACACTAATTAATTAAGTTTAATCAACCTAATTTGAGTACTTTAACTAACACTAATAAAGGTGACTCACAATACTAAAATAATACAAATACTCACAAAATAAATAAACAAAAGGGAAGACAACATATTTACCTAAGGTCACATTTGAGGCCACCCCCAATGGGGACGTCCTAACCATCTAACAATATTAAACAACATATAATTACAAAAGTTGCCAAGGTGACCTCATATCAATACCCCAAATTCTGTGATTGTTGATCTCTTATATCCTAACCCTTAAACCTAAACTAATATAGCTGCAGCTATACTTACACATGCCGCATCAAATAAAATGGCCGCAGCTACTCCTTTCTTCACGCGCTATGTATAAATTAAATCCGGTCTAACCTTTTGCCAGTAATAAAATAAAAATAAATAATATTATATATATTATTATTTAGATATATAATAATATATGTATATATGGTTAAATCATATTTTTAATGGGATATATATATATATATATATATATATATATATATATATATATATCACCTAAAATGGAATATATACAATATATATTCACCCTAACTTATAAAATATTTCCATAGGAAAAGAAAATAAACAAACATAAATGGGTAAAACAATACCCATAGTAGAAATGGGGAAAATCTCTCAGTTAACACAAATTATTACAAAAGAAAAAATTCAAGTTGAGAAAACCCTCCATAGCTCTCATGCCCTCCAAGGCCTCCATAAATCCAAACCTTTAAAAGTAAAAAATAAATGAATTAGGGAAAAAATGAGAATAAGAAGCATACATAATGATTATTATGGGTTTTTAGAAAACCTAGCATCCAAAGGATGAAAATGACTTGATCTAATGGTTGTGATTATATCTTGCATTACTTAAAATGATGGAATTTTAATGGAAATGATATTTAATTAAAAGGTATGGGTAATCGGTTGAATGGGGCCACTTAATGATTAGGTCAAGTTGTGACCTCTTTGTGGTATGGATTAATTAAGAAAAAGTGCATGGTATTTATTAATGAATTAAAGGGATTTTTTAAATACTTAATAGTAAGGTGTAGATAAATAAATTTAATGGAAGAGTTTTAAAATGTAATGTATTTGAGAAATAAATTAATAATATTTAACTATTAATTTAAATTCCTTTACATTTGAGGGTGTGGAAATCATGATGGCAGAGACAAGTATGATTTTCATTCAATGCAGTCACAGCGAATGGGGATAAATACAAAGCAGAGATGGTTGCAAAGAGTTACCACAACCGATAATGGAATAACAAATTACGCTAACATTCCTACCCTTATTACATTATTCGTAAAAACATACATTTCTTGATATTGGATGTCCCCCCCTTAATGAGAACACCGAAAAGAGGGTCTTTACATGAGCATGAGCCTACATGGTCTCGATACACATGGTTTTTCTAAGGTTGACCATAAACCTAGAGAGACAGGAGCACTTTCTAACTTTTCACCTCGGTGGTTTTACAAGCTTACCACGAACTAAGAGGATTTTACCTTGGTGGTTTTACAGGCGTACCACGAACCCAAGAGGATGATACCTTAGTGGTTTTATAGGATTACCACGAACCCAGTGCGAGTACCATTCGCTGCTTTCAGTGCTTTTTTGCTCCCCGTGACGCTCTTCAATTAGGAGGTCCCAAACAAGAAACTATGCATCATCTCTACTTTATTGAACAACCACACAACACAGGAAAACAACAACATGCACTAACAAATATTCCACATTCACTTCTAAGAATCATAGAAAATATGTTCTCAGTTGTAGCCACTGATGTCGATCGTCGTTTAGCCAATCTTCAACAACAAAGGAAAAAAATCACTGCCACTAAATGTTGCCCTTGACTAAGTCTTTTTTTCCCATAATGTGAAATAAGAACATTGAGAAATAAATCTCATCAAAGAATATGCTCTAGAAAATGATGCTCCAGAATAATCCATTTTCAGCATCTGATCACAAAACAACAGAACACAGAAGCAACACTAAAACTGAAATAAAATCAAACCAAAATTGAGGAATAGGTCCTCAATAACTTATTCTGCTACAATATCTGTCGGTGGCCTCATCACTTGTGGCTTGCAAGAGGTCACTGGATTTCCTCTAGCCTCCGTTGTCCTCTGTCCTCCTTTACACCAAACAAAAGATTAAATTTTTACATGAAATTCAAAGAATTGTAAAATTCCTAAGGCACTCGTAAAAAATGGGGAAGCACATCCATCATTAACACCAATGAATGGTGTACACATGGTAGAGCATATAGAGTATCTTACTCAAATTTTCTTATCAAGGCAAGATCACTAAGCATTTTATCAATCTTTTCATCATCCAGCCCACAGCCCTTATGTTTAAGAGATGGAACCATAGCTTTAACCTCTTCTGCGGTGTCAGGACAAAGATTGCGGATCACACAAAGCTTGAACTCGCTCAATGCATTTCTACTCAGCACGTCTCAAACTTGTTTCACGGAATCTAGATTTTTTTAATGACTGAATCGTGTCACATAATGCAAATATCTCTAAAACAATTGAAACACCTAAGATGAAGTGTCTTCAGATGCATGCTGAAGCTGATCAATTTTTTTTCTCTAGAATTAGTGTAACCTCATCATTCATCAGACATTTAGCTTTCAAGAACTCTTTTCCTATCTAAAGTTGTGCTACTCCACCTTCTTCTTCATGTGGGTCTGTGTAGGTTGATGCCAAAACTATATCACTTCTACTGTGCTAATGATTATTCTCCACATCAAAAACTAACTCCAGATTCCATGCACACTGAGGGAAGAAAGAGGGGCTCTGAAACAAATGATGGCAGAGACAAGTATGATTTTCATTCAATGTAGTTATAGTGAATGGGGATAAATACAAAGTAGAGATGGTTGTAAACAGTTACCACAACCAACACTGGAATAACAAATTACACTAACAAATCGTTCACGATAAATGACAAGTAATGTTGATAACCCTTTTAATTTATTTTCCCTAATAAATTAAGACATATGGTATGGTTTTGAATTTCAAATTAGTGGGCATTACAAATGAGGAATTCTATGTGGATCAACTAATTGGGTATGAAATTCAACACAAAGAACATTTGGTTTACAAATTACAAAATCCACTATATGTAGGGTTGTGGTAGGGTTGAAGCAAGTTCCTCATGTTTTGTATGTGGGAAGTAATAGTTATTTCTTGAAGAATGACTTGAATGGAAGAAAATAAAAGCCAACCTTGCATGTCAAACATATTATCAGTGAAATTATAATTGTTTTTTGTTTATGTTGACAATCTTCTTTTACATGAAACATTAAACAACTTCTGCGCAAATTTTGGGCAAAAAATTGCACATGAATTTGAAATGTAAGATCAAGGGAAGATGCATTATTCCCTTCATGAAGTGCGACAACATTCATTTCTCAAGCTGAGTATTTTGCATATTTATTAGGAAGGTATAAAGTGAAGACTTGCAAGGCAGTAGCAAATCCATTAGGACTTGACGTGAATTTAACCAAGGAAGATGCAAGATCCACAGAAAATGCAGTATTCTGTATGAAAACATGATTGGGAGGTTAATTCATCTCACTAAAATGATGTGATAACCACTAAAAACAACCCACTTGAGACCCAAGAACAACCTAGGATTAGTTGGGAAAAAATTGTGGAATAATTTTGTTTTTGTTTAAAAGAGTCTACAACTGGGTTATAAGACAACAGTTATCACTAACAGGTTCTAGAACAATTCTAATCCACCAGAATACACTTTCATTTTATTAACAATTATTAGAGGTCATAAGGTCAAAAATCTAGGGTTAGAAGGTTCAATTAGGTTCAGAGGGTAATTCCTCACCATACCCATTCTCTAACAAGCTTAAAGATTCAACTTGATTTTTCTCAAACTTAATGCATTCAGAATTTCCCTAAATCATTCCCATTGGATATGAAATTTCCTCACCTTTCCATTGATATAAAGAAGTCCTCCTAACTCCTCATATTTCTCAAGTTATGGGCCGGCGGGCCTTGGGGTGAAAATTTTCCCCAACAGCGGGTCTGCGGGCCTAGGGGTGACAATTTGCCACAAGGGCAGGTCTGCAGCCCGTGGGGAGAAAAATTTCCTGACAGAGTAGTCAAGTCAATGGGGCCACAGTAGACTTTTGGAAAAATTTTGGCGCGGGGGGCGAAAAACCACCTTTGCACCCACTCTCCCGTGGGTTTGCAAGTCCACCAAGGACACGTGGTGCCTCCTAAGCCAGCATGGGGAAAGTGGGGGGCAATGGGAATAAAAAAAATTTAGCACCCCGAAGGAAAAAGGGGTAAAAATCACCCGTGCCTCCATTGATGCCTTGTGATGCCACGTGGCAGCTCCTGATTGGTTGCTGGCCGGTAGGGAAATTTTAGAAAAATTTCCCAAAATTTTTCCAAAAACCGAAAGAGGCAAAAAGGGACCCACTCCTCCGACGATGCTTCATGACACCATGTGGCAGCTCCTTATTGGTTGCGCGGCAGCAGGGCGACACAGAAAATTTAGAGAATCTTCCAAATTTTTTTCCAAAAGGCTAAGTTAAAAAAAAATATCCGCCCCTCCGCCAAAGCCTTGTGGTGCCACTTGGAAGCCTCATATTGGCTGCGGGCTGGTGGGGAAAATCAGGAAAATTTTCCCAAAATTTTTCCGAAGTGTTAAGGGAAAAATTCCGGCCCACGGGCCTACCAAGGAAATTTTTCCAATTTTTTTTTTCGACGCCAAGTGAAGGAGAAATTTTAGAAGGCCATAACTTTTGATAGAGAGCTCGGATTTGCGAAAACAAGGATTTTCTTGAAATCTCTCGACATCCTCTTTGCACACTACTCATTAAATTTTTAATTTGACAAGGTTTAAGGAGTCAATTTCAAGAAGATGATCTCCAGGATTTTATAGTGCAACTTGGTAAAAAAATTAACTTTTAAAATTTGTTCAATTTGATCTTCTTTCTCTCTCAACATGTCAAATAGGCATGGAGAATTGTTATTAGGTCATTTTAGGATATGTTTGTGAGGTAGATCTATTTGATTGAGCCTCAATTTGAAATTTTACAACTTTGATAGTAAAACGACTCTGAAAGCTTTGAACTTGGTTTTGCCAGGTTATGAAAGATTTCTTTTAAGTGTTTTTAGTTTGGTTTGGTATCCTTTTGGCCTCATTAAGTCCAACTTATTATTTCATTTGCCTCTTATCTATTTGCAGAGTTATTTGGACATTTGATAAAGGAATTTTACAAAGTATACAGTGAATTGAAAGAAAG
Organism: Taxus chinensis; assembly: GCA_019776745.2. Lineage (NCBI taxonomy): Eukaryota > Viridiplantae > Streptophyta > Pinopsida > Cupressales > Taxaceae > Taxus > Taxus chinensis. The sequence goes on from CM034154.1 coordinate 123,020,867, forward strand.
TATATACATATCTAGAAAGGAGATTAGATATCTCTTTTGGCATGAAATAAAGCATTGAATTCATTCCATGTTGGTCTTAAATAGTTTTCTTTCCTTGAATCACACATTTAAAACAAGAATTCAATTCTATTCTTTCCAAAATCATATATATTTTAAATAGGGCAGAATAATACATTTTCTTCTCACATGTTCCACTTTTCCACATTCCAAACAGGGATTTCATAGTGCACGTTAAACACAGATTTCCAATGGAAATAATATCATATGAACAAGACAAAACACTTCCATTAATACAAATGAAACTCTTACAACTTCCTTTCTATTTGATTTCAAAATACAACATACAAAATACCTATCATTCTTTCACAATCTTTCCAAAAAATAGAAAATAGAGTATAGCTCTTTTACATTTAAAATTTCAACTTTCATTTTCAATACAAAGTATCTCTCCATTACAATTAATATATAGATCATCAACTTCCAAGTGGGAAAGGGCTACAATAATATTTTATTTCACAAGGGACTGTCAAACTGTCTTTTTCCTTGCTCCAAAACAGCAACACGCGTATTTCTCACTCCTCCAATTTGATCACAACAAGAGTAGGGGAAAGTCAATGCTCTCCACCCAACCAATATATCCAATGAAGAGGAGAAGCCATCCTTATTCATTGGCGCCAAAGCCAAAACCACTATCCAATAAAGGATGTGATCCAACTCATGGCAACAACAGGCTTCCACAAACACACAAGCAACATTTTCACAATAAAACACAATCCAAAACAGAATGTAGTTTACAACTACATTAAAGCATGACAAACATTACTGAGGCTTCATCCCACAAGACAAAGGAGAAAAAAAATATAGGGGATGCTATGTTAGCTTGATTAATACATTTTTCACACCACCCATACGGTTACTATTAACCGTTCCTGTTCATTCCTCCTATACTGGGCAGCCTATATATTAGCTTGTTGTATTTGTTTCTAAACATAGGCATTGAATAAACATTCTCTTTCTTCCATCATTGGTATCAAAGTGTGGAATTTCATTTGGCGTGGATGTGAATTGGAGCAAAGTGTGGAATTTCATTTGGCGTGGAAATTGGTGTGACCAGTGTGAATGTGGCTGGAGATTGGTGTTGGTGCAGCAACCTGTGTGTGTATCCTGAACATGCAGTTTGCGACCAGGTTTGGTAGAAGACCAGGGACCAAGGAAGGAAGCCACTAAGGAGGATCCTACCTAAGTGACCAAGGAAGTGTGAATTGGAGTATTGACCTGTTTCAGCATTGGAGGATCGACAAGTCCATACCCCAACGTAGATGAGAGGATCTTTGGCACTAACGAGGCTGTTCAAAGTTGAATTGTTGTCATTATTCACATAGTCTATGTTTTGTTGAACTATCATGCTTTTGAACATCTAGTCATCAAACAGATTGTAGTAATGCATGTCAGCTACCGTGCTTTCTGACATTGTTATACCCATCTCTGTAATATGCGATCAGTTTTTCTAATGACAAGGCTTATGTTAATGACAAGGCTCTTTTAGGGATTGAGTTGTTGAATGAGCCACTGGCACCAAACATACCTATAGACAAAAAACCTGTGTAAACATGTGGAAGAAAGCCTGTAAATTGCAAAATTGTGTGCACGCGTATGTCACAAATTTTGGATGCAGAAAGCACCACGAGTAATGCACCAAATGTTTGGGCATTGAACGACAATGTAGACACCACTAGAATATTATTTTCCTTGGTTAATGAGCATCGCAACAATTAGAATATTCTCTTTGATGAGATTGTGCGCCGAGGACTATTGGAGTATTTTTGGTTTGACATTCGATGTGAAGCACGACGGATTCATGCAGAACTTGAATGTGGCTATGATGCAGATGATGAACACGAATTAGAGCACCCACAGGAGTGTCCATGTCTCACTACATGAGCCTATGGAGCTCATCTTTGGGATAGGTTCCTTGAGTAAGCATTATAGCCATTTTTGAAAAAATAAAAAAAATAAAATACAATCTTGATTTTTTCAAAATGTCTGCACCTCGCATTCTGTTGTCGGATGCCCAGTTGCTCAAAGGGCCAAATTTCACCACATGGAAGACCAAGATGTGGATGATTCTTCAATTTGAAGATCTACGGGGGATCATTTCTAGAAAAGACACCCCTCCCATAGACGCTGATCTATTTGCTAACCATGAAAAGGCCGATGCAAAAGCATTAATGCTTATCACTCTGAGCCTTTCTGATGAGGTTCAACCTTACATTCAGGAAGCAACCACTTCCTCTCAGGCATGGACCGCATTGTGTACCATCTATGAAGCCAAGAATCTGACGATGAAGCTGCATCTTCAGAAAAAGCTTCACACAATGAGTGTGCATAATGGTGAATCAGTAGAAGCCTTCTTGTAGTGTATGGCCGAGTTATGTGTAGAACTCTCTACTCTCGGTGAACCGATGGATGACAATTTGCTAGTCCTGCTCATCTTGCGAGCTCTTCCTTCTCGGTTTTGGAAATTGATCACCATGTTGACCATCACTGAACAGGAGGTGAGTTTTGCCAGACTGGTGAATTATCTCCAATAGGAAGAAACCATGCAGAATGTTCAAGAAGCCTTGGAAGACAAGGCTCTCATCACAAGGTAAAATTATAAGCCTCGAAAAGGGAAGTTAGGCCCCTAGAATAAAAAATAACATCCTCAGTAGTAACCTTCTAAGTGGCCACCTCAGAAGTAGCAGAATAACAAGGCGGATCGATGGTGCCACATTTGTTCCATGAATATGCACACGACTGCGAATTGTTATTACAACGGCCGTAAGTAGTGTAAATCTAGTGAAGAGAGCACTTCTGGCCAAGGATATTCTAAGAAATTACCAATGGCATGCTTGTAATCAGAGTGCGGAAGGGTCATATTGCTTGCTCAGCAGGATGCCACCTCTGATGAAGAGGTTCTAGACACAACTCATTCTAGACATTGTCCTAGTCTCACAGACTTTGCAGCCGTAAGAAAGTGTCTAGTTGATTGATTCAGGTGCCAGCAAACACATGAATGGACAATAAGAAGTTGTTCCATACCCTGAGTGATCGGCCCACTGGAGATTGGATCACCATCGCAAACAATCAAGAGTATATTACGGCAAGGATTAATGATGTCATCATTCCTCTTAGGACATGAAGATGTACACTCACAAAGGTGCTCTATGTTCCAGGTTTGACCTCAAATATCTTGTCTGTGAGTCAACTTCTTAAGCATCGAATGCGGGTTGAATTCTTTGTTGAGAAAGGGTTCAAGTCTTGCATCATTTCCCAGGGAGACTCAGTTATTGCTTGAGCATTTATGAAGGGTAGTCTATTTGCACTAAATGTGGTCACTTCATCTTAAATTGCTCTCTCTGCTTCAACAACGGAGTCCACTTCACTATGGCACTTTCTATATGGCCATCTTTCTACCGGGGGTCTGCATCAACTCGGTGCTAAGGAAATGGTAAGAGGGCTTCCTCCACTCTCCCATTCCTTACCTATTTTCTTGGGATGTCTTGCAAGAAAACAACACATACGTCTGTTTAAATAGAGCTCTTATCATTCTAAAGAGCATCTTCAGGTCGTACACAGTGATCTGTGTAGACCCCTGCTAACTAGCTTCCAAGGTTTTGAGTACTTCCAGCTCATCATTGATTATTACTCACGAAAAATGTGGGTATATTTTCTCTGGAAGAAGAGTGAGGCATTTTCCAATTTTCAAACCTTTTAGCAGTAAGCCACCAGGAAGTCTAGGAAGCCTCTCCTTCTCCTCCGCTCAGATCGAGGGGAGAATTTATATCAAAGAATTTCTTAGCATACCTGAAGTAGCATGGCATTCAGCAACATCTGACTACACCCTACACTCCCCAATAGAATGGGATTTCTGAGCGACACAACAAGAATGTCATGGAGATGGCTCATTGTATGCTCTCTACCGCCAAGTTGGAGGATCAGTTTTGGGCAAAACTAGTCCAGACAGTAGTGTATCTACTCAACTGGGCACCCACGAAGATCTTGTAGAACAAGACACCGGAAGAGGTATGGACTGGTCGTAAAATTTCTATTCATCATTTAAGACTTTTTGGTTGTATTGCATATATGCATGTTCCAAATGAGAGAAGGAAGAAGATCGATCCAAAGACACTGCCATGTCTTTTCTTAGGGTATAGTACTACCTCAAAGGCATATCATCTCATGGATCTTGAGATGAAGAAGATCTACGAGAGTTGAGATGTGGTGTGTGATGAGTCATCCTTTGACTCCCTACCACACAATGGAGATCCAGTACCGACCTCGTCACATAGATTTCTCACACATCCAGATGATGGAAAAGATGTTTCTTCTCAGAGAGAAGAAGAGCTGGGTGGAGACTTGTTCATTTATCTAGGCACACTAGACAACACATCTTCACATCAGCAGAAACAACACCAACATCTGAAATGGGTCCAGAATACTATTAGGGACAACACATCTTCTACGGAAGTCAGAACACGAAGTCAAGCTAGACATGAGGTAAAATTTACACTGATGAGTTCATTTGTTGATAGCACTGAACCTGACACTATTCATGAGACATTAGACCAACCATAGTGGAAATAGGCTATGGATGTTGAATATGATTCCCTAATTCTAAATCAGACGTGGGAACTTGTCGATCTTCCTCCAGGTAAGAAATCCATTGGCTGCAAATGAATTTTCAAAACAAAATATAAGGCAGATGGTTCAATCAACAAACACAAAGCACGACTTGTTGCAAAGGGTTATGCTCAACAAGAAGGAATTGACTATGATGAGACCTTTGCACCCACTGCGAAGATCAAAACCATTAGATTTGTCTGTGCACTGGTAGCACAAAATGGATGGAAACTTCAGCAGATGGATGTAAAGAGTGTTTTTCTGAACGGTGATCTAAAAGAACAAGTATGCATGGCCCAATTTAAAGGGTTTGTAGATGAGCATCAACCACACAAGGTATGTCATCTGATAAAGTCACTTTATGGACTCAAACAAGCACCTAGGGCATGGTATATAAAAATTGATGATCACCTATTATAGCATGGATTCACTCGTAGCCCCTTAGATACAAATTTGTGTATCAATAAGGTAGGAATAGAGATTGTCATTCTAGTTTTGTACGTATATGATCTTCTGATCACAGGAAGTTCTGAGATTCTTGTGGATGATGTAAAGAATGATCTAAAGAAATCCTTCGACATGACAGATTTGGGGCTACTTCACTGTTGTCTTGTCTTAGAGATATGGAAGAAGAAGAATCATATCTTCATCTCCCAGATGAAATATGCCAAGACACTTCTGGAAAAGTATGGAATGTAAGATTTTAAACCAATGTCCACACCTATGGAAAAAGGTTTGCAATTATCTAGATTCCAGGATTCACCACAGGTAGATGGCACTCACTATAGGTAGCTTATGGGGAGTCTCATTTACTTGACTTATACCAAACCAGATCTTTGCTGTGCAGTGAGCTATCTCGCCAAATTTATGCAGGAGCCGAAGAAATGTCATTAGATAGCATAAAATCATGTGTTGAGATATATCTGAGGTACAGTTGACTTTGGTTTGGAGTATCAGAAGAACACTCAGTTCCTCTTATAGGGATATACAAACTCGGACTATGCAGGATCCATTGATGACAGAAAATCCACTTCAGGGTATATTTTTCATCTCGGATCTAGGCCGATCTCGTGGATTAACAAGAAGAAAACTGTTGTTGCTCTCTCATCCACTAAGGATGAATACCGTGCCACACGAGGAGCTGTGTGTGAAGCAATCTGGCTAGGTCGCATTCTTGCATATATAGGGATTCCTAAAGAGAAACCTCCCATCATTCACTGTGACAATCAAGGTGTGTTGAAGCTTGTGAAGAATCCTATTTTGCATGAAATAACAAAGCATATTGAGGTCAAATGTCACTACATTCATGAACAGGTCTTGAATCACCAAATTCAGCTCCAGTACTACCCTACTGATTTTCAGGTTACAGATATTCTCACCAAGCCTCTCGGCAAGGTGAAGTTTGATTTGTTTAGGGGGTACATATGTAGGAATAATATATTAAGGGGGGAATGTTAGGTTAATTAAACTTAATTAATACATTCTTAAACATCCCTGTAACTGTTCCTGTAATTGTTTCTGCAGGCTATGTAACTATTCCTACAGCTATATATTCTTCCTTTCAATAGTTGTTCTATCACGCATTGAATAAATACTCTCTTTCTTCCATCACTTATGCCTCCCAAAAGGGGAAATGGGTATCACCACTTGGATTACAAACCACCAAAATATAGTATATCAAAACCCTGACATTTCTTATGCCTCCCCAAGTACCTCTTATTCCTCACATTTCCTTATGCCTCCCCAACCTCTTATAGCACCCCATAACGAGTAAAGAAATGTAAGCTATTTCTTTGTAATGTGGAACCCAAATCTCAACTCCCTCCTCCCTTATACCTCCCTAAAACACACTTGTGCCTCTCAAAAAATAAACCCCATAGTTTTCTCCTACACAATTCCTAGGCTATCTACCCAACATCCCACAAACATACCAAAACATTCACACATTAACATTTTCATTAACATTTTCATAAATATTTAAAGAGTCAAGCTCCTACCTTTCCATGATGGAGTTGTTCCATGTTTCAAAACAACAAGATTTATTCCAATGTAAGCAATCCAAATCAACCAAGCACAAGCATGCAAAAATATTTCAAAAAACTTCTTCAAAGCAAGAGCTGCAAAATAGAAAAATAATTCACCCAAGAATGAAGTCTCCAAAGTGAAGCAACCCAAAACAAGCCAAGGAATTCAAATTTTATAGAAGAGGGAAGGGAAGAGGATGAGGTGGATCCATGTAGGATGCCACATCAAACATCCTCAACCCCAACAATAAAAGTCAAATTCATTCTCCAATACATAATAAATATGTGGGTGAAGCAAATGAAAGTTTACTTACACACTCAAATCCAACCCACACCCCAAAGGACTGAAATTAAATCATGTAAAAAAAGTGCAATTCAAACTTACAATTTGCCTTCTCAAAAAGTATTATAAAAGTCAAATTTCAACTCTCTAACCATAGGTATGGTTGGTAAATTAATTTAAGAGGTATGGGACAAGTTTAACTTGTCCCACAAGCCTCCAAAATCAACCTTCAAGAACAAATTCTAATGTCCAAGAAGATGAAGTGTTTCATACTCAAAAGTTAACTTACACATCACTTACACATATCTTACAACACTTTAAATCAAGGCCAACAACTCTATTAATTACTTTCTTATGACCTCTTTTATTTAATTAATATTAACAACATGCTTACCCACAATATTAATATAACATTTAATAAATAAAAAAGAGGCAAATCCATCACAAAATAAACACATGCAACATTAAACAAAAGGGTCAAATAAATAAATACACACAACCCCTTGGTCACATTTTAAGGCGGTTCCCCCATGGGAACCCCTAACAAAACAACTACACACAAATAATACAAGTTGCCATGGTGGTCTTGTTGAATTCATCTAGAATTCTAATGTGGTTGGTCTCCAATCCCCCAATGTTTGTTGTGATATTTTATCCTACAAAACACAATACCTCCTTCGGCCTCATGGCCATATCAGAACATCCAAAATAATATAAATAAAATTCTAAAATCATTTAGATATATGAATCACAACAACATTCAAGCAACCAAAAAGATCATTTGCAATCTTACTCAACAACTATATCACCATCAAATAATTTCCATTTCTAGGTTTACTCACAATATGCAAATATCACATGTCCGAACAACATCCATAATATAACCATGTTAAACAATATCAACATCAATATCCAAAATGTCTCGAATAATCATCATGCATTATAACTGAATTAAGTCAACAATAATCCATGATCTAATATCTAGCATCATACTATAATAAAGTCCATAATCATGTCCATAATATAATCAGCAGTATCATGATCAGTATCAAAAGGTGTCAAAGAGAAGTGGGCACTACAAATGAAGCCATATATTATGTATGCATTAAGACTACTCTCTTGTTTTAAGCAGGATCCACATGAATCTCATTGTCATGCAAAAAAAAAAATATTAAGGTATGTGAGTGGCACCCAAAAAATTGGCATTATATTGTTCCACTAAAAACTTTGAACTAGTGGGATACACACACTGTGATTGGGTTGGATCAATGGATGATCGAAAATCAATTTCTAGTTATATTTTCTCACTTGGATCTGGAGTTGTATCCTAGAGGAACAAGAGACGAGCAAGTGTGAATCTCTCCTTGGAAGAAGCTTCATACATCACTGCCACATGCATTATAATGATACTACGAAATCTACAGCTGGTAAAAGAGCACCCAACTACTATTTATTGTGACAAGAGAAGAACCATGTCAATGGAAAAGAATCCAATGTTTCACACTAAACAAAATACGTAAAGATCCATCATCACATTATTAGAGATTTTGTGTAAAATGGGCAGCTGGAGTTACAATTATGTCCAACATCTGAACAAATTGCCAATATCTTCACCAAAGCCCTTCCCAAGAAATATTTTGCAGAGTTGAACACAGTTAGGAATTGCCCCGTTAATCGTGTCCAAGGGGAGAATAGAGGAGTTAACATGTGATGATGACCTACGTGTATGGAGTTTACTTATTATGTAGATAAGGTAAATAATGTTTAAGTTATTTTTAGCAAGTTTACAGTCTTTCACTTACAACCGCATGCAAATCTTCTAGAATAAGTTGCATATTCGTTACCTATTAACAGCATTAGTTTCCTTCACTATGTGTAACTCTCTATGAGGAAAGGTTGAATATAATTGGCAGCAACAGTAGCTGTATGTGTTCCAGACCTCTCAAGGAGATATTATATGCTTTGTTTCAATAAATACCATATTTGTGGTGATTAAGATTATTTCTTTCAAGAGACGCAATAAATAATATTCTTCTAGATTCATCTATGTGAGCATATTTTTTCCAACATTTCAGATCCGACTTCTAGCTCCATCTTCAAGGAAAGAAGAGTGAAGCCTGAGCACCAAAAACAAGAGTCATACATTACTACAAAGCAGAACGGGGACATGACAGAAAAAAAAAGATTTGTGTAAGTTGCGGAAGAAACAAATAGAAAACTGTTTTCTGTACACATACATATTACACATGAAATCATCTTCTCACTCAAGGTATTGGTTTTTGACAAAACTCTCTTACTCGCTAGAATTGTGGCATTTACACATCACAACATATCAGGTTTGATTCCCATAAGAAGCTCTCAGGATATTCATAGTTATGGCCCTATTCAAAGTTAATTTCATAGGAACCTCCCCACTACATCCATACACACATGTCGTAATTCTGATATCCATACAATCAAGGACGATATTTTTGAGGAGGAAAAATTCCATTGCCAAGCAAGATTCCAGCATTCAAATCTTGTCCAAAGTAATAGGGAACCGTGAATCTCAAATTCCTCTCCTTGGAGAATGTATACTATAGCTGAATTCATATGTCAAGAAGCAAGAGGAGTGTATAGAACAATTGATGCATGATCATGAGTTTCAACAGTTTCATCTTCCAAATATTGAGCAGGTTCAGGAGGTTATACAAGAGCGAGTTACTCTTAACAAGCCCAAAAAGTATCAGTACCCACAAACCAGAAGCTCTAGTTCCACTCAAGGCAAGGCAACTGATTGGAATGTTCTAGTTTACCATTCTGATACGCCAATATCAACTGTTCCAATGAATGTGGAAATTGATTGGAATGTTTACGATTCTAATCTGCCAATGTCAACTCTTCCAATGAATGTGGGGAAGTGCTCCAAAACAAAATATCTATTTTTATCCCAATTTTTTTATAAAACTGACGAGTTTTCCTCGTATCTTTGTAAACGGCTGTCTTTTAATATTTTATTTTGTCCAGTTCACGGATAAAGCTGACAGTGCAGGAAGCTTTTCTAGCCCTTACGGTTTTTTACTGATGATTTTCTTCAGGTGAAAGATGATCCATGGCTGATGCTTAAAAACGTAAATTTTAAACTTTGGAAATTGTGGCTGCTCATGTTTTGTTTTGTATGAGCTAGATGGTGTTTTGCAATTATCTTTTTACATCAATTCAATAATTTTGAAGCCCTTACAAAAATTAACGCGTAATTTTTTTATGTTGATTACATCCGTACATAAACCCTCTATGCATAGTCTAGGATGATGCATTAAATTTTGCATTGACAATTCCCTCTTGAGTTGATCATAGATTAATGCAATTTAGGAACGCAATTGAGTATGAAAACACTACGAATCCAATGTTATTTTTCCACTAGGATTAGGTGTAATTCAATACATATAAGGTGTAACATTAGTGTTTTGCTTACCAAGTTCTATTTATGTAAATGAGAGATTCAAAGAGTCTAAATTGTGACATTAGGATAAAATAAAATCTTAGAGTCAATTGGAGCCATGACCTTTTAAGCCCAAATCTTGACCAAAAGATTGAGATGACTGTGATATGAAACATATAGAGGATTTTGACAGTAAGTTTGATGATGACAATGCTCTAATCCTTGACCTAAGGGCTACCAAGTTGTAGTTATGACAATAAGAGGCTATATCATTTCAAAATTCAAAATGTGACATTAGGTTAAAACAATATGGTGAATTTCATTGGAGCCATATCCATTTGGACCAAACCCCTATCAGAAGATATCAATGATTGTTGAAAAATGTGCACAATAAAATATTTAAATTTTCCTAAATTAATCATTTTACAACAATAATTTTTATATCTATCAACCTTCCACAAAGATTGAAAATTTTTGTTCTAATATAATCATAACATTCTTTAAAATATCATCATGACACTAGTTTTTGGATAAAAAGGAAAACAACATTGAACAATAGAATTCTTCAATGTCTTGAGTTATTTTTCCAATTGTTACTTTATTGTGTGGCCATAGAAAAAAAGAAAGTCAACTGTGTAGAGTTTGTCAACTCAACACTCTTTTTCCCTAAACATTTTAACATTCATGTAAATAGTTAGAATAAAACAAATAGTTGAATGGAGATAGGTTTTATTTTAATATTAGGAAAAAAATTCAGTTTAATAATAATAAATAAATAAAATCTCTTTATATATAAAAATAAAAATTTGATTGAGTTGCATTTAATTTGTATTCTTTAAAGAAGTGCTCAATAATGTAGATTAATAAAGACAATATAGATGTCATTTATATACTAGCATACCTATATTATATAAATATATTATATAGGTGCCTCGTGAACTTCACCTCTCCGCATATTTTATATACATACAGAAACATAAATCTAAACATGATATATAAAATATGCGGCAAGAGGTGAAATTCATGAGGCAACTATATAATATATAATATATGTAATATATACCTCTCGGCACATATTACATATATTTATATAATAGAGGTTTTTCTAGTAACAACCGCTGGAGTTGCATTATGCAGAAAATAATACCAAAAATAAAGTATGGAAAATAAGGGGGAATTTTGTTCGTGCATGAATAAAATCAAATATCTTACAAGGAACATCATAAATGTATCTAAATAAGGAACCATATCTCTTAAGAGAATGAGTATGAGCAAAAAAATAAAGGTCTATCATGCACGAAGATTTTATGGATTTTATTAGTAACCGTATTATTAAGTTAAAAAAATACAATCCTTTTTCATACGAATTGAAATGTGTAATATACATCACATGTAATGACAAATTCATAGCATGAAATGTGTGCTACACATGGTACATTATTTATATTTCAAGGACATAAGTCTTTTTTCCTCAGCCTTCTGTTTCGAAAATAGTTTTCTGTTCTTCATCTTTGCATAGCGCTCATATGAAAATGGCGGATATATTCTTAGAATCTGTAATGAATTCACTCGATTGATAGCCAAAAATTTTAACCCCATTGTTTCTCTTTCTTCAATATCAATTGTAGCCTTGGAAAGAGTCAAACCTTGTGATTTATGTATCGTCAATGCCCATGCCAACCGTAAGGGTAATTGGTGTGTGCATCCGCTCTGGATTGGTGTGATTGGGATGGTACGTGGAGTTCTATCTTCAAATGGTATTCCAAAGTAATTATCAAATTCAACCATTACATATGTTGGCGGGTTCAGTGGACCACTTCCAGGTGCATATACTATGCTTCGAATATATCCTAGAGCTCCATTTACAAGAATTGATTCTATCCAAAGATTAGATGTTAGCATAACCCTTGCATCGTTAGAAATTAATAATTCTAAATCAAGTTTTTCATTCAGACCTCCTGTCAGTGTGTTGGTGGTACTTGTTCTAGTCACAATGCTACGTGCGATAGGTCTTTTGGATGAATGTAATTTTTTATTGTTGTGGTTATTCATGTTAATATTTGTCGCCATCAAGTGATTATAATTATAGAATTATTCATTGTTATCTTTGTCTAATGTAGAACTTGTTCTAATTTTTAACAACATCTAATCATCCAGTGTCGGATTCGCATCTTTGAGATTTTCCAGAAGTTGTCGAAAACATTTTTGGTCTTCATCTTCTCCTCCTTTCCTAAATACCTTATCTAGTGTAACAACTGTTCCGAATGCTTCCCATAACAACTTTGCACGTCTATTACTATTATATGGTGGTTTATCAGTAACAGGAGGAAGTTGCCCCAAATCTCCTACCAAAATCATAGAAACACCACCAAAACTCATGTCTTCTCTTTCAATGAATGCTTGGTGAAGTCAAGAGTCCATGTTTTCTAGCAAAATTTGTCCGATGCAGCTCATTTCATCAATCAATACATATTTTATGTGGAAAATCTCTTGTTGGAATGTTGCAAGTCTCAATCCCTCCAATTCTACAAAATCTATAATAGGTATTCGAAGTTGTGAATGTATTTTTGAGGCACCAATATTAAAAGCTATAACTCCTGTTGGTGTAAGCAATTGAAGAGGAGAACGTTCAAGGAATGATGCATCAAAAAGTGCCTGACGAATCGCACCAATCAAATAGGATTTTCCTTTCCCACTGTTCCTTGAACTATCATGAGAAATGGAATGTTATTTCGACATTGAATATAATGTGTCATTATTATATCAAGTGCTTGTTTTTGTTTAGCACACAAGGTGTCACAATTGAAATTTAGGGCGAATTCATCGTCTATAACCAACCCATTATCTTTCATGTTGCTTATGAATTTTATCACTTTACTTGTGTATTCTTCACCTCGATATTCATCATTCCACAATGCTTGTCTACCAATATCTATCCTTCCCAACGTATCTATTTCCGTTGCTTTACAAATTTGACCATGATGAAGCCTACACATGATTTCCCATTCATGTTCTATTGTATTCTGTTGAACATGTTGATTAATTTCATCTTTGGAATTACTGTTAGGTTAAATGTCTTCTACTGTAGTCCTCCTTCAAACATGCCATGGATTATAATGGAACAAATCCCAGTTTGAACTTATTGAATCATAATCATGTCTTATATCTCTGTGTATATCTCAAATCGGCTTTTAAAGAAACAAATTTGACTAACAAAAATCAACCCATTTATGAGATTCCCACGAAGGGATAGAGGAAAACCTCGGGAACACTCTCCCAATAGCTTCCTAACTCTTGACCTCCCATTTTTTATCCCATTTTCTCCTTGGATTATATGTTCAGGATCTAGCGGCATCAATAAGAGACACACTTTTTATGGAAAAAGGTCTATTCTTGTACCCATCAATGAAAATTTTGGAATGTTCTTCATGTTCACCTCAATCAAGTGTTAATTTTTTGAACACCTCGTGCACAACATTAAAATTGACAAATACTCTACTTCTCTCTACCAAAGGGAGCTCCAACAACATGTGACATGTTTCTTGTGTGCTAATTTCTCTTTCAACAATTGTTTCCGTTAGAAGCCTTATGTATGTTATCGCTACCATTTTAGCTGGGTTTTCAATATTTTCCATCCAAGTCGACATTTGATGATATTTTTTTATAGATTTTCTCTTCTTTCACTACATAATTTGCAATGTACTTGAGTACGACATGCTTGGAAAGTAACGGTTGCCAATGTATGTTTTCTCTCCACAATTGTAATATGTAGAGATTTTGTGTATTTATGGTATCATCATTTCTTGCAGTTTCAAAAATTTTATCTCCCATCTTTGAGTCTTGATATAACTTTGATCCATTGAGATTCAATGGCCATGGTGCATTATACTTGCAACATGTAATAATCAATTATTAGTTCTTCCACGTATGTGTTTTTTATTTCAATTTAATTATTCAAAAATTTGAACATCTTACCTGTTATCACTAAATCACATCACCCTTATGTTTACACAAGTGCATATACTTGAGATCATGGTGTGATTGGATAATAAGGGTACTATCTCAAAGTTGTGGGACTTGCTACTTGAGATAGACCTCTAGAGAAAGCTGGTTCTTTCTCCTAAACTACCTGCTACAATCTACTCTAATGCAAGTAGGACTATCTTTCCTAATCTAGCTTTCCAAGGGACCAAGGAGAGATAATTCATAAAAATTAAAACCTACACTAAATCGGTGATACACTAGTAAAGGAGGGGTGTGAGAGTATTCTTCCAATGTGTGAAAGATAGAAGTAAAATGCATAATAGAATGGGTGATAATAGTTCTCCATAATCTAGAAAATGCATTCACAAAAATATTTCATACATGCACAATAATAATGAGTACTTGCAAGCACATAAAAATAGACACAATATTCTTATAATGAAGGTTGAAAGGGTAAGAAGAGTGCAAACAAACACAGCAGGGGAAGATGCATCCACAAACTTATATTTTATTGTTTCATGATATGCACAGTTCAATCTATTACAAGATAAGGGCCTGGGTGACCATGGAAGGAGACCACTATAAGGGCCTTCAGCACATTGGCTTCAAAAAGTAATTTTGACAGAGCTTTTTTACAACAAAACTACCTCTTTTTACAATGAGCCTAACACTCCAATTTATAGAAGAATAAGAAGAGAGAGGGAAAATGGAAATCCCGAAATCTTTCCTTTAACCACTTGTAGGAGAGATTAAATAGAGTGAAATGATTGTATGTTACTTGTAAAAGGCTCCCCATACTATCCTAGGTGCTATAGCAGAGAAATAATAATAACCATGCCTCTTAATTACACTCCCAACTACCAAATAAAACACTGTCATTAACCTGGTCACATTTTATGAAAAATATCCATCAATTTCTCATCAAATCCCAAATATATTGATGTATGTACATCACGCACAACAACACAATTCCAATGGTACCAATTTTGTGTGATTTTGTTGAGAAATGCAAAATTTATGGCCTTCTGAGTGTGAGCAGCTATTTTGGGTCTACCAGGCTTTTTCTATCATCTAATGGGAATTTTCATTAATTGACTAGAGAGGATGTCATGCTCATTCCAGAAAGTCCAATTTTATGAAAATCGAAGCTCGGAGTTAATATTTATGGCCGTTTGAAGTTCAGGAGGTCAAACATTGACTTTTTCTCCTCATTGTGGCTATTTTAACAAAATCAGGGCCGCGTTCCCAGCTGTTCCAGACAAAAATCTCTACATCACCCGATTCAAGCTTCCTTGTCTCGTGTGTCTACCATTGATCGGGTCATGAAGGACATTGACCTCCGCATTTGCTGCAACGTATGGTTCCTTTTTCAGCTTTTTCTCCTTTACATGTCTCGTGCGTACTTTTGTCCCGACCATCCCAAACACATTTCTTCGTGCCACCACAATGCACTAACTTGTGAAAAAATCATATTTTCACGTCCCACACATACCTGCATCCCAAATGTCCCATGGACAGCTTGAAACAAAAAGTTCTGACTTCACCGATTTCCCTTTGACTTCAGCATTTTCGGCAATGCGTGCCCCTCGCGTTCTTGTTGAACTTGTGCGGTCTGGGACACAGAAAGCCAATTTAGCTGATTCCTTTGTATTTCAGCTCCAAACCTGGTATGAAAAACCTTGGTACAATCCGCACTAGTACAATCCACAGCCTCCAGCTCCACAATGCATTAAAACAAGCTTGTGACTTCAATTTTTGGATTTTTTCAAATTTTTCTAACTTCTTGGGTTTTTTTTCCTTGTATGGGGAAGTTATAGAGAAACCAAAGGTGCCTCCCAAAGCATGATTTTGGGCCTTGAATCAATTCTACTTGCTCGGGACTGAATAATTTGATGCATGTTATCAAAATTAACTTGAGGGGTGAATTTTGGATAACATTATCTATAAATAATTTTTCCCTTTTAATTACCTAGGCAGGCACCCTCTCTACACATTTTATGTCGTTCTACACTATTGAGAATTTCTTCATAGTCACGTTCCATATTAAATTGTGTCAATTGTGTTATATTTTGAAGACACAGATGCTACATAAATTTTTGGTAGACTTGTGACATAGAACACAAGAATACACAATATATTTTGAGAACATAAAAATTCTATATAAATCATAGACTCAATGAGAATCAGTAAATTACCTGTATGTTTCGTTGGTGCGGGTCATCCTGAGGATTCCATGCATGGACAATGTAATGGAAGTATTTTTCATCATTTCCATGTTGAGAATCATCATTCCAATCAAGGATGTCCATATTTGACACCCCTTCTAACCATATGAATCCATGCACATGTGGCAAACCTCTATTTTTCCATTCATATCTAGACCAATAATCTTTAACTTTTATTCCTTTTTGTAATACCTCCTTTCAGAAAAGTGTATGTCGTAGGTGCATATAATGTGCCACTATATGTGGATATTCTATGATATTTTTCCTTCACCAATTTTTTACTTCTCATGGATTATCCGGTGGTGTTCCAGGATTAATCCATATAGATCAATCCAATACATATCAGCTGCGCTCAATGTGAAAAAATGGTAGCTGATCCTATTTGATGCAACATGTCATCCAATTCAACATGACATTTTTCCCAGTAAGACATTGTACCCCTCTAGGATGTTACGAACTGCATCAAATGATTAGCCAGATTGGAATGGGGAACATTTATCATATGCTCACATAACTCGTTGATGGTGATTGGCATATCTTGGAGGTTTTTTTTCACAAAAAATGCAGACAATTTTTTTGCATGATGTCTCATGATCATGTTCATCATGTAATACCCCAACCAAGGATGTCAACCAAATTAGTGATCCCTATATCAAAATAAATGCTTTACAAATTCATTGAGACATACTTGTCTTAATCACGGTTCTAGCCAATCACATTTTCCATCAGGAAACAGAGTAGGGAATGCCATATAAAGTATTCCTACTGTCACATACTCATTGATAGGAGATGCTCCTATCCTTGGCCAATCAATGAGTTCTCTAGGGTCCACATGAGGATTATTCACCCATGCATGGATTAATTCCATCTCCCTTGGGGCATTGGGTGGTTTAGATGCCATCGATGTTGTATGACTAATTATATTTCATTCATCTGTCTCCATGGCCGGACGTACAAACAAAATTTCTTTTACATCAAAATAAAACTCCATATGAACTTAGTTTAGCTGCTTGAACACATTCTCAGTAGAATGAGGTGGAATCTCATTCAAAGCATTTTCATCGATCCGGACATCTGAATAGAACTTATCATGTTCTGTTTTATATTTCAATGCCTTGTAAACTCACTCTCTATTGAATGTAAAGTCGTAATTTGTTCCATGATGATCTTTCCTCCAAAGAATAATCATTGGAAAATATTTTAATATATGGGGAAAAAGATTAGTGATTTATTTTACTTCTTGAGGAAAACATATCATGTGACCTTTATATCTATATTGACCTCTTATTGCATGTGTCACCTACAGGATTGGGTTGACACCGGCTATTAAAATTTCCTCAATTCGAGTTAAGTTTGTAAGTTCTAGCGGTTTTGGCCTGGGATCCATATTGTTCGATGCCAAAAACTGATGATGACCTTTCTCCTGTCGACATCTAGTACACACAGGTATTTTAGGTGTTCGAGAAAATTTTATTCCAATGTAACATTCCTGACAAATATAACACATGACCAGTGAAGAAAGGTTATCAATACCGTGTCAAAAAATATTTTGGACCGTATTTAAATCTCTCCCAAGTATTCCATTGGGTTCATATATCATTTGTTCTCTCACAATATGCGAGTCTTCCATTCTTCTTCTTCTTCTAGGTTCGATTGTTGAATACTATTGTAATTCATTATTTTGCATTCTTTTTCTTCTCGATGTTCTTATTGGTTGTAATATCATCTCTTGTTGCATACTATCATTCTCTAAATTATTTGCAACATCTAGACATTCATTATATCTTGGGCCAATTTTTCTGGTGTTTTGAGCACACGATCCATCGATGTTGAATTTCCTGCCCCAGAATTAAGTTCAACATTACTAGCCATTTTATGATAATTCCTCTGAGATGCTTCGCAGTGAAGTTATTTTCTATGTATTCTTTCCTCCTCTTGCAACTGACCCAAATGAATGTGTCTTTATAACCTTTCTCTTGATACATGTGATCCATCCTGATACGATCGTTCACGAATTTTTGTCATGTTATTTACATGTTGTTGTCTTCCTACATCTAATTCTTCATTTGTTAATTCATCCCTCTGTTCTATGAACCTTTGTCTATCATTATCATTTAGAAGTTTCCTTTGTTCCTCTCGTTGTGCATCTCTCATTTCTTGTTGTCTCCTTCTGCGATATTCTCTTAAATATTCTCTTCGATATGCTCTTCTTTCATCTTCATTTTTGAAATTTAATCGTGGTTGAGCCATACTTATAAGGTATTTTAAAACAAAATTCTAATGATTTATATAACTAAAAAATCCACGTACATGTAACATAAATCAATCATATATTATCCAAGTTGTAACAATTAGCAAGGCTAGTCAAAGAATGATATGAAATTAAGAGAATAGGAGATTAGAAAAATTGTTTCCATTTTTGTATATATGATCTTTTGTTTGATTTTTAATAGTTTTTTCACCAACATACTCAAAACACTATGCAATTTATAAAATCATTTATATAAATAATGCAATCAAATCCTCACATTCTCATCTTTCTTCCTTAGGAAACTAATCTGACCTAATTTCTCCTTGTATCCTTATTCTTGATACATGTGAGTCATCTTGAGATGATTGTGCATGAATTGTAATCATGTTGTTGTCTATCTACATCTATTTATTCATTTGACAATTAAACCCTCTATTATGCAAATGCTCTTCTACCATTATCATTTCGATGTTTCCTTTGTTTCTCTCATTGTGCATCTGTCATTTCTTGTTGTCTTCTGCTACGATATTGTCTTTGATATTCTCTTTAATATTCTTTTCTTTCCTCTTCATTTTCAAAATTTAATCTTGGTGGAGCCATGCCTATAAAGTATTTTCAAAAAACCATGTAAGTATTTATATTATTTAAAAGTCCATGTACATGTGATAGGCAATAATCATATAGTATAGAGAATCTAAAAATTAAGAAGGATGCTCAAAATATGATATGAACTAAAGAAAATAGGATTTTATAAAAATGGTTTGTGTTGCCATATTTATGACATTTTTTTTTTTTTTTTTTTTTTTTTTCACAAATATACTCAAAACACCATGCAATTTATAAATTCATTTACATAAATAACCAAATCAAATATTTACATATTTTCATAATAAAAATTCTTCCTACCAAAGGACTCACCACAGTGAAAAATTGTGCACAAATTGTACACAAACTATCACATTTACAAATAACAAACAATACATCAATTCTCTATTAACACAACAATTCTTCATCGACGTCATTGTATGAATTTTTATTATACAGGCAAGTTGTGACAGTTCAATAATGTTCCTCTCATAAATAACACAATATAAAAGACAAAAGTATAAAACAAAGAATTCTTAATTGCGTATTGAAAACTAAACTATATGCAGGTCCTTTGATGAAATAAATGCACACCACCTGTAAAGAAATGTTCAAATGCACATATCCACATTAATCATTGCTTGAAAAAACAAAACATACAAATGTCAGTAAAATAACATCTCATCCACTCACAAAAATGAAAAACAATATGATGGATCCATAGTTCCTAGGAATTTATATGAAAACATTTTTCCAAGCATACACAAAATATGATTTCACGGTTTCACTATGGAAATATCAAACATTTATATTTGACATTTCTTATAGAAAAACCACATTTTAAGAAGATGTATATGTTCAACATACATCGGGGGGTCCCTTGTTATGTTGCTTTAAAAACCTTTTCGAGAACACAGGATGACATCCAAATTAGGACATGCTAGGAGAGCATAACAAGAAACATCCCATTTCCAATCCTACCTCCCGGTATTGAAAAAGACGTGTGCAACGATAGAGTCCGAATTGGAAAAATATCCACAAATGTTCACCAATGAGAATAATGTAAGGATATATATACGCATACAAAAATTTGTCATATACATCACATTCTTTTTTTTAGAAAGTTTATATTCGTCAATGTCTTAAAATTATAAATGTACACATATTCAATTTCTAAATACACAATGCACAGTAAGATGTTAAAAATTGTCTATATAACAAAAGCAAAACTTAATAATTGAAATATTTTAAAAGTTTCTATAATTTTTAAATGATATTGCTAATCTATTTTCTATATTTGAATACCATAATACATCTCTAATTGTAATGTTTCCGATTTTCTTTTTAAAATAAAATTTTGTAGAGAGACTATCACATCTCACTCTAAGTTACTAATATTATAAATTACATATATCTTTGAATAATATATATTTTAAAAAATTATTTAAATAAATTCATAAAGTAAAAAAATATAGTTTTACATGGGTTATTAAAAGTACAAACATTATTAAATTAATAATTTTCATGTACACATAGAAATGTTTGTTTTCTATGTCATGGAAGATGGAAACCTATATTAAACATGAAATATTTTGTTTAACGTGTTAGGAATTTTTTTATTGAATATATGGGTTGATAAAAATACAAACATTATTAAAGTTGTAATTGTCTTGCACACATAGAAATGTTGTTTCAATAATACATCTCAACCAGAATCTTTTCCTAAACAATTCAACTTACAATGTCTACATTTTTAAAAAATTACTCAAAATTTCAAGTAGATTTTTTTCTTTCAAAATTAATAAATTTTACCAAGATAGAAATTTAAATAGGTTAAATAGGATATAAATTTCATAAATTAACTTTTAATAATACATCTCAATAAATTTTTTTTTTTTCATTCAAAATTATTAAACCAAAATCATAGAACACCACCAAAACTCATGTCTTCTATTTCAGGGAATGCTTGATGAAGTTGGGAGTCCATGTTTTCTAGAAAAATTAGTCCGCTGAAGCTCATTTCATCAATCAATACATATTTTATGTGGAAAATATCTTGTTTGAATGTTGCAAGTCTCAATCCCTCCAATTCTGTAAAATCTATAATAGCAATTAGAAGTTGTGAATGGATTGTTGAGGTGCCAATATTAAAAGCTACAACTTCTATTGGTGCAAGCAATAGAAGAGGAGATCGTTCATGGAATGATGCATCAAAAAGTGCCTGCTGAATCGCACCAATCAAATAGGATTTTCCTGTTCCTACTGTTCCTTGAACTATCATGAGAAATGTAATGCTATTTAAATGTTGATTATAATGTGTCATTGTTATATCAAGTGCTTGTTTTTGTTTAGCACCCAGGGTGTCACAATTGAAATTTGGGGCTAATTCATCATCTATAACCAACCCATTATCTTTCATGTTGCTTACGAATTTTATCACTTTACTTGTGTATTCTTCACCTCGATATTCATCATTCAATGGTGTTTGTCTGTCAATATCTCTCCTTCCCAACATATATATTTCCGTCTCTTACAAAATTTGACCATGATGAAGCCTACACATGATTTCCCATTCATGTTCTATTATATTTTGTTGAACATGTTGATTAATTTCATCTTCCAAATTATTGTTATTTTGAATGTCTTCTACTACAGTCCTCCTTTTGACATGCCATGGATTATAACGAAATGAATCCCAGTTTGAACTTATTGAATAAGAATTATGTCTGATATCTCTGTATATATTTCGAATCGGATTGTAAATCAACAACTACGACCAACAAAAATCAACCCATTTATGAGATTCTCGTGAAGGGATAGAGGAAAACCTCGGGAACACTCTCACAATAGCTGCCAAACTCCTAACCTCCGACTTGTTATCCCTTTTTCTCATTTGATTATATGTCCAAGATCTAGTTACATCAATAAAACACACACTTTCCATGGAAAAATCCTATTCTTGTACCAATCAATGAAACTTTTTGTATGTTCTTCATGGTCATCTCCATCAGGGGTTGTTACTTTTTTGAACACCTCGTGCACAACATTAAAATTGACAAATTATCTACTACTCTCTACCAAAGGAAGCTACAAAAACATGTGACATGTTTCTTGTGTGCCAATGTCTCTTTCAACAATTGTTTCGGTTAAAAGTCTCTTATATGTTGTCTCTACCATTTCATCCACATTTTCAATATTTTCCATCCTCGTCAACATTTGATGATAAGTTTAAGAGATTTTCTCTACTTTCACTACATACTTTGCAATGTACTTGACTACGACATGCTTGGAAAGAATAGGTTGCCAATCTAAATTTTCTCTCCATAATTGTAATATGTAGTGATTATGTGTATTTACCCTATCATAATTTCTCATAGGTTTGAAATTTTTATCTCCCGTCTCTGAGTCTTTATATAAGTTTGATCCTTCAAGATTCAATGGCCATGGTGCATTATACCTGCAAAATGCAATAATAAATTATTAGTTCTTCCACATATGTGTTTTTTATTTCAATTAAGTTATTCAAAATTTTTAACATCTTACCTAAAAACAATTTTCCCCTTTTCTTACGTAGGTAGGCATCCTCTCTATAGATGGTATGTCATTCTAAACTATTGAGAATCTCTGAATAGTCACGTTCCATATCGAATTGTGTTAGTTGTCTTATATTTCGAAGACACAGATGCTGCATAAATTTTTGGTAGACCTTTAACATTGAACATAAGAATATGCAATATATTTTGAGAACATAAAAATTCTATATAAATCATTGACTTGATGAGAATTGATAAATTACCTGTATATTTCATTGGTGTGGGTCATCCCAAGGATTCCACGCATGGACAATAAAATGGAAGTATTTTTCAGCATTTCCACGTTTAAAATCATCATTCCAATCAAGGATGTCCATATTCAGTGCCCCTTTTAACCATATGAATTCATGCATATGTGGCGAACCTCTATGTTGCCATTCATATCTAGACCAATAATCTTTAACTTTCATTTCTTTTTGTAATACCTCCTTTAGGAAAAGTGTACATCACAGGTGCATATAATGTGCCACTATATGTGGATATTCGATGATATTTTTCCTTGACCAATTTTGTGCTTCTCATGGATTATCCAGTCGTGTTCTAGGATTAATGCATGTAGATCAATCCAATACATATCAGCTACGCTCAATGTGAAAAAATGGTAGGTGATCCTATTTGATGCAACATGTCAGCCAACTCAGCACAACATTTTTCCCAGTAAGACCTTGTACCCCTCCAGGATGTTCTTAACTGCATCAAATGATTAGACAGATTGGAATGGGGAAAATTTATCATATGCTCACGTAACCTGTTGATGAACATTGGCATATCTTGGAGGTTGTTCTTCAAAAAAAATGGAGACAAATTTTGTGCACGATGTCTCATGATCATGTTCGTCATGTAATACTTGAACCGAGGATTTCAGCCAAATAGGTGATACCTATATCAAAATAAATGCTTCATAAATTCATGGAGATGTACTCGTCTTAATCGTGGTTCTATCCAATCACATTTTCCATCAGGAACCAAAGTAGGGAATGCCATATCAAGTAGTCCTACTATCATATACTCATCGATAGGAGATGCTCCTATCCATGGCCAATCAACTAGTGCAGTAGGGTCCACATGAGGGTTATTTACCCATGCATGTATTAATTCCATCTCCCTTGGGGAAATGGGTGGTTTATACACCATCGATGTTGTATGACTGATTATATTTCCTTCATCTATCTCCATGGTCGAACCTACAAACACAACTTCATTTGCATTGGAATCAAACTCCATATGAACTCACTTCAGCTGGTCAAACACATTTTTAACAGAATGAGGTGGAAGTTCATTAAAATCATTTTCATTGATCTGGACATCTGAAAAGAACTTATCATGTTCTATTTTATATTTTAACGCATTTCAAACTCGCTCTCTATTGACTGTAAAGTCGTAATTTTTTCCATGTGGATCTCTCCTCTTAAAACTAATCGTCAGAAAATATTTCAATCTATGGGGGAAAATATTAGCGATTTCTTTTACTTCTTTAGAAAAATTTATCGTGTGACCTTTATATTTATATTGACCACCTGTTGTATGTGTCACCTGTAGGATTGGGTTGACATGGGATATTAACATTTCCTCAATTTGAGTAATGTTTGCAAGTTCTAGTAGTTGTGGCCCGAGATCCATATTATTCGATGCCAAAAATTGATGATGACCTTTCTCTTGTCTACATATAGTACACATAGGTCCTTCAAGTGTTCAAGAAACTTTTATTCCAATGTAACATTCTTGAAAAATATAACACATGACCGACGAAGAAAGGTTATCAAGACCATGTCGAAAACTCATTTGGACTATATTGAAATCTCTCCTAGAAATTTCATTGGGATCATATATCATTTGTTCTCTCACTATATGTGAGTCTTGCATTTTACTTCTTCTTCTAGGCTCAATTGTTGACTCCTCTTGTAAATAATTACTTTGCATTCTTCTTCTTCTCGCTATTCGTATTGGATGTAATTTCATCTCCTGTTGCACACTATGATTCTCTAAATTAGTTTCAACGTCTAAATTCATTATATCTTGGGCCAATTTTTCCAGTGTTGCGAGCACGTGATCCATCAATGTTGAATTTCCTGCCCCAGATTTAACTTCAACATTACTAGACATTCTACGATAACTCCTCTGAGATGCTTCATGGTAAATTTATTGTCTATGTAGTATTTCCTCCTCTTGCAACTGAACTGAATGAATTGTCTTTGTAACCTTTCTCTTGATACATGTGAGTCATCTTAACACGATCGTTCATAAATTTTCATCATGTTGTTTGCATGTTGTCATCTTTCTGTGTCTAATTCTTCATTTGTTAATTCAGCCCTCCATTCTATGAACCTTTTTTTATCATTATCATTTCAAAGTTTCCTTTGTTCCTCTCATTATGCAGCTGTCATTTCTTGTTGTCTCCTTCTGCAATATTGTCTTTGATATTGTCTTGGATACGCTCTTCTTTCATCTTCATTTAATCATCGTCGAGCCACACCAATAAAGTATTTTAAAAAAAATTGTAATTATTTATATAACTAAAAAATCCGTGTACATGTAATATATATCAATCATATACCATCCAAGTTGTAACAATTAGCAAGGCTAGTCAAAGAATGATATGAAATTAAGAGAATAGGAGATTGGCAAAAGCGTTTCCATTTCCGTATCTATGACCTTTTGTTTGATTTTTAATAGTTTTTTCACCAAAATTCCTAAAAATATATGAAATTAATAAAATCATTTATATAAATAATGCAATCAAATCCATACATTCTCTTCTTTCTTCCTTAGGAAAACGATTTGACCGAATTTATGCTTGTGTTCTTTTTCTTAATACATGTGAGTCATCTTGAGATGATTGTGCACGAATTGTTATCATGTTATTTTCATGTTGTTGTCTATTTGCATCCATTTATTCATTTTTCAATTCAACCCTCCATTCTTCAAACACTCTTCTACCATTATCATTTCGATGTTTCCTTTGTTTCTCTCATTGCACATCTATCATTTCTTGTTGTCTTCTTCTGTGATATTGTCTTTGATATTCTCTTTAATATTATTTTATTTCCTCTTCATTTTCAAAATTTAATCTTGGTGGAGTCATGCCTATAAAGTATTTTCAAAAAATCATGTAATTATTTATATTATTTAAAACTCCATCTAAATGTAATAGGCAATAATCATATAGTATAGAGAATCTAGAAATTATGAAGGATGCCCGAAATATTATATGAACTAAAGAAAATAGGATTTTATAAAAATGGTTTGTGCTGCCATATTTATGACCTTTTGTTTGATTTTTTAATGGTTTTTTCACAAATATACTAAAAACACCATGCAATTTATAAATTCATTTACATAAATAACCCAATCAAATATTTACATATTTTCATAATAAAAATTCTTCCTACCAAAGGATTCACCATAGTGTAAAATTGTGCACAAACTATCACATTTACAAATAACAAACAATACATCAATTCTCTATTAACACAACAATTCTTCATCAACGTTATTGTATAAATCGTTATTATACTGGCAAGTTCTGACAATTCAACAATGTTCATCTCATAAAAAACACAATATCAAAAAGAAAAGTATAAAACAAAGAATTCTCAATTGTGTATTCAAAAATCAACTATATCCACGTCCTTCGATGAAAGAAACGCACACCACCTGTAAATAAATGTTCAAATGCACATATCCAATTTAATCATTGCTTGAGAAAACACAACACACAAATGTCAATAAAATAACATCTCATGCACTCACGAAAATGAAAAACAATAAGATGGAATCATAGTTCCTGGGAATTTATATGAAAACATTTTTCCAAGCATACACAAAATATGATTTCACGGTTTCACTATAGAAATATCAAAACATTAATATTTGACATTTCTTATATAAAAACTGCATTGTCAGAAGATGCATATGATCAACATACATCGGGGGGTCCCTTGTTATGTTGCTTTAAAAACCTTTTCAAGAACACAAGATGACATCCAAATTAGGACATGCTGAGAGAGCATAACAGAAAACATCCCATTTCCAATCCTACCTCCCGGTATCAAAAAATATATGTGCAATGATAGAGTCTGAGTTGGAAAACTATCCACATATGTTTCCTAATGAGAATAATGTAAGGATACATATACACATACAAAAATTTCTCATAAACGTCACATTCTTTTTTTTAGAAATTTTATATTCGTCAATGTCTTAAAATTATAAATGTACACATATTCAATTTCGAAATACACAATGCACACTAAGATGTTAAAAGTTGCCTATATAACAAAAGCAAAATCTTAATAATTGAAATATTTTAGAAGTTTCTATAATTTTTAGATGATATTGCTAATCTATTTTCTATATTTGAATACCATAATACATCTCTAATTGTATTGTTTATGGTTTTCTTTTTAAAATAAAAGTTTGTAGAGAGACTATCACATCTCACTCTCAGTTACTACTATTATAAATTACATATCACATTAAATAATAACTATTTAAAAAAATTTATTTAAGAAAATTGTTAAATTAAAAATAAATAGTTTTACATGGGTTATTAAAAATACAAACATTATTAAAGTAATAATTGCCATGTACACATAGAAATGTTGGTTTTCTATGTCATGGAAGATGGAAACCTATATTAAACATGAAATATATTGTTTAATGTGTTAGGAAATTTTTTATTCAATATATGGGTTGATAAAAATACAAACATTATTAAAGTTGTAGTTGTCTTGCACACATATAAAAAATAAAAAATAAATAGTTTTACATGGGTTATTAGAAATACAAACATTATTAGAGTAAAAACTGCCATGTACACATAGAAATGTTTTTTTTCTATGTCATGGAAGATGGAAACCTATTTTAAAAATGAAATATATTGTTTAATGTGTTACGAATTTTTTTTATTCAATATATGGGTTGATAAAAATACAAACATTATTAAAGTTGTAATTGTCTTGCACACATAGAAATGATGTTTTAATAATACATCTCAACCAGAATCTTTTCCTAAACAATTCAACTTACAATGTCTACATTTTTGTTTAAATTAATCAAAATTCGAAGTAGATTTTTTTC
Source organism: Taxus chinensis (assembly GCA_019776745.2). NCBI lineage: Eukaryota > Viridiplantae > Streptophyta > Pinopsida > Cupressales > Taxaceae > Taxus > Taxus chinensis. The sequence continues at coordinate 123,048,974 of CM034154.1, forward strand.
TTTCAAAATTAATAAACTTTACCAAGATAGAAATTTAATTAGGTTAAATAGGATATAAATTTCATAAAGTAACTTATAATAATACATCTCAACCAGATTTTTTTCTTTTTATTCAAAATTATTAAATCTTATCATGATATAAATTTAAATATATATAATTTCATTAAGTAACTTTTAAAAATACATATCAAACCTAAACATCAAAGTGAAAAAGACACTGAATATATTTTCTAATCATAATTTTTTTATAAATTTCATACCTATATCATATTAATGACTAATTCTCGAGTGTGTCGAACTGTAATTAATCTTGTCTTGATTTCTTGCAATGTCATGTAAGGTAAAAATTTAATCACATAATCCCAAAAATATAATCGAAATATATAAAGGAGACACTTTAAATACATATTGAATTTTAATTAATAAAGGTTTGGGGACTGGTTTTTAATCTAAATTCCATTTATAAATTTTAACAGTGAGCAGTGTTCTATATTGAAAAAATAGAATTATATTGAAATGAAACGAAGAGAATAAGATCTTACTATCAAGTTATTGAACTTGTCACAATTTCCAATCCGAATTTATTTGTAAGGAACAAATTAAATTATTATAAAGTGTGGGGAAGTTATGTAATTTCTTTTAATAACTTATTTATTACTTAAAATTATTTACCTAATAATATATTACATATTGAAACTTATTTATTTATTTAAACATTTTATTTACTTATTTACCTAATATAGTTTGTTACATGTTTACTTAAATTTATGTTAAATTTTTTTTATTTAAACGTTTTATTTACTTATTTACCTTTTGTTACCTTTACTTTAATTTATGTAACTTCCAGATGAATTAAATTAAATTAGTTCACTATTAAAATTAAATTAAATTACTAAAGTGGTTTTTACCTTTAAATTATTTACTTCCACACACCCGATAATTTAACAAATTAAATTACTAAAGTGTTTCGTAACTTCCCCACACGAATTTTACAAATCAAAATAAAATTAGTAAAGTTTTTTTTATAAATATCATGGACACAAATTTCAAATTTCACGGGCATGACATCAAACTCCTCCACTCAATATATATATATATATATATATATATATATATATATATATATATATATATATATATATATATATATATATATATGGAAATGCCTCTCGACATAATTAAAGGTGATTGTTATTTTGGCCAATTCTAAATACATCGATTTCAATTCTTTAAAATATGTATTAATTTAATCGAACCCACTTTCCCAAGTTCATAATTTGGGTCAATTAACTTGTAAATGTAAGTCCACCCCAAAACACTAAACCAACATGTTTGGTAAGGCACTTACAAATTTTCTTGACTTATGATAGCCCATCTCAAAAGGAGGTTTAAACTTGCATGAAATTATTTCTTTATTTATTTATTTATGTAATGTACTCTTTTGTTATAGATACAAATAATAAATGTATATGTATATACCTTTACAAACTTGCAAAAATATTCATAAAAAAGGGAAGAAAGCCTTGTAGAACTTACCATGTCAATTTATATTTTTTTTTACAAATTTAGTTTATATATAGTTAATTTTGTTTATATTGGTAATATTGGTATTTTGGGCATTTTTTTAAAAATGGCATGTTTTTCAATTTTATTTTATCATTTTGTACTTTTTAGTATTATTGTCTGAGTTATATTTTACACTCTTAGAATCATATCATGTTCATATTGTATGATCACAATACCTTATATTCGCCCCCCCCCCCCGAGGTAAGTAACTCCACCTTCTACATTCTTCATTATCACTAATAGATATTTGAAGTCACCACATAAGTTAATATTGTCTACTTAATCAAAGGGATAGTTAGTGGACACTAGCTATCTAACATGTAGTGACCACTCTTGTTCAACACTATTTCATCTTGATGTTTATATTATTGGACTGATATTCAGACATCTTGATTATGATACATTGATCAGTAGATGAGAGATTGTACTAATATTTGGATTATTGATATTATGATGTTTACATTTTATTATGATACACTAGATAGTGATGTTAGATAGTTTAATATATGTTGATTTTCATGATGTAGATTTAATACTAACATGTTATGTGTAGGGATGTTGGAATATAATTGTAATTTAATGGATGTTTTTGTTAGATTTTGGTATATTGATAGATAATACAATTTCTAATGTCGAATGATATATATATATAATATATATATATATATATATATATATATATATATATATATATTCTCGATGTTGTTAATACGGCCAAAAGGCCAGAGAGGTATTTTGTTATGTGGAGGAATTTGATCACATACATAGAAGGGAATAGGGGACCAACCCCAGAAGGATGTTGGGTGTTGAGCAACAAGGCCAAATTTGACAAATTGTGTAATGTTGTTTAATGTGTGTTTTTCATGTCTTGTTTGGAAGTCTCCCATGGGGGATGACTTCACACATGTGGCCATGGGGTGAATTGTTTTCCCTTTCTTTAATTTTTGTATGTGATTTATTTTATGATTTGTGTATTTAAAATTTGGAAATTTTTGTCACTTTGTTAGCATGTGTTAATGTGTGTTAATTAAGCTTAACCCTTCTTGTTTTAGTTAAAAAAATTAGAGATGTGACAAATAGTTATGATGAGATTTGGTAGTCCTTGTGTAAGTAAAATTTATGTTGATTTGGGAGTGTAAACTTTATGTGTTAATTAAGCTTAACCCTTCTTAAATTGACCCAACAACCCTACCAATGGTTTGGGAAGTTTATTTTTAACTTCTGTGTCCATTTTTAAGTGTAAAAGAAACAAAATTATTGCACTTTCTGTAACGCCCATCGAAACGACATTATAAAAATTGCTAACTCCCAACACTTAACCCAAAAATAGTGACAATTTTTTTTCTTGTTTAAGTTACAAGAAGGTTAAACCCCTAGGGTACAACAACTAACTAACACCACTAGCCCAACTTCTCGATTAAAGAACCGGGTCTAGATTAAAGGTTAACATAATTTGAATTTATCTCTAAGGTCCATAATCAATTATTCATTAGAAAGGTACCATAGATTAATTTACATAGTTAAATGTTTTCTTCCATTTTGTTAATATTCAATCTTGGAAAGGTTAACCTTATATTAGTTTAATTAAATTCATTATCTTATTAACTTAGAGTTCTTTCTAATAACTACCTAAGCTTGTTAAGAACTAATCATGGCATAACACTCTATGGCAGTTAAATAGATCCATTACCCATTTACACATATTGTTATGTTTGTGGTGCTTGTTTTCATGTTAGAGTGTGGTACACCTTCTATGTGTTACACTCGGGTATTTTTATGGTGTTCCCACTTGTCGGTGAGCGGGTCAAGGGGGTTCGAGAGCGAAGCCCCTAAAGAAAATTTTTATGGGTGGTTTATTAACCCATGGGTAATGGGTAAACATTATGGGTTGTTTTTGGGCCCATGGTTTTTCGGTACCCATTGTTTTGATACCCACGGTTTTTTCCCATTGTTTTGATACCCATGATTTTTCACCCATGGTTTTGATACCCACGGTTTTGTATCAAAATTCTTAAGCAATTGTCTATTTATATGGCCTTATGAATATGATAGAAAAACAAGAAAATGTATTGCAGATATGTTTTGAATTTGGGTGTGAATTCTGTAGAGTTTGTTGAGCATAGCTCCAAACGGATTTGGGTATTGTATTGAGAGAGTGGAGGCTTGTAAAAAAATCTGAGCAAGTGATTCTTGGTGGACATAGCCCAAATTGGGTGAACCATGTTAAATCTTGTCTCTCTGTGTTGTGTTATTTATTCTACACTTTTATTTGAGATCTGTAATATTTTCTGCATATTAGTTTCTACTGTTACGATTCTGTGAGGGATTATTCCACGTATTTTATCTCTTATTTCCTAACAATTGGTATCAGAGCCTGGTTTGGTTTGCTGAAGTGTTGAATCACAGGGAAAGTTGTTAGCTTGAGTGGGAGCTATGGCAGATGATTGAAGATCTAGGGTTGATAAATTCAACAAGTAGAATTTAAGTCTTTGGAAGATGCAGATGGAAGATTACCTTTATCAGAAGGATTTTTATACTCCACTATCTGAGAAGGTGAACAAATCCTCGAGTATGACAGATGCGGAATGGGATTTGTTAGATTGAAAGGCACTTGGAATGATCCGGTTGTGTCTTGCATCTTCGATATTATTTAATGTTTCAAAGGAAAAGACTAAAAAATAACTGATGGATGCATTAAGGAAGTTGTATGAAAAACCCTCTTCCTCTAACAAGATATTTTTAATGAAAAAGTTGTTTAATATGAAGATGTCTGAGAATGGTTTGGTAGCAGATCATCTAAATGATTTTAATATGGTTGTAAATATGCTAGCTTTGGTTACAATAGAATTTGATGAAGAAGTTAGAGCTTTATTAGTTCTGTGCTCTTTACTTGAGAGTTGAAATAGCTTGGTAATGGTGGTAAGTAACTCAGTTCCTGCTAACTCAAAGTTGAAGTTTGAGGATGTTGTAGGGGTGATTATAAGTGAGGAAATGTGAAGAAAAATCTCTGGTGAATCTTCTACTTTAGGGAATGCTTCGACAGTGGAAACTAGAGGGAGATAGAAGAATAGAGGAAACTGTGGAAAATCAAAGAATCAGGCAAGGTCAAAATCTAAAAGTAAGATGGCACTATGGAAAGGTTGGGCATACAAAGAAGGACTGTTGGGAGCTTCGGGATAAGAAGAAACAACAGGAAGAAACTAAGGAGGTAAATGTGGCATCAAGTAATGTATGTCAGGATGCTTTGATTCTTTCTTTGCATAATATTACTGAATCTTGGGTTTTATTTTCAGGGGCTTATTTTCATGCTACTCCACATAGGCATTATTTTGTTGATTATGTTCAAGGGGATTTTGGGCATGTTTTTCTTGGTGACGATGAGCCTTGCAGTATAGTTAGAAAAAGTTCTATTCAGGTTAAGATGCAGAATGGGAATACATGGCTATTGAAGGATGTCATACATGTGCCTACATTAAGGAGAAATTTGATATCGGTGGGGCAATTGGGAAGTTATGGTTGTACTGTGATATTTACATCTGACTCTTGGAAGGTTACTAGGGGTGCTCTTGTGGTGGCAAGAGGTAAGTGTTATCACCGAATCACAGCACCGCTGTGCATATACTTGAACTCACGGTGTGATTGGATAACATGGGTACTATCTCCAAGTTGTGGGACTTGATATTTGAGATAGACCTCCAGAGAAAGCTGGTTCTTGCTCCTAAACTACCTGCCACAATCTACTCTAATGCATGATGAGCTAATTGTTCTAATCTAAATTTCCAAGGGACCAGGGAGAGAGAATGCATAAAATGAAAGCCTACACTAAAGCGGTGATACACCAGAAAAGGAGGGTGTGAGAGTAGTCTCCAAATGTGTGAAATACAGAGGCAAAGTGCACACTAGAAGAGGTGATGACAGTTCTCCATAATCTAGCAAAATGCATTCACAATGATATTCCAAGCATACACAATGATAATGGATCCCTGCAAGAACATAAAAATAGACACAATATTCTTGTAGAAATATTAAAGGGGCAAGAAGAATGCAAGAAAACACAGCAGGGGAAGATACATCCACAAACTGGTATTTTATTGCTTCATGATATGTACAGTTTAATCTATTACAAGATAAGGGCCTGGATCACTAGGAAAGGAGTCTAGTACAAGGGCCTGCAGCACACTGGCTTCACAAAGCAATTTTGGTAGATCTTTGCTACCCAAAAACTCTCTGCTTTACAATGAGCCCAACACTCCAATTTATAGAAAAATGAGAAGGAAAAGAGAAGGGAAAATGGAAATCACGAAATCTATCCTTCAACCACCTGTAAGAGGCATTAAATTGAGTGAAATGATTATATATTACTTGTAAAAGGCTCCCCATACTGTCCCATGTGCTGCAACAGAGAAAGAATGATGACCATGCCTCTTAATTGCACTCCCAGCGACCAAATAGAACACTGTTCTAAACCCGGCCACGTTTTCTTAATAATCTCAATCATTTTCTGATCAAAAATAAAATTTCTTGATTTTTGTGTGTTGGGCTTGGAGCCACAATTCCAATGGTACCAATTTTGTGTGATTTCGTTGAGAAATACAAAAGTTATGGCCTTCTGAGTGCGGGCAGCTATTTGAGGTCTGGCAGGCGTTTTCTGTCATTTGAAGGGAATGAGCATGAACTGACTGGAGCCGAATATGTTTCCTTTCATTAAATATATCTACCCTATTTGACGTTGTGCTCATTCCAGAAAGTCCAATTTTGTGAAAATCGGAGCTCGGAGTCAAAAGTTATGGCCGTTTGAAGTTTCACGGGTCAAACGTTGACTTTTCTTCTTTGCCTTCGGCTGCTTCGGCTTTTCGCGTCCCTCATGTACTTTTGGCCCAGGTGTCCTAGTATGAAAGTCCTCTATTTCGGCTGAACCATCTGGTTTGCGTCCTCCGCATACTCTTGTCCTACTTGTCCCAGACTGTTTGGGACAAATTTTCCCGATTTGCCCGGTTCGGCCAGTTCGCGTACTTTTGTCCCAACTGTCCCGGTACGAAAGTTCTCATTTCGGCCGATCCGGCCAGTTCTCGTACTTCACGTACCTTCAGCCCAACTATTTTGGGCTGCCTTAAGTCTTTTTGGCCGACTTGGGTCCTCCGCGTACTAATTGCCCAGATGTTCCAGACTGTCTGTTTCAACAGTTAGTCAATTTTTTCCACTTTTCGGCCATTTCGGATTTCCGCATCCCGCGCGTCCTTTTGGCTCGGATGTTCCAAATGCTACGCATACCGCCTTACGGCCTTTCAGGCGGTTCACACCCAGATGTCCCTTATATCCCGACTGTTGCGAGGACTAGGACTTAGCCATTTTCCATGATTTTTTCTGGCCCGAGCATGTTTTCTCAATTTTTTTTTACATTTTAAAAACTTGTTGGGTTTTCTTCTTGGACAGAAGAGTTAGAAAGAACCCGAGGGGACCCCAGAAACATGATTTTTTGCCTTGAATCAATATAATTTCTTGGGACTAAAGAATTTGATGCATGTTATCAAAATTACCTTGAGGGGTGAATTTTGGATAACAATTTTGGCAACTCAGCGGGGTCATCTGCCTGCTAGGTGAAGAATGGCCAGCTGCTTGTAGCAATCCATTGGGCATGGAGTCTATTTGATAACCTCTCAGCTGATCTGAAATTTGAAAACCTGTGTCCTTGAGCCATTGAAACATTCGTTGAGCTAGTTTTCCTGTGGCTATAATTCTTTTCCAGGAGCTTGATGAACTGCAAACATGCACATACTAGAAGCAATAGGACATGTGCACAAGAACTTAGGGAAATAAAAACTACTCTAACAGCAGTACAATGTGCATAAGCACTTAGAGGAATGGAAATTCTAAATTAATATTTACAAGGGTGAGAAGCTTTCTTTCTAGTAGCAGCGTTTGAGATAGATCCCATTGACCAGAATCTGTAATTCTTCACCATCCAACTTAGCCAGTCAGAAAGAATTGCTACCTTTGCATTCAATGACCATGTATGGGCCACTCCAGATGGCATCAAACTTGGAGTGATTTCCTAGTTTTACATGATCATCATCCCACTTCAGTACCAAATCTCCAGTTTGCAATATCCTGGCCTTAGCTTTCTTGTCAAAATTCTTTTTGACCAATGCTTTATCCTTTTCTATGGTCTGCATTGCGTGCTCTCTTGTCTCTTCTAATTCCATCAGATCTGCATACCTGATTTCCATAGGTTCAAACTTAGCTAGTTCCAAATGTTTCATGAGCTCCAATGCTGGCAACTCAAGTTATATAGGTATAACTGCTTCTTTCCCATAGACAAGCTTGTATGGAGAGCTTCCTGTAGATCTCTTGGGTGTGATCCTATCAGCCCATAGGGCTGATTTGAGCTTTGCGTGCCAAGTTGTTTGGTTTTCATCCAAAGTCCTTCTGATGATTCTTAGTAGGTTCTTGTTTGTAGACTCATCTTGGCCATTACCTTGAGGGTAATAGTTCGATGAAGTGCTGAGATACACATAATTCTTGACAGCCCATTCAGTGATCCTTGTGCCAAGGAATGCCAATGCATTATCTGATATGATAGTGGCAGGGGCACCAAACCTCGTGACTATTCCTGCATAGAAATCTAAGATATTAGATTCATTTGCCTCCTTGAGTGCCACTGCTTCGGTCCACTTGGTGAAATAATCCGTTGCTGTAAGTATCCACTTGTGGCCTTGACTTGAATTGGGATTGATAACCCCAACGAAGTCCAATCCCCATTGCATGAATGGCTGATTTACTGAAATTGGACGAAGGGGCAGCGCTGCTAACCTTTCTTTTCCTGCGAAGAATGCACATTTCCTACATTTTTTGACCCATGAGTTGCAATCATTGAACACAGTAGGCCAATAGTAACCAGCTTTCATGATTTTGAGAGCTGTCACTCATGGAGCAAAGTGGCCTCCTGCTTCCCTGTCATGGAACTCGTGTAAGATCTCCTCAACTTGACCTGTTCTAATGCATCTCAATAGAACTCCATTGATGTCCCTTTTAAACAAAACTCCGTCAACAAGCACATATAGAATGGCTTGTAATCTGAAGTATCTCCTCTTTGCTTTGCTCACTTATGGAGGGAACAATCCTGTCTAGAGGTAATGCACCAAGTCTTGAGTCCAACATGGGATGGGTGCATCATCGGTTGGTTGTTCTTGATCATTCTGTAGTAGTAGGACGGCATTTTCTTCACTTTTTGACCCGTCTGGTTGTTTGGAAGCGAGCTGCTCACACAAGCCTTTGCCATGAACAAGCTTGGTCACCTTGATTTCAATATCATATTCCATCACCCGAGTGATCCAACCTGCTCTCTTCTCATTTAAATCCTTATTTAGGAGGAAGTCCTTGACACCAGCATGAGACACCAACAATTGGATCTTATTGTTTGAGACCAAATGTCTGAACTTCTTCAAGCTTCTGATGACAAAAAGGACATGCTTTTCGATGAAAGAATACTTTATTTCGTAATATTCCAAGGTTTGACTGAAGAATGCTATGGGCTGTTTTGAACCTTCTCTATTCAGCTATGTCAAGATAGCTGAGATTGTATCTGATCCTCCAAACGCATACAACATGAAGTCCTTTGAAAATTCTGGGTTGATAAGAGTTGGAGCTTGTGATATTTCATGCTTGATGTTTTCAAAACTCTTTTTGCCTTCTGCTGTCCATTTGAATGCCAGACTCTTCTTCAACATCATGGTTAGAGGCTTCACAAGAGTGGCAAAATTAGGCACAAATCTGCGGACAAAGTTTATCCTTCCTAAGAAGCTTTGGAGAGATTTCTTGTGGTGTGGTAATGGAAGCGTTTAGATGGCTTCAACCCTTTCAGGATCAATTGTTAGCCATTCCCTAGAGACAATGTGGCCCAACAATTTGCCCTCGTGTGCCAAGAATATACATTTCTTTGGATTCAACGACACTCCGAACCTTCTACAGCTCTGAAACACTTGTCTCAGGTGAAAGAGATGGTCTGCTGCATTCTTTAAGAAGACAGTGATATCATCTAGGTATACCAGCACTATCTTGTTGATCAAGCCTTTGAACGCCATATCCATAGCTCGCTGAAATGTTGCTTCGGCATTTGACAGTCCAAATGGCATCTTCTTGTAAGCATATGTGCCCCATTTTGTAGTGAAGGCCGTCTTGAATTGATCTTCTTCCTTTACCATTATCTGATTATAGCTTGAATATCCATCTAGCAATGAAAACCTTTCTGAACCAGCTACAACCTGCAATATTTGTTCCATTGATGGAAGTGGATAATGATCTTTGAGTGATGCTCTATTTAGATGGTGAAAGTCCACACATAATTTTATTTCTCCGTTTCTCTTTCTTACCGGCACCAAGTTTGCAACCCAACTTGAGTGTTTGATGGGGAAGATGATACTAGCCTCAATGAGCTTGCTTAACTCTTTTCTCATGAGAGGTTCGATATGAGGATTTACTGGCCTTTGCTTTTTCCTAATAGGCTTGGATTTCGGATCCAACTCAATAGTATGTTGTGCCAACTTTGGGTTGAAACCTCTTAAATCTTTGTAAGTACAAGCAAAGGCATCTGGGAACTCTTGACAAAGCTGAACAAAATCAGATTTCTCTTATGAGGTACTTACTTTGCCAATTTCCAATGTCTTTCCTTCTTCCACTAAAATAGGCTCTGAATCTTCACCCTTTACTTGAATGTTCGCTTTCTCCTTCCAGAACTGATCATTCGGGTTGAAGATTGACTCCAAGGTTATGAGGTCTTTTGGCAATTTGTTAGTCCTCAGCTGCACCACTTGGGCACCATACTGCTGCTCCAGCTTGTCTTGATTTCTGGCGGAGAACTCAACTTCTTCTTGTAGGAAATTAACAATCTGCTAATCATTCTCGAAGACTTGCCAACTTGTGTTGTTATCTGGAACAACTGGCTTCACAACCACTTTGATATGAGGTTGAGACTTCTCACTTTTGATACTTTCTACGACATCAAACGCAGCCTCAATTGCTGCCATCCTGTCAGCGGCTTCATTCTTTTTTCTTGGGATGGAATTGATGCTAAAAGCTTCAAAATCTTCAATAAGATCCCATACCCAATTTTTGTAGTTCTTCAACAGATCATTTTTGGCAGCATTATTTCCTTTGACTTGGTTTACGATCAGCTCACTATCACCAAATACTTGTAAATTCCTGATGCCTTTCTTCTTTGCCCAGTGCAATCCATGAATTAAGGCTTCATACTCAACTGTGTTGTTTGAATAGGAAAACTGGAAAAGGAAGGCTGAGTAATACCTTATTCCTTGCAGTGAAATGAGCATAGCTCCTCCTCCTACACCTTGTCTACTCCTTGACCCATCAAAGAAAAATTGCCATACTTCATTCATGTCTTTATGATCTGGCTTGGTGATGTTGGGGAGAGGTTAATTCTCTTCATGTAAACAATAAAATCCCAGCTCAGATTCTTCTATTTCTTGATAAGGATCAAAAGCATGCACCTTGCTTGCCCATTCAACAAGAGTCAAATCTGGGATGCTTCCAACCTTGGTGTCAGCTTCATCAGTGCTTGGATAATCTTCTTGATCAAACACTGAACAGTTGGTATTGATTTGGCTTGGAGTGTAAGGTTCAACATGGAAGTTTGCAATAGGTTTTGACCTGATTGTAGCCTTAGTTCCATATCTTGTTCTTAACAACATGTGTGACCAGTCTGCCGAAAGGTAGCCTCCAATTTTAGAAGTGAAGTCTCTTGACAAGCACAATGCAAAGAGTGGTGGTAGGTCTATGACTGACACATCTTGTAACACTATTACGTTGGGACATGCATGCAGTGTGAGGCTCAATCCTTTGATTACTCCAACTGTTGTCACTGTTGTCCCGTCTAATTACACTACACCCTTGGAGATTACTTCATATTGGATTCGTAGCTGATCAGCTATTTGCTTGGGCATTACTGAACTACTTGCCCCAGAGTCAATCATGCAATTATGTACCAACTTATCTCCTATGATCAATGAAACATAAAATGGAGGGGGCTTCAACATTTTACCTTGTTGTCCTCCATGATTTCCTTCAGGCTGGGCAACATTTGTGAGTACCTTCTCTTGTATTTGGACCTATTGATTAGAAGTTGACTAGTCCTTCATGGCAGCTTGTAGCAGATCTCTTTGTCCTGGGATAGATAGTGATTCCCACATTGATATGTTTACATTTGTCTTCTTCATCTGATCAATGATACTGAATGGAGATGAAGTATCCCTCTGCTGTCCCTTTGCCTGCACATTCATTCCTTGCAAATGAGCGGCAGCAGCTGGCATCTGAGTTGTTTTAGGAGCTGGTTTGGATGATCCTTGTATGTTTGGAACTATAGTTTGCTTACCAGCGGCTTGTGGAGTGGTAGAAGGTTGTGGATTACTCGAAGCCAATGGCTGTTCTTCACCCAAATTTCTCCTCTTTGACCTTGTGTTGGCTGCAACACTTTGAGAGGGTATTTGATTCATACCACAGAAATCTTCAGCCTGCCAATTGACAAGAGTAGTTTCGTTTGGAGATGTTCCTTGCTGAGGTGCCCCTTGCTGCTGGTCTTCTTCATGGCTAGACTCTTGTGACCCACCAATGGTTTACACCATAAGAGCTTGATTTAATGCACCGTTAAAGCACATTGATTGGTTATGTGGCTGACTACACGGGAAACACCAATCATATTCTTGGGCCATGATATTTTGGACTGGCACTAATGCTCTGGATGTGGATGCAACACTGGGGTTATAGGGCTAAAATTGTCTATTGGTAGGAGGCCTTGCTTGATTCTGATTTGCAGCTGGATTGGGTGGTCTTTGAGGTTGATATGGTTGCCTGTTAGGCTGAGCTTGAGGCTGATATGGTCTAGCACTTTGTGTTTGCTGTATTTTGATAGTAACTAGCTCATTTTACAAATTTTTCAATTGTTTCATGACCTCTTGGAGTTCATTTGAAGCACTAGAGGATGAGGTAGAAGTCTCATTTGAACTTTGATTTCTAGGAGTGGGAATAGGAGCCAAAGTTGGTGCTTGACTAGTGCTTGGATTTTCTAGGTTTGGATACAAGGGCATGGGAGGCCTAGGAGCCAGTTTACCAGCTTGAATAAGATAGTTTTCAGCCCTAATGGCAATGCTATAAGCAGCAGATAAGGTTGTGCCTCCCATAGATTGAATTAACATAGAAATATCAGAATGCAAAACTTTAAGGTAATATAGAAAAGCACCTTCTGTTGTTGGCCTGACTGCCACTGGAATCCTATCCCAAGACCTTTGAAATCTGAAGTTGAAGTCAGTCAGCTGCTCGTTGGGGGATCTCTTGATAGTTGTCAATTGTTCTAGTAGAGACAAATTGTCTCCCTTTTCCCCAAATTGCTCCTGGAGAACTATGCATAACTGATTCCAATTTGTGATAGATTCAGCTGTAAGGTTCCTAAACCATTGTAATGCCTTCCCTTTGAACGAAGATGCCATCAGTTTGACATCCACATCCATTTCATTTATCTCATGGATTGCACAGAAGTTAGTAATGTATTTGACATGATCACCAGGAGTGGTATGATTTTCTCTAGTGAAAAATGGAATGTTCTTCAATGCTGCAATTGGAACTGGATTCTGTGCATTAAGGGCAAGTGGGCTGCTGCCAGTGAAGTTGACAAAGGGATTTAGTGGTTGCGCCATTCTGATTGGCCTGAGAACCCTTGTTGATGCGAGAAAGGGTCTACCAGGTGGAGGTGTAGACAAAGTTCTATTAGCTGGAGACGCAGATCTTTGACCTCTTCTTCCCCTTCTTTCTCTACCTGGAGATAGATGCAGATAAAAAATAAATCCTTCCTCCCTAGTTCTTGACCTGGTCTGTATTCTTCTCATAAATTTGCCAGGCTTGGACTGTAGAAACCAGTGGATTATGCCTCTTTTGGAGTCACCAGATGTGCAATTTTAAAGCTCCTTTAAAGCTGGAACTTACAACAAGTGCACACCAATCTTGTTACAATGAAAGTAAAGACCTCTAAGGTCCCACCGGGCATGCCAGAACTGTTATCACCGAATCACAGCACCGATGTACATATACTTGAACTCACTATGTGATTAGATAACATGGGTACTATCTCCAAGTTGTGGGACTTGTTATTTGAGATAGACCTCCAAAGAAAGTTGTTCTTGCTCCTAAACTACCTGCCACAATCTACTCTAATGCATGATGAGCTAACTATTCTAATCTCAATTTCCAAGGGACCAGGGAGAGAGAATGCATAAAATGAAAGCCTACACTAAAGCGGTGATACACCAGAAAAGGAGGGTGTGAGAGTAGTCTCCAAATGTGTGAAATACAGAGGCAAAGTGCACACTAGAAGAGGTGATGATGGTTCTCCATAATCTAGCAAAATGCATTCACAATGATATTCCAAGCATACACAATGATAATGGATCCCTGCAAGAACATAAAAATAGACTCAATATTCTTGTAGAAAGATGAAAGGGGCAAGAAGAATGCAAGAAAACACAGCAGGGGAAGATACATCCAAAAACTGGTATTTTATTGCTTCATGATATGCACAGTTCAATCTATTACAAGATAAGGGCCTGGATCACCAGGTAAGGAGTCCAGTACAAGGGCATGTAGCATACTGGCTTCACAAAGCAATTTTGACAGAGCTTTGCTACCCAAAAACTCTCTGCTTTACAATGATCCCAACACTCCAATTTATAGAAAAATGAGAAGAAAAAGAGAAGGGAAAATGGAAATCCCGAAATCTATCCTTCAACCACCTGTAAGAGGCATTAAATTGAGTGAAATGATTATATATTACTTGAAAAATGCTCCCCATACTGTCCCATGTGCTGCAGCAGAGAAAGAATGATGACCATGCCTCTTAATTGCACTCCCAGCTACCAAATAAAACACTGTTCTAAACCTGGCCACGTTTTCTTAAAAATCTCAATCAATTTCTGATCAAAACTGGAATTTCTTGATTTTTTTGTGTTGGGATCGGAGCCATGATTCCAACGGTACCAATTTTGTGTGATTTCGTTGAGAAATGCAAAAGTTATGGCCTTCTGTGTGTGGGCAGCTATTTGAGGTCTGACAGGCGTTTTTTGTCATTTGACGGGAATGAGCATGAACTGACTGGAGCTGAATATGTTTCCAGAAAGTCCAATTTTGTGAAAATCGGAGCTTGGAGTCAAAATTTATGGCCATTTGAAGTTTCACGGGTCAAACGTTGACTTTTCTTCTTTGCCTTCTGCCGCTTCAGCTTTTCGCGTCTCTCGCGTACTTTTGGCCCGTATGTCCCAGTACGAAAGTCCTCTGTTTCGACCGAACCGGCCAGTTTGTGTCCTCCGCGTACTATTGTCCCACTTGTCCTGGACTGTTTGGGAAAAATTTTCCCGATTTGACCGGTTCGGCCGGTTCGCGTACTTTTGTCCCAACTGTCCCGGTACGAAAGTTCTCATTTCGGCCGATCCGGCCGGTTCGCGTACTTCGCGTACCTTCGGCCCAACTGTTTCGGGCTGCCTTAAGTATTTTCAGCCGACTTGGGTCCTCCGCGTACTAATTGCCTAGATGTCCCAGACTGCCTGTTTCAATAGTTAGTCAAATTTTTCCACTTTTCGGCTAGTTCGGATTTCCGCATCCCGTGCGTCCTTTTCGCCTGGGTGTCCCAAATGCTACGCAAACCAGCTTGCGGCCTTTCGGCCGGTTCGTGCCCAGATGTCCCTTATGTCCCGACTATTGCGAGGACTAGGACTTAGCCATTTTGCATGATTTTTTCTGGCCCGAGCTTGTTTTCTCAATTTTTTTTTACATTTTTAAAACTTGCTGGGTTTTCTTCTTGGACAGAAGAGTTAGAAAGAACCCGAGGGGACCCCAGAAACATGATTTTTTTCCTTGAATCAATATAATTTCTTGGGACTAAAGAATTTGATGCATGTTATCGACAGTTACCTTGAGGTGATTTTGGATAACAGTAATAATGTTGAACTGGTATTTTATTAATATTGCTTCTGATATGCACGTCTTCTATCTATTACAATATAAGGGCCCTGGATCACCAGGTAGGAGTCCATCCAAGGGCATTAGCATACTGGCTTCACAAAGCAATTTTGACAGAGCTTTGCTGACCCAAAAACTCTCTGCTTTACAATGATCCCAACACTCCAATTTATAGAAACAATGAGAAGAAAAAGAGAAGGGAAAATGGAAATCCCAAAATCTATCCTTCAACCACCTGTAAGAGGCATTAAATTGAGTGAAATGATTATATATTACTTGCAAAATTCTCCCCATACTGTCCCATGTGCTGCAGCAGAGAAAGAATGATGACCATAGCCTCTTAATTGCACTCCCAGCTACCAAATAAAAACATTATTCTAAACTTGGCCACGTTCTCTTAAAAATATCAATCAATTTCTGATCAAAACTGGAATTTCTTGATTTTTTTGTGTCGGGATCGGAGCCACGATTCCAAACGGTACCAATTTTGTGTGATTTCGTTGAGAAATGCAAAAGTTATGGCCTTCTGTGTGTGGGCAGCTATTTGAGGTCTGGCAGGCGTTTTTTGTCATTTGACGGGAATGAGCATGAACTGACTGGAGCTGAATATGTTTCTAGAAAGTCCAATTTTGTGAAAATCGGAGCTTGGAGTCAAAATTTATGGCCGTTTTGAAGTTTCACGGGTCAAACGTTGACTTTTTCTTCTTTGCCTTCTGCCGCTTCAGCTTTTCGCGTCCCTCGCGTACTTTTGGCCCGGATGTCCCAGTACGAAAAGTCCTCTGTTTTGACCAAACCGGCTAGTTTGTGTCCTCCGCGTACTCTTGTCCCACTTGTCTTGGACTGTTTGGGAAAAATTTTCCCGATTCGACCGGTTCGGCCGGTTTCGCGTACTTTTGTCCCAACTGTCCCGGTACGAAAGTTCTCATTTCAGCCGATCCGGCCGGTTTGCGTACTTCGCGTACCTTCGGCCCAACTGTTTTGGGCTGCCTTAAGTATTTTCAGCCGACTTGGGTCCTCCGTGTACTGATTGCCTAGATGTCCCAGACTGCCTGTTTCAATAGTTAGTCAATTTTTTTCCACTTTTCGGCCAGTTTCGGATTTCCGCATCCCGTGCGTCCTTTTGGCCTGGGTGTCCCAAATGCTGCGCAGACCACCTTGCGGCCTTTCGGCCGGTTCATGCCCAGATGTCCCTTATGTCCTGACTATTGCGAGGACTAGGACTTAGGCCATTTTGCATGATTTTTTCTGGCCCGAGCTTGTTTTCTCAATTTTTGTTTACATTTTTAAAACTTGCTGGGTTTTCTTCTTGGACAGAAGAGTTAGAAAGAACCCGAGGGGACCCCAGAAACATGATTTTTTTCCTTGAATCAATATAATTTCTTGGGACTAAAGAATTTGATGCATGTTATCAAAATTACCTTGAGGGGTGAATTTTGGATAACAGTAAGAAGGTTGGAACCTTGTATTTAACCACTGATAATACTAATGATTGTAATATTATGGCTTTAGATGCAGATACAACATTATGGCACTATAGGCTTGGTCATATGAGCCATAAGGGCATGGACATCATAAAGAAGAATTTTCCTTGATATACAGAAACAGGTTTGGATTTCTGTGAGAACTACATATATGGGAAAAAGAAGTGAGTAAGGTTTCTCAATGTTGGACCTACGAAGAAAGAGAGTAAGTTAGAGCTGGTACTTTTTGATGTGTGGGGGCCGGCTCAGGTATCATCTCTTAGGGGCTCAAGTTATTATGTTACTTATATTGATGATGCAACATAGAAAGTTTGGGTTCATTACATTAGAAAAAAATTTGATGTATTTGATACTTTTGTTAAATCAAAAGCCTTGGTAGAGAATGAAACATGTATTAAATTAAAATGTCTCAAGTCAGATAATGAAGGGGAGTATTGTAGCAATGAATTTGATGATTATTGTTCTAAGAATGGAATCTGCAACCAAAAGACGGTTCCAGGAACCCCGCAGCAGAATGGGGTGTCAGAAAGAATGAACAAAACAATAATGGAATGTGCTAGGAGCATGAGGATACATGCAGGACTGCCTCTTTATTTTTGGGCAGAAGTAGTGAGCACAACTATGTACTTGGTAAATAGAGGACCCTCAAGTGCCTTGGATGGATGCATACCTGAGAAGGCTTGGTATGGTAAGAAATTTGATTACTCATTTCTTAGAGTCTTTAGATGTGAGGTGTTTATTCATATTGACAAGGATGATAGGACCAAGCTAGAGGCTAAATTAGAAAAATGCAATTTTATTGGTTATGGTGGTGATGACTTTGGATTTAAATGTTGGAGTATTAAGGACAAGAAAATCATTCGGTCTATGGATGTGTTCTTTAATGAGAAAGTCATGTATAAGCAACAGCTGTAGGAAAACATGGAAGAATCCAAGAAATAATATGAAGTGGTAGAGGATCTTCCGTATGGGACAGTGACCCATGAATCAGTTCAGGAACCTACTCAATAGGAACCCCGAACTCCTATAGTGAGGAGGTCTTCTAGGGTAAGAAAATAACCTGAACATTTTTCTCCTTCTCTTTATTATTTATTACTCACTGATAGTGGAGATCCAGAGAGATTTGATGAAGCGATGCAGGTAGATGTGAGTAAGAAGTGGGAGCAAGCCATGGATGAGGAGCATAAGTATCTCATGGAGAACCAGAATTGGGATTTGGTGAAGCTACTGGAAGGCAAAAGAGCATTGTAGAACAAGTGGGTGTACAGAGTTAAAGATGAAGAAGGAGGAAAGAAAAGATGTAAGGCTCGGTTAGTGGTAAAGGGGTTTGCACAGAAACAAGGTATAGATTTTGATGATATTTTTTCTCCTGTAGTAAAAATGACTTCTATCAGAACTGTTCTTGGAATAGTGGAAGCAAAAGACTTACACTTAGAATAGTTAGATGTAAAGACTGCATTTCTCCATGGTGATTTGGAGGAGGAGCTATATATGTAGCAGCCAGAAGGATATGAAGTGAAAGGTAAAGATGAGATGGTGTGCAAACTGAAGAAGAGCTTGTATGGCCTAAAACAAGCTCCATGCCAATGGCTTAAGAATTTTGATAGCTTCATGATGGAGCAAGGTTATATTAGACGTCATTCTTACCATTGCGTGTATACAAAGAAATTTGAGGATAGAAGTTATATTAACCTGTGTTTGTATGTTGATGACATGATGGTTATAGATAAAAATATGCATGAAATAAAAGTAGTAAAGAAACAGCTAAGTGAATCCTTTGATATGAAGGATTTGGGGGTAGCCAGACAAATCCTTGGTGTGAGGATAACTCAGGGTAGGAAGGAATGAAAGCTGAATTTATCTCAAGAAGAGTACATTAAGAATGTATTGGATAGGTTTAACATGCAGGATGCTAAACCAGTTGGGACTCCTTTGGTAGGCCATTTTAAGTTATCAAAGGAGTAGTGTTCCAAGAAAGAGCAGGAAAGAAACCAGATGTCCAACGTACCTAACTCATCAGTAGTTGGCAGTTTGATATATGCTATGGTGTGCAATAGGCCTGATATTGCCCATGCAGTGGGATCTTTGAGTAGATTTAAGAGTGATCCACGTAAAGAGCATTGGCAAGTAGTAAAGTGGATCCTTCAGTATTTGAGAGGGACCATGGGGATAGTTTTGTGCTACAATGGATCAGACACCACTTTACGTGGTTATGTAGATTCAGACATGGCTAGAGATGTTGATAGTAGGAGGAGCATGACAAGCTATATTCACACTGTAGGTGGGACAACAATGAGATGGATTTCACAACTACAAAAGCTGGTGGCTTTATCAACCATGAAGGCCGAGTATGTTTCTGCCATAGAGGCAAGCAAAGAGATGATTTGGTTACAACAATTTCTTGAGGATTTGGGTCAAAAGTAGAAGGAATGTAAGCTGCATAGTGATAGTCAGAGTGCTATACACCTAGCTAAGAAGTTTGGTTTCCACTCCAGGATGAAGCATATACAATTGAGATATCACTTCATCAAGACAGCTTTGGAAGAAGATAAGTTGAAGTTGGAGAAGATTCATACCAGTCAGAATCCTATAGACATGAAGACCAAGGTGGTCACAAGGGATAAACTAAAGCTATGTTCAGCTTTGGTTGGCTTCGCGGATGACAGTGAAGGGTTGAGAAACTTTCTTAGTGGAAATCAGTCTCCAAGTAGGAGATTGTTATGTTTGTGGAGCCTGCTTTCATGTTAGAGTGTGGTATACATTCTATGTGTTACACTCGGGTATTTTTACGGTGGTCCCACTCGCCGATGAGCGGGTCAAGGGGGTTCTGGGGAAAATCCCCCGAAGAAAATTTTCATGGGTGGTTTATTAACCCATGGGTAATGGGTAACCATTATGGATTATTTTTGGTCCCATGGTTTTTTGGTACCCATTGTTTTGATACCCACATTTTTTTCCCATGGTTTTGATACCCATGGTTTTACATCAAACTGCTTAAGAAATTGTCTATTTATATGGTCTTATGAATATGATAGAAAAACAAGAAAATGTATTGCAAATGTGTTTTGAATTCAGGTGTGAATTCTATAGAGTTTGTTGAGCATAGCTCCAAATGGATCTGGGTATTATATTGACAGAGTGTAGGATTGTAATAAAATCTGAGCAAGTGATTCTTGGTGGACGTATCCCAAATTGGGTGAACCATGTTAAATCTTGTCTCTTTGTGTTGTGTTATTTATTCTGCAATTTTATTTGAGATCTGTAATATTTTCTGCATATTATTGTCTACTGTTGTGATTTTTTAAGGGATTATTCCACATATTTTATCTCTTATTTCCTAACGCATACTATAAGGTTTTTTAAAAACAACATTTATAAAAATCATTCTCACCTAACAAAGTAGGGTGAAACCTCCACCCTTAGATCAAATCAACCTTGGCCACTAGATCTTACAGTTCCCATTCAGCCCTAAATTTCTTTACGAGTTTTTATTAAAGACTTTACTTTTTTCATTTCCCTCATTTGGTCTATTTGATTTGTTAAAAATTGTAGTGTTGGAGAAGAGGAAGACATGGGAGAAAAGGAGGAAGAACTATGAAGGATTCTACAAGGAGATGTAGTTTGGATTATTTTAGTTGTAGTTTTATTATTGTTATAACTTCCATTCAAGGATTGGGAGGGTTATTCCTTTTACCAATCTAGTTTTGTTTTCAAGATTTTGTATTTGGGTTTTTTAATTTGGGGCAAACCCTACCCCTATGAATAAAATGAGAAGAAATGTTTTAGATCCACCATTTGTATGTTTTATTGTTCAAAACCATGGGATTACTCTTTGTTTGCATGCTGGTAGTCATTAGTGAAATTTTGCATATTATAAATTAGTAAAAATAATTTTAATTTTTCACACATGTATGGATCCATGGAATTCTGTTATAAGTGACCGAATCGCGACCAAGAGAAGACCAGCGGTCCTTGGACCGCCACCTTACTTGAGTGACAAACCATGGATTGCAACCCTTCTGAGTGGAAGTTTTGAGACTACCACCTTAGCCTGAGTGATGGTTACGGAACTGCCAATCTGCACAAGGTGGCGGTCCTGTTTATAAAAAAAGAACCTTAAATATGAGGTTTTCTTGAAAACTAAAACTTACTAAAACGTGCAATAATGCATTCTGAGTTCGTTTTTATTTTTTTAGAGTTCCATATTTGGGATTTATTTCCATTTGATCATTTCTTAGTTAAAATATATCCATTTAAGTATTTTCCACTCCAAAAGTAGTAATACAACTATAAGGTCTATTCTATCTTGTTCAACTAAATTTTCTTCATTAACAAGAATAAAATAAATTTATATCTACTTCTAACATTTTTATCTCCATTTCTAAATAGCAATTACTTTCAATTTGTTGTCTCTTCCATTCAATACAAATTATAGATTCAAATACTACAATAACTTTGTTTTGCATTGATATTCTCTTACTACAAAATCAACATTTGCAATAACAATAAACTTCAAATTTGTTCTCATGTTCTTATTTTCTCTACAACATAAATATATTCAAAACAACTATAATTACTTTATGTTTTATTCAAGTTTACTATGTATACAAGTTCATCTTCCTACAATTTCTATATTTCCTTCTTTCTCTTTTAACATAATGCAAACTTCACAATGTAGTAAACTTTCTCTTTTCCTTTTTTTACATACAATTTCAACTAAACTCTTACGTAAGATTTTCATTTTGATTCTTTCTCTTTCTCTATTACATTATAATAAGAAGCAAATTTCTTTCTTTATAATTCTATAATGAATTTCTTTTAATTTTAATAGAACTTGTATTTCAACATTTCCTTCAAAACAATAACAAACTTTCGCTTTGAGTGGGAAACAAAAAAAAGTTTCTCTCAAGAAGGTATTTCTTCAAGGACTCCAAAAAAATTCTAAGTTCCTCAACACCAACAAGAAGGCTCCATCATGATTAATTTGATTCACAACAAAATGGGGGAAGAGGCAATTCTCTCCACCCAACCAAGATATTCAATGAAGAGGAGAAGAAAAACTCTCCATTGGCCCCCAAGCCCCAAAAAAATTATAATGGGAGATGATCCCAACACAAGGAAACAACAAGATTCCACAACACAGAAATATTTCACAACCATTTCAACCATATTCAAATCAATTACAACACAAGAAATAAGAACAACAAAACAACAATAATAAAGATTAAAATGAAAGCCAAAGGAGTAAGTCCTATGTGGAGGCCACTTATTCCTCCCAATGGGAATGGGTGCTCACCATAAATCCTCAAATGCATATCTCAAATCCCCTACATACTCTTATGCATCCCTCAAGTACCCCTTATACCTCCCACATCCTCTTATGCCTCCATTAATCTCTTATGCCTCCCTCATAAAACAAACAAGTAAGAAATGCAAGCATTCCTTATCCTAGGTGGGGCACCCAACCCAAACTCTCTCCTACTCCTACTCCAAACTTAGGAAATATACCCACACCCAACAAGCATTCCAAAGAGAACAATACTCAACACAAGCACAAAGACATAAAAATATAACATACCATAAGCAAGGTAAAGCTCCTACCTTTCCATAGTAGAGCTTATTCCAAGAGTAATTCCCCAAACTACTAAAAACTAAGAAAGCATCCACAAGCTCCAATAATTCACAAACACTCCCAAAATCCTCTAAATCTCCAAAAATCAAGAGCGCAAAATGATCAAGTAACCCCCAAACAAGCAAAGGAGCTCCAATAAAAAGAAAAGGGAGAAAGGAGGATGAGGTGGCTCCATGTAGGATGTTACATCACTCATCCTCAACTCCACCTAAGAAGTCAAACCTCAACCCCAAATACAACATAAATTTGTGGGTGAGAGAAATGACAAGAAACATACACACACAACCTAAGCCCACACCCCTTCAGGAAAAAATTAATCACTTGAAAGAAAGTGCAATAAACATTTCACCTTTTTATCTTCCAAAAACAACTAATGGGGTCTAATTTTGACCCCCTCACCCATAGGTAGGGTTGATATAGAAATTTAAGAGGTGTGGGATAAGTTTAAATTGTTCCAAAAGCCTTCAAAATTGGCCATTAAGGACAAGTTCGATTTTTCCATGAAGGGTAGAGTGTACAACACTCAAAATCTCAAGCATTCAACACACCACACAAAATTTAAGAGCAAATCAAGTGTAATTAATGAACTTCTTTTGATCACATATTTAATTATTTTAGGTCATGATTTATTATCTTTAATAAGAGACTAAGACCCACAAAGATAAAGGGGAAAAACATACATCAAAAACTAAATAATTAAAACAAGTAAATTACATCACTTAAAGGAACACATACTAACATTAAGAAAAGGGAAAGAAAAACAAAAGACCACACATGACCCCTTGGTCACAATTTTCCCCTAATCAAATAATTCTAACACATACACAATTACACGTGGTCATGGTGACACCTATTGAATTCATCTAGAATTCCAATGTGTTTGGTCTCCAATCCCTCCAATGTTTGTTGTAGATAATTTTACCTTTAAAACACAAAAATACCTCCTTCGGCCTCATGGCCGCATTAAAACATCCATTCCAAAATATGAGTTCTAAATCTAAAATCATCTCTATTCGAATTAATATATCTAGGTAATTACGAATCATTTATAACTTTCTAGCAACATTTCTATCCAATAGTTCATCAATGTCAAAATGATCACAACATTAATTCCATTATCAAAGCCTACTCATGGTGATGAAATTATATCACATGTTAGAAATATATATATATGTATATACATATGACCATGTCCACATCATATCAAAATCATTATAAAATGTCTGTAACAATCCACATGCATCATATATGAATCAAAGTCAACAAAATTCCAGTATCTCTAACATCTAGTATCATGTTAAATCAAAAACTACAACAATGTCCATAAGTGTAGTCAATAGTATCAGAATCAAAGAAAAAAGGTGTCAAAGGGGAGTGGGCACTGCATCCCCCTCCCCTTAGACTCGAATTCCACCTTGATGTCACTGGAACAGGTGTAGGAACTACACTCGGAGAAATGTAGCATCCTCCCATGTATTTGCAGTCTCATCATATCTATCCCACTACACCTGAACCTGGTTAATCTCTTTGCCATGAAGGCCAAGAGTCTTGTGCTATATAATGTGGATGGGCTCCACCATCACCTGCCCCTGATCATGCTCCTACAATGTGGTACAATCTAACACGTGAGAAGGATCAGAAATATATCTCCTTAGCACAAAAACGTGAAACACATCATGGACATGAGACAAGATAGGTGGCAATGCTAGATGATACGCCAAGGGATTAATGTGTTCTAAGATCTCAAAGGGACCCACAAACCCAGGAGAAAGATTTGAAACTTTTCCGTAACGGATAGAGCTCTTATGCAGTATGACACAAAGGAACACCTTCATGCTCACCTCATAGCTATGATTTGTCCTATGCTGGTTCACATACTTCTTTTGCCTGTCCTTCACCTCCTATAATCTATTTCTGATTCAAAAAACCTGCTGCTTCATGTCCTACAATAAGCCTAGCCCAAGAGAAACCCTATCCTCTAACCTATCCCAACTAAGAGGTGTCATGCACTCTCTTCCATATAATTCTTGAAAAGGAGCCATGCCTATCGAATTGTGGAAACT
Source organism: Taxus chinensis (assembly GCA_019776745.2). Lineage (NCBI taxonomy): Eukaryota > Viridiplantae > Streptophyta > Pinopsida > Cupressales > Taxaceae > Taxus > Taxus chinensis. Next base: position 123,073,729 of record CM034154.1, read on the forward strand.
ATTACTGTAAGAAAACTCAACCAAGTAGCGACAATCCTCCCATCTCGACTGATGATCCATAACGTACATCCTAAGCATGTCCTCTAGGATCTGATTCACCCACTCAGTTTGTCTATTTATCTCAAGGTGATATTTCATGCTGAAAGTGATCCTCATTCCAAGAGCTTGACGCAAGGTGGTCCAGAAATGGGAAATGTACAAAGGATCTCGGTCACAAATGATCTTCTATAGAATCCCATGTAATTTGACAATCTCATCAAGATATACCCATGGAACTACACTGGCTATATAGGTTGTCTTCACCGAAGAAAAATGAGCAACTTCCATTAGTTTATCCACCATGACCATGATGGTGTCATTATGGTATCTTGACATTGGTAACCCAACAATGAAGTCCATGGAAATGGTGTCCCATTTCAACTTTGGTATAGCATGAGGAAAGAGAATTCCAACTAGATGCTGATGCTCGGCCTTCACCCTCTAACACTCTAAACAACATGACAAAAACTAAGTGATGTCTCTCCAAAGTCCTCTCCAATGGTACAACTATCTCAAAGTGGCATGCATCTTTTTCACCCCAGGATAGGCTGAATAAGCTGCATGATGAGCCTCTGTCAAAATGTCCTATCTCAAGTCTTCATCTATAGGAATGTATATGCGACCTCTCTGTCTGAGAAGACCATTTGTATCTCTAATGAAAATCCATCAAATATCCCTTCAAGGGGCCTCTGAGACTCAATCTCTGCTCTAGCTGCAAGATATAAACTGTCATGAGGAAGCTGCTGCAAAATTCTACTCTGTAAATTTGTAACTACTGAAGTATTCATAACCACATGTCTCCATCTACTTAAGGTGTCTATAACCACATTCTCCTTCCCCTTCACATGATTTATCTCCATTTCATACTCACAAAGAAACTCCATCCAACGTCACTGACGAGCATTGAGATTGTGTTGTGTAAGAGGTAGAAAAGACTCAAGTGATCAGTCCTAAGTGTAAATATTTGGCCAAGAATGAAATTTCTCCAACGCACTAAGGTGTGCACTACTACTGCAAGCTTAAGATCATGAGTCAGATAATTGAGCTCATAATCCTTGAGATTGCGAGACTCAACACACCTCCAAGTCATGCTATAGAAGCATCTGTGCAAATGTAGAACTTGCCTTGAGGATCTAACACTTCTAGAATAGGTGTTGTCGTAAGGCATTCCTTCAATTTCTTGAAGGCCTACTCACATCTATCTAACCTATTAGTACCCAAATTTAATCTCCTTCAAAGGCTGAGTAGCATCATGGATTTAACAAGACACTCAGAGGAAGATAGATGATTATGTATGTCATTTTGTAGCTAGGGAAGCAATCTATCTGACTTTCTAGCACTCAAACTTTGAAAAGTAGTCGGTAGCACCTTATGAGGATTTGATCTATCCTCACTATTTTAGGTTGTGGCTTTCAACCAAGGTAAGAGAACCCTATTGTAGTCTGTTATTTATGGAGGAGATGGGGATATGCTTCCTAGTGAAGTTGTTAAGGAGACCTTAGAGATAATATGATCAATGCAACAAAATATAACTTTCATGAGTTGTCACTCTAGATAGTGGAGATATTTTCTGGGCAAGGTTCAAGCTACTAAAGACATTTGAAATCCTGATTGTTTCTACATGATTTAGTAATGGAAATTATGCTTTTGTGCACACACAAGAAAAACAGGGGCAGTATGGCTAGGATTACTTGTTTTAAATGATTTTTTGGTGGGAGGTGAGCCGGAGTGAACTTGATTTTCCAGATCTCTGAGAACTCTTACAATATGGAAAGTCTAATCAACAAAATGATTCAAAATAGCTAAAATTTTCCTTTAACCAGAATATGTGCTTCAATGGAGGCCCATATTATCACTTTTTCACACAATCTATGATATTTTAACATGAAGGATTGAGTTAGAAAACCCAACAAAGTATTGAGATCTAAACCCAATCATGCCTGAGGTACACCCAGAGGCTTATAGACAATCTCTGTTAACAAATGAAAGAAATGTGATTTTAAATCGTTTATTTCATTCCCATATTAAATCTCTTCCATGAAATGAAATTACAGATGCCACTAAATTGTCACAACGATTGAGAAACATGTGATTAAGACAAATTTTGATACAAGATTGCAACAGGAACAAGAAAAAACTATCTACATACATTCAAAAATAAAACAAATATATTTGGCTTAAGATCAACACAATAATACTTGAGTGTGATTAAATTTATAAATCGGGGAAAGTTTCTAGAACAATCTCAGAGCTTGTAAATGGATTTACACTTGCAACCACCTTGACATGATAAAAATTAATACAAAAGAGATAACCGGGTTTCTCAGACGACTTCTCAAAAGATAGGCTTTGTTAAATTTTCCTCTTGGGAATTTTATTTGACCTCTAACACTCTAACCTCTAACCATTTGTATGAAAAATTTGTGCCATTTATAACATTTACAAAAGAGGCCCTTTTCACCCCAAAAATCATGACATTGAGTGCTACCAGTTCTCGCCATGATCACGGTCACGATTTACAGAATCAGATCTGTAAAAAGTCACCAACTCCTCATGGGGAAGATCTCTTCGAATATCTTCCACATTCAACTACTCCTTCTATTAGATCACTCCTTTTTCAACTTTCCAACCTCTTCCACCCGTAATCTCTCTAATCTTGTTCCTAGCATGCTTGAGAGAAGAAAAATAGAAAATCATATCGAGCCCGAGAGTATGACCATTTTAATGGAGAAATACGTGTCCAGATCTCCTCCACCAAACTTAGATATCAAAATTGACTCTCCTCGTTGTTTGACATGTAGGAAATCTAAGAAATTATGAAGACTAACACTTCTAGGAGTGTTTAAGTAAAATTGGGGGAAAATCAGATTCAGAATCTCAGCTCCCATTGATCTTTACTTTAAATTCAGGTCTTCCACATGGAAGATTCAATTTAAGATGTGCCGGAGGTTTTCTTTGCATTTTTACAACTTTTGGAAAATTGTAAAATTTTCACATTTTGCTTTGCGTTTCCACCCTTGAGAAATGATCCTGACACGTGTCCCAAGGTGGGTCCAAAAAGAACCACGGCCAATTTATCCTATTTTACCTCCTTTTTGGAAAAGGGAAAATTTTCCAAGTTTTCCCCATAGCTGCGCCCTTGAAAAATTGGCCTGACATGTGTCCTAATGTGGGTCCCAGTGGAACCACGATTCCTTTTTTAGTTTTAACTCTTTTCTCCTAAAAGGAAAATTTCCCAAATTTCCTCCGAGGGTCTGTACCTCTGTAATTTATTAAAGCAAGCTTTGACCTTTCCTCTATCAGGCTCACAGGCCATTTTGATGTTTTAATATTTTGCATATCAGGGAGCAAGAATGCATGTTACCCCCGATGGTTTTCCTCCCTGCCATTTTTACTTGAAACAAACTTTGACTAATCCTTTTTCGGGCTTGTGGGCCATTTTCTGATATTTTAACGCTTTTGAGAAAAAGATGTAAAAAATCTAAGTTGCCCCCAATGGTCCGTTTCCCCACCCATTTTGAATTTTCAAAATACCACGTGTCACAATGGCACATCTTGAGATGGTCCCCAAAATTTAAGACTTTGAATTAGTGTGGGCTCACCACGTGTCCTGGACTGGAAAAATTTGTTTGAGCACTTGAAGCTTAGTGGAAGGCACCATGTGTCAGAGTCCGTGGTGATCCCTTTTTGCCATTGAAAAGTCCAAGCAAAATGCAAAGTGAGTGTAGGCCTCCAAGTGTCCTCCTGGCGCTTCTTTTAAATTAAACTCAAGTGTCCTTTAATACTTTTTTCTTTTCTTGGATAGGGACCTGTGAGAGTCTTTTTGGGAGAGGGAAGAGGGTGACACATGTCACCCTTAAATTTATGATAATCCTTACGGGACTTCTCTTCTTGTACCTTGACTTATATTCTTGCGGAGAGTTTTTGGTCTTAATTTTGCATGGGGATTTTGGGGAAAATCTTAGAGAAGAGCTAGTAACTTATAGGGCATCACTTCTAATTTGGTGTTGGATGTTTTTACTTTTGAGGTAAGTCTCACAACTTTATTTTGTTGATTTAACTTGGGAATCTTACTTGTTTTCTTAGCTATGTTTTCGAAATGGGTATGAAGGTTGTCTTAAATGATTTCTTCTTAGTGCTCCATCATTTTTTTTCCTCTTTAAATGCTTGGAAATAACTATGGGAGGTATGGGAAGCCATGGAGGCATTTTGTATCATGAAAATGTGTTTATACTCATTTTGTTATATGCGAAATTTGGATGCCATAAGCTAGTTGTATTTCTTTTCTTCCTTCTCGAAAAGTGTTGGGATTTTGTGGGTTTCTTATTTTTGTGGTAAGCTAGTTGGCTTATATATATTTGGTGATTTTTTTCCTCCCTCACCTTGTGCATCCTAGAGACATGCTGGATCTCTTTCCCATTAGCTTGGAGGGAAGCTAACATTCCCTCCATTTATGGAAGAGGCGTGTAATGATGTCTATTGGTTGGGTAGACAACCAAACATCTTTACTTGTGGTTTTATAAAACTTTAGAAAAGGGACTTGGAACTTGTTACAAGTGAAGTTTGGAACTATTTGTGGACTCTTTTGGACAGATGGGAAGAAAGTTTAATATTTTTTCATGTTGTCCCCTTCTGGGGAGGCCCTTACATTTACATTTTATGTTGAATTTTTACTGTAAAATGTAAAGTAATAAATAAGGATATGTGATTGTATTTGGTTGATAAATTTAATTATTAAACTAAAAAGTTATGTCCTTATTTTTGGAAATATTGGAATTAATGGACCTCAAGGAAGTATTACATTGCTAAATAATTGTACTTTATTAAATCAAAGATTGAATTCAATTTTATTATAAACAATTAATTGTAGCTACTATGGATTGATTTATTCATTTGTTACAATGGGTTTTCATGTAGAAGAATACTAAAATACTCTCTCATTTCTGATAATAGAAATAAAAAATTGTGTAGTATTATCATTGGTAAGTAAGGAAACATTCGTGCACACATTTTATCAATATTTCCTTAGTAGGACTAATTTTTTTAAGGTTTGCAAGTAATAGATATTAAAGATTTATCCTCATCTTGTGCACCATATTCAACATTTTCTTAATAAGACAAACTAAATGAAGGAATTCAGGGTTGTAGAGTTAGGACACATTTTGTATATTTTTTTAGGGGCATTTGACATAGAAAATCCTTAATTTTTCAAGGTTCCATCTGGAAATATACTTTATGAATCGTATAGCTTCAAAAGTATCATATTTTTTGTTTCTTTGTTTATGTATTTAACAACAAAATAATAGTTGAGTGAAATATAAAAAAATAAAAAATGACCCATGTCAAAGAAACCCACCAAACAGGGTTAAATGTTATTAAAAAACCAAAGAAGAACATGGAGAGCGCAACATTCTAAACGACCTTTCAGACTTGTCATTTTCTATACATAATATTAAAATAAAAAATAAAAAATAAAAAAATAAAACAAATTGGGGCAATGACTCTTGAGTTCGTGACTTCCCATCGAATGTATTTGAGGCTCATTAACTTTTGCACATCCCATTTATTGGGTCTCATCCTCCGTAAATATCTCCAAACCGTTTTCTCACCCTTTTCACAAGATATATACACATATGTATAATGGACACACAAAATGGTTACATGGTGCAGCCGCCCTAACTAGTTTCCTCTCTTTCTTTGATTTTAATAAATGAATCTACCTACATATATATATTTACTTCCCTACACAAAATCTAGATTATATGTTTATACTGGTTGCATCTGTATACCTGCATTATAACAAATTTCAAAGGAAAGGAAAAAAAATTTACTAATAAACCCATATAGGATTGTAAGCTTTGAGTATAATGGAAACTCATATTTAAACATCCAAATTCTTCTTTAGAAATTTCTAGACCTGCAAAAATTTATCCAGATGGAGAAATACATGACATTATTTTTCAAGATAGCCCCTTTAGATAAAGAAAACATATAAGGGGAACATAAATGTGAAAATTTAATAAATATAAATTAGGTTTTTAAAGCCCTCAAAATCAATGGTTTCTCATGTATTTGATCCTATGGCCCTCTTTCAATCTAGAGTATTCTACATGCACAATAATGTTTTTGAATTAAACTTGGGAAGGCAAATGGACTTTCTTTTTCCCCTTGTTATTTTGGGTAGAATTTAAGTCATCCAATTATCTTATTCCATTTAAACTGTCACAAGGATTGAGACCCATGTGATTAAGATAGATTTTGATACAAGATTACAACAGGAACAAGAAAAAACTATCTGCATACATTCAGAAATAACACAAATATATTTGGCTTAAGATCAACATAGAGTAACTTGAGTTTTATTAAATTTATTAGTAGGGGAAAGTTTCAAGAACAATCTCATAGCTTGTAAATGGTTGTACACTCGTAACCACCTTGACATGATCAAACTTAATACAAAAGAGATAACCTAGTTTCTCAGACAGCTTCTCAAAAGACATGCTTTGTCTAATTTTCCTCTTGGGAATTTTGTTTGACCTTTAACACTCCAACCTCTAACCATTTTTACAAAAAATTTGTGCCATTTATAACATTTACAAAAGAGCCCCTTTTCCCCCAAAAAATCACGACATTGAGTACTACTAGTTCTCGCCATGATCACGATCGTGATTTCTAGAAATAGATCTATAAAAATTTGTCAGGTGCTCAAGGGGAAAATCTCTTCAAATATCTTGCACATTCAACTCATCCTTCTGGTAGATTACTCCTTCTTTAACTCACCAACAACTTCCGCACCTTATCTGTCAAATCAGGTTCCTTGTAGGCTCGAGAGAAGAAAAATAGAAAATCATATCGAGCCCGAGAGTCGGACTATTTTAATGGCAAATGATGTCTTCAGATCTCCTCCTCCAAACTTAAATATAAAAATTTACTCTCCTCTCTATTTGAAGTGTAGGAAATACCAAGAAATCATGAAGACTCGCACTTCCACAAGTGTTTCAGAAAATGGGGGGAAAATCAGATTCAGACTCTCAGCTACCATTGATCTTTATTTTGAATTTGGGTCCTCCACGTGGAAGATTCAATTTAAGACGGGCCCGGGGTTTTCTTTGACTTTTTACAACTTTTGGAAAAATGTAAAATTTTCACATTTTGCTTCGCACCTCCACCCTTGAGAAATGAGCTTGACACATTTCCCAAGGTGGGTCCTAAAAGAACCGTGGCCAATTTTTGCTATTTCACCTCCTTTTTGGAAAAGGGAAAATTTTCCAAGTTTTCCCCATAGCTCCACCCTTGAAAAATGGACCTGACACATGTCCAAATGTGGGTCCTAATGGAGCCATGCTTCCTTTTTTACTTTAAAATATTTTCTCCTAAAAGGAAAATTTTCCAAATTTCCTCCGAGGATCCGCACCTCCCTCGTTGACTGGAGCAAGCTTTGAACTTACCTCTATCAGGCTTGTGGGCCATTTTGATGTTTTAATCTTTTTAATATCATGGAGAAAGAATGTAAGTTACCCACGATGGTCCGCCTCCCCACCCTTTTGAATTGAAAAAAACTTTGACTGATTCTTTTTCAGGCTTGCAAGCTATTTTTTTATATTTTAACTCTTTTGATAAAAAGAGGCCAAAATATAAGTTTCCCCCGATGGTCTGCTTCCCCACCCTATCTGACTTTTCAAACTGCCATGCATCAAAAAGGCACATCTTGAGATGGTCCTGAAAATTTAAGACCTTGAATGAGTGCGGGCCCGCCACATGTCTTGGCCTAGAAAAATTTGTTTAAAGGCTTGAAGCTCAGCGGAAGGTGCCATGTGTTAGAGTCTGTGGAAATCCCTTTTGGTAGTTGAATAGTCCAAGTGAAATGCAAATTGCATGGAGGCCTCTAAGAGTCCTCTTGGAGCTTCTTTAAAATGAAACTTAAGGGCCGATCCCCAAACATGCGTGGTTCCGCCACGCGTCCCATATCTCCAATAACCTTTTGAAAAAAGATTAAGTATGGGAAGACTTGGTGGAAGCCTCCACGTGTCCTTCTGATGCTACTCTAAGGCCAAATCAAAAATTAGATCTTCAAACGAGCGTTGTTCCTCTATGTGGAAAAATCTTTAAGTTGAGGATTTTCATAGAATTTTCTAAGTACCCAGCTGAGTCACATCCAAGCAAAAGAGGAAACATTTCCTATCAATGCAAGAATGCAAATTTAACTGAGGGAAATGCCCGCCAAATCCTAAAATGCAGAAAAATGACGATTTGAGCCCGAGGATGAAGTTTTTTCCAAGGACAGAGGATTTATAAATGTTGCAAGGCTCAAATATGCTCTTCATAGCTACATCCATTAATTTTTCATCAAGTATTTGGGGAAAAATAACAAGGGAAGAATATATCAACTGTTAAAAATGGAAAGAACAAGAAATCCTGAGTTTTTTTATGAATAGAGGATGGGAGACCTAAATTTTAGACCTCTTCAGAGAAATAGAGAAAAAAGGACACAAATATAGATTCATATGTGATATTCAGCCTAAGGGAAGGTTAATTACAGCAACAAAGGAAAGTAGACACTTCCTAGGCACAACACGGGGGAATAAAATGTGACAGAGGATGTAAATCAATGGATTTTCAAAGATAAAATGTGGCAAGACTATTTTGAGAACCAACATGTCCAAAAAAACTTCTTCCCTTTCTTCTGAAAGGAAGTGATGGGGTGTGAAATCAGATAAAAGTCCTGGACAAATCTCTTGTAACATCCTTCCAAACCCATGAAGTTGCACACCTCGGTCACACCGGTGGGTGCTGGCTAACCCATAATAGCTCAAATATTGGAAGGGTTGATTGCGATAGCTTCCCCAGAAATGATGTTGACTAAATAATGCACCTCTATCTAAAAGAATGGACACTTCTCCAGGTTCCCATAAAGATACTGCTCACGAAGACACTGAAGAACTTGGTGAAGATGCTCCTCGAGCTCCTCACGCGTACATGAGTAAATCATAATGTTGTCAATGAAAATGAGCACTAAGTGATCTAGAAAATTCCTGAATACCCCATTCATCAAGCCCATGAAAACTCTGGGGGAATTTGTTAGACCTAAAGGTACCACTGTGAAATTGTAGTGGCCATATCTCTTACAAAAGGTGTTATTATGAATATCCGCCTCTGTAATCCTCAGCTGATGGTACACTAACTTAAGATATATCTTAGAGAAAATTTTGACCCCCTTCATCTGATCAAACAAGTCATTATTGCATGGAATGGGGTAATGATTCTTGATCGTTACTTTTTTTAGCTAGCGGTAATCAATACACAACTACAGAGATATGTCCTTCTTTACAAAGATCACCGGTGCACCCCAAGGGGATACACTAGAACGGATTAGGCCTTTCTCCAAAAGGCCCTCAAGTTGTAACTTGAGCTCACATAGCTTAGGAGTAGTCATCCGATAAGATGCTCGTGAGATAGGCTCTGTGTCTGGAACCAAATATATGTCAAAATCTATCTCAAATGGTGTATGTAGCCCCCGTAGCTCCCTTGGAAAAACATTAGAAAAATCTCTCAAGATGGGATGGTCATCAAGGTATGGTATAATAGATATATGTATATATGTCACTAACCGTAACAACATACATCTGGTAACCTTGTCACACACACCGCTTAAGATTTATAGTGGAGCTAGTGCGAATAGAAACATGCCTCCTAACCCCTGCTATCACTGACTCCACTCCTAGATCATCTGTATAATAAATAGTCTTATGGTAATAGTCCACTCAAGCTCTATGTGTAGAAAACTAGTCTATGCCTAAGATGACACTATAGGAACCCAATGGAAGGATTCGAAGATCTGAATTAGTGGTGAAGGGTCCCAAATGCACTACACATTCCTTACCTAAGGAGTCTATAGAAAATTTGGCTCCCAAACCCATCTTAACATCCCAACTATGACCTTACCTAACTGCCACTATCCCGCAACACTCTACTAAGGATGGTACACTAAAAGAATTAGAGGAACCAAAGTTAAATAATATAGAGGTGGAAATACCACCAATACTACATGTCATCTCTATCATAGTACTCTGGTGCTCATCTTGGTGGTTCTTGACCGCTGCATAGATTTAATGGCTTTATGCCATATCTCTAATAGTAGGCTCTAAGATCTACATCTTACCTTTGTTGCTAGGGTTATGTGGGCACTCTCTTCAGTGGTGTCTAGCAATGCCACAACTATAATAGTTTTCTGGTCCTCTCCAGTGGGATGCAACTCCACCCGGTACTCTAGATGTCTATGTTTTTGATCCTGATGACCTGGCTATAAACTACTAAGGTCTCTATTGATGAGCTCCTACTAACTAAGCTCTTTGTGTACGCTATGTCCTAATGGGACCCCTAAGAGGAGGACCCAAACTCTTCCCCCTATGAATGCAGAATCTTTGTGGAAGTCTGTAAGGTTTGCAGGTATGCTGCTATTGAGGTGGCTGCTGAGGTGGCCTATAGGAAGACTATCCTGAACTTTGTCCACAACAAGGAGGAGAAACTGACCCCCTTGATCTATTATCTTACATCTACTGGTGCAGCTCTGAACTCTATCTCTAGCCTATTATGTCTTCCCCCGTTTCCCCTTTACAATATAGGCCTTCTCCATAGCCTCTACTAATGTTTGTGGGCAGTGAATGTAAACCGCACCACCCAAATCTAAATTCATGCCCCTTATGAACCTGTGAATACGTACTTGCTCATCCTACATGTAGTTAAAATATTGTAGTAGATCCAACAATCAACTCTCATACTCAACTACGGTTATAGATGCCTGGAAAAGGTCGTGAAACTTGTCTATCCGTTGCTGAATAAACCTCCTAGGAAAATACCTGCTCTTGAAATGCTCCTAAAAAATCTCCTAGTTAACTATCTCTGAGTCAACGTGGAGCTTATACTCCTCGGCCCTCCACCAGACTCCTGCTCCATCCCTCAGAATATGGATCGCAACACGAGATTTCATTTTTCTAGTACAAGGGAAGAGCTTGAAGCATCTACTCAAGCTCACCAACCAACGCTCTGCCTGAAAAACCTCTTGTATCTCCAGAATAAGTAGATGGTCGTAGCTTTAGGATCTCCCCAATATGGTTTGTAGCTGAAAAATGACGACTCCTAGGTCTCTCAACATGCTCCTCCCTCCATTTAGGGCTCTGAGATCTATCCTTATTTCATGAAGTGTTGTCTCCATTCCCTCTATGTGGTGACTTTATCGTTATCGACTCCACATGAACTTTCTCTACCATATTATCCTTGTTATATCGAGGAGACACCTTGGCCTCAACTGATGGCTCAATATCCTACCTAGCAAGTCATCATACTAGGGACCCTCCGTGTATAGTGGAATTTGTGTCCTAAAGCATCTGTAAAATCTAAGAAAGAATGGCTGTTGCAGCCTGATCTGGTGGTGTTATACCTAGGTCTATATGAAAATAGCCCTTGTTTGGTCCATGCCTCCTGCATAGTCCAAGGCGAGAGTTAGTTCATCATTTTCGTTTTGCTTCAATTTTCTATGTTTTCTAAAATTATCTTAATATCAGCTAGTGTGGTTTTCTAGATTTAAAAGGAACAATTTTGCACTAGGTTAAAACGTTCACGTCTCATGTTTTCTAAGTGTGCCCAAATGTCTAAACTTTGAACCCATGACACTCATACCAAATGTAATGCCCATCAAAATGACGTTCTAAAAACACGCTAACTCCCAACACTTAACCCGAAAATTACAACTAATTTTTTTTTGTTTAAGTTACAGGAAGGTTAAACCCCTAGGGTACAACAACTAACTAACACCACTAACTTAACTTCTTGATTAAAGAACCTGGTCTAGATTAAAGGTTAACATAATCTCCATTTATCTATATGGTCCATAATCAATTATTCATTAGGAAGGTACCATAGATTAATTTACATAGTTAAATGTTTTCTTCCCTTTAGTTAATATTCAATCCTAGAAAGGTTAACCTTATATTGGTTTAATTACATTTATTATCTTATTAACTTATAGTCCTTTCTAATAACTACCTAATCCTGTTAAGAAATAACCATGGCCTAGCACTTTATGGCAATTAAATGGCCCCATTCCCCATTTACACATACTATAAGGTTTTTTTTAAAACATCATTTATAAAAATCACTCTCACCTAACAAAGGTAGCATGAAACCTCCACCCTTAGATCAAATCAACCTTACCCACTAGATCTTAGGGTTTCCATCTAGCAGTAAATTTCCTTATGAGTTTTTATTAAAGCCTTTCCTTTGTTCATTTCCCTCATTTGGTCTATTTGCTTTGTTAAAAATTACACATTGGAGAAGAGGAAGACATGGGAGCAAAGGAGGAAGAACTATGGAGGATTATACAAGGAGATCAAGTTTAGATTAGGTTAGTTGTAGTTTTATTGTTGTTATAACTTTCATTCAAGTATTGGGAGGGTTATTCGTTTTACCAATCTGGTTTTGTTTTCAAGATTTTGTATTTGGGTTTTTTAGTTTGGAGCAAACCCAAGCCCCATGAATAAAATAAGAAGAAATGTTTTAGATCCACCATTTGTATGTTTTAATGTTCAAAACCATGGGATTACTTGTTGTTTGCATGCTTGTAGTCATTAGTGAAATTTTACATCTTATAAATTAGTAAAAACTAGTTAGAGTTTTCACACAGGTGCGGATCCGCGGAGTTTTTTTGTAAGTTACAGAACCACCACCCTACTGAGCGGTAGTTTTGAGACTGTTTCCTTAGCCTGAGTGGTGATTATGAGACTATTGCTCTGCACAAGGTGGCAGTCTTGTTTGAACCTTAAATCCGAGGTTTTATAGAAAACTAAAAGTTACTAAACGGTGCTAAAATACGTTTTGAGCTCCTTTTTGTTTATTTAGAGTTCCAGATTTGGGATTTATTTCCATTTGATCATTTCTTAGTTAAAATTTATCCATTTAAGCATTTTCCAATCCAAAAGTAGTAATATAACTACAATTTCTATTCTATCTTGTTCATCTAAAGTTTCTACAATAACAACAATAAAAGATGTTTTTATCTACTTCTAACATTGTTATCACCATTTCTAAATAGCAATTACTTTCAATTTGTTTTCTCTTCCATTCAATACAAATTATAGATTCAAATACTACAATAGCTTTGTTTTACATTGATATCCTCTTACTACAAAATCAACATTTCCAATAATAATAAACTTCAAATTTGTTATCATGTTCTTATTTTCTCTAAAACATAAATATATTCAAAACAACTATAACCACTTTATTTTTGTTTCAAGTTTACTATGCATATAGGTTCATCTTCTTACAATTTCTATATTTCCTTCTTTCTCATTTAACATAATGCAAACTTCGCAATGTAATAAACTTTATCTTTTTTTTTTTTTCTAATACAATTTCAACTAAAATCTTACATAATATTTTCCTTTTGATTCTTCCTCTTTCTCTATTACATTCTAATAAAAAGGAAATTTATTTATTTACAATTTTATAATGAACTTCTTAAAATTTTAATACATCTTGTATTTCAAAATTTCCTTTAAAACATGAACAAATTTACAAAATTCCAGTTTGAGTGGGAAGCAAAAAAAAAGTTTCTCTCACGAAGGTATTTCCTCAAGGGCTCCAAAAAAATTCCAAGCTCCTCAACACCAATAAGAAGGTTCCATCATGATTAATTTCATTCACAACAAAATGGGGGGAGAGGCAATTCTCTCCACCCAACCAAGATATCCAATGAAGAGGAGAATCCATCCTCTCCATTGGCCCCCGAGACCCAACCACATTACAATGGGAGATGATTCCAACACATGGCAAGAAGAAGCCTTAACAACACAAAAAAAAATATTTCACAACCATTTCAATGACACTCAAATCGACAATAACACAAGAAATAATAACAACAAAACAAAAATAAAATAGGCTTAAAATGAAAGTCAAAGGAACAAGACCTATGGGGAGGCCACTTCTGCCTCCCAATGGGAATGGGTGCCCACCTTAAAGCCTCCAATGCATAACTCAAATCCCCTACATACTCTTATTCCTTCCTCAAGTACCCCTTATACCTCCCACATACTCTTATGCCTCCCTCAAGTACCCCTTATACCTCCCACATACTCTTATGCCTCCCTCAATCTCTTATGCATCCCCTATAAAAGAAACAAGTAAGAAATGCAAGCACTCCTTATCCTAGGTGAGGCACCCAACCCAAACTCCCTCCAAACAATAAAGTAAACTCTTATGCCTCTGTATAAGAAATCTCCCCATAGTCTCCTCCTACTCCAAAATTAGGCAATCTACCCACACCCAACAAGAATTCCAAAGAAAACAATACTCAACACAAGAACATAAACACAAAAATAAACCCTAAAATAAGCAAGGTAAATCTCCTACCTTTCCATAGTAGAGCTTGTTCCACGAGGATGTCTCCAAGCTCCTCAAAACCAAGCAAGCATCGACAAAATCCAATAATCCAAAAACACTACAAAAATCCTCAAACTCTTTGAAAATCAAGAGCACAAATTGATCAAATAACCCACAAACCAACAAAAGATCTCCAATAAATAGAAAAGGGAGAGAGTAGGATTAGGTGGCTCCATGTAGGATGCCACATCACTCATTCTCAAATCCACCTAAGAAGTCAAACCTCAACCCCAATGCACCATAAATTTGTGGGTAAGAGGAATGAGAAGAAACTTACACACACAACCTAAGCCCACACCCCCTAAGGACAAAATTAATTACTTGAAAGAAAGTGCAATAAACATTTCACTTTTTTATCTTCCCAAAACACCTAATGGGGTCTAATTTTGACCCCCCAACCCATAGGTATGGTTGGTATGAAAATTTAAGAGGTGTGGGACAAGTTTAACTTGTCCCACAAGCATTCAAAATTGGCTGTTAAGGCCAAATTTGAGTTTCCCATGAAGGGTAGAGTGTACAACACTGAACTATCAAGAATTCAACACACACAAAAAAATTCAAGAGAAAATCAAGTGTAATAAATGAACTTATTCTGATCACATCTTTAATTATTTTACATCAAGATTTATTAACTTTAATAAGACACTTAGACCCACTAAGATAAAGGGGAAAAACATCCATCAAAAACTAAATAATTAAACCAAGTAAATTACATCACTCAAAGGAACACACATTAGTAAAAGGGAAACTAAAACAAAAAAGCACACATGACCCCTTGGTAACAATTTTCCCCTAATCAAATAATTTTAACACACACACAATTGCATGTTGCCATGGTGACCCTTGTTGAATTTATCTAGAATTCCAAAGTGGTTGGTCCCTAATCCCACCCATGTATGTTGCGAATAAATTTACTTGCAAAAAAAAAAATACCTCCTTCGGCCTTATGGCCACATTAAAACATCCATGCCAAAATATGTGATATAAATATAAAATAATCTATATACGAATTAATATCATTTGGGAAATTATGAATCATTTACAAATTTCTAGCAACATTTCTATCCAACGTTGCATCCATGTCAAAATGATCACAACATTAATTCTATTATCAAAGCCTACTCATGGTGATGAAATTATATCACATGTTAGAAATATATATATATAAATGACCATGTCCACAACATATCAACATCAATATAAAATGTATCTAACAATCCACGTGCATCATAAATGAATTGAAGTCAACAAAAGTCCAGTATCTCTAACATCTAGTGTCATGCTAAATCAAAGCTACAACAATGTCCATAAGTGTAGTCAAAAATACCAAAATCAAAGCAAAAAGGTGTCGAAGGGAAGTGGGAACTACACTTTCTTTGTACCCAAAATTTGTTATGTCTCTTGAAAGCATGGTGTGCACGTTTTGAGCCATGTGGGTTGTCATATTCCTTGCATGTGCATTGAACTTTCTTCATTTTGGTGTGTTGACTTGAGTGTGGGGATGGAGGAATGATGAAGCGACATTCTACATGGAGCCACCTCATCATCCTCACATTCCTTTTCTATTTATTGGTGATTTTTTGTTGGAATGGGGGTTACTCATTTTACTCCTTGTGTACTTTTCGATTTTATAGCTTGTGGAGTGCTTGGAAATTTCTTGGTTTGAATTTGAAAAGGGTTGTGGAATTTTCTTGGAACATAATGGAGAGGTAGGCTCTCCACTTTTTCCATTATGTTATTTTGTTTATTTATATGGAATGTTGTGCTTGAAAGACTGTTTGTTTTATCTTGTGAAGATGTTTGTGTGTTTATTGGATAGTAGGCCTTAGTTAGGTGTGGGATAAGGGTTTATCGGACCATTGGGTAGGATAAAGATAGTTTATGTGAGACATGTATTTGGTGGGAGTGTGAATTGGAGTCTTACCTATGGGTAGAGAAAAGGAATTCATGGATTTGTTGCATGATTTGCAAGGGATAGATAAGTATTTTTTGTGATTATTTTGTGCACTTGGAGGCTTAGGGTAAGACTCCCACTTCAATTGAGAGGCATAAGGAGGTGGTATAATGTAGCTAAATTCTAGACAAAATTGACATACTATAAATAATATGAACTCCAAAAGAAAATTGACCTCCTTATTTTTTATTAAATAATCAATTACAATGTTTAATGAATAGAAAAACAACTCCTAACTCAAGTTTCCAAGAAAAAACTAATTAATTTTGACTAAATCTACTCTAGGTGGAAAAATTTACTATTTTTAGCAGTTTACTAGAACCTGCTATTCTTATTAACTTCACATGCTTATTCATACGAGCACAGGAATTTCCATGCATCTTCTACATTCCTAAATTAGAGGAATTTCCTTCTTTTTAACTCATAATGTAACTAATAGACTAAAATTAACTAATTCCCAAAAATAGGAAAAAGGTGAACTACAACTTAAATCCTAATTTTTGGCCTCAAGATGGCAGATTCAGAGCCCAAAACTGTGCCAAAAATTTATCCAATTGGTAGGGTGGGTTGCTAATGTGTTCGTATCATCAAAACATGTGGTCTAAATAAAAGACTCAAATGGACACCCAAAGCTCAAGTTATGACATTGTCAAGTTCCTACTAATTTTGGCGCATCATTCTCCCCTGCTTGAAAAAAATGGAGCTCCTATAAGTTGTCTTCTTAAAACTGCTTCCATTTATCTACATCCAAATTCTTAATCTCCCACTCTATGACCAAGTATTGTCCTCTTGTTCCAGTCGTTTCCAATGTACCAAATATTTGTTGTATTTCCCATGTCGCTTGTCCATTGTTTTCTTATCTAGAATTTGATCCACTTCTCTCTTCTTCACTGAAACCTGCTGCCTCCAATCTACTACTTCATTAATAACATTCCCTTATGCACCATCCCCATGAAAAGAATACAAATCTGAAACATTAATCATTGGAGAAATATCGAAATTACCTGGAAATTCTACCGCGTAAGCATTATCATTTTTTTAATGATTTTGCAAGGACAAATCTTCTTGTACTTCAGCTTGTTATAAGTTCCTTTTGGAAACCTTTACTTCTGCAGATATACCATAACAAACTCACCAACTGTAAATACCTTTCTTCATCTGTGCACATTTGTTATTTACTTATACTTATCATTACTATTCTGCAACTTCTTCTACACTTCTTCCTGCAATTGTTGGATATGTTTGGAAAATGCTTCTGCGTCACCATTGTCTCTACCATCAACTGGTAGTTGTACCAAATCTAAAACTCCATTTAGATTACTCCCATCCATAATTGAAAATGGAAACTTTCCTATGGATCTATTTATGTAAGTGTTATATGCAAACTCAGCTTGTAGTAATGCTAAGTCCCATTGTTTCAGATTTTCCCCAATGATGCACCTTAACAGGTTTCCCAAACTTTGATTGACCACCTCTATTTTCCCATCAGTCTAAGGGTGATAGCCACTGTTGAACTATAGTTAAATTCCTAATTTCTTCCATAAAGTCTGTTAGAAGTGACTTAAGAACCTTGTGTCCCTATCTGAAGTAATGGTTTTTGGAACAACATGCAAATGAACAACAAATCTCTGAAAAACAAATCTGCTATGCCTATCGCATCATTTATTTTATTATAGGCAACAAAATGAATCATCTTATAAAACCTATCAACAACCACAAAAATTCATTCATTACCTCATTGTGTTTTTGGTAATCCCAAAACAAAATCCATACTCAGATTTGTCCATGACCCTTTAGGAATAGGCAACAACATATACAACCCTGTATTCCATGTATGGCCTTCTGATATTTGAGAAATTTCACACCTCTCCACACATCTTACCACATATATTTTTAGCTTTTGCCAATATTATTTCTCTACTACTAAGGTGATCATCTTATCTTTACCAAAATTCCCAACCAATCCTCCACTATTCAACTGTTTCACTATATTCTCTCTCATAGACCCAACTAGAATACATAGTTGGTGTCCCTTGAATAGGTAGTCATCCTATAAAATGTATTCATCCTAGACATCTCCTGCATTTTCTGACAATGGACAAATTAACCTTTCAACAATATCCTTGAAATTAGAATCAGAAGAATAAAAACCCTTTATTGCTTCAAAACCCACCACCTCATTTTGCATAGTGGTAAACAAATTCACATGCCTACTCAATGCATCTGCAACTGGATTGTATTTTCCTGATTTATGTTTTAGAGAAAAAGTATAACCCTACAAAAATGATACCCACTTTGCATGCCTACTATTTAACTTTTTTTCTGTATTCACATACTTCAGGGCTATGTGGTCTGTAAATAAAAAAAACTCCTTAGGCACTAAGTAATTCCTCAAATGCCTTAATGCTTGTACAATTGCATAAAATTCCCCAACATAATTAGAGTATTTATTTCTTACCTCGTTCAGTTTCTCACTAAAGAAAGCTACTAGATTTCAACATTGACTTATAAAAACACCAATAGCCACATGTGAGGCATAACAATCAACCTGAAACACTTTATCAAAATCTAGTAGTGCCAAAATGGGTGCCTCTGTCACCTTCTTCTTCAAGAACTGAAAACTATCCTTAGATGCCTTTGTCCTAAAAAACTCCCTTCCTTTTTTGCAATCTGTTATAGGTGCTACAATATTGCTAAATTTTTTAATAATTTTTTTGTAAAATGTTGCTAGACAACGAAATCTTCTTACCTCTATTATACTCCATGGAGTACATCATTTCAATAATTGCCTTTATATTTTCTGAGTCCATCTGTACCCCATCTGCTGAAATAATAAAGCCTAAGAATACCAAACTCTCTTGCATAAATTTGCACTTCTTCATATTTTCATAGAGTTTCTCTCACCTTAAAACTTCAAATATCACCCTTAGATGCCTCAAATGTTCTTCTTTAGTTTTACTAAAGATCAAGATATCATGAAAATAAACCACAACAAACTTACCATTATACTCCCTTAGCACAATGTGTATCTGTCTCATAAAAGTACTCGGTGTATTGGATAACCCGAATGACATCACCAACCACTCATATAATTCATTTCCTATCTTGAATGTTATTTTCCAATCATCTCCTTCTCTAATCCGAATCTGATGGTAACCACTTCGAAGATAAATCTTAGTGAAATACCTAGCTCCAGGAATCTCATCCATCATATCATCAAGGCGAGGTATTTGGAACCAATACTTGATTGTAGTTTTATTGATTCTCTGATAGCCATACACATTCTCCATGTTCCATCCTTATTTTGTGTTAATAAAGTTGGGGTTGCACATAGACTCATGCTCTTCCTTACAAATCGCTTTCGCACGAGCTCTGCCACTAGCCTATTCAACTCTGCATGCAATGTCGGGCTCATCCTATAAGCCACTTGATTTGGGAGTGAGGACCCTGGAATCAAATCAATATGGTGTTGAATATCTCTTCTAGGTGGTAATCCGTCTGGTATCTCATTAGGAATAACATCAAAAAATAATTCTATTAATTATGTTGTTTCTAATGTTATTTATGCACTTGCAGGTTCATCCTTATTTGCAACTAGTGCATAAAAAAAACTAGTTGCCTTTGCCTCCTTCAAAAATTGCTTTACAGAAAGAATATTTTTAGCCTCTTCCTCTTCCTTAAGAGGTAGAAAAACTATTTTTGTGCCATCCTTCCAAGAAGTATAAGTATTCTTTCCCCTGTCATGAATAAATTTTCTATCAAATTGCCTTGGCCTACTTAGCAGCATATGACATGCATCCATACGAATAACATCACACCAAATATCATCCTTGTAACTATTCCCAATAGAAAAAATTACTAAACATCTCTTATCAACATTAAATTCATTACCTTTCTTAAGCCATGAAATACAGTAAGGGTTAGGATTTCCTCACAATGAAGACCCAATTTCTCAACCATTTCATTTGAAACCATGTTCTCATAACTACCACCATCAATAATAACATTACATACCTCTCCTCCTGAAGTGCATATTCTGTTGAAAATATTTGTATGCAGCCATGCATCCCCCTTGATTCCATTTCTTGGAGAAATCATCATCCTCTTGATCATCAAATTTTCACCTACATTTGGTGGAATTTCTAGGTCATGTTCATCTTCTACTTGTTCAACTTCAACAATATTTACTCTTGAAGCATCTCCTTGCCTCTTTTTAAGTGTATAAGAATTCAAGAATTCAAAAGCCCGATGCCCCTCTTCACCACATCTATAACAAACAAATGGTCTTTGTGGAGCCTCCCATCCTCTATCACCAACACATCCTCTGCCCCTAGAAAAACCTCTCCCTCTTTGTTGATTCTGGAAATCTTGTCTCATAGCTTCTTTCTTTTCCAGTCCATAAGATGATTGTCCCCTACCTTGATTGAAACCAACTCTCCCCCTTTAAGGAAGATGAGCCCCCCTTATTTATTCTAGGTTATCTCCTAAAAATTTCACGATTTTGTTTTTCCTTGGCCTTTAAGGCTAATTGATAGGAATCTTCCATGCTCTTAATACTATGCATACTTATCTTATCTTGAATAGAAAATTTTAATCCATTTACATACGTTGCAGCCATTTGTTCCTCAGTTTATTCATGCTCTACATGAATGGAAAACTTGTAGAACTCATCTGTGTACTCTTGCATTGTTTGTAAATTATGTCTGAGATTCTGAAACCTCATGTAAAGGGTTTGTGCATAATCCATAGGGAGAAATTTATCTTTCAACTTCTTCTCCATCTTACTCCACATCAAAATTCTTTGTTTCCCCTTTCTTGACCGCTCTTTTTGTAGGTGATCCCACCATAACATAGCATGACCTTTCAATTTTTTGCATGCAAATTTTACCTTCTCTTCTTCTGACATAGCCTTCCACTAAAAAAATTTCCCCATGCTAGTCAACCAATCTATCAGCTCCTCTAGTTTTAGAATACCACCATACTTTGAAACATCAACTCTTATCCCATCATTATTTCCTTCTAATGCTCGAAACATTTTTTCTTCAAAAGCTAATGGTAGCGCTTTTGTTTCCTCCTTTTCACAAACTTCTT
Organism: Taxus chinensis; assembly: GCA_019776745.2. NCBI lineage: Eukaryota > Viridiplantae > Streptophyta > Pinopsida > Cupressales > Taxaceae > Taxus > Taxus chinensis. Next base: position 123,095,249 of record CM034154.1, read on the forward strand.
CTTCATCTATGTCATCTCCACCTTGATTTCCTCTCTAGGTTATCATTGCAGCAAGCACAACAACTTGCCTCTATAGATCTTTCATATTTCTATTCATTTGGGCAATATTGCCTCCTCTTCCTCTTCCTCTTCCTGCCATTATTTTTAACTACTCGAACCAGCTTTGATACCAAATAATGTAGCCAAATTCTAAACAAACTTGATATATTGCAAATAATATGAACTCCAAAAAAAATGCATCTTCTTATTTGTTATCAAATGATCAATTACAATGTTTCCTACATAGGAAAACAACTCCCAACTCGAGTTGCCAAGAAAACCCTAACTATGACTATATCTAGTCTAGGTGGAAAAATTTACTATTTTTAGAAGTTTACTAGAACCTGCTATTCTTAGCAAGTTCGCATGCTTATTTGTACAGGAACAAAAACTGAGACACATCTTCTACATTCCTAAATTAGAGGAATTGCCAACTTTCTAACTCATAATGCAACTAATAGACTAAAATTAACTAATGCCCAAAAATAGGGAAAAACTGAACTACAACTTAAATCCTAATTTTCAGCCTCAAGATGACATATTTACAGCCAGAAAATGTGCTGAAAATTTCCCCAACTTGTAGGGTGGGATACCTATGTGTTCATCTCATCAAAACATGTGGTTTTAAAAAAATGGACTCAAACGCACACCCAGAGCTCAAGTTATGACCTTGTTAAGTTCCTGCTAATTTTGGCGCATCATCTAACATAATTGATGTATTTAGTTTCTCATTTACATGTAATAATAACTATAATTTACATTTGAAAGAAAAAATTTAGAAACATGTATTCATTTCATTTCATAACCAAGTAGAGAGAAAGAGAAAGGAAGAGAGAGAAAAAACATTTTGTCAAAAATTCTATTTCACACAAGTTACACTATAGAGTTTTCAAACAATTATTTACATGTGTGAAAAGTTTCTACGGTGGTTTGACAACCCAACATGGGTCATAAAAAATAGTTCAAATCAATCTTGAAGGCTAATAATCCACTTTCAAATGTTTTCTTCCAATGAGAAAACACATAACAGTTAATTTTATACGTGTCCAATTATATACCAAGAGTTAATAGGAATTGAAGAAATTTGGAACTAACAAATGGCTTATGATTGGCGGCTAGTTTTCTGGGGCCATCGGTCATAATTGGGCCTAGTTGAAAATGAATAAAAGTTAGCTAAAGGGCTCAAAAAACCATGTCCAAAATTAGCATTTGAGGGATGAACACGCCACAATAAATTTCCTATGAGTTCCACCATATATGGAAAATTCATAAGAGTCGTCAGAACTGAAAACTAGAACACGTGCTTCAAACAACGACATGATTTATAAAGCCATCAATCCTAATTGGTCTAGTTTAACGTAGTTCAACTGCGACTAGAGGCCTACAAAATAGCTTCACCAAACTATACAAAAAATTATTTTTCCCTAAACTGAATGTTCCATGTAATTGTCTAGTAGAAAAACTAGAGGTTTACAAAGATGGGTAATAATTTCTCTATCCAAGTTTCAAATGGCAGTTCAAAATGTAAGCCAAATTTTTAGATTTAGCAGCTTCCTACCACTGCAAAATAGTGTAACAGGGCTCCTATAACGGCGTCAAAAATATCACATACAATCATTCAAAGTCGATTCAAGGATTAAAGTGACTAGTCACATGACAAGGTACATGATGGAAGCTTAACATCCCCTTTCCGGAGTTACAAAGGTTTCCTTGTGAGTCTCATGAAATCACAATTTATGTTTTTAAACCAGGAGATGGGTAACATATTTACCAGGAACTCAACCTCAACTTGTCGATAAAATGATATTGTAGTGATATAGTTTGGTCAAGTATTTTTCTGTATCATCTTAAAATGAGGGTTGAAGTTCATGGTTGACTACAAAATGGTTATTTTTATTGTGTGAGTTACGATATGACATTTATATTGGTTTGCAACAAGTTATTATAAAATAATTAAATGTATGATAATCCTAATATTTTAAACTTATATTTTGTTTGCAAAAGAAAACTAAAGTAAAAGAATTATGAATGATAAAGAGAGATGAACCATGCCTGGGAGAAAATGAATCCGTTTGAAAAGGAGGGACTCAGTTCTACGTCATAAAAAGGCATTTCATCACATAGGTGCACGCATCCACCATTACGCCATTGAATTTTATTCAAAGATTATGCCTTAGGTTTATCAAGAAGCCTTTCTGGAAGTGGTTTCTCATCACCATATTATACTTTCCTAAGCCACATATATCTGATTCATGATTACTATTGTTCTTTTCACTGACATGGAACGACATATACACCTAGTGTTGTACAGCAGCAAAAAATTGCTACTTCTCCTTTTTTCCTATTATCCTTGTTGAAGTCAAAATTCTACTTGAGAGATCTTATTTCATAGAAACTGACTGAATTTTTTTGTGGCAAGGGTGAACTGGTTGGTTTCATCTACAACCATTTTTTGGTCGGGTAATTGGTACCTACAACATTTCCCAAACATGACCTTTCCATTCTGCTTTGATGGGAGTGCATACCTTGTTCCATAGATATAATATTTTATTTTATTTTTGTGTAGACCATAATACAAGTACCACTTCTCACCATATGTGACCAACAGGTGTCCTACCAAATAAGTTCACCTTTGCTAGCATAGTCACAACTAGCACCAAATAAACAGCTTTAAAACAGAGTATGGAAATCTATCAACACATTATGGAGAAGGCCACTGTTTTTGTCATTTTTTTTTGTTGCAAGTGCCCTAAAACATATGCCTACAAAATGTGGAAGAATTCATAAGGCATGTAAACTCTTCACCAAAATGGCTGAAAGAAAAGTGGGTTCTCAGATTTGCCCAAGGGTACAAAAATTTGGTTTCACACCTTCCAGCTGAGGCACTCAAACACAACACATAAGATTCCTTTAACAGCAGGTGGGATTCTAAGGCCTTTTGCAACAAACTTATTTTGTGAAATCCTGAAATAAAAACATTTCACAAGACCATTCTTCTATGACACATTGTCAAGCCATATACCTTCACAGTTGGGTGTCCAAACTGTATTCTAGCGTGGTTGGGAACATGATAAGAATAAAATCCTAGCTGCCACATGCAAAAAACTCTAAATGAAATACAATACTAATCCCCTTTCTAAATTCTTGAAGGGTGTCATTTTTTTGTTTTGTTTTTAAAACCCTAGTTTTGACAAAGACAATGAGGATTCAAGAAAGATGTGAGGAATTATTCTTCTCTATACACAAAACAAGACTGTGACAGATAAATGTTTCCTCTCATATACAATTAAATAATATTTTAAATGAAGAATCCATTCAATACTCACATGTTGTGATTATCCAAACTACTGCTAAATTTACAATTTTGAATTGGGTTTGTACGGGATTAAAATATTTGGATCTCAAATTTAGTGCTTCAAGTATCATGCAAGTGGGATGACAGGTCTAACGCCCTCCAAGCTGCCCATGTGCCTTAGCAGGGAGGTCCTTACTCATTGTCAAGAAGACCATGTGCCTTCACATGGCCATATTACTCTATTCACTAACCTTTCCTTCAGATATGTATTCACCTTTTACTAATTCTTTTTTTTTCATTCCATTTTATTAGTTCTCAAAGGTGGCACTACAGTTGTAAGTAATGCGCGTGGAGGCCGAACCCCCCACCAACCAACCCTTCAGTCTTTAAAACCTTTGCTGAGTCTTTTGCATAGTCCGAGACTATTGGTCTTGATCTGCGACCTCTATCACTTGTTTAATAATGTTTATATATATATATATATATATATATATATATATATATATATATATATATATATATTCTTGATTTGGAAGATATACCCAACTATGTACATGTATATTTAAATGAGAAGTGATATATTATGAGATACATATATTTATTTTCATATACTGAAATTGAGAGTTTTTATAAGAGAAGAGAAATAGAAATATTACAAAAATGTAGATTTCTTGGGCAAATGAAAAATACCCAAATGGGTATTTTTATAAAATCAATCTTACAACAATAAAATAAAAGTTTGTTAACTCAAACCATAGAATAGGGTAGCATAGATTGAATTGTAAAAATAAAATAATATAAATTTGGGATGTTTAGATCCATCCCCAAGCTTGACCCCTCTCATAAATGGCTTCCTTCTCTTCCACCTGCCGTTAACCTACAAGACCAAAATGAGTGAAATGAGGAAAAAAATGAATAAAATCCTTCCTTAAGATTTTTTAGGTTTGTATTGATTTCCTCCCATCCAATGGCATAGATTGGCTTCATTCAACAGCCCAAAATGTCTCATTCAAATGTTAGGTGAAAGTATATGAGATCATCATTTGATCACATGGGTCTTATTTTGAATGGGGCCACTTGTGTGGGTTGGAAGTAATTAAGTTGATGTTTTTTTATCTTGATTTAATTTAAATAAACTCTTCCCTTATTAGTTTAGACTACTTTTATATTGGAGAATTGAATTATTATTTTTTTGTAAATGAAAGAGCTCTTTTAGTTATTGAATTTAAATTTAACTGTTGCACGACCTTAGAAACTTATGTATTAAATTTAGTTTAGGATTAATTGAATGAAATTTTTTAAAACCGAATTATGGATTAAATTCATTCTTTTATTTAATAATTTTATTTGTTTATTTTACGATGACATTTTAAAACCTTAGGTTAACCTTACAGTATCTTTTGTTCATTTAACAAAAAAAATAATTATTCCATAATTTTCCCTGTATAACCTTTGTTTTTTATTGGGTTTCATGCGCAAAATTTGTGGGTGTTGCATAACCTTAATTTAGCTTCTTTATGTATTTTAATTGATAATATAAGTTAGGTTCAATTATTATAGATATGCATGTAGAGTCCCAACCCACAAATCGAACACATGAAAGTTAAGAGATGCAACAAGAAAACTATTATTAAGAAAGTAAAAATTCATTCATACAAATTTTTCTATGAGAAAATTGTCTACTCCTCCAGCTTATCTAAAATATTTTGAATATTTATGAGAATGTAATTTGATCATATTTACATTTTTGGTTAACAATCATCACAACTCCATGTACACATTTCTAGGATTAGATTTATGTAAAATATCTTTTATAATATCATGCACAAGATGTGTCATTTCTAGTTCATGTGTTTTTTGCATTAATGTAATGCCACACAATTTGAACTCACTAAAAATACATCTTAGAACAACCAAAATTTAAATCCAATTTTTTATTTTTTATTTATTATTATTATAACATTTTTAAAATTTGTCTTATTTATTCATCTTAACATTTGCAGGTTAGGGTGTAGCCTTGGTTAGAAATAATTTTATTTAATTCATTCATTCAAACCCCGACGTAAAGGTCTATTTCCCACTTAGAATTCAAATCAAAACAGATATTCTAAAACTTTTGTATTTATTTTCAAAACGATTAAAGGTCACCAGAATTACAAAATTATTTCCCATAATTTATTACTTCACTAAAGTCTAAGCCTCAAGGGTACCCACCTTAATAATTTTTAATTTTTTAAAAAAAATTCCATTTAAAAAATTAATCACACCCCCTTTTTAATGATTTCCTACCCATTTCTAGGCACCCAAATGATTTAATTAATCCAACCTCTTTTATATATCCCAACACATTCCTCCCCACCGAATTATTTTAAACCCATCACTTACTAAAGTATGAGGGCTTAATATCAACCATTGGATTTAATATTTCCAAAACCATAACTTATTTTCTTTTAGTATTCTTATATTTTCATTTACCTATAGTCTTGGTTGTTTTTCATCTCTCATTTACACGTGTTTAATGGAGGAAGGAAGGTGAATGGGGGAAAATCCATGGAGGTTGTGTTTTTTCTTTGTTTTTTTAAGGGATCCATAACATTTGAATGAAGGAAAACAAATTTTCTTCTTTTATTTTCTCTTTTTTACTCTTTGTTGAGAATCACGTAAAAATCCCTAGATATTTATATATATCAATGGTCATCGGTTGGTTGTTCCTTGTTTGGTTATTTATTTACTTATTTTGAGTTATGAAGGGATGCGACCTATGTAGAATGGCAAGGGGAGTTTGTTGTGAACAGAGGGCATGGAAAAATGTGCCAATGTGCGGGAGTAGAGGGGATGTTAATGGTTTTGGCCGGGGCTAGAGGGAAATAAGGGGTACAGGGGTAGGGGAGGTTTCTCATAGGGGAAGGGTCGAGAAGGCCGCTGCCTGTCCCAACCTGTCCCTAATATATTTTTGTTTTTTTATTAAATAAAGATGCATAGACAATTTGAATCTACCCATTATAACATGATTCTTCAATAACCAAATAATATCAAGGAAATAGAACTCTCCCAAAATTGGGAAAAACAAAATGCCAGTAATCAAGAATTCTCCAATCATCTTCAAGCTTTATACTTAAAGTCTTGTACTCCACATATTCTTTGAGAAAAAGAGAAAATAATGATTTACCACCCAACCTATAAGCATCAATACATGCCTTTCCAAAATTTGGAAGACATGTTAGCCTCCCACAAGCCCATGGGAGAGAGAGCTAGCTTCCACCAATGTGCATAAGAAAAGGGAGAGGTAACCACAAGCATATGACATACAAAACTAACCCATACACCTCAAAACATAAAAAATTCCATACAAATAAAAGGAGAAAACTATAATAATCCTCAACAAGGGGAAAAGCTTATGAGACATCCAATAGTGCCATAGAGTGTGGTCCAACCATAGGATGCATACTTACTAAATCTTAAAAAACCTCCTCATCCCTAAAAAACAATCATCCCTCCTTATTACTCCTCCCATTCATCTAAATTCCTCCTTGGGAGGATTTTCAAATTCATTGGGTTTCCTCTCCAAAGATGGGGAAGGGGGTTTAAAATATTTGAATCACTTTCCCACCTTCATCCATATGAGGTGATAAAAGAGAACCAACATAGCTTGTCCATTAAGACATGAGGTTTAAGAGGTAAAATCCCTCCCTCTTCCCCAACAAAATTCGCAAATCCATCAGTCCATATGATGGATGTAGAAACAATCAAAATAAAAATAAAACACAAGCATGCAACACATGTAAAACAAGAACATACATTTAACAATATGCAACCTCCGATTTATGTGAAAAAATAACACAACAAGGATCAAAGATCCTACCTCCAAAAATTTCTCTAAATTCTAAGTTTCTCTAAATCCTTTTCGAAGCAAGAGCGCCAACTCCAAAAGCATAGCAAGCACTAATCACAAGCCAAAATTTCCTCTTTCTCCCCCATGAGGGAGTATGTGAAGAAATTCAAGTAATTTTCCTCACAAATGAGGGGGTGTCATGTGTCACCCATATCTTCCCTCTAAAACAATATTCCAAAAACAAAAATAAACAAAGTTAAAGTATTATTTAAGCATTACACCCCCAGACTACCCAAAAATAAAGTAAAACGAACCCATGGAAGTTTTCACAATACATAACCGCCAACCATTCTTACATAAATGTGGACAAGAGAGAATCCAAATGAGATGGAAACTCCCTTTTGGACTTGAAATTAATCCCCCATACCTAATAGCTAGGGTCCAAGGGCTTATTTTTATGTTGAGAGAACTCCCAAAACCAAAAAAAAGTCTCTAAAAATGGATAAAATAACCCAATTTCCGGTTTGTCACTATTAGACACATATGTTGATGATGTGGGACCCTTTGAAGGGTGATTATGTTATACCAATCCTCTTTTAATTAACAAATACATTCCTAATTCAAGTGGGGACCATTAGGCCCCCCCACCTAGTTTTTTTAACAATAATAAACAATCCAAACACAAATAATTTTACAACATATACAACTTTACAAAACTAAGGGTCACTCATAATGACCAAAAAATACATGCAACCAATAAGACTTCATACAAATAACATGGCTAGGACTCAACCCCATCGGCCACTTGTGCACATTCATATAGCTTCCCTGAAATCCATGTTCTTTTGTTCCCTGCAATGTACACACTCAATGCAAACATCAAACACATCTGTCCAATAAAGGTGTAAATTAACTACTCAATAAATCCATAAAAATAAAAAACATGCTAACTAAGCTAAAACATCACCAATATGGAATCATAAATGAGAACATAAATTCACCATGTGTTAGCCATTTCCATACATATAAATCGACATATATCCATATTATCATATGATCACATCAAATAATCAAATATTCCAAAAAATTAATATGTGTGACAATACCACATATCCAACATATATCATATAATCTCAATGACATTGTACATGTTAGTATCCAAAAAATCTCATGAAATGGACCATCATACTAGTCAAAGATAAGTTTGTAATACACACCCAAACTGTCATACATGTCCATGAATGAAAAAAATTCACAATATAATATCAATAATGTGACATAATCCATGTATAATCATCAAAAATGATTATAGAGTGAGTAGAGAAACTAAAGCTAGAAAATGTGGGCACTACATACCCCTTTCCTAAAATTAAAATTCCTCCTGGAAGTCACAGGAAGAGATAGGGATATGACCTCACAATGTATTGTGTCGTATCATGTGGTTTTTTGTCACAACAAGAATGTGTCACTAATTCAAACTTGGTCTTGTATTAAGTTTTTTTTTTTTCATTTAGAGTAATTTAGTTAAAGAAAGTTGTAGCTTCTAAGGAAATTGTTATTAACATCATTGTCTAAAACCTCTACATGGTCACACATAGTGTATGTCCAATATTAAGGTAACTTTAAAGGAAATATATTATTTTATTTTTATTTTTTCTTAACAAACATGTCTTTTTAGATTTTACATGGTTCAAGGTCAAGTGTATTTTTCAATTAGGAGAATATTAATCACGGAAAATTGTAGTTTCCAAATCGAATTCATTTGCATCATCATCTAACCTTCCAATAAGGGTCCACATAAGAGGATGTAAAATATAAGGTATTCATTTAAAGAAAAATAATGATGGGTAAGCCAAGAGAATATAAATGTTGTTCTAAAAGGGTTATAAAGTTTTCAATACTAGTTGCCTACGAACCCACTCAAGGAAACCATCTAAGGTGTAACAAATATAACACAATAAAAGGGAAGGTGTTTTCCAAGCTCCCTGTGGTTTCATCCCCTAGCTCAACATTATTTTAAATATTGAAAATGGTTCATGAGCCTCTCCAAAAATGATCCTATCATCTACATTATTCATTAAGGTACCATCTTCTAGAACATCTCAATACCACTTCAAAGTTTTCTTTAGAAAACTCATAAGAGATAGTTTAATTGATTATTCACATTACTTCCTCACCTAGAACTTAGGAATGAAAAAAAAATGCCTAAGTTACTTACATAAGAACAATTATTTAGAGTGTAATCCATATTATATGAATATCACATACCTAAGATTAGTAAACATTATTTATTCCATTTGATTCAATAACTTATGATTACCTTAATTTTAGAACCTAATGATAACATTTTTGGTCAACCAAGGTGGTTTTCAAATACATATATGATGAGTTTTCCCATATAATTTCATGATTTTATTGTTTTTTATAAGGTATAAGTACATAGATGTAGTTATAGGTATATATACATACATACATACATACATGTATGTATGTATGTATGTATGTATATATATGTGTGTGTGTGTGTGTGTGTGTGTGTGTGTGTGTGTGTGTGTGTGTGTGTGTGTGTGTGTGTGTGTGTGTGTGTGTATTGGTGGGTTACGAGTCATTTTTTAAAACATTATTACACCATAATACTTGTAATTTCACGTTCAAAACCCTCATTAGTACACCATAACACTCAACCAGAGAGAAATTGACACTAATTTATTTTATTTTATTTTTCGAGAGAGAAAGAGAGTGAGAGAGTGAGAGATTGTTGTTATCTTCACGAAATCCATGTTCTTCTAGATCCACGAATTAAGGTTATAAAGAGAGGGTGATTCCATTTTTTCTACACATGAGTCTTAGCATTATAAATATGATTATTTAGGAACATTTTAATCAATTCAAGGAGGTTTATAATCACAAGTGCACTTACTAAGGTAACATGTTTTAACTTAGTTACTTTGCAACAAAACTTAGTAAGTGGTTATAATATAAAAATAGGTTTATCGATCTAAAGAAGGATTGAAATAACTAAAACATTACTGAAGTTAAATACAAACATTATACTGAGGTATTTGATGATAACTGGATTTGCTTTCTAATAGGACAATGCATTCTAAGTTTACATGAAGAGAATAAACTAGCTATGAAATATCACTTCAAGTAACACCATCATATTAAAATGATACACTAAAACTAGTTTCCTTTTACCAGATAATGTTTAGATACATGTTAGAGGACCTTACATTAACAAAAAATTTCATCCAAGTATGTTAAAATTAGAATTACACCTTAAAAAGAGAAACAAGTTTATAAGGTTGTTTAGTAGATTTCATTATAAAGATCGTTATAAGATTTGAGATTAGTAACAAAACACAAAGGGTAGGAATTATACCTATTCACAATAATTAAATTTAAAGATGTGGAAGACCATTTTATATTTTTATGTGGTTCTATGCAAGGTACAATTATTTATTTTAAGTCCATACCAAAAGGGTTTTTTAGGTACAAATAGGGTGCCCCTAACATTGCTGTTGAGTTTCCCAAGAAAGTACGGATTACTCATAAAGGAACCCAGTATCCAAACAACTTAAACATATTCGTTAGATAGAGGAAACAATTATACACTCTTATATCAAACACAAATTATTTTCAAAATTAACAAGTAAACTTGTTATGGTGACCAAAAGACCAAGAATAACAAAACAAATATCACTCAAAAATGTTTCGCAGAAGAAAATTTGGCAAGGTTGTATTATTTAACCTAGAACAGATGTAAAACATTAAAATAATTATATTATAAGAGATTTCACCCTCCAAAGGTGTTTTAAGAAGAAAAAAAGTTCACTAAGACCCATTTCATTTGTTCTACGATCTAGCAAAAATGGCTACAAAAAGGGCCTACCAAACAAGTACCCAATACCTTAATGGTAAAACGAATACTTCCAGCCAATATTTTTTTAGACAGGGAGTGAAAATGGACATGAAATTCATAAAGGGTGGATGAATCTTGAACTGAAAGCACTTTCTAGGAGCCAATTATTTAAGTTATGTTATTGGATTTCAACAAATTTTTAGTGAAATTGGCTACAAAATGGGTCTTGAAAACAAACATTCATAACTCGAAAACACGTTCTATCAGCTATCATCAATTCTCCTATATAAAGGGAATACAATGTATCTTACCAAATGTAATCCTAATAACCAGAACTCCAGTTATGATCTCTTTTCTGAAGCTACTTACTGTGATTGAATAGTTTTTGTTTTGTGCCAGAACAACTAGAGGTCTCCTAAATACGATTGGAAAACTAGGTCCCAAATCTATTTTCACAAAATGAAATTTTCCTACCAATTGAAATGTAAAAATACTAAAGGTTAGAAGGTTTAGATTTTAGCTGTTGTCCCATGTAGCAATAAGATAAATTGGGTTCAAAATGAAATCAACTAAATGAGCAAATGGTCTTATAAATTGCATTTAAAACCTACTATGACTTCCCATGTCACTAGAGAACATGATCATACGAAATGATCTCCACTATGGAATCCACCAAGCCATTTTGCATGGTAATTTGGTGTGACTTTTTCTAACATTTAAAAAGTGTTTTAGCAAAGACAATTTTAAAAAATCTTGCATTCCAATCACCCCCAATTTTTCCTTTTCTCAAAAGCACCCACTTATACAGGTATTTAATAGAAAAAATCACATCTTAAGTGTAAGGAAAATGCTCTAAATTGGTCGTGTTAGATGCATGAGCTGTCCAAATCCTTATTACAACAATATTTAAAACAACATAGGAGGGAACTTAATAAGTTTTAGCGTAAACCTTTTCGCTAAATGGGAAAACAACATAACCAGACTTATTATCTAAAACCTGATCATTCCAAGTGTGGTTGGTGTTGGAACCCAAGATATGATACAAAATCTAATGCCCCACGATTTAAACTCACTAAAAATACATCTTAGAACAACCAAAATTTAAGTCCTTTTTATTATTATTATTATTATTATAACACTTTTAAAATTTGTCTAATTTATTCATCTTAATATTGACGGGTTAGGGTGTAGCCTTGGCCAGAATTTTTTTTATTTAATTAATTCATTCAAACCTAGAGGTAAAGGTGTATTTCCCACTTACAATTAAAATCAAAACACCTATTTTAAACGTTTCTTATTTATTTCTGCAATGTTTAAAGTTCACCACAATTACAAAATTATTTCCCATAATTTATCACTTGACTAAAGCCTAAGTCTCAAGGGTACCCACCTTAATAATTTTTTAATTTTTTAATTTTTCCATTTAAATAAATTCACCACATCCCCTTTTTAATGAATTTCACACAATTTCTAGGAACCCCCAATACTTTAGTTCATCCAACCTATTTTAATTAATCCCACCACATTCCTCCCCACCGAATTATTTTAAACCCATCACTTACTAAAGTATGAGGGCTTAATAGCATCCATTGGATTTAATGGTTGTGAGACCGTAGATTTTAGGCATTTCCAAAACCCTATCTTCTTTTCTCTTAGTATTCTTATTTTTTCATTTACCTGTGGTCTTAGTTGTTTTTCATCTCCCATTTACACAGGTTTAATACAGGAAGGAAGATGAATGGGGGGAAAAGCCATGGAGGTTTTTCGTTTATGTTATTTTTTCTTTTTTTTAAGGGATCCATAACATTTGAATGGAGGAAAAAAAGTTTTCTTCTTCTCCTTTGTTTAATAGTTTTATCCCTAGATTATCTTTTTTTAATCTTTGGTGAGAACTAGGTAAAAATCCCTAGATATTTATATATATGAATGGCCATGGATTAGTTGTTTCACTTTTTGGTTTTTTTTTTTTTTTGTGTGTTTTGAAGAGATGCAGCTTGTAAAGGAGGAGGGGAGTCTTCTGTGGAGAGAGGGTGGTGACCATGGTTTACGGGGAGGGAATTGGTGCACAGTGGGGGTGTGGACAAAGGTGCCACTGTGGGGGAGTGAAGGGGTTGTTAATGAAACTAGTCATGACTATGGGGAAACATGGGGTATGTGGGTAGGGGAGGCTGCTCACAGGGGAATGGTCGGGTAGGCCATTGAATTTCATGGTCCTTCCCTAATATTTTTATTTGTTTTATTACATAAAGATTCATATCCGATTTGACCCTACCCATTATATTTAATAATCTTTTTTTTTCTTAATAAAAAGATGAGATTATTTTAATATGTATCTAGTTCCATGGTTTTGTAAAGTGATGTTATAGTATTATCCCATAGTCGTGAGTTAATCAGGTTTCAAAATATGCACATGAAAAAGGGATATATGGCTATATAATATATGTGTACATCTATTAAAAAATATATAAATATAAATATATATAATCTATAATTTTCAAGTATTGATTTAGTTTCCTGGTCTAAATTTTAAGGAAAGGATGATAGAAGAGAACAATATGAAGAAAAAAATCATAAAAATCTCTGATGTTATTTCCAAAGTGTTAGTGCTCAATTAGATCTCACCCCGTTTGTCCTTGAAATTCTTTAGTTTGGGGGCTCTTTCATGTTTTCTATCTCCCCGTATTGATGCATGAAAACTCTATCCTCCATTTGGTTGCCATGATCTATCCCTTATTTTGGTTGAGGATCATTTTAAATTTGGATTTTTGTTTTCCGTTCCTCTGTCCATGAGAAAGATATGTAACTTGGGCATAAAATCAGGTTTTCTCCCTTCCTTCCATTTTTCCGTAGTCACATTGTGTTTTCCCTATCATTTTTTGTCCCAATATCTATGGAAACATGATTGGATGTGGCTCAGAAGATCATATTTGGGCCTTATATCATTTCCAAATTCTCTGTCTTGAAAGAAAGATTCATTTTCAGGCTCAAATGGTTATTTTCTTGCATTTTTCGGTTTGATGGGTGTCTTTTTTCTTGGCCAAATTTATATCTTAGCATCTAAGGAAATGTAGCCCTTTCCAAATTGGATGCGACTTGGCGGGGCACTTTGAAAACTCTAAGGCATCATTCAACTCAAAGATTGTCCACGTGGAGGGTCGGCAATCATCTAAAATTTCACCTTTTTGTTTGACCTTGGAGTTGCACTGGGGAGACACGTGGAGGTTTCCATTGCCTTGCCTAGACTTAGACAATTTTTTCATATGGCCTTTGTAGCTTTAGCAGAACATGGACATGTGTACAATTCATCCGGCTCCTCTCTATACTCAAACTTTTCAAAGAAATTTTCTAAGGTCTAGGACGTGTGGAGGGACCACACCTGTTTGAGGACCAACCCCTAAATTTTATTTTTAAGAAGTGCCAGGAGGACACTTGGACGCTTCTACTTACTCTTCCCTTGCTTGGACTTTGAATGACCAAAAAAAAAATTCTCAGACCCTAGACACATGGCGCCTTTTGTTGGTCCTTCAACATTTTCAAACAAATCTTCTGGACTGAGACAGGTGGTGAGCCTGCGCATGCTTGGGGTCTCCAATTTTGGAAACCATCTCAATATGTGTCATTGAAAAACGTGGATGGCTATAATATAAAGTACAGAAGGGCCAGAATCAATAGTTGCTATGCATTTCACCTCTTTTTCTACCATTTTTGCCACAAGACTCCTGGAGATGTGAATACACAATTTTTTTCATCATTTTTTGATGAAATTACTTGTCTTTTTTTCTACAAAGTGCCATTGTTTGGATTAAGAACTTAATTTGTGAGTCCAAGGATTTTTAAGGTCAATATTTTGAAATCGAAATTACACAGGCACTTGCAAAAATGGGAATTACCAAAAAGATAGAAGTGGTGCAGAATTGTAGAGGAAAGAGAGGGAAAAGGATGAAATGATGAAGGTTATAGGTGCAAAAGATGAAAAAATTGTTGCCTCGAGAGTGAAAAGGATTACCTATCAAATTTAGCTGTACAAAGATTCTGGAGAATGAGTAAAATGGGAATTTATCACATGACAGACTAAGAATGATTAAAAGGACTTCCAAAAAGTTGTGGCATGGCATCCTAGTCATTAGTAGATGGTCTGAGAAACATGATCATTCCATGATTTGTCCAACTGGAAACTTTTTATTGTAAATTTGTTAAACATCACTTTCTGAGGAAAATTGATAACAAGTAAATGTCCCTTGAATATTATTCTTTCTTGGGGGGAAATTTGGATGAGTGAGTGAGTGAAATCAACTACCGACCATTTGCAAGGGCTCTCTTAAGAAATTTGGAGGAATACTCTTGTAAATGGTCAGGGGTTGAATCCTTAAGATAGAATTTTAGAGAGCCGGTTTTCCTGAGAGACCAATTTGAGATACTTGGTTAATTTCTTCTATGTTAGTTTTTTTATCATGTTAAGTTGGTTGCAGATGTATAGCCATTGACAAGATCTAAGACTGTTCAAAGAAACTTTCCCCTGCTGATGAATCTACTCAAATTTGATTTAATTTGTGTCAATCTTGGAGCAAATTGTGTCTACTTTGTTTTAGAATATCTGCAAGTATTTTTTCTTATTCCTATTGCAATATTTTGTTAAATTCCCCCCGAATCACACAAGATCTCATCCCTATGATAGTTTAGTGGCATTAGTAATTTTTTTTCAAGAAGAGTCCTCATCTTGTAATGAGATAAATAATTTCAAATCATTTCACTTTCATTTGTTGATAAAGATTGTCTGTAAGCCTTCAAGTGTATCTTAGGCATGAGGAACCAGGGGTCTTTTTTGTTTAATTGAGTCTTTTAACTCAAGCCTTCATGCTAGATTCTCAAAGATTGTGTGAAATCATGTGGATCTGGGCCTCCATTGAAGCACACCTCCTAGTTGAAGGAATATCTTAGCTATTTCGAAGCTTTATGTCATTTAGCTTTCCAATTGTTGTGAAGTCTCTGGAAGATCTGGTGTAATTAACTTTATCCTGCTTAATCTCCCACCAAAATTATTCAAAAACCATGAATCCATCCTTAACTACCCCTTTTTTCCTTGGATATCAACAAAGGAACAAAATCTATTTACTAAAATATGTAGAACTATCAAGATTCCATAATGTCTTTAGTAACCTTACCCTTGTTTTGAAAGTATCTCCATCTTTTAGAAGTGACAAATCTTAAGAGTTAAACTATGGAGTATTGATCATACTTTTCCAAAGTTTTCTTCATAAAATTTGTGTAAAAGAAGGATATCTCCATCTCCTTCATCAAACAGAGGTTACACTATGGGTCCTCTCACCCTAGTCGAAAGGCATGGCCTAAAGCAGTGAGAATAGGTCAAATCCTCTTGAAGGTGCTATCCATCTCTCCATAAATCTGAGTGAAAAAGGGCCAGTTAGATCTCATCCCCAGCTATAAAATGACACACATTACGATCTATCTATCTCTAAGCTCAATGCCAAATCTATGATGCTACTTATCTTGAAAAGGAGAACAAATTTGGATACCAACACTCGTGGTGCCGCTACTGGGGAAATGAAGTGGTGTGAAAAGTTTAAACACCATAAAAAAAACATATAGACCCGGGTAATGTTTACTACATGAGCTAAGTGAAAATAAATTATTGAAATATCATTATTTGTTCAGATCTGTAAGAATTGTTCAAAGTTGTAAGTGTTGAGTGTAATATTTCCAGCTTATACAATTATTGCACTAAAGTTTGTTTCATCATTGACAAATTTGGGTAGAATAAGAGCATATCTTATAAGATTTTCATGAATCTTGTATCGACAAACATTTGATATATCTTTCATAGTGCAATTGCACAAGCTAAGGTGAAAATCCTTAACGACGACTCTGTGTTGTTTAAATTCTTAATAAATACCGGTGTCTTAACATATATCAAGTAAGATTTGACATTAATCTGTGCAAAGCTGGAAGGAAGAAGATATTTCTTCACAAAGGAACCTAGTAGAAGGTTGTTCCCAAAGTTGGGAAAGTCTAATTCAGAAGGAAGAAGAATTTGTAAGGTTGTTGGAGATCAAGCATCAAGAAAAGAGATCTCCATTGGTGAAACTGATCAGCCTGCGATTGAAGATTGCAATAATTCCTCAAGTGAATCTTAATAAGGTAGTCTCTTTATTGAATTAAATTATCCATCTGGAGAGGGACCTTAATTTGTATTTGAAAATTTTTCTTCTTAATGTGCCCCTGTATTTTCCAAATCTGATAGAGTTTTCCAAGAAATAAAACCTTTAGAGGGTAGTCATTATGAGAATTGCACCCATGTACCATCATAGACCTCTCACTCCTCATCAGTTGGCATCTCCTCCAAGGTCACCTCCTCAAAATACTATGGCTCAGACTCCACCCAGACCTCCACTTATTGTTAATCCTTTTGGTCCCATCAATTTTAGAGGTATGGTTGGCTATCCAAATGTTGTGCCACAAGATGTAAGAAATAGATTGCCTAAGTTTCAAGGAAATAATGCAATCACTAGTGATCAACACTTGATGCTCTTTGTCAATATGACGGAGGAATTTGAAATAGAATTCAAGGATGTGTACATTAAATTGTTTATCTTTACTCTAGAAGAATATGCAAGGGACTAGTATAAATCTTTGCTAGATAATTCCATTGATTCTTAGACAAAGATGAAGAATGCTTTGAGATTGCAATATGGAGATAAAACAGACCTTAGCTTTCTTTTATCAGAATTTGAAAATATAAAAAACAATCACAATGAATCAGTGCATGATTTTAATACAACATTTAACAAAAAATTAAGAAGACTTCTTGTTAATTTGAGGCCATGCGATGAATCATGTCTAATAAATTATTCAAATGCATTTGAAAACAAAGTTTCTTACTATCTAAGGGATAATAACCTTGGAACTTTGAGGCACGCCTTTACCATGGCTCTGCAAATTGAGAAAAACATTAAAGCAGTTGGGAAACCTCCTAAGAGGGAGGGTGTTAAACCGATCAACCTAGAGAAGCCTCAATCAAGTAAGGTTGTGGATATTGAGGAAGTTGTAAAGACTTTGGTAAGAGCTGTCAAAGAAATCTCTTACAAGCTAGCCATGGTAGAGAAAGGAATTGGACAATTTTCTCAAGGTCAACATAGGTAACAAGGATAAGATAGATTTGTACATCATCCAAGAAATGATCAGAGATCTGATGACAGAGGTAAAGGACCCATGGGAGCTAGAAAATCCCAAGCTATGGAAAATAGAGTAGTGCTTGATCCTCTAAATGCCAGAGTTATTTATTAAAGAGATAAATGAAATTGATTGGTGTGACAGATGTTTCTTACCCCCCCCTCTATGTGAAGTAGATCAGCAAGTTGAAGAAGCTGATGATGATGATAACACTAATGATGATGCATGCATGGTGGATTTTTGTACAAGCTCACAATAAGGAGCAACTTCAACTGAAGTAATAAGTGCAAGAATTGCTACAAGTTTTTGTGATTGCATTCACTGAGTACCTCTTCTTCCTCCCTCTCATACTTTAGAAATACATATGGTACAGTATTTTGAACTTCTTGATAATGATTTTGAGTACCTAAGATCTCTAATGATTAAGAAGTATGATGGAGGAATCCCATCAAAAGAGGATAGACAGATGTTAATGAATGTTTTTGTGGCCAAGAAAAAGAGTATAACATAAGAAGTAAAGTTGTCAAAGGGGTAGGGCCTCAAGCCAAACAAAAAACCCCAGTTCTCACAAATGTCCCAAAAGAAACTCCAAAGAAAGATGAATCTGACAAAGGCCTTGTTGTCTCAAGTAGAACTGGTGTTCCCACCCATGCCCAAAATGTGAATAATCTTGTGTCATCCGATGACTTTGTCAATATTTCTCTGAATACTGCTTTGCCCAAATACATTTCTTATGACATTTCTCAAGTCTTGAGTTAGATCAAGATTTTTGTCCCAATTGTCGAACTGCTTAGAATTCCTGAGCACAAGAAGAGGGATTTTGAGTATTTTGGATTAGAAGAAGATAGGAGTACCCAAGAAAAAAATATAAATAATGTAAACACTCCTTGTCCAATCATTTCAGACCTAGAAAAACCACCAGCATTGGAGGAGATGGGTGAACCACTTGAAGTTTACTTGGGAACATCTTTGGTTGAGTCTTAGTTAAATGTTGATTCATTTTTTACAATGCATATTATTAAGGAAAGACTGTTGCAAAATTGTATGTTTGACTCTGGAGCATCATGCAATGTTATGCCTCTAGAGGTCATGAATGAATTGAACATTAAAATGACAACAGCTTATGGAAAGTGTACTACAATGGATTCTAGAGATGTTCCACTTATAGGATGTGTAAAAGGTTTGGTGGTACAACTTGCAGCTTATCTAGGTAAGAAATTGAAACTTGATGTTCTTATTATTGATTGCCCTTCCAAATAGAGCATGTTATTATCAAGAAAGTGGTCTATAAGTGTTGGTGGAAGTGTTCATATGGATATGTATTTTTCCACCATTCCAATTGAAGGCAGCCTTGTAAAGCTGTATAGAGAGAAGAATATGTTACACCTCGTTAAAGATCCCAATAATGTTTCTTATGAAGTGTCGTATGCTAATGTAGATGTTGATAACCTTTTTATATTTGCTAATGGAAAAGAGCACAAGATTGATCAATGTAAATTTCTTGAACAAGTAGGTTTTCCTTGGACCTTGTTATTCAATGGAGCTTGTTCCAAGTTTAGAAATGTTGCTTGTATTGTTTTGATTCCTTCAGGCCATGAATAATTTGTTTTTTTTTTCAAAATCAACTTTGAATTCACTAACAACATTATTGAATATGAAGCACTATTATTGGGTTTGAGAATAGTGTAAAGGATATCATTTTTAAAGGAGATTCATAACTGATTGTCAAGCAGATTAGAAACCTGTATGCTACTAAAAATTATAGAATGAAACAATACAAGCATGTAGTCTTGAATTTGATTTAAATGTTTGACTCATTTAATATCATGCACCATGATAGAAATTTTAATTTTGTTGCAGACAAGTTAGTATTGCTAGGATCCAGATTTGAAAATTATACAATATCTCCATTTTGTGAGTATGATGTTGAAATACTAGCAAGGTCATATGTCCCCGATAATGTTAAAAATTGTCAAGTGTTTTATGATGAAGCCCAAGTGAAATGGTTTCTGTAGAACCAAGGTGATTTTGCTAACAAAAATATAGAATGGGAACCAATGGTGTGTGTTGCTGAAGGAAAGGAAAGTTTATTTGGCAAAAACATCATCCATCTGAAGAAAAACATGATTCCCAGAGGTTTGGTGGCACTTGAATCAAACTTTGATAATGATGATTGCATTATTAACAAAAGTATGTAAATTTCAATAGATGTAGAAGAACATGACCTAGGAACAAAGGAAAAACCATGTAAAATCTTGTTAGGAAGTAATCTGAGAAAGGAAGAGAAATAGTCCTATGTTCAATAGTTGAAGAAATATCAAGACTTCCTAGCTTGGTCTTACTCTGAGTTAAAGGCATATAGGGAAGATTTGTTCCAACATGAAATTTCTCTTGAATCCAATGCCAAGCCTTTAAGGTGAAAATAGAGGCCTATCAATCTACTCCTCTCTTTGAAGATGCAAGAAGAATTGAAGAAGTTGATGGATGGAGGTATTATTCAGACCACAAGGTACTCATCTTGGGTTACAAATTTAGTACCTATCAGAAAAAATAATGGTTATATAAGGCTATGCGTAGACTTTAGGAACTTGAATAATGCATCATTGAAAGATAATTACCCTCTACCAAACATGGAGAGTATGCTACAATTGGTAACTGGTTCTAAATTTTTATCCACTTTGGATGGTTTCTTTGGCTATAATCATGTTGTTGTGAAGGATTCAGAAAGAATAAAGACTACCTTTACCACTCCTCGGGGAACTTATGTCTATGTCAAGATGCCTTTTGGCTTAAGTATTGTTGGAGCAACTTTCTAAATAGAAATAAATGTACTGTTTGTTGGTTATATTAATGATTTCATTGTTATTTATCAAGATGATGTAACTGTGTTTTCAAAAAAAATAAATGATGACTTACAACACTTGGAGAGAATGTTGTTAATGTGTAGAGAGTATGGCATATCATTGAATCCCAAGAAGTGCCATTTTAGAGTGCAAAAGGAAAAGATTATTGGTCATATTGTATCAAAGGAAGGGGTCATGATTGATCCCAAGATAGTGGAAGCCATCAACAAGGTTCCAATTTTGAGAACTAAGAAGGGAATTCAATCCTTCTTTAGATAAATAGACTTTATCAAAAGATTTGTGTCTAACTTTGCTGAGTTGACCATCCCCATTACTAGCATGCTGAAAAAAGACCAAGTTATCAAATGGGAAGAATCTTCCATTTAAGATTTCAATGGTATCAAGGAATCACTAAAGGATGCCCCTATTTTGGCAGCTCCAAATTACAAGAATCCTTTTCAAGTGTTTTATTTTGCTTCAAAAAACTCCATTGTAGCTGTTTTGTTGCAGAAGGACGATGAAGGGGCTTAGAGACCAAATGCCTTTTTCAATAAGGCATTGCAAGGAGCTCATTTTAAGTACACCAGCATGGAGAAGCAACCATTTTCCTTGGTGAAAGAAAAAAAGGTTTTATGACCTTATATCTTGAGCTCTAAAGTTGTTTCTTATGTTCCCCACACCATGGTGAAAGATATCGTATCAAAGATGGAGGTCTCAAGAAAAAGATACAGATGGGTGCACAAGTTGCAGGAATATGACATGGA
Source organism: Taxus chinensis (assembly GCA_019776745.2). Classification (NCBI taxonomy): domain Eukaryota; kingdom Viridiplantae; phylum Streptophyta; class Pinopsida; order Cupressales; family Taxaceae; genus Taxus; species Taxus chinensis. Next base: position 123,117,072 of record CM034154.1, read on the forward strand.
TATCCAAACCATGATATTTATAGGAGGTTTGGGCCTAGCTAAGCTTATGGCTGAGAGAAACTTGCAAACTATTGAGGTGAATGAAGTAGAAGGAGAAAGGGTGGATGTCCGTCAATAGTTGGTAAGCTCTGAATGGTACAAAGATATAATATTTTATCTCAGACATCTATGTTTCCCTGAACATTTGAGTAAAAATCAGAAAAGAGCTCTTAAGTTAGCCTCTCAAAAATATGTCATTACTGATTTTGGGTTAGCTTGGAAGAACCTGGAGGGAGTGCTCTTAAGATGCATTGCTGAGGATGAAGCCCCAAATGTAATTGTTGATATCCATGGAGGAGTTTTTTGGGGACATTTTGCTGGAAGAGTTACATCACATAAAATATTGAGGGTTAGTTATTCGTGGCCAACTATCTTCAAAGATACAACTATATTGGTGAGAAAATGTGAAAGTTGCCAACATTTTTATGGAAGAATGAATGCTTCAGGATCCCTTCCCTTACATCCCGTGTCAATTGAATCCCCAGTTAAGAAGTGGGGAAATGATTTCATTGGCAAAATTTTTGATCCTTCCAGTACTGGTCATAAATGGATTCTTGTAGCCGCTGATTATTTCACTAAATGGGTGGAAGCAATCCCCACCAAGAAAGCAACAAACCAACTTATCATGGACTTCATATTGAATCAAATCATATGCAGATTTGGAGTGCCAGATAAGATTTTTGTTGATAATGCCAAGAATTTTAGAGCCAAACCTTTGGTGGCAATGTGCAAGGATTATGGAATCAATTTGACATATGCTTCTAACTACAATCCCAAAGGAAATGGACAAGCTGAGTCCAAAAATAAAAACTTGTTGAAGATCATTAGAAGAACGTTGGATCTGAACAAAAAGAAGTGGGGTGAGCAACTCAAGTTTGTTGTTTGGGTTGAAAGAATCACTATCAAAGGAGCTACTGGTAAAATTCCATTTGAGTTGGTATATGGAACACAAGCTTTTATACCCCTTCATTTGCAATTATTTTCATTTTAGTTTGTTCAACAAATTTAAGATCAAGAATTTAGTCCATATGATTCTTGAATCAATCAGATTATTGAGTTAGATGAAGAAAGAATGGCATCCCATGAGCGGCATGTGAAGTTTAGAGCAAATTTAAAGAAGTTATTTGACAAGAAGGTGATTCCAAGAAATTTTAACATTGGGGATCTTGTGCTATTATGGGATAATAGGCATGAATATAAGGGCAAGATGTGTAAATTTGATGCATTATGGATGGGCCCTTATTCAATTGATATTCGAATTGGTGAAAATACCTTCTTCCTAAAAGACTTAGACGAGGAACTAATTGAATTGCCTATTAATGGCAGGCATTTGAAACATTTCCTTGATTGATTTCTCATAATCAAGGTATACTCCATTGTAAAATGTATATTAGTTTGGTTTCTTTCTGCTTTAATGTTTTTCTAGTTTTTTTTTTCCTAGTCCTTAGTGACCTGGTTTTGTTGGTTTCTCGGTTCAATTTTTGGAGGAGTTGGATTTTATGGTTTCTCTGCTCTGCAAGCTTATTCTATGACTTCTTTGCCCAATGGTCTATTTTTGGCACTTGGTCTAATATTTGTTCTTGTGGCACTCACAGGGAGTGCCCATCCTGAGCCAAAGCTGATGTTGGTGCTCAAATTAGTCTCGCCCCATTTGTCATTTAAATTCTTCAGTTTGCGGGCTCTTTTGTGTTTTCTATCTCCCTATATTGATGCATAAAAACTCTGTCCTCCATTTGGTTGCCATGATCAGTCCCTTCCTTGGTTGAGGATCACTTAAAATTCCAGAATTTTTTTGCGTTCCTCTGTCCATTATGAAAGAGTCTGTAACTTGGGCGTAAAACTCAGGTTTTTCCTTTCCTTCCATTTTCCACAACCACGTTTTGTTTTCCATGTCATTTGTGTCCCAAATATTTGTGGAAACATGATTGGATGCGACTTAAAGGATCACATTTGTGCCTTATATCATTTCCAAATTCTCTATCCTTGAAGAAAGATTCATTTCCGGGCTCAAATGGTGATATTCCTGCATTTTACGGTTTGACGGGTGTATTTTTCCCGTTCAAATTTACTTCTTAGCATCAATGGAAACGTGGCCCTTTCTAGTTGGATGTGGCTCGGTGGGGAACTTTAAAAACTCTAAGGCTCGCTTCAACCCAAAACTTGTCCATGTGGAGGAACGCCGCTCATTTGAAAATTCACCTTTTGGTTTGGCCTTGGAGTTGTGTCGGGGAGACATGTGGAGATTTCTGCTACCTTTCCCAGACTTAGACAAATTTTTCATGCATCCAGTATAGTTTTGACGGACCATGGACACGTGGAGTGATGGCGCTCATTTGAGGATCTGCCTCAGGGTCCCACCTTAACAAGTGCGACAGAGAGACATGTGGAGGCTTTCGTCGACTCTACTCTACACTTAAAATTTTCAAGGTAATTTTGAAAAGACTGGGACATGTGGAGGGACTGCACCTATTTGGGGACCAACCCTTAAGTTTTATTTTAAATAAGCACCAGGAGGACATTTGGAGACTTTGGCTCACACTACCCTTTTCTTGGACTTTTCAACGGCTAAAGAAAAAATGTCTCGGACCCTAGACACGTGGTGCCTTCCGCTGAACCTTCAACTTTTTAAAGAAAATCTACCAGACTGAGACACGTGGTGAGCCCACACTTGTTCAGGGTCTCTGCTTTTGGGGACTATCTCAAACTGTGCCATTGAGACACGTGGAGGCTTCCGCTGGCTCCTTTTTACATTGAGACTTTTCAAAGGCCAAAAGGCATTTTTCTTGGGCCTAGGGCACGTGGAAGGCCCGCGCTTGTTTGGGACTTGCCTCTGTGCTTCTCCTTTGCAGTTGTGCTAAGGAAACACATGGACATATATGATATAAAGTGGAAAAGGGGTAGAATCAATGGTTGTTGTGCATTGCGTCTATTTTTCTACCATTTTTGTTCCAAGACTCCTGGAGACGTGAATATGCACTATTTTTCATCATTTTTTGATGAATTTCCTTGTCGTCTCTGTTTGCAAAGTGCCTTTGAATGGATTTGAAACTTAATTTGTGAGTCCAAGGATTGTTAAGATCGATATTTTGAAGTTGGAGTTTCTCGGGCACTTGCAAAAATAGGAATTACCAGAGAAGTTGGATGTGGGACATAGTTCCAGAGGAAAGAGAGGGAAAAGATGAAATGATGAAGGTAGCATGCGCAAAAGATGAAAAAGGTGTTGCCTCGAGAGTGAAAAATATTACATGTTAGATCCAACTGTGTAGAGCCTCCGAAAAATGATTAAAAAGGAGATTTCTCGCATGACATAATCAAAATGATTAGAAGGATTGCCAAAAAGTTGTGGCATGACATCCTAGTCATTAGTTGAGGGCCCAAGAAACGTGATCAGTTCACAATTGGTCCACCTGGCTTCTTTCGGATCTAAATTTGTTAAACGTCACCTTGTCTGAGGAAAATTGGTAACAAGTAAAGGTCCCTTGAATATTATTCTTTCTTGGGGGAAAATTTGGATGAGTGAGTGAGTGAAATGTATAAGTGTAATGAGAATACTCTTGCAAATGGTCTGGGGTTGAATTCTTAAGAGAAAATTTGAGAAAGTCGTCTTCTTGAGAGACCAATCCGAGATAACTTGTTATTTTCTTCTGTTAGATTTTCTATCATGTCAAGTTGGTTGCATATGTATAGCCATTGACAAGCATTGAAATTGCTCAAGAAGCTTTCCCCTGCTAATAAATCTAAGCAATTTTGAGATTAATTTGTGTCAATCTTGGAGCAATTAGTGTCTTCTTTGTTTCAGAATGTCTACAAGTAGTTTTACTCGTTCCAATTGCAATCTTACTTTGAAATCTTTGTGAAATCACACAGGATCTCGTCCTTGTGACAGTGTAATGGTATTTGCAATTTCATTTCAAGAAGATCCTTCATCTTGTGATGAGATAAACTCACTGTAATTTCACTGTCATTTGTTGGTAAAGATTGTTTGTAAGTCTTTGGGTGTACCTCAGGCGTGATTTATTAAAGATTTTGGTGTTTAATTGAGTCTTTTAACTTGATCCTTCATGTTAGAGCCTCAAATATTGTGTGAAACCATGTTGATCTGGGCCTCCACTGAAGCACACCTTCTGGTTGAAGGAACGTCTTAACTATTCTGAAGCTTTCTGTTGTTGAGTTGTCCATTGTTGTGAAGTCCCTCAAAGATTTGGTATAATCCACTTTATCCTACTTGATCTCCCACCAAAATCATTTAAAAACCATGAATTTGTCCTAAACTACCCCTATTTGCCATGTATATCAACAAAGGAACAAAATCTATTTACTAAAGTATGTAGAACAATTAGGATTTCTTAATGTCTTCAGTAACCTTAGCCTTGTGTTGAAAGTATCTCCATCTTTTAGAAGTGACTACTCTTGAGATTTAAATTAAGGAGTATTGATCACAATTTCCCAAGGTTTTCTTCATAAAATTTGTGAAAAACAAGGATATCTCCATCTCCTTCATCAAATAGAGGTTACACTACGGGTCCTCTCACCCTAGTTGAAAGGCACGACCCAAAGTAGTGAGAATAGGTAAAATACTCTTGAAGGTGTTATCCATCTCTCCACAAATCTGAGTGACAAAGGTCCAGTTAGATCTCATCCCTGGCTACAAAAAAACACACATTATGATCTATCTGTCTCTAAGCTTTGTACCAAATCTTTGATGCTACTCAGCTTGAAAAGGAGAAAAAATTTGGATGCCAACAAAAAGTACTCACTAAAGTTAAAACAAGGTATTCAAATATTTCTTAAAGTAAAAATTGGGTAGGATAGACATTCCCTTCTTCCATCCAAACTAGATTCATAAAGAAAATATATTTTAAAAAACAATGTATTCCAAGTTCTCTTTTACCTCGAATGAGACATAAGTTACACATACATTTCTAAATTTTACAGTTATAATAAGTATTCCATATAGGATTTAATTTGCATTCCTACACTGTGAAAAACAAGATTATAACATGCATAGAAAAAATAATGATTTTACTACCAATCAATTTTAGTGTTTCATTTACTAAAACAATCCTTCTCTTATTTACATAACTTATGTAAATGAGACAATTTTGGATAATCACTATAAAAGGGAAAACTAGTTGCATTTCACTTAATACCATAAGTAAAAAATAGAACAAAAGAACAATTTTTTTCAGCTTAGCATCTATTGATGTCATCTAATCTTCTTTTGAAACATGAAGATAAGGTAATATTCCATTGTTAACCAAAACTTTTTAACATGATTTTACAAAATAGAAGGTTACTCGCATCCTTCATTTTGCAAAGTTTGTAACATACATAAAGGATATAATTAGAAATTTATTTCAACACACAAAAATTCCTGCTCAAGAAAAGGATATGAAAAACCTAACTCTTCTAATTACCACTTGTTTACATTACATTTTTGAGATTAGTATTAGGAAATATTTTACAACCATCTAAACTAGAAATAAAACATTTTCTAAAATATGAATGATTTTCACAAAACTTATATACATATCCACACATTATTTTGAATAATATTTACAACCATTTACAAATAATATACAACCAAAGAGAGAGTTCTACACAAAATGAGAGAGGAAAATCTCCAACGCATGAACATTTACTCTTATGGAGAGTAATAAAAAATTCAACCCCAATGCATACAACCTTTAAGCTACATACATAGAGAGGGATAACTCCACTTGAAGCAAGACAAGCTTGCAAAAGATTTACATACATAAGGAATCAAATACTCATAAGGGAGAAATTACATCATGAGTCTTCAATAAAAAAATAAGATCAAGGAAATAGAATTCTCCAAAAATTGGGAAAAACAAGATGCGAAGTAATCAGTAATTCTCCAACCATCTTCAAGCTTTAGACTTCAAGTCTTGTACTCCACATAGTCTTCAGCAAAAATACAAAGGCTTGATTTACCACCCATTCTAATGGCATCATTACATGCCTTTCCAAAGGTTACAGGACATGCTAGCCTCCCCCAATCTCATGGGAGAGAGAGCTAGCTTCCACCAATGTGAACAAAAAAGGAGAGAGGTAACCAAAAGCATATCACATAGAAGACTAACCCATACACCTTAAAACACAAAAAATACCAGCCAAACTAAAAAAGGAGAAAACCATATTCATCCCCAACAAGGGGAAGAGTGGATGAGACATCTAATATTGCCATAGAGTGTTTTCCAACAATATGATGCACACTTACCAAATCTTCAAAAACATCTTTATCCGTTTAAAACAATCATCCCTCCTTATTGGGAGGATTTACAAATCCATTTCATTTCTTCTCCAATGATGGGGAAGGGGGTTCAAACCATTTGAACCACTTTCCCCACCTCAAACCATACAAGGGGATAAAAGAGAACTAAAATGGCTTGCCCATCATGCCATGAGGCTTAAGAGGGAAAATCCCTCCTTCTTCCCCAACAAAACTCCCAAAGCCATCAAGCCATATGACGGATGGAGAAAAAATCAAAAAAACAAGAACAAGCAAGTGTGCAACACAAGTAAAACAAGAACATACATTTAACAATATGCAACCTACCATTTATGTGAAAAAATAACACAACAAGAATCAAAGATCCAACCTCCAAAAATCTCTCCCAACTCTTAGTTTCTCATACCAAAATGTCCTCTTTCTCCCGCATGAGGGAGTGTTTGAAATAAGTGAAGTAATTTTTGTCATAATTTAGGGGGTTATATGTTGTACCCATCTCTTCCTTGGAAAAGAAGATTCCAAAATAATAAGAAGCAAATATAAAGTCTTATTTAAGAATTACTCCCCCAAATTACCCAAAAATAAAGTAAAACAAACCCATGCAAACTTTCACAATGCACAACCCCCAACCATTCTTACATGAATGGTGATAAGAGAGAATCCAAATGGGAGGGAAAATCCATTTTGGCCTTGAATTTAAGCCCCCCTACCTAATAGGAAGGGTCAAAGGGCTTATTTTTATGCTAAGAGAACTCCCAAAATGCAAAGGAGTCTCTAAAAAAGCCAAAAATAACCCAATTTCGGGTTTGACACTTTTAGACACATATTTTAAGGATGTGGGGTCCACTCAAGGGTTATTATGTAATCCCAGTCCTGTTTTAATTAAAAAACATATAACAAATACATTCCTAATGAGAGTGGGGACCATTAGGTCCCCTAACCTAGTTTTTTTTTTTACAGTAATAAACAACCTAAAGACAATTAATTTTACAACATATACAACATTACATAACTAAGGGTAAAAAATGGTGCCCAAACAATACATGCAACTAATAAGGCTCCATACAACTAACATGTCCACGACTCAACCCCGCCGGATGCTTCTACACATTTATGTAGCCACCCTGGAACCCACGTTCTCCCGTGCCCTATAATCTACACACTCAATGCAAACATTAAATGCATCTGTTCAATAAATGTGTAAATCAACTACTTATTAAATCCATCAAAATACAAAACATGCTAACTAAGCTGACACATCACCAATATCAAATTGTAAATGAGAACATGCATAATGTCACATAAATTCACCATGTGTTAGCCATTTCCATACATATAAATCGACATATATCCATGCTATCATATGATCACATCAAATAATCGAACAGTCCATAACATCAAGATGTGTGACAAAACCATGTATCTAGTAGATCATATCATATAAGATTAATTCCATCGTATTTGTTAGTATCATAAATGTCTAATTAAATGGACTATCATAAAAGTCAAAGCTAAGTCTCTGTTATCTGCCCAAACCATCATATATGTCCACGAATGATTAAAATTCACAAAATCATAAAAAATGTAACATAATCCATGTCTAATAATCAAATATGAGTATAGAGTGAGCAGATAAAATGAAGCTATAAAATTTGGGTACTACATCCCCCTCTCCTAAAATTATATTTCCTCATAGAAGTTACTTGAAGAGATAGGTATATGAACTCATGGGGTATCATGTCATATCATGTGGTTGTTGGTCATAACAAGCATATCCCACCAATTCAAATTTGGTCCTGTACTAAGTTTTTCTTTCATTTAAAGTAATTTAGTTAAAGAAAGTTGTAGCTTCAAAGGAAATTGTTATCAACATAATTGTCTAAAACCTATACATGGTCACACATAGTGTATGTCCAACATTAAGGTCACTTTAAAGGAAATATATTATTTTAATTTATTTTTTTATTAGAAATGTGTGTCATCAAATTTAACATTGTTCAAGGTCAAGAGTATTTTTCAATTAGGAGAATATTAATCACGGAAAATTGTAGCTTCCAAATTGAATTCATTTGCCTCATCGTCTAACCTTCTTATGAGGGTCCACATAAGAGGATGCACAACATAAGGTTGACATTTAAAGGAAAATAATTATGGGTGATCCAAGAGAACATAAATGTTGTTCTAAAAGGGTTATCAAGTTTTTCATACTAGTTGCATACGATCCCACTCGAGGAAACCATATAAGGTGTCACAAATACCACACAATAAGAGGGAAGAAGTTTTCCAAGTTCCATGTGGTTTCACCTCCTAGCTCATCATTATTTTAAATTTTGAAAATGGTTCACGACCCTGTCCAAAAATGATCCTATCATCTACATTATTCATTAAGGTACCATCTTCTAGAACATCTCAATTCCGCTTCAAATTTTTCTTTAGAAAACTCATAAGAGATAGTGTAATTGATTATTCACATTACTTCCTCACCTAAAACTTAGGAATGATAAAACAATGCCTAAGTTACTTACATAAGAATAACTATTTAGAGTGTAATCCATATTATATGAATATCACATACCTAAGATTAGTTAACATTCCTTATTCCATTTGAGACAATAACTTATGATTACCTTAATTTTAGATTTTAATGATGACATTTTGGTCAACCAAGGTGGTTTTCAAATACATATTTGATGAGTTTTCCTATATAATTTTATTATTTTATTATTTTTTACAAGGTATAAGTATTGTTATATCTTGAAAGTGCATCCTGTAGAGAGATGGCTGCAGGTTTTCTAAGCTTGCAAAATGGATCTCTCTCTTTTGTAGATACAATGGAAACACCTGAGGTCTTTGGGTATACCTATTTTGAGGTGAGTCTCTGGTATCAAGGCCGGTTCCTTATTGATATATCATAAACTGATTTTCTGGGGTTTAAGGGTAAAAAAAACACTGTAAAAATATTTTAACTTAGGTGATACACAAAATTTGTATGAGGTCTTTGACTGAGTACATGCACAATTGATATAGAAAGGATTTTTGATGCACAAGCCAATAGTTTTCTGAAGATAATCAAGGCTAAACACTTTGATGTATTGAGGGATAAAATCACAACAATACTGCTAAGTTACACTTACACATTAATATCATTTAGAAATTATTGAATTTGCAGTAGGGTAAGATGATTAACCAGGGGGTTCAAACTCACAAGATTAATGGAAACATATACAAGACTGCAAATAATTAGAAAGGCAGAAAGTAATTCAGATTTAAAGGGAAAAACTGGCAGAAAATTGCTTCAGCAGTCATGTATCTAAAAGTTCTCTCCTTGTGCTTTTCCAAAGCACACAATATATAGAAAAATTAATTAACCGCACCCTTCCTAAAAATAGGGTAAAATTGTACTCACCCATGTATCCTATTTTTATCCTTTATTTAATAATAAATAAATGAATAAAACAAAACAAAATAGTATATAGAGGCATTGATAGCCTTTGGTTACATCTCAATAAAACTAAAGTTGAATGTTCTATTTTTAAGAAAAATGGGTGAATAATTTGCTAATAATAAATCTTGCTTGATGAGCAAGTTTCCTTCCTTGTGCATGCAAATTCATCCTCTTGTCTATTATGTCCTTTTGTTAAGGGATGTTAAAATACTCACGTGACTGGAAAAAATAATTACAATACTTGCAATGTTTGTAGAATATTTCATCCACTACGGGGACCACTTGTCCATGTGCACATGATCAATTCTTCTCTTTGCAGTCTATGAGGCCACCCTTGTGGAATTAGCAAATCACTATCTTTGCATAAAAAATGCCACTTATGCTCCCTTCTGCCATTCGAAGATAATAAAGTAGCTTGGATTATTTAGGGGATGTTGAATCCCTTTGACCATGGCATAGGCATCATAATACTTTACCTTATCGTGTCATCATGAATAAAAGGGGACCATTTTGATTAATTTGACTAGACTATAGTCATATAGCTATATTCACAAATGTAACTTAATTTGATTGGCATATAAGCCATTAGACCACTTTTGAAGAAATCATTGTATCCATATGATTTGGTCTACATTATGAGAATATTCAGTTAAATATAACACTTTATAAGGTTGATTGCAATGATTTTTAATGTGATATGGACTTGCCCCTTAATGACGATGACTCAACCCTTGGCAATTTGTCGATGGCATTATTAACTTAGTTTGAGTTAGGTCTTTGAATGTAGACCATTGATCGCTGTCCTTGATGAACCTACATTGTTGCTTTATGACCCTCGGTTAGCGTTTCAATCTTCAAATTTAATGGGGGTAGGTGACATCTTAACCATGATGGTTTCATTGATTTTTTTAGATCAACATTCATTCGTCGATCTATGTACTTGTCAATTTTGGATCATTTGATCACTAACTTTGGGTGACTTAGATTCAACCGTAATTGAGGTGAGTGAGCTAAAAAAAATGTAACCCCATTAATTTTTATTTTTTTCCTTTGGTTCATGGGTGAAGCCTTGGTAAAATTTTCTTTGATGCCATTGTTGATGTGTTGAGCTTGATTAAGTTTCACTTTTTGATCTTCTGAACAATAAAACATCTGCATCTTTGTTGTCTTTGATCTGCTCTTGAGATTTCTAAGTGGGATGGTTGATACTCACCGTCACTATTATAACCTTCGAGCTCAGTTATTTGTGAAGAAGAAATTATGAGAATCAGTCTCATGAGGTTTTCATGCATCAACATGCTTGGATTTGGCCATTGACATTATTTTAAGTTCTCTGTGATCTTTCTACTTTACGGTCCATGTTATATGTTTGAGATTCATTTTTTATTTATGTAAATCCACCTTGTGGGCTCTGAAATATCTGTATTTGGTTCTTTTTTCTCTTTTTACAGATTTTACATAAGACCATTGTGGTCATGTCTGATATAGCTACAAATCTTGGGCTCGTTTCTTATGAGATATGTGGTCGTAATCGCACTATCTGGGTGATTTTTTACATTGTAGTTGTAACTTTGATAATTTCTTCAACTCTGTTTGGAAAACATTTGTAAAATTTAAAATATCGGTTTTCTTTCGAGCACTTATACTTGCATTTCTTGGTTTCCTTGTATTGTTCATGCTTGGCCATTGATAAAATGAGCTCAAAAAATCCTCTATGGTTATTGTGTTTGCTCATGTATTTTACTCAAAACAAGGTTCTAGGCAATACCATTTTGTACACAATGAGTTTCTTGCTTCGATATTTATCACTTCTATAGCTTTAAGTGTTCTTACGATGGAGGTGTTGTCCTCATGTATATTATTCTATTGTGGATTTTCCGATTTGAGCTTGATATGAGATCCATTTGTATTCCATCAATCTCCATATTTTCTAGGATATTTTCTTTGTATTCTTTTCCATAGGATTATCTGGGTTTCTTTTGTTTATTTCTTTTAAACGACCGTGATTATATTTCCTTGATCCTGGTCTTGATGACTTATGCCTGCAACATGATGCCATTTATAGCACGAAACTAACTTTTTTTAGGTGTCATTGATGGTAAAATTTGAGTACTTGACACATCCCAGCTCTGTATTTCAATGTGCAGATCTGCTCTCATTTTGTATCAATTTTAATGAATGTAAGATTCAAAGTTCTATTTCACTTTTTTGTATCTGAATTTTGCTATAGATTTTTTGTATGATAGTTTCTCCACCTAGTTTAAGATTTATTTGCGTATGTTCCGTGTACAACAAGCTTTAACATTGCAAGTCTCAAACATGACTAGAACCTCTTTGAAAATCTATTTTCCTCAAAATAAAATTGTAACCTGATATGAAATAGAGTTTATTGAAAACATTTCTATGTACTTGTAGAAAAATACCTCCATTGTGACCTTGATGAGAAAAATTATTGCATTTATTGTGTAAGCTGTATGAGGAAAATTTTGGATAACTGCAGCCATCATCAAATATTATGTTCTTTGAAAGGTATTGAGAAGATTCTTGTATGATTCTTCCTGCCATCTGTTATTGAGCCTTTATTTATGGATATGTTGTATATGATTAGCTTCTTTTGCCTTCCGAACTCCGTTATTTTTTAGCTTGATATAGGCTTTTGAAATTCATCACTAGCATTAAACTGTGAACTCTACAGAAATTATGTTTTGCAATTAGTGTATCATGATTCAACAAGTATTTGATGTGTTTATTGAAAATTGATCCTTTGAGCTGAGTTGTATTCTTTAAGGTGATCCTATGAGTATTATTTTTTGTATCTCTGTACTGGATGATGATCTGATTGCACAACTTGTTTCTTCTACTCTGAATGAGGTATTTCACTGTAGTAGTTTGTATAATATGTTCTTGCTGAGATAATAAGAAAATATGTCTTTCTGACAGTTGTATTAAATTCCTTTATGTAGGATTGTTCTTGTTACATTGTAACTCTGTACTTGACGTCCTTCCTCATTTTCAATTGTAAAATGGTTTTGAAATTTTGATTTAGAAAAATGAAAGCTGTAGATGTTAATCATTTAATTCTTATTTGAAAACTTCGTCAAAATATGTTACTTCTGGGATTTTTTGTTCACTTATTTGATTTACATACAACTTTTAAAACCATGTATAAATTTAAAACAACGTGATGGAAAGATGTAAATGTCCATTTTACATGGCGAAGCCTTGTCAAAATTTTATCAGATTTCTTTCTCATTTTGTTTCATCTGTAATCTTATATTTCCAGTTAACTTCAACCTTTAAATTATGATTCTTCTTTATCGGTTGCAATCTAAAACATGTACTTGTCTACAATTCTCTTCTCTATCATGTACTGCAACTTCTTCTGTTAATAGTATAGTTGCTGAAATTTGGGTTGCATTCTTCCTTCATTCCATTATGTACTTATGACTCATTTGCTTCATGTAGCATAGGATAGAATTTATTGAACTCTGCAATCTTTATCTATAGTGAGGTCTGTAAGACATCATTTATTTATTCTTGGATGTAACCTGTATCTCCACACTCAAGAAAATAGTTAGAAAATATTTAGGCTTTTTTTCCTCTCATTTGTCCATGTTTTTTTCTTTTCTTCTTTTTATTTCTCTCTGAGTGAGAAAATCATGTGTACTTCTTTAATCTTCAAGTAATATATATCTCCTCTTATTAGAGATCCATGTGCATGAATTACGATAATATAGGAATATGGATTGTACCCTTAGCTCATGAACTGATAGTTTTCTCTGTTCTATTTTCAGGTACAATGCTTTCAACAATGAAGATGAAGATGGAAATAAAATGAAGATGAGGATGCATAAAGAGAATTAAAAACCTAAAGGAAATGATGGTTTCACTCATACTCCTTTATTTTATCTTTCATGCATGTGTACTTCTTATTTCAGTAGTTATACTTTACTTTCCAGTTACATCCCACAGCTTGTGTGGGAACATTTGAAATTCCTTATGAATAAAGAATTGAATTATGAACTTGAGTTGTGTATTTATTTCTACATGTTTGCTTTCTGATATGGATTGTATGATGAAATAAAAAACCCAATAATATAATTGAATGTTTTAATCATGAAGGAAAGAACATTAAAGAATATTGGTAACATCAAGTAATGAACTCTAATTTTTGTAATTTGGAGTTTTTATTGCTGCTTCAAAACCTAAAACTTCATCTATTCTGTGATTCGGTGTCTTCATCAAGGCAACACAATTGTCCTTTGGGGCCTTGTGTTCTTTTGCTGAAGATAGCATGAAATTTTAGGCTATGTGATCTGTTATGTTTTATAACAGCACACATAGCTACATATTTCATTTAATCATTAATTAATTCAACAGTAACAATACTGTCTGAAAGAAACCCCATAGCTTAGGTTTACTTCACCAATGCTATCCATCGTAACATAGTTTCAAGTCGCCCATTTTTGCACAAGTGCAAAAATTTTCAATAAGTACATCGATGTAGTTATAGGCATAAATATTGTTTTTGTTAGTTACGAGTCTTTGTTTTCAACATTATTACACCATATTACTTGTAATTTTAGGGTTAACACCATCGTTAGTACACCATAACACCCAAATAGAGAGCAATCGACAATAATTTACTTTATTTTATTTTTTTTAAGAGAGAGAAAGAGAGATAGAGAGTGAGAGTTTGTTTCTATCTTTTGTAAATCCATGCTCTTCTAGATCCACGATTTAAGATTAGAAAAAGTGGTTGATTCCATGTTTTCTACACATCATTCTTAGCATTATAAACATGCTTATTTAGGAACATTTTAATCAATTAAGGGAGTTTTATACTCACAAGCACACTTACTAAGGTAAAACATTTTAATTAACTTATTTTGACACAAAACTTAGTAAGTGGTTATAGTATGAAAGTAGGTCTATCAAGCTTAAGAAGGATTAAAATAACTAGATCATTACCAAAGCTAAATCTAAACATTATATTGAGATATTTGAGGAGGACTACATTTGTTTTATAATATGAAAATCTATTCTATGTTTACATGAATAGTATAAAATAGCTATGAAATATAAGTTGAAGTAACACCATCGTATTAAAATGAGACACTAAAAATCCTTTCCTTTTACCATATATTGTTTAGAGACATGTTAGAGGAGCTTACATTAACAAAAATTCTCATCCAAGTATGTTAACTTTATAATTACACCTTAAAAAGGGAAACAAGTTTCTAAGGTTGTTTAGTAGATTTCCTTATCAAGAGGGTTATAATATTTAAGATTAGTAACAAAACATGAAGTGTAGAAATTATTCCTATTAATAATAATAAAATTTCAAGACGTGGAAGACCATTTTATATTGTTATGTGGTTCTATGCAAGGTGCAATTATATATTTTACGTCCATACCAAAAGGGTTTGTTGGGTACAAATGTGGTGCCCCTAACATTGTGGTTGAGTTTCCCAACAAAATATGGATTACACAAAGAGGAACCCACTAGCCAAACAACTTAAACATATTCCTTAGACAAAGGAAACAATTATACACTCTTATATCAAACACAAATTATTTTCAAAATCAACAAGTAAACTTGTTACGTTGACCAAAAGACCAACCATACAAAAAATATATCCCTCAAAAATGTCTTGTAGCATATAATTTGGCAAGGTTGTAAAATTTAAGCTAGAACACATTTAATACATCAAAATAATCATATTATAAGAGCTTTTACCCTCTAAGGTGTTCTAATAAATCAAACAGCTCATTATGATCCATTTCACTTATTCTATGATCTAGCGAAAATGGCTATAAAAGGGCCTACCAAACAAGTACCTAATACCCAAATGGTGAAATGAATACTTCCAGCCAATTATTTTTTATATAGCGAGTCAAAATGGAAAAACATAATTCAAAACAGGTGGATGAATCTTTAATTGGAAGCACTTTCTAGGAGCAAACTATTTAAGTTTTGCTATTGCATTTCAATAAAAAAATTTAGTGAAATTGCTATGAAATGGGTCTTGAAAACAAACATTCATATCTCAAAAACATGTTCTATCATCTCTCATAAATTATGCTATATATAGGGAATCCAATGCAACTTACAAAATGTAATCCTGATAACTAGAACTCCAATTATGATCTTCTTTCCAAAGCTACTTATTATGATATACTAGTTTGTGTTTTGTGCCAGAATGACTAGAGGCCTCCTACATATGCTTGGAAAACTATCTCCCAAATCCATTTTCACAAAACTAATTTTTTCAACCAATTGCAATGTAAAAATACTAAAGGTTAGAAGGGTTAGGTTTTAGTTTCCTATTAAAGTTCCATAAACTATGGGTCCAAATTGAAACAAATTTTCTTAGATTTTAGATGTTGTCCCATGCAGCAATGTGATAAAATGGGCTCAAAATTCATTCAACTAAATGATGAAATTGTCTTTATAAATTGGGCTTAAAAAATTATGTGACTTCCCGTGTCACTAGAGAATATGATCATCTGAAACAATCTCCACTATGGAATCAATGAAGCCATTTTGCATGCTAATTTGGAGTAAATTTTTCTAACATTTACAAAGTGTTTTAGCATAGATAATTTTTAAAAATATCTCATTCCAATCACCCCCAATTGTTGCATTTCTCAAAATCACCCACTTATGTGGGTATTTAATAGAAAAACTAACATCTTAAGTGTAATGAAAATTCTCTAAAGTAGTCATTTTAGATGTGCAGTGTCCAACTCTTTGTTACGGTGTTTGGAACAACATAGGATGGAAGTTAATAAGTTTTAGCGAAAACATTTTCACCGAATGGGAAAAAAAAATAGACTTATTACCTAGTGCATCCAGTGTTGGAACCTGAGCTCTGATACCAAATGTAATGCCCCAAAATTTAAAATTACTAAAAATACATCTTAAAATAGCAAAAATTTAAGTCCAATTGTTTTAATTTATTTATTTATATCATCATTATTTTAAATTTTTCAAAATTTGTCATATTTATTCATCTTAACATTGGCGGGTTAAAGTGTAGCCTTTGCCAGAAATAACTTTTTTTAATTAATTCATTCAAACTCCGAGGTAAAGGTCTATTTCCCACTTATAATTCAAATAAAAATACCTATTTAAAAAATTTCTTATTTATTTCTACAATGTTTAAAGGTCACCACAATTACAAAATTATTTCCCATAATTTATCACTTCACTAAAGTCTAAGCCTTAAGGGTACCCACCTTAATAATTTTTATTTATTTATAGCTTTTCCATTTAAATAAATTCAGCACACCCCCTATTTAATGATTTTTTCCCCATTTCTTTGCACCCCCAATACTTTTGTTCATCCAACATCTTCTAATTAATCCAACCACATTCCTCTCCAACGAATTATTTTAAACCCATCACTTAGTAAAGTATGAGGGAATAATATCATCCATTGAATTTAATGAATATGAGACCGTATATTTTAGGTATTTCAAGAACACTGTCTTATTTTCTTTTAATATTCTTTTTTTTTTTTCATTTACCTATGGTCTTGGTTGTTTTTCATCTCTCATTTACATAGGTTTAATGCATGAAGGAAGGTGAATGGGGGAAAATCATAGAGGTTTGTTTTTTTTATGGGATCCATAACATTTGAATGGAGAAAAAAAAGGTTTTCTTCATCACCTATTTTTTAGTTTTATCCTGAGATTATCTTTTTTTATCTTTGTTGAGAAACAAGTAAAAATCCCTAGATATTTATATATATCAATGGCCATGGATTGGTTTTTCGTTGTTTGGTTATTTATTTAGTTTTTGTGTGTTTTGAAGGGATGCGACCTGTGCAGAAGGAGGAGGGGAGTTTGTTGTAGAGAGAGGGTGATGACCACATTTATTGGATGGTTGGGGCATGGACAAAGATGCCACTATGGGGGAGTGGAGGGGGTGTTAACAGTGTTGTCCATGGCTACGGGATAACAAGGGGTACGTGGGTAGGGGGGGTTGCTCATAGAAGAAGGGTCATGAAATTCACGGCCTATCCCGACCCTTCCCTAAGATTTTTTTTTTATTTTATTACATAAAGATGCATAACAGATTTGACTCTACCCATTATATTTAATAATGCTTTGTTTTTTTAATTAAAAAACGAGATTATTTTTATATTTATATAGTTCTATGGTTTTGTAAAGTTATTTTCAAGGATTCTCCCATAGTCATGAGTTTACTAGGTTTACAAATATGCACATGAAAAATGGATATATGGCTATATCATATATGTGTACATCGATAGAAAAATATATAAATATAAATATATGTAAATCTCTAATTATCAAGTATTGATTTAGTTTCCTGGTCTAAATGTTAAAATAAGGATGATAGAAGAGAACAATATGAAAACTAAATTCATAAAAATCTCTGATGTTCTTTCAAGAGTTCTCGCTAAAGTAAAAACAAGGTAATCAAATATTTATTGAAGTAAAAATTGGGTATGATATACATTCCCTTTTTCCATCCAAATCAATTTCATAACAAAATTCTATTTTCAAATACAAGTATTCCAAGTTCTCTTTTACCTCAAACGAGACATAAGTTACAAATACATTTCTAGATTTTCCAAATATAATAAGTATTCCATCTATAATAAGTATTCCTTCTACAGTTAAATTAACATTCCTACATTGGGAAAAATTAGATTATAACATACATGGTAAAAGTAGTAATTTTCCTAATAACCAATTTAAGTTTTTCATTAACCAAAAAAATCTTCCTCTAATTTACATAACTTATGTAAATGAGACAATATTGGATAATCACTATGAAAGGAAAAAAGACTACCATTTCACTTAATACCAAAAGTAACAAATAGAACAAAAGAAAAAAATAACAAATTTGTTGAGCTTAGCATCTATTGATGTTATCTAATCTTATTTTGAAACATGCAAATAAGGAAATCTTCCATCGTTAACCCAAAAATTTTAACATGATTTTAAAAGAATACAAGGTTACTCACATCCTTCATTTTGCAAGGTTTGTAACATACATAAAGGATAGAGTTAGAAATTTATTTCAACACTCAAAAATTCCTTCTCAAGAAAAATATTCGAAAAAACTAATTCTTCTATTAACCAGTTGTTTACATTACATTTTCAAGAGTAGTATTAGGAAATATTTTACAACCATTTAAAGTAGAAATACAACATTCTCTAAGGTATCGATGATTGCCACACAACTTGTATACATATCCACACTTTCTTTGAAATAAAATTTTCAACCATTTACAAATAATATACAACCAAAGAGAGAGTTCTAAACAAAATGAGACAAGAAAATCTCCAACAAAAGAATATTTACTCTCATGGAGAGTAATAAAAAATTCAACCCCAATGCATACAACCTTCAAGATCCATACATAGAGAGGGATAAATCCACTTGAAGAAACACATGCTTGCACAATATTTATGTACATACTGAATGAAAGACTCACAAATGATAAATTACATCATGATTCTTCAATAACCAAATAATATCAAGGAAATATAACTCTCCCAAAATTGGGAAAAACAAGATGCCAATTAATCAAGAATGATCCATCCATCTTAAAGCTTTACACTTCAAGACTTGTACTCAATATAGTCTTCAACACAAAGAGAAAGGATTGATTTACCACTCAACATATATGCATCATTACATGTATTTACAAAGGTTGCAAGACATGCTAACCTCCCCCAAGCCCATGGGAGAGAGAGAGGTAGCTTCCACCAATGTGTACAAAAAAAGGGAGAGGTAACCATAAGCATATCACATACAAGACTAACCCATACACCACAAAACACAACATATGTAAACCAAACAAAAAGAGGATAAAACCATATTCATCCTCAACAAGGGGGAGAGTGGATGAGACATCCAATAGTGCTATAGAATTTGGTCAAACCATAGGATGCACAATTACATAATCTTCAAAAACGTCCCTATCCATCTAAAATAATCATCCATCCTTATTAATCCTCCCAATATCCTAAATTCCTCCTTGGGAGGACTTTCAAACCAATTGGGTTTCCTCTCAAAGGATGGGGAAGGGGGTTCAAACAATTTAAACCACTTTGCCCACCTCAAAGCATATGAGGTGATAAAAGAGAACGAACATGGCTTTCTGATCAAACCATGAGGTTTAAGAGGGAAAATATCTCCCTCTACCCAAAATTTTTTTCCAAATCCATCAAGCCATATAATGGATGGAGAAACAATAAAGAGAACAAGAACAAACATGGATTCAACACATGCAAAAGAAGAACATACATTTAACAATATGCAACGTACCATTTATGTAAAAAATTAACAAAACAAGAATCAAATATCCTACCTCCAAAAATCTCTCCAAACTCTATGTTTCTCCAAATCCTTGTCCAAGAAAAATCTCCAACTCCAAAAGCATATCAAACACTAATCACAAGCCAAAAAGTCCACTTTCTCCCCCCGTGAGGGATTATTTGAAGAAAGTTAAGTAAGTTTCCTTATAAACGACAGGTTGACATGTGTCACCCCTATCTTCCCTCCAAAACAATATTCCAAAAACAAAAAGAAGAAAAGATAAAGTCTTATTTAAGCATTACTCCCCTAAATTACCCAAAAAACAGTAGAACAAACCCATTGAACTTTTCACAATACACAACCCCCAACCATTATTACATGAATGGTGACAAGAGAGAATAAAAATGGGAGGGAAACTCACTTTTGACCTTGAAATTAAGCCCCCTTCTTAATAGGTAGGGTCTAAGGGCTTATTTTTATGCTAAGAGAACTCCAAAAACTAAAAGGAGTCTGTAAAAATGCCAAAAATAACCCAATTTCGGGTTTGTTATTGTTAGACACATATGTTGAGGATGTGGTACCCTTTGAAGGGTGATTATGTGATCCAAATCCTCTTTTAATTAAAAAACACATAATAAATACATTTCTAATGCAAGTGGGGACCATTAGGTCCCCAAACCTAGTTTTTGTTTTAACAATAATAAACAACCTAAACACAATTAATTTTACAAAATATACAACATTACAAAACTAAGGGTCACTTATGGTGCCCAAACAATACATGCAACCAATAATTCTTCATACAACTATCATGGCTAGGATTAAGCCCCATGGGCCACTTGTGCACATTCATGTAGCCACCCTGAAACTCACATTCTATGGTGCCCTGTAATCTGCACACTCAATGCAAAAATTAAACACATATGTTCAATAAAGGTGTAAATCAACTACTCAGTAATTCCAACAAAATACAAAACATGCTAACTAAGATAACACATCACCAATATGGAATAGTAAATTAGAATATGCACAATTTCATATAAATTCACTATGTGTTAGCCATTGTCGTACATATAAATCGACATATATCCATGATATCTTATAATCACATCAAATACTTGAATAGTCAATAACAATGAGATGTGTGACAAAACCATGTATCCATCATATATAATATAAGCTTAACGACATCATACATGTTAGTATCCAAAACATCTAATGAAATGGACTATCATACTATTCAAAACTAAATCGTTGCTACATGCCCAAACCATCATACATGTCTACAAATGATCAAAATTCACAAAATAATATCAAGAATGTGTTATAATCCATGTCTAATAATCAAATATTAGTATAGAGTGAGTAGAGAAACTGAAGCTAGAAAATGTGGGCACTACAATTAATGTGGAATAATAATTTCAACAAAGTAATATAAAAATTGAGGTTCGATTTATAATGATGATGTCATGTCATAAATATATGTATTATGTCATATATTAAATTGAAATTTATATTCAATTTTTGATAAATTAGGTGAAACATATCCATAATCATAAAATATTTAATAAATAATTTTGTAATAATTCAATACTTAATGAAGAATATGTTGTAATAATCAAATATTGCATTAAAAAAACTATGTCTACATTTATTGATGCAATTGTATCCATATAAAAATAAATATGTAAATATATTTCATGTTTTTCTCCCATCTCTTTAATCCTATGATTAAAGCACCAAATTAAGGTATTATGCCTCCAACTTTTCTGTTAAAATCTTTTATCTCTCTAATCCCCTTCTAACACGTGTCATCTCTTACATGGCTTGGCTATATAAGTTTTTTGTTTTTTTTAAATTCATTTATTTTTACGCCGACATGCATTCCTACTTGGAGTGAGCCTCGCCATCTCTGACACATCTTGAGGGAATCAATGGTGTAGAGGAGGAGGTAATACATACATTGAAATATTATGATCCATAGTAAAAACTACAATCCGTAGGAAAAATAGGCTTCGTCTTCTATTGTTTATGTGGCATTCGGGAGCAAGTATTTTCTATCTAAGAAGAAGATGACAGAAATAACGTTGGGGTTAGAGAGCAGTGGAAATCCATTTCTATGGGATTTGCGCTTTCCTGCTGGAACTCTAACGATGGATTATCTGCCAAAGGGATTCGAAGATCGTGTTCAAAGAAGAAGAATCATGGTCGGAGATTCGACACTGCAGAGGGAGATTATATGCCATCTGCGTATGGGGGCGTTCCTTACCAATGCACAACCAAGACATTGTTAATCGCAATGCCTTCACTTTACTGGAGAAGTATTGTTAATCGCAATGCCTTCACTTTACTGAAGAAGTATATTTCAACTCACCTTGTATTCATGGATGATATTCAGGTATGTCCAGAGTTCTTTGTATTATAATGATCAAACTACTAGAATGATATGCATATTTACTTATCTCAAGTTGGTACATCGCAGCGTTCACGAATATGTCAACTTTTATCACTGCAAGCAGGACTCCCAAAATGTCTTGGTGATAGGGATATGTTTTTGAGATGGGACATGGATTCAGCTATTTCGAGAAGAATAGAAGATATCTTAAACATTTTTGGATTTCTCCAAACATATCAATGGAACATCCCTTAACTTTAAAGAGACAACTTGTTATGGACATGCAAACACACTTACAAATCATTGAAATAGAAAAAAAAACATAATGCACTCCAACAACAGTGTTGAAGAAGCCAAAAATAGTCAACCAAGCCCTAAATGTTGTTTTCTCGGTAGCAATTTAGGAAAAGAGTGTAGGATTTAAAATAATAAGGAAAATTATAGGCATTTTGAGAGTATTTGTAGGGGTTTTGGGAATTTTTTTAAGGTTATGATGTATTTTCAAATGGTGTACCCATCTCGTACCTGTACTCATATCCAAGTGTCCTGGAGCCTAGATTTGCATCTTACTTATATCCTGGGAAGCTATAGAACATTAAATTTCCATTATTTATATCCAAGTGTCCTATATACTAACTTTGCATCTTACCTATATCTTGAGAAGCTCCAGAACATTTAATTTCCATTATGTATATCTTTGATACTATCAAGATTTGATAGCACTTACATATTTCATAACATGGAAGGTTAGCTTTTGTGCCCTGATTAACTTGCCTTTTAGCAATGATATCTTTAACATTTTACAAGGAATGGATAAGGTGGTACTTTCAATCCTTCTTGCTTCATTAAGATTGACTGATGGGAGATTGGATGATCAGACGTTCCTATTTCTTGGAGATGCAGAGGTAAGGCAGACTCTTTTTTTAGAATTTCTTGGGTAATGCAATAAATAACTGGAAAAATGTGAGTATTAATGGTTGTTATTAAAGAACTTGTGGCATAGTTTCCTATGTTGGAGCTTGAGAGAATTGAACACCCTTAAAATTTAAAATGAAAGATGTTCAAATTAGTTTTTAAATGTTGGATTGTTACTTGAATGTTATCATGTACTACTAGTCATAGAACACAAGTTGAACATGTAGATATACATTGTACGAAAAGTTTGAGTACAAAATCCTATTTTCTTTGCTAATTGATGCTTCCACAATTTTTATATGTTTTTGGATTCTGGTTTTTCCCAACCATGATGAATGGAATTAACTTCTTTGTTCTAATGAATACATGACAAATTGCATTTCATGTCTGGCCAATGATGGCCCAAGAAGAAGTGTATTATTAAAGACCATACCAATGCATCATAGTGGAAAAGACCAATGTGTAAGAATATTCTTCTAATGAATTCTCAACACAATTGTGGTCTAGGGAGAATAAAGATGCACATATCATTTAGCTATGACTAACTTTTTGTCCAATATGCTATATTTTTTGTGGTTGTCATTTCGAAACATAAAAAAATATGATGAATTTACATATGCTTGCAATAGAATTGAATGAATATGATCCTCTTTCAAAATTTATTATTTGTTTTGATTCTTAAATTCGATTAGAGTCTTTGCACCAGGAAAACTTAATAAACACAGAGAGAGTAAAAACATAATATAATAATATTTTCTGCATTCTTACAATTTCTATTACGATGTCTATTATATAGCCATGTAGGTAGGAAAACTACCTCCTATAAACTAGGAAAAAACTAACCCATTTATAATACTATGGGTATAACCAAATTACTATAGAATATACTCTTATTATAACAATATATTCTACTAACAATTTTTTTTACTGAATATACAAATATTTACCACATGTAAATATCAATAACCATGTGAGCACTAAATATAATTTTCTTGCATGCATTATATATCATTGTCATTTGCTTGTATTGAATTGTAGAATCTATCTAAAGCGTAGCAATTCTATTAGTTTGTAACTAAATTACATTCTTATTTCAGCCTTCTTTGAATGCAAATTTATGTGAAAAACATGCTAGCATGGCGAGGTATTCCAAATCTTATTGTACTGGAAATATCCGAACATGTATCATTTGATATAGATTTTCTTGCTATTATATCTCATTGTCACATTAGTGTTTGAATAACTATGGTTTCTTGTATCTACAAGTTTCTCATGTAATTACTTTTCAGGGAAAATCTCATTGATCGAAGCTCACTAAAGGATATAGTTGGTGGACTCTAAGGTATCTCTCACTTGCCCCTCCCATTTCCATGCATGCACAAATTTAAATTTGACTCATCCTTGATTTGAATTATTAATATGGTTGGTGGAGTTTAAGGTATCTCTTGTTCTCCCTCCTACACCCCTTACATTTTTTGCACACATGCACACACAAAAATTTAAATTGTCTATGATCTGGTGGACTCTTAAGTTATCTCTCACTTGCTCCTCCCATTTCCATGCACACAAAAACTTAAATTTGACTTGCCTTAGATCTAAATTATTACTAGCAATATTAACTTTGGTGATAGTAAAGGCCAATAGGCTAATTAATAAAAATAAAATTATAATTATAATTACAAGTAATCAAAAATCAAAATTTAAAATTAATATTTATATTATTATTATTATTAATAACAATGATGAAAAGTAAAATTAATGACAATTACAAATTAAAATTAACAAAAAGTAAAATTAAAATTAACAATATTAATTACATTATTATTGTTAAAAATCAAAAAATAAAATTAATAAAAATGAACAAAATCTAATACTTGAAACTTTTAGAAATAAAAATGAATAAAAACTAATAAATAAATTAAATTAAAATTAAATGAATAAATATTAAAATTGATCAAAATTAAAACCAAAGTTAATAAAAATCAACAATTAAAATCAATGACAAATTAATAAAAATTCATTTAAAATACCAAAAATTAATAAAAAAATAATAAAAAATTTAACAAAAATTAATAGAAATTAATGAAAAATTAAAAAAATTAATGAAAATTTTATAAAATTAACTAAAACTTAATATAATTAGCAAATTAGTAAAAATTAATAAGACAACAAATTTTTTTCCCGTTCGTGTTTCCCATTCGCGCAGGTCTGCCCTAGCCGGGCCTTTGTCGTGCCCTAGCCATGGTTGCTACGAGGTCGCGCATGTCTTCGAACCCTTTTCAATGCTTGGTTTGGCTAGAACACAGGACTGTTGGAGGCACAATCAGTGAGTCAAAACAGGAAGCCCTTCTCCTTGGCGACGGATATGGAAATTTGTCCCTAGCATGCAAAACTGATGGCGGCACTTGTAAAATTGGCATGGAAAATGCAGCTCCAACCTCTTGGATTGACATGTCTTTTGATGCTAATCAAGACCCCCATTCAAAGAAAATCCGGGATAAAGTTTCTCTGACCTGCCAAAAAAACAGAGGGTCTCTTTATTGGAATAGGTACGGTTAGCTCGGTCTCTCCTACAAATCTTAACAATGGCAATGAATCATTTAAAAATGACGGATCTTCCTTCATGAGCATGGATAGATCCAACTCGCTTCAGAAAACCTCTGGTGGAGATAAATCCACTTCTTATGCTTCAACGGTCTGTAAACAAAAGGGGAATACCAGAAATGAGATCTTGAAACCCTCTCAGGAGGTCCCGACGGTGAAAATTGGGGAGGATCTACTTATAAAGATTCTTAAGGAGGAGGAAAATCTCTCTTAGCTGGGACTCATATGCAGATTCCATAAATTTTGGCCTAAGCTTTCTTAGCTCCATGAATGGATAGCCCAGAGATGGAGAGAAAAAATACAAGGTAAGATCGAGCTTTATCCCTTTGCTAAAGCTTACTTCATTGCTGTCTTTGAAACCCATGCTGATAGGGATTTAATTTTTAGCCAGCATTGGGTTTGGGGGAACATGGGCTTATGTCCAAAACCATGGTATCCGGTCACTCGATCCGTTAAAGGATGGTCGTTTGATACCTACCTGATTTGGGTTCGTTTACCAAGACTTCCATTACAACTTTGGAACAAATCTTGTCTCATTGCTATAGGTGATACTCTCGGCTCATGTGTGGCAGTTGATGGTAAGACCTCCATTCAAACGCATACTACATTTGCTCGAATATTGGTTGATATAGATACCTCCAAACCCTTACCAGCAGAAATCAATCTTCAGATTGGAAGAAAGGCTCTGGGTACAGAGGATTGACTATGAGAGACTTGCCTTCAGATGTCGGTGTTGATACCAAATTGGTCATGCTACAAATGATTGTGAACATTCCAAACGAAAGACCAAAACTACCTGGTGGAGGGATTCTCTCCCTGAACATCTCAGAATTAACTCAGATCCGGCTGAGGATTCTAGTGCCCCCTTGCAAGTTGACTCACCAGTCGTGGCTGCTCCACAGGCCAACATTGAGAAATTTCCTACAAGCTATGCTCCACAGATTGTTGATTCAGTATTTAAGGAAGTTTTGTCTGTGGGTCACTTTCACACCAAATCCATTGCAGATGCTTCGATTGCATTGGATGCTGAAAATCCAGAATGGACTGTGGTGGATCGGAAAAAAGAAGGGTAACGCCAAACTAAATCCCCCACCACTCCGGACAAGGTTTGCTTGTTTTTTGTACAACATGGACAAGGTTTGATTCTTGTTTTTTGTACTATTATTGTTACATCTGGGCAAATGGCCTTCTGCACAGTTGCTGGGCAGCAGTATTGCTACCTTGTTGTTGTTTTTTCACTGCTTTGAAGCAGATGTTCTGTTTTTGCTGGTTTTTTGCTTTTTTTTTGTTGTTGGGCTTTCTGGGGTTAAATTTTGCTTTTGAGCACTGTTGTAAAAGGGTATAGTCCCTTTAAAAAAACTATTTGCCAATAATAATAAAAAAATAAGACAACAAAAATTTAATAAAATTAATGAATTTTTTGAAAAATTAGTAAAAATTAATAAAGACAATGAAAAATTAATTTAAAAAAAACAATAAAAGTAGTAGAAATTAATAAAAAGTAAAAAAAATTAATAAGGAATATTAAAAAGTAATAAAATTTAACAAAATCTAATACAAATTAATAAGAAATAATAAAAAGTAGTAATAATTAATGAAAAATTATTTAAAATAAAAAGAATTATTTAAAAATAAAAAAAACTATAAAATAAAGAAGAATTAAAAAAAATGAAAACTAATAAAAACTAATGAAATATTAAAACATTAATAAAAAGTTTTTTACACTATTAGTAAATGGTTTTTTTTAGGGACCATACTCTGAGAGACAAAGAGGCTCAACATGCAGAAAATACATGAAAAACAATCACATGAAAAGGCCTAGAAACTGGAATGATCATAGAAGCTCAATAGGAGAGGAAAATACGTTGACAAGAAGTCCAAAAACAACAAGACCACATCCTCGTTCATAGCAGCTGCGCTAGGTCAATAAGAAGCAACTAGAATTTCTTACCATAAACCCATGTCATGGCGGGTTGGCTAGTATGTGGCTTTTTTTTTACCTTTATTTAATCGTCAACATCCCCATACGTAGAAAATTTGTATACCTTTCCAAGAGGCTTAGTAGAAATCAAGATTACTTTATCATTCTTCGTGAGAGGACCAACCTTTTTCGTAGCACAATTAATGGTGGAACCCACATGAGTCGTCGCTTCATTCATTTTTTCATGTTTCCACTAAAGGTCATTGAGAAGTGAATCCACCATTAGTGCCTCAAAGTTTACATCAATTTCCTTATTTGAATCGCCCTTCCCCATGAGAATAGGAAGGCCCACATCTTTTAGTTGTGATGAGTCATAAAGGGATGACTCTACAGCTACGGGAGATATGGTCTTTTCTGTAGACACACCATCATTCGTTGTTGCATTTTTGGAAGGATTGGAATTGTCCAGATTTAATGTCTTGTTTGAATTTGAATTGGGTGGGTTGTCCCCTCCATTAATGACTTCCATCGTTTGTGATGCCTTCCACATTGCCACGTCAGTCATTTTGAATGTTTCAAATGGTGCTTCCACAACCTTCTCAGAACGTTATCCATTGGGAAATTCACCTTGGAATTCAAGTGGCTCATAGACAAGATGGTGGGGTTCGAACCTCCATTCAAAATACCAAGGGACTAAGTAGACCACTTCCCTATAAATTCGTGTGTGTTTCTTGGTTTAAAAAACCACCAAGTCAATACCAGGGGTCTGAGGTGCTCTCTAGTCCTGTCTAGCTAGTAGTTGTGCATCATTTTTATCATTACAATTGTTGCCTCCATGCGTCACTTTCCTGCAACTGCTGCAGTAAAAGAGTGATACTTAGTAAACTATTTTTTGTTTCCAAATCCCATCTCTAGTGTCCAGATTAATAAACTCTAGAGGGGAGGAACTGGAGATGATGTTGATGAACATCCTTACTGCAATGAATCTTTTCCTAGCCATTGTGGTTGGGTCTAGGGAAATCATCTCCCTTATATAGTTAGAAATTCTAGTCAACACATCAACCTCTTAGAACTAAAGAGGTAGTCTTGGTAGCCTTAACCAAATAGGGTGTGCATTTGGAATGTGTGTTTTGTAACCATGTTTCCATCTAGAAATGGAGAGAGTGGTTCTCCGATAAAACCAAATCCCTACCTGCATAACTTGAAAAAGATCCTCTTCAAGAGAGAAAACAAACAAAAATATTTTTTCAGATAAAGCAAAGGTATTTGCATGTCCCATGATGTTCCACTTCTTCTTAGTCCAGTACCTAAGTTGATCTATATTCGGTCTTATTCTAGCAAAAGCTCCTATCAATGCGGAGTTAAATCTACCGCGAGCTCTTTGGATCACCGAATCTGAAACTTTTAGCTGGGTTGTATCTTGTTTCCACTCAGGGTTGAGTTTTGGAAAGACCTCCTTTGGTTGAGATTTGAATAAATTTGAGGCCCATGAGTTCCTTTTGCTTTCTCCTTGCCTCACATTCTATTTTCCAACCATTGCCTTCTCGATGTTGACTATGTTCAACTCCTTGCCTTCTTGTAGCTCTTACCTTCCTACATCTCCTTCATGGTTTCCTAATTAATAAAAAGTTAACAAAACAAATAAAATTTAATAAAATCTAACAAAAATTAATAAAATGCCAAAAAAAATAAAATAACAAAAATTAATCAAAACAATTAAAATTAATAAAAATTATTTTAAAATATTTAAAATTAACAAAAATTAATAAAAATTGATTTAAAATAACATTAAATATTTTTTATTTAATAAAAATAAATGAAAAATTAATAAAATTCAACAAAATTCAATTAAAAATAGCGAAAATCAATAAAAATAAAAATTGATTTAAAATAACATTAAATATTTTTTATTTAATAAAAAATAATGAAAAATTAATAAAGTTCAACAAAATTCAATAAAAAATAGCGAAAATCAATAAAAATTAACAAAAATGAATAAAAATTAACAAATTAATAAAATTTAATAAAATTGACAAATACTAACAAAAATTAATAAAAATGCATTTAAAATAACAAAAATTAATTTTTATTTAATAAAAATTAACGAAAAACTTAAAAAATAATTAAAAAATCAACAATTAATAAAAATCAACAAAAATCAATAGAAATTAACAAACTAATAGAAATTAACAAACATCAAAATTAACAAAAATTAATAAAAATGAACGAAAAAAAAAAGAAAAATTATCCAAATTTAATAAAAATTAACAAAAAAGCAATGAAAAATTAGCAAAATTTTTTAAAAATCAACAAAAATTGTTAAATTTATAAAAGAACAAAAAATTTAATTAAAATAACAAAATTTTTAAAAAACAAACAAGAAATAATAAAAAGTTATAGAAATTAATAAAATTTAAGAAAAATTAATAAATATTAACAAAAATCAACAAAATCCAATATAAATTTACTTAAAATAACAAAAAATAATAAAAGTTAACAAACGCCAACAAAAACTGATAAAAATTTACAAAAAATAACAAGTTTTAACACAGTATGATAAAAAATTAATATAAATTAACGAAAAATTAAAGAATTAATTAAAATATATTTAAAATAACAAAAAATAGTTTTTAATTAATAAAAAATAAAAAAATACTAAAAAATTATAAACAAAAAGAAATAAAAATTAAAAATTAACAAAAATCCCTGCTTAAATTCTAAACTTAAATTTTTCTCAAAAAAATCGTAATTACAAAAATATTGAACATCCACAAAGAATTTTAGATCTACCTGAGAAGATGTAGTGCCCACCATTATTAAAAATAAATAAATAATAATAACAAAAGAAAAAGTTGGGGTGAGTTGTTTTGAGAGGTATTAGGTAAGGGGTGGATTTATTTGATGGAGATGGGAAATGGAATGGAGTAGTTGAGCCTCCTATCTGAAGGCACATGAACATACTGAATAGTCACACAATTTACTTGATGCTAAAGCAAAAATCAAGTTGAAAAAAACACAAGTAACTTTGTAAATTTAGAAGTATAATCACAGTGCACAACAAACATGGGTTCTTCACGGGATAGTCACACAGTTTGACATATGCAACAAACAGATCTCCAACCTGACCAGTCTACATTTGCCTATGCACTCCGAGCCTGCGCCAAGATACCAACGCTAGAATAGGGTATGGATGTCTAGCAAAGCGTAAAGATAGAGGATTTTGTTAGATATTGTAGTTGCAAGTGTTCTGGAAGATATGTATGCAAAATATGGAAGCATGCACTTCGCATATGAACTGTATCGACTAAATGCCTGAACGAAATGTGGCATGAAATGTAATGATTGTAGGAAACTAAAGCATAATGAAGAAGGGGTAAGATTTTGTCAGATGTTGTAATCGCAAGTGCTTTAGTAGTTATGTATGCGAATGTGGAACCATGCGCTTGGCATATAACTGTTTGAATAGATGCTTGAAATGTGGCCTCATGGACTATAATGGCTGCAAGACATAAAAAAATGGGTTTTTTTATATGCTTGTTTCCATGATGTAGGTCTCATGTTGGATGGATTTGAATTGAGTGCTATACCAACTAAAACTAGGCTATTAGAGGAAATCTAGTCATTGTTTACTTGAAAATCAGCTCATACAAAAGTAGACCTAAGATTGAGAAGAATCGTGGGGATGCATTTTCTTCCTAGCACAACACAGTCCCAGCCTCATTCTAGTCAATCAGTGTTTTGCGAAATTACCTCACCAAATCTCACAAACAAATTCTCATTGGAAGTGGTGCTTTTGATCCTTGCAACATCTCTATGCATACCATTTGCATATTCATTTGAATACCTCTTATAATAATTACTAGGGGCCAGTTAGTTCATTTCGATATAAGGAACTTGTTTTAGTGCAGGCCATCGAAAACTACCAAAGCAAAATGGTTGGAGGAAGTTTGTATTTTTTTTTGGTTTTTAATCCATTGGCAGTCATGTATGGACCTACATTTAAGAAAAAATT
Organism: Taxus chinensis; assembly: GCA_019776745.2. Lineage (NCBI taxonomy): Eukaryota > Viridiplantae > Streptophyta > Pinopsida > Cupressales > Taxaceae > Taxus > Taxus chinensis. Next base: position 123,148,956 of record CM034154.1, read on the forward strand.
GAGTGGAATCTTGTCAGATGATGTATTACCTTGCACAGTTATTTTTGTATGCAAAATATGGCAGCTTGTACTTGGCATGTCAATAGTTTGTTAAAATGCCTTAAATAGAATGTGCTCTCGTAGAAAAAAATGATTTTTGGATTGCACATATGGGTAGGGTGACAAATTCTTCCAAGTTCAGAAGTAATGCAAGCAGCTGATGTGGACCTCAACAAGATAACCTCTGCTCTCATTTTTGTAGCATATACGAAAGCCGAGAAGTTTTTGTAATGCATGTAAACTGTTTGACGAAATACCTCTTTCAAATGTGGAACCAAGCTCTAAAGCTATGACTTGTTCTTTTTCAACTAAGGCATGGTTCATCTCATTTTATCCTTCATAATTCTTGGCTTTAAGTTTTACATTTGCAACGAGATAAAATTTTTAATCGTAGGATTATCATACATTTGTTTGTTTTAAATAGACTTGTTTTCAAAATAATAAAATGACATACAATAACTTGCGTAATCCAAATAATCCCTTAGTAGTCAACCGTGGACTTAAACCCTCATTTTGAGACGACCTAACAAAATTCATAATCAAACTATATTACTACAACACCCTTGTTATTGATAAGTTGAGGTTGAGTTCCCTATAAAGATGTCAATTCTCTCCTTTAAAAAAAAATCAGTATACTGTCATTTTGGGAGACACCAAAAACCACCTTCAGAACCCCAAAGATGAGGTGTCAAACATTGTATGTTCTCCTTGTTATGAAAAGAGGCATATAAAGCTTTAAATTGACCCCAATAAACCATTCATACTCTCTCTACTACTCCTCCAGGAGCCTTGTTACCTCATTTTGCACTTTGAGGAAGTTCCTAAAAATTGAAAATTTAGGTTTTGTATTGGTTCTCCGTGTGGGTATTGAACAATGAAATGATTTTACAACTTCTTAAAACCCTAGTATTGTTTCTAGACAATTTCCTAAAACATTTAGTTTGGAAAAATCACTTCCTTGGTTAGTTTGGCAAAGGGGTTTCATAGGCCTTTGGTCGTTATTTGACTCAGTCAAATTTTATCGATTATGAATGGTGGCTCTGAAAAATCATTCGTCAATTTTCCACCATTTGAAAGTTCTAGACTCATTTATTCCCTGTGGATTCTTAGTATATAAGTGGACACATAATAATTCTCCCATTGTTAATTTTATTAGCGGAAGACAGTTTTTGAATGCACTTTCTTAGCCTTTGAGCCAAAATGAGATGTTTTGCAACTAGCAGGAAAATGTAAAAAGAAAATTTTAGTACCCAGTAAAGTTAGCAAACCATTGTGGTAACTTATTAATACTTTTAAATAACTATTTGAAACTCTATCTTGTGACTTGTGTGAAATTCTGACTTTTGTCAAAATAAAGTATATCTCTCTTCCCTATCACTTTCTTTCTCCTCCCTTAGTTAAGGAATGAAATGAAATGAAATTTTTATATGCCTATTACCCTCTCTTGTTGTGTGTTTATTCTTATGATCATGTAAATGGAAAACCAATAACGTTAATTATGCTAGATTTAGGTGGATGCCATGTCAACAATTTATCGCTAATTTCATGCTCACATGGTTTTGTAGAATGTAAGTAAGATGGAAAAACGATGAGGTTGTGATTCATTGTATATTATTGTAAATTATGTATGTTAATGGAAATAAATATTTATGTATTGCTATGTTATATTAAATACTTATTAATGAAATTTGGTAATATGAATGAGATGTTAGTTTTAGGGATCTATTGGGAAATGTGCATTTAACTATAGGTGTTCTTTTGATTTAAATTTACATATGGTAAAAGTGGGGTGGATACATATGATAAGTGAAATTCTACATGATAGTTCAAATTTTTTTAAAGTATTGAAAAGTTTATTAGTTAAGGTTTGTAACATTTTTAGTATGCTAGTGTGTAAGGGAAATGGCTGTCTAAACATGGGTGTTATTTCAATCCCAAAATTTGAATTGTAAAAGTAGGATAAATGTGTTAAAAAAATGAATTTAATATCTTATAGTTCAATTATAGTTTACAATTACGGGTTAAATAATTGGTGTGTGGTGTTTCTTATTTTGAAAATGTAATAAAGAAATATAACTAAAACAATTAACCCTAGTATAAAATTCATGCATAACTACCCTTCATGTGTGTTTCTTTCAGCATAGAAGACTAAGACCTTTGAATGAACTTAAATCCTTTCACTAAATGGAACCTTATAGCTTAGTTAAAGAATATCCCTAGTTTGAGTTTATTTCAATAACATGTATGCTTAGTAATATTATAGTAAAACTGACAATTAGGAACGACATTGTTTAACTTTTTTTCTGGTACAAGTCGTCCCCTCATAGGATTGATAATTGTGTTTGTAATAAGGATAATTTGTTCTCCTAGGGTAGGGTGTCATAGTAAACCAACATTAAACATAGTGTAAAACCATCTTGGACTGACATACATGTTGAGTGGCAAACATCACCAACTAACCTTAGAAGTTACCATTAAGAATTGGGATCATAAATGAACTCGATATCTAATTTATATTATCGTTTAGATTTTATGGTGCAATAATAAGAATTAAATTTGAAACATATAAAATTATTAAATTATGATTAGTTTGTGGGAATGTAACCATAAATTATGTGCTAGGAGAAAATAGAATTTTAGATTGTTCCTATAATGTGTGTACACCATCTTGTGGGGAGGGACTAGATCAATGACGTGTGATTCCTAATGTGAACCATTATATTTTAAATGATGGATTATTCTCTTTATTCCCCATTTTTCCTAATTCTTAACAGATGTATGTTGTGAAACTAGGTGATCTTGTTATTAAGGCAATTCCCTAGGATGAGAGCTAGTAAGCTCATGAGCATGCTAATGTCCTTATTAAAAATTGAGTTACTCAACAAATTTTAAAACAATAATTAGATTAAATTAAGTTAATTCATTTTAAGATGAATTTAAATGATTCAAACATGTCTTATGTTTTAGATACCTACACATGAGAATACTAAGTGTTAATCCCCTTTAACTCCTCTCAAGCAAGAGTGTCAGCTTGACAAGAAGTGTTGAATGTACCTAGAGGTACAAGATGATTTTGGAGATAAGGGTGTTTAATAACCCTAGTTATGACCTTAGTAACGTGTTTAAAAGTTTATAATTGATTTCCTCACAGTAACATGTATTTAATACTTATTTTTCTAGGAATACAACCTTGGTTGACTGTGAATCATACTCCTTAGGACCATCATGACTAAGCATTTAAATGAATAATAGAGGATACATAGTTAGTTATAATTACTTAAAACATGAATTAAGTAACCTTAGTAATTAAATGATAATATGAAAATAACATGTAATATATCCACTCTTGAACTAATAAACCTATCTGGTTTCATGTGAACCTTTCTTGTGGCCAATGAGATAAATTACAGAACCAAACAATTATGAAACTTTTCAGACAAACCCTTAGAACAAACACCAGTGGCTCATGTGGGAATATTTATTCCTATCAAAATTCAAGCTACATCATGTTATTGTGATAAGGGAAACATGTAAAATTATAGGGAGTAAATACAAGTGAAATGATAACTAAAGTAACGATAACATGGTATAGTTTTAAGAAGAATGATGGACCCGATGATAAGTGTTTTTAAAAAATTAAAGACGATAACGAAAGATAAAGGTAATGAATTTTTAAACTAGGAAAGTTTGGTTTCATGGTTGGTAGCCTTGTGTGTAAATGAAAATCCTATTAACAAACAAATTAATTAAACAATTAATTGAAATAATATAGATGATCTTTATTCAATGAGATACACCATAAGTTAAATGTTAAAAAATATAAAGGAGATATAGCAAAATGAAAAAGGACCGTATGATTCTCACATTATAAGCCTTCCTAGAACATAATTTAAAGAGGGAAACATGATATTAATATATGTGTAATCCTAAAATATCATGTAATGGGAAGACCTTATCTGTAAGTGTATACTGAATATTAATTGTTATGTGTTCCTTGTAAAAAAAAGTGTTCTTGATGTGCGTCACATGTTTTTATGTTAGTTGTGTGGGTTAATGTTGTGGAAACATAGTATGTGTTTTCCATAGTCCTAAGTGATCTCCTGTAGTTTCATTTGTAATGCAATGTAAGTAAAAAAACCTTTATTCTGTTATTTTTTAAATGTAGTAATTGTGTGTATAAAATGTGGGCATTACATTTGGTATCAGAGCAGAGGTTCATGCTCTCGAACCTCTAGGACATATTAGAGTTGTGATGAGTTTTGTATGGTGGTGGTGGAGGAGATTGGAAGAGTAATGTGATATATGTTGTTATGTGACCAATGTTATAACTGTGTTATTATGAATGCACATGTTGTGCATGTCATTTAGTATGTATTTTTTACCATGTTGATGTACTTGTGATGAGAGCATTCACTATCTTTTTCATGGACTCAATGAGGAGTTCACGTGTGATGTGTCACCTTGTTGTTGTTATCTCTCAGAAGTGCACCTTGGTTGAGTGATAAAAGTAGGGTTTATAAGATTTCTTTTCCCTCACTTCCGTAGATACAATGGAAACACCTCAGGTCTGTGGGTTTACCTATTATTGAGGTGAGTCTCCACTATCAATGTCGGTTCCTTATTTATGTATCTTGAATCTAATTTTTTTTGGCATTTTAAGGGTTAAAATATTGTTGTAACTAAATTTAAAATGGAGTGATACACCAAAATGATTAAGGTATTTTATTGAGTAAATGCAAAATAAAATTGATAGCAAATTTCAAATACATGAACCAATGAGTTTTTCAGCTTGATCCTAGGGAAAACAATTATGTGTTGAGGGATAAATCACAACAACATAGAAGTTAACATGCCTAATAAGAATATGTAGAAAATGTTAAATTTGCAGTAATGTAAGATAATTAATCCAGTGAATTAACATTCACAAGAGCTAACAAAATATACACACCACTGCAAATAATTGGAAAGGCAATAATTGGTTCTCATTCAAGGGAAAAAATGTCAAAAATTTGCTTCAACACTCATACATCCAAAAATTACTCTTTGTGCCTTGCCAATTCACAAAATATATAGTAAAAATAATTCGCCAAACCCCTCCTAAAAGTAGGATGAATTTTGCACTCTCCCATGGATTTTATTTTTAGCCTTTAGCATTCATAAATAAAGGAAAACTAATCATGCAGTTTACAATGAGGCATTAATAGCCTTAGTTCAAAAAATACACTTAGTCAAAGTGTAGTTGATTGCTCTATTTCTATTATAGTAAATAAAGTTGGGTGAATAAATTAGCTAGCAATAGCCCTTTCTTGAAGGGAAATCCTTCTCCAATGTGCATGCAACTTTTTCTTCTTGTTGTTGATTAAATAATCATACTTAATCATTGATGTGACACTTGCACATTCATCCACTTACAAGGATATTTATGTCTTTTCTCTGATTTGGCCTGTTGTGATTATATGCAAAAATACTCATGTGTAAGAAAACAAAAACCTTTGATCTCTAACACTTAGCAAAATAAATCACCCATGTGGGGAACACCTCTCAGCACATCCACTAGAAAATAATACTCTTATTTTTTGGAAAATAAGGTAATTAGGCCTTAATTTTTGATCATGTATGCTCTGATGTTGACCCTATGTGTATGTATTCTTATTTTTCTTATCTCACTATGGCATACACGTACTTGGAAAAAGTCATTTCACAAAGATTAAGGTAGTAATTTAAATTTCTTTGGTATATTTTCTACTATGATATGGTCCCTGGACTTGACATATACTTTTGTTTTCATAATTACCATCTTTGATTACATGGCATATAGTATTTAGTGGCCCCTCCTTTGGACTTGATGTATAAAATCACTTGGCATGGGAATTTTGGTTTACTTGGCACATGATTCATTTGACCCCCTTTTGCGAATATTAAGGTTAAGACCTTAGTCAAGGTGAGGGTTTTTATCAATCACTGAAAATTTTATCATTGGTTATAATAATAAACTGCCACCTTATCTAATCGGCCCTCTCTCTGATTTTGACATGGCATATACTATCAAGGCCCTCCCTTTGATTTCAACATTTCACCTACAAGAATAAACCTTAACTAAGCTGAAGGAAATAATTGAGTTGAAAGCATTCGGTTACCTTTTTTATTTGATCACATATATTACAATATTATGAGAGTTTGAATATTTTGTGGCATCATGGTTTTAGACTTTATAAAGTGAAAGAAAATAATATTAAATCATTGGGGCTGGCCCCATCCCATGATGACTCAACCCTTCTTTTGATTTTCAGTGCATTTTGATTAACCCTAGTAGAGTCAATAGTGACTTTGAGTTTGCATTAAAAAGACCAATCTGATCATGGCCATCGTTCTATGTAACTATTTGATCTTCACCGTCGATGCTCTACCATGGTGACCTTGATTACATTAAACTTAATTAAATGATCACATTTGTTGATCTTAATAATTTGTTAATCTAGGCCATTGATGCTTTAACTTTGATTGACAATGTGGTTTTTGTTGTGCATTGTTGGATTATGTACTGTTGATTTGGATCCATTTATTGTTAACTCTAAATTAGTTAGCTCAGGGTTTGCATTGATCTTGGGATTAGTCCTGATCCCTTGATCTTTGTACAATTACATCTCTATCGTTGACGATAAATCTGGGTGACTTTGTTCAAATGTTGGTTTGCATTGATTTTGGTGACTAATTTGTAACCATTGATCTTAGTACTATTTGGATCTTTGTAATAATAAAAATTACAAGAGTTGGAAAATGAATATTTTCTTTTTTAAAACATAAAAAAAAAATTACACAACTATAATCGTACATATTAATTTAATTAAACTCATTAAAGAAGATTTGTTCTTTTGATCTATCTGACAACATCCATGTAAGCCATGTATGGCTAAGAAGGGTGTATTGAAATCTCCACGATCTCCCTTCGTCACTAATTTGAGTGAAAATTCTTACTAACATTTCATCTCAACCTTTATCAGGTCATGGCAACCATGTGAAATTCCTTAGGTCTACCACGAAGCTAATTTCCTAACTTCGTATTCCGGTATCTGAGCATTGCCTACCTCATGTTCAGTGTTCAACTTTCCATGATCAAGTTACTGAAATTTTTTCTAATTAGAGGAGTAGGTCATCAGACAATGTATAGCCATCAATGCATTACTTTGGCCAAAGTTATTCACTATGCAGGTTACGGCTAAACTCAAGACAACACACAAGTCTTATGATTTTTAAGTCTTCTACCACCTCACAACTATCCCTTTCACTGTTATCGAGATCTTAGAGTTTGTATTTATTTTATTTCCAATTAAACTTATCTTGCAAGAGTTTATATAGAGAAAGATGCCAAGGCCAATTAGGATCGTTATGAGATGAGTACATTCATTATGCTGAAATGTAACTATTTCAGCATTCCACATGTACTTATCCCTTAATATGCCTAATGGATCTTTTCATCTAATTACCTTCCTATCTAGTTTCTCTTTTCCTAATGTTTGATTTTTAACCTTAAATTACCTTTTTATAATGATACTATTTCATTCTCTAAAAATTAGGCTTTACAATCTTAACAAATTAATGACAAGTTTACTAGAAGGCCGAATTAAATATATATTAATATATATTTAATTATTCCTCCCATCAACTACGCCATTAAATAGCTATTTACTTTACAAATTACAAGACTATTGAATGTTATAATAATTATCCAATTTTTGGCTTCATACATTAGTAAATATCAAATAAATATATTTATCAATTAATGATAAGTAAGACCTCGTAATTCTAGTATTTATAATTTACTCATATTGAGATATTATTCATACAAAGTAACCATCTCTTTATTAAAAACATAAATTACATTTGCCATTAAGGAAAAATATATAATTGATACTGTAACTCTCACATAGTGAGGTTTGAATATTAACAATGGGTCCATGATGCCAATAAATTCAGTTAAAATTCTAGGATATCATCCTTCTACAAATTTAATCCAAGTAACTCATTTAGATCCATGCTATGATAAAACTTCTGAAGACATGAGTTTCCGCATATCCGAATGTGATGGCTAATTGTCTTGCAAGACTGGAGTAGTGGTATGATGTCAGTTCAAAATGAACTGGCATGAATACTGCCTCCATTTTCTGATGTAATTATTTAATAAAATAAGAAAGATAAATGTTGTTTTATCAACAAGCGCATGGTAATACAACTGAGAATGTATTACTACATGTTTTCCATAAAGATACAAATATGAATGCGCACAAATAGAACAACCAATTTCTATTTCAACAATTATGTATCCCTCTAATCACAAGGATCAAAACATCCTTATTTCAACTTTAAACAATAGATATTTGACATTTAAAATTTTACATTAATCGTAGGAACAATATGATTAAGAAGAGTACTTTTTTTTGTTATTTTTAATAAGTTACCATCACAAGAAAAAAAGTAATCAAACCATAATCATTCAACATCAAAATTTGGATTATAAGCATAAGAAAATCATGCTCTACATGGTACATATTTAAATATTATTTTACTTACCCTCCAATGAACTAGCAACTTACCAAAATTATCTGAAATCAACATTTCCAAATACCAATTAAATAATTCTCTCTAGGTAATGAGTAGATTATCATATCATCCAAGAACATCATTAACAAGAAAATAAAATAAAATATTTTCAGTCAATGATAAGCTCTATGAAATGTCAAAGAACATCATTAACAAAAGAAAAAAACATATTAATTCTAGTTAATGAGAAACTCTATAAAACGTACAATATATTCATTTCCAAAAAATCAAAACACATTTTTCTTATATATATATGAACAACCTAACTAAGCAATGTAAAAACACCACGATGCATCATTTAAACATGCTCTTTCTAGTAAAAGAACAACCCAAAAAAAAAAATATAGCAGCACCATGATTACATCATTTAAACATAATCTTTCTAGTAAAAGAACGAATAATAATTTTTTTCATACAATATCATTATATTAAACCCAATCATCCCACCAATTACTCCTTGGTACAACTCATTCAAATTGTCGTAGCTTTCATGCCCTTACCAAGACAAGTGATTTCTTTTTCACAGCCATGCAAGAATCCAAGTCATATTGCCAAACTAGAAGTTACAGGCTAAATTCCATTTTTTTTAATTATTCACACATAACAACACACCCTCATTTATACATGAACCGATTTAGATGCCCATAATAAATATTTCTAGAAAATGCAGCCCCATGCAAGAGCTTTGACATCCAAAAATTTTCATTCAAAAAATCTAAGTAAATTAAAATCCAGACTTGCATATAATAGCCAAGAAGGAAAAAAAATACAAAAACCCAACCAGTTCCATATCCATATCGATTTTCGTTAACAAAAATGAAAACCCACAAGCACAAATCAATTTGATACAAAAAAATTCCCAAAAACGATTTCCTTCTTCCAATAGAGGAAAAATCTAACTTTTTTGTTTGGGTACAATTTATTTTAATGCAAAGAAGGAATTTAACCTTCATTCTATTTTTATTTTTGCAAATCAAAACCCAAAACCCTCTCTACATTTTTTTTCTGGGTTTAGCTAAAACCACACAAAGAAAACTTAAGAGAATATAGAATCCATTAATTTCCTCTTCAAATTTTATCTCCAAGCAGTTGAATCAAAATCTGTCCACAAATTCCTTTGATTTCCAAATAGAATGTGTATTTCCTCATTTTTTACAAATAATGCAGTAGAGAAGGGAGAAGATATTCATGCCTGAAGTAAACCCAGAATCAACAACCTCTTACTCTTCCAGCTCAAACAAGTTAAATCTTTCCTTCCTCCAAAACTCACACAGGTATCCAAGAAGAGAACAATGAAAATAGATAAGGAGAAATAAAAGAAACAAATATAATGAAAGAAACTATAGTTAGGCAACATATTTGATAATTTTTAGGTTTCCCAATGTTGGCACATGCATTAATTCATGCGACATACTTGTGTTATTTTAAGGTGTTTCGCTTTATGAAACCCACAAATTTTAAATATTAAAATTAATATATATTTTTTAATATAACTTTTGACTTAAATGCCAAATCCTTTTAGAATATATATTACTAATTTTACAAATTAATATTGCATTTTTTTTTAAATTTTTTTTATCTTTATTTAAGTTGTTATCTAACTTAATGGTTAGGTTAAAATTAATCATTATAATACAAGTCCACATATTACCAACTATTTATTATAATAATAATTATTTTAATTTGTACGTTCTATATGAAACATTCCAATAAACGAAAATCACCAAGTCTGTAAATAATAATTCAAATATTCTCATAAAGCTGGCTTGACATAGCATCATCAAATAAAACAAAGGCAGTTATTATTACGGTCATTGCAAAAGTCAAAAGAAACAAAAGAAGAATAAACCGATTAAAATAAAAAAACTGAAATACAAATAACTGTAAGATTCGTTATCATTTATGAACCATTTTTCCTACCATCAAGGCCTAATCATGTTTTGGAAGGACCATTAAGGTGGGTGTGGGGTTACCCATTTAGGAGTGTCATGCCCCGTAGCAGAAGTTGTGGGTCATGACATGAGAATACAAATAAATTCTTACACACAATGATGATCTCGTCTAATCCTGATTAGACGTAACCGTAGTTAATTTAACTTACTAGAAATTTGAGATGTTATAATCTTCGCTATCAATTATTAACCAACGCTGAGTTAAATTTGTGAATGGTTAAGCCTTGGTTGAGTAAAAGAGATAAAACCTAACTCATTTCATTCATTCACATTTCTACTCCCCGGGTGAAACCATGACACAAAATTTTTGTGCCACCATGAATCTATGATTTTGAGCTTGATTTATTACAGTTTCGAAGTGTATGAGGCTCTGTGACTTTGAGCATTTTCATTTTTTCTCTTTTCAAGCTTCTGAGTGAAATTTTTTGTCATGGTGGCCATTATTATAAAGGTGAGATTTCATTTTAAAACTATAGTTCAATGATTCTTTTCGCTGTTTAAGATATTTGATAGTGCATTCATAAATGCTTGAACCTTTCATGGGTTTCACTTCTCTATGACTATTCTTACACTGATACTTGTATTTTCCTCATTTCTATTGTGTTTCTATTTACCTTACATTCTAATCTCGATCTGGATTCTATTTCTTTCTCTGCAACTAAAAAATGTTTGAGGATTTCGACAGTTTGGTTACAAATGGTGAGTCATGTCACTTAATTCATCACTCTTTGAGTGAATCTTTGGAAAAAGGAACGACCGTGGAAAGAAAATGAATCCCTTCATTTATACTATGAAACTTGTAAAAAAAAATTGTGAAAACTATAAACCTTGAAATTTTGGTTGAAAATGGGTACAACTATTTGTTTCAGGTACTCGCATTATATCAATATATTTACAAAACTTGAACTCGGTTTCTTATTTTTCTTGAATGTATTCTATTTTTACTTCTAGCTCTAATTTTGCTCGCTTTCACTATAAGCTAATGCTGTTATATTTTGATGTATTTCTATTCATGGCTATCATTGTTTCTTTATTTTTTCCAAGTGCATTTTTGTTTTTCATGGGCTCCAAAAAATATAGGTTTTTGACATTCGTTCGATGTTTGAACTCTAGAATTCTCTTTTGTGAGCTATAAAACTTTGCAATTACATCTACTATTCATTCAAATATTGAAACCCTCATCTTCTACTTTGTGAGCTATAAATTTTTTCCATGCCACTCTATCTAAGATTGCAAAATTTCACACTTGTTTCCAAACCTTTGAGATACTTTGTTTTTTCTAAAACTTTGCATGAGCTCTGTTTGTAATTTTTTGAAGTGCTCCAAGTGGGTACTCAACATTTCAGTTTGAGTTGGTCTCTCTTTTTTCAATATTGTATAGATGAAAAGTGTACTGATAAATTTGTTCACACTTCAAACCAGGATTGTATCTATAGCTTACCTCCTTTTCATTGATATTGTAGCTTGTATTATGTATCTATTCTTTTCTGAAATAGATATTTTATTACTTGAGTTAATGGTCACTTCCAGGCTCGCCCTGAATATTTGAACCTTGTCATTATTTGCATTAAGCACAATGAGATTAAATTTATCTTTGTCTATGCTAACATACTTGATCCAAGATCAAGAAGGTTTCCCCTATTTAGTCGATATATTGACACAGTGATTTAAAACATTAATTATTTGCAAATCAATACACCTTTGTAGCTTTGTAATTTTTGAATAATATCCTTTTCTTTAGTTTGAATTCAAGTTGAAAATAACATAACCGTTTGTTTCTCCCATCTATAATTCATACTACCTTCTGATTTTAATGATTGAATGTTCAGCTGTAAGCACTTGTAACTTACTTATAAATTGGGGTTTTATGAGTTGCATTATGCTTTGAAAATTTTATTTGAATCTGATTTCTTGTCACTTCATACTTATTCTATTGTATTCTAAACCAAACTGTTGCTTTCCTTTGAAAATGAACTCATGAGTTGAATTAATTGATCTTGAATTTCTTCAATCCGTTACTCAAAATTGTATAGAAACTTTCATGTATTTGTATCCTGTCCTTGTTATATTCTTTCCTTCATATAAGTATGATTTGAAACTGAACTTTTCTTTTTATTTCTTACACACTGGTGATTGTAATATTTGATGTTCTTGAATCTAGATAATTACTTTGAGTTGAAGAGCTTAAACATGTGATTTCATTTGTATCAATTCAATTTGAGCTATGTTTTCATATTCTTTCAATTTTTTTAGCCAATTCTTTAAAGTTTAACACTCATATTGTAGTCAGGTTTTATTTCCTTTGTTGATGTATGTTGAGTTTAAATGATGTATTGGTATACTGTAAACCATCATCTGTACTTGAGATGCACCCTTTTTCACTTAGATTAATTTTTTTTCAGGAACTCTAGATTTGATGAACCACCTTATTTAATCTGCATCCTTGAACTTTTATTCATTCAACACCTTTGTATTAAAACTAGATATAATTGTGAGAAATTTCTTAATTTGAACACTTGAATTCTTATAGCTTGAACTGATCACTTGAATACTTGTGGATTTATCAATACTTAACTTTGATGCTTTAATAACTTAATAAAGATGGAAATTTTAGTTTGTAGCCTTGGAATTCTGTTTTGTTTGTAATGATAGAAGTGTATTCATTACTTGGTACTTTGATTATGGTTCTCTTTCTCCTTGATGAATATTGAGCTCTGATAACTTGATACTTTGATTATGAAAGTAACTTAAATTGTTGAATCAAATCCTTTAATGCATCTTGAACAGTAACATTATTGTCCTTTAATGAATGCATGTGAGCTCTACGAAAATACTTAAATTGATAGAAACATCTTTCTCTTAAAGCTTGAGGTATTTCTTCTTTGAAACTTATGTTATCCCATTTAGTTAGGATACTTAATTGTACTCTATTTTGATATGAAATTTGTACTTTATAATTTTCCATGTTGTTCAAAAAAATGTACCTTTATTGAACTATGTTCCATGAATTCTATTTAAATGCAATCATAATTTGTTAGAGATTCTTTTAAATCATGAATTGTGTTCTTTTCTGCTACAGCCTATACCTAAAAACTTAAACAAAATAGTTAGAAAACAATAGGATTTTTCCTCTCTTGTTTTCCATAGTGATTTTATTTCTCTTTTCTTTTCCATTTTCCATGATTTCTGTGAATGCCATGAGCTTCTACAAAATAATACTTTCTCAAATCTTCTTCTTTTTCTTTTATGTACCTTATGATTTTTGATCTTAAATGATTCATTTATCTGAAGCTAGATAACACATGAGTAAAAATTAAACCTTGAACTCACCAACTGACATTATTTTCTTTTTCTCTTTTTAGGTACATTGATTGGTTGGATGATGTAGAAGAAAAGGATGGAGTTGGGCCTCAAACAATGAAGACCAGGGAAAAAACCCAAGGCAATGATGGGTTTCTTATATACTCTTTTACTTTTAGTTTCATGCACATGTATCTTTTATTTCAATAATCATGAGTTACATGCCATAGATTGTGTGGAAAACATTTAATTTCCTCATGAATAAATGGTATTATTTGTGTAATTTGGTTGTGCACTTCCTTTTACTTTTAGCTCTTATGATATGTAATGATTGTACAATGAATTGCATAACTCAATAACATACTTCATAACACTTCACCATAGGAAATGATCAAATTAAAAATACCCGTAACTTAACAATGAGCATCTGTAACTTGCAGCCAACATCTTTGTTTGCTATTATAGAGTTGAAAATCCCTCATGCATTGTGATTCCTACCTTCATCAAGGAAATTCGTTTTTCCTTCAAGGATTTTGTGTTTCTTTTCTAAAGATGAACATGGAATGGCTGCATATGTGAGGTGTTAAATTTTGTAACAACACACATAGCTATAGATTTCATGTTTTGAATCAACTACTGCAGCTAAAAAAACAATGAATATTATATAAATTCCCCCTAGATAGGTCCATATCATCAATTCCTTCCATCGAAAACAAATCTTTGAGCTGGTCATTTCTACACAAGTGAACAAATTTTCAATAGGTGTGTTTGAAAATAATGTTATTTTGGATTACAGAGTGTTGGATTTTATTTTTATTCTATGGTATGTAGGTGTGCTAAAGTGTTGCATGACATAATTAGTGTATAGTTAATTAGATTGTATCGTGATGTTTTGATCATGTTGTGATAAATTGTGTGTGTCATTATGTTATAAAGAAATTTATTTTATGTTGTAATGTTTCTTAGTGAGTTCATCATGTGTATAATTCATGTAATATGTTATGGGTCATGTCTTGATTTAGGGGCATATACTAAATATATGATCCCTATTGTACACTGATTGCACTTTGGGTGCCTTATGTGGTAATGTGATGTATCGTAACCCATGAAAGTTATGATTGTGATATACCTTGTATACATACCATGCCCAATGTTCGTGCTCAATTTAATCTCTCTATGTTTGTTCAAAACTTCTCAATTCACATGGTTTGAAGTTTTCTTTGTCTCCCTGTATGGATGCATGAAAGCTTTCCCCTTCATTTATATGTCATTGTTAATCCTTCTGTATGGTCATGGATCATGCTTAGCCACGTATTATTTATAGTTTCTCTTTCCATGAGGAACATTTTGAATTTTGAGTGCGAATGGTGAAATTTCCCCTCCATTTTATTTTCCCACAGTCATGCTTTCCCTATCAAATTTTAGTTCAACATCTGAGGATACGTGGTCCTTTCTGATTGGACGTGGCTCGGTGGGTATTTTTGATGAAACTTTTCACTTTGATTACATTTGTGAAAAATGCCAAATTGGTCCTGTGACCTTGATAGTATACAATTGGCTATTCAACAATATATGAAGCGGCATGGAAAATTTCATACTTTGACCCCAAAGAGGGACATGTGGCCATTTTTCAAGTCAAAGGCGGGGAGGAGGATCTGAAGCATTTTTTATATTTTTTAGTTTTTTGTGAAAAGGAGCAAAGTTATACAATGATCCACAACTCCGCAAGGGACAAATTAATGTCACATGTTTGAATCAACATTGAAAAGTCAAAGTGGGGAGGTGGGTCGCTCGATTACTTTAGAGTTGTTGAGATCTATTTTCAAATGAAGAAAAAGTATAAAAGTGATTCGCGACTCTGTTGGGGCCCGCATTAAAAGTTAGAAGTGGAGAGGTGGGTCGTCAAATTATTTTGAATATTTTTAGCCCACTTCAACTTGTAGACACCTATAATTATGCCCAAGCAATTTAAATGCTTAAATTGCGCTAATTATCCCCTTTCTCACAAATTGATGACATATCATCGAAAGTGCTCATGTTCCCTTTTGTTGTCATTAATTAATTACAATATACTAATGGATTAAGTTACCTATCTAGCTAACAATCTAATTAATGACCTTCCATTAATTATTTACCCCTTCTCTCTAGATTAATTAATTATTATTAATTACCTAGTCTTCCCCTTCATTTAGGTAGTAAATCAATATTTAATTGATTTAATCCCCTCATAATAGCCTAAATCGTACTCATATTCCTCTAATTGGCTTCTATAAGCTCACACCTACCTATTAGTTAGTCACCGTTGATTAATTAAAACACCACCCAACTCCCATGACTTGCTAAGCATAAATTAAACCCTTCTAAAGTAAGGTTACCTTTAATAAAGCAACCTTATCCATTCCTAATCATGTTTTACCTTTATCCCACATGCAAAGAGATGAAGTGCTTCCTCCATCCATTGGGCTATATAAGGAGCCCTCCTCCTACCTTTATACCTACACCTAATTCCCTTGAGAAAGCAAAGGCAAGCACATAGTCTTGCACTAAAACTCTATTGTCATTCTCAAGCCCCTCCATCATCCATCTTGAAGAGCTAGGCCTCACACCCAAGAATCCTTGAAGGATCAAAACAAACAATATTGTTGATTTCTATTGGAATACATAGGTCCACTTGATTTAATTAGGCAATTAGAAGAATAGAGTTCTTGATTTGCACTATGTTTGATTTCATTATTTCAAAGTTATGATACTAATGTAGGCCTTGTTCATTTCTTCATCTTAATGGTACTCTCTTCTTGTTTCTAGCTAGGTTAGGGAAATATTTTAGGTGGTAGTTTCTTTCTTTCAATCTAACCAAGGAAAAATAATAATTGTGCACATTTGGCATGCCCTGTGGGACACTTAGTCCCATGGCATTTTAGTTTAAGTTTCATTTTTTTGGCTAACTTTTGATATGCACATGTAGTAATTAATGTCCATTTTCATGGAATTTTTGCTCATTTGATATGTGTAACCTCATGTTCATAGCTATAATTATAATGGGTTATTGCCATTCTAAAGCTAACTTGTCAAAAATTGAGATATTGTGAGTTTTCTTGTGTTTTTAACCATATTTTGGTTGCAAGTCTAGTGTAGGTACATTTTTAGGGGCACAGGTGCTGTTTTTGTGGCACAGGTGTAGTTTTTGTGGCACACACATCTCTCTGGTGGTGCATGCACACTGGTAAAACCTGTTACTTTGTTTTTCGACCCCGACGCACACACCCTAACTAGCGTGTAGGTGCACTAACCCGAGCACAGACATCATTTCGTATTGTACCTTCACTACATTCTGAAACCTGTTAGATTGGTACACATGCCCTAACCAGAGTGCATATGTTGTTTTAGTGGCGTAGAAATTTTTTTCCGGTAACATCGTTGTTCTATTTGTTTTTCTCTTGAGTGGCACATAGGTTGTTGTGGCGCACATGCCTCTCTGGTGGCACAATAAATTGATAAGTCAAAAAAAATGTAGAGCGGTGCATGCACTATTTTCATGGCACGTACACTATTTTTGTGGTGCACACATCTCTCAGGTGGCATAGGTGCACTGTGAGCTGAAACAATGTCAAGTGGCACATACGGCCTAACTCATGTGTAGGTTCTAAAAAAGGGGTGTAGGTGTCCTTCTGTATTTTTTGAAATTAAGCTGTTGATGTGCTAACATTCTTACATGTTTATCTAATCATATATTTGTCTTTGCAGGCTATTTTTACATGTTTGTATTTGATTAGGTAATATTTTGCATTGTTTACTTATAGGAATAAAGATCATGTATGCTCTTCCCTCGCGTCCCTTGGGGAAATCTTGGGAATCAAAAATGATTCTTAAAGTCCTTTTGATGCTTTGAGGTTTTTAGGAGTATTTGAGTTGGAATTGGTTAATTTGGCATAGTTGAATTAAAGTGTTTTTTTTGTTTGATATCTTTTTTGGATTTTTGGAGACAATCACATATGCTCTTCTCTTGCATCCTTGGATGATCTAGAGAAGAAAAAATGATGCCTTCTCTTTTGATAGAGAACTACTAAAAATCATCATGTAGGACCAAAATTCCATTCCTTGCCAAAGAACAGAGGAATCAAAACAAAATTTAGAAAAATACTAATGCAGTTGCTATACAGGTTGCCAAATAGCGTTCGAGCAAAAGACATCTAATTAAAAAAGATAAAATGAACAACATATTCAAAACACTATATTGTAGGTTTCGGAAAAGGGTACATCCCTCTCCGCTCAACTGGAACATAACCCATTTGGCATAACGCCTTAATCTACAACAATGGGGGTAGTTCCAGGAACCCCAAAGTATTCCACACAAGAGGGAACCTTGTGGACGAAACCGGAAGTGCTTCATAATACCTATCTGACTAGTAAATCCTTTGTGAGATAGAGTTACAAGTTGTCCCTACACGACTCTTTTAAGTACAAAATTAGATGCATCTAATGCCCACTGTGCTTAAAGGGGGAACAGTAGAGATACTCCCAAACTAGTTAGTGTGACTTTTTGGGTAAATCGTCCCACTCGTGGATAATCTTTGTAGCACCTAGGATGAGAGAACCACCTAGGAAGATATAATTTGGCTAGGAGCCCACTTTGACCATTCTAAAAATAGTGTTGAGTTGTGAACCATATTTTCATTGTGAAACATGTGACACATTACTTTCACCTAGTTTTTACTTTCCTTAGGGCAAGGCGAAACTCTGCCAAACTGAGGCCAACATTTTTCATCATTTTTTTTATTTTCTTCCTTCACCTTATTTTGAAAATTTATTGTTCAGAAGAAGGGTGACTACCTTTGTGTTACCAATCGACTATTTATGTAACTTTTATGTCTGTTTACGCCCATCCATGTTTGCGGCTGGGTAAGTTAAACATCTAAAGTGTGCGGAGGCGTATTCACGTCATTGGTAACCATTGTGATCTTGATACCCATGTCAAGATTGTCATTGTAGTTAGGCATGGTTAATCACTGTAGACTTCCTTAGAAGAGTTAGCTTATTTGTATCGTATCACTACAATTTCGATATTTACGTCTTGTAAACTCGACATAAATATCTATATTATAAGGTTACGCTGCACACATTTTTAAATATTCCTAGTTATACTTTTATCTTTTTAGTTCGGTTCTATTATTACCTCAATTTTGAAGAGTGCTAGGTGTTACCATTTGTGCGTGTTATGTCAATAACACCTTGATATCAATACCTTACTTTCTCGCAAAGTGGGTTAACATATCTTGGTGATATTGTTGTGTCATTCACAAATTGTAATCGGCACTTTTTGAGATATAGGTCTTAATCCAGTTTGAGCTCACTCGTAGTATATCTTAATTAGGAGGTCGCATTGACTTCTTGCATTTACTTATGTTTTTTTCATTCCCTTGAACTTGACATGATTGAAAACATCTTGTTAATCATCTTGCGATGTGAAACTACATTTTGAGACATAGTCTAGGAGGTGCTTCATTTAAACAGGTTTTGCTACCAAATGCTTGTGTCACTGGTGATTTATCACTCTATCACATTGGTATTCTCACATTATTGACTTATTCATACTCTTAACAAATACATCTTACATCTCACTTAGGGGTGGTCACTAAGCTTTGAACACATTTACAACTTACCCTAGTGAAGCTATCACGAAAACATGGCTCCTAAAACATGTCTAGGATTAAAGAAATAGACATACAAGGAACAACAAGCATAAGCTTGGGAAACCTCTAATAGACAAGGGTCAAACCCCTTCATTGGAGATGATCTAGGACCTCTATTTTCTATGGAAAAACAAACTGAAGAGATGGTCGATCATAGTGGAAATGAATTAGAATCACCACACGCAGAATTTTATTTTGACCCCAATTTACTAGACAAGTTTCTTCTCAGAAACAAAGATAGAGTGTTGGCATGGGTCATAGAATTAGGGGAAAAATTGCCCACTGAGAATGAAACAATACTACTTGTAAATGACGATACTGAGGAAGAACATCCCCTTATCAATATGGAATATATTTTAACACACGGACATGCTTCCACCTCTTACGTAGGGAATGATAAAGTGGTGGGGCATAGAATACACTTTATCAAAGTGCCATGAAGAAACAAGATAGAACATGAGACGGGTGACGAACCTCCACAATACAAGGAGGAGGAACCTTTAGAAGAAGAAACCACAATCAAACAACAAATTAGTAACCTAAGTCAACAACTAGCTTTGCTTACCTCCCATGTATAGAAGGACACAAACAAGAATGTTTAAAATTCGAGGCCTAAGGTTAAGATTAATGAGCTCCATCGAGAAAACCAAGGAGAAGAAGACACAGGGTATCATCATGTATACATCCCCGCTTCTCCCACTAGAGAACAATTGCTCACACAAGAAGTGCAGTCTATGAAAGTGACGCTTGTGAGCTTACAAGAGAGAAATATAGGGAGCATTAGGAAATATCAATATGAAAAATTATGCCTCTATCCTTTTAACAAGACAATGACCCTTCAACCCTTCCCAAAGAAATTTGATATGCCAAAATTTGATAAATATAAAGGGAAAGGAGATCCACGGGATCATGTTAAAGATTTCTACATGGCATGTCAATAGTTGTCTTATAGTGACAGTTACCTCATCAGACTTTTTCCCAAGAGTCTCGGAGTTCAAGCCTTGGAGTGGCTTACATGCTTACCACAAGGATCAATTTTCACCTGGCCAAAATTGGCAAAAAGATTCATGTATCACTTCTCGTATGACATAGAGAGTGATGTCACCATGGTAGACTTATGTGGCACCAAGCAATGACCTAATGAGACTTTTTCCAGCTTCCTCCAATGGTGGAGAGGGATAGCTAGTCACTTCCCTTGTGCTTTCCCTGAAAAATAGTTGGTTAGTATTTTTGTTCCCAATCTCAACCCGGATATAGCTTTCCACCTCCAAATGCAATGTGTTCACACTTTTGAGGAGGTTATCGAGAAATGGATTAAGATAGAAAAATCTCTCATTGTGGAAGGAACCCTCAAAACCCAATCTAGAGACAACCAAAATGTCAAACCCACAGAAAATTCGAAGATCTTTAACAAAAACAAAAATGTGGTGGGAGACGGAATCACTGATTCCAAACGTGTTCAAATGGTCCAAACTGGTCAACCTTTTAAACTAACCAAGGGCCCAATTCAAACACCACCAAAGCGAAAAACGTTCACCTCTCTTAATGAACCATTATCAGTTATACTAAAACAATTGGATGCAGCCCACATGATGACCTATCCTACAATGCAACCATTTGATGAAAACGCTTGAAAACCTTCGTGGTACAATGAGCATGAATATTACAAAATGCATCGTGTCAAAGGAGATAAGACAGAAAAATGTTTGCAGCTTCATCATCATATTCAGGCCCTCATTGACAATGGGGAAATAGAGGTGGATAACCCATTCAAAACACAAACAACTAATGAGAAAATGAGGATATATAAAGAACCATTCCCCAATCATGATATGTCAGAAAAGTCAAAGCCGGATCAGGGAAAGTCATCCCAAAATTATAAAGATGTGAATTACTTGTACACAAAAAGAGACAACAATCATTATGATTCACTTATTGGATGTATTCACTCTCCTGCTAACCATATCAATACCATCTAGATCAAGGGAAAGGACTGCACTGCAGTAATAAGGCATACCTGTATCGTGATTCTGGAACCTTCTCTGTCTACCCCACAAACCTATAAATATAACCTTTTAGAACAACCTGAAAAGATGTCTACTAAGATTTTGATCTTAGATATTCTCAAGATATCCAATGTGCATAAAGAATTTTCGTACCAAACTCTTCAAGGATTGGGAGTGCCTTTAGAAGTTGATCGTACACACCTTCAATTCACAGTGGTAAACATCACACCAAGTGAACATCTCGCTTTCAACCATAGGGAGATCCCTACTAAGACTCCAACACATAATCTTCCCTTATACATTGATGTAGTTGTCACCCGTATGAATATCAAACGGGTGCTTGTGGATAACGGATCTGGGTTGAACATTTACAAACTCTAGTTGGTCAAATAGTTAGGACATACGGAGGAATATCTTGAGTCCCATATTATCACTATCACCACATACGAAAACATGAAAAGGTAGTCAGCAGGCACCATCACGCTGCCTATGGAGGTGGGTCCCACTTGCCATCAAATAAAGTTTCATGTCCTAGACTTGGAACTTCCATATAACATGCTTCATGGCCAACCATGGATTCATGCCATGCAGGCTGTGCCATCAACATTTCATCAATACATTAAGTTGAAGCATGAGGGACATACGGTTATAATACAAGGAGATTCAGAGCCCTTTGCTCATTGTAGAGCTCTCAATATCTTTACACGAAAGGGTACATATGCATGTCCCTCCATAGATATAATAGTTCCTCTCCAGTCTGAGGCCATGGAATGTCGGGTAGATTCAGATTCTCTTAGTTCTTGTGCTCATGGTGTGTCTACTTCAACATCTCCATTTAGTTCATGGGAGATGAAAATCCTTGAATATGGCTATGGGGATTATGATGTACAACAAGCACTCTTGGTTTCATACCTCTCACTGTCAACCAAGAATAGAGGTCAACCCAGCTACCGCTTCAGAAGACCTAGAGAGGAACACACTATTGGGTCACTCTTACCTGGAGGCTTGTGAGTTGAGGAAAAATTGCTTGATCCACCTACAACTTGGGTCCATGAGGATACTCAGCCATCTTGTTATTGAACCTCATAATATGAAAAACATAGTAAATGATGTACTCTATGGGCTATAAAGGCCTAGGATGTGGGAGAAATGAATAAGGACAAAGAGAACCAATCCCTCTTCCACATTTCAAAATAGTAAGATAAGGCATTAGGATTTGCCCTTATGGAGCACACCCCAACGATCAACATACTACTTGTTCTGAACGTGAGGATAGCTCTGACTATCTAGACAACAATACGGATTCCCATTGTAGCCAATATGAGGATCTAGCCTTTACAAACCTTTTCATGAACAACGTTGTCCTAACCATAACCCCCATAGAACCATACCTTGACCTTGTATACCCTTCCCTTGTTGAATGCAACCAACAACGTCACATGCCACTAAATTTATTTGAGAATGATGAAGCTATCGCATAATTCATGGGCATAAGGGATACAATTCCCATTGGAGATCATAATAAAGGTTTCTTTATCAACTTAGATACCTGCGCTTACTTCGGTGAGGAGGTTGAACTTTGTGGTCAACAAAACTTACAGAAAAGTGAGGGAAAAAGTTCTAAAGTAAAGCCTCAGCAAAAATCAAAGTCCAAGTCACACGGTGAAAACCTCTTTGAGGAACTGGGTGACAAACAAAGTGACCATGCCAAGGATGAAAATATCGTCGAGAGATCCTTGGATGAAGATCTCAACCTACCTCCTAATCCTAAATGTATGGAGGATTTATCAAAATTACTAGTCGAAGAAACCATTGATGTCAATATTGGTACAAAAGAGGATCCCAAGATAGTAAAATTGGGAGCATCACTCTCTGCTAGAGAACAAAAGAAATTCACTATACTGCTACAAGAGTTTATAGATGTGTTCACATGGTCTTACAAAGACATGCTCGGCTTAGATCTGAATTTGGTCATGCACAACCTAGTCGTGCATGCAGATGCTAAGCCTATCAAACAGAAGCTCTGAAAGATGCACCCAAGAGTGGCGCTATTGGTTAAAGAAGTGTTGGAAAGATTGCTTGCAGTAGGATTCATCAAGATAATTGATTATTCTGGATGGATATCAAACATTGTTCCTGTCTAGAAAAAACCCATCGGTATTGAAATATGCATGGATTTTAGGGACATCAATAAAGCTTTCCCTAAAGATTATTTTCCTCTGCCCAAAATTGACATGATTTTGACTCAACAATAGGGTATGAGATGCTATCACTCATAGATGGCTTTTCGGAATATAATCAAATCAAGATAGCTGAAGAAGACCAACACAAAACTACTTTTATGACTCCTTGGGGCACATTTTGCTATCAGGTAATACCATTTGGCCTCGAAAATGTAGGGGCTACTTATCAGTGGGTAATGACAGTGATTTTTCATGATATGATTCATGATATCATGGAAGACTATGTGGATGACATCCTGGGAAAGTATAAAACAAGAGAGGATCATCCTATCATTTTGTGGCTATCTTTGAATGCCTACGTGAATACAAAGTCAAAAGAAATGTGTCTTCGGTGTGCTATCAGGGAAATTGTTAGGCTTCATTGTGTCAAGATGAGGTATTGAGGTAAACCCTGCTAAAGTGTCTACTATCACTGAAATGCCTCCACCTGAGAATATCAAGCAACTGCACAACTTACAAGGGAAAATTCAAGCCATTCGCCGCTTCATCTCCCATCTTGCAGATAAATGTCACTCATTCATCCACTTGCTTAAGAAGGATGTCACTTTCATCTAGGGACCTAAGGAATAGCAAGCCTTTTCTTTTCTTAAACAATACTTAGCTAACTCACCTATCCTCATGCTTCCCACTCTTGGAGAGCCACTCTTGCTCTATATTTCCACTACGTAATTTTCTATTGGTGTGCTACTCACCCAATACGACCTTGGTTATAAGGAGAAAGTGGTGTACTATCTGAGTTGCACCCTCGTCGCCTATGAGCTCAATTATCCTCAAATTGAAAAGTCATCATTGGCCATTGTTTTTACTTTTCAAAAAATTTGCCATTACCTCTTGAATACTAAGACCAAGCTAATATCCAAGGTTGACCCACTCAAGTATTTATTGTCCAAACTTACCCTCACAGGTAGAATGGCTAATTGGATCATTCTACTCAGTGAGTTTGACATAGAATTTGTCCATCAAAAATTGGTTAAAGGAAAAGTACTTGCGGACCAGCTAGCAGAAGCACCTTTGCAAAGCACGGAACCTTTGAATTTGGATCTTCCAGATGCCTCCTTTCTCTACATTTAAGAATCTGTCATATGGTAGATACATTTTGATGAATCCTTTATTTTTCATGGTTCAAGTGCAGGTGTGGTCATTATTAATCCGTTTGGCAATCCTATACCACAGGCTTATGACCTGGGCTTCCCTTGCACAAACAACATTGTAGAGTATGAGTCACTTATTGCAGGAATGAAGCTAGCCATCAAGTGGAATTAGTTTTCAGTGCCTTAGGAGGATTCGTTGTTCACAAGCATCCTGCACCTGGAGGGTAGTTTTCTTTTTCCTAGCCCTAGTTCTTCCTTCGAGATTCCCTGCCAAGCCTTGATCTAGATTTTCCTTCTTTTATTCGTCTATGAGGGGTATGGTCTTTTGCTATTTCCCATCTTGCGCTGGGGGCAATTCAACGACTTTACCTTCTTGTTCATAAGCGCCTGGCTTCTACCCTTTTATATTCCCCATCTAATGTTGGGGGAATCCACGCTTTCTTGGTTACCTACACATAGCTCTGGACAACCATTATAAAACAACCAAAAACATCAGAAAATTGTTTCACAAAACCTAAACAATAGAAAATTGTTTCACAAAATACTAAACAATAGAAAATTATTTCACAAACCACTAAACAATAGAAAATTGTTTCATAAAAACCTAAACAATAGAAAATTGTTTCACAAAACACTAATCAATAGAAAATTGTTTCAAAAAACATTAAACAATAGAATTTTTTTTCACAAACCACTAAAAAATAGAAAATTGTTTCACAAAAACCTAAATAATAGAAAATTGTTTCACAAAACACTAAACAATAGAAAAATGTTTCACAAAAATGCTAAACAATAGAAAATTGGTGCATGAAAACAAATCTTAAAAAAAGACATTTACTTACATTGTCTTGTTTCTTGCTTACCTTGTTGCTTGTTTCTTTTGGGTTGTTTGTTGCTTCGGCATACTTTGTTAGGAGTCACCTTTTCTTTCTTAGATTAGATTTATTCTTGCTTGTGCATATTGCATTATGTTTTCACATGCTAGTGAATCTTTGAAAATCATGATGTAATGTGTTAATTCATTATGTTCTTTCTTAGCATTTGATTGTCTTTATTACATGTTAATAAATCATAGTGAATCATGGTGTATTATATTATTTTCTAGTGTTCTTTGTTAGCATTTGATTGTGTTTATTACATGTGCATTGCTTTTGTTATCATTAACATCACATTGCCATCATTATCATCACATATAACATCATCTATACATCATATATAAACAAAATTCTAAGTTTTACATCATGCATGTAGGCTAAGCTAATCATCACATATCGTATCATCAATGGGGGCAAGAGGGGTTGCACATGAAAAAAATCTATCCCCCCCACACCAATATCATAATATCATCCCATCCATATACATCTACAATAACACATGATAAATGCATTTGATATCATCTAAGGATCTATCATCTAACATCCACAGCACATGTGTACATCAAACATCGAAATCAGATACATACAGAGTACAAAATCAGATAACATCATAATGCATCCATAAGTGCTGAATCAAAGAACACAACATGTGATGACAATCAACATAGAGTAATTTCTAAAAAAGGGTATTCTACATCATAAAATTATCCCACTCATGTCACATGCATCAGGACATAAAAACGATAAAGTACATCATCTCATAAACATGTGTATCTGAGCCCAAAAATTAATCCTCATATATATACATGTGTGTCATATACATTTGTATCAACAAAAATGGATACACATAAGTGCTCTATATCAAAAATGTCTTTATCTAAGGTGTACAAAGATGCTACATCACAAATTTCTATACAAATATACACTTTCTAGATCGGTACTCAATATAATACATCATCGATACACAATGCCATCAAAAAGGGGCATGTATTAGAAAGAATCAAGCCTTCATCATGAGGTATCATTAAAATATAAGTATACAAGACTATACATAAAAATTATCCTTCATAAGAGGCATACATACAAATAATCTATACAACAAAAATGCAGCTCTCAACCACAGCTCTTGCCCTCGCCAGGGCTCCCAAATCTGTCATCTGGTTGACAAAACACTGGAGGCTGGGATGGCGCTGGTCCGACTAGATGCTCTGGCACGGGCTGTTTCACTGATCTAGTGGAACGGCCTGATCTCCATGATCGAGAGCCTGATGCGCTCAACCCTGACTATCATTGCAGTTCTACTTGCTGCTCTAGAGGAACTACCCTATAATAGGCAGTCCTGTAAAATAGGGGCTCACCACCAATCGTAGTGGCATCATGTATCAGGTCAACATCTTTGGAGGTGAGTGCTGCCTGAAGGTTAGTATCTCACTCACCTATCACTCGACCCAAGTCTACCTTGGCCTGTCTAGAGGAAGTAACCTCTCGCTCTCTCTCTATAGTAACAGTCTATAGCTTGACATGCACCTGGTCCCTTTGTGCAAGGATTTATTATGATCATGCATATACGTGATCTCTCTACATGACAACCATCTGTGCCTGTGACTGGGACTGATGAAGAAAGCTCAATATTTGAGCCCCCTATGCTACTGTCTCTCGAATCTAGGTCCACCATGCCATCGCACTTTGAAATTAAAGTAACAATATGGGCTCGGGCCTCATCATGCTCTGTTATGGCAGTCACACACTAGCCTCAAGCCTTATCTCTCTCCGATCTGGCTGTATCTCTCTCAGCTATGACCTGCTGTAATTACAACTATACTATGGCTATTTGTACCACTAGCTAGGATGTTGTGTGTGCCTCAGGGACTGGTCCGTGAGTTGCTCTGGATGATTTTCCCTACTCTAGGACCCTGCCTTTGGATGGTTGTACTACTTCCTATACTAGGCCCTGCAGCCTCAGTCCTTGTTCATGTGAGGTACCCTACCCATCATGTGGAATACCATCAAAAGGATCCTCTGGGTCTGGCCCCTATGCCACTTCCCTTGCCCAGTGCTCTACACCTCACTATATCTCTATAGGTGGGTGAATGCCTGCTGCCCAAGCCTCCTCTGGAATGGTGAGACACTGGGGTAACACTATAGCATACCAAGCTACATAGTCAGATGTGGTACCTGGATCTCTCACCTGTCATACTGGGTCCCATATCTTTGGGACAACATATGTGAAACTCGCCCTATCTTTGGCCACTAGTATGCGAGGCCCTATGGTATGCCTCTCTCAATCCCTGTGTGCATGTGAGATAATTGGTTGGGGGACTCCCTGTACCCTGCCAAGCTGCCGCTGGCACTTGTCTACTTGATACAACTCCATAATATAACTACGGATGCCAATAATAAAATGCTCCACCAGGCACGCGCTGAGCTCTGTGGCATCCTATGGCCACTAGAAATGCTTGTATGGCCACCAGATGACATCTATCTCTACTAGCTCATCAAACTTTCACCTATATCTGAATAGGTTGCCAAGATGGCCGTGTACATCCCCACCATCTGCTACCCATGCCATGCACGATGGCTCTTCCAGATATCAGACACGCAAATGCCCATAGGGTGTTTGATCGCAATGTGATCCTATGACCATATTTATAATAAGGAGGCTAGGCCCACAGTCTTCTGGCCATGGTATGTGATCAAGTGTAAAACCTAGTATAGGTGGGCCAATATGCACTGCCCCCAACAATATCTCTCGTCGCTATAAATGCCATGAATCAAAGGCAGTAGTCCTCTCGGGAATGAGGTCCCTATCTTATCAGTGAGTAAGAACCCACTGATAAGAGACATGATATAGAGAGGCCTTCGATGCAATGTGGGGTCGGAGATGCACTCGTGCAACGCTATGGTCATCCCATCATGTGGTATATCATCAACACCAAAAAGGGTGCTGCAAGCTCCTCTAATCAACCCTGCATCAGAGCTATACTCAATCAAGGTGCGCATCATCGGCATGTGAAGAATCTTCCATACGTACTCGATGGTCACAGTCATCTCTCCTGTCGGCATTTGGAAGTACTGACTCTCGCTATGCCATCACTTGACTAGCACAGTCAGTAGGTCCTGGTCTAGTATGATAGATGACATCCAAGACACAAGGCCTAGCCCCACCACCTCGAGAAGTATCGCCATGGCTCACCGATCGTGCATGCGCATACTACCCTCTAGCTTTGCTATCGAGGTATGTCACTCCCATGTCTGTAACACTGGTAATCATCTTTGTAAAAAAACACGGTGCTAGTCAATTCCTAGCATTTCTTCTAAAAATCTATCTCCCCTTTTAGGGTTAACCCAAAAATCCTAAAAATTCTTCTAAGTGTCATGTTTTTGACACTTCTTTATCTTTTCTTCACCTACCTAGGGTTCCTACATGCCCTTTTGGGCGTGTGTGCCTCATTTTTGGCGCTTTCACTTATGCACCTATCTTTTGGTGCTTGTACCCTCTTTCGGGTGCTTGTGCACCCTTTTTGGCTTGTGTGCCACACATTGGGTGCTTGTGCTTGTTTGTGTATGCTCCCCTGTATGTGACTGCCACTTCGTGCCTACACCATGCTTTTTGCATGTGCACCCCATTTCCTGTGTGAGTGTGTGTGTGCACATGTTTTTGTGTGTGCTCGTGCACATGGGTGTGTTTTTCTCGTGCCAGTGCATGTGCATGTATGTGTTTTGGCACGTGCGCCCCCAAAAGGACACCTACGCCCCCAAAAAAGCACTTGCGCCCCCTATCCGATGCTTGTGTCTACGCGTAGGCGTGGCAATGCGATTTCCTAGGGCTAAAGGCCTAATTTAATGCTTTAATGACTAAAATCACTAGGCTAGGGTTTGATACTCCTAAAGGGGCCATCCTCCGCTTGCCATTGGTACCCCCGAACTGCATCTGTGCACCTCAATCGGTCTCGTGCGATCACCTTGGTTCTCCTCATCATCAAAGCCTCATGGTAAATTTTCTAAACAACTCGGTTAAAATGAATTAGTCGTGATGTTTTTACCCCCCCTAGTGGGGTATATTTACCCATTTTTCACTGTCAGGAGGGCCGGGAGACCCATTTCAATCGCCGTTTTCTCCTCTCTTCACTGTGGAATGATTATTTTTATTAAATAATTATTTTTCTCTTATTTTTCAACATATTGGGGCATTTTTTGTTGTCTGATACCCCTTTCCTCTCCCTTGGACAATTTTATTGCTTCCTGGTGATTTTCATTCTTCTCCACACTCTTGTAAATAATTATTTTTTCTTAATTTTTCCACTACACAAGAACATTATTTTTCACTTGTTTCTTCTTTCTTCCACCTAGGGCACTTTATGTTGCCTCTAGGCCCTTCGATTTCTTATTCTAATTTCTTTTACTGTTCACCACAATTTGGAAAGAAAAAATAATAAAAACATTATATATGTCAATAACCCAAAAACAGGGCAAATTTTTTCAAAAAAATCCTAAAAAGTAAAAAACCCTCCAAAACTGGTAACTTGTTTATTACAGTAGAAAATTGTATCTTACGCATGGTATTTTCTCCATATCCTGTTGTTTTTTTTCACATCTTCCCCTATTAATACGACTCATGGATCACCAGATTCACAACCATACATAAAGCTAGCTGCTTGCTTCATCTGTACTTTGGGGCATGTTTGTTGCCTGGTGTTGTTTCGTTGTGCACAAACACTTTTCATGGACCCCATGTTCATTTTCATTTCCCTTGCATGTATCCTTGCTTGGGGCATCATTTTTAACCCTTTTCATCAATCACAAACTTGTGGATCTCTTCAGCACTAATAACAAAACATTTGTACAACTGTCTTGACTGTTATTGAGTTGGACATGTGCATTCGTACTTGTTTTCCCTATTAAATGAGCTTGTTTCCTTCTCGTATCGCATTACATTATTGTAAGTTACATGGAGTTTGTATTTTTAGAAAGGGACAATTGTTCGTAGTATGGATTTTCATATCATTCTACTGTTGTAGTATGCTTATATTTTTCATAAGGACCGATGACGTAGCTCTTGTGGTAATATGATGACATCAAAATTGTTCCAATAAACAATGGCTAGAGGCTAAGCTCTTCCCTCCCCTCCTCCATATTTCTTCTACATCACTTCCCTTTCACCCCTAATTCTCTCTCTCACCAGGGGATCCTACCTCTTCCCCATTCTTCTGCCTATCTCTCATCCTTTTCGATCGTCGATCAGCTTCTTTCATTACCCCATCGACACTTGAGGGGGCATCTCTCTCTCCTACTAATTTTTCTTCTATTCCTTCAAAATTTTCTTTTTTCTACTATCTTTGAAGTGGCGTCACTTATGACACCCCAAAGAGGGGAAAATGTAGACACCTATAATTATGCCCAAGCAATTTAAATGCTTAAATTGCGCTAATTATCCCCTTTCTCGCAAATCAATGACATATCGTCAAAAGCGCTCATATTCCCTCTTGTTGTCATTAATTAATTACAATACGCTAATTGATTAAGTCACCTATCTATCTAACAACCTAATTAACAACCTTCCGTTAATTATTTACCCCTTCTCTCTAGATTAATTAATTATTATTAAATACTTAGTCTTCCCCTCCATTTAACTAGTAAATCAATATTTAATTGATTTAATCCCCTCATAATAGCCTAAATCGTACTCATATTCCTCTGATTGGCTTCTAGAATCTCACACCTACCTATTAGTTAATCATCTTTGATTAATTAAAACACCTCCAAACTCCCATGACTTGCTAAGCATAAATTAAACCCTTCTAAAGTAAGGTTACCTTTAATAAGGCAACCTTATGCATTCCTAATCATATTTTACCTTTATCCCACATGCAAAGGGATGAAGTGCTTCCTCCATCCATTGGGATACATAAGGATCCCTCCTCCTACCTTTATACCTACACCTAATTCCCTTAAGAAAGCAAAGGAAAGAACATAGTCTTGCACTAAAATCCTTTTTCCATTCTCAAGCCCCTCCATCATCCATCTTGAAGAGCTAGGCCTCACACCCAAGCATCCTTGAAGGATCAAAGCAAGAAATATTGTTGTTTGCCATTGGACTACATAGGTCCACTTGATTTAATTAGGCAATTAGAAGAATAGAGTTCTTGATTTGCATTATGCTTGATTTCATTATTTCAAAGTTATGATACTAATGTAGGCCTTGTTCATTTCTTCATCTTGATGGTACTCTCTTCTTGTTTCTAGTTAGGTTAGGAAACTATTTTAGGTGGTATTTTCTTGCTTTCAATCTAACCTAGGAAAGAGAATAATTTTGCAGACAACTCTAATCTTTTCCATGTTGAAGGCTTGCACTCGTTTGAGGATTCACCTCTCAGTTTAACCTTTAGAATGGAAACAAGGAGACACATGGAGGCTTCTATTGGATCCTCTTTATACTTAGAATTACCAAATGCCTGATGTAAATTTCTTAGGCCTGGGACACGTGGAGGGCCTATGACTGTTTCAAGACCTGCCCCTGAATTTCACTGTTGAAAGAGAGCCAAGGAGACACGTGGAGGTTTCCACTAGATCTTCCCTTATAATTTTTTCAAGTTTCCAGTGTAACTTTGTCGACCCCTAGACACGTGGAAGGCTTGCACTTGTTTGGGAGTCTTTATTTTGAGCTTCATACTGTAAAATTTCTGAAGAGATACATGGAAGATTCCGTAGGCCCTGCCCATACTTAGAATTTTCAATGGTCGAGAAATTCTTCTCAAACCCTAGGCACGTGGCACTTTCTGCTAGTCCTTAAAATATTTCAACTACTTTCTCGAGATGATACATGTGGTGATCCCGTGCTTGTTTGGGGTCTCCGCTTTTGGGCACCATATCAAAAGTGTGCTAAAGATAAAAGTGGAGGCTTCCACTAGCTCTTCTTTATATTGAGAAATTTTTGAAGGTAGAGGCAACTTTCATGGGCCCATGGCATGTGGAGAGCTTGCACTCATTTGAGGTCCTGCCTCTAGACTTCATCTTTGAAGTTGCACTGAACAAAAACATGGAAGCTTCCACTGGACCTTCCCATACTCTAGCTTTTCAGCAATCGGTGAAACTCTCTAGGGTTATGAAACACATGGAGGGCGCGTAATCATTTGGGATCCTGCCCCTGGACTTCACCTTTGCAATTTTTTCTAGGAAACACGTGGAGGTTTCCACTAGTTCCTCTTTTTACTTGGCTAACTCAAACTTGCAGCGTAGGTACCTGGAATAATCTAGGTGACGAAACTCATTTTTGAGAGGCACGAATGTAGGTATCCATGCGAGGGCACTCATTTCTCAAGTTGTTTTCTCAATGGTGAAAAACATTTCTTGTCAGATCTAACCATATGGAGCCACCTCCAAATTATTAAAAAGGGGATTTCTTGCATGACAAAATAAAAGAATGATTAACAAGACTGTCAAAAATTATGATATGGCATCCCAGTCATAGTTTAGGGTTTGAGAAACATGATCAGTTCATGATTTATCCACCTGAAGCTTTGGGTGTAAATTTGTTAAACATCACTTTCTGGAACAAAATTCTAGCAAATAAAGGATTCCTTGAATATTCTTCTTTTGGGGGGGAAATTTGGGATGAGTGAGCAAGTGAAATGTATAAATGCAATGCGAATACTCTTGTGAAAGGTCGAGGGGTTAACTTTTCTGAGAAATTTTGAGAGAAACAATTTTTCCCAAGAGACCATTTGAGTTCAACCTTTTTATTCTCCTCTGTTTTATATTTAATCACATCAACATGGTTGCAAGTGTACAACCATTGAAAAGCTCTGAGATTGTTTAAGAAACTCTCCCCTACTGATGAATCTAATGAACCTTGAAATGAATTTGTGTTGATCATGAGCATAATTGTGTCTTCTCGTATTTAAGAATATTTTCAAATATTTTTTCTTGTTCTTGTTGTAATCTTATGTTAAAATATCTCTAATTCATACAAAATCTTGTCCGTGTGTTATTATTGTGGCATTTACAATTTTATTATGAGAAGAGCTTTCAACTGGTAATGAAATACAAAATTTAAAATCACTTTACTTTCACTATTTTGATAAATATTGTTTGTAATCCTATGAGTGTATCTTAGGCGTGACGAACCATGGATTTCTAGCATTTAATTGAGTCTTTAGCATGAGCCTTTATGTTGAATTCTTGAAGAATGTATGAAATTACACATCTATAGGCCTCCATTGGTACACACCTTCTGGTTGAAAGAATATTTTGGCCATTTTGAATCATTTTGTCTTTGAGTCTTCCAATATTTTTAAAGTTTCTCAAAGATCTGGTAAAATAATCTTCATCTTTCTTAACTTCCCACCAATAACTTCTCAAACGATGAATCCTACATGAACTATCCTTATTTCTATGATGTATCTACAAATCAGTAAATTCCACTACCAAAATATGCAACGATGATTAGGATTTAATTATTGTCTTTAGTAACCCAAACCTTGTCCATGAAACATCTCCACTCTCTAGTGTGACAACTCATGAGAGTTATATTGTATTGTATTGATCATATTTTCTCAAGGTTCTCATGAAAATTATGTAAAGAAGGATCTCTTGATATCCTTCACCAACACGGGTTACATAACGGGTCCTCTCACCCTGGTCGAAGGCACAAAATAAAGTATTGGGGGGTAGATCAAACCCTCAGTGAGGTGCTATCCATTTCTCCAACACCCAAGTGACAAAGAGTCAGATGAATCTCATCCCCAAGTACAAAATGACTCATATCATGGATTTGTCTCATCTCTAAGCATCCTGCCCAGTTTCATGATGCTTCTCAGCCCCTGCGGGAGAATACCAACACTGAATTTGGATACCAACACTGAAGTGGCAACCAAAATTTGTGCCCTGGGGATTATTTGCACAAATGCATACACATATTGACCCTGCTAATGTTTCTTGCATGATTTAAGTACAAATAAGTTCTTTAAACATCATCCTTTGTTGAGATTTGTAAGATTTGTGTAAGATTATAAGTTTATTGTTTAGTATTTCCAGTTTCTAGTGGTTATTGCACTAAATTTGCATCAATAGTGATAAATGTGGGTAAAGGAAGGTCATATCTCTTAAGATTTGAATAAATTAAGCATTGTTAAACATTTGGCAAGTTACTTATAGTGCATCACCAAAACTATAGTGAAAATTCTTAGTGGTGACTATGTGTTGTATTGAAATTCTGATGACTATGAGTGTTTTAACCTCTGTCAAGTGAGACTTGTCATTAATCTATGCAAATCTAGAGGGAAAAATATCTTTCTTCATTAGAGACCCTACTAGGAAGTTATTTCTAGAATTGGGAAAGGCAAATTCAGAAGGAAGACAAATATAGAAAGTAGTAAGAGATAAAGAGTCAAAAAAGGAGATATCAGTTCTAAAAGGTGATCAATATGTGGTTTAATATTACCATACGCCTTCAAGTGATTCTGAACTAGGTAATATTTATATAGATTTGAGCTCTCCAACTGGAGAGGGGCCATCATTTGTGTCTGAAAATCTTGCCTCTCAATTTTCCCCTATTTCTTCCAAGGATGATAGGGTTTTCCAAGAAACTGAGTCATTAGAGGATATCTATTTCAAGAGTTATACTCTTGTGCTCCTAAATACCCCTCATTCCCTATTATTTTGTTTCTCCTATAAGATCACCTCCTCAAAGCAATATGGACCAACCTCCACCTAGACCTCCTTTTGTTGTCAACACTTTTAGACCTATAGATTTTATAGGTATGGATGGATATCCCAATATGGTGCCACAAGATGTCAGAAATAGGTTGCCAAAATTTCAAGGGAATAATGCTATCACTGGTGACCACCATTTAAGACTCATTTTCAATATGATGGAAGATTTTGAAATTGAGTTTGAAGACGTGTATATAAAATTGTTTATTCATACTCTTGAGGAGGATGCACATGACTGGTACAAGTCTTTACCAGATAATTTGATAGATTCATGGATTGAGATGAAAAATTCCTTTAGATTGTAATATGGGGATAAGATAGATCCTAGGTTCCTTTTATCTTAATTTGAAAATATAATGAAAAAGCCAAATGAATTTGTCCATGATTTTAATACTCGATTCAATAAGACCTTGAATAGGCTACCTATAATCATAAGGCCAAGTGATGTGTCCTATTTGATAAAATATTCTGATGCTTTTGATAAAAAATCTACTTATTACTTAACAGATACAAACCCGAGAACATTGAGGTAAGCCTTAACTATGGCTTTACAAATTGATAATAATATTAAATTAGTTAGAAAGCCTCCTAAGAGGGAGGGTGTCAAGATAATTAATCTTGAAAATCCTCAGTCAGGAAAGGCTGTGGATCTGGAAGAGGTTGTAAAATTTTTTGCTGGAGGAGTTAAAGAGATATCCCATAAACTGGCCAAAGCAGAAAAAAGGGATAGGAAAAATTTCCTAGGGTCAGTATAAGCCACACGATGAGGAGAGATCTAGAAATCATCCCAAAGGTGATCATAGAACAGAAAACAGAGGGAAAGGTCTCATGGAATAAAAAAGTAGACAACCCCAACCCAGGGAAAATAGATCGATTCTTGATCCTTTAATTTCTAGAGTTGCAACCATGGAAGAATCCCACGTAATTGAGTGGAGTGACAGGTGTTTCTTACCACATTCCCCATGATAATTTGATAATGAATTTGAGGAAGTAGATGATGATGAGTCATATGATGATCTGTGCATGATGGAATGCCTTGTAAATTCATAACATGGAGCAACCTCAACTGAATTGATAAGTGCAAGAATAGTTGAAGACTTATGGGATTGTGTCCACTGGGTACTACCTCTTCCTCCTATAAATGATTTTGAAATTGATATGGTGCAAGCATTTGATCTTTCCAATCATGATTTTGAGTACTTAAGGGCTTTGATGATTAAAAAGTATGATGGGGGAATTCCTTCTGAAGAAGACAAGAAATTGTTAATGAATGCAATAGTTACTCAAGAAAAAGAATATAATACCAGAAGTAAGGTTTTCAAAGGGGTAGGGCCACAATCCAAGCCAAAGATTCCAGTGCTTACCAATATCCCCAAGGAAACTCCTAAAAAATATACACCTAGAAATGGCCTAACTACCCCAAATAAAACCAGTACTTTGGCCCATGCCCAGACTGTGAAAAATCCCATACTATCAGATGAAGTTGTAAATATTCTTCCTAATACTACCTTACCCAAATATATTCCTTGTGACATAGCCCAAATCTTGATTCAGATCAAGGTTACTATTCCAATTGTTGAATTTTTTAGGATCCCAGAGCATAGGAAAAGGGCATTTGAATATTTGTGATTCAAGGAAGAAAAAATTACCTAGGGAAAGAGTGTGAATAATGTGGAAAGTCCTCCTACTATTGCAGAATTAGAAGTACCAAAAGCATTGGAGGAACTGGGTGAATCATCTTAGGTATATTTGGGAACTTCTCTGGTTGAATCTCAGTTGGATGTTGATCCATTTTTTACCACTTTGATTATTAAAGATAGGTTGGTACATAACTGCATGTTTAATTCTGGAGCCTCATGTAATGTAATGCCTCTTGAGGTCATGAATGAGTTAAATATCAAGGTAAAAACTTTTGGGAAATGTACTACCATGGATTCAAGATAAGTTCCAGTAATTGGATATGTTAAAGGATTAATAGTGCAACTGGCAGTTTATCCAGGGAAGTACTTAACCTTGAATGTAGTTATTGTGAATTGTCCTGCGAAATGGGGGATGTTATTATCTAGAAAATGGGAAGCTAGTGTAGGTGGAAGTGTGCAGACATGGACATGTCTTATGCAACCATACCAATTGAGGGAAGCCTTGTGAAGTTATATGGTAAGAAGAAAATGTTACATCTCATTGAGGACCCTAACAATGCTTCTTATGAAGTATTGTACACAGATGTTGATGTTGATAAATTTGTGGGATATGCTGATTGTAAGGAGCATAAAATTGATGAGTGCAAGTATCTTGAGTAGGTTAGTTCTCATTGGAATTTAGTGTTTGATGGGGTTTGTTCTCATTTTCATAATGCCACTGGTGTTGTCCTGATATCTCAAAGCCAAGAGGAGTTTAATTTTTCTTTTAAAATCAACTTTGAGTGCACAATAAATATTACAAAGTACGCATCATTACTCTTGGGCATAAGAATTTCTTGGAAATATGGTGTCACAGACATTAGTTTTAAAGGGAATTCAGAGTTGATAGTCAAACAAGTAAGAAAATAGTGTGCTACAAAGAGGTAAAGAATGAAGCAATATAAGCACACATTCTAGGATTTCATTGAAATGATCGATTTTCTCAACATAATACACCATGATAGGAGATATAATATTATGGTAGAAAAATTGGCATTATTGGGATCTATATTTGAGAATTGTACAATATCCCACACTGTGATCATGATATTGAGATATTGACTAGGCCATCCATCCCCAATAACATCAAGCATTAGCAAGTGTTTGAAGATGATGCCCAGGTCAAAAGGTTTTTACAAAATAAAGGAGAATTTTCCAATCAATGTATAGACTAGGAACCAATGGTTTGTGTAGCTGAAGGAAAGGAGACCTTATTTGGTAAGCATATTATTCAGTTGAAGACTAATACTATTCCTAGAGGATTGGTTGTACTAGAATAAAATTTTGATAATGATGACTACATTTTCAACATACATATGTCAGCTTTGAGAGATGTTGAGGAACAACACTTGAGGCTAGAGGAGAAGCCTCAAAAAATATGGTTGGGTTACAACTTGAGTAGAGAAGAAAAGAAATCATATGTCCAATTGTTAAAAAAGTATCAGGATTGCTTGGCATGGTCATATTCAGAATTGAAGGCATATAGGGAGGACCTTTTTCATCATGAAATACCCTTAGAAGCTAATGCCAAGCCATTTAGATAGAAACAAAGGCCAATTAATCCACTTCTTTACCTGAAAATGCAAGAGGAGTTGAAAAAGTTAAGGGATAGAGGAATCATATAGCCTACAAGTTACTCCTCATTGGTAGCAAACCTAGTACCAGTTAGAAATAAGAATGGGGACATAACACTGTGTGTTGATTTTAGAAATTTAAATAAGGCATCAATCAAGATCAATTATCCCTTGCCAAATATGGATGACCTGTTACAATTGGTTATTGGTTCGAAGTTGTTTTCTACTTTGGATGGTTTCTCTGGATATAACTAGGTGGTTGTGAAGCAATCAGAGAGAATAAAAACCACTTTCACCACTCCATGGGGAACCTATGTGTATGTCAGAATGCCATTTTTCCTGATGAATGTTGGAGCCATGTTTCAAAGGGAAATGAATGTAGCATTCTCAGGATATGTAAATGACTTCATTGTTGTGTATCAGGATGATGTGATAGTTTTCTCTAGGAAAAGAAGTGATCACTTGCAACATTTAGAAAAGATGTTGTTAAGATGCAGGGAATATGGTATCTCATGGAACCTGAAGAAATATCATTCTGCGGTTTGAAAGGAAAAGCTTCTTAGACATATTGTGTCAAAATATGGGGTCATGATTGACCCTAAGAGAGTGGAAGCCATTAGTAAAGTTCCTATTCCAAGAACCAAGAAGGGAATTCAATCCTTCTTCAGGAAAATACATTTTATTAGGAGATTTATTTCCAACTTTGTTGAATTAACTATCCCAATCACAACTATGTTGAAGAAGTATCAGAGTATTCAAATTGGAAGAAGAATTTATTCAAGCCTTTACTGGGATTAAGGAAGCATTTAATAATGCCCTTGTTTTAGCAGCTCCTGATTATAAAAAGGCTTTCCAAATGTTTTCCTTTGCTTAAGAGAATACTATTGCATCTGTGCTGTTACAAAAGGATGATGAAGGAGCTGAAAGACCAATTTCCTTTATTTAGTAAAGCATTACAAGGGGAAGAATTGAATTATACTATCATGGAGAAAGCATGCCTTTTCTTTGGTCAGAGCCACAAAAATATTTAGGCCATATATTTTGAGCTCTAAAGTCATAGCTTATGTTCCTCACAACATGGTTAAGGATATCCTATTAGAGATGGAAATTTCAAGCAACAGATGCCGATGGGAAAATAAGTTGCAAGAGTATGACATGGATATCCAAACTACAAAATTGGTTACAGGTTTGGGCCTAGCAAAGCTTATGGCCGAGAGAAACTTGCAAATAGTTGAGGTAAATGAAGTTGAAGAAGAAAGGTTGAATATCCTTGAAAATTTGATAAATTATGAATGGTACAAGGATATTATTTTTTATCTCAAACATCGATAGTGCCATGAATATTTAAGTAAGAATGAAAAAAGAGAACTTAAGTTAACTTCCCAGAAATATGTCATCCCTGATTATGGGTTAGCCTCGAAGAACCTTGAGGGAGTTATCTTAATATGTATCACTGAGGATGAAGCCCCAAAAATAATTGATGACTTCCATGGAGGTGTTTGTGGGGGGAGTTTTGTAGGGAGAGTAACAGCCCATAATATATTAAGGGCTAGTTACTGGTGGCCAACTCTTTTCAAATATATAACTTTGTTGGTTATGAAGTGTGAGAGTTTTCAACACTTTTCAGGAAAATTGAAAGCTTCATGATCCCTCCATTTGTAGCATGTATCAATTGAATCCCCATTTAAGTAGTGGGGAATGGATTACATTGGTGAGATTTCATATTCTTCAAGTGTAGGACACACGTGGATATTAGTGGCCACTAATAATTTCACCCAGTGGGTGGAGGTAATCCCCACCAAGAAAGCAACTCACCAAATTGTCATGGACTTCATTTTAAACCATATAGCATGCAGGTTTTGAGTGCCTGCTAAGATAATTACTGACAATGCTATGAGGTTTCAAGCTAAACCATTGTTAGACATGTGTCAAGAATATGGGATCAACTTAGAATATGCTTCCAATTATAATCCCCAAGGAAATGGACAAGCAAAATCAAGTAATAAGAATTTGTTGAAAATAATTAGGAAAATCTTGGAGTGAAAGAAACAAAAGTGGGGTGAGTATTTGAAATTTTTTGTTTGGGATGATAAAATCACTATTAAAAGAGATACTAGGAAAATTCCATTTGAGTTTGTGTATAGAACTCAAGCTCTACTTCCCCTGCATATGAAATTATCTTCTTATCAATTTATTCAACAATTGGAGGACCATGAGGTCAGTCCCTATGATGCTTGTATCAATCAAATTTTTTAATTAGATGAAGGGAGAATAGAATCCCTTCATATACATGTGAAGTTCAGGGAGAATTTAAAGAAATTATTTGATGAAAAGGTAACTCTAAGAGTTTTCAGTGTAGGGGATCTGGTGCTACTATAGGATAGCAGAAATGAGGATAAGGGAAAGCATGGAAAGTTTGATGAATTATGGATGGGCCCCTTATTCTATTGACATTCAGATTAGAGAGCACACTTTTTTCCTGAAGGAATTACATGGGGAATTAATTGAGTTGCCTACTAATGATCAGGAACTTGAAATATTTCCTTGATTGATTTCTCAGAATCAAGATGCTTGCATCATTGTACAGTGTATAATATTTTAGTTTTTGTTCTATTCTTTGTGTATTTTTCTGTTTCAGTTTTGTCCTGGTCCCTAGTGACAAATTTTTGTACTGGTTTCTCGGTTTGATCTTGGGAGGATTGGAAATTGTTTGTCTACTTTGCAAAATATTGTTCTTGACTCCATTGCCAAATAGTTTTTTTGGCGCATGGTCTATTATTCTTGTAGGCACTCACTATGGAGTGCCCATCCCCGAGTTAGGGCTGATGTTGGTGCTCAAGTTTCAATCTTTCCATATTTTTTTCAAGGTATTTTCAATCTATGTGGTTTGAATTTTATTCTATCTCCCTATATGGATGCGTGAAAATATTTGAATTCACAAGGGTGCCGTTGTTAGTCCTTTCCTTTTTCTGTAGATCATGTTGAGCCATATTTTTTATTGTTTCTTCATCCATGAGAAATAATTTGTTATTTGGGCATGAATATGGGGTTTTCCCTTCCTTCTATTTTTCCACAGTCATGTTTTCCCTATCAAATTTTGTCCCAACAACCATGGAAATGTGGTCCTTTATGATTGTATGCATTCCAGTGGGTTTTTTTTGTGAAACTTGTCACTTTTGTCACATTTGTAAAAAATTCCAAATTTGTCCCGCAGCCCGGATAGTTTTTTATTGGCTATTCAAAAAATATGAAGTGGCAGGGAAAAATTCTTACTTTGACCCTGAAAATGAACACATGGTCTTTTTTCAAGAGAAAGGAGAAGAGGTACATTGTCGGAGCATTTTGAAGATTTTTGCATTTTTTGTGAAAAGGAGAAAAATCATAAATTGATCCACAACTCCGCTGGGGAAAAATTATTGTCACATGTTTGAGTCAGAATTTTAAAAGTCAAAGCGAGGAGGCAGGTCAATGGAGCACTTTGGAGTTTTTAAGCTCTGTTTTCAAATGAAGTAAAGGTATAAAAGTGAGTTACGACTCTACTAGGGCCCATATCAAAAATTGGAAGCAAAGAGGTGGATCACCAGGACATTTTAAAGCTTTTGCCCACTTCAAACTCAAATATTTTCCATGTGGAGGGCCTGCACTCATTTGAGGATTCATCACTCAGTTTAATCTTTGGAGTTGTGCCAAGGAGACATGTGGAGGCTTTTGTTGGCTCCTCTCTATACTTATACTTCTCAAGAAAATTTCTACAGCCTAGGACATGTGGAGGGCCCGCACGTATTTGGGGACTTGCCCTTGAACTTTACTTTTAAAAGAGCGTTGAAGGGACATGTGGAGGTTTCCACTAAATCTTCCAATACTTAGACTCTTTCAACTATCCGGTGAAACTTTATCGGACCCTAAACACATGGAGGGCCCACACTTGTTTGAGAGTCCTTATTTTGAGCTTCATACAAAAAAAGTGCCAGAGAGACATGTGGCAGATTTCACTGGCCTTGCCCATACTTAGACTTTTCAACAGTTGAGAAAGCTTTCTCAGACCCTAGGCACGTGTTACCTTTCACTGGTCCTTAGACTCTTTCAACAAATTTTTTGGGATGAGACACATGGTAAGTCCACTCTTGTTTGGGGTATTCACTTTTAGGCACCATATCAAAATTGTGTTGAAGAGACATGTGGAGGCTTCCATTGGATCCTCTTTATATTGAAACTTTTTTTAAGGCTGAGGAAAATTTCTTGGGTATAGGGCATGTGGAGAGCTTACACTCGTTTAAGGTCCCACCTCTAGACTTCATCTTTTAAGGTGCACTGAAAAAACATGTGGAAGCTTCTGCTGGACCTTCCCATGCTATGACTTTTCAGCAATCAGTGCAACTCTCTAGGGTTCTGAAACACATGGATGGCCCATGTACATTTGGGAACTCGCCCCTAGACTTCACTTTTGTAGTTGTGCTAAGAAACACGTGGAGGTTTCTGTTGGT
Organism: Taxus chinensis; assembly: GCA_019776745.2. Lineage (NCBI taxonomy): Eukaryota > Viridiplantae > Streptophyta > Pinopsida > Cupressales > Taxaceae > Taxus > Taxus chinensis. The sequence continues at coordinate 123,192,198 of CM034154.1, forward strand.
TCCTCTTTATACTTGGCCGACTTAGACTCACATTGTAGGTATGTAGAATAATCCATGGGAAGACACTCATTTTCTAGAGGCATGAATGTAGGTATCCATGCAAGGGCACTCATTTCTTAAGGTTTTTTCTCAAAGGTGAAAAAAATTGCTTGTCAGATCCAGCCATATGGAGCCACCTGCGAATTATCAAAAAAGGGATTTCTTGTATGGAAAAATAAAAGAATGATTAAAAATACTGTCAAAAATTATAATATGGCATCCAATTCATAGTGAATGGTCTGAGAAACACGATCAGTTCAGGATTTATCCACCTAGCAGCTTTAGCTATAAAATTGTTAAACATCACTTTCTAGAACAAACTTGTTGCAAACTAAGGATTCCTCGAATATTCTTATTTTGGGGGGGGGGGGGGGGAATTTGGGATGAGTGAGCAAGTGAAATGTATAAATGATTTTAGGTTGTGGAGATTGTTTTCATGTGAGGAAGTGTCGAAGACTGAATACTAATAGTATTGTAAACTTTCCACAGTTGTCTCACCAGGGTTTGGCCTTAAAATGTGCCCGATATACTAGGAAATGTGATTTTCTCATATGGGCAAGATTTTTAACCCATAGATTTATGGGATGGTTTTGGCCCATGTTTTTGTAAAACTACTTAAGATGTTTTCTATTTATATGGTAGGTATAATGTAACATTACAAATGTGTTTAAATTCGGGTGTGAATTCTATAGAGTTTGTTGAGCATAGCTCTAAATAGATCTGGGTATTGTATTGAAAGAGTGGTGGCTTGTAATAATATCTGAGCAAGTGATTCTTGGTGGATGAAGCCCAAATTGGGTGAACCACGTTAAATATTGTCTCTTTGTGTTGTGTTATATTACTCTGCACTTTTATTTAAGATCTGTAATGTTTTTCTACAAATTAGTTTCTATTGTTACGATTCTGTGAGGGATTATTCCATATATTTTATCCCTTATTTCCTAACAATTGGTATCAGAGCGAGGTTTGGTTTTCTGAAGTGTTTAAACACAGGGAAATTTTTATCTTGAGTGGGAGTTATGGTAGAGGATGGAAGATCTAGGGTTGATAAATTCAACGGGTAGAATTTCTGTCTTTTGAAGATGCAAATGGAAGATTACCTTTATCAGAAGGATCTTTATATTCCGTTGTTTGAAAAGGTGAACAAACCCTTAAGAATGCCAGATGTGGAATGGGATTTTCTTGATAGGAAGGAACTTGGGATAATCCGGTTGTGTCTTGTATCTTCAGTATTATTTAATGTTTTAAAGGAAAAGACTACAAAAGAACTGATGGATGCATTAGGGAAGTTGTATGAAAAACCCTCTGCCTCAAATAAGATATTTTTAATGAAAAAATTGTTTAATATGAAGATGTCTGAGAATGGTTCAGTAGCAGATCATTTAAATGATTTTAATACGGTTGTAAATATCCTAGATTTGGTTACAATAGAATTTTATGAAGAATTTTGGGATTTATTAGTTTTATTCTCTTTACCTGAGCGTTAGAATAGCCTAGTAATGGCAGTAGCCACTTGGTTCTAGATAACTCAAAGTTAAAGTTTGAGGATGTTGTAGGGGTGATTTTAAGTGAGGAAAGATGAAGAAAAATATTTGTGGAATCTTCTACTTTAGGGAATGCTTTGATAGTGGAAACTAGAGGGAGACAGTGGAATAGAGGAACCCGTGGAAAATCAAAGGATCGGGAAAGGTGAAAATCCAAAAGCAAGATAGTATGCTAGCACTTTGGAAAGTCTGGGCATTCAAAGAAGTACTGTTGGGAGCTTCGGGACAAGAAAAAACAATAGGAAGAAAATAAGTAGGAAAATTTGGCAACGGGTAATGTATGTCAGGATGCTTTGATTATTTCTTTGCACAATATTACTGAATATTGAGTTTTAGATTCGGGGGCTTCTTTCCATGCTACTCCACATAAGCATTATTCTGTTGATTATGTTCAAGGAGATTTTGGGCATCTTTTTCTTGGTGATGATGGGCCTTATAGCATAGTTGGAAAAGGTTATGTTAAGGTTAAGATGCAGAATGGGAATACTTGGCTATTAAAGGATTTCATACATGTGCCTACATTAAGATGAAATTTTATATCGGCAGGGTTGTTGGGAAGTGATGGTTGTACTATGATATTTATAGTGGACTCTTAGAAGGTTACCAATGTTTCTCTTGTTGTGGTAAGAGGTAAGAATTTTGGAACCTTGTATTTAACCACTTATAGGACTAATGTTTGTAATCTTGTGGCTTCAGAAGTAGATGCAACATTGTGGCACTATAGGCTTAGTCATATGAGCCATAACGGCATAGAGATCATAAAGAAGTATTTTACTAGATATATAGAAATAGGTTTAAAGTTCTCTACGGACTACATATATGGAAAATAGAAGTGAGTAAGGTTTCTCAAGGTTGGACCTACAAAAAAAAAGAGTAAGTTAGAGATGGTGCATTCTTATGTGTGGAGGCCGTCTCAAGTATCATCTCTTAGGGGTTCAAGTTATTATGTTACTTTTATTGATGATGCAATAAGGAAAGTTTTGATTTATTGTATTAGAAACAAATATGATGTATTTGATACTTTTGTTAAATGGAAAGCCTTGGTAGAGAATGAAACAGGTCTTAAGCTAAAATGTATAAGGTCAAATAATGGAGGGGAGTATTACAACAATGAATTTGATGATTATTGTTCTAAGAATGGAATCTGTAGGCAAAATATGGTTTCGGGAACTCCACAGAAAAATGGGGTGTCAGAAAGTATGAATAGAACAATAATGGAATGTGCTATGAGCATGAGGTTAAATGCAGGACTGCCTCTTTAATTTTTGGTAGAAGCAGTGAGGAGAGCTATGTACTTGATCAACATAGGACCTTCAAGTTCCTTAGATGGAGGCATACCTGAGGAGGCTTGGTATGGTAAGAAAGTTGATTATTCATTTCTTAGATTCTTTGTATGTGAGGTGTTTGTCCATATAGAAAAGGATGATAGGACCAAGGTAGAGGCTAAATTAGAAAAATGTACTTTCATTGTTTATGGTGGTGATGACTTTGGATATAAATGTTGGAGTACTAAGTACAAGAAAATCTTTCAATCTAGGGATGTGGTCTTTAATGAAAAAGTCATGTATAAGCAGTAGTTGCAGGAAAATAGGGAGGAATCCAAGAAAGAATATGCAATGGTAGAGGATATTTTGAATGAGAAAGTGACACATGTATCAGTTCAGGAACATCCTCAACAGGAACCCCAAACTCCTATATTGAGGAGGTCTTTTAGAGTAAGAAGAGAGCCTGAACATTTTTCTCCTTCTCTTTATTATTTATTACTCACTAATACTGGAGAGATAGAGAGATTGATGAAGTAATGCAGGTAGATGCCAGGAAGAAGTGGGAGAAAGCCATGGATGAGGAGAAACAGGCTCTTATGGAGAACCAGACATGGGATTTGGTAAAGCTACCCGAAGGAAAAAGAGAATTATAGAACAAGTGGGTGTTCAGAGTCAAAGAGGAAGGAGGAAAGAAAAGATATAAGGCCCAGTTTGTGTTCAAGGGGTTTGCATAGAAAAAAGGTATATATTTTGATGAGGATTTTTCTCTTGTAGTAAAAATGACTTCTATTAGAATTGTTCTAGGAATAGTTGCAGCAGAAGACTTGCACTTAGAATAGCTTTATGTAAAGACTAAATTTCTGCATGGTGATTTGGAGGAGGAACTATATATGCAGCAACCAGAGGGCTATGAGGTCAAAGGTAAAGAGGAGATGGTGTGTAAACTGAAGAAGAACTTGTATGGCTTGAAACAAGCTCCACATCAATGGTATAAGAAATATGATAGCTTCATGATGGAGAAAGGTTATATTAGATGTCATTTTGACCATTGCGTGTATACAAATAAATTTGAGGATGGATTTTATATTATCCTGTGTCTGTATGTGTATGAGATGTTAGTTGCAGGTAAAAACATGCAAGAAATAAAAGTACTCAAGAAGAAGCTAAGTGAATCCTTTACTATGAAAGATTTGGGGGCAGCCAAAAAAATCCTTGGTATGAGGATATCTTGAGATAGGAAGGAATAGACATTTATTTTATCTCAGGAAGAGTACATTAAGAAAGTCTTGGAGAGGTTTAATATGTAGGATGCTAAACTAGTTGGGACTCCTTTGGCTAGCCATTTCAAGTTATCAAGGGAGCAGTGTCCTAGGATAGAGTAGGAGAGAAAATAGATGTCCAAGGTACCTTACTCATCAGCGGTTGGTAGTCTTATGTATGCCATGGTGTGCACCAGGGCTGATATTTCCCATGCAGTGGGAGCGGTGAGTAGATTTATGAGTGATCTAGGAAAAGATCACAGGCAAGAAATAAAGTGGATCCTTCAGCATTTGAGAGGGACCATGGGGACAGTTTTTTGCTATAGTGGATCAGACACCACTTTTTGTGGTTATGTAGATTTGAATATGGATGGAGATGTAGATAGCAAGAGGAACACGACAAGCTATGTTTACACTATAGGTGGCACAACAGTGAGTTCGATTTCACGACTACAGAAGCTCGTGGCTTTGTCAACCAAAAAGGCTGAGTATGTTGCTGCCCTAGAGGAAAGTAAAGAAATTATTTGGTTACAACAATTGCTTGATGAGTTGGGGTATAAGTATGAGGAAGGAAAGCTGCATAGTGATAGTCAGAGTGCTATACACCTAGCTAAGAAATCTGCTTTCCACTCTAGGATGAAGCATATATAGTTAAGGTACCATTTCATTAGGACATATTTGGAGGAAGAGAATTTGAATCTCGAGAAGATTCATACTAGTCAGAATCCTATAGACATGATGAATAAGGTGTTCACAAGGTAAAAAATGAAGCTATCTTCAGCTTTGGTTGGTCTTCATAGAAACTAGTGAAGGGTTGAGAAGATTTCTCGGAGGAAAACTAGTCTCCAAGTGGGATATTGTTAGGTTGTGGATCCTGTTTTTATGTGAGGAAGTGTTGAAGACTGTAAACTAAGAGTACTGTATATTTTCCACAGTTGTCTCGTTGGGGTTTGGCCTTAAAATGTGCCCGATATACTGGGAAACGTCCTTTTCTTATATGGGTGGGATTTTTGACCCATAGGTTTATGGGATAGTTTTGGCCCATGGTTTTGATACCCATGGTTTTCTAAAACTACTTAAGCAATTATCTCTTTATATGGTTTTGTGCTTATGCTAGGTATAATGTAACATTACAAATGTGTTTGAATTCGTGTGTGAATTCTGTAGAGTTTGTTAAGCATAGCTCCAAACAGATATGAGTGTTGTATTAAGAGAGTGGTGGATTGTAATAAAATCTGAGCAAGTGATTCTTGATTGACGTAGCCCAAATTGGGTGAACCCCATTAAATATTGTCTCTTTGTGTTGTGTTATCTTATCATGCACTTTTATTTAAGATCTGTAATATTTTTTGCATATTATTTTCTAGTATTTCGATTCTATGAGGGATTATTCCGCATATTTTATCCCTTATTTCCTAACAAATGCAATGAGAATACTCTTGCAAAAGGTCAAGGGGTTAACTTTTCTGAGAAAGTTTGAGAGAAACCATTTTTCCCAAGAGACCGTCTGAGAAACCTATTTATTCTCCCAGGTTTTAAATTTAATTACATCAAGATGGTTGCAAGTGTATAGCCATTGACAAGCTTTGAGATTGTTCAAAAAACTCTCCCCTGCTAATGAATCTAATGAACCTTTAAATGAATTTGTGTTGATCATGAGATAATTGTGTCTGCTTGTATTTCAGAATGTTTTGAAATAGTTTTTCTTGTTCCTATTGCAATCTAATGTTAAAATCTCTCTGAGTCACACAAGATCTCATCTATGTGTTAGTATTGTGGCATTTGTAATTTCATTATGAGAAGAGATTTGATCTGGTAATGAAATAAACAATTTAAAATCTCTTTACTTTCACTATGTTGATAAAGATTGTTTGTAATCCTATGAGTGTATCTTAGGTATGATGAACCAATGATTCTAGCATTTATTTGAGTCTTTAGCAGAAGCCTTTCTATTGAATTCTCGAAGAATGTATGAAACTGTGCATCTTTGGGCCGCCATTTGTACACACCTTCTAGTTGAAGGAATATTTTTACTATTTTGAGTTATTTTTTCTTTGTGTTTTCCAATATTTTTAAAGGTTCTCAAAGATCTGGTAAAATCAATTTCATCTTTCTTAACTTCCCACCAAAAAATTCTCAAACGATGAATCCTACATAAACTACCCTTTTTTCTACTATGTATCTAGAAATGAACAAATTCCATTGCCCAAATATGCAGAGACAATCAGGATTCAATTATTGTCTTTAGTAACCTAAACCTTGTCTAGGAAAAATCTCCACTCTCTATTGTGACAACTTGTGAGAGTTAGATTGTGTTGTATTAACCATATTTTCTTAAGGTTCTCATGAAAAATTTTCAAAGATGGATCTTTTGAAATCCTTCATCAACACAAGTTACAGAATGTGTCGTCCCGCCTTGGTTGAAGGCACTACCTAAAGTAGTGAGTGTAGATCAAACCCTCAGAGAGGTACTATCCATTTCTCCAAATCTTGACTGACAAAGAGTCAGCTAAATCCCCTCCCCGGATACAAAATGACTCATATCATGATTCTTATATCTCTAATCATCCTACCAATTTCATGATGCTGCTCAGCCTCTCATGGGAGAATCAATTTGGATACCAACACCCAAGACGCTATGGTTAATGTGTGTGAATCACCATTATGTTAGTGATGTAGTTATGTGTTATGTTGTGAACCCTACACTAACCGACCCTAAAGGAAATAGGTAAAGGGTGTATGTTTGGAGTGAGGAAATGTGTACCATTAACTAGTCACTCGAGTTGAGTACGAGATACGAAGTGCAGTCTTTTGTAGACTGAAAACCCACTTTTTTTCGTTTGGTATGTATGACACTTGTTAAATGGGTGTCATGCATATTGTCTTTCAAAGAAACCTTATGCTTAGTAGATGATGACTTGTATTCCTTTCTCTCTCTATGTATGGTTATCGTATGGATTCAACCTAAGTGTAGTTATAACTATGTGAGCCTTGTCAAAGTGGGGGAGGGATGATTTAGACATAGATGATGACAATTATATTATTTGATATGTTATTTTACGAGATGAGGCTCAATTTCTGAGTGCAAGCAACTCATTGAGTACCCTTTTGGATGGCGTATAAGGCCACATCATTATTGTAATGTGTTATTTCTCTATACGCATTTTATTCATAAATTGAACATTTGATTTTTTCTTGCGAGAGCCAACAATTTTCTTGATTGATGTGTTCTCATACTTTGGGAATTTTATTTGATTGTTGCATTAACTATGGCTATTTGAAAATTTATTTTACATAGTTTTAAACTTACATTTCATGATTAGGATTTTCATATCGTATCCTAAGGATTGGGATTTTTTCCACTTGGTGTTTGAAATGGATTGTTATGATGGTTCTAATATCCTAATGTTTGGAATAGGGTAATGGGATGGACCATGGAGTGGTGGAACCTATGGACACTGTTTATTATATGGGGGCATGCCCCAAGGAATTAAAGATAACTAACAAGTTTTTGAACCACGATTTTTTATGTCACTTGAGTTAGAGGTGTTTAGACCTTATGTGTCGAGGGCCATAGTGTGACTGTCCTCTTTTGGGGAGTGAAAAAGAAAATTTATCTTTATGTTATTTCTTAGGAGATATGTGGATTTAGTTTTGATGCTTCGAGAGGTATATGTAGTTGTTTTGTGCTGCTTCAGGAGGTATATGGAGTTGTTTTGTGATGCTTCATGACTTATATGGAGTTTTTAGTGACACTTCAAGAGGTATATGGAGTTGTTTTGTGATTCTTCGAGAGGAATATGGAGTTTATTTGTGATGCTTTGGGAGGTATATGGATTTTTTTTGTGTTGCTTCAAGAGGAATATGGATTTTATTTGTGATGCTTTAGGAGGTATATGGATTTTTATGTGATTTTTTAAGAGGTGTCTGATTTTTTTAATATGATTTATGTGTACTCATGTGAGTTTGGTTTTGGTTTTTAATTTCGATGATTCATGCTCCTCATTTATGATAATATTTTGATTCCATCTTCATACTATGTAACTACAGTTATTGTCCCAAGTTGTGTGAAACCTTTATATGTGTACCTGTTGGGAATTCCATGTTGTGGTCTACTTATGTTATGAGTACTATTTTATTTGGTGCATCTATAATAATTACTATGTTGTGAGGGATATGTATGTTCCTTCGATGGGTTAGTTGAGTTCTTGTGATGTGATACAGTTATGGAGGTGTGTTGAAATATGTCGTGCACCATTAGTGTCATGTTTGGTCCTTGTGTGGAATTGTGATGTCATTTTTTGTTGGGAACCCACAAAAATAAATAAATTAAAATCTTAAACAATGAAATATTAAGAGATGAGATTAATAAATACTTAAAATGAAAATACTAAGTACTAAAGTAAACGAGAACTGCTAATCTTCACAGAACATTAAAATTTAAGATATTTCAAATTTAGGTTGCTTCCTTGTGGTCATGTTGTACTAACTAGCTATTTTGTTAGTGACTTGTGTCATTATTGAATTTCTTTCATATGTATCCCTCGAGATTCGGTGATATGTCACATTGAGGATGATGTTATTTAAAGGGGAGGGAAATGTAGTGCCCAACATTTAAAAAATAATAATAATAATAAAAGAGAAATTTGGGGAGATTTTTTTTAGTGGTATTAAGTAATGGGTGAATTTATTTGATGGATACATGAATGCAACAGGTGACCCCCCCATGTGAAGGCACATGGGCATAGCCAATGGCCAGTCAGACCTATCTTTTTTTAATAATAATACAATCACTTTACTTGATGCCCATGGAAAAAACCACTTTGAAAAAAAGGTAACTTATAAAATTTAGCAGTATTGGGATAATTTCAATGCACACTAGACATGGGTTCCACATGAGACAATCAAACAATTTCACATATGCAAGAAACAAGTCTCTAAATTGACCAGTCTACATTTTCCTAAGCACTCCAATCATGTGCCAAAATACCAGTGCTGAAACAGGGTATGGACATCCATCAAAGCATAAAGATAGAGGATTTTGTTAGATATTGTAGTTGCAAGTGCTCTGGGAGATATGCATGAAAAATATGGACGCATACACTTGGCATATGAACTATTTCGACTAAATTCCTAAAAGAAATGTTGCATAAACTACAATGATTTTAAGAAACCAAAGGATAATGAAGAAGGGGCAGGATTTTTTTAGATGTTGTAGTCTCAAGTTCTCTAGTAGGTATGTATGCAAATGTTGAAGAATACACTTGACATGTGAACTATTCAACTAAATGCTTGAAATTTGGCCTTGTGGACCTACAATTGTTGAAGGATATAGAAAAAATTGTGTTGTGTTTTTTTTAATATATTTATGGCCATGAGGTAGGTCTTGTGGTGGATGGATTTGGATTGAATGTCATACCAGCTCAAATTGGGCTATCAAATGAAATCTAGTCATTGTTTACTTGAAAATTCGATCAACCATATAGAAATGTAGTCATGGGATTGAGAGGACTCATGGGGATGCATTTTATTCCTAACACAACATAGTTTGAGCCTCCTTCAAGTCATATAGTGTTTTGTGCAATCACCTCACCAAAGCACACAAACAAATACCCATCATAAGTGTTTTTTGTGCTCCCTATAACATCTCTAAGCATACCATCTACATATTCATCTGAATACCTCATGTAATAATTACTACGGTCAACTTGGTTCATTTAGATACTAGGAACTTGTTTTAGCCAAAGCCATGGACAGTTGTCAAAGAAAAATAGATATAGGAAATTTGTCTTTTTTTGTGGTTTTTAATCTGTTGGTAGTCATGTATGCACCCACGTCTAAGAAAAAAGGAAGATGAATCTTGTTATATGTTGTATTACCTTGCACTAGTATTTTTGTATGCAAAAGGTGGTAATTTGCACTTGGTGTGTCAATATATTTTCGAAATTCCTTGAATATAATGTGTTCTCGTAGAAAAAAATGATTGTTGGATTTCACAAATGGGTTGGGTGACAAGGTCTCAAGTAATGCAAGTGGCTGATGTGGACCTCAACTCGATAACTCTGCTCAAATTTTTATATCATGCTAAAATACACTTTTTTTCAAAACAATAAAACAACATACCATAACTTGCGAAATCAAAATAATCCCTTGAAAGTCAACCATGAACTTAAAACCTCATTTTGATATGGCCTAAAAAAATTCATAAGCAAACTAGATTACTATAACACCCTTTTTATTGACAATTTGAGGTTCAGTTCCATGTAAATATGTCGATTCCTTCCTTGAAAAAACCAATAAACCATGATTTTGGGAGACACACAAAACCACCTTCGGAACTCAGGAAAAGAGTTTTCAAACATAATATATGCTCCTTGTAATCAGAAAAGGCACATCAATCTTTAAATTCACCCCAATCGAACGTTCATGCTTTCTTTGTCGCTCCTCTAGGAGCCCTGTTACCTCGTTTTGAACTTTTAGGAAGTTAAAAGTTGATAAGTTGGGTTTTGTATCGGCTCACCATGTGGGCTCTAAATAAAAAAATGCTTGTCTACCTTCGTAAACCCCTAGTATTTTTAGTAAACAATTTGTTGGAACCTTTGGTTTAGAAAAAACACTTCCCTAGTTAGTTTGGAAAAGGGGTTTCATAGGCATTCAGTTACTGTTTGACTAGGTCAAACTTGATCAATTATGACCAGTGGCTCTATATAGTATTGGAATCTGTCAGTACCTATGGATTATTGGTATATAGGTGGACATGTAGGATTTCTCCTGTCATGAATTTTCTTATCATAAGATAGTTTTTTAATGTAGTTTTTTAGCCTCTGAGCCAAAATGAGATGTTTTGCAACTAGTAGGAAAATGTAAAAATAAAGTTTTAGGACCTAATCATTTTAGCAAACCATCGTGGAAATTTATTAACACTTATAAATAAATATTTAAAACTCTATCTTGTTACTTGTGTGAAATTTTTATTTTGGGCAAAATAAAGTCTCTCTCTTTTCTCTCTCTTCCTAGTCTCTTTCTCTCTCCTTCCTTAGTTAAGGATTGGAATGAAATCAAATGATTATATGACCTTAACCCTCTCTTTTTGTGTTTTTATTCTTATGATCATATAAATGGAAAACCAATAATGTTAATTATGCTAGATATAGGTGGATGCCATGTCAATGATTTATTGCTCATTTCATGCTCACGTGGTTTTGCAGAATGTAAGTAAGATGGCGAAATGAAGGGGTTGTGATTCATTGTATATTATTGTAAATTATGTATGTTACTGGAAATAAATTTTTATTTATTTCTATGTTATAGTAAATACTTATTATTGAAATTTTCTAATATGAATGAGATACTAGTTTTAGGGATCTCTTTGAAAACGTGCATTTAACTATAGGTGTTCCTTTGATTTGGATTTACATACGGTAAAAGGGGGAGCTAGATATATATGATAAGTGAAATTTCAGATTATATTTGAACATATTGAAAAGTATTGAAAGGTTTATTAGTGAAGTTTGGTAACATTTTTAAGATACTAGAGTGTAAGGGAAATGTCCGTTTAAACATGGGTGTTATATTGATCCCAAAATTTGAATTGTAAAAGCTGGATAAATGTGTTAAATGAAATTCAATTTAATTAATTATAGTGAAATTACAGTGTGTAATTGATGATTAAATAATTGGTGTGTTATTTTTAAAATGCAATAAAGAAATCTAACCAAAACAATGAGCCCTAATATAAAATTTATGCATAACTACGCTTCATGTGTGTTCCTTTCAGCATAGAATACTAAGACCTTTGAATGAACTTAAATCCTTTCACTAAATGTAACCTTCTACATTAATTAAATAAGATTCCTAGTTTGAGTTTATTTCCATAACAAGTATGCTTAGCAATATTGTCGTAAACCTGACAATCAGGAACAACATTGTTCAACTTTGTTCTGGTACAAGTCATCCCTTGATAGGATTGATAATTATGTGTGTAGTAAGGATAATGTGTTCTCCTAGGGTAGGGCATCATACGAAACTAACATCATACATAATGTAAAACCCTCTTGGACCAACATACATGTTTAGTGGCGAAGATCGCCAAATAACCTTAGAAGTTACCCTTAAGAATTGGGATCATAAATGATCTCGATACCTAATTTATACTATCATTTGGGTTCTATGGTGCAATACTCAGAGGTAAATGTGAAACATATAAAGCTCTTAAATTATGATTAGTTTGTGGGAATGTAACCATAATTATTGTGCTAGGATAAAAGATAATTTTAGACCATCTTTAGGCAAGTGACTAAATCCATGACATGTGATCCCTAATGTGAACCATTATTTTTTAAATGAAGGAGTATTCCCCTTATTCCTAACTTTTCCTAATGCATAATGGATGTACATTGTGAAACTAGGTGATGTTTTTCTTGAGGTAATTACCTAGGACGAGATCTATTAATCTCACGGGCATGCTAATGTCCTTATTAACAAAGAGTTTTCTCAAAAAAAATTCAAAACACTAATTAAATCAAATTAATTGAAATCATTTTAAGACGAATGTAAATGATTCAAACAAGTCCTATGTTTTAGATACCTACACATGAGAATACTAAGTTTGAATCCCCTTTAATCCCGCTTAGAATAGAGTGTCAACTTAAAAATAAGTGTTGAATGTACCTAGAGTTACAAGATGATTTTGGAGGTAAGGGTGTTCAATAACCCTAGTTGTATCATTAGTAAGGTGTGTAAAATTGTATAATTGATTTCCTTCTGATATCACACATCTGATACCTAATTTTATAGGAATAAAAGCTCGGTTGAGTGTGAATCATAGTCCTTAGGACCTTGATGAATGAGCATTTAAATCAAGAAGATAGGATACACAGTTACCTGTAATTACTTAAAACATTAATCGACTAACCTTAGTAATTAAATGGTAACATGAAAAGAACTTCTAATCGATCCACTCTTAAACTTGTAAAATTAGGGGGAGTAACTACAAGTCAAATGTTAAGTAAAGTAACAAAATTATGGTATATTTTTAAGAAGAATGAAGGACCGCATGATAAGTGTTTTTAAAAAATTATGGCCAATAACAAAAGATAGAGGTAATAAAATTATAATCTGGGAAAGTGTGGTGTCATGGATGATAGCCTTGTGTGTAAATTAATATCCTATTCATGAATAAACAAATTAAACAAGTAATTGAAATAATATAGATGATCCTTATTCAACGAGGTAAACCATAAGTTAAATGTTAAGAAATATAAAGGAAATATAGAAAAAGGAAAAAGGACTATATGATTATCACATTATGATCCTTCCTAGCAATTAAGTTAAAGAGGGAAACTTGATTTTAAAAAATGTGTAATCCTAAAATATCATGTCCTGGGAATACCTTATCTGTAAGTCTATACTGAAGATGAATTGTTATGTGTGCCTCATTAAAAAAATGTGTTATTGGTGTGTGTCACATGTTTTCATATTATCTATGTGGGTCAATGTTGTGCAAACATAGTATGTGTTGCACATAATCCTAAGCAATCTACTGTAGTGTCATGTGTACTACGATGAAAGTTAAAAAAATATTCTGTTATTTTGTTAACTATTGTAATTTTGTGTGTAAAATGTGGGAGTTACAGAATATGATGTTCTCGTGCAAAGGGAATTATTTTCGCAAGCGGGTATCTTTTTTAAAAATATTTTTGGACCAAAAAAACTCATTTAATCAACAAGAATATATCTATAATGTCTCATCTGTTCTTGAAATATAGCAAACGTCTCCCTATTCAGAGGTCTTCTGTCGTGTAATGAAATTCTTAATGATGCATGAAATTTTGTTCCATGGATGTTGAAAGCGGAAGCTCCCATTAGTTCCAAAATAAGTAGGGGACTCTTACCTATAGTGAATTTTTTTTCCAACACACTTTTAATGTAATTGATCAAGAAATATTTTCCTATTCTAGTTATACCTTGTATGATCATTAGGAACAAAGATTCCTCAACTCATTTTTTATAATATTCGAAAATATTTTGTAGATCAATATGTTGTTTTATGGACAACATTTCCACATATAAGAGTGAACTGTTTAAAGAACCCAACAATTTTTTTATGTATTTGTTTGTGTTTATAAAGCATGCATATGTGTTTTACAATTACATGTCCTCTTAAATGTATCAAAAACATTGTTAAAATACAAATATCATCCTCCAAGCATATTAAGATCACTTAAATTCACTTGATTTGGAGGAGCAACATGATAAAAAAATTCCCACTCATCCATTCTATCCATTCCTATCAAATTTTTTTCTTCATCCATTACATTTTTTTGTCAACATGCCATGCACAATAAATATTCTTTATTCTCTCCCAATTTCCCGAATTTCTCTCTTATACTAGTTGTGTCCCTATGTACATCACTAACAGGTTTTTACAACAACAAATCACTCTTGTAAAATCTCTCATGATCCTCTAAACCATGTTCAAGAATTTGAGAAATATCACGGCCATACATGTACGAAAGTAAGCGTGTCCCTCAGATTTCATTTGTCTTTCTTTCTCTTCACATTAAATGACCACGATTTGGTAATCGACATTACCATGCCATATGGCCAACACATATGACTTATGAAGGTTAAATATTACATTGTTGTGGGAAGGTTCAAATATATTGTGACCATCTCTATCAATACACAACTATGAATCATTCTAAAGAACCCACACAACATTATAACGACAAATCATAAACGATCCTTTATTCATAAATAGGACATCTCACTAAATATTATTTTCCTCTGAACATGATTGATAAGTTCTTCATAGTCACAAAGTAGGTCATGCTCTAGTATCTATGACGGTTTCATCGAGCAAGGATATTCATCTCTTGATGAACTGAACATTAGATTTATCTGATGGATATGTGTCGAAATAAAGAAAATCAAGTGTTCACTATATTTTTACTAACCACCGCATGCATGAGTTACTTGCAATATGGGATTCACTCACGTTATCAAAATTTCCTCAACCTACGTTAGTACACATAATAAATCCGTCTGATCTACACGATCAATATTGTTCTACTTTGAAAATCGATCACCTCCTCATTCTGTCTAGTATCTCTAGAAAATTGGACCTCCCTCAGAGAGTTTGACTCAAGCTCCGTTGTCTTAAAGGGCGAGAGAGAGTCCTTCTAAGGGAAATTTTGTTGCAAGTTATTCATGATGGGCCACTCCTCCACATGTAGCTTAGGAATTTATTGGGTCTCCGCCCCTTGGTTGGTGAATTTTGGTTCCTCTATAGATTAAAATTCCCAATCAGGATTACTGGTAAGTCGATCCTTTTTCTACTGAGAAGGCTAGTGGGGTTTACATCCCTCCTCAGGATAATCATTCTCCTTCTCCTAGAGTGGTGTCGTGTGCTTAGTGTTTTCTAGTTAATAAAATGGAAAATTCTAATAGTAAAATTGATAAACATTTAAAATTAAACCCTTAGATCCATAAACATAATTTTTAATAAATATTTATATCATAAATGCATATTATCCATGTAACTTTCTAAATGTGACACAAATTTAATTTGAATGGTCATGTTATAATTTACTATTACTTCATAAGGTTACATGGGTTGCGAGGTTTTTGTTAAGTGTTTAATGCTAAGAGTTTGTTTTGAGTCTTTAGGGTTTATGATATTGGATGTGGAGTTTTTTTCTTATAGTTTATGATATACAGTTTACGAAGACATATAAATGTTTACATTTTTATTCAATAAGAAAAATTAGTTCTTGACACCCCAATGTCATGTTTACATTAAGTTTTCATGTTAAGAATTAAGTGTACAATATTTATGTTTTTTATTTAGGATTTATTTTTTATTATTTATGAGTTGCTCTTATTATTTTTTATCATTTTAGTTGTAGTATTCAATATTAGCATCCACAATTCATTTATATGGTTTATGATTTGGAGTTTAGAATACGGTTTCAAATTTGTATGTCTTGAAAAAAATTTGACGCATCGACAAATATGTACCAGTAGAAAAATGTTATCAAAAAATGCATCAAATAATCATTTATCGACAAATTGAAATTCAAAATTATCACCAAATATAGTTTACTTGAGTGTAGCAAAAGATAATATTTTCAAAAATATTGAACATCCACATAAATAAACTACTCTTTGCTAATTATACACCAAACATATCTAAAGTCTTTACACCAAACATATTTAAATTCTAAAAACTAAAGCATAAAATAGATGTTAAAAGTGAATACCGACATAATTCAATACATATATATTCCATTTGAAGACCTAAATAATTTTTCCCTAAGAACCCTACATTATTCAATACATACCTATATGAAAAAAGGATTAAGGATACTATGTATTAACATTCAAATCCCTTAAATATTTGTGCTACATCCCTAATTTTAAATTATAATTAATTAATTCATGGTTACAAAAGTTTTGATAAGATATTCAAAGCTATCTGCATTTCTCCTAGCAATTTATCTCAATGATGTTAAAGAAAAATCGAGCCTCTTAACCCATTGCCCATGCCATTTTCTCACAATAAGCCATGTTTGCGTAATTATTATATTATAAGGAAACTCAATTATAATTATAAAACCCAAGGTCTTTTGAGGAGATGACATCTCCATATACAAGCTTCCAAAACTATCTTGACTCAGATCTTAAAGTCGTCGTACAAAATTATTTCTGCAAACCTGATAAAAAAATCTCTTGAAACACACACAATATAATCAGAGAAAAAGAACCAAAAAGAGATCATAAAATCATTCGTTATGATAGTGAAAATAATATTCTCACTTGCATGCAGAAAGATAATAATTGTATTTGTTTATAGTGCAGCAAAAGATAGGGGGAAACATGTAGGATTAATTAATTAAAAAAATGGAGAAAAGGGGCAAACAAAATGACACGGTGGTTCCACATGAAAGTGTAACACAATCTAAAATCCAACACCAAACCATCATTTATAATCTATGGGAGACATAGTGACAGGGATACCATTAAACATATATTTAAAATTATAGTCTATGGGAGACATTGTGATAGGGATACCTGTTGTATATATCTTCCCCCCAGGTAGATATAGACAAGCAGAAGATTATAGAAATCAAAGAATCTCAAATCCCTACATTTATCCCCTTGGCGCACAGAAATGGCGCATGACACGGAGTGTCGACAGAGAAAAGGATGCGCCCTTGGCACACAGAAATGGCGCATGACACAGAGTGTCGACAGAGAAAAGGATGCGTCCTTGGCGCACAGAAATGGCGCATGACACGGAGTGTCGATGGAGAAAAGGATGCGCCCTTGGCGCACAGAAATGGCGCATGACACGGAGTGTCGACAGAGGAAAGGATGCACCCTTGGCGCACAGAAATGGCGCACGACATGGAGTGTTGACAGGGAAAAAGTTGTGCCATGGTGCACATAAGAGGATGTTGACACACACACGGATGCACCTATGGCACACCTCCAGGAGGCGCAACATTTTGAGCACTGACAGGAAGCAGCCCCTGGTGCAGATATTCAGACGGCCATAATTTTTGACTGGGAGCTCAGATTCATGCAAGGTTGGACTTTTCGGAAAGCTTACAAATTCTTAAAAATGCAAAATACAGTTCGCCACTTTTGGGTTCGCTGGGGTTCTCACCTACCATCATAATGAGATGAATTAAATGCAACCTAGAGGTGGTTGGAGTAGGTTCTGAATTTCCTCTCTCTTTTCTCTCTCATTCTTCCTATAAATTGTAAGGAGGGGCTTCTTTCTAAAGGTTGGACATTCTTGTTTTTCCCCTCCCTTCTTCTCTTTGGCAGGTGAACTTGTGGAGTTAAAACCTCCCATTTGAAACTATAATGCAACCTTGCCTCTTGGCATTTTGCAGTGTGTTGTATCAATCTTTGGAGCAAATTAATGCATGTATGTGGATGATTCTCAACCCTATCTGTATTCATTTTTGCATCCCCCTGATCCTTCACTGTGAATCTAGCTATTTTTGCATGATCTTGCATTGCATTTTAATGGTCTGTGTTTATTTGCTAGATAGGTGTTCTTCATTCCTCGGTGCATCACCTTTGTAGTTTAGGTTTTATTTTTATGCATTTTCTTACCCTGTCTCCTTGGCAAGTTAGATTAGGTTTTTAGTAAACCCTCTACATTTTCTACGTGTGCATCTAAATAGAGGAATAGGAACAGGCCTTCATCCGGAGAGCTTTTCTGTTTTCACAAATGTCCCACACTTGGGAAAAGCTCCATGTTATGCAATCGTAATGAGAGTTTCAACCCATTGTGTTGTAGACATTCAGGGGTGCTGCGATTCGACATCAATAGTTTTGGCACGCCCGGTGGGACCAAGAGGTCATTCCATAGATTTGAAGGAACTTTCAAGAAATTCGGACTTAAACAATTGCAGGTTTTACAATTTCATATTTTCACCTTCTGGGCTGATCTTTGAAATCAATTTTCAAGGACTTAACTTGCTAGAAACAAGTCAAAATTTCACCACTTGATAGATCGGGCGATAATCTACAAAAGGGTATTCTTAGATTTTTGATATTTTGAATTTCAAAATTTCATGGTTTTTTTATTTTCAGATTTCGGGTTTTCAGAAGTCTGGTATTTTTGGATTTTCGGGATTGTCATTCCAAATCAAATTCCAAACTCTAAAATCTCAAAAATACAGGTCTTTTAAAATTCTATTTTTTAAATATTGTCAGGTTTGGTGTGTAACTTGGCAGAAGTCTGCCTTTCGAGGCTCATTTTTCTAACACATCTGGCGACTCTGAAGGGATAGAATTCATCGGTGTAGTAGCACAAGTTTCCCAGGCACATGAGAAGAATTCGAACCAGGTCTAATACTCAAGAAGAGGGGCTATTTGTCCACTTGTAACTATCACCAGGAAGAGGAAGAAGACCACAAAGATCACCATCTCCACCTAACAAGACTTTGTCTACACCTCCACCTGGTAGGCCTTTTCTCGCATCGACCAGGGTTCTTAGGCCAATCATAATGGCACATCTACCACCGAATCCCTTTGTCAATTTCACGGGCAGTAGTCCACTTGCCCTAAATGCTTAGAATCAAATTCTAGTTGCAGCACTAAAGAATATACCCTATTTCACAGGAGAAAATCATACTACTCCTATTGATCACATATAGGATATTGCTAATGCATGTGCAACTCATGAAATAAATGAAATGGATGTTGTAGTCAAGTTGTTGGCTTCATCTTTCAAAGGTAAGGCCTTATAATGGTTTAGGAGCCTAGCAGCAGGGTCTATTACGAATTGGAACCAACTTTGTTCAGCTCTTTGCAACCAATTCGGGGAGAGGGCGGACAATTTGTCTTTATTGGAACAGCTGACAACAATCAAAAGGGATCCTAATGAACAAATGACAGATTTCAACTTCAGATTCCAAAGGACATGGGAGAGGATTCCAATAGCTGTGAGACCAACCGCCGAAGGAGCATTCCTTTATTTCTTAAAGGCTATAAATTCAGACATAGCCATGATGATCCAATCAATGGGAGGAACAACACTGCCAGGGGCCTACGACATAGCTATCAAAGTAGAGAACTGTTTGATCCAAGCTGGCAAGCTTGCACCAAGGCCACCAATGCCTCTCTATCCGGATATGGGAAATCCTACAACCAGTCAAGCACCAGAGTTGAATCCCATTCCAACTCCTAGAAATCAAAGCAATAATGGGGCATCGACTTCTTCAGATACTTCAAAGGAATTGTAGGAGGTTATGAAATAGCTACAGAACCTTGGAAATGAGCTTGTGACTATCAAAAGATAGCAAGCTCAAAGTGCTAGACCGTATCAGCCTCAAGCACAGTACCAAGCTAGGCCCTCATACCAACAAAATAGACCACCTCCTCAGGCTGCAAATCAAAACCAAAACCAAGGATAACCTCAAGCTGCCAGGCCATTTTGACCATATGATCCAAATGCAATGACATCCTCAAGAGCCTTGGTCCCGACACAAAATAACATGGCATAGGAATACGACTGGTGTTACCCTTGCAATCTACCCCACAATCAGTCAGCGTGTTTCAATGGTGCACTAAATCAGGATTTGATGGTGCAAACCATTAGTGTGCCTCAAGAACCAAGCCAGGAGGAGAATCAACAGCAACAAACACAACAAGAAGGACTTCCAACAGAAACCACATTGGCTAATTGGCAAACGGAAGACTTCTGTGGAGTTAACCAATAGCCTTTATAAGGTGTGGCTGCCAACACACGGTCAAAGAAGAGAAGCATAGAAGAGGGACAACCGTCTAATCCAGTTGTTTCTCAACCCACTCTTACACAACAAGGGGTCAGTAGACCAAACATAACTCCAAATGTGCAAAATCAGCCTAAGGTACCTGTTGTAGCAACACACGCACCTGTTCAAGCTCCAAAAAAGGTTGTGCCAAACAAGGGAGAGCAAAAGGACAATTCATTCCCCTTCAACATCATCGATTAAATGAAGAAGACACATGTGAACATTTCCATGTGGGAATCACTGGAAATCCCAGGGCAATGAGATTTATTGCAAGCTGCAATGGCTAATTGGTCTGCCACAAACGTATCAAACCAGGGACATGAGAAAGTTCTCACTAATTCAGTGCAACAGGATGGGTGCCAGACAAGCAAGAATTTGAAGCCTCCACCATTCTATGTGTCATTGGTTGTTGGAAACCACTTGGTACACAACTGCATGATAGATTCAGGAGAAAGTAGTTCAGTGATGCCAAAGCAAATAGCGGATCAACTGGGTTTGAAATATGAGCCAGTGCTGAAAGGAGTAGTACAGCTAGATGGAACGGCAGTAGGAATTGTTGGAGTCATCAAGGGGTTAAGCCTAACACTACATTCCTGTCCTAATGTTATAGTTCTGCAAGATGTTTCTGTGATTGACCTTCTGCCACTCTTTACGTTGTGTCTATCAAGAGACTTCACTGCAAAAATTGGTGGATATTTATCTGCAGATTGGTCACACATGATTTTTAGGACAAGGTATGGAGCCAAAGCAACAATCAGGTCAGAACCAATTGCCAATTTCCGTATTGAGCCTCATGTACCAAATCCTATCAATGGAAATTGCTTGGCTTTTGATCAGGAGGAGTGTTCAAGTGATCTAGAAACAGGTACTAAGGTCGAGGGAATTCTTGATTTAACATTGGATGAATGGGCAAACAAGAGTCATGAATTTGACCCATACAAGGAAATTGAAGAATCTAAATTGGGTGTGTATTGTATACATGAAGAAAATTCACCCATTCCCGACATCATTCAGCCTAAACAAAAGGATGAAAACAAAGTTTGGAAATTATTTTTCGATGGTTCGCGAAGCAGACAAGGTGCTAGAGGTCATGCAATGTTGATTTCACCACAAGACATCAAATATTTTTCAGCTTTTCGTTTCCAGTTTTCCTGTTTAAACAACACAGCTGAATACAAAGCATTGATTCATGGAATTCATTGGGCCAGGAAAAGGGGCATAAAGAACTTGCAGGTGTTTGAAGATAGCGAGCTAATCGTCAACCAAGTTAGGGGACAACATGCTACAAAGAATGACTTGCTGAAGAGCTACAAGAAAAGGGTATGGGACCTCATTGAGGATTTCGAAGCTTTCAACATTGTGTCCATACCCAGGAAGAAAAATGAAGTCGCAGATAGGCTCGCAGCAGTTGGAGCAACGTTTGATGTGGTTGAAAACATTAGAAGGGGAAAAACATAGCCACATATCCATGTGATTGTGAGGCCAGTAGTTCTAGATAATAACACAAGCTGGAAGGTGTTTGAGAACGATCAACAGATCGTCAATTTCTTACAAGAAGAGGCTGAATTCTCAGCTAGGAATCAGGACAGATTAGAGCAGCAGTATGGGGATCAAGTAGTGCAGCTGCAGACAAACAAGCTTCCTAAGGTGTTAGTAACATTGGAGTCTATCTTCAACCCTAACGACCAGTTCCATAAGGAAAAGGCTAACATACAGGTCAAGAGAGAAGATTCAGAGCCAATTCTGGTTGGGGAAGGCAAAACACTTCAAATTGGTAAAGTGGCCACTGAGCAGGAGAAATCAGATTTCATATAGCTTTGCCAAGAATTTTCAAATGTCTTCGCTTGGAGCTATGAAGACTTAAGAGGATTCGATCCAAATTTGGCACAACATACCATAGAATTGGATCCAGATGCTAAGCCCATCAGGAAGAAGCAGAGACCAGTCAACCCTCACATTAAACCTCTAATGAAGAAAGAGCTAAATAAGCTAATAGAGGCAAGCATTATTTTTCTGATCAAGCACTCAAGTTGGGTCACAAACTTGGTTCCGGTCAGGAAGAAGAGTGGAGAAATCAGGTTGTGTGTGGATTTCTGAGACCTAAACAGGGCATCTCTCAAAGACCATTACCCACTTCCTTCAATGGAACAAATATTGCAAGTAGTATCCGGTTCAGAGAGATTATCTCTCCTAGATGGCTACTCAGGGTACAATCAAGTGATGGTGAAAGAAGATGACCAATTCAAGATGGCTTTCACCACCAAATGGGGGACCTATGCCTACAAGAAAATGCCATTTGGGCTATCAAATGCTGGAGCAACCTTCCAAAGGGCAATGGATATGGCATTTAAGGGGTCGATAAATACAATAGTTCTGACATATCTTGACGACATCACTGTATTCTCAAAAAATGCAGCGGATCACCTTTGTCTGAGGCAAGTATTTCAGAGATGTAGAAGATTTGGGGTATCATTGAATCCCAAAAAATGCATATTCTTGGCTCACAAGGGAAAACTTCTAGGCCATATTGTTTCAAAGGAAGGGTTGGCGATTGACCCAGAAAGAGTTGAAGCAATTCGAGCATTGCCATTGCCAAGTCACAAGAAGGCTCTTCAAAGCTTCTTGGGAAGGATCAATTTTGTCCACAGATTTGTTCCAAATTTTGCTGCTCTTGTGAAGACAATAACACTGATGTTAAAGAAGAGTATAGCATTTAAGTGGACATCTGAAGGCAAGGAAAGTTTTGAGGCAATAAAAGAGGCTATATCTCAAGCTCCGACTCTCGTCAATCTAGAATTCTCCAAGGACTTCATGCTATATGCCTTTGGTGGTGGGGACACGATTTCTGCAATCCCGGTACAACAAAAAACAGGAGGATTAGAACAACCAGTTGCTTTCTTCATTCAAGGCTTGGAGGAATACGAAACTAGGTACTCTTTCATTGAAAAGCATGTCCTTGCAGTAATCAAGAGCTTAAAGAAATTCAAGCACCTAGTCTCATAACAACAAGATCCAATTATTGGTCTCTCATGCGGGAGTCAGGGACTTCCTTCTAAACAAGGATCTGAATGAGAAATGTGCAGGATGGATAACTCGTGTCATGGAATATGACATCAAGATCAAGGTCACCAAACTAGTACGTGGGAAGGGACTATGTGAGCAGCTAGCCTTGAGTCAACAAGTTGAAGTAGGTGATGAAAAAGAGACTGCCTTGGTACTACAGGATGATCAAGAACAAGAAAATGATGATGTGCCTACTCCTTGTTGGACTCAGAATATGATACACTTCCTACAGACAGGCCTATGCCCCCCAGAAATGAGCAAAGCAAAGAGGAGATACTTCAGATTACAAGCCATTCCATATGTTCTTGTTGATGGTATTTTGTTTAAGAAAGACATCAATGGAGTTCTATTGAGGTGCATTGGGACAAATCAAATTAAAAGGGTGTTACGATAGTTTCACGATAGAGATTCTGGAGGACATTTCTCCCCATGAGTAACAACTCTCAAGATAATGAAGGCAGGGTATTATTGGCCGACAGTCTTCAGTGACTGTTATACATGGATAAGAAAGTGCAAGAAATGTGCACTCTTCACAGGCAAAGAAAGACTAGCAGCACTTCCATTGCACCCAATTCTGGTTGACCAACCATTTATGCAATGGGGATTGGACTTCGTCGGGGTCATCAATCCAAACTCAAGCCAAGGCCACAAATGGATTCTCACGGTAACGGACTATTTCACCAAGTGGACTGAAGTAGTAGCGCTCAAGGAAGCAAATGAGTCTAACATACTAGACCTTTATGAAGGAATAGTGACCAGGTTCGGTGTGCCGGCCACTATCATATCAGACAATGCATTGGCATTTATAGGTTCTAAGATTACAGAATGAGCTATAAAGAATGGAATCTATTTGAGCACCTCCTCAAATTATTACCCATAGGGTAATGGACAGGCAGAATCCATGAACAAAAATTTGCTAAGAATCATCAGGACTCTGGATGAAAATCAAAGAACATGGCATACCAAGCTAAAATCAGCATTATGGGCTGAAAGAATATCACCAAAGAGGTCTACAGGTAATTCCCTTTACAAGTTGGTCTATGGAAAAGAGACAGTATTTCCTATATCATTAGAACTGCCTACATTAGAGTTCATGAAGCAGTTGGAGTTGGCTGAGTTCAAACCAATGGAGGCTAGGTATGCAGAGTTGATGGAATTGGAAGAAATTAGAGAACATGTAGTTCAAACAATTGAGAAAGATTAGGCCTTAGTAAAAATATGGTTTGATAAGAAAGCAAGAGCAAGGACCTTCAAGGAAGGGGACTTAGTTCTGAAATGGGATGCAGATCAGGCAAAACCAGGGAGGCATTCCAAGTTTGATGCCATTTGGAGTGGCCCCTACATGGTCACGGGAGGTAAAAGTAGTAATGCATTCCAATTGTCTACTTTGGATGGAGGAGAACTCCCGATTCCGGTTAACGGAATCTATCTTAAACATTGCTACTAAAAGGAAAAGGTTTACCCTTGTAAATATTAGCCTAGATTTCAATTCCTCTAAGTGCGTATGCACATTGTCTTGTTGTAGTTAGGTTTCTATTTCCCTAAGTGCTTTGGCACAGGTTCTTTTGCTCCTAGGTTGGATTTCTACAGTTCAGTGTGCTCTCGAAGAAGGGGTTGCGATATCAGGATCAGGATCTGACATCAGGTTGGTTTTAGGTTATTGCTTATGACTCCATGCCCAATGGATTGCTAAAAGGCCACTGGTCTTCTACCTAGCAGGTAGGTAATCAAATTGAATCACCAAATTGTTGTATATATTTTCCCCCAGGTAGATATAGACAAGTAGAAGATTATAGAAATCAAAGAAGCTCAGATCCCTGACATTTATCCCCTTGGCGTATAAATATGGCGCATGACATGGAGTGTCGACAGAGAAAAGGATGTGCCCTTGGAACACAGAAATGGTGCATGACACAGAGTGTTGACAGAGAAAAGGATGTGCCCTTGGTTCACAGAAATGGCGCATGACACGGAGTGTCGAAAGAGAAAAGGATGCGCCCTTGGCGCACAGAAATGGCGCATGACATAGAGTGTTGACACAGAAAAGGATGCGCCCTTGGTGCACAAAAATGGCGCACGAAATGGAGTGTTGACAGGGAAAAATTTACACCTTGGCACATGTAAGAGGATGTTGACACACACATGGATGTTCCTATGGTGCACCTCTAGGAGGCGTAACATTTTGAGCGCTGATAGGAAGCAGCCCCTATTGTAGATATTCAGACGGCCATAAATTTTGACTGGGAGCTCAGATTCATGCAAGGTTGGACTTTTCGGAAAGCATACAAGGTCCTCTGTCCAAATACGAATGGATATATTTAATTGGGTGAGAAAAAATTCTTAAAAATGCAAAATACTGTTCGCCACTTTTGGGTTTGCTAGGGTTCTCACCTACCATCATAATGAGATGAATTAAATGCAACCTAGAGGTGGTTGGGGTAGTTTTGGAATTCCTCTCTCTTTTCTCTCTCATTCTTCCTATAAATTTTAAGGAGGGGATTCTTTCTAAAGGTTGGACATTCTTGTTTTTCCCCTCCCTTCTTCTCTTTGGCAGGTGAACTTGTGGAGTTAAAACCTCCCATTTGAAACTGTAATGCAACCTTGCCTCTTAGCATTTTGTAGTGTGTTGTATCAATCTTTGGAGAAAATTAATGCATGTCTATGGATGATTCTCAACCCTCTCTGTATTCATTTTTACATCCCCCTGATCCTTCACTGTGAATCTGGCTATCTGTGCATGATCTTGCATTGCATTTTAATGGTCTGTGTTTATTGGCTAGATAGGTGTTCTTCATTCCTTGGTACATCACGTTTGTATTTTAGGTTTTATTTTTATGCATTTTCTTACCCTGTCTCCTTGGCAAGTTAGATTAGGTTTTTAGGAAACCCTCTGCATTTTCTATGTGTGCATCTGAATAGAGGAATAGGAACTGGCCTTCATCTAGAGAGCTTTTCCATTTTCACAAATGTCCCACACTTGGGAAAAGCTCCATGTTATGCAATCATACTGAGAGTCTCAACCCATCGTGTTACAAACATTCAGGGGTGTTGCGATTCGACATCAACAATACCATTCACCATATATTTAAAATTATAATCTAGAGGACCATTCACCAGCTTAAGTTCCTAAATATTCTTTGCAGAACATACGAAAAAAATAGATGAAGTAATAACAATAATAATAATAGATAAATATTGAAATATGAAAAATAATTTTGATCTTTATAAATACCTTCTTCCGTTAATACTGTGTCCAACATTGGTTAACTCTACATCAATACTTCCACCACCTGTGGGAAAATTCATTTGATTGTAAATCTCATCAAGATTGAACACAAAGGTGAAGAATAATGGAAAATAATGAGAATGGACACATATATCCAAAGGGATTTTACACTCTATATCTCGTATAGTTTCTTCTTTCAACGATCCCAAAATCTTTAAATCCAACCAGACTCCCTCAATCTCATCCAGATGTGGGGTAAGTGGCCCAACATGAAATATTAATTACATGTTATGCATGTATATTCTCTTAGCCACTGAAAATGGTTATTTAGTAAAGAAACAACATTTGATAAGTGGAAAAGGATAGTATTTAATTTATTTTTCAAAAAAAAATTCAAATTTTTAATCAACCAATGTATGTAATGTTGCCAAATATCATGCAGTGAATGAAAAAGAGATGCAACCCACCTGTCACGTGGTGAATGGAAAAGAGTAGAAAACATTGATATATATAGACCTATCAACCTAAATATGGTTGTACTGTAAGGTATCTCTTTTTCTCCCTCCCACACCCCTTACATTTTCTTGCGCACGTGCACTCACACAAATTTAAGTTTTCTGTGATCTGAATTATCTTATCGCACAAGTGTTTTAGATATAATATCAAGTTATTGAGTTGAAGGAATTGATTAATTTTTGTCTTATTGTATTGAAACTGATCAATTATTAATTATCTGGTTACGTATAAGTAGAAATGATACGAGAGGGAAACCCTAATTATACTATAATTTATTTTTTGACATTATACGAGCTCATTGTAAAGTCCAGAGAGGAATCTCTTCAAAACTTTAAAAATCCATAGGCACATGAGCATAAACCTCTTAAATTTTTGTTGGATGTTATGGAGGTTGAACTTCATTTTTTTATGAGCATTAATTATCTCTTTTAAGTTTTTAAAAGTAGGAGTTTATAATATTGCCATTACGATTTGTTTTTAAAATCAGCATGTCCACAGTCTATTTTGGTTAATTGTATTCTAGGTCTGGCATGCCATTATAATAGAAATACATGTTATCTAAATTTTCTCTTTAAACAGTCAATTAGGCCTAAAATTTTGATTTGAGCTTTAGGAGATCAAAAAAAATTCATAAAAGAAGTCATTGAAACTTTTTCCTCTTTTAAAGAGGTAAATTATTTGTTGGATCTTTGTTTCCTTGAGAATGAAGAAAAGGATGTAGAAGTATATACAAGCAATTATTTTTTAAGCTTTTATTCTTCTAATTTTTTTATTGACCAAGTTTATAATATCTTAAAAGGGGTTCTATAGAATTCCGATAATATTTGTTCATTTCTTGTAGAAACCACTTATTTTGGTTCTGTCATATCCAACTTCTTAGTTTGAATGTATAGCAAAAGAAGCATATAATTGGAGTAAGGTATTTTTTTTCATTTTACATAAATTTCAATGAGGAAATTGTTGAGCTAGTCATTTTGGTTCCGTTAATTTTTTTGGATATTTGAGTAAATACCATTGGTAGGAAGCTTTTTTATTTAAATGTGCAAAAAATTTCATCACTTTCTTGTCAACATAATATTAAAATCAATGGAGGAAACAAATTGTTAGAAATTAAATGAACATGATATCGATCACAAAAACAGGTGACATTAAATCAAGAGAAACAAACTAACATAAATTTAGCATTGCATCTTGAATAATGATGTTATTTAGGGAATCTAGTCGAAAGATATGAATTTACATGAACATTTTATGGTAGCCTAATTTATTATAATTACTTATATTTCCTCAGGGACGTGTAATATTTGTCAGTGGGAGTGCTTTTGATCCTGTTATGTATGATGGAAATAATTTTAACCCCATTCAGGTTTCTCTTTTACTTTTACTAAATGTTCTTGTTGAAGGCTGGAAAAATCTATATTATTTTTATCTGATGATGTATTTATGAACCACATGTTTTGTTCATTGAACAATTTTTTAAATTTAATTTTTTAGGGGAAGGTTTAATGTCAATTTGCTTGGACCTTTTTTCGTATTGTTTCTTCATCATAGAGGGGGTTTTCATGGATATCGGTTCTACCATGTGTTGTCACTCTCCAAATTCCCCTCTTTTGAAGTCAATTTTCAAAAAATTTGAGTCAGTACCTTGGAGTATTATATCATGTCGAGCCTGGTATTGTTTGTCATTTTTCATTCCATGGAGAATAGTTTGAAAGTCGGGCGTATTGGTGGAGTTTTTGCGCTTCTTTTTATTTCTTCCCATAGTCAGGAATGACGGGCGTATCTTCCTGGTTAATTTTTTCCTAGTATCCACGGGTAGTACGTGGACATCCCTAATTGGATGTGGCATGGCCAGGTTTAAAGAAACAACGAAAGCCTCCACACGTTCAAATGGCGTAACTTCAAGAGTCAAAGCCAAGGGACAGTTCTCAAACTTGTGCCAATCCTCCATGTGTCCCAGGTCTAAAAAGGAAGCCTCCACTTGCCTCAACAGCCCAATTTCAGAAGTGAAACATAAATGCTAGTTTCCAAATGAGCACCAGCTCACCACGTGGTCAGAGTCAATGGAGAGATAGAGTTGGCCATTAAAAATTCTAGGACCAGTGGAAGAAGCCACACATCTATTCGATGCAATTTCAAGAGGTGTTTCCAAAGTGGAAACTCAAATGAGTGCCATCTCTCCACGTGTCTAGCGGTCAACATAAGTCAAGCAGGAAGTGGGCTTGAATTGGATAAGTATAAAAGAACTATCCATCTCTCCATGTGTCAGCCTGACGCAACTTCAAAGGAAAAAAAATGCAAAAGGCATCTGCACTCCTGCTTTAGTTTAAATTTCTCCCACATGGATGGCCCAAATTTAAATTTATAAAAGCATATCAAATATCACATATTTAACTGGTAAAATAATGTAATGGCTGTATATTGGAAACCCTAGTTTTTTCCACCATTAACGTTTCTTTGTGAATCAAGAATTCGAAAGGGCGTGAATGATTGCAATGATTTGTAACCATTTCTTTCTTACTCGAGGAAGTTGTAACTGTGTCTTGTGATCTATTTCATAGTTTTTCAAAGCCATTATATAGGGTCGGAATTTTGAGATTCTAGAACTATAATTTTGAATTTGAAGAAATCAATACAAGGTTTTTCCACTTTTTCCTCTATTTTCTCTTTCCTTCTTGCTCTGATATGTGAATCATTTAATCCTTGCATTCTTAGAAACTTTTTGCTATAGTTTATACAATCTCAAGAACTTTGCGTCTGCAGATTGTGCCCATTATAAACGTGAATGGTTTTACTCTATACCAATTTTTCTCAATAGATATAAGGGTTTTCTCTTCCATCTCTTTTCCCTGAAATAAGTGTCTTCTTTTGCCTCCCTCCTCTCTTCAAGTATTCTATCCTCATGTATTGATAAATTTTTAGGCATTAAACACATTTCAAGATATTCGGAAACCACCATTGAATGAAATATTGTGTATTTGTACATAGGTTTTTCCAATGCTTTTTATAAGGGAACCTCTCCCATTAAAGAGGAGGGACTTATTGGTCCCCTGAATGTTGTTTCATTCCAAGTGCAAATCTGAAACCCAACAATTTTTGGTGACTCTGCTGAGGATTTGTTCCAAAAATTTCCTTTCTAAAAAGAACAACTAATTTGATATTTTCTTTGATCTGGTGACTCTAAGATACACTCATTGAAGAAGGGCTCTTAGAATTGAAGATCCCTAATTTCAACTCATGCATCAACAAGGTTTTAAATTTCCTCCAACAAGAATAAATAGAAGAGCTCATTCCACAAGCACACCTCTTATTGAAGAAAGTGCTTCTGGTAGTAGCATTTCCTAAGAACAACTTAGCCCTAATCTCCATGCCCTAATTCTTGTTGGTGTCTTAATTCCACTTCAAGAAATATTTCCAAGGATGGCAGCACCTCTACCTTAGGGACAAAGAGTTGGGCAACTTTTTCTTCCTCAACCATTGCATGAGTTCCCTAGGGGTAACAGGAAGAATTTTCCAAAATTTAGAGGTGATGGTAAAGTGCACCCTGATGAACACATCACATCCTTCATTGTTGCATGTGGATTCCTTGGATTTGAGCATGAGGATGTCTCGGTTAGAGTTTTTGTGGAGACCTTGTAAGATAATGTTGCAGATTGGTTTTACCATCTTCCTATTGGGACCAGCACTGATTGGACTACTATGAGGACTGCATTTGAGCAGCGTTTCAAACGTATTGAAGATGTGCATGCTCTACTAGCTCATATTTCTCAAATCAAGAAGAAGCCACATGATCCTATGAGATAATTTTTGTCCAAGTTCAACAAGTTTATTAACAAGATTCCACAAAATACTAGGCTTGTTGATCAAATTTGGAAGTGATTCTTCTTGAATGCTCTATTGCCAGAAGTAAGCTATGCCTAAGAAGAGAAAATCTTACAAATTTGGATGTTGATCAGAGATTGGCTGTCAGTGTGGAAGATGAGTTAATCATGTCTGACAAGCTGAAAAGGGAGTCTTTCAAATCCAAAGAATCTTCTTCTTCCTCTTCTCCTGGAGGTAATGCAGATAATTTGGTGCAAAAGCTAGCTAATGACGTCATTTACATCAAGAAACAATTGGCTCATCATGCTCTATATCAAGATATTCCAAGGAAGAACTTTCAGCCTAGGAACAGCTTGCCCTCTTCTCAAATCAGGTTGGCCATTGAAGTTCCAAACCTCAAGGTGCCTGTCAATGTAACTTGTGAATTTCTTGAGCCTAATGATGAGGAATAGAATGGGCTCTATGATGAACAAGAAGACGAAGATGATGAACAACTGTAGGATCCTAGTGGTTCTCGAATTAATTTCCTCACCACTAAAGGTGTGGATGATGAATATGACTATGATGACGTAGTATCTAAGATGAGTAGTGAGTCATATGTTATTATGACATGGGAACAAACCAACAAAAAGGAAAAAGTGGTGCAACCTGTAAAAATATCCAAGGAGTACCCCATCACCATCCCAGTGATTGCAAGAAGAGGATCTCTTATTCCTACTACTTTCACCCAAAAGGTAAGCTTTGATAGTCCTTCTCCCTATACTTCTACTTCTAAGAATTCTTGTCCAACAAAAGATAAAGTTGATAGATCATAAGATCCTCATACTCTTAGAAGTGATTCCCCATCCACATTTATATCTTTAGACATTATAAACCATCTTTAAAAGACCCAGATTCATATTTATGAGGTGGAGTTATATCAAACCCATCCTAAAGCCTTTGCCAAAATGGTTAACTTTGTAAATTGTAAATCTAAGACCCCAAAGAATTCTTCTAAAGGCCTTTTTTCCACTCCTTCTCCAACTCAACCTATCCTTGTGGCTACAATCACTTTACCTGATGAGAAGATTAAGCCCTTATATGTGACTCTCTTCATACCTGGCCACAAACTTAGCAATTATGTCATTGATTGTGGTGCATCTGATAATGTAATGCCTGCAAATTTGGCTGATGCTTTAGGTCTAACCCTAACTTGCACTTATGGCTATTGTTATTCCATGGAAAGTAGAGAAGTACCTTTGTTTGGGAGAATTAAGGATACACAAGTAGATTTTGTTTCTTTACCAGAAAATAAGGTCTTGGCTACCATTTTGGTTGATGATATCCCTCCTTCCTATGGCATGCTGCTAAGTAGGAACTTTTGCAAAGATGTTTGAGGTGAGATCCAAATGGATTTATCATGTGCCTTGATCCCTATCAATGGGAAGATGAAGAAGCTACTTCTTGAGAAACAAGCAAAGTATATTGTGCAAAAGACAGATGATCGTAAAGAACAAATATTGTATGAAGACATTGGTCATGAGAACTACATGATCATATCATAAGAGGAGACAAGTCTATTAAAGGGTGTGTTGCTTGATTCTAATGGTGTGTGGACTTTGGAGTTTGATTGAAGTTGCTCTTTAGCTGGTTATGGAGCTGGTGTAGTGCTCATTTCTCCTGTGGGTAAGGTTCATCCTTTCTCCTTCAAGTTCTAGTTTGAAAATACCAACAATACTTCTGAGTATGAATCCCTCATTCTTGGGTTGAGCCTGGTGAAGGAAATGGGAGTGAAGAATGTTCTTTCTCATGGAGATGTAGAGCTACTTGTAAAACAAGTTAGAGACCTTTATCAAGTAAAGAACAGAAGGTTGAAGAACTATAGGAATCTTATTTGGGATTCCATTGAATTTGTGCCAAGGGAAAGGAACATTAGGGATGACTCTCTAGCTGTTTCGGGGTCCTTATTGATTCCTCATCCTGATTTACCTTAAGAGAAATTCACCATTGAGATGATCCATAGACCCAGTGTGCCTGACAATGAAAATAATTGGCAAGTTTTTAATGATGACTAGAATTTTCTTTCTTTCTTTTAGCTCAGGGACAACTTTTACCATCTATACTTTGAAGGAAGTGACAATCTTCCTAAAGAGTGTCTGTCATCTATTGAAGAGGGTGTCAAAGAAGAGATGGATCAAGATGGATGCATCAAACTGAAAGGTAACAAAATCCCTAAAGGAATGGTGAGTTTGGAGGTTCTTTTTTATAAACATGATAGGTATATGAAGTATAAAGTTTCTTGAGGAGCCTTGTAATCTGTTGAGACTAAGAAAGTGAATATTGGTAGTCTTGATGATCCCAAAATGATAAACATTGGGAAATGTTGCTCTCAGGAAGAGAAAAAGAAGGTGGTGAATATATTGAAGAGGTATACATTGATGTTCTATCTTACTCTTATGATGATCTTAAGGCTTTTCAGCCTAAATAAATGCAACATTTCATTCCTCTTAATCATGGGATCAAACTCTTCAAAAAAATAAAAGGAAATATAATCCAAAGATAGTGGATACAAGTTTCCAAGAAATACAAAATATTTTGAAGGCTAAGAACATCTTCCCCATCCACCATTCAACATGGATTTCTAATATAGTTTCTGTCAGGAAGAAGAATGGTGAGATCTGGATCTGTGTGGACTTCACAAATCTAAATCAAGGTTCTTTGAAGGAAAACTACCCTCTCCCCATGATGAACCAAGTATTGTAAGTTGTCACAGGCTCGGAGATGCTATGTATGTTAGATGGATTCTCGGGGTATGATCAAGTAGAGGTGAATGTTGCATATAAACATAAGACTCCCTTTACTACTCCTTTGGGCACCTTCGCATACAAGAGGATGTCATTTTCTAGTGCTACTTTTCAGAGGGCCATGGACTTGGCTTTTGGCAGTTTGAAGGGAAATGCATTGTTGTGTATTTTGATGAATTGATAGTGTTTTCTAAAGCAAGAACAAATCACTTCCAACACCTTGAAATAGTATTGTAGAAGTGTAGAGAGAATGGGATTTATTTAAACCCTAAAAAGTATGTGTTTTGTGTCACAAAAGGAAAGCTATTGGGACACATTGTTTCAAAGGAAAGGATCAAGATTGATCCGAAGAGAGTTCAGGCCATCTAGCAAATTCCTCTCCCATCAATTCAGAAAGGTGTCCATTCTTTCTTTTGTAAGATCAATTTACTAAGAAGATTAATCCCTGATTTTTTAGAACTTAGTATGAACATTGCTCACATGATGAAAGGGAGGCAAACTTTTGGTTGGTCCTTTGAAGGGAAGAAATAATTTGAGGACATTAAACAGGCTATTGCAAAGACTCCAATCTTGGCGTGCCCTGACTTTAGAAAAGATTTAATTATCTATTGTTATGCCATTGAAAATACCCTAGTTATTGTGTTAGCCCAAAAGAATGTTGAAGATCATGAGCTCCCAATTACACTCATGATTTATGTCTTGAAAACTCATGAGATGAAGTACATCATGATGGAGAAACATGCTTTTGTAGTTATCAAATCTGTCAAGTAGTTTAGGATTTACATCTTTAATTATCATTCTATGGTGTTGGTGCTTGATATAACAATGAAATCCATTCTTACTCAGAAATAATTTAGAACCAAGAGAGGTAATTGGGTAGCAAAGGTTGAAGAGTATGCTCTTGCATCAAGCCAACAAATCTAGTTCAGGGTAAGGTCCTGTGTGAACTCATTACTAAGGGGGATGCCAAGGAGTTGTCCAAAGATTGACTTGATGTCCCTGTTGTTTTGTTCCTTAGCTCAACACATCTATGGTATGCTTACATTACTCACTTTCTGACCTATGGAGAATTTCCATCTCACTTGAGTACCAAAGATAAGAGAGCCATCAAATTGAGGTCTGCACAATATATATTATGGGAGAATGCTTTGTTCAAGCAAGGCATAAATGGAAGGTTTTCGAAGTGTGCAGAAAAGGAGCAACAAAAGAAGTTTTTCTATGCTTTTCATGACCATGATTTTGGAGGCCATTTCTCCTTTGTTGTAACATCTCATAAAATACTTCGTGTTTGTTATTATTGGCCCACTCTATTCAAAGATGCATCAAAATGGGTTGATAAATGTGAAGTGTGCCAAACATTTGTTGAAAGACCTAAGTTGGTTGCTTTTTCTCTCAAGCCTGTAGTGATTCAAGAGGCATTTAACCAATGGGTTTTAGGCTTAATTGGAGCACTCAATCCATCTTCTATTGCTGGGAATACTTCACCACAAATTAAGGAGAACATATTGATCAGGTTTGGGACCCCAAACACAATTGTGAATAACTATGCTTCCAAATTTTATTATACTAAGATTATGGACTTCTTCTATGGGTATGGGATCTCCCTTGCTCATTCTTCATATTACAACCCCCAAGGGAATTGAGATGCAGAAGCAATAAAGAAGAACTTGGTGAACATAGTTAGAAAGCTTGTAATTGATTCTCAAAGGAATTGGCATACGAAACTCTATGATACTCTCTGGGTAGACAAAATTACACCCAAAACAAAAATTGGGATGTCTCATTTTCAAGTGGTGTATGGTGTTGAAGCCCAGTTACCAATAACATTGTAATTACCAGACTTGTACTTAATGAAGGCTATTGAAAATTCAAGTTTTTCCAGTTCCTTGGATAAGAGGATCATGAACCTTCAAAAGCTTGATGAGGAAAAATTACAAGTGGTTGATAGGATAGCAGCTCATTAGTTGAAATTGAAAGATTTGTTTGACAAGAAAGCCAAGCCTAGAGTTTTCCAAGTAGGAGACATTGTGCTACTTTGGGAAAAAATACATGAGCCACGAGGAAGCCATGGTAAGTTTGATTCTCTTTGGCTTGGTCCTTTTTGAATCAGACATTTTGCTAGAGAGAACTCTTTTTATCTAGATTACGTGGATGGATCTCCCCTCCCACTTCCTTATGGTGGGCAATACCTAAATTTTTTCAAGTCCTAGCTAGCTAGGAATTCCTTTTGTACATTGTGTTTGGTTTTTGGTTTTGGATTGTTTCCTTTTATTGTTCTTTATTGTGTGGTGTGATTCATTTTGGGTCTTCCCTTTTGGTTTTTTCTATTTCTTTTCCTTTATTGTGTGTGTTTCCTTGTATTGGTTATTTCTTTGAATATATTTTCACAATGGATAAGGTACTGGTCTCCTTTCCCTGAGTTTTTTTGTGGTTCTTGATCTTACCTCATTCCTCTATCAAGTCATCCCCAGAAAGAGCCAGGTGTTGTCACTCTCCAAATTCCCCTGTTTTGAATTTAAGTTTCAAATTTTTTGAGTCGGTAGCTTGGAGTATTGGATCGCATCGATCCTGGTATTGTTTGTAGTTTTTAATTCCATGGAGACAATTTGAAAGTTAGGCGTCATGGTGGAATTTTCCCCTTCTTTTTATTTCTTCCCGCAATCGGTAATGATGGGTGTATCTTCCCAGTTAATATTTTTACCAATATCCATGGGTAATACCCCGAAATCCCTGATTAGATGTAGCATGGCCATGTTTCAAGAAAAAATGAAAGCCTCCACACATCCAAACGATGAAACTTCAAGATTCAAAGCCAAGGGATAGTTATCAAGCTTGTGTCAGTCTTCCATGTGTCCCAAGTCCAAAAAGGGATAGAGCCAGTTATTAAATTGACTAAGTATGATTGGGTCGATGGAAGCCTCCACGTGCCTCAATGGTATGATTTTAGAAGTGAAACCAAAAGGCTGGTTTCCAAATGAGCACTAGCTCGCCACTTGGTTAGAGTTAATGTAGAGACAGAGTTGGCCGTTGAAAATTCTAGGATTGGCGGAAGAATCCACGTGTCTGTTCGACACAATTTCAAGAGGTGTTTCCAAAGTAGAAACTCAAATGAGTTTCAGCTATCCACATGTCTAGGGGTCAACATAAGTCAACCAGGAAATAGGCCCAAATTAGCTAAGTATAAAAAAATCAGCCAGCTCACCACATGTCAGTTTGACGCAACTTTAAAGGCTAAAAAATGTAAAAGGCATCCGTAGGCCTGCTTCAGTTTAAATCTCTCCCACATGGATGACCCAAATTTAAGGTTATAAAAGGAGATTGAATATCCCATATTTAACTTCTGAAATAATGTAACGACTGTATATTGAAAATCCTTGTTTTTTTGTGCTATTAATGTTTCTTCATGAATCAAGAATTCGAAAGGGTAAAATTAATTGGAATGATTTGTAACCATTTCTTACTAGCTCAAGGAAGTTGTAACCATTTTTTATGATTTATTTCATATGTTTTCAAAGCCATTGTAAAGGGTGGGAATTTTGAGATTATTGAACTCTAATTTTGAATATGAAGAAATCAATACAAGGGTTTTACCCTTTTTCCTCTTTTCTCTCTTTCCTTCTTGCTCTTATTTGTGAATCATTTAACCCTTGCATTCTTAGAAAATTTGTTTTCTATTTTATACAATCTCAAGAACTTTGAGTTTTTGGATTGTGCCCTTTATAAACGTGAATGATTCTACTATATCTCATTTTTCTCAATACATATAAAGGTTTTCTCTGCCATCTCTTTTCCCTGAAAGTATTGTCTTATTTTTTCTCACTCCTCTCTTCATGTCTTCTATCCTCATGTATTTTTAACTTTTCATGCATTAAACACATTTTAAGATATCAGGAAACCACCATTGAATGAAATATTGTGTATTTGTACATAGGTTTTGCCATTGCTTTCAATAAGAGAACCTCTCCCATTAAATAGGAGGGACTTGCTTGTCCCCTGACTGTGGTTTCATTCCAAGTGTAAATCTAAAACCCAACACCATGAATTATTCCCCATGTTACAATCTCCATTTCCTTCATGTTAATTGACAATATTCCCTTGAGAAGTTTTAAATCTTACAATCCAACAATACACATATCTTCCCTGGACTTGGGTTAGGTTTGGTCATGTCAAGAACAATTTGTGTCCATGATGATATGATATTGGTAGCTTGTAATTCTTTTTTGTATTTATATAGATCTTATCCCATAATTTTTTTTATTACATTCAATTAAGAGAAACCTTGGCATCAACCTTCAATGGCATGAAAATTTTTATGTTCTTGTGTAGTGCGTGAGACTTTAGCTCAGTAGGTTACTAAGGAGAATCTTGAGTAGGGTCTAATTTATCACCATTTCAAAATATCACAAAAATATTAGCTCAAATAGTTACTGAGGTTTATGCAAAGTCCCATGAACTACGTGAGTTATATTCCAAAAAATGGAAAAAAAGTACAAAAATTTAAAATGGAGGGTCTTTAATGGACATAAAATTCATCTACATCTTATTTTTATCGAAATGTCAAGTCTTGGGATACACTATAATTTTTTATCTTGGGTATCTTCTAAATGATAATCTTGTAAAAGTTTCTCTTCTACATTTTATACATCCTCACGTTATACTAATATGCTAATCAACACTAAATATTTTTCAGAGCTACTGATGCCATTAGGGAGAGGGGATCATGGGTTTCTTTAGAAAAATATGACACAAGATATTCCAAATCCATGATATATTCCATAAAGAGTGTGATGGTGGTGTAATATATCACTAAGAATAGTTGGGAAAATTAATTTTGAAAGCAAGCACGGTGGCACTCAAAAAATTTATTAGCATTTATTGTCATAACCCTATCACTAAGTTAAAATTCATGTATATGGGCAAATAATAACATGTAAAATATTTATTCAATTTGATGGCCATTTAGACATTTCTTTTCTATGATTTTAGTTGTGAAATATTTGGTATATATGTTATATGTGATTTGGATATTTGAAATTTGAAATTTATTTTTTATATAAAATTGGATGCAAATTGTTAAAACATATACTAATATATCTTTAACATAAATATATATATGTAATAGTTGATATAAATAATATTCTTAATTTTTAAAAGATATTGTTAAAATATTATCATCACCTAAAAAATATTTGACAAGTATAATTGCTCATTGAATCTAAGACTTGTTCATTCCAAATATGAGAAAGAAGTTTGGTCATTATGTGTATATATGGAGAAAAGGCCATTTAATAACAACAAAGATAGTTCATATATAAATTTCTAGACTTTATGTTGAATACTTGAGGTATTTAATTGTTTCCACTTCAAATTAATCTAAATATTGTTAAAATCCATTTTCTACTATGTTCTATAGATTCTCTTATGAGATTTTGATCTTATATTATTGGTTTTCATTTCCCAATACATTCCATAAAATCCCTTTTGAGATTTTAATCTTAGAAAATATGAGGATATTTGAAGTTAATAGAACTTTTGCACAAAGCTATGTACATTCTCAATTGTTACACTAAAGGATTATTCCCGATTAACTTATATATGGATCAAATATAACAAGATTTGGAACTACTACACTATCTATGCAACAACATATTTATTTTAATGATTCATAGTCATATCCCTCGTTGTTTTATGTCATTGATTTTTTCATGGTTGTAATTTTTATTTGTGTTGCCACTATGTGGGAATGAATTAAAAGTAATTACATGATACGATTATAGAAAAAGGGTGCACAAGATCCCTAGAAAATATACCTTTATTATGAGAGTGCTTACAATTCATATTTTTTCATGCCTGGACATCATGACTATGAATATTTTAGATGCATCAAACATACAAGATGTCTCAATGTTGCTTGGTAATTATTTGCTGATTGACAATGAGAAGCTGATAATATGTGTTATCCATCTTCAACAAGGTATACTATAATTTTGAAAATGATATAGTCAATAAATTGTATAAACAACCATTTATTAGAACATGGTACATTGTATCTGTAATGCCCAAATTTTCAACACCAAAATATAATACTAAAATTATTTGAAAATTTTTGTTTTACTTCAATTGCATGCTACACAACACCACATCGGATCCAAATAAATAAACTTGACATCACATAGGACACTTACATAAACATGAACCCACTCATATAATAGGATAACATATGGTACCCATCAATGTCTTACTCAAATGACGTAAACCAGGACACTGACCAAATAATGGTAAGAAACATATGATAGGCATAGTCCACGACATAGCCTTTTCATGGCTTACATATTTATTACCTTTAGGTTTCCATTGTATGAGCTAATAGTTTTAAACGCAATTAAACACATAATATTTAAAATTTCCTATATTTTAAACTTTAATTAGTTTACTTTGCAGTGCATTAGTCTCTAATGGAGAATGCATGGTTGGATCCTTTCTCCAATTCCATTAGTTATCCATAGCTCATTTATTAAATAAATTAATTTTAAACAATTATGAATCTTCTAATATTCAATTCTTATGGTAAAGGTTAGTTTCTCAAAAATTTCTTAGTTGACTATAGCTGATTGAAGATTCTTATAACCTGGGACCCTTCATTTTTTTCCAACTAGGCTGCATATTTTTGTTTAACATTTAACCTATATATGTTCCTTTAGCATTTTCTTTTTTCTCTTATGAAAATAACTTTATATAGATTGATTGTGATTAGGAATGTATATACAAACATGGAACTTCTAATATTTGACTTAATGACTTGTTAGAAAGGTCAATGTTAAGTTTATTTGGAAAAATGCTCTCGTTACATGGAGGAAAATTGAAAAGAAGAAAAATTAAGGTTACTAAATCAATAGAAAACTTATCCTAAGTTCA
Source organism: Taxus chinensis (assembly GCA_019776745.2). Taxonomy (NCBI): domain Eukaryota; kingdom Viridiplantae; phylum Streptophyta; class Pinopsida; order Cupressales; family Taxaceae; genus Taxus; species Taxus chinensis. The sequence goes on from CM034154.1 coordinate 123,232,928, forward strand.
TTAGATAACATTGTTTAATACTAACAATACAATATTTTCATCTTTAAGTTATTAAAACAAACTATGTAGGTTAGCTAATTAAGTTGTATCACTTGATTCATAATCATTTGCTCCACTTAGGAATTAATATTTTCACAATCATATTATGCATAGAAGGGTACATTACACATATGTTCCCGTTACAGAGATTTTTCTTTGAATTTAAGTGACGCGTTTTCACATTTCAAATTAATTTTGTTTCATCATCTTAAGGATTTACTCTCAATATAGAAATAGATTAATTACATGTTTTGACAATAAATTTCTACTTCTTGAGTGATTCTAGGTTTAATATATTCCAATCTACGCCAAGGGTTTTACTAAATTTTACAGGTCTAAATAGATTGAAAATTCCTTAACTTGTAAGACCTTGGCTACAACTAAAGTTATCCAATTCTCAATTATACATTTTATTATTTCATTAGCATCATTTTTTAATCAAAATTTATGAAAACAAACCATGTAGTGAGCATGTGGATTGTGCCCGTTATAAACGTGAAAGGTTCTACTCTATATCTCATTTTGCTCAATACATATAAAGGTTTTCTCTGCCATCTCTTTTTCCTGAAAGTATTGTCTTCTTCTTCCTCCCTCCTCTCTTCAAGTCTTCTATCCTCATGTATTGATAAAATTTCAGGAATTAAACACATTTCAAGTTATTAGGAAACCACCATTGAATGAAAGATTGTGTATTTGCACATAGGTTTTTCCCCTGCTTTCAATAAGGGAACCTCTCCCATTAAATAGGAGGGACTTACTTGTGCCCAGACTGTGATTTCATTCCAAGTGAAAATCTGAAACCCAACACCATGAAATCTACCCTATGTTACAATCTCCATTTCCTTCATGTTAATTGACAACATTCCCTTGAGAAGTTTTAGATCTTACAATCCAACAATACACATATCTTCCCTGGACTTGGGTTAGGATTGGTCATGTCAGGAACAATTTGTGTCTATGATGATATGATATTGGTAGATTGTAATTATTTTTTGTATTTATATAGATCTTATCCCATAATTTTATTTTATTACATTCAATTAAGAGTAACCACGGCATCAACCTTCAATAGCATGAAAGTTTTTATGTTCTTTTGTAGCACCTGAGACATCAGCTCAATAGGTTACTAAGGAGCATCTTGAGTAGGGTATCATTTATCACCATTTTAAAATATCACAAAAATATTAGCTCACATAGTTGCTAAGGTTTTAGAAAAGTCCCATGAACTACGTTAGTTATATTTTGAAAAAGGGAAAAAGAGTACAAAAAGTGAAAATGGAGGGTCTTTAATGGACATAAAATACATCTACATCTTATTTTTATTGAAATGTCAAGTCTTGGGATGCACTATAATTTTGTTATCTTGGGTATCTGGTAAATGAAAATCTTGTAATAGTTTCTCTTTTATTTTTTATACATCCTCACGTTATACTAATATTCCAATCAACACTAAATTTATTTCAGAGGTACTGCTGCCATCAAGGAGAGGGGATCATGGGTTTCTTTAGAAAATTTCATCACAAGCTATTCCAAATCCATGATATATTCCATAAAGAGTGTGATGGTGGTGCAAGATATCACTAAGGATAGTTGGGAAAATTAATTTTGAAATCAAGCACGATGGCACTCAAAATATTTATTAGCATTTATTATCATAACCCTATCACTAAGGTAAAAGTCATGTATATGGGCAAATAATAACATGTAAATTACTTATTCAATTTGACGGCCATTTAGACATTTATTTTTTATATACAATTGGATGTAAATTACTAAAATATATAGTAATATATCTTTAGCATAATTATATATATGTAATAGTTTATATAAATAATATTCTTAATTTTTTAAAGATAATGTTAAAATACTATCATCACTTAAAAAATATTTGACAAGTATTATTGCTCATCGAATCTAAGCCTTGTTCATTCCAAATATGATAAAGAAGTTAGGTCATTATGTGTATATATGGAGAAGAGGTCATATAATAACAACGAAGATAGTTCATATATAAATTTCTAGACTTTATGATGAATACTTGAGGTACTTAATTGTTTCCAATTCAAATTAATCTAAATATTGTTAAAATCTACTTTCCGCTATGTTCCATAGAATCTCTTGTGAGATTTGGATCTTATATTATTAATTTTCACTTCCCGATATGTTACATAAAATCCCTTTTGAGATTTTACTCTTAGAAAATATGAGGATATTTGAAGTAATAGAACTTTTGCACAAAGCTAAGTACATTCTCAATTCTTACACTAAAGGATTATTCCTGATTAAATTATATATTGATCAAAGATAACAAGCTTTGGAACTACTAAACTTTCTATGAAACAACATATTTATTTTAATGATTCATAGTCATGTCCCTCGTTGTTTTATGTCATTGATTTTTTCATGGTTGTAATTTTTATTTGTGTTTCCACTATGTGGGGATGAATTAAAAGTAAGTACATTATAAGATTATAGAAAAAGGGTGCACAAGATCCCTAGAAAATAATCCTTTACTATGAGAGTGCTTACAATTCATATTTTTTCATACCTAGACATCATGACTATGAATATTTTAGATGCATCAAACATACAAGATGTCACAATGTTGCTTGGTAATTATCTACTGATTGACAATGAGAAGTTGATAATATGTGTTATCCATCTTCAACAAGGTATACTATAATTTTTAAAATGATATAGTCAATAAATTGGACAAACAACCATTTACTAGAACATGGTACATCGTATCTATAATGCCCAAATTTTCAACACCAAAATACAATACAAAAATTATTTGAATTTTTTTTTTTTACTTCAATTGCATGCTACACAACACCACATCGGATCCAAATAAATAAACTTGACATCACATAGGACACTTACATAAACATGAACCCACTCATACAATAGGATAACATAGGGTACACATCAATGTCTTACTCAAATGATGTAAACCAGGAAAATGACCCAATAACGGTAAGAAACATATGACAGGAATAGTCCATGACATAGCCTTTTCATGGCTTACATATTCATTACCTTTAGGTTTCCATTATATAAACTAGCATTTTTAAATAGAATTAAACACATAAGATTTAAAATTTCCTGTATTTCAAACTTTAATTACTTTACTTTACAACGCATTAGTCTTTAATGGAGAATGCATGGTTGGATCATTTCTCTAATTCCATTACTTATCCATAGCTTGTTTATTAAATTAATTAATTTTAAACAACTATGAATCTTCTAATATTCAATTCTTATGGTAAAGGTTTGTTTCTCAAAAATTTCTTAGTTGACTATAACTGACTGAAAATTATTTCAACCTGGTACCCTTCATTCTTTCCAACTAGGTTGCATTTTTTTTTTAACATTTAACCTGTAGATGTTACATTAGAGTTTTCTTGTTTCTATTATGAAAATTACTTTATATAGCTTGATTTTGTTTAGGAACATATATACAAACATGCACCTTCTAATATTTGACTTAAGGATTTGTTAAAAAGGTCAATGTTTAGTTGGTTTGGAAAAATGCTCTCGTTGCAAGGAGGAAAATTAAAAATAAGAAAAATTAGGGTCAGTAAATCAATAGAAAACTTATCCTGAGTTCATTTCATAACATTTTTTAATACTAACAATACACTCTATTCATCTTTAAGTTATTAAAGCCAACTATGTAGGTTACCTAATTAAGTCGTATCACTTGATTCATAATCCATTGCTCCACTTAGGATTTAATATTTTCACAATCATATTACGCATATAAGGGTACATTACACCTATGTTCATGTTATAGAGATTTTTATTTGAATTTAAGTGACGATTTTTCACATTTCAAATTAATTTTGTTTCATTTTCTTAAGTATTTACTCTCAATATAGAAATGGGTTAAATACATGTTTCAACCTTAAATGTTATACTTCCTAAGTGATTATGGGTTTAATATATTTCGGTCTATGCCAAGGGTCTTACTAACTTTTACAGGTCTAAATAGAGTGAAAATTCCTTGACTTGTAAGACCTTTGCTACAACTGAAGTTATCCCATTCTCAAAGATACGTTTTACTATTTCATTAGCATCATTGTTTAATCCACATTTATGAAAACAGACCATGTGAGCATGCAGTGTATTTGGTTTTCCAATTTATTGGGTTGTTGTATTATTCATTGAGATCTACTTTATCACATTCAATTTACGATCACATTTTACATTTTAGTTAGTTTTGACATCGCTCAATGGTGTACCAATCTTGTAGCGGTCATTCCTTAGTTTAATCTTATTTACCCTTTTTACTCACTACATTTATGTGGTTACTCTGGTTCTATGTTAACATCATTTTGGAACAAATGAAATTCCTATAACACTTACATAACACTGGGAAATTTAAGACTACAAGGAGTACAACCTCTCACAAGACAAATTATTTCAATGCTCTTAGATATGGAAGTATAAGTGCATATTAAAATAGAGATATGCCAAAAAATATTATGCATTACAAAAGCATCCTAAGGAATTTTTTTCTTGTTGTGTAAATATGCATGTAAATTCAAAATGTAGTATCCACTCATGTAATTTAGATCTCAGAAGAGATAAATCATAGGTAGAACCAATAAATATATTTCTATCATTTGGCCACCCACTAGGGTAATAAGGGAAATTATGCAAAGAGGGTTAACTTATTCATGATATGGTCAGACCTACAACACCTAGACATGATCACCTCACTCATCCCAAAATGATAGGTCTTAAAACGTATACCGAAAACATCATAAAATATCAAGGAAATTGTCCTTAATAAGACATCTTAGGTGTAAATCATGAACATGATTAATGATATCATGGTATTTTATTAATATGATCAATGTTTAATACCTTGGAAAAAGACTCAAATGGGGCGAGTAAGTACAATAGGCATTATAACTTGTTCTTTTAATTTCTTTATTTTTGATGAGAGTAAATTCTATGTAGCATTGTGGTTGTTAAGGAAACAAAAAATTAATTAACATATCAAAGTATTATATTAATATCTTTATAACGTAGGTACAACATTGAGTGCAACTTCATATCCAATTCGACACTATAAAATATAGCCACATTGGTATTCCTTTTTCAAAATATCCAAAGAACAATTCTTGAACAATAATACATATCATTATTCTATGGTAATACATGTATTTCAAGATGAATATAAATTTACATTGACAACTCATTAATTACAGCATATCACATCCAAAAAATTCCTCTTGTTTGGAGTACCTGCAACCAACGTTGCATGAGTCCTAGGAATGAGTATGGAAATCCTTAACACTCAAGCACAAAATACCACATTTATCAACTTAAGTAATTCAAAAAAATGGTAGAGGAGAGATAGAAATAGGAAGAGAGGGAGAGAGGTAATTTCATCACACATTCACAATCCTTTGTACTTCTTTTTCTTTTTCAATTCTAGAGAGAGTAAGGAAGAGAGAGGAAGTCTAGAATTCATTTTATTTTCTAGTTACCATATCATAAGTACATGCATAATGCATCCATTTTCATTTCATTTAAAATTCAGATACATTTTCAACCTATCTACATATTCAAATAATTTACCTTTTTAAGATCAACCAACATTTTATATTATTTCTAGAGAGAGAAGAGGGAGGGAGAAAAAAATTTATTAATTACTAAGTCCATTCATAAAAATATAGTTGATTAATGTATACTTTACAAAACCTAGAAACTATATGAAAAGGGTTCACAATGATAAATAAGTCAAATGGGATCCTCGTGAGGAATATCTAGCTCAAGCCATGAGTATACTAAAATTACCCATATATAGCTAAAAGGCCTACAATATGGGACTGGAAAACACTCATATTTAAGTTCAAACGTAATTTAAATGATTCCTATTTACTCCCTTATATACAAAGAACATGGAAAATTTGACGGAAGTCGATTACTTCAAAAAGCTAGATCAAAATAGAAAGGTGAATCGAAGACCAATTGTCGTAAACACATCAAAACTGGTGTTGTAAAATGACCAGTGGGATACAAAACCCACCTGAACATCTAACTTATGAAATATATTTTTCATTTCCAAAAAATATATTTTCTTTCAATTCTCTGAATGGATTTCTATATGTACACAGGATTAATTTTCAATTTAGCCAAATCGATACGTAAACAACAACATGAAAGAAATCATATTTTCTTAAAAACAATGGAAGTGTCACTCTAAGCATGAATGAGATATAAAGTAAAAATAGAACTATTATCTCCAAGGCATCAAATTGAGTTTTATCAATTATAATTATGGATTTCATGGTGTCCTATACAATTAGGAATAATATTAGAGGTCTAGGTAGGTAAAACAATTTTCTTTGGTGCACCATGTGCAAAGTGTACATGATAAAGAATGTTTATTTTGTTTTAAATATTTTTCATTGGTTAGAGTTTTATTTTATTAATACTACTTTCATCCTCTATTGTTCTAAAGTAATTAGGAACAAAACAAGAAACAATAAAATGTGAAGTTTTAATCCAAGAGGAAGGGAAATCGATACCTTTTTCCCAACAATTGCTAGACACACAACTAGGCAATTTTTGACATGATCATTGACCGATGAATAAGATTTGGTTGAAAGCTTCCAAATACCTTTTTTTTCCATGAATCCATTTTGTGTAAATCTTGCAAATCATTGACATTAATGATATCACAACTCTGCGAGGCATTTATTTTTTAATTTATTTTCGACATCATCATGGCTACACCTCACTTGGCGTGCTCTAACATCAACTAGTTTCAAGGATAATTTTAGTGGTGAATATTTTTTTTTTATTATTGGCAAATAGTTTTTTGAAAGGGACTATACCCTTGTACAGCAAGGCTCAGAAGCCAGAATAGGAAAATAAAGCTCGAAAAAAAGGATCAACATCCTGATATAACAATAAGGACCAAGTGCAGAACGCAGTCTGCAAAGAAACAATCAACAACAACACAACAGCAAATAAACACCTGCTGGACAGTGATCAAACAGCAAACACGCAGTGGTCCGGCCACAAAAATGATAACAATGTACTCCGGCTGACCACTAACGGAGAAAACAACCAGACGATCATCACAAAAGAGCCCAACAAAAACTGACAAGGAAGGAACCAACAAAAGCAAACCAGCTGCAACAAAACAGCAACAAATTTAAAAATTTAAAAAGGTGAATTTTAGTGGTGAATATTCATAATATGGTGAATATTCCATTTTTGAAAAATTTAGAAAGGTGAATTTTCTGGCGTGGGTCAATGACCTGTTTGCCTAAAAATTACAGTTTAATTTTTTTTAGGGGTCAAATTCACCTACCCTTGAAACTCTCCCCTATATAATCCTAGATTATTCACCAGGTAGAACACTACTAGATCACTCATACCACCTGGGGGCATATGTATTATCAAGTATAGTAAATGTGCAATAGGAGGGCGGAAGCTGCAGATGAGTGAAAAATAATTTGTTGACGCATGACATGAAGAGTTTGTTGATGCGCAACATGGAGATTTTTTTGACATCTGATAAGAGTAAGGAGGAAGTAGACACGTGACAGAGAGTTTTTTGACCCGTGACACGAAGATTTTGTTGTTACATGATCAGAGGGCAGAGACTGCAGATGCATGACAGAATATTTGCTATCATGTGTCAACAAGGTGGTTGATGTGTGTCAACGAACCTCACTTATGCGTGTAAATGACCTTGTTGATGTGTGTCAATGAGCCTCACTAACACGCATCAACCACCTTGTTGATGCGCGTTAACAAGGTCATTGATGTGTGTTAGTGAGGTTCGTTGACATGTGTCAACCACCTTAATGATGCGTGATAGAAAATCTCCTGTCATGCGTTTGCAGCCTTCTGTCACACCTCTTACAAATTAGGTGAAAATTTTGTTGCCAGCCCCCCAAAAAATTTGCCTTCCCACGAAACCAATTCCAAGGATATTTGCCAATTATTTTCCACCTCCGATTTCTAAGAGGTCTCTTAAAATAAACCCTTACTAGTTTCCATTTCAAGGAATACACTTATTTTCTTAATGTGAAAATGCCAAACTAATCTAATGCCCTTCGGTTCTAAGTTTAAACCCACAACACTACACTATGACATAAAAGAACGGGGCACTAGTCAATGTTGAGGAAGTTAGATTTATACCTTTCTATTGCATTTTATCTTGAGCATTTCATATGCCTTATCAACAAACATGTTGTGCATAACCTTCCACTAATACCTCTAATGAGATTCAGCTCACTAAGTAATTCTATTAAATAATTTGCAATCCTGAAATTTTTCAACAAAGAATAATCTTATATATTCAGGTGAGAGTTCTAGTAGATGTGGCACCTTCCCAAATCATCCAAAAAAACCTATATGCTTCTGAACAACCTATTTTCCTCCATTTTGCATTTTTCATCGACAAGATTTCACATTTTTTACTCTAGTAGTACATTAATGTCACACTCACACATCTATTCGCAATTTCTAGACCTTTTATAGTAATTCAGACCCCCAACCCAAAAGGGCATAGTTTACTCCAACATCTATTCCCTAACTTGGAGGCAAATCAATACATCCACTACTTGAAATAAAAGACAAAGTGTAGGAGAAATGATGTACAAAGGGTTACAGTGCAGGTAGCACAACTACTCAGAAGAGAAATAAAAAAGGTCAATATTGACAGATGTCACACCAATAAATAGGTCCTAATCCTCAATGTTTTTTGTGTTCTTCCTCAGCATATATAAAAAAATCAGCGATAGGAACTAGTTTTTCTTCCCTCTCAGAGACATTGAACTGATTAAAGAAAATGGATACATATTCAAATCAATCAAGTTGTATATAAAAAATGAGGGGAATTTGGGTCTTGAGTGTAGGACTTGTTTAATCCAGAATGGGATTGATTAAAGGTGGCTATTGGTAGAGCTATAGATAGCATGGTTCATAGAAACATGTTGTTTATTTTTTTTCACTACTAACTACTATTGATTTTACATCATTAACTTGGGCTTATATGTGGTTAATGCCTTGGATCCATAATAAATTTCTTGTATTATTGTGAAAGGAAAAATAAAATTCTATAGAGGATGTTAAAGATGTGTCACTCTTCATGAATTCCCACACATTCTAACAAAACTACCGAAAAAAAGGGAGAAGGGACATCTCAACCAAAAAATGAATGTGAAGGGGAAAATTATAGTTGTGTTGATTTATTATTCTTTTTTTTTAAAATTTTGGTTGGGCACTCCATTTACCTCCCCTTTAAGAGCATCGTTCTCAGTGTGACACAACAACGAAGCTCAAAGGATACATAAGTAAGATATTCAATAGTGACACATGTCCTTCATCAAAACAACTTATCAGTTCAACGAGACCACAAGGAAGCAAACTATTTTAATGATATATTTAATTCTAATGTTTTGTGAAGATTGGTAGTTAATTGTCTTTTATTTTACTTCTCAATTACTCCTTTATTTTAAAGTATTCCTCATCTCAAGATCTAAATATTGATTGTTTATAATTTTCAATTGTCTTATGTTTACACGTGCCCAACACTAATTTGCCTCAAGATGTCACCCAAAACTTAAAACAACACAAATGACCCATGACCAGGGATAATTTTATTAGCGAATATTCGTAATATGGCAAAAATTTCATTTTAGGAAAATTTGAAAAGACGAATTATTCGGAGTGGGTCGGTGTCCTGTTCGCCTAAAATATATAGTATATTTTTTTGGGGGGGTCGGCTTCGCCTTCATTTGAAAACATCTCATATAAAAACCTAGCTGATTCACCAGGTAGTATACCTCAAGTAGCTTAACGAATTACCAATACTGTGAAATTTGAACTCGCATACCCTTAAGCACCAGAGATTCAGATTACTGTTAGCCTGTGATTGTTGACGTGTGACAAATGTAGTGTTGACGTGCAATAAGGGCATTGTTGACACGTGACTACAACTGTACTGATGCGCGACAGAGTAAGTGTTAACGTGCGACAGAGGAAGTGTTGACACGTGATAGAGGAAGTGTTGACACGTGACTTGGGTAGTATTGACGCGCAACAGTATATTCAGACAGTGGACGCGTGACAAGGAAATGGGTTGTTGACGTGCGACAAGTGCAGATTTGACATGTGACAAAGACCTCAGACAGGGGATGCACGACAAGACCTCAGACACTGGACAGAGTCGCTACTTGGTTCTTTTGCTATTGCAGAACTCTTTTCAGAATAATGGAATGTGCTAGCTCAAAGAATATGAATAACCTAAAAGTAAGTAAGAAATCTAAAAAATCACTCTTCAAGTATTTTGGAAACTCTACGGATACAGATATTGTAAATACCAATCATATAGATGCCACCACAAAGAATCAGAATACTGACTGTGTGGAAGGTATTATTGAGGTGGACATGCATTATGCACAGTATCAAAGTCAAACAAATGAAACCTACGATAATATGCCAGATCTTGAAGATATTGTTCCTGTTGGGGTGCAACCAGAAGTGCAGCCAGATATCACAGATATAAACACTCAGCAAAATGGAAGACATAAATCAAAATCAAACTCCGGTCTAAGAAAGAGGAAAACAGGTGATTGTGATATTGCTCAAAATTCTACTAAAAAAAGTAAAGCATTGAAAATGAACAAGAATATGTGGACCATTAGCAGGACATACAAGTTTGATTGGGAAGCTAAATTTCCGTTTATTGAACCTGTACAGTCATCTAATTCTGAAGAAATCCCATCTAAATGTACATGTACAATATGTACGTGGAAATTGGGAAAGCAACAAAAAATGCAACTGAAGCTGGACACTATAGAAAAACATTGTGGAAAACAATATTTAACGTAACGGGAGCAGATGGCCAGAAAATCAAAACACATAGGTGGAAAACTAAAAAAGAATGCATGCATGTTAGATATACAGTGGAATATGAGGCAGAGCAGAAAAAACACAGACATCTATTGGAAAAGGGAGGAACGATCACATCGCATATTGGTAAGATGAAAGAAACAATTCTACATGCAAAATTCATACAATTCTCTACTCTTTTTCAAATACTAAAAAAAGGAAGAGCGATTTCGGATTTCCTTGATTTCAAAGTTTTGTATCAATTTAATGGAATGCTGAATGTACCTCAATCTCATTGGTCTGAAAGTAGTGGATGGGAAATGGGAAAATGCCTCTCGATGATAGAGAAGGAAGATTTGAAAGAGAATGTAAAAAAAGAAAACTTTATCTCTCTTTTAATTGATGAAGTGACAGCAGTCGACAACACCGCATGGGTATGTATCCACATCTATACTTTAGAAAAACATATAAGGACACCTCATCTATTGGGTGTTATGAAAATGGTTGAAAACTGCAATGCCGAAAACCTATATAAAATAGTTGTTTCTCATTTGAAAGATGTTGCTGGAATGACTGATTATGAAATTGCTACGAAGTTGGTATGCGTTGGAGCAGATGGTGCATCTGTCATGCAGGGTCACCGAACAGTGCTCTGTGTTATATTACAAACAACAGTGGCCCCATATATGCTACCAATTCACAGTATGGCTCACATAATGAATTTAGCGTATAAAATGGTAAGCAACCACAAAAATGTTGCTAAATTAGAAGACCTTAGAAGAGAACTTCATGCCTATATGTCAAGTAGCCCAAAGCATTTTCTCGAGTTCCAAAAATTTGTAATTGGAATTACAGATGGCAAAAAACTGCTGAAGGATGTGGAGACTAGATGGATCTCTTTGTATGAACCTGCATGCAGAGTTCGTGAGGAGTATCCTTCATTGGTTGGTTTCATGCACAAATACCATCATGAAGTTGATAGGGCAAGGGACTTGTTGTTCCGTTTAACTGATTTGGAGACATTACTTACATTGGTTGGTATTCTTCCAATGTTAAAGGAGATCAATACATTGATGAAGCATGTACAGGGCAGATTAATCTATATTGTGGATTTTATAAGGATGAGAAAAATGGTATGTCAAAGTCTTGATATATTGTACTGTTCCCAGGATAGTTTTGGTGCACCTGTTTTTGAAAATTGGAAAGATTTATTAGATCTTAAAAAACCTAACACCTTTTTGAGATTTAATATCCACGATCACCTATGCATTGCTGTTAATGGGAGGGAAATACCAATGCACATTTTGTAAAAACGTCAAGATATTACAGGATCAGAACGAGAAGATGTTCGTGTGACATGTAATATGTTTGAGTGTGTTATAGTTGAAACAAGAATAAAGCTTAAAAAAATTTCAGAAACCTTGTCATCAGAAATTAGGGAACGTTTCTGTAAAGATAAAATTCTGGAAGCCATGGGTGTGATGAATCCTAATTTTTGGAATACTGAAGGTGGCCGTGCAGACTTTGTCAGAAAGCATTTCCATAAATCAATGGGTAAAATAATGGAACAATTTACAAAGACGTCAGAGCTCAAGGGTATGGAAATCAAAGGTATACTGAATGCCAATTTATTAAAGTTTCAGTCAACAAATTTTGCAACAACAATGAGTAAGCAATATAAGAATTTAGATCAACCTTCTGAAAGTGGTGCTATTACAAGGTTGTGGTGAGGAATCTATCAAAGTTCTATCTTACAAGAAGATATCAGTGAATATTTCAGATTATATGAGTTATGCCAAACAATGATTTTGGGGTCTGTGGAGGATGAAAGGGTTTTCAGTGCATTGTCATTTATAAAATCAAAACTGAGAAACAGGGTGGATAAAAATCTGGAAAGTTGCATGAGGTGTTATGTTTCTCGATATTCCATTGAAACCTTTCCATTCGACAGAGCAATTGCGCACTGGAATTCCCTTTGTGAAATAAGAGGTGTGAATAATATAGCTACAAGTACAAATATTCCCAACCTTGAGAGTGTAATTGGCTCTTCGTCACATTCTACAGAAGACAACATTGAGTTTGATGAAGCTATTGATAATGTATTGTTTCAACTTCAAATAGGTATCTTCTTTATCTATCTTTTATCTTTATCATTAAAGATGTTACAGGTCTGTATACTAAAAATGTCAGGCAATTCACCCATCTATCTACTAATCCATTTCTCATGTTGGGTTTTTTTAAAACACAGATCTAGCTCATTACTAGTGGCAGTGAAGATTTCAACTTTAAGGAGGTATCTTTTCCCCCTTAATCTTATTGTTTGTTACTATTCATTTTTTTCAGCTCTGGTTATCATTAAAGATGTTACAGGTCTATGTATTTACATTTAGTTAAATACTATCTTTTTATTTTTTGAAAACGTGGGTTGACATCCGTCTGAGGAAGCTGTTACTTCTCAGGACTGACAATGTCAGGCAACTCACCCATCTATCTACTAATCCATTTTTTGTGTTGAATTTTTTTAAGACAAAGATCTAGCACATTACCGGTGATGATTTCAATTTTAAATAGGTATCTTCTTCAACATAATCTTATTGTTTTTTACTTTACATTTTTTCATCTCTTGTTATCATTAAAGATGTTACAGGTATAATTCTATATATTTACATTTATTTAAAGATATTGTTGGTGTATATATTTAAAGACATTGCTGGCACTTCTCGGGACTGACAATGTCAGGCAACTCACCCCTCTATCTACAATGTCAGGTAAAACAAACTCTGTCATATACGCAAGATTTCACAGCAATATAATACACTTACTCTTGATGATTTCACAGCAATCTAATACGCAAGAGGTAAGCTAAACCCTATCATATTTGCAATTGTGTTTAATTTCTTACCAGTGATGATTCTTTCCTGATTTTTTAGAATTATATATATCATATCATCACCATATCATTATCATATCCTGAGTCCTGACACTACAATTATTATTAACACAATTCTATTCGTTCTAATGTCATCTATATCCATTCTAATCATTAATGTCATCTATATCCATTATAACACATTCCATTTATTTATCATATTTATCCATTCTAATGACATTATGATCATATCGTTACAAGTATATAGAATAATTATCTTAAAACAAGTTCAAAAGTCTAGAGAAGAAGAATTAATGTGCTTGATGATAAATCTATGTCCACATTAAATTGATCATCGTCCATATATATCATATCATTATCATCATTCATCATCTTTCATCATCATCTATCATTAATTATCAATTATCATCATTCATCATCTACGTCCACATACAATTCATGACAATGCAAGTAAATAAGAAACATACATATAATTCATGATAATCACCATCTAATGCAATTAAAATTAAAGATTGTATATAAATCCATATAATTAAATTCAAATACCATAGTACATACTCAATAGTAGAAGTTTTCAAATTCAATATTTAAAGTTCCCTCAATAATAAAAGTTTCTAGTTTTCAAAACCCTCTTTTTCTTTATCCAATTCTACTCCTCTGCTCTCTTCCCCAACGGCTTCTTCCACTGTAGCTGTACCTCTTTCCCCAACACCAAAAATAACCCCTGAACTTATAAGATCTTCTACAGCACTGTCCAGATTTTTTAAAATTATTTCTTCTTGATTTGTCGCATCTCCATGTGACACCAAATTTGGATCAGCTGCAGCATATAAACTATCCTGTTGGCAATAATTTTCATAACGACTAATAATCTCATTGATAAGAACCTTAGCCCTTCTCTCCCATTCTATAAGTTGATTGATATGAGGAAGAATAAACTCACTGACATGGGATTGAAAATCATAACCAATTAAGTTCTCCAAAGGAAAAGGTGGCAACTGTTAACTTGTTAGTGTTAAAATGAATATCATTTTAATTCATATTTCATTTCACCTTGCTCCCCTGGCCTAACTACCTCAAATTGTCTGAGCTAGTTTTTTCTGGCCTATATCTTCTTCCTGCTGAAGGCCAGCTCAATTGCATCTCCATCTTTCTCATCAACCCACACAAAATATTTTTTGTGCTTGTCCTGATCTATGAAATACTCCTTGCCCTCTTTAGAAGTACTTGTGCCCAAACCAGGCTGTATGGTCCAAGCAACAAGTGATACCTAATCAGCAAGTGAAAAAAACTAGAACTTAAAAACATATAAAAAGGAAACAAACTAGCATTACTTTGTAGTACTTTATGGTCCAGCCAGTTATTGATCCACTCAATGATTCTCTCCAAGCTTCATACTCAAGAATGGTGTAAAAAGATAACACATTTCCATTTTTGTGAGTTGCCTACATCAACATGTGCCAAAATTAGACATGGAGATACATAACCTCTGGAGGCTTAAAAACAAATATAAAGAGTCTCAATACACTCAACCAAATACAGGGGGAACATTTACCCTGACAATAGGAGTGATAAATTCCACAACAAATGAAGGAATTTTAAGCAGTGATGGCCAGTTATGGTGTATGAAATGGATCAGCAATCCTTTGATGTGGGAACCATCATGGTCCTTTAAGAGACAAAGGAAAAGTCAAAAAGGATCTCACTAGAAAGGATGTGTCAGAATTAAGTAGAAACTAAAAAGCACTAGACAAAGATCATGTACATGGTCTGTCATTATCATCAGATGGCCATATCTTAAAGATTTAATGCTGTCATATATTTTATCTTCCTGTAGAACAAGGATTTTTTTATATTTACTATCTCTTTATTCTCCATTTGTTGGTGAGTGGTAGCTTCCCTAACATTGAGCAGCTTACCTCTGAGAGGAAACACGCCATAATAATATTGAGCAACAACATATATTCTTACCACCTGATAGGATAAAGATAACTAAAATAACAAAAAAATAAATTGGAAAGTGATGTCGAAACATGTCACAATACTACCAAATTCAATATTCACATTTCCCTAATTCAAGGCACAAACACTTACAGCAAGAGCCTTGGCTGAGTCACCCTCCATTAATATTAAATTACATTGATCAGAATTCTTCCCCCTGCTTGATTTGCATCATCAAGTTTGGGAACATCAATTAATTTTCCCTTCTTGGTTCCATCAGTTTTCTTAAGATCTTTTTTTTTGTTTAAACTCTACCCACGCCGGTATACTTTCAAGTACACACTTTTCCACTGCACTCATTAGGTCAAACAAAGTTACAAAGCTCATCTTAGACCCTAGCATTGCAAAAATTACATGTACTTAGAAATGCTACATCTTAGACACCACGCCTGGATTTATTGACATGGGATGCAAATGCGAAATAGTGAAAATTATTATAAATTTATAACAGAAAATTGTATCAGAATAAAAAATAGAATAAATTATATGAATTAAAACGAATTATAATTACAATCAACATGGAAACCGAACTTTGATTCAAGAAATTTCTTGTCCTCTTCCACGAGTGTTGCCTTGGTTGTAAAAATTGGTAAATTTTTGAACGGAAGGCCCGTAAACCTATGCATGTCATTTTCTTCGATACTGAATTGGAACATTCGGCCATCGTTTAGAGTCACATAAAAAATGTCATCCTCTAAATTGTAGGATGACAGAAGGTAATTCAAAATATCCATATCTGTTTCGAAATGGGGCATATTAATGAGCCCTGTAAATTCACACGCATCCATCAAATCTTTATATTCTGAAGACATCTTTAAAACAGTATGGATGTGAGGGCATAAGGGATTCCTGTAGTTGATCTTGGAAATTGATTGAATTGGATTCTCTAGATTTTTTTGTTGAACTTGCAGTTGGGAAGCATGTGAAATCGACATTATAGTTGTACTTGCATCTTTGACAACGATTGAGACCTGCAAAAATTCAAGAGTGGAAAGGTGAAAATGAGAAAATAATCGGTTGAAGGGTATTTATAGGCTAAATCGGGCATTAATGCCTTCAATTGACGCATGTCAAAGGTCTTAGCTGATGTGCAACAATAGTCCTAGCTATCATGCGTCAATAGAATCTAGTGACGTGTGTCAATAACAGCAAGTGACGCACGTCAATAGTAGCTAGTGACGTGCGTCAATAGGATCCCATGACGTGCGTCAATAAGAGCCAATGACGCACGTCAATAGGAGCTAGTGACGTGCGTCAATAGGAGCCAGTGACATGCGTCAATAGTAGCCAGTGACGCTCGCCAATAGAAGCCAGTGATGCACGTCAGTCAAGACCATTGACGTTCCATTGACGCGCGTCAGAAGTGATTATTGACGTCTTGTTGTCACACGTCACATTCTACAGAAGACAACATCGATTTTGATGAAGCTATTAATAAGAAAAAAGAAAGTGTCACATTTTGAAGATGTCATCATTGAAAATTTGAATTGAAATATTTGGGATGATTATTAATGTACAATTTACTCTCCAAAATCGTAGTTAACAACCATAAAACAATAACCCACAAGCATGTATTCATGATTAATTAATGAAAGCTTAAAGTAAAGAAATAACACAAATTTACCAAGAGTATCATGAGTACCACAATTTTATTAAGATGTTATGGCTTGAATTCTTCATAGTAATAAAAACTCTCTTCCACAAGATTGATCACTAACACTAGCTCTCCATACTTTTATAAAAACAAGTAGAGGCTATTATTAGGCTTGGAGAGTAGTTAACTTGTAAGGAAAATTTACTTTTCTATTAATAATGAAGATAATCAAGTCAATAAATTGGTTCATACTCTTCCCTATTAATATATGTGGATAAATGTACACTAATGGGTGAATTATCCAAATACTAAAATACAACTAATATTACAAGTGCACCTTAATTATATACAATAGTGTATGGTTATTTGAATACACTGACATCCCCCCTTAATATGTACTTTAATAAAGGGAATGAAGGAGGAACACTGAACTATCCCACCTTAATGAAAATTGCCTTCACTCCCAAAAGTTTCCTAAGATGAAAAAATTGATCCTCAAGCAAGGGATTTATGAAGTTGTTTAAAACCAAATTTTTTGTTCAAAAAAACTTAGGGTTGAGATTCTTGTGATAGATCATACTATAATAGATGTGGATGACCCTCTAATTATTTTTCAAATTTCCAATAAACTAGCCCCTTATACTTACAATAGTCATCTTTTCAAATTCACACATTACCTTAGTCAACTTATATTTGATTGATCAAGAATTAATTTTCAAAAGTCACCATATACATGAGTTATCCGATTTTGATTATATCTATCTTCTTACCCTTATCACATATCTCTATCCCTTAATTAAATACAAGCCAAGAAATGTTACCAAGTTTTGAGGATAAAATTAGGGCTTCATCTTCATTTACACTTTTCTAACCTCTACTCTTCCATGACACTTGGAGAACTACAAGTATTTTAATCCTGTTTTAGTGTATTTGGTGCATAATTTCTAGCACTCATAGGTATTGAAGGGGGAATGATGAGGTAAATCTAATGTATATAATTAGAAACACTTTTTTAGGCTAATAGGTCTAAAATACAAAGAGATGATATTTATAGTTGTAGAAGAGTCATTGAAAATATTCATACACATATCCTAGATCAATAAACACGTGTGAAGTATGTGTTAGATATAGATTCGATATCTTAGTATCAAAGGACACATTCAGTAGCCCTATGACACATTCATCAAGAAAACTTGTTCTAAAATAGATGAACATTTCCTCTGATTTTAGGATCCCAAATCTCAAAGGAAAATTTATGACACTCTACACAACATCCTTATCCAGATTCAAATCACCATTATACCCCTACATCTGGTAGAATGGTGAATTATTTTTAACCCTAATCCTAATTTAAGCTATATACTTTCTGGAATTAGTGTTGATAGAATATTATATCCTTACACAATTTAGGACTTTTTTTTCTATATTTGATGTTTTCAATAATCTTATATACACATATTGCAATATCATAATTGAATTACCTCTTAATGTTGACATTACAAAAAGATAGGAACGTTGAAATTACTATTCATCTTATTGTTTGTTAAAATTAATTTTTTCAGCTCTGATTATCAATAAAGATGTTACAAGTCTATGTATTTACATTTAGTTAAATACAATCTTTTTATTTTTGAAAACGTGGGTTGACATCCGTCCAAGGAAGCTATTACTTCTTGGGACTGACAATGTTAGGCAACTCACCCATCTATCTACTAATCCGTTTTTTGTGTTGAATTTTTTTAAGACAAAGATCTAGCACATTACCGGTGATGATTTCAATTTTAAATAGGTATCTTCTTCAACATAATCTTATTGTTTGTTACTTTACATTTTTTCAGCTCTTGTTATCATTAAAGATGTTACAGGTCTAATTCTATATATTTACATTTATTTAAAGATATTGTTGGTCTATATATTTAAAGATGTTGCTGGAACTTCTGAGGACTGACAATATCAGGCAACTCACCCCTCTATCTACAATGTCAGGTAAAACAAACCCTATCATATATGCAAGATTTCACAGCAATCTAATATGCTTACCCTTGATGATTTCATAACACGTTACCCTTGATGATTTCACAGCAATCTAATACGCTTACCCTTGATGATTTCATAACACGTTACCCTTGATGATTTCACAGCAATCTAATACGCAAGAGGTAAGCTAAACCCTATCATATTTGCAATTATGTTTAATTTCTTGCCAGTGATGATTCTTTCTTGATTTCTTAGAATTATAATTAATTTATTTTTTATATGTGCAAAATCCTTTGATATATTTTTTTAACTGTGGGATAAATAATACATTATACAATTTTAAATATAAGTCCACATAAAATTCCTCATCATCCATATATATCATATCATCACCATATCATTATCATATCCTAACTCCTAACACTACAATTATTATTAACACAATTATTTATCTAATTCAAATTTATTAAAACAATTCAGTTTTTTTTAAATAATTCCTAATCATATCATTACAATTCTATTTGTTCTAATGTCATCTATATCCATTCTAATCATTAATTTCATCTATATCCATTATAACACATTCCATTTATTTATCATCTATATCCATTCTAGAGAAGAAGAATTACAAAAGTCTAGAGAAGAAGAATTATTGTGCTTGATGATAAATCTACGTCCACATTAAATTGATCATCATCCATATATATCATATCATTATCGTCATTCATCGTATTTCAACATCATATATCATTAATTATCAATTATCATCATTCATCATCTACATCCACATATAATTCATGACAATGCAAGTAAACAAGAAACATATATATAATTCCTTTGATATATTTTTTTAACTGTGGGATAAACAATACATTATACAATTTTAAATATAAGTCCACATAAAATTCCTCATCATCCATATATATCATATCATCTCCATATCATTATCATATCCTGACTCCTGAGTCCCTGACACTACAATTATTATTAACACAATTATTTATCTAATTTAAATTTATTAAAACAATTCAGTTTTTTTTAAATAATTCATTATCATATCATTACAATTCTATTCATTCTAATGTCATCTATATCCATTCTAATCATTAATGTCATGTATATCAATTATAACAGATTCCATTTATTTATCATCTATATCCATTCTAATGACATTATGCTCATATCGTTACAAGTATAGAGAATAATTATCTTAAAACAAGTACAAAAGTCTAGAGAAGAAGAATTATTGTGCTTGATGATAAATCTACGTCCACATAAAATTGATCATCATCCATATATATCATATCATTATCGTCATTCATCGTCTTTCAGCATCATCTATCATTAATTATCAATTATCATCATTCATCATCTACGTCCACATACAATTCATGACAATGCAAGTAAACAAGAAACATACATCTAATTCATGATAATCACCATCTAATGCAATTAAAATTAAAGACTGTATATAAATACATATAATTAAATTCAAATACCATGTACATACTCAATAGTAGAAGTTTTCAAATTCAATATTTAAAGTTTCCTAAATAATAAAAGTTTCTAGTTTTCAAAACCCTTTTTTTCTTTTTCCAATTCTACTCCTCTGCTCTCTTCACCAAAGGATTCTTCCACTGTGGCTGTACCTCTTTCCCCAACACCAGAAATAACCCCTGAACTTATAAGATCTTCTACAGCACAGTCCAAATTTTTAAAAATTCTTTCTTCTTGATTTGTCACATCTCCATCCGACAACAAATTTGGATCAGCGGCTACTTTAGCTTTGAATAATATGTCAGGGTCGAAACCATGCTCTTTAATTATCCGCTTTAGTGTATTGTTTTGTTTGTTAACCAAAACAATATTTTTCTTCAAATTTTTTGTTGCGGATAAGCTATTCTTTGTTGTTTCCAAGTGAACTTGCAAAACCTTTGCCTGACTCTTCAAATTTTCATATTTCAACTACACAAAAAGAGTAATGTCAATCCAAAATATTACTAAAAAATGAAAAATTCAAATTAACAAGAATGATTGTTTGAATGTAATAGTACTTACAACTGCTCTATCTCTTTCGGCATTTGCGATTGCTACCAAATCCTTGTCCTTGGACCATTTGTTAAAATATGCCTGGGCCTCGGCACTAATATTTTCCAATTTGTCTAATGCCTTATCTAAAATGTCATCTTTATAGTTGTTGTTATACGTGACATTCCCACTTCTTACTTGGGTAAGTAAGGAATCCATCTTCGCAGGTTGATTATGGACTGAAGCATATAAACTATCTCGTTGCCAATAATTTTCATAACGACTAATAATCTCATTGATAAGAACTTTAGCCCTTCTCTCCCATTCTATAAGTTGTTTGATATGAGGAAGAATAAACTCACTGACATGGGATTGACAAACAAAACCAATTAAGTTCTCCAAAGGAAAAGGTGGCAACTGTTCACTATCTGAATCTGATGAAGACAATCTTGCTGGAGAAGTATGGGGGCTTTCACCAAGATCAACTGCTACGTGTTTCTGCCTTTGGGTGGGCTGATCCTGTTTGTGAAAAAATTAATCAAGATTTAGATAAATAAATTTAAATCAAAATGTAATTCAAAATTGTAAAGCGTATTTAAATTGAAATTTGAAGTATACCTGTTGGCCTTAATCATCTCGCGGGTATCGAGAAAACTAGTTGGGTCATTGCTATCAATTCCCAAATAATCTTCATCTAAATTTATATTGTTCAAAACAGATATGCCCGTTGCACTAGGCAAGCCACCAAGTGAGAGAGTTGGAATTCGAAAGGAGGAGGCAATGTTTAGTGTCCCACTAGGGGCCGGAGCAAAAGGCATGCGTTTACCAATGTTCTTTTTCACTGTTCCTCTAGTTGGAATTTTAAAAATTATTGGTTGAGTGGGTGTCGGTGCCACGGTTTGATCAGGACTGACATGTGCTGAAAAGTAGAAGAAAACAATGCATAAAGTCAATAATTTCGAAATTAAACGTACTATTGAAGAGTTTTACCTTGTTGTCGAGGGGTTGTTTTTCTCGGTGCTATGGGTGGCCTTGTAGGATTTTTACTCAGTGGCTATTCAGAAGATATGAATGCATACAATTGTATGGAGTGAGTTGGGGAAGAAGGTTGAGTTTGTGAAATAGGTGTATGTTCCAAAGTCCCTACAATTCATCAATATTAAATGTTGTCAATTCATTTGGTTAAAATTTAAATTGAAAAATAAATATGCAACTTTGGAATTTGTAAATAATATATGAGAATGTATTACTTCTCTGGCGTTTAACGAGTTCAAACTGTTGATGGTTTGG
This sequence comes from Taxus chinensis, assembly GCA_019776745.2. Classification (NCBI taxonomy): domain Eukaryota; kingdom Viridiplantae; phylum Streptophyta; class Pinopsida; order Cupressales; family Taxaceae; genus Taxus; species Taxus chinensis. Next base: position 123,255,616 of record CM034154.1, read on the forward strand.
AGAGGAGTGAGCTTCCATTTCAGATTGGGAGTCCCCCGAAGCCTTCGCATGTTGTTGGCCTCTTCCTCTTGATAACTTCTTTTTCCGGGGAAGGGCTTCAAGATATCTTCTCTGCAAAACATTAAAATTTAAGTTTTAATAACTGTGCACTGTAATGTCGAAAATTGAAATACAATTACAAACTAAATATTTTATACCTGTTGTTCTTCAAACGGAATTGAGAATTTCATCAAAGCCTCATCAGAGCAAGTAGGAATTTGTTTATCTTTTAAATTTAAAATTGCCTCATAGTAGAAGGCCAAGGAGATAGTTTGTTGAATAAATGAAAGGTTTATCTAAGAGTTTTGAATTTTTTGTGTTAGTTCTTATTTTTTTAGATAGATATGTGCACCAATCAAATTTTCATTTTGTGATAGTGGCACACAATGTATGCAATGGCCCAATTTGGTATATCAGTTTGGTGACCCTGTAAAACAATTATGGATTGAAAAAATGAAATAAGTGCAGCAAGAAAGTGGTGTGCAATTGATTGTGTATCCACACCACACTTGGATTTATTGACATGGGCTGCAAATGCGAAAGAGTGAAAATTACTATAAATTTATAACAGAAAATTATATCAGAATAAAAAATAGAATAAAAAATATGAATTAAAACGAATTATACTTACAATCAACATGGAAACTGAACGTTGATTCGAGAAATTTCTTGTCTTCTTCCAGGAGTGTTGCCGTGGTTGTAACAATTAGTAAATTTTTGAACGGAAGGCCCGTAAACCAATGGATGTCATTTGCTTCAATAGTGAATTGGAACATTTGGCCATCGTTCAGAGTCACATAAAAAATATCGTCCTCTGAATTGTAGGATGACAGAAGGTAATTCAAAATATCCGGATCTGTTTCGAAATGGGGCATATTAACGAGCCCTATAAATTCACGCTCTTCCATCAAATCTTGATATTCCGAAGACATCTTTATAAGCCGTATGGATGTGAGGGCATAAGGGATTCCTGTAGTTGATCTTGGAAATCGATTGAGTTGGATTCTCTTGATTTTCTTGCTGAACTTGCAATTGGGAAGCATGTGAAGTTCGACATTATAGTTGTAATTGCATCTTTGACAACGATTTAGACCTGCAAAAATTCAAGAATGGGAAAATGAAAATGAGAAAATGACCAGCAGAAGGGTATTTATACAGCTAAATAGGGCATCATTGGCCCCTATTGACCCGCATCATTTGCTCCTACTAACGCGTGTCACTGGCTCCTATTGACGCGAGTCAGCTAGGACTATTGTCACGCGTTAGCTAAGACCTTTGACGCGTGACACTAGGCTCCTAGTGATGCGCGACACTGTCCCCTACTAACACACGTCACTTCCTCCTATTGTCGCGCGTCAGCTAAGACCTAGTGACGTATGTCAACAGGTTCCAGTGACACGCGTCAATAGAAGACAGAGACGCACGTTATTAGGGGAAAGTGTCGCGCGTAAATAGAAGCTAGTTTCACGCGTCAAAGGTCTTAGCTGACACGTGACAACAGTACCTAGCTAACGCACTTGAATAGGAACCATTGATGCGCGTCAGTAGGAGCAAATGACACACGTCATTAGGGGCCAGTGACGCGTGATCAGTAGGAGCCAGTGTCGCGCGTCAATTACGAGCCAGTGACGCGCGACAGTAGGAGACAATGTCACGCGTCATTACGAGCCAGTGATCGCGCGTCAATTGGGAGCCAGCGTCGTGCGTCATTACAAATCAGTGTCGTGCCAGTGACGTGCATCAGTCTAGACCATTGACATTCCATTGACGCGTGTCAGGAGTGGTTATTGATTTCTTGTTGTCGCACGCCACTGATGGAGCCATGAAAAAACCAGGTGAAATTTTTTTGTTTTTGAATACTGTCAAATTCGCCTTTCGCTGAAACTAGTTACGGGGATATTCGCCAAGTATTTTCCACCTTCAATTTTATAGGGGTGTCTTAAAATGAACCCTGATTCTGCAAAGTCCCACACTTTGGGAAAATCTCAATGTTGTGAAATCACACCAAATTACTCTACCTTAGAAAATCATATCTACATAACTCATTTGGGGGTGTTGTGATTCTACACTAACATATCCCTTTACAGAGAATGTAGGTGGAGTATGGGAATTTGAAGAAGAGTGTGACACTAAGTATGAGGAGGAGGAAGAAATAAATAAGGATAACATTGCAAGAGAGGACATTCATGGGAGAAACAAGTGGTGTGGTTCACTCTATTGCATGAGGTTCCCAATGGGCATATGGGAAAGGGAAGAAAATGAAGGAATATTCCCATGGTCCTCTATTACAAAACAATGATGATCCTGCGAAAGTCCTACAAGTAAGGTACCAAAGTTTAATGGACATAGAATACCTCTTATGTTGGTCATTATTTGAGAAAAATGAGGCCCTCCCATGCACTAGGAAGATGCTTTTTTGGTATTTCTAATCACACATGGAAGAGTCAATTTTTGAGGTAGACGTAGAATTAATGTCAGAGACTCAGCTTAAGTTTGCACTTGGAAAACCTTCCCAATAGTCAATTCATAGATTCCGATGGATGAGAATGCGTTAAATGCGCTTAAAAAATTGGTGATAGAGGTTGAAGTGAGAATTTTTGAAAAGGATGCTACAATAAAAATAATGTGCGAGGAAGCTCAGGAAAAGGATTAAAATATTAAGTAGCTTAAATAGGAGCTAAGATAAGAAAAGGGCCAAACATGCATGACATACAAAAAGGTAGAGTATGTTGTGAATGTTATCACTACCACGTACCCAAGCCTTACAGAACATGCCAAAGATGAATATGAGACAATTCTATACTATTTGGAGTACTTGTAATGGATGCTCTCATATGAGTAAAGAAAGGGAACAAGACCGAAAATTAAGGAGATAGCCTTGTAGAAGAATATTGATAGGAAGTAGGTAGAGAAATATCTTGCATAGTATACGGCACTAGATCCATAAGATAAGGAGGTTGCATGAAGGGAAGAGTTTATACTTGGAAACTACCAAGATTTTGAATAGGTTGTGAGTGTGCATGTCACCAGTGTCAAAGTAGAGCTAAAGGAAATTTAGGCCAAAATGAAAAATAAAAGGGCCAAGCAAAATAAGGTGTTGCCTGAGGTGGAGCAAAAGAGATATTTAATAACAATAATAAAGGCTTCACTTAGAGATTGATTGAAAAAAAATATTACCATGGCATCACCCATGATGTATGCATTGGATGATGTGGCTTTACATCTTGAGAAGCTAATTGTAGAGCTCAAAGGAGAGATTGATGAGCTAACTCCCATTGAAGTACCTTCCATCATTAATGCCACACCGGTCAAGGAAATAAAAGAGTTAGAGGGCTGGAGAGAGTTGGAGAAAAATCTAGATAAGGAATTTCCAGGGATCCTTCTACCCACAAAGACGAGTTCTTGATTCTTCGGATTCTTTTTGTGAAATCAGAATTATAATTCTTTAATTCTTTATTTTGTGGAATTATTATTTGATTCAATATTGCCAAGGATTGAAAATATCCCTAGTGTGGGGTAATGTTGGTAAGGAGAATTGATAATTATTTATAAAGCATAGAGGTTTATGTCAGGGGATTCACATGTGAAGATCATAGCAGAACACAAGGGGTGCATGTAGTAGGAAGAAAGGTTGGTAAGTCGGACTACATGTAAGAGCAAGGAATTAGCCATTTTTCCATATTCAAGGATAAAAATACAAAAGTAGAGATGAAGTAGCATCCAAACAAGGTTTATAATTAGACAAGGGTAAGTTCACAGAGTTTAGGGGCTAGAAAGTTGACAAATTTTTTATTTGAAGCGAAATACAAGAGCGTTTTGTTAAATCATGCTCACGTTATAAATTATCAGGATTGGTAATTACCAAGCCTAAAACGTGAGCGCATTATAACCTTCTCGTGTTCTTGTTTGCTTTGTGGTATATGTGCTTTTGGTAGGGAAGTATAAATTTTTCATTTATTAATATTTATAATTTATTATTTCTTATACTTTAATTTTATTTTAGTAAATATAAGAAATTAGGGTCACTCGACACCTTATGGAGCTATTCTCACAGCTTCATCAATAATGGTTTAGAAGATAGTTTTTATATTCTAATCTGGACAGTACATAGGTATTTTTCAATATTTCAACATTTAGCGTAAAGTTTTTAGGGTTTAAATTTTATAATCGATATCTATTTTGGGAAAAAATTATAGTCTTTTTTTAAGGTTTTGGGGCCTTTTGGATTTTTTACTGACATTAGTAGGAGTGTTAAATGTGTCAAAAATATATTTTATAAACCTCACAACTCCTAAATGACGTAGAAAAAATTGCTGGAATATATGGACTCATGAAATTCCTTATAACACATAATAAAGCAAAACACATATGTAAGTTGTTATCATTTTAAATAATCAAGGGAATTATCTTCAGGAGTTCTTTGAAGGATATGAAACATCATGAAAAAAATGGATGTAGTCGAAAAAATAATGACATCTATGAAAGATCTAAAACATCAAGATCTTCATCGAGATTCATATCATCAAGGGAATGGTCATTACAAGCATGATAAGATAAGATCACCATGAGTGATCTAATCATCTTAGGATTAAAAAAAATGAATATTTTATGAGAGTGTTTCAAAATACTTAATCAATGTTTGGTAATGAACTCACATATTGTAAGTCAGGGAGGTGGAATTTATAGTGTTTCAGTATATTGTGGAGGTCAAGAACATGAAATTCATTATCACACATTCCTAAAAGTTTCATTTAGGGATCAATTCTTCTATCAGGAGGTAGAAACCTATCACCATGAAGTGAAATTGATAATGAGAGTGTTCATACATCATAAGCATGCTTCCACTTAGGTGACTTATTAGGCAAGGAGGTAAATTATGAGATTAAGAAGAGATCGCCATGTTCAAAGGTGAAAAGTGAAGCTCAAGAAGTGAATTAATTATCAACATATCCCAACTCTACCATTGTGTCTAAATCTCAACGAACAAATAAAAATGATCTCTTCATTCTATTGAGGCATCCAGGACCATCATGTGTGAAGGATCACGAAGTCACCTATTCTCATGAGAGGTATATGAGAACGAAGTTTATGAGAATCCTAAATATGACTCCATTCAAGGAGGATGTTGAATCCTAGAAGGGTAAGATGATGATCTTCATATGGATATGTTTTCATGTGAATTGATTAACTCAAAAATGCAAAACTTAAACCATGAAAACCAAGTCATAATGCAAAATCTTGCTCCCAAATCTTCTTGAATCCCCCTCCATCCCAACCTTCCTCCTATGTCATGATAAAATTGTATTTTAATATATTCCTATCTATGTCAAGGGTTTTACTAACTTTAACTAGTTTAGCTAGAGTGAAAATTCCTTAACTTATAAGACCTTGGCTACTACTGAAGTTACCCCATTCTCAAAGATACATTTTATTATTTCTTTAGCATCATTTTATAATCCACATTTATGCAAACAAACCATGTGATCATGCATCATATTTGGTTTTCCAATTTATTAGGTTGTATTATTCATTGAGTTGTACTTTATCACATGCATTTTATGATCACATTTGACATTTTAGCTAGTTTTGACATCACTCAATGGTGTACCTTTTTGTAGCGGTCATTCCTTAGTTTAATATTATTTACCCAATTTACTCACTACATTTACATGGTTACTCTGGTTCTGTGTTAACATCATTTTAGAACAAAATAAATTCCTCTAACACTTACATAACACTGGGTAATTTAGGACTACAAGGAGTACAACCTCTTATAAGAAAACTCATTTAAATATCTTGGATATGGAAGTATAAGTGTATATTGAAAAAGAGATATCCCAAACAATCTTATGCAATAAAAAATCCTCCTAAAGGCCTATTTCAATTTTTGGGTAAATACACATGCAAATTCAAAATTTAGTATCCACTCACATAATTTATATCTCACAAGAGATCAATCGTAGGTACAAGCACCAACTATCTTGCAAGGCTTTGGCCACCCACTAAGTTACCAAGGGAAATTACGCAAAGGGGGTTAAATTATTCATGATATGGTCAAACCTACAACACCTAGACATGATCACCTAACTCGTCCCAAAATGATAGGTTTCACAATATATCTGCAAAACATCATAAAATATCAATGAAATGGTCCTTAATAAGATGCCTTATGATTAAAGCCTAAAAATGATTAATCAGATTACGGTATTTTATTAACATGATCAATGTCTTATACCCTTGAAAAAAATTAAATTGGGGGGAGTAAGTATTAAAGGCATTATAAATCATTCTTTTAATTTCATTAGTTTTGATTAGAGGAAATTATACCTAGCATTATGGTTGTTAATGAAATAAACCATTAATTAACAAAGAAAAATATTAGTTTAATATCTTTATAACATAGGTACAACATTGAGAACAACTTCACATCCAATTCGACACTATAAAGTATAGCCACATTGGTATTTTCTTTTCAAAATATATAAAGAACAATTCTTGAACAAAAATACATATCATTATTCTATAGTAATACATGTATTGCAAGATGAATATAACTTTACATTGAGAACTCATTAATTATGACACATCACATTCAAAAAATTCCTCTTGTTCGAAGTACCTGTAACCAATGTTGCGTCAGTCCTAGCACTGAGTATGGAAATCCTTAACACTCAAGCACAAAATACCACATTCATAATTTAAGTAATTCAAAAAAGGGTAGAGGAGAGATATAAATAGGAAGAGAGGGAGAGAGGTCTTTTCATCACACATTAACAATCCTTTGTACTTTTTTTTCTTTTTCAATTCTAGACAGAGTTGAAAGGAACGATAACCAGATCGTACCAAGCTAAGAACACAAATGCTAATCAAACACCATGATTTATAAGATGAAAGCAATTCACCAGAATAACTCTACATAAAACCTTTGCAAATAAATGAGAAGCAATGTCATATATTATTATGGAACACAATGCAATACATTGAGAATGGGCCTTACTTAAATAGGCAAGGAATAACAATCTAAGAACTAGTCAAGGTCATAGATCAAGCCATAAATCAAGGAAATAACTAGTCATCAAAGAACTAGTGAAGACCATAGATTTAGGAGAGAACTAGACATCAAGGATCTAGTCAATCCCATAGATCAAGGAAAGAACTAGTCAATACCATAGATGAAGGAAAGAACTATACCTAACAACTAGATAATATCTCCTAATATCTAAATAAGATAAAAGAAATATCCAAACACATAAGTGGGTGAGGATAAATACAATAAAGGTAAATAAAGTACCTAGGTGAACATGAGCTAAGGTAAATACCTACTCTAACAAAAGCAAGGAAGAGAGAGGAAGTCTAGAATTCATTTTATTTTCTATTTACCATATCATAACTACATGAATAACACATCCATTTTGATTTTTTCAAATTCATATACATTTTCAACCCATCTACATATTCAAATCATTTACGTTTTCAAGATCAACCAATATTTCATATTATTTCTAGAGAGAGAAGAGGGAGGAGAGAGAAAATATTATAAAATACTAAATCCATTCATAAAAATCTTTTTTACTATAGCATACTTTACACAACTAGGAAACTATATGAAAACAGTTCATAAGTATAAAGAAATCAAATGGGAGCCTCATGAGGAATATCTAGCTCAAGCCGTGAGTTTATGAAAATTACCCAAATAAAGCTAAAAGGCCTACAATATGAGACCAGAAAAATACTCATATTTAAGTTCAAATGTAATTTCAATGATTCCTATTTAGTCCTTTATATACAAATAAATTGGTGGATTCCACAGAAGTCGATTATGACAAACGAGTCTCAAAATAGAAAGATGACTCTAAGACCAATTGTCATAAACACATCAAAACTCGTGTTGTAAAATGACCAGTGGGATTCAAAACCCACTTAAAACTCTAACTTGTGAAGTTGATTTTTTTTTTGCAAATATGAGTTGCTTTAAATTATCTGAATTGAGTTCCAGAGGTACATAGGGTTGATTTTCAATTTATCCAAATCAATGCAATAACCACAAGACAAAACAAATCGCATTTTCCTAAAACAAATAGGAGTGTCACTCAAAGTGAATGAGATATAAATTCAGAATCGAAATCATATCTCCAAGGCATCAAATTGAGTTTAAAAGTTATATTTATGGCCTTCATGGTGTCCTATAGCATTAGGAATAATATTAGAGGTCTAGGTTGGTAAAACAATTTTCTTTGGCACACCATGTGTGAAGTGTACAGGATCGAGAATGTTTTTAATTTTGTTTTGAATATTTTGTGCTAGTGATGGTTTTATTTTATTAATTCTAGTTTCATCATCTATTTTTCTAAATCAATTAGGAACCAAAAAAGAAACAATAAAATGCAAAAAAATAATGCAAGAGGAAGGAAAATGCATACCTTTTTCCTGACGCTTGCTAGACACAAAACTATGTAATTTTCAATATGACTCTTGACCAATGACAAAAAATTGGTTGAAATCTTCTGATTCCTTTTTTTTCCACAAATCCATTTGGCGCAAATATTCTAAATCATTGATATTTATGATATCACAACTCTGTGAGGCATTTCTTATTTAATTTATTTTCCACATCATCACACCTCCACCTCACTTGGGTTTCTCTAACAGCAACTGGTTTCCCTGTCAAGGAATCCACTTCCTGTCTTAATGTGAAAATGCAAAACTAATCCAATGCCCTTCAGTTCTAATTTCAAACCCACAACACTACACTATGGCCAAGAAGGAGTGGGATCTAGTCAATGTTGAGGTAGTTATATCTACACCTTTCTATTGAGCATTTCTTACGCATTATAAAAAGATATTTTTTGCACAACCTTCAACTAATCCCTCTAATGAGAGTCATCTTATTAAGGAATTCTATTAAATAATTCATCGGCCTGAATTTTTTCAACAAAGAAGAATCTTATATATCAGAGTGAGAGTTCTAGTAGATTTGACAATGACCCAAATCGTCCAAAGAAAACCTATATGCTTCTAAATAACATATTTGCCTCCATTTTACATTTTATATCCGCAAGATTCCATGTTTTGTACTCTATCTCTATGTAAATATTGCACTCACACATCTATTTGCAGTTACGAAACCTTTTACAGTAACTTAGATCCCCCAACCAAAAGGGTATGATTTACTCCAACATATATTCCCCAACGTGGAGATACATCATTACATCCACTACTCGAAATAAAAGATAAAGTGCAAGAGAAAATTGTGTTATAAGAGTTACACTGAACGTAACACAACTGCTCAAAAGACAAAATGGAAAGACGTTACACTAATAAACAACTCCTAAACCACAACGTTTTTTCTGGTATTCCTCAACACATATGAAAAAAGTAGCGATAGGAAGTATTTTTTCTTCTCTCTCACAGAAATGGAACTTCTTCACAGAAAAGGGATACCGATTCAAATCAATCAAGTTGCATATAACAAAATGAGGATAATTTGGGTCTTGTGTGTAGGACTTTTTAAAGCCATAATGGCACAGATTTTAGGTGCCTATTGCTAGAGCTCTAGATAGCATGGTTCACAGAAACATGTTGTTTATTCACTGTCACTACTAATTACTATTGAATTTACAACATTAAATTCGGCTTATATTTGGTTAATGCCTTGGATCCGTAATAAAGTGCTTGTATTCTTGTGCAAGGAAAAAGAAAGGTCTGTAGAGGTTGTCAAAGATGTTTCAATCTCCATGAATTCCAACTCATTCTAACAAAACTGTAATAAAAAGGGAGAAGGGACGTCTCAACCAAAAAGAAAATGTGAAAAGGAAAATTATTATTGTTTTTTTGCTTTTTTTTTGTTGGGCATTACAGTATGAATGTTTAACATATTGTTTTTTTTTTTTATACCTCACATTGCATTATCCTTCATCAAACTAAAATTCTAGACATATAAGAGTATTGTGATGTATAATAATGACCCAAATAAATTAAGGTTGGGAAAATTCATGATTCATTTCATCCTTTCAATTTACGTTTTAAGAATTATGACCGGTTGGAATTTTTTCAAATATTTAATATCATCATATTTTGTAATACTATAATAATTTTATCATTATAAATAAAATGCATCAAACTAACATTTTATTTGAAGTTATGAGGGCATTTAACTCCATATTTTTTCAATTTTTACTTCTTTTTATCTATGCATCTATAACTAGTTATTAATGTATAGAAATTTTGATAGGCGCACTTAATTTTATTAGATGAAAATTAAATATTTATTATGGATAAGAGAATACTAAATTAATACTAATATTTTAAATTTTAACTATATTAATGAATGTACAAAGAAATGACAATATATAATATAATTATTATGTGAGGAATAAAATCATTTTATAGGATACAAAAATTATTATTGTGGTTTTGATGTAATATAGTCTTTTTCTCAATGTCTATTTGGTTCGATGTGATTGACATTTTGGAGTGTGACATTCTTCACCCCATTTTTGTATGATCGACATTATGTGTGTGTGTGTGTGTCTATATATATATATATATATATATATATATATATATATATATATATATATATATAAGTGCACTTTTCAATAAAAAAATATTAATTTTGTATAATTGCGTAGAAGTTAGATTATAAAATTCAACACTTTTTATTATTGGAAAAAGGTAGTTTTTAAGGGAATCAATCGTTTTACAAAGAGTAAGGGATCTAGGACCATTCATGTATATAAAACAATAATGTTTAAAACCGAAGGCAATTACAACATACAGACAATTTCTTCATAACTAAAATAAAGCAACAAAGTGGCTAAACCAAAAAAAAACTCCCAAAAAAATATAACATCGTAGATGGGTGCATTAAAACTAACCCTACAACATTTTTTAGGGGCATGACCATCTTAGATTGATCATTTGATCTTTTTTATAGCCCTTTCCTATTTTTACGAACTTGTGTCCACTCCTCTTATGAGGAGATTGGCATAATTTTAAAAATTTCAGATTTATATCAAGAGGAGAAAAACCATTGAAATCCATCATAAATCCTATATGACATACCACAATAAGACCTATTTATTCCATGTACATTGAAACAAATGACAACAAACCCTATGTCCCATGATCTATGAACAACCTTAGGCCTTTCTTTTTTAGAACTTTCCTTGACATCCAAGGGAGTGTTAGGAATATTCTCTTCCACGTCCTCTATCTCCACTTAATATTTTATATCATTTTCTCCATTACCTTTCACAACTAAGTGGTAGGGAAGATCATATTTCCACTAGGATCTATTTCTTTACGTCTTTTTCTTCACACTATGGTAGCTAGAGGACAAAAGTCATAAAACAAAAGACTTCTTTTAATAAAAAAGGTAATCATTCGTAATCAATATCTTGAGTCTAAATTTTGTTGAACACTTTAAGTTATTTATGAGCCAACATGTATTTAAAAGTTTCCATATTCACCAAGATGTGGACATACGTCAAGTGTTCAATTAGACCGGTTTTAGGATCAATGGCTAGATTTCTTCCTAGAGCATTTTTGATAGAGATAAAACAATATTCACTCTAAATTTGGAGAAAAAAATTAGGTATCTTCACCTAGAAAGGATTGTTAACAAACACCATAGTAAGGAGATTGAAGGAAGGGAACCAAGGTTTGAGAATAAAATAATGAGATTGAAAAACCCAAATATTTTCAAAACTGACATCCCTGTCCTTGATTAACCCAAAAATAATTAATGAACCTCTTGCATCAAGGTAAATATAGAATTTATCAGCCATTAATGCGTGCCTGTGAGTTGAGATTGAGTATTGATAGAACACAATAGAAAATGTTAAAATGATAGTTCAAGGCATGGCTAGTTAAACAATGCTCAGATTCCAAAACATCCTCCCTAAAGGACATTGACGGGATGGTAGTCACATATGTTAAAGGTATGTCCCCATGGCTAATTCCCTTAGCTTGGTTAGATTTTAGGGCCCTTCATCCTACCCTTAAATTTTCATTAGTATCATAATTATACTATAGATGAGTATGCTTTGTAAGTGGTTCCTTGACCTATTAAGAATAATCCAACATGAATGGGTAGTAGTATTTTTTAGAATAGAATTAGTATAATACAGAGTGCTTAAGCCTAAGGAAGGGATAAAAAACATTATTATATTGAGCTTGCTCAAAAGAGGTTTCCCCCTCGAAGTGGTTTGTGATCTGGGAATGTGATTTTAGTCTTTTGATTACATGCATTATTTTGTGCCGCATTGTGTTGTTTGTCTTAATCTGTCACAGAGGTTAATTGCATTTGGGATCAAATCTCTTATTAGTAATATTGCAGTTGCAACCATTATTTTCCAAATATCAAGGAATCAAATTGAAAGGCATGGCAGAGTTTGTGCCTTGTTTTGAAATATAAAAATATCGACCCGTTTCCTTGACTTATTGTTATGAGACGTTTCTCTAACTTGTTTCCCTGACTTGTTTTCATGTCCATGTTTTTTTTGACTTGTTTTCCTAACTTGTTTCCCCGATTTATTTCACATTTTTTTTCCCAACATGTTAGGATAACTTGTTTCCCTAACCCGAAAAACTGATATTAAAAAATAGAATTAAAATTCAAAATTCAAAATTCAAAAATTTAATTCTTCCTCTAAGTGGTTATTGGGGGAAGCTATGCACGAGTTGGGAAGGAAGAATGAAATTCAAAATGTGGAATCCATTGAATCTGATTTGGGCCCTATTTCAGAGAAAGTAGTGGTGGGTCATGGCTCCTGGGCATAAAGATTGTCAGGAAAGAGAGAGGAAACAATGGGTTTTCCTCTCTTATCCCCGAAATGGAATAACGAGGGCCCTGCACTAGATGTGCCTGAAGATTGGATGTAGAAAGACAAAAGGAGGTATGAATCTTCACTTATTGGCATATTTGTTGGGGTAAGACCAAATATTGATTTGGTTAGAGCTTGGGAAAACAAGAAATGGAAGCTTTTGGGAGGGTTAAAGGTAGTTACCATTGCCTTTGAATCTTTCCTATTTAGATTTTGGGTTGAAGAGGATCTTCTCAAAGTGATTAATGAAGGACCATGGATGTTTGGGAAAACAGTGTTACACACATCTAGATGGCTCCCTGGGCTAGATTTGGGGAACATGGTACCCTGTTCCTTCCCTGTGTGGGTCAGGCTACCAGCTCCAACTTTAGAATTCTGGGACAAGCTCATTTTGGAGAGGATTTCCAAATCCTTGGGGGACCTGTTAGAAATTGACCGCACTACTCTAGCTCAGACCAGGATGGTTTTTGCCAGGATGTGTGTTAATGTGCCCTCTAGGAAATTTCTACCCACCTCCATTCGACTCACCACTAAGTATGGAGTTTCAGATAAAAATTTGGTCTATGAAATATCCCCTATCATCTGTGCAAAATTTAAGACTGATAGGCATAATGCTAGTGGATGCATTTTCCCTCAGGAATGGAAAATAAAGACACTTGGGTCATAATCTCCTCCTTATGGTCCTTTTCGGATGGATAATTTGTAGGAGAAATTGGTGTTGAATGGGGGAAAAGAGGAGGTTGTAGCATAGGTGGTGCTATAGATTGAGACATACGAGTTGAGAAAGGCAGGGTCGCTGGTGGATGTGGTTGCGGATGAAAATGAAGCAAACAATGCATCTGACACGTGTTTTGTTGTAGGAGAAACAACAAGATGAAGTTGCATCAGTTGAGGATCATTTCAATGCTGACAGTAGGCCGGTCGTCCCTACCCCTATCTTGTGCCCTGCTTTAGCTGCTAAAAGGCATGTGGAATTTCATTACCTTTTGTTTGTGTGATTATTGCAGAACACTTCAATTCCGGGACCATGCCCCTGTTGGTTAACAATGCACAGTGGAATGAAGACGATACCCTTTCCACTCCTCCTTCTAGTATTTAAGCGATGGCCCCTCCTTTTGATTGCTTTAGATCTTGTTATGAAAATGAATTCCCAACTCTCAAACATTCCTTAGAAGCATCACAATTAGAGTCTTCTATGGAGAAAAATGTCAACAAGTCATACAAGGAGGTTGACTACGAAGTATCCTTTGAAAAAGAAAGACTGAAAATGGAAGAGGATCGATTTGGAAAATTAGAAGTTGTCTTAAATTTTGATTATCCTACTTCTCCTCTTTCAAATTCCAGCTCTGGGATTGGCTCGACCCTATTCATATTGACCTCGACTCTCTTAAAATTTTAAATGTTTGATAGGGCCTGTGGTATAAATACTATCTTAGAATGCCCTTTGTCTTGCAGATGGGTCTCAAAGTTCATGTTGTGGATGATGGATGACATGTTGTTTGCCATTAGAAATATAAGAAATGATTGTGTTCATGTTTTGATCTTGCAGATGAGATGCTTGTTTTTGTGGTTTTTTTTTTATTTGTATTATCATATCTTTGCACTTGGCCTTTTGTTTCCTGGGTAGGGTCCCACTCAAAAAACCTTTATCCTTAATAATTTTATTTTTCAAAATTTTTGGGAACCCTCACCACTCTACGTTTTAGGCTATGGAGATCATTTTAACATAAAATTAATTATTGAGAAAACATTTCTAATATAAATTGCTATTTTTAGCCACCCACTTAACGTAATTTCCAAAAAATATTGTTGGGTCCTTGGTATAATTATACCATTCCATTCATCTCGTCAAGTTGATCATTTTAACATGTAATTCCAACAACATTTTATGTACCCTTGAAACTCCTCTTGATTATGGTTGTAACCTGTGTAGGCATTAAAGCATGGATGAAAAAATCTTCATCTTAATTTTTTTTTTCTAAAACTCACTCAAATGATGTAAGGAATCAATAAGAAAAAATTCCATCCTCAAAAAAAGAGAATATTGAGTCCACTTATGAACATAGTTTCTCTTCTCCAAATATGTAGTGTGTGTTGGAAATGAGGTGTCTCAACCTTGTTTGGTTTATTCATTTAATATTTTCCTACAACTATTTCACATTGTCTAGGCTCTAAAAATAGAAATAGGAGTTGTCAAAAGATTCCCATATGATAATATATCATGAAAGAACTAGTTTTAGAGATATTATGACAAATTTTATGACATATGTAAGGGTCACAAAATAGGGGAGAATATTGTCGACGTGGGAGCCTAATTTTAGACCGAAATCTTGCTCTTTAATGCTATCCACCTCATGAGAGGTTTGACACATGGTTTTGTATACCATAGATGGTATCTTGTATAACTGGAGGTCTATAAATTGAAGGCTTGGAGAAGCAATTGAAGAAGTGAGTTTTAATCCTCCTAGAATTGTTTTTAGTGATACTCCTATAAGAAAAATTGCTCTGTAAGTGTATGTAATCTTGTTATTAGATTTGAAATACATTGAGTGGGATTTTGGAGGGTGGGGTTTTTTTATCCGAAAGGATTTTCCCGACGTATATATGGTGTTTGTGTTTTGTTATGAATATGTTGCTAATATTTCTACAAATGTTTTACTATGTTGAAAGTTTTGCATAATATCTCTCCTCAAAGATTAGCATAGGAAGTTGTTCCGCTACTTTTAATTTCTTATCAGGAGATGCATCAAAACCATTATGTACTTTCCAAGATTAAAGAATGCAAAAAATTTATTTTGTTTGAAGGATTTTTGGAGGAGGTACATCGTGGTGTTCAAATATGTCTTGTAAAGAAATATTTCTTTTTAAAACAAGAATATATTGATTATTTCCTTCACATTTTATTTTCCCCTTATCATTAATTTTTGCCCCTTCAAGTGCAAAGTTTCCCATGAGACATGTTACTGAAGTCCCCTTACATTTACATAAGGGATGAAATCACAAAAACTTAGTGACATTAGTAGTATCAATTGACCATTCCTTACATTCTGTGATTTATATTGACAATCTCTAAATATGTCACATGGTTGTAGGAAAGAAGACGTTCCCATTGGTTCCTAAAAAAAATTCACCATCTTTGTGCTTCTCCCTTTAATCCCTACATCATCTCTACTTTTCCTCTCCTACTATTTCACTCCTTCCAAATTTACTTCTTCAATACATCCCCTTCGGCATTTCCATTGCAAATTTCATGTGTGATTACTAGTTTATTTTCTAGATATCTAGCATTTTATTGGATTAGATATTTTCCTAGACTGAGGGTGATTTTTTCAGTTTATTAAATAGAAAAAATTTCTATAGAAGAATTGAAGATGATTGCATGGAAAAATAATTTAGTTGGGGTATAGTCTACAAATTTATTTAATTCTAACATCAATTTTTTGAGCATGGGAAGAATATTACTATTCATCATCCTTTCAAAGGTGGATTTCAGTTGCTTTCTAATGAATCTTTATGTTTTCTTCAAAAATGAGGGATCTAGATGATTTTTTATGAATATTTTCATTAGCTTTTATTTATAGGTGCATATTCCATGTCTTTTTACCATTTTGACATTCTTTTCATGTATATGGATGTTATAGATCTCATTTGTTTTGTGTCTTTCTATGTTTTAGTTTTGCATACATGATGTGTATTTTAGTTTCTATGCATTTTGTTAAAATATATGATAAGGTATATGCTTATTAGTACCTTCCACGTAAGATACTATTGTTTCTACCTCGCACTATTAATTTGCATGTAACTACTTGTAGGATATAATTTCCCTATAGTCTGCATTAAAATTTTGGAAATTATTGGTGCTTTAAACATTTCTAAATTATTTCTATCGTCAGTAATTGGTGGAATGTTATTCTTCATTGCCAAACCCCACTCCTTATTCTGTAGCAAATATCACTGTATTTTCTGAAGTTTTATTTTCCTCTCACAATTTTCCACGTACTTACAGGATTGACCATCGATCATTGTTGCTACAGGAATAAGCCAAGTGGATTTTTTACATTTATGCCATTTATTTTTGGAAGGATGAGACACGGTTTTTTTTCAGAATGGATAAGGTTCTTGGTAGTGGATCCGACATACTTCTTCTCTTATCCTCTGCATTTCTTTTGTTGTTTTGTGCAGATTATTTGAATATTTATCATCCACAAATAATGAAATTATTGTAATTTACAAATCTCACAGTCGAGAATATTTGATATTTTGATTGATTTAGATTTTGTGACTTGTTTCCCTTATCTAGTCTTTGTATTTCATAGTAAGAATCCCTGATATTACATGTTTGAATAACATACATGAATTCCAAACATAGTTAGTGATGGGAAAGGGCCTGACAAATTTGGTGCAATATCCCAAAGAGTAATTCCTAAAATTAAGATAAATCTATCCTTCCCTCTTTCAATGCGTATATTGCATTTGGAATTTTTCTTAACTCATGCATTTCTGGGGATGTGTTGAATGAAATGGTTTTTATCCTATTGGCTTAGTTAAAATCACTTACAACGTTAATATATAGTACAAAATCAAATCTTTTCGTCCCAAAAAATATGAAATAGATATAGTCTTCCTATAATAGACCATGAGAAGAGCATCTTCGAAGAAAATCAACTATGCAGGTACACTGAAAAAGTGGGAAAAAAATGATTTCTTGCAATATGGCTTGCATAGTGATTGAATGGGAACCATCTAGCTATGCAATCTCCACAAATCAATATTTTACATCGGGTTTGTTTGCAATTTTTTTACATGAATTGTAAGAAATATTTTGCATAACCAATATGTGTGTGTGTGTGTGTTCCCCTTTAGGGAACTTAAAATTGCAAGCTCAAAGACTGGATCCTAAATACAAATCCTAAAAAAATCATTTTAATGGGAGATTTCAACACTATCAAATATTTTGAGGAAAAGAAAGATGGATCAACATTCAACCAATTTATTGACACAAATCTCGTTGATCTAGATAGGGAGGCCTCATTGCTTGAATTTGAATATGATTAGGGAATTTATATATGGAGTAATTGTAGAAAGCGTAGGAAATATATTTCAAAGAAGCAGGAGTGCATATTGATATTTAATCACAAGATTACAAGAAAAAAGCAACTTTATGCTTGAATAAGTGATTCCAATCTTTTGGACCATTGTCTTGTGACTCTATTCTATATCATTAGCATCTAATTCTCTAGGTAAAAAATTCCACTATCAACCGCAAATAGCCACAAATATTAATTTGACCCTCATAGAAAAATGAAAGGATATATATATCTATATATATATATAGTATATCTGTATTTTTTTTGAAAAATTATAGTGAATATATAAAGATGAAAGCATATGTATTTTTCATTATTTTAATTTGTTTTCTTAAAAGAAAAAAATATACAATGATAAATCAGTTATATTATTATGATGGGGAAAATTGTGTTGTATCATTTTCAAAATTTAGAGGAATAGAATTCATTATATAAATGTAAATTTCAAAATTTTGAGTAAATGAAAATGAAAATTAATAAGAATATATGATTGAGAATGAATTGAGAGACATTTTTCATTATTAAACATCACCAAAGACATATGCAGATCAAAGTGAATAATGATCCCATTGTTTTAAATTTTTGTGTCATTTATTTTATTTTATGTAGATTAAGGTTTAAAATCTTACAACAATGATGGCTTTATTCATAGCTGAAAGAATAATTTTAATTTTTATCTAATGTGAATAAAAAAAAATTTGGAAAAATTATCAACATTTCTTGTGGGATTAGGGATATGGACTAACTACCTCCTGTGGATTCATGAGCTCTAGAAATTATATCAGAAATTGATAGGTCGATATTTTGGTTCAATTATAATCACTTCCAACTATTGGTATCAGAGAAAAAGATCATGGGTTCGAATCCCCCAAGGTAACACTTGTGGGGGAGTTTTATGGAAAGGATTTTTTATATGGAATAACTACCTCTTGTGGATTCATTAACTCTAGCGTATCGGAAATTTATGTGTTGACCTTTTGGTTTAAAGAAAATCGCTTCCAACAATTACCAAATGTTTAGCAAACAATTATATTGAGAGTGGGGTGAATCTGTAGTGCCCACTTCCCTTTGACACCTTTTGCTTCGATTTCAATATTGTCGACTCCACTTATGGACATTGTTTTAGCTTTTTGATTTCGCATAATACTAGATGTTAGAGATACTAGACTTTTTTTTACTTCGATTCATATATTCAATGTATGTGGATTGTTAGAAAAATTTTATATTGATGTCGATATGTTGTGGACATGGTTATATATATATTTCTAACATGTGATATACTTTCATCACCATGAGTAGACTTTGATAATTTAAGTAATGTTGTGATCATTTTGACATCGATGAAACTTTGAATAGAAATGTTGCTAGAAAATTATAAATGATTCGTAATTACCTAGATGATATTAGTTTGTATATACATGATTTTAGATTTATATTCCATATTTTGACATGGATGTTTTAATATGGCCATGAGGCTGAATGAGGTATTTTTGTTTTTTGCAGTTAAATTTATACACAAAAAACATTAGGAGAATTGGAGACCAACCACATTGGAATTATAGATGAATTCAATAAGGGTCACCATGGCAACATGTAATTGTGTGTGTGTTAGAATTATTTGGTTAGGGGATAATTGTGACCAAGGGGTCATGTGTTATTTTTATTTTAGTTTCCCTTTTGTTAATGTTAGTATGTGTTTCTTTTAGTGAAGTAAGTTACTTGTTTTAGTTATTTAGATTTTGATGTATGTTTTCCCCTTTATCTTAATGAGTCTAAGTGTCTTATTAAAGTTAATAAATATTTTCCTAAACTAATGAAAGATGTGACAAAAAGGGGTTCATTTATTAGACTTGATGTGTTCTTCGATTTTGTGTTGTGTGTTGAATGCTTGAGATCTTGAGTGTTGTACATTATACCCTTCATGGGAAACTTGAATTTGGCCTTAATGGCCGATTTTGGAGGCTTGTGGGACAAGTTAAACATATCCCACACCTCTTAAATTGTTGTGCAAACCCTACCTATGGGTTTGGGGGTCAAAATTAGACCCATTTAGGTGTTTTGGGAAGATAAAAAGGTGAAATATTTATTGCACTTTCATTCAAGTAATTAATTTTTTTCTTAGACAGGTGTGGGCTTAGTTTGTGTGTGTAAGTAACTTGTCATTCCTCTCACCCACCAATTTATGGTGCATTGGGGTTGAGGTTTGAATTCTTAGGTGGAGTTGAGGATAAGTGATGTTGCATCCTACATGGAGCCACCCCATCCTCCTCTCTCCCTTTTCTATTTATTGGAGTTCTTTTGCTTGTTTGGGGGTTACTTGATCATTTTTTACTCTTCTATTTTTTTAGAGTTAGAGGATTTTTGGGGATTCCATGTGAATTATTTGATCTTGTAGATGTTTTATTTGTTTTTGAGGATCTTAGAGATTTACTCTTGCAACAAGCTCTACTATAAAAAGGTAGGAGCTTTACCTTGCTTATGTTATGCTTTATTTTTTGTTTATGTGCTTGTGTTGAGTATTGTTTTCTTTGGAATGCTTGTTAGGTGTGGATAGATTGCCTAATTTTGGAGTAGGAGAAGACTATGGGGAGATTTCTTTTAGGGAGGAATAAGATTTTATTTTATTATTCAAAGGAAGTTTGGGTTGGGTGCCCCACCTTGTACAAAGAATGCTTGTATTATTTCTTGTTTCTTCTATGAGGAAGGAATAAGAGTACGTGGGAGGTATAAGGGGTACTTAAGGGAGACATGAGAGTATGTAGGGGATTTTAAAAATGAATTAGACGCTTTAAGGTGGGCACCCATTCCCATTGGGAGGCATAAGTGGCCTCCTCATAGGTTTTTCTCTTGTGGCTTTCATTTTTAAGCCTTATTTACTTGTTGTTTAGTTGTTTTTTCATTCTTGTGTTATTGATGATTGAAATGTGGTTGAAATGGTTGTGAAATATTTATTTTTGTTTTAGAATCTTGTTTTTTCCATTTTTTGGAATTATCTCCCATTGTAATGTAGTTGGCGCTCAGGGGCCAATGGAGAGGATGGCTTCTGAGGATGGCTTCTCCTCTTCATTGCATATCTTTGTTGGGTGGAGAGTGTTGTCTCTCCCCCCATTTTGTTGTGAATCAAATAAATCATGATGGAACCTTCTTGTTGGTGTTGAGGAGCTTGGAATTTTTTTGGATTCCTTGAAGAAATCCCTTCTTGAGAGGAGCCTTTTTTATTTTCCACTCAAAGTGGAAGATTGTAAATTTGTTCATGTTTTAAAGGAAATGTTGAAACATAAGTTATATTAATATTTGTAGTAGTTCATTTTATAATTATAAAGAAAGAAATTTCCTTCTCATTAGAATCTAATAGGGAAAGAGATAGAATAAAAATAAAAATATTATGCAAGATTTTCGTTAAAATTGTATGTTAAAAAAAAAGAGGAAAGTTACTTTCATTTTGGCATTATATTATTGTATAAGAGAATGAAGAAATATTGAAGTGAAAAATGTTAAGATGAATGTATAGTAAAATTGAATGTATAATGAATTTATTGTAGTATTGGAATCTATAAACTATATTGAATTAAAAGAAACAATAAACTTGAAGTATAATGTTGTGTTGATATGTTGCCTTTTTGTAGCAAGAAAATGACAATGTAAAGAAATAGATTTAGATCTCTTTTTGCTTTTGAGATGGAAAGAAGAATAGTTGAACATAATGAAATGACTTGGTAAAGTAAATGTTTATTTTTATTGGATTAGATAATAATTTAAAATGAGTAGATTTAATCAAGGAATGGAAAAATAGAATTAAATCTCAAAACTAGAAACTTTAGGTGTATAAAATCTAATTCAGAATGTGTTTTGGAACACTGTAGCAAAATTTAATTTTTGTAAAGAACCTCAGCTTTAAGGTTCTATTTTTTAAAAAATAGGACCACCACTTTGTGTGGAGGTCCATAGATTGTCACCCAGGCCGGGCACGCAGTCCCAGGACTATTAGTCTGCTCTAGGTGGCGGTTCTGTAACTAATGATAGAACTATTTGGATCTATGCCTATGTGAAAAAATTAACCGGTCTTTAATGATTTATAAGTTATAAAATTTAACTAATGACTACCAACATGCAAACAATGAGTAATCCCATGGATTTGAGCAATAAAAAATACAAATGGTGGATTAAAAACATTCCTTTCAATTACAATAATGGGCTAGGGTTTGCCCCAAAATTAAAAACCCAATATACAAATAGCTTGAAATAAAGGCCAGATTGGTAGAGAAAGTTGCTCTCAATCCTTAAATGAAATAGATTCCATTGATAAAACTACAACTAAACTAATCTAAACTAGATCTCCATGTATGATTCTCCATAGTTCTTCCTCCTTTTCTCCCATGGTTTTCTCTTCTCCAACCTACATTTTTTAACAAAAGAATAGACCAAATGAG
This sequence comes from Taxus chinensis, assembly GCA_019776745.2. NCBI lineage: Eukaryota > Viridiplantae > Streptophyta > Pinopsida > Cupressales > Taxaceae > Taxus > Taxus chinensis. The sequence continues at coordinate 123,277,999 of CM034154.1, forward strand.
GGGAATGAAAAAAGGAAATTTTTTAAAAAAAAAACTCATAAGAATTTGTAGGGTTAGGTTGAACCCTAGGATTTTGTGGTTAAAATTGATTTGATCTAAGGTTTGAGGTTTCACCCTTCTTTTGTTTGGTAGAAATGTAATTTAAATGTTTAAATTAAATCTTTAAGGGTATGTGTAATTAGGGTGTGGGGCCATTTAATTACCTTAGAGTGCTAAACCTTTATTGGTTCTTAGCAGACTTAGGAGTTAATGGAAAGGAATCTAAGTTAATAGGATAATAAATTTAAATAAATTAATATAAGGTGAACCTTTTAGGATTGAACTAAAGAGAAGAAACATTTAGCTATGTTAATTAATCTATGGTACCTTCCTAGAGAATAATTGATTAATGGACTCTAGAGATGAATTTTAAAAATGTTAACCTTTGTTCTAGACCTGATTTTACAATCGAAAAGTTGTGTTTGGTGTGTTTGTTTTTTTGTACCCTATGGGGGTTAATATCCTGGTAACCTGTTTTA